>OY757010.1:131351291-133751291 GCA_963580285.1 Lucinisca nassula | reverse complement strand
CCCTCTTGAGCTCTCATCACTAGATCTTGTCAAGATAAAATAAAATCTGGCCTTGCATGGTGGCATTATATAAAAAAAGAATGTATGAGCACACCTATTAACATCTAGGACTTTTATAAGTATACAATATACAATTTATTGTATATTTCCTGAATAATTAAAAGGGCGCAATAAAAAATAACATAATTGGTAAACACAGAAAAGCCTATTTATTTATTTACTGTGACCTAAATAGTGTTGACTGGGCCGTTAAACTCCAAAACAAACAAACAAAATCATTTATTTAATTATTTATTAGACATTTAACTCCGATGTGAATCGGCTGTAAATTTAGACACAATGTCTGCCCAAGTCATAAGTGACACCTTAAGGGTTAAGAATACACCGATATTCAGTATATTGTATAAGATATTCCCTGAATAATTAAAAAGACGCCATAAAAGTAACATAATAAGTAAACACAGATAAGCATATTTATTTATAAATGACATTTCATTCCTATTTCAATCGGCTGTAATGTTTATTCTAAACAATTTTAACACAATTTCGAAAATGTTGTTTGTCGAATTATGATTGACACTTTAAGAATTCAAGAAGGCCGTACGGTATAAAAGTTGCCTAACAATCGGTCACAGAATGTGAATACAGATGCGACATATTTATTTTGTTTTGTTTGAATTGGGGTTTAACGTCCCCGTAAACACTATTTAGGTCATTTTGGAGACGTTGCTTCCAATTTTGTGGGACTTTCACCCGACACTGAGGTGAAATGACATCTCAAGCCCTGCCGCCCAATGAAACCAGTAGGCCTTTATGCACTGGACGATCTGACTCACACCGCTTTGCCTGGGCAGGCTTAGTCCTTCTATTAAAGCGGTTTACCAGTACTCGTGTGGTCAGAATCAGCTCTGCGTGGAAGCACCATGCAGCCAATTCTATTTCTCCAAGCCCCGATGGGCGGGGGCGATTATTTATTTATTTATTAAAATGAGGCATGCGATTCCTATGTGAATGGGCTGCAATATTTTATGATCACACCACAAAAACACGCCTATATAATTTTGACCCCCCTATAACCCACTTTTATGTTGTAAAATATGGATCATTATTTGTCTTATTTCTGCTAAAAGCATAGATAGTGGTTAGTGGTAAGATTTGTTTGATTTGAGGTTTAAAGTCCCTGTCAACACAGTATTGATAATTTTGGAGACGATGCTTGAGATTTTGCGCGACTTTTACCCGACAGAGATGAAATGCCATCTCAAGCCCTGTCGCCCAATGAAACCAATAGGGTTTATAAGCATGGAAGGACCGACTCGCACCGCTTTGCCTGGGCAGGCTTAGATCCTCTAAGCGGTTTTAAATTACCAGTACTCGTGTGCGGGTCGGTTTCACCTCTGCGTGGAAGCATCACGCAGCCCATCAAAGATTAGACTGTTCCTATATTTTATTTACTTATTTGAATCAATCAAAATGTTATTTGTACATATTATGATTGGCACTTATAGCAGAGTGTTTGTCTATTGCGACGACGGACACGCGCCAACTCACTGTTAAATTAACCTCGTCATCATGATAACACACCTATATAATTCTGACCCACGTATACAGTATCACGGGGTTTACAGAGGTATAATGTATTTATCAGACTGTTGCTCTAAAACCTCAAATCAAACAAACATAAGAAATTTAAACAAAAGAAATACCTCTGATATTCGGAAAATAGGGAAAATTCCGAGTGAGTGAGTGTTTGAGTTTTACGTCCCAGCAACAGCTAAGGTCATACGGAGACGGGACCTCGGTTTAAAGTAGAAGTACAACAAAGATCAGGAATTGATACAATCAACTTACTCCACCCATAAAAACACCAAAGGGAAGGAAATACAAACATTAAGCGACCAGACCATAATGGAAACCTAAACAAAGGAAGGCCATAAGGACAGTTACTTTCCCACAAAATAGCCATATGGCCATCCAAAATTAAAAGACACAGGTGATACACACAGTAAGTAACAAACAACAACATAAATAAATCGCCACAGAAGAGCCGCCTTGGAACGGTCAGTGGAAGATTTCCACTGGGGGGCTTAAATCGATTTTACGTGGCCACAATCCTCGCCCTTACTTCCTTCGCGATTTAGACAAATAATTTGTTCAGTCCGCATGAAGGCCTCCTAACTCATCAGTGCAACATCTCCGTGAACACAAAAATCAAAGAACCACAGAGGTGAGACAACGGTGAGGACTCGACAGCAAGAAACCACGGAAATGCTGGAGCAAAAGAAAACCATCAGTTAGACTCCGATGAGCCCGACCAGAGACAGAGCATCAGGCACCAACCGACATTATCTCTCTTATTCTCAATAAGCCTTTACGTTGGAACCGTCATAGAATCTGAGGCCTGACCCACCGGCGTGCAATTAAAGAGGGAAGCAAAGTTGCCAACCGTGATTGGGTTAACTACCATGCATGCAGTTTGTCGTATAATATCCATGTTGTACCCAATCTTTTTATATCGAAGAATGATTTTACGAAATTGGGTGCTGAAGTCATTGCGGTTATATATTTTTCTGAATTTATATACTAAGTCACCATAAAATTCGGGTTCCGATAGACCTTGTTGCAGAAGAGATTTAAGTCCAATATTGAATTTTGAAATTAAATCAGAATGGCGTCTATAAAATTTTGAAAAGGCTTTGCGTAGTTTATGGTACCGATAACCCTGATTAAGGAGTTTAGCCGTTAATAATTTATTACGAGTGTTGAAGTCAGTTACATGACTACACACTCTAGCAAATCGAATTAATTGCGAAATATAAACGCCATAGGATGGCGCACGAGGAACATCACCATCCAAAAAAGGAAAATTTACAATCTCAAAATCAAAGTCATCGCGTTTATCATAAATTTTGCACGAAACAAATCCAACTACAATAGATAGATGTAAATCCAAAAACGGGGCCTCGGTATCAGAAGAATTTGCTTTATTTAACTGAAGTTCTAGGGGGTAAATCTGACTGATCAAACCATCAAAATAGGTATTATCAATATTTAATAAATAATCTAAATATCTAGAAGTAGAGCTAAAAGCTTCAATAATTTCAGATTGGTTATCAATGGAAAGCGACAAAATGAAGTCTCTTTCATAACAATACAAGAACAGATCAGCCACAAGAGGTGCGCAATTAGTACCCATCGGAATACCCACAATTTGTCTAAATAACTTAGTACCGAATCTAATATAAATATTGTCAAGTAGAAAGGTGAGGGCATCACACACTTTCTGACATGACCAAAGTGTATAATTCTTATGCTCTTTAGAAGTGAAAAATGCATTTCTGACATTACATGCAAGATAGAGAGAATCTTCTTTGTGAAAAGCCCATTCAATTAAATCATTAAGCTTTTCTTTTATAAGATTATGAGGAAGTGTAGTGTAAAGAGTGGAAAAATCGTATGTAGACAGACTAGAAGCACGAAAATGTCTAGATTTCAATTTATTTAAAACCTCATTCGAATTTTTTATAGACCAAAACAGATTTCTTCCTGATCTTTCAAAGACTTTATCACAATAATTAATTACATGCGTTTTAATAGCAGTAAGACAGGAAGTTAATAATTTAGAAAGTTCAGTGGTAGTGCAAGAGCTAGAATTTGCAATAAACCGTGCTTTGTAAGGTTTTTTATGAAGTTTTGGTAACCATATAGCGTAGGCAGCTTGTCTTGGCCTTCGTTAACACACACAGCAAACTTGGTGGCTGAAAGACAAACGTGTTTATCTACTATAGCTCTCTCTTCAGCTAAAGGCTGAAGTTCATAGGCCTTAGTACCACCAAGCTCCTGCTTAAGCGTGTTAACATAGTGGAGCCGTCACACAACGACGACGTTGTTAGCGGCCTTGTCTGCAGGGGCCAAAACAAACTTCTTATGAAATTCTTGAATACCTAGTTTAAGATGACGTAAAGACGTCTTGGGCTTAGGAGGTAATAAGTTATTATTTTGAGAATAGAAAGAAATGCGTTTATTCACTAGTTTTAAAATGCTAAGTTTCCAGTCCTTAAGGGCTTTATGCTCAACATACTCTCGCTTACACCATCGATTACCGAATTCATTCAAGGAAGCAGCGATTTCATCTCTACATTTACTGAAATCAATTTTAGAAGGCAACCGATATTTCGGTCCTTTAGAAATTATATCCCTTATCCTAGAATCAGGAATAATTTTCAAATTGCCAGTAATTACATGACCAGCAGCAGGATAGCAATACTTTGAGTTTTTACATTCACATGAATCAGGAGTATTAGTATCAATATCAAGATCTGAACAAGTTTATTGAAATTAAAAATGATAGATCTAACAGGTTTGTTATATTTATAGCAAATTATAGGTGTTTCAGTATTTTGAAAATAAGCAGGAATGGAAGAAAGCACCGATCTCTCACGGAAGATACTGGGCAAATCTATAAAATCCATACCCTTATTAATGAAGGATATTTTGAAGAAATGGCGTTTATGATTAATTTCAGAATCAATGTAAGGACGGAGAGTATGCTGAGTATAGCCTCTAGTTAAGAGAGCCGCATCATATAACTGATGAGAACTATCGTAGAATTTATTCGCCTCGGTGTCCAGAAGACGTAAAACAGAAACGGGTAATGAACTTAAAAATGAAAGCATAGAGTGGCGTCCATGATTTAATAATATAATTGACAGTCACTTCAGTCTAGTATTGTTTCGTTTAAACGCACGTGATTTACGTTTAAAGTTACCATTTTTCCTGGTGCCGTGAGATCTAGTTCTGCGTTTTCGACATTCCAGGAGTGAGAAAATATCAAAGTCCGGCATTCTGGAAATATTACCCTCATGATAAATGTTGTCATTAAATCCCAGTGGAAAAGGGGTCTGTAAAAATTTAATCCATTTCAGTTCAGCTTCATGTCTTTTGATTATTTTGAATCTAGATGTAGAATTTGCAACGTAATAAATTTTTTCCACTGGTTGTATAGCAATGTTATTTACAGAATGACCTGTACGTCGAAAGTGACGGTACAAGAAAGTGTCAGTTTTCTTAGGCTTACTCATTCTACGATAATGCTCGTTCAATCTAGTTTTAAGCATGCGGTTAGTTTGACCGACGTACTGCATATTACAGTTTGCAGCACGTCAAGTAATGAGATAAATTAAATCTGTAGACTGTCATGTCAAATCAGACATGTTAACTACAGAGAAGCGTCTTCCGTTTACAGATGAAGTAACGGTAGACGCAGTGCTTAAATGCAAACAACATCTGCACCTCTTGGCATTGCACTTAGAAATACTAGGATACATTCCACTTCTTTTCCACGGATTAGTATATTTTCGAAGGATGGGCGATTTGAGAGGAGATAGTCTTATACGAAGACTACTCCCAAAAACATTGGTATTGCCTGCTCCTTTGAGATTAACTGAAGTTACAGAAGACAAATTTAAGGGTCTAACCAATACCGAAGGCAACATAGTATTAAAGTTCTTAATAGAATGGGGAATCCGTACAGAAGAAGCAGAGTGTAACCTAAGGGGTGATATTGATATTTTAAATGTATTTGTAATACTCATTTTGGTTAATAAGGTTGTGATACCGTCAAAACTTAAGCGATGTTCATACCGGTTATTAAATAAATAAATAAAACAGCATATAAAATTACTGAAGAAGATTCCTTCGAATAGAAGGAAGGTACAACAAAAGCCCACAAAACATCCTAGTCTACTTAAAGTACAGGGATGTCAAACAAGCAGTTGTAATACAACGAGGAACGAACATCGGTTTAATAATGACCTTCAACAGGTATCTAAAGGATGTCAATTGATGGAACAGTGAAAAGCAATTGCATAAGCAATCCCTGAGGATTGGAAAAATAAGAGCATTAAATGCATGTACGGGGAGACCTTTTACAGCCGCCACACGGCACAAACAAAACAGCCCTGATATGCAAAGTAGAAGTAAAACAAAGATCAGGAATTGATACAATCAACTTACTCCACCCATAAAAGACACCAAAGGGAAAGAAATACAAACATTAAGCGACAAGACCATAATGGAAACCTAAACAAAGGAAGGCCATAAGGACAGTTACTTTCCCACAAAATGGCCATATGGCCATCCAAAATTAAAAGACACAACTGATACACACAGTAAGTTACAAACAACAACATAAATAAATCGCAACAGAAGAGCCGCCTTGGAACGGTCAGTGGAAGATTTCCACTGGGGGGCTTAAATCGATTTTACGTGGCCACAATCCTCGCCCTCGCCCTCGCCTAAAGACTCATCCGAATGTCTGGAGAAGCCCGGGATCGATACTGCGATCCCTGGTATACAAGGCGAGTAGCGTAACCACTACACCACGGAGGCTTCTTGGGATATTTCCGACAGAAGAACATTAAACCCGTTTCTACTTAAGTAGTCTTTCATCGCTGAATTATTAAAACAATTGTTTGTATCACCATATATTGCCATTATATTGGATGGGTTGAGAGATTAAAGATTTGATTGATCGATCTCTTTAAACCCCACTTTTATATAGTAAAACTGGGGTTTACAGTGGTATACATTATTTTTTTTTTATTATTTCTGCTCAAAACAAAGATTGTGGATACTCGTTTGGCGGTTCTGACGAGTTCCTATAATCTACTTAAGTATGAAAAATTGTAGAATTTTCTATCTTAATAGTCAGCTTTTTGGTGGTAGGCATGATTTCGTAATGTGAATTTGGACACTTCCATTTTTATTGACAGTCGTCAACAGAGTGGCAAACAGTGCAGATCTAGAGAAAAGACGGCTCATCCTGAGCAGTCGCATCATGATCTACACGGACAGGCAGAGCTGATAATACAAATATAAATCAATAACAGAATAGCAAACAGTGTAGATCCAGAGTAGGCGCCTCCGCTGGATCTTCATTGTTTGCATAGAAATCTGTACCGGTTTGTATGGCGATAGGGTTAAAATACCATGAACAGCCTCGTCTGGATCTACACTGTAAAGAAGTGTCTTTTCCGATAAGTGAAAATACAAAATCATTTAGGATGGCAAACAGTGTAGATCCAGATGAGACGCTTCGTCTGGAAAAACAACAATGAACAAATATTTGATCTGCACATTTTGTAAAGTATCGGTTGCAAATTCAATCATTAATAGTAGCGATCCATAGGAGACCGATCAACATGAGCATCCCCATCCGTATCTACACTGGTTACAGGACTTTGGACACAACCCTGAGACCGAACCCCAAGCACACCCTCTAAATGCCCATGAGAACAAAAACACGCCTATTCAAATACATTGAAAATTGCATCGTATAAACATACAATCTCAGATGAATAATTGAGGTATTTTCTTATTTCTGCACAAAACATAGATTATGGGTGATGAGGCGAATATGCACTGTAGTGGTTAAGCTTGCCCAGGAAAATGTGGACAGGTAAACTGGCCAGCTCAAAAATGACATAAATAATGTTGATTGGGCCGTTAAACTCCAATACAAACAAACAATCAATTAATGGCTTCAAACTGCCAAATAAGTTTTTATGATGATGGTCAAAAGCAAGTTTTAATCGTCATTTAATCGCCATTTCACTGTTAATGATTTCGACAATTTTTGTCCTTTATGACATATTTGCCGCCCATTCATAATGAATGAAAAAAAACATAATTGTAACAAAACTGAGACAAAAAACATGTAATAATGAAATAAAATAAAGAAATCCGGCACAAAAAATGCAGAAAAGAAATATAATCACTGTATCAAATATATGATCTGTATGCTCTTTATTACTAGTAATTACAGAATTAATACAAAAAATAAAAATAAAAAAACGCTTACAATCTGGTACATATAATGTGGACTTAGCGATTTTTGCATCATGAAATGCATTACTGAAAAACAGCTTATAAAAGATTTTTAAGCTCTCGGGGAAGCAATTTATTATATTTCAATAGGTATAAAATTTATATCATCGTAAACTGTGAACAGCAGTCTAACAGTATATAACAGTGAAACAATTCCAAACAAATCATTTCTATTTAATATTGGCAACCAAACATGGAAATCTACATGTTTTTAACAAAAAAAAAAAAAAAAAAAAAAGATTGTCGTCTATGGAGCATATAGACATGTTATTAAATTGGTGATGGAAGCAATAAGATTTAATTATACATATGTTTGAACTGCATCAAATAAAAACTTAATAATTTTCTTACATCAGGATAACTGAATTTGTTTCTAGCGTTAAGGATAAATAGGATACGAGGAGTTATATTTTTTTCCTTCATAATTTTAATACGAAAAACCTTCAAAATATACAGGTAAATTTAACTGCCGATTTCGTACGGAAATCGATATTCAACCCGGTAATTTCCGGCCAGTGAAGGAAAAAGTTCAACATGTGACAGACACACAAAGAGCTGATGTATTTTGATTCCAACACACTGAAAACTGGTGATAATTTTGTTGTTTCCTTCAAATTCTCCAAACCTTTTGCAATTGTTAACATCATCTGGCCAAAATTGCTGACTAAAAACACAAGCATTCATGTCCTTGACCTCCACGTTTTTGATACGATAAAATGATGTTTCGGCATGTGACGACAAAGGAATCTATGATCGGTGTCATAAAATCCATTTTTGTTGTTGTTTGTTTGCCAAACACTTCGAACCTTACATTTTTTGCAGAATAAATAAAGTTTCTTATCATATGACGTCGCAACTGAAAGTGTAATAACGCCATATAATTAATACCGTAATTAACTTAATGCTTAAATATGTCAATTAATTAGATACGCCCCGTAGCGTTACACGTACGACGTCCTAAACAACTTCGCGTTTACCAATGGCGGAATATATACATTTTTGTAAACGAATCGTGAATAAAATGCGTTTTAAATGTCATATGATTAAAAGAATCTTGCATTCGAGCCCATGTATTATTAAATTTATTAAAAACTTTGCAATAAAGGAATAAAATCCTCGTCAAAGCCTCGCATTTTATCCCTCTTCCTCAACTCGTTCAATAAGTTTAATAATACATAAACACTCATGTATGATCCTCTATTTCCATTGCCTATCTAGCCAGGCCTGTTGTAATAGAATAAACATAAATACCTACTCACATGATTAATACAGGCAACCACAGCTGTCCCACCAGCCATCACAGCCACTGCTTTTGGTTTTGATGGAAGGTTTGTTGCATCAGCGCTGAAATGTTTATGAGTTAAACAAATTCAACCCTTAAAGCATCAATCAACATAGTAACAGGTGGCATTCAAAAGCTTTTTCTATTTTTCAGATTAAATTGGGCTTGGTTATGTGCAAAATCATCGTCCAGCAGACAATTCTCATAAAAAGACATACCTAAAATCATCTGCCGGAAGATGATCCACCTGAAAAGTCAAGCCTAATTTTGTCAAAATAATAACACAATTATCTGAAAATGACATTTTCAAATGTTATAAAAATGATTGATGGTTTGAGCAAAAATTATTTCCCTTATAAGCAGACCCTAATGACAAGAGGCTCAATGAGCCTAAACCGCTCACCTGAGGAACTTAAGTTTTAACAATTCACAGACTTGACTACTAAATCTGCTAATAGAATCCAGCCAATTGACCTTTACAGGATATAAGTCATCATTATTGCATTGCATTCCAAGTTTGAGACTTCTAGCTTCTATAGTTCCTGAGAAATCTTTGACGAAAATTTAACATTGGTCAAAATGGAGAGAAAGAAGAATGAAAGAACAGATGAACAAATAAGCTGAGAAAGCCCAATGTCTCTTACACAAAATAAGTCATCATTATTCTATTGAATACCAAATTTGATTCTTCTAGCTTTTATAGTTCCTGAGAAATCTTTGATTAAAAATTTAACATTGGTCTATTATCTCTATATGGAGAGAAAGAAGAATGAAGGAACAAATAACCCGACTAGCTCCAAAACCTAATGCAGCCTTCCCCCTTGCCCAATGGTGCTACACATAAAATTTAAACAAGATTGGTCGACTGCCTTCTGAGATATGCTTCATTGAAAGTGTGGACGACGGATGGACGGACGACAGACGACGGACTCCCGAGCCTTGGTATACTATCAGCTCACTGGAGCCTTTGGCTCAGGTGAGCTAAAAATTCAAGTTGCTATTTCTGTCACAACATTTTCCCTACGTTAAGTCTATGGGCAAATTTTTTTGTCTCTCAAGGTCACGTAACTCCGAGGTCAATATTCTGATTCGGCCCAAAATCGAACTTAACCGAGATTTTATGCCTGTCCTCGTTACCTGCAAGTTTGAAGCTGATATGAATAAAAATAAAGTTGCTATCGTGGTCACAACGTATTTTTTATGCTCAAGGGCAGGTAACTCCAAGGCAAATATTCCGATTCGGCCCAAAATCAAACTTAACCGAGATTTTATGTCTTTCCTCGTTACCTGCAAGTTTGAAGCTGATCTGAAAAAAATTCAAGTCGCTATCGTAGTCGCAACATTTTCCCTAATTAAGTCTATGGGCAAATTTTTTGTCGCTCAAGGTCACGTAACTCCGAGGTCAATATTCCGATTCGGCCCAAAATTGAACTTAACCGAGATTTTATGCCTGTCCTCGTTAACTGCAAGTTTGAAGCCGATATGAATAAAAATAAAGTTGCTATCGTGGTCACAACGTATTTTTTATGCTCAAGGGCAGGTAACTCCAAGGCAAATAATCCGATTCGGCCCAAAATCGAACTTAACCGAAATTTAATGTCTGTCCTCGTTACCTGCAAGTTTGAAGCTGATCTAAAAAAATTCAAGTCGCTATCGTAGTCACAACATTTTCCCTATGTAAAGTCTATGGGCAAATTTTTTGTCGCTCAATGTCATGTAACTCCGAGGTCAATATTCCGATTCGAACTTAACTGAGATTTTATGCCTGTCCACGTTACCTGCAAGTTTGAAGCTGATCTGAATAAAAATAAAGTTGCTATCGTGGTCACAACGTATTTTTTTATGCTCAAGGGCAGGTAACGCCAAGGCAAATAATCCGATTCGGTCCAAAATCTAACTTAACCGAGATTTTATCTGTCCTCGTTACCTGCAAGTTTGAAGCTGATCTGAAAAAAAAATTCAAATCGCTATCGTAGTCACAACATTTTCCCTATGTTAAGTCTATGGGCAAATTTTTTGTCGCTCAAGGTCACGTAACTCCGAGGTCAATATTCCGATTCGGCCCAAAATCGAACTTAACCGGGATTTTATGCATGTCCTCGTTACCTGCAAGTTTGAAGCTGATCTGAATAAAAAAGTTGCTATCGTGGTCACAACGTATTTTTTCATGCTCAAGGGCAGGTACCTCCGAGGCAAATAATCCGATTCGGCCCAAAATCGAACTTAACCGTGATTTTATGTCTGTCCTCGTTACCGTGATGGTTCATATGAAATTTAATCAAGGCCGGCCCACTGGTTCCAGAGATATACTTCGTTGAAAGTGTGGACGACGGACGACGGCTCGTTGTGAACTAATACCTCACATGAGCCTTCGGCTCAGGTGAGCTAAAAAGGGAACAAAACGATGTCCACCACCCCTTGATGGTGAAGCCATCAATTAACAAGATGTTTTTGAAACACGAACATGTCCCAAGGCAAGATCATTTTTTCTTTAAAGTTGGTCACAGGTCAAGGTCACAGGTCATGTTTATTTTTGGAAAGCCCAATTGGACAAGAAACCTACGTGCCAAATTCTATGGCTCTGTCTCAAACGGTTAAAAATAGCCCTCAGAAGAGATGGCAAATCCCTCGACCAAAAGCCAATATAGCCTTCAGAAGATTGTGCACAAATAGAAAGTGCACCAGAATTAAAATATACTAGTAAGCCCACAATAATTGCAGCAGCATCTGCATTATTTTGTATATGTAATGTTTATTGAGATCATCTTTACCTAATGATACTAAGGATCGCTGCTAAACATGAAGATCCAACATTTCTAATGCACAAAGTACTGATATATTTTGGTTCTTGCACATGAAATGCCTTTTCAACCTAGTTTACAATTGTGGCAGTACCTGGAATATATCTCAAAGGGTAATGGGGTTATGGCCATCAAAAGATTATATTGTCAGGGCAGACAACTAAACAATCAGTGTACTCAGAATTGTGGTTCTTGTCCATGACACTTCTGCTTAACATCATGTAAATCTAGACCAAGTACCATCAATGTGTCTCAAAAGGTATTGGTGTATATGGTGATCACAGGGTGGACATACTGTTATATTTGAAGGGGAGATAACTCAAATACCGCAGCACCAAGAGTGGTGGTTCTTGTGCACGACATGCCTTCTATACCTTGTTTACAATTGTGCCAAGCTCCATCAATATATCTGAAAGGGTGCTGGAGTAATGGCCATCGCAAGGTTATATTGTCAGGGGAGATACCTCAAAAAACCAGGGCACCCAGTGTTATTATTCTTGCGAATGACATGCCTGCTTAATCGCATGTACATCTGTAATAAGTACCATCAATATACCCCAAAATGTATAGTAGACATGGCGATCACAAGGTGGTCATACTGTTATATTGGAAGGGGGAGAACCCAAATATCACAGAACACAAAGACGTGGTACTTAGGCATGACACGCCTTCTCAACCTTGTTTACAATTGTGTCAGGTACCATCAATATACCTCGAAGGGTGCTGGAGTTATGACCATCATAAGGTAATATTGTAAGGGGAGATTACTGAAGAACCAGCGCACCCATAGTGTACGTTCGTGCACATGACACGCCTGCTTAACCTCATGTACAACTCTACCAAGTACCAGCAATATATCTCAAAGAGTATTGGTGATATGGTCATCACAAGGAAGTGATTCTATTTTATTAGAAGGGGAGATAACTAAAAACATGGCACCAGAGTTGTGGCTCTTGTGCATGACACGCCAACTTAACCTTGTGAAAAAATATGCCAGATACCATCAATATATCTCAAAGGGTAATGTAGATATGACCATCACGAGGTCGTCATTCTATTTAATTGGAAGAAGAGATGACTAGAAAACATGGTACCTAGAGTTTTGGTTCTTGTGCATGACATGCTATCTCAGCCTTGTGAACAATTGTGGCAGTTACCATCAATATGTCTCAAAGTGTATAGGAGTTACCGCAATCACAAGGTAGTCATTTTTTTAAGGATAGTTAACACAAAATCTGTGGCACCCAGAGTTGTGGCCCTTGTGCCTGACACGCAGTCTCAGCCTTGTAAACAATTGTGGCAGGTACCATCCATATATATTAAAGGGTATTGGAGCTATGGCCATCACACGGTTTCATCTACGGACGGACCCAAGGACGGACGCCAGGCTGATCGCTTTATCCCCCGAACTTATTCGGTCGAGGGGTAAAAGTTATAACCAATGATTTTTTTTCATTTAAGCAGCCCAACGTCACAGGTAAACCATTTTTGTATGAGTGGGAAGCCCTTGTCAAAATGAACCGATGCCAAATATGAAGGCCATATATGAAACAGTTCAAACGTAATGATCAAAGTTAGTTATTTCTTTAAACTGGGTCACAGGTGAAGGTCAAGGCCGCAGGTCAATTGTTTTTACATAGATGCAACGCTCTTGTAACAAGAAACCTACATGCCAAATATTAAGGCGCTATCACAAATTGTTTAAAAGTTACGTCCAGTAATGTTTTTTTCCCCTTTAAAGAAGATCATAGGTCAAGGTCATAGGTCAAAATTGTTTGTATGAATGTAAAGCCATTGTCACAAGAAACATATGTGTCAAACGTAAAGACTCTTTCTCAAATCATTCAAAGGTTATGACCAATGTTAGAGTTGTCCAACAAACAAACAGACAGACCAACAATAAAACCAACAAACAGACAGGGCAAACACAATATGTCCCGACTACCGCTACCGGGGACATAAAAATGTTTCGAATTTCACAGCGCAGGCAACACTACTTAGGTCACATTGATCTGACCAACAAGCCTATTTAAATATACTGAAAGTTTTACCACCAAAAATAGCCATCAAAGTACAGGTATACTGAGTTGTGGTTCTTGCTCGTAAAATGCCTTTTCATCCTTGTACAATACACGTACAATTGTGGCAAGTACCAACAATATATCTCAAAGGTATCGGAGTAATAGCCATGACAATATTATACTGTCAGGGGAGATAACTCTTAAACCAACATACTCAGAATTGTTGTTCTTGTGCATGACATGCCTGCTTAACCTCATGTATACCTGTACCAAGTGCCATCAATATGCCTCAAATGGTATTCGAGATATGGCGATCACAAGGTGGTCGTGCTGTTACACTGAAAGGGGCGATAACCCAAATACCACAGCACCAAGAGTTGTGATTCTTGCACATGACATGCCTTCTATACCTTGTATTCAATTGTGCCAAGTTCCTTCAGTATATCTCAAAGGGTATTGGAGTTTGATCACAAGGTGGTCATACGATTATATTGGAAGGGGAGATAACTCAAATATCCTAGAACCCAGAGTTGTGGTTCTTAGGCATGACACTTTGTCTCCAGCTTGTCCACAATTGTGCCAAGTACCAGCAGTATATCCCAAAGGGTATTTGAGTTATGGCCATCACAAGGTTATATTGTCAAGGGAGATAATTAAAAAAAACAGGATACCCATACTCGTGGTTCTTACACATTACATACATGCTTAACGGCATGTACACATGTATCAAGTACTATCAACATATCAACGAGTATTGGAAATATCGCCATCACAAGGTAGTGATTCTATTTTATTGGAAGGGGAGATAACTAAAAAAAATGGCACCCAGAGTTGTGGTTCTTGCGCATGACACGCCGTCTCAACATCGGAAAAAACTGTGCCAGGTACCATTAATATGTCTCAAAGGTTATGGGCGTTATGACCATCATAAGATAGTCACTCTATTTTATTGGAAGTGGGGTTACTAAAAACATGGCAGCCAGAGTTGTGGTTCTTGCGCATGACACCCCGTCTCAGCCTTGTAAACAATTGTGCCGGGTAGCATCAATATATCTCAAAGGGTATTGGAGTTATGGCCATCACAAGGTAGTTATTTTATTTTTTAAAGGGGAGTTAACTCAAAATCTATGGCAGCCAGAGTTCTAGTTCTTGCACAAGACGCACCGTCTCATCCTTATGAACAATTGTGCCAAGAACCATCAATGAATCTTAAAGGGTATTTGAGTAATGGCCATCTCAAGGGTGCGGACGTATGGACGGGCAGACGTACGGACGCCAGGCTGATCGCTATATCTCCCGAATCTCTTAAGTCGGGAGATAAAAATGGACATTTTCGGTGTAAAAATTCTATTACTCGTTAGGACACAATCTATGATTCTATGCAGAAATAAGAAGATTAATGTTCACCCATCTTAAACAAAGATTTACTGTTTGGCAGTGGGGTTTAAGGGGGACAAATTATATAGGCGCGTTTTCGTGATGGGTAGTTTAGATCACTACATTTACCCAAGCTCCATAAATGATAAAGATGCCCAAGTATTTGAGCAATTGATGTAAAACTGAAGTGACTTATCTACAGAACCCTGGAAGGGACATGGAATTTTCTTTTAATATGTTGTGCAAACAAGATAATATCTTGTGCCCACAAGATATTATCTTGTGCAAACAGAACCGGCCCCGAAAGCTCACTTGGTATTTTTTTCTGGTGCACATGCTTTTCATTTGAAAACAATTTGTCTTCTCAAAATTACCGCAATGATCCTAAGTATTTGGACATAAAAGCCTAAGCAAGCAATAGTCTATAAGCCCAGATCAGACAGCTCCTGACTACACAGTTTGCCATTCCGTCTGCACTATTTGGACTCCTTGCTGGATCATAGAACAAAGTTGTTTTTAAATGTTAGAAGTATTACAGCAAGTCCACAAAATATCCGAATTTTCAGGCTTTTACTGTACACATCAGAGCCAAGTTGTGCAAAGAATCGTTAGTTTAACAAGCGCATAAGTTGTCAAAATGTTAACTGTTGTAGCAAGTAGTAGTTCCTTTGTTGTTGTTGCTATAAAATGTGATTTGCAAAAGCTCATACTTTTACAGCAAAAATGTTAGATGGATGGATGGATGGATATTTTGTTTAAAGACGCTCAACCCTAATAGGGCATATAGCGTCTAAAATAATTAGGTATTATATATAAAATTGTTATTGAAGTTTAAAAGTTAAAATATTAATGATTACAGTTTATTAAAAAGTCCGATTTCTTTAAGAAAATTTATTAATTGATAAGATGGTATGTCTTTAAAAAGATCTTTCATTGTTGTAACATTAAAATATTTTGAGCGGATATGATAAAATTCTACACATGAAATGAGAAAGTGGTTAACTGTGAACGGTTCGTTACAGGATACACAGAAAGGTGCTTGTTCGTTTTGTAATATGTAAGAATGAGTTAGTCTTGTGTGTCCAATACGGCATCTGGTAATTTTAGTCTGGTCTTTCCTACTGTAATTTGAGAAAGAGCATTTACTGTGAAAATTAGGTTCTATTTTGAATAATTTATTATCGGTTTCTTTTTCCCAAATAGATTGACATTTGTTTTTGATATATTTATTAATGTTAGATTTAAAATCTGAAAAAGGAATTTTAAAATTTGTAACATTCAAAGATAAAGCAGATTTAGCTTCTAAATCCGCCAACTCATTTCCACGAATATTGATGTGACTGGGAATCCAGCAGAAAATAATCTCCTTGGAGAGAGAAAGATAGTGGAATTTTCTTAAAAATTGTTGAATTAAGGGATTTTTGTGCTGTTGATCTTTAAGAGCCTTTAGAACTGAAAGAGAATCTGAAAAAATGATAAATTGTTTTTCATACTGGTCTCTAATATGATACAGTGCAATATCAATTGCTTTCGCTTCAGCAGTAAAAATTGAGCTATTATCGGGTAATCTAATGCTATCAGTGAAATTCGGACTAATGACAGAACAAGCAACTTTCTCATCCTGTTTCGAACCGTCCGTGTAAATGGAAATGTGATGTTTAAAATTGGATTTGATTTCTAAAAATTCGTTCTTAAATATATGAGATTCTACTTCGGATTTTTTATTTTTTTCCAAATCTAAAATTATCCTTGGTGATTTCAACACCCATGGTTCTTCCGATGGAAAAGAGAACGATTGTATATGTTGAATATTTATATTGGCCTCTTCGAGTAACGGTTTTATTCTCAGGCCAAGAGGTTTTATAGCAGATGGTTTGTTATTGTAGAATCTTTCATAATTTGGGTTAAAAACTGAGTCATATGCTGAATTTCGTGGATTAGTAGCTAATTTGGTAGCATATTGAAGAGACAATTTTTCTCTTCTTATATAAAGTGATGGTTCATTTGATTCAGCATAAAGACTTTCAATAGGTGAAGTGCGAAATGCACCTAGTGCTAGACGTAAACCTTGATGATGTATAGTATCCAAAGATTTTAAATAAGATTTCCTAGCAGATCCATAGACTATGGAACCATAGTCCAATTTGGAACGAATTAAAGATCTATAAAGACTTAAAAGAACAGTGCGATCTCCTCCCCAGTCGGAACTGGACAGGACTTTAAGAATATCAAGAGCTTTTAAACATTTAGCTTTCAAAGCTTTGATATGAGGAATAAAAGACAATTTGCTATCGAATAAAAGACCCAAAAACTTCGCCTCAGTGTCGACTGGAATTGGACTGCCGTATATAGTCAGTACAGGATCTAAATGCAACTTTCGTATTTGGCAGAAATGAACACACTGAGTTTTTGTTTTAGAAAATTTAAAACCATTTTCTGTTGCCCAAGTTTCTATATTATTTAAACACCTTTGGAGTTTAAATTCAATGGTTTCCATATTTTTGGATCGATAAAAGATTCCAAAATCGTCAACAAAAAGCGAATAATCTGGGTCTTTTACACATTTAACTATATTATTAATTTTTAGGCTGAACAAGGTTGGTGATAAAATACTACCTTGTGGTACACCTTGTTCTTGATCAAATGTGTCCGATAATGTATTTCCTATGCGAACATTAAATGTTCGATCTGACAAGAAATTTTGAACAAAAAGTGGCAATCGGCCTTTAAGGCCCAAATTGTGTAAATCTTTCATGATGCCATATTTCCAAGTTGTATCATATGCCTTTTCTAGGTCAAAGAATACAGCTACGACATGTTCTTTTTTGATAAAGGCATCACGTATAAATGATTCTAAGCGAATCAAATGATCATTAGTAGAGCTGTTTTTTCTAAAACCAGCTTGAAATTTAGTGATAAGCTGATTTGATTCTAAGAACCAAACCAGCCTATCATTAATCATTCTCTCCATTGTTTTACATAAGCAACTTGTCAAAGCAATAGGTCTGTAATTAGTGGCTTCAGTATGATCTTTATTAGGTTTCGGAATAGGAATAATGGTAGCTTTTCTCCAGTTTTCAGGGAATTTTCCAGTGATCCAAATATCATTCAGAATATTTAATAATGTTTCCAATGCCTTGTTGGGTAAATGTTTTAAAATTTGATAGTGTATGTCATCAGGACCAACAGCAGTATCATGAGATTTATGAAGAGCATCTAATAATTCTTTAGTAGTGAAAGGTAAATTATATTTTTCATGATTTAATGAGGAAAAATTTAAATTCTTTTTCTCTTGTTCTTGTTTAATATTTTGGAAATTTTCTGAATAGTTTAAGCTAGAGGAGTTTTTCTGAAAATTTTCCCCCAAGGCATTGGAAATGTCTTTAGCCGTTGAACATATATTTCTGTTCGATTTGATATGGACATGTTTATTTGATTTGTTTTTGCCACTAATTTTTCGAATCATGTCCCATATTTTCTTAGTTGGTGTTCTGGTATTCAGTTTGGAGACGTATTGCTGCCAAGATGCTTTTTTGGCCGATTTTATTGTTTTGCGAGCTTTAGCTCGCATATGTTTGGCATGGATAAGATTTTCTTTTGTTGGTTGTTTATTAAATTTTCGTAATGCAGATTTTCTTTTATTGATTGATGTTTTAACTTCATCATTAAACCAAGGTCTGTTTCTTTTTGAAAAAGTCGAGGATTTAGGAATACATTTTTCAGCAATATCAATCAATTCATCGGTAAAATCTTGTATATCACTTGCAGTTTTAAAAAGTTCAGGGTCGAGTTTTTCATCACATAATTGATTAAACTTTTCCCAATTTGCTTTATTCAAATTCCATCTGGGGTGACGATCCTCATGGGTCGATGCAATTTCTTCAATTACTATCGGAAAATGATCGCTCCCATGGAGATCGTCCACAACAGACCAATCAAAGTCTAGATAAATATTTGGAGAGCAAATTGAAAGATCTAAAGCAAAATATTTTCTTGTGGGAGAATGAAGATATGTTGGTTGTTTATCATTAAATAAACATAAATCATTTTCAGCAATACAATTTTCTATGATTTCTCCTTTGTCATTTGTATCCGAGCAACCCCATAATTTGCTGTGACTATTAAAATCTCCTAATAATATATAAGGACTAGGTAATTGATTTGTTAAATTTTCTAATTCTTGTTTAGAAAAATTATAGTGTGGTGGAAGGTAGACAGAACAAATCGTTATGGATTTGGATAAAGTGACGTTTACAGCAATAGCTTGTAAATTAGTGTTTACATCTATTTTCCTATGAGGAACGTCAGATTTTACCAGGATTGATGTACCTCCTGATGCCTTCTGATTATCCGTTGTGATATGATTGTACATACTGTAACCTTTGAAATTAATATTATCTGTAGTTTTCAAAAAAGTTTCTTGGAGACAAATGACATTAGGAGAAAAAAGTGTAGATAAAATTAAAAGTTCGTTAAAATTGGCTTTCAGTCCTCGACAATTCCATTGTAGTATTGATTTCTTATCCATGATTAAATGGAGAGAAGATTAAAATAAGGAATTTAATCCTTATATTTTCTATTACTTTGAGACAACATGGAGGAGTCCACCTCCAATTCCATGTCCTCAAGGGTGCCGTACTGATTTGCCAATTTGACTGGATCAGCCGACGCCCCTTTACTATTTGGGTTTGATCCTTTATGTTTTTCTTTGCCGTTTTTTTTCTTTTTGATCTGCTGTCCCTGATTTGGGTCGGGAGTGAGATCTGCTTGAATTTTTGGTATGTGCTTGTGAACTGGTCTGTGAAGTTGAGGGTTTTATTTCCGATCTTGATTGATGTGTAGAAGTAGGTTGCGACGATGTAGTTTTGGGTTTAAAAGTAGAAGTAATGACTTTAGAATGGGGTTTAATTTCAAAATTTTTTTCGTTGAATTGCGTTGATGTTTCTTTGGTTTCAGGTTTGCTGGTAAGTGATTGAACAACTTTGGCGAATGTGGTTTCT
Source organism: Lucinisca nassula (assembly GCA_963580285.1). Taxonomy (NCBI): domain Eukaryota; kingdom Metazoa; phylum Mollusca; class Bivalvia; order Lucinida; family Lucinidae; genus Lucinisca; species Lucinisca nassula. The sequence goes on along the minus strand of OY757010.1, from coordinate 133,730,923 downwards.
GGCTTGTTTTGCTGAATTTTCTTGGCTTCCAAATATGTTACGTTTTGTGTGACTTTAATTTTCATAATTTCTTTTTCTGTTTTCCACACTTCACAGACGTTGGATTTTGATACATGATCTTTTCCGCAGTTCACGCACTTTGGAGGGTTCTTGCAGTTTTGAGTGTGATGATCGGTTCCACCACATTTCTCACAAACCGATCCATCAGGGACAGAACAGTCATTTTCATGGTGACCAAACCTCTGACAGTTAAAACACCGCAGAGGATTTGGTACGTACATTTCAACCGGTATTATTCTGTAAAATATTTTTAGTGATTTTGGCAAGGAAGTGGTATTAAAAGTTAGTAGTAATGTGTTTGTATCAATAAGGTTTCCATCTTTTTTAATTTTAAATCTTTTACAGGCCATTACTCCTTGATCTTTAAGATATTCCACAATGCTGGTTTCTGATTCCTGTTTTAACATTCTGTCCCGGATAATACCTTTGCAAGAATTTAGCGTTTTATGTTCCGAGACAGATACGTTCAAGTTAAAAAATTTGTTGATTTTCAAAAGACTTTCAGTTTGAGTTTTTCGATTGGTTTCCACTAAAAGAGTTCCATTTTTTAATTTTTTGACGTTTTTAGGTGTTCCAATGATTGATTCTATTTGTTTTTCGATTACAAATGGTGAGAGACTTATAATGGCCTTCTCTTCCTTGCTAGAAATCACCAAAAATCTTGCAAAATTGTCATTTGCTTTGAAATTGAATGTAACCGGTTCCGGATCGTCATCAGATAAGTCCATTAATGCTCTTTTCCTATTGTTGGATCCCATGGTGAAAATTTATGATTCGATAGCTATGCGCCCCACCCTCCTTGGAGCCCTACAAGGGGACGTTTAATGGAAATGGATCTCCTATTTCCAACGCCAAGGCTACATTGCTATTATACTCGATGACAGGACCAGAGTCCTTCCGCTCCACTTTTGTTTTATGTCTTCCAACTATGCACTTAGATTTCAAAGAAAAATTGATGAACAGTTGGAATCCATCCCCACCCGTATTCTCTCCCTCACAGAAGTTTCTGTTGAATTTCCCCAGTACAAGCCCACCGATTGATCCATCAGCCGCCGCCCATCAAATAACACTCAAAGATAGAGGAATAAGACGAAATTACACCCGGTTTGTACCATAAAGATACGTAAAAAAGAAAGAAGGAAGATAAGGACAAGCTGTGCGATTCTAGAGCTTGGCACGACTGAGCCGATTGATTCAGGCCGGATCTAGCCCAAACCCCTCGTCTATCTGAAATATGGGCCAAAATGATGTGTTGAAAATCTGGAGATCCCTGGGCTTTTCTCAATCATCAGGATCCCTTCTTCCAGCATACGAGACGCCACTCACGGCAAACAAGTGGCTCCTGTTTCAACAAGGAATTTCATCCCCATTCACTACAGAAGGAAAGTGACCTGTATATTTTATTCCCTACAGACAAGGGAGGCCGAAAACGTTTGCTTAAATAAAAGCTTGGCTCTGAAAATAGGAGATCTTTTGCTAAATATGAGATCGACGATTATGATAAGATATTATTTAGGTGATAAGTTTCCCAAAGAACAAAGGATTTTAAAAGCTAATAAAGAAATAAGCTGTGTTAGATGATGACGTACATTTTAGAACTTAGTGATAAGTATCTGATTCTGTTAACTTTGGTGTAACATAAAATAATTTTGGGGTAACATGAAATTACAAGTTACTTATCTAATAACGTATACAAAAATGCACCTTTCATTGTTTGATGTGCAGAGTGAAGGAGCATGAAAAAGTGACACATACACAGTACAAACATATACAGATGAGGTTTCTTCTTTGTGGTGCGCGACCCACCAACAATGATGATACACGTACAAATGCAGCGTGGTAGTAACATAAGATAGGAAAGTTTTAAAAGGATAGATCTCGCGTAGTAAATTGTATAAAAAATTTGGTAAGATGCATTTGAATAAATTGAATTACAAAATAATACCGGTCGAACGGACGATTGTTCTGTATGTTGGAGGCTTTTACCCAACTGCCACAGAAGCTGAAGGCAGCCACCTATTTCGAGGCACCGGGTGGTCTCGGCAATGGGACTGTTTTCGGTGGGGTCTTACCACTCTGCCACACTCCCGAAGGCAGCCGCCATATTTCTACCCCCGGGCAGGCGCGGGGCCGCAAAAATGTTAGAATATTTAACATATAAATGATCGACGTATAAGCAACGTATCTTAACCAACTGGACACATCACGCTATTAAGTCCGTGAAATGAACACCCCTTACACCCCACTTTATATAGGGAAAACTGGGGTTTACGGGGGTATACATTATTTTCATTATTTCTGCTCCTAGACATAGGTTGTGGGTACACATTAGAACCGCCTCAATGAAGCGGTTCTAACGAGCACCCACAATCTATGTTTTCAGTGTAAATAAGAGTAATATCACAAATTTTCATCAGAAAATTGCCCGTTTTGATATGCAAAAAAGTGCATTATGACGCACGGGTGTGTTATAGAATTGAGATGGGCCCAGAATTAAGGTTTGTTATATAGCTGCAAACTGATGGGCTTGGAGAAGAGAGTGGGTTGAATGATGTTTCCCAAAAGAGCTGAAACCAACAAAACTTTAGTACTGTTACTACACTTTGTTCTAAGCCTGCCTAGGAAAAGTGATGCGAGTCAGATAGCTCCTTGAGCCAAAGCGACTTCTATGGGTGGTAGGGTTTGAAATGCCATTTTATCTCAATATTGGGTAAAAGTCCCACATAATCGGAAACGATGTCTGCAGAATGACCTAAATAGTGTTGACGGGGACATAAAACCTCCACCCAAATGAAAAGACATGAATGATTAGAACTGTGCAATAAAATTAAGGAAACAATCAATCAACATTGCCTTGATATCGGCATCCTTATATGGTGCTGCATGCATATTTGGATGCCTTCAAATTTTGAAGTCAGGCAGCACTGCATTACATGGCATATTTTCGCAATGATGTCACGCTAAAATTTTGTCAGGTCCTCCAACCTATTCTGACTAAAACTACTGGTTTTGATTTGAGGTTTAATGTCCTCGTCAACCTATATAGGTCATTTTGGAGACGTTGCTTCCATTTTTTTAGGATTTTTACCCGACACTGAGAAGAAATGACTTCTCAATCCCTGCCCAGTGAAACCATGGACAGGCTAACTCGCAACACTTTGCCTGGGTAGGCACAGACCTTCTAAGCGGTTACCAGTATTTGTGTGCGGTCGGTTTCAGATATGCGTGGGAGCTTCATGCAGCCCAATCTATTTCTCCAAGCGCCGCTGGGAGGTATCAACTAAAGCTTCTAGTAATAATGCAAAATAACTATAGCTATTTATCATATTACGTCGCGTCTGACCGTGTATATTTTCGATAATCCACTAATGGATTAAATATGCAAATTAGCCAGATACGCCCCGTAACGTTCCATGTACGACGTCCTTAACGACGTCGCGTTTACTAATGGCAGAATATTAATATTTTTGTAAACAATCGTGAATAAAATGCGTTTAAAATGTCATATAATAAATACAATGTTGCATTCGTGCTCATGTATTATTGAATTTATTTAACTCGTTGAGGAAAAGGGATAAAATGCTCGGGTTACATTACTGGAATGTCAACACAGACCTCGCATTTTATCCCTTTTCCTCAACTCGTTAAATAAATTAAATAATACATGAACACTCATGTAAGATCCTCTATTTACTTATAGACTATTTTGTATTGTTCGGAGGTCATCCATATTAACACTGAGGTCAAAAATCAATGATCATGTTTTTAATGGTGTCAATGCATAAAATTGCCATTAATCAAGTAATTTTGTATTGTCCCGGGGCCTCGGATTTTGGCCTCGGGCCAATACAGCAGACCTCGGACCTGTAACTGGGCCAATGCATAATCACTTGATTAATAACACCATATGATGCGTCCACGCAGAGTTGATTCCGACCCGTCACACGAGTACTGGTAAACAGCTTAGAGGATCTAAGCCTACCCAGGTAAAGCGGTGCGATCTAACCGTCCATGCTCATAAACCCTATTGGTTTAATTGGGCGACAGGACTTGAGATGTCATTTTATTTCAATGTCGGGTAAAAGTCCCACAAAATTGGAAGCAACGTCTCCAAAATGACCTATACAGTGTTGACGGGGACGTTAAACCTCAAACCAAACAAATAAACAATAACACCATAGTAATAAACAAGTTATTACATGATATGGTATTGATGTATATTGTCCCTTGTTGGGGTATTGAAGGACTAAGACAAGCTTGTGCCATTCAATATTCCTGCACATGACAATATTTACCAGTTTCATTGCAATCAATCACCAGTAGAGTATATTATTAATTGACAACCCTGTATTGATCTGAGATCATCCGTATTAACACCAGGTCAACCAAAATTAACTGAGGTCAAGTGAGGTCAAAAATCAATAATCATGATTTTTAATTGAGTCAATTAATAAAATTGTTATTGATCAAGTAATTTTGTATTGACCCAGTTAAGGTCCTCCGTCAGCTGCATTAGCCCTAGGTTTTCCGCCTCGGGCCAATGCAGAAGACCTCGGAGCTGTATCTGGGCCAATACGAAATTACTTGATTGATAACATTATAGTATTAGGGCTGTTTGTTTTTGTTTATTGGTGTTTTTGTTTTTCAATCAAACAGAAGTCATTAAGTGCAGTAGCTTTTCACAGCCGAAGTCCGTGTGACTATCACTGACATCGAAAATCAAGGTAAGGTTATTTAGAGAAAATAATTGTGCTATTGCTATCACTGTGAGGTCAGAATCTTGCATCAGAGGATATCTAAAGAATAAGGACTGGAATCATGTGTTGGTTTGACAAACAGTGTGTCCCATAGTCCGCGGCATCATGGTCTACACTATTTGATTTGCGTGCAAGAATATTATGGTTAAATTTCACATTTCCCACTCAGGACCATTTTTCCTAACTTCACTCAGAGATAATCGACCCACAGTTTTTCAATGCTTTGAATATGTAAGTTTACTAAAAATACACAGAAGTTGCACAGAACTTTGGCCGAGTCCAATCAGTATATATGAAATGATCTAGCGCATGACAAAACCTACAATAAGACATGTGCGCCAAACGAAGACTTAGATCAGCCTGCGCATCCGCGTAGTCTGATCAGAGTCTTCGCTGTGCGCTCTAAGGATAGCTAAGGGCTCAATGCTCCTTCATGCAGCAAGAGAAGTCTCTGGTTAGACTATATTGATGCAGGCTGATATGAGTCTTCGGTGGGCACACGTGCCTTATTTTAGGTTTTGTCGTGCGCTGGCTCAAATGTTACATGTTGGAAAACATTTTTACCTGTATTCATTTGTTCTAGCATTGTTATATCTTATAGTATCATCCATTCCTATGGTGACAAAGATATCACCCTTGACAACTATCCTCTGTATCCGATTTATATGACCTTTACCATGAACCAACTCACATAGGCCTGTGTTGACATCCCAGTAAAGTAACCAAAGTTAAGGAAGACACATCATTAAAATAAGACCCCTACCCCTGTGTTCTGCAACGGTGTCTTTCATATCTCTAGAACAAGCATATTTCATCTCTACACAAGTGTCATTTTCGCTATTTCTTGCACACCAGACAAGGAAATCCGTGATTTTAACCTGGGATAGAAATGTATGTTCTGACCCTGGTGTTCCGACCCCAAATCGAATATAATCGCGTGTTTGATAAATGCACTGGTTGACTCCAACCTCATGCGCGGCGTCGTCATGCGTGACGTCACTAAACATTCCTGTTGTGTCATCACAAAATGGCGGACGTCGGTAACCGAAGTGACAGCAGCATTAAAAATTCGCAATAGAAATGGAAGGTATGCAAGAAAAAGAATCCTATATGGGTGTGAGGGGTGGATAGAAAAATCCATCCCTCGGCATCACTGTCCGGCATCACTGGGCAAGCCTCGTGATGCCGGACAGTGACCCTCGGGACGGAGTTTTCAATCCACCCCTCACACCCATATAAGATTCTTATATTCTGCTCAAATAATAGACTGTGGGTGCTCTCTAGGGCCACGTCATTGGCAAGTTTTATGTTTCCTTTCTTTTCTGGTTTTGTTTTTAAAAAAATAGAAATAGAGGATCTTACATGAGTGTTCATGTTTTATTGAATTTATTAAACGAGTTGAGGAAAAGGGATAAAATGCGAGGCTGTGTCGAGCATTTTATCCCTTTTCCTCAATGAGTTTAATAAATTCAATAATACAGGAGCACGAATGTAAGATTCTATTTATCATATGACATTTAAAACGCATTTTATTCACGATTGTTTACAAAAATGTCAATATTCCGCCGTTAGTAAACGCGACGTCGTTGAGGACACCGTACATGTAACGTTACGGGACGTATCTAGCTAATTTGCATATTTAATCCACTAGTGGATTATCGAAAATATTGCATGGCGTTATTACACTCTCAGACGCGACGTCATATGATAAGTGAATGCAATGATCAGGAATCGATACAATTAACCCACAGTTCCCATCAGAGACACCAATATCACTTTCAAGATTATTTCACTTATTTTGAGCTGATCGTTAATCAAAAGTGGGCAAAAAACGGAGTACCCACAGAAAAACACCTGACCTTCCATTGCAGAACTTGGCATCTCATATGTGGCCCGAGCGAGGATTAAACCACAGTGAGAGACAGCGCTCTTACCCACTGGGCCACAGAGGCCCGTCTTCTAACAAGTTCCCAGAGTCCATGGCTTAACCCATTGCATGCGGGAAACCCCTAAAGGTGTACCATGGCAAACATCGCAGGCGCAGATCAGACGCCGCAGAACTGATCAGGGCCTGCACTATTTGCTAACAGAATTTTCTGTCAAAAATAGAATAAAAATGAAACAATAGGCCTGACACCTCTAATATGACAAATGGACTTGACCAACATATATCAATGGAAGAATCCACCAGTATACATTGAGTCAAAGTGGAAGTAAAGATAATTTCTTGCACACCCGATAAGGAAATCCATATTTATAGCTTAGGATAGAAATTCTGTTCTAACCCTGTGTTCTTACCCAAAATCGAATATTCTCGTTTAAGATTCTTATAGTATACACTTTTATATCGTAAAAATGGGGTTCACGGGAATATATTTTATTTTTTCCTATTTCTGCTCTAAACTACAGATTGTTGGTACTCGTTAGAACCAACGAGAGTGCCCACAATCTATATTTTGAGCAGAAAAAAGAAGAATTTCACAATTTTTCATTTGAAAATTTTCGATAATTGGGCGGTTGGTTACAATGTATTTGTATAGGCGTGATTTGGTAATGAAGCATACACGTGCCTGGCATGAATAAATTAACCCTGAAGATGCCGAGAATAACTGCATCTTAAAAATGTTTTCTGTTTATGTTTTCTGCTGAAACTTCTTGCAAACATTTTATACACCTTTTTGCATACAGGCAAACAGTGTAGCCCCACATCAGACTGCTCCTAGGAGCAGTTTGATCTGGGTCGACACAGTGTTTGCAACAATGACTTTTTTAAGTAACCATCAGATGACAAAGCAGGCGACAATTGTCGTGATTGGCATTTTATGGGTTAACACAAATGCACATACAAAACCAAAGGAACAATGGTCCTGAACTGCTCACCTGAGTGCCGAGCATTAATGGAGACATTTGGTTTCTGAGAAGAAGATTCTCCAATGTTTTTATTCCATAGCAGCCATCATGGTCATGTGACCTAAACCATTTGAACAAACTTTTGTTCCTCCATCCCATAAAGGTTTCATATGTAAATTTGGCTCAGATATGACCAGCTATTTTTTTTTAAAGAAAAGAAGCTTATTTCGTTATTTGAGTGACCTAGGACCAAGTACAATAAGTAATGCTGACCTTTGGTTCTCATGCAGTCCATTAACCCATTCAGTACCAGAAACCCCTAAAGGGGTTCCTTGGCGAACAGTGCAGGCCCAGATCAGACGCCGCAGAACGCGGCGTCTGATCAGGGCCTCCACTATTTGCTAAACGTTCAGTCATTTTTCAAATAAATTTTGAAGAAATCACAACCTGACACCCCAAAATTTTGAAATAGACTCCTGCTATATATAAGGAGGAAGAGTCCAGTTGGTACAAAAAGGGTTAACTTGTTAAGCTGATGCATAAACCATCTAAGTTCACAGGCAAAGACAGTTTCGAAAAAAAATTATTCAGGCCGCTTTTTTCACATACAAAAGCAAGTTTGAAATTGGTATAAAATGTGTCGACCCCGACTCATCTTTTGAATAAGTTATAATGGGCTGGAGTCCCCAATGCTACATTCATGGTTTCAAGTTAAGTGGCCCACTGGTTCTATAGAACAAGATCGTTGAAGATTTTTACCACACATGGTCATGACAGCTACTTCAAATTCATTTCTTTCATCCAATAAAAGCTTCATATGAAATTTGACTTTCTGACAAAAACATTTTTTTTTATTTTTGCATCTAGATGACCTCGACCTTGAATAGTTCATTTATTCCTTTAGCTACCTTCATCTACAAATTTTCAGATCACATGCAGTGAAATTTTCTAAAAAGATACACAGTTTTACTTTTTCCTATACAAAAGCCTGAGTGACCAAAATAGGAAAAGGTCAGCCAGGGATCATTATTTAAACATACAATGAATGGCTTGAGTCCCCAATGTTACAAACCAGGTTTCATAAAACTTAAGTAACTGGTACTGGAGAAAAAAGACTTTTGAAGGTTTACTACATTACATGGGCATGGTGGTCATATTCATTAATTTTCATTTCCGTGTTCCTAAAGGCTTTCATATGAAATGTGGTTACAAATGCCCCAGTTGTTCCTGTGGCAATAAGTTTTAATTTTCATATCTACATGACCTTAGGCCAAGGTCAAAGAAAGACTTGACCTTGAATATTATTGCAGTTTTTTTACATGTACACCTTAAGCTAGGTGCAACTGGAAATTTCCAGATCACAGCGGGAATAGTTTCTGAAAGATACAGGGTCTTGACATTGGTCGTGTGACCAAGCTCATATCAATTAAAATTCATTTCTTTGTTCCTAAGAGTGTTTATATGAAATCTGGATACAAATGGTGCAGTGGTTTCTTGGGAAAATCAGTTTTAATTTTCCCATCTGAATGACCGTGGGCCAAGGTCAAAGAATGAACTGACCTTCAATACTCAAGCAGTGTCATCCACTCATTCAGCTACCCACATCTACAAATTTTAAGCTCACAGACTGCAATGGTTTCTGAAAAATACTACCGTGTTTTTACTTTTTCCATACAAAAGTCTACTTGTATGTGGCAAATTTGACGTAGGCGTAAAATATGTCAATGTCATCAGAGTGTCAACATGTGAACAAAATATGATGGGCCGGCGTCCCCAATGCTACATACCTAGTTTCATGACAATCGGCCCACTCGCTCAACTGAAGACTTTTTGGTGACCTGGATCCCCGCGAACATACCTCTCACCCCATGGATGCTCCGCATGAAATTTGGCCTCAAACAGCCCAGTGTTTGTGGAGGAGAAGATGTTTGAAATTGCTGACAGACAGACAGACGCGGAACACCAGACGACAGACAGACAACGGAGCCTTGCCATACTATAAGCTCACCTATGGTACTTCGGCTCATGTAAGCTAATAAGTATGAAAGGATATAGATCTGTCCATCAACTGCCCCAGAATAGATTACAGAGTTGTCTTCTGATGCAGCCAAAGCGCTAATGGGCTTATTATGACCCTGAAAATAAATCTAGAATGTGACAACAGACACAGATGCCCTGGTCAGCGACAATCCTCTCTCGAAAACAATTATTTTGCAAAATGAAGATTAGAAAGTGTCATGACTCCCCTTACAATTGGTGGATTTTTTCCCGGCTAAACAAACTTTACCTATATTTTGTGTTTGTTTGTTTGTTTGATTTGAGGTTTAACGTCCCCGTCAACACTATACAGGTCATTCTGGAGACATTGCTTCCAATTTTGTGGGACTTTTACCCGACATTGAGACGAAATGACATCTCAAGCCCTGTAGCCCAATGAAACCAATAGGGTTTATTAGCATGGACGGTCCGCCTCGCACTGCGGTTCCTGGACAGGCTTAGATCCTCTAAGCGGTTTACCAGTACTAGTGTGCGGGCCGGATTCAGCTCTGCGTGGAAGCATCATGCAGTCCATATATTTCTTCAAGCCCCTATGGGCGGGGGCCTCTATATTTTATGATTATATAACTGTGTGTAAAATATGAATTCCATATTCTGATATTTTCAAAACACTCAAACGGAAAACTTTTTCAAACATGTTATAACTACTTTAATACAGTAAAACTCCTACAATAAGACCACCCTAGGAACTGTCCAAAAGGTGGTCTCTTTCTAGAAGACACCGCGTGCAGAAAACACATAGGAAGAATGAAGGAAAACTTCCAAATTTGCTCTCTAAAGGATAATTAGTCTTACGTTTAGGTGGTCTTAATAGCGGAATTTCTCTGTATATAGAGGATCTTATATGAGTGTTCATGTATAATTGAATTTATAAAATGAGTTGATGAAAAGGGATAAAATGCGAGGCTTTGTGGAGCATTTTATCTCTTTTCCTATATGAGTTTAATAAATTCAATAATACATGAGCACACATTTCAAACGCATTTTATTCACGTTTTTATTCTGCCATTAGTAAACGCTACGTAGTTAAGGACATCGCACTTGTAACGTTAGGGGGCGTTTGTCTGATTTGAGGTTTAACGTCCCCGTCAACACTGTAAAGGTCAGTTTGGAGACGTTGCTTCCAATTTTGTGGGATTTTTACCCGACATTGGGATGAAATGACATCTTAAGTCCTGTCGCTCAATGAAACCAATAGGGTTTATTAGCATGGACGGTCCGCCTCGCACCGCGGTTCCTGGACAGGCTTAGATCCTCTAAGCGGTTTACTAGTACTAGTGTGCGGGCCGGATTCAGCTTTGCGTAGAAGCATCATGCAGCCCATATATTTCTTCAAGCCCCTATTGGCGGGGGCCGAGGCGTATCTAACTAATTTGCATATTTTAATCCACTAGTGGATAATCGAATTTATTACACCGTGTTATTAGATTTTCAGACGCGACGTTACATGATAAATACAGTTTATTTGATATAGTGAGGTTTAACCAACAATGTCTGCTTTTGCCTTCAACAATAGTGCTATAAAATAGGTTCTGATGTTATCGGTGTGGTGGATCAAGTCAATATTGCAAGCAGTACATATCCTGATGGAATGGCTTATAACGAGCAATCTCATCTGGAACTACATGTATACTGTTTGTCTAGGTATCTGTACCTGTCTACAGGACTGGAAACGATTCTTTCTTTGAGTCTGACTGCTATCTTCTGCTCACCAGCCTTCTTGCCCTTCATCATAGTGTAGTTGTACTTTCTTGTCCTTTGGGACCATTGATTCCATTGTGGAACCTTGTATATTTTTTAGGGTCACTGATGAGGGTAACTGGCCGAAACTAGCTAATCTGGCCCAGAAAACTGTTTACTCCATACTTTTAAGGTCTGTACTGTAATCTTTGCTTCCAAAGGATAATCTATTTAAAGAACATATTTAACGTCACTACTACTAGTTGTAAGGGAGTGTGTGGCCGCCGTAAAAAGTTTCCATGCCCTTCATCACAGTGTAACTTGTATTTTCTGATCCTTCGGGATCAGTGATTCTTTTGAGGAACCTGGAAAATGTTTAAGGGTTACTGATGAGACCTAATTGGTCGCAACAAGCTAGTCCGGCACAGAGAACTGCACACGCCATACTTTGAAGTTCTGTGGTGAATTCTTAGCCGCCACAGGATAAACATTTTAGAATATATTGAAAGGGTAAATGGAAAGGATTACCTTCAATATTTTACGAGGCTTTCCTGGATTGCTTCTATCCAGGTAGTTGATATATCCTGAGAGTGAAACTGTCATTATGTTATTTCCCATCCAAATACACCCCACCTGCTGATCCCGAATTTCTTTACCCATAACAAACTCTCTGAAATATACATGGAGTCAAGCAATGCGGTCACCAATCCAGGTACTAACCGCGATCTCTATTGCTTATTTTCGTGATAAGCCAACCACTCTACATTCGTCACTGAAAGAGCCGGCTCCTACAGCAAGGCTGTAGAAGTGCTATATACCAATAACCGTTACATTTCTCCCCTTTTATCTTGACTTCGTACCGAAGTCACACATGCATCACAAGGCCAAACCCGAAGGCGGAGTCAATGCAACAAACCAGCGGCACTGTTTCCATTCCACCGCAGACACCACTGCAGCATTAGCCGGGTCGTCCAATAAGTCAAGCAACGCGGATATCCGTTGCTTGACTTCGTGAATAAGGCAACCACTCTACCCGCGTCGCTAAAAGAGCCAGCTCTTACAGCAAGGCTGTATAAATGGTATATATCAATAACGGTTACTATAGAGGATCTTACATGAGTGCTCATGTATTATTGAATTTATTAAACGAGTTGAGGAAAAGGGATAAAATGCGAGGCTTTATCCCTTTTCTTCAACGAGTTAAATAAATTATTGGTATACAGGATCTTACATGAGTGCTCATGTATTATTGAATTTATTAAACTCGTTGAGGAAAAGGGATAAGGTGCTCGGCAAAGTATTATTGAATTTATTAAACGAGTTGAGGAAAAGGGATAAAATGCGAGGCTTTGCCGAGCATTTTATCCCTTTTCCTCAACGAGTTTAATAAATTCAATAATACATGAGCACGAATTGAAGATTCTATTTATCATATGACATTTAAAACGTATTATATTCACGATTGTTTACATAAATGTCAATATTCCGCCATTAGTAAACGCGACGACGTCGTTAAGGACGTCGTACATGTAACGTTACGGGACGTGTCTAGTTAATTTGCATATTTAATCCACTAGTGGATTATCGAAAGTATTACATGGCGTTATTACACTCTCAGACGCGACGTCATATGATAAAATAGAAAAGCATTAGTGTATGTTTGAGTTTAATGTCCTACCAACAGCTAAGGTCATACTGAGACGGGACCTCAGTTAACAGATTCATCTGAAAGTCTTGAGAAGCCTGGGACTGAACTCACGGCCCCTGATTAATGAGGGAGGATTAATGATTAATAACTACTACATCACTTTTGTTTCTGAGAATTCATTTTAACAGAGGTCATCTAAACTGTGGAGATAAAAAGACACATTTTATATGAAATTTACATTTTAAAGGACAGCTGTGACCGTTTGGTTTCAGAAGCATTTAACAAATTTCATACGAAACTAGAGCTGTCACTGAGGATCTGACAATCGTCCCGCTGCAGCACCATTAGAAGAGAAAAAAAAAACAACCTTAGTGTTGAAATATTTAGAAGTCAAGCTTAACAGAAAACATCACTGTAGAATATGGTATGTGGCAACAAAAAAATTATCAAGTTATTTAACTACATGACTTCTGAGCCATAAGCCCTAATCACGGTTTATACAAATCATCAACCAACTGTTCATGTGTGTACCAGGTTTCAACTTTGAAACCCTCAGACTTCTTGAGAATAGGTAAAAACTCCTTCGAGTAGGACAAAAAATGTAAAAGTTACGAGCTAAATGCACTTTTTTTTTTTTTTTTTTTTTTTTGAAAACCTACAAAGGCAACTAACTCCAAGTGGTATGGACCATTGATTCTTATTCTGCTTTTGTTACGAGCCAGGCGTAGCAGAAAGAAAAAGCAAACAAGCCTTTTGAAAAAATTTAACAAAATTTATTTACAAGTTAACTTTAACCTGTAGAAGTAAGAAAATTAAATGTACTTAGCTCTGAATGAAATATTCTGAATGAATCTATTTTCCTTGATCCCACAGAATTCACAGTCCAAAATGAAAAGTAATATCCTTTAACAATCCAACACAGAATTTAGAAATAACTTTTCTTAAATGCCCAAACATCAAACTCCAAAGTCTGACTCAATGAGAACAAGATGTGTTTGTGAAACACTGATGCCCCCGGACAGCGCCAATGTTAATGTTTTTAAAAATTTTGAAAAAAATAGGTCAAAGGTCAAGTTCAAGGTCACGAGATCAAAAATTATGGTACCACTGGAAAGGTCTTGTGATAAGGTATACACATGTGAAATATGAATGCTCTATCTATTACCATTCAAAAGTTATGCCCAATGTTAAAGTTTTTGCAGACGGACAAACGGACAAACGGACAAACAGACAAACAGACGGACAGACCAAAAACTATATGCCCCCGAATCTCTTAGATTCCGGGGGCATAAAAATCAAGCTCTTTTATAGACCCTAAGATTTCTCTAGAACATTCCAGAGGGCTGTGGAATAAGATGAGGTAATTTTCTAAAAATAATGCAACCCAGAACTTTCTGGAAGGTTCTGAAGTACTTTTCCTTGTAAACATGTTGTTTACAAAAATGAAATTAATCTGTGACTCAGTTTTCTAGAATCTTCTATAAGAAGATTAACAAGATATTTATAGCACTAATAGGTCACAGTGGGGTGCAAGTGGGAATCAGAAAAATAAATTCTTATGCATAACACTCCCCCTCTTCGAGGAAAAGAAAGATTTATGTAATAAAGCTTTCTTTTGCTTTAAGAATAACAAAATATTGAGCATAGCATATAAAATTACATGTATCTACAATCCACTTTAGTAGGAAAGAAAAACACAACTCCTGACACTGCTCAAGCTCTTGAAAGGGCATCAGGGATAATGTTATCTCTCCCTCTGATATGTCTTATGTCTAAATTATACTCTTGTAGCATAAGACTCCACCTGAGCAACCGCTGATTTTTGTTTTTCATTTTATGTATGAAAGTCAGTGGATTGTGATCACTGAAAACAACAATCGGTGCAGTAGTAGGGGTAAGATAAACTTCGAAATGTTGCAGAGCAAGAATCAGAGACAAGCACTCTTTCTCTATGGTAGAGTAATTTCTCTGATGCTTATTAAACTTTTTGGAAAAGTAGCAAACTGGATGATCCACACCATTTTCATCTTCCTGCAACAGAACACTACCTGCACCTACGTCACTAGCATCTACAGCTAGCTTAAACTCCTTTTCAAAGTTTGGTGCTAAGAGAACTGGTTCACTCTTGAGTATGGCTTTAAGTTTATCAAAAGCATTTTGGCATATTGCATTCCAATGGAATTTTGTTCTTTTGCTGAGCAAATTTGTCAAAGGCTCAGCAATGACAGAGAAATTATTACAGAACTTTCTGTAATAACCAGCCATACCAAGAAATCGCATCAGCTGTCTTTTGCACGTGGGTACGGGAAAATTTGAGATAGCCTCAACTTTAGCATCAATGGGTTTCACATGACCTTGACCTACAACATGACCTAGAAATGTCAAACTTGCATGGCAGAATTCACTTTTAGCAAGATTGATTGTCTATTTGGCATTACTCAGTCTATCAAAGAATGCTCGAATAGTCCCAAGATGTTGATTCCACTGGTCGTTGTATATGATAGCATCATCGATATAAGCACTGCAGCCTTCCAGCCCCGCAATTACCATGTTTATTAAGGGCTGAAATGTTGCCGGAGAGTTTTTCGTTCCAAATGGCATGACTTTATAGTTAAATAATCCGTCTGGTGTTGTGAATGCCAAAACCTCCTTTGCTCTATCTGTGAGTGGAATTTGCCAAAATCCTTTCAGAAGGTCGAATTTCGTTATGTATTTGGCATTCCCGATGTTATCAATGCAGTCATCCATTCTTGGAATAGGAAAGCTATCTGTTTTACTTAAGGAATTAACTTTCCTAAAATCAGTACACATACGATATGTCCCATCAGGTTTTGGTACTAGAATACAAGGAGAACTCCATTCACTTTGGCTTGGTTCAATAAAGTCATTGTCTAATAGATACTGAGCTTCTTTAAGATATTTTTGTTTCACAGGATTCATCCTGTAAGGGTGTTGTTTTACAGGTTTAGAACCATTTATGTCCACATCGTGAAATATTTTGTCTGTCCGTGTTGGAGTGTCAGGAAATAATTGTTCATATTCAAAAATCAGCTGTTTCAGTTCATTCCGCTGATTTGGCTCTAGATGTGACAGTGTCTGGTCAAGATTCCGTAGAATGTCAGAATTCTGAAGTTTTGATGATGTGGGATCCGACTTCACTGAATTAATATCCTCACAGTCATTGTCACATGAATTAAGTGGAACAGAGCTAACTAGATTGACTGATGTTAAAGATGTATTGTCCCTATCTATGTATTCCTTAAGCATGTTAATATGACATAGCTGCTTTAGCTTGCGCCTCCCAGGAGTGTTTATTATGTAATTTACGTCACTGATCTTTTTGTCTACAGTGTATGGACCATAATACCTGGCCTGCAACGATTTTCCTGGAATAGGCAAAAGAGCTAGTACCTTATCACCTGGTTTAAAATTCCTTTCTTTTGTCCCTATGTCATATAGCTGTTTCATTTTCCTTTGGGCTGACTGAAGATTGGTCCGAGCAGCCTCACAAGCTTTTGAAAGTCTAGTTTTGAAATCAGACACATACTGAAGTAAATTCAGGGAAGTGTCATCATTGGAGAGAAATTTCTCTTTGAGAAGTTTCAAAGGACCACGAACAGTATGGCCAAATACTAATTCAAATGGACTGAAGCCAAGAGATTCTTGCACAGATTCTCTAACAGCAAATAAAAGGAGATGGATGCCTTCATCCCAATCCTTCTCTGTGTCAAAGCAATATGATCTTATCATGTTTTTCCATGTTTGATGGAATCTTTCAAGGGCGCCTTGACTTTCAGGATGATAGGCTGATGACTTATACTGTACAATGCCAAGCTCATGCATTACATGTTGAAATATTCCAGACATAAAATTTGAGCCTTGGTCTGACTGAATAGATTTAGGAAGCCCAACAAATGTGAAAAACTTCACTTAGGCATTGACGATTGTCTTAGTTTTGATATTTCTTAAAGGAATGGCTTCAGGAAAACGTGTGGAAGCACACATAATGGTCAAAAGATATTCACAGCCGGACTTAGTTCTGGGCAAGGGACCCACACAGTCTATAATTATTCGACTGAAAGGTTCATCAAAAGCAGGTATAGGCTGCAAATGAGCCTTAGGTATAGTCTGATTGGGTTTTCCTACCATTTGGCATGTATGGCAGGACCTACAATGCTGAGAAACATCTGATTTTAACCCAGGCCAGTAAAAATGATTAAGAATCTTGTGATAGGTTTTATTTACACCTAAATGTCCTGACATGGGAGTTTCATGTGCCAAGTTTAATATTTGGGAACGGTAAACCCGTGGAACCACTATCTGGTGGTTGACAGTCCACTCGTCTTCTGCTGAGACGTCTGGTGGACGCCATTTTCTCATAAGAATGTCATTTTTGACATAATAACAGACTGGGACCTGAGATACTTCCTGCTCATCTAAGGCCCTTTCAAATAAAGGCGAAATTTCAGGATCCTTATGCTGTTCTATAGCTAGTTGAGACCCAGACATTATGTCATGGCCTAGATCTAAAGATGAGTTATTCTCATGAAAATCTGTCTGCTTATCAGGCATGCTTGAAGACAGAGACCTTGTTATCTCGTCATTAAAAGACTGACCCAAAAAGGTATCATTTAAATCAAAATCCTGTTTCCCATCAGTTTGCTTGGCCTTACGTGCCATCGCCCTTGTGACTGCACAAGATGGATAAAGATCAGGAATTTCCTGCTCAATGGGATCAGGCGGTTGGTCTATGCAAGGATTAGTAGTCAAAAGTGGGTTTACCACAACCTTATCTCCAGCTAAGTCATTGCCTAGCAACAAATGAACACCTTTAAAAGGTAAAGAAGGTCTAATACCAACAGCCACTGAACCGGATACCAAGTCTGATGACAAATAAACGTTATGGAGCGGAACATTAACAAATCCACATTCCACACCCTGAATAAGGACACTTTGGCCCAAAGAAGTCTTCTCAGAAAAAGGCAGAGTATCTGCTAGAATAAGAGATTGAGAAGCTCCGGTATCTCGTAAGATTTTAATAGGGGTAGGATGGGCATAACTGTAGTGACACAAAGCCATCTGATAAGAATGGTTCATAACACTCCATAGCTGTATCAGTCTCAGATAATTTGGTATCAGAAAGAGTTTCCTCCCTTACACAAGACTGTGGTTTTGGCCTTATAGAAGTCAAGCCTGTAGGCTTAAGTTCCTCTTGTCTTTCTCTTTCTTTCCTTCGCTTTAATTTTAAACACTCAGAAATCAAATGACCTGTATTTTTACAATAATAACAAACTACTTGAGATTGAGATAAGGGATTCTGGTCTTTGTTTTCACCAGAAGGTTTGGGAAAATTTGGGCTTCTGTTTTCACCAGAAGGTTTGGAAGGATTCTGGCTTTTATTTTCACCAGAAAGTTTTGGCATAGTACTAGATGTATGGCTATAACTACCAGAAGGATTACTGGGATAGAATCTTGGACCTGTCTGTGGATTATAAGGTTTTCGAGGATAAGGCCTGTTCACAAATGAGACTTTATGAGTCAAAGCATAATCATCTGCCAAACGAGAAGCTTCCTCCAAAGTTTCAACCTGTCTCTCATCGAGAAAAGATTTAATGTCTGAATTTATGCACCGTTTGAACTCTTCAACAAGGACAAGTTGTCTAAGTTTGTCATGATCAGAGCCTACTTTTTTAGAAGAACACCACCTATCAAATAACTGTTCTTTGGTTCGAGCAAATTCTACATGAGTCTGGGAAATTTCTTTTTTACAATTCCTAAATTTCTGCCTGTAAGCCTCAGGGACCAACTCATATGCCTTAAGAATAAGCTCCTTGACCAGATCATAGTCTGAGCTTTGCTCGACAGTCAGCTGAGTGTAAATGTCACGAGCCTTTCCGACAACAACGCTTTGCAAAAGTAAGGTCCAATGCTCTTTTGGCCATTTTAAATTTTCTGCAACTTTTTCAAAATGCAAAAAATACTTATCTACCTCTTTTTCCTGAAATGGAGGAACTAATCTGATGTGCTTTGTGGCATCAAAGTAACTAACAGAGTCAAAAACAGGGGTATGTTTCACCTTATCTTGACCCTGGAGTTCCATTTCCTTCAATCTTAACTGAAACTGCCTTTCTCTTTCTTTTTCTTCAATACTATATCTCATTTTTTCCTTTTCCAACTCCAGCCGTTCTTCTTTTTCTAATTTTTCTTTCTGAATGCGTTCCTCCATTTCTCTTTGTTTTTCTTCCTGTTCTAATTTTTCTTTTCGAATTCGTTCTTCTATTTCTAATCTTTCCATCTGCATTTGTCTCTGCATTTCTCTTTCTTTTTCCTTCTCTCTTTCTTCCATTTCTAATCTGAACTTCTCTAATTCAATTTGCCTTCCTATTTCAATTTGTCTCATTTGTAATTCAGTATGTGAAACCATAATGAGAGACAAAGCAGATGGATCGAAAAATTCTTCATCAACAAAAAACTGCACCAAAATATTCTTAATTTCATGCTTCTTCATGCTTGTTTTGACAGCAGTGACCCCATAATGGGAAGCAATTTCTAGCAAATCTGTCCTTTTGGCCAGATTAAACAACTCCTGAGTAGGCTGAGCCAAAAAGCTTCTCAAATCAAACGACATGTTTGCTTTTTGTTTGTTTTATAAAGTATTTATGGAAATACAGATTGAGGTTAATTTGACAAAGTTTTTTTTTTTTTTTTTTTGAAATGACAAGCCCAACGAGAATTTCACATGAAATGACAAGTACTATTTCACCTGAAATGACAGTTCACATGAAATGACAATCCCCTATATGCCTATAGGGAAATACCAATCCTGTGAAGCAACTGCAAAGTCTATTTGATAAGAAATGACAATTACCTGCGTCACATGAAATGTCGGTTTTAAAATGCTTAAAATGGTTTTATCCCGGACGAGCCCCCAATTTCTGTTACGAGCCAGGCGTAGCAGAAAGAAAAAGCAAACAAGCCTTTTGAAAAAATTAAACAAAATTTATTTACAAGTTAACTTTAACCTGTAGAAGTAAGAAAATTAAATGTACTTAGCTCTGAATGAAACATCCTGAATGAATCTATTTTCCTTGATCCCACAGAATTCACAGTCCAAAATGAAAAGTAATATCCTTTAACAATCCAACACAGAATTTAGAAATAACTTTTCTTAAATGCCCAAACATCAAACTCCAAAGTCTGACTCAATGAGAAAAATCAAGCTCTTTTATAGACCCTAAGATTTCTCTAGAACATTCCAGAGGGCTGTGGAATAAGATGAGGTAATTTTCTAAAAATAATGCAACCCAGAACTTTCTGGAAGGTTCTGAAGTACTTTTCCTTGTAAACATGTTGTTTACAAAAATGAAATTAATCTGTGACTCAGTTTTCTAGAATCTTCTATAAGAAGATTAACAAGATATTTATAGCACTAATAGGTCACAGTGGGGTGCAAGTGAGAATCAGAAAAATAAATTCTTATGCATAACACTTTACACGATACATCCAGTCATTTTCCATGTGTATATGAAGTAACAGCTTTCTAGCTTTCATAGTTCCTAAGAAATCTGTCACGAAAATTTTCAATCATTGCAAGAATGTGTTTTTTTCTGAATTTATATACAAAGTCAGAAGAGTTTTCAGTCCAACATTGAATTTTGAAATCAAATCAAAATGACGTCTATAAAATTTTGAAAAGGTTTTGCGTAGTTTATGATGCCGATAACCCTGATTAAGAAGATTAGTAGTTAACAATTCATTACCAGTCTTGAAGTCAGTTACATGACTAAACACTCTGGCAAATTGAACTAATAGCGAAATATAAACGCCATAGGATGCCGTACGAGGAACATCATCATCCAAGAAAGAAAAAATTACAATATCATAATCAAAATTTTCGAGTTTATCATAAGTTTTGCAGGAAACAAACCCATCTACAATGGATAGATGTAAATCCAAAAACGGGGCCTCGGTACCAGAAGAAATTGCTTAATTCTGAAGTTCTTGGGCGAGGAGGGGGATTTGACTGATCAAACTGTCGCAATAGGTACTGCCAACATTCAATAAACATCCAAACATCTAGAAGTCGATATAAAAGCTTCAATGATTTCAGATTTGTTTTCAAGGGAAAACGACATCATGCAGTCTCTTTCATAACAATACAAGAACAGATAAGCCACATTTTTTTTACTCTTCAGAATGTAATAAAAACATTTCTTACATAAATGGATAATTCCATGAGTCATGGGCCCTTGGCAACTGTTCAGCTATTACACCTGACTATTTTAGTGACCAAGTGAAGTATGATGAGTTTCATTGAGGTAGGACCACGACCATACAAGCTATTGAACAAAATGTACATTACTTTTTTGAAAACGTACCAAGGGATATAACTTCTTATTAAGGTACAAAGGATACAGCAAATCATTTTCTATATTTATACAAACATTTCAGCTTTCTAGCTTTCAGTTTTCCTGAGGAACCTGAGAACCTTTCAAGGGCAATATAGCTGAAATAGTTACGGAAATTAGATCCCTATTTTTGGTATACATGAACGCAATACATCCAGTCATTGTTCATGTTTATACAAACATTCAGCTTTCTAGCTTTCATAATTCCTGGGATATCTGTCACAAAACTTTTCGGGAATGGCAAAATTTGAAACCTAACATAGAACATGACTGCAAGAGTTATGGGCTCTTGGCCACCATTCTGCTATAACACTGTTCTTACCTTTGAGACAAAGTGTAGTATACGTTTCATTGAAATAAGACTACAGATATAACGTTATAAAGCAAAATGCACTCTAAAATTTGAAAAAAAAAATATCAAGGGACATGACTCCAAGAGCTATGCGCCTTTGGTCATCATTCTGCTACACTCCTTACCTTAGTGACCAAGTGTAGTAGAAGTTTCATCAAAGTTGGACTACGAACATAAAAGTTATTAAGCAAATTGCATTTAAATTTTGCAGTCACGCAATCCTGACAGAATCACCGAATCACCAAATGACGGAAGGATATGATAAATCCAGTATAGCCTCACTTTTTCAAAGCGGGGCTATAATGATCACATGTGTAAATTCTGTATATCATATGACGTCGCGTCTGAGAGTGTAATAACGCCATGTAACATTTTCGATAATCCACTAGTGAATTAAATATGCAAATTAGCTAGATACGTCCCGTAACGTTACATTTATGACGTCCTTTACGTCGTCGCGATTAATGGCGGAATATTTACATTTTTGTAAACAATCGTGAATAAAATGCGTTTTAAATGTCATATGATAAACAGAATCTTGCATTCGTGCTCATGTATTATTGAATTTATTAAACTCGTTGAGGGAAAGGGATAAAATGCTCGGCAAAGCCTCGCATTTTATCCCTTTTCCTCAACTTTTGCCGAGCATTTTATCCCTTTTCCTCAACGAGTTTAATAAATTCAATAATACATGACCACTCATGTAAGATCCTCTATTTCTTATATATAGTAGTCGCAGATAAGATTGACATAGCAGAGCTATCGTTCACGCCTGCCTTTGGAATATTCCATTAATAAAAAGGTAAAATGGGTCGTCCGATTAAGTGAATTCAACTTTGACACAAACAAAGCTATGCTGTATATGAACATTTGGTCGGCTTGCGAAAGGCACTCTACAGAATCTTTATGTGGACACAGCCATTTTGTCATGTGATAACTAATATTCTTTGATTTCCATTTCCTTGTTCCTTAAAGCTTTCATATGAAACTTCGATTACAAATGGACCAGTGCTTTCTGACAACAACATTTTATTTATTTTCAAATCTAGATGACCCTGACCATATATACTCATGTAAGTTTCATTTTCTCATTTAGCTACCTTCAACTACAAATCTTGCGAAAAATATAGTTTTTACTTTTTCCTATACAAAAGGCTATGTAACCAAATTTGATACTGGCCTAAAATAGGTTATTTAGGGATCAATTGAATTTCTCGAGTCCCAAATGCTACAAACTGAGTTTCATGAAAATAAACCAACGGATTCTGGAGAAAATAAGATTTCCGAGGGCTTTTACTATATATAAGCATGGAGGCCATATTGGTCATGTGACCAAACTCATATTAATTAATTATAACTGCCTTGTTTTTAAAGGCTTTCGGGTGAAATTTGGTTACAAATGGCCCAGTTGTTCCTGTGGAAAATAACCTTGACCTTGAATACTCATGCTGTTAATTACTGGCTTGAGTCCCCAATTCTACATACCAAATTTCAAGGTAATCGGCACATTGGTGCCAAAGAAGAAGATTTGCGAACGGTTTCTACCTTATATTGGCACGGTGCCTATTTTGGTCATGTGACCAAACTTCAGTTTCTGAAAAGTACGCGGTTTTGACTTTTTCCCATACAAAAACTTCTGTGACCACATTTGACCTTGGTGTAAAATAGGTCAAGGTCATCCGGGGTCATCATTTGAATAAATTATGATGAGCATGAGTCATCAGTGCTGCATACCAAGTTTCATGACAATCGACCCTCTGGTTCGGAACAACAAGACTTTCAAGGGTTTTTATCTTATATGGGCATGGGGGCCATATTGGTCAATCGACATAAATCATATTTATCAATTTTCATTTCCTTGTTCCTAAAGGCGTTTAAATGGAATTTGTTTACAAATGACCCAGTGGTTTTTGAGGAAAATAAGCCTAAATTTTCATATCTGAATGACCATTGGCACTGGTCAAAGAATGGCCTTGTCATTGAATGTCCATGTAGTTTCATTCACCCATTTAGCTGACTGCATCTACCAATTTTCAAGTCAAAAGCTGCAATGATTCCGAAAATACATAGTTTTGACTTTTTCCCATACAAAAGTCTATGTGACTGGTCACTGGTCAAAGAATGGCCTTGTCCTTGAATGTCCATGTAGTTTCATTCACCCATTTAGCTGACTGCATCTACCAATTTTCAAGTCAAAAGCTGCAATGATTCCGAAAATACACAGTTTTGACTTTTTCCGATACAAAAGTCTATGTGAGGAAATTTGCCGTAAAATAGATCAAGGTCATCCAATGGTCATCGTTTGTATAAACTATGATGGTTCCGAGTCCCAAATGCTGGTACCAAGTTTCATGCCAATCGGCCCATTGGATCCGGAGAAGAAGATTTCTGAAGTTTTTATTTTACCTTATATGGGCATGTTGGCCAATTTGGTCACGTGTCCTGGACCCCGCAAACAAAATTGCGTTACCCAATCACATGGATGCTTCACATGAAATTTGACTTCAATCGGCTCAGTGCTTTAGGAGAAGATGTTTGAAAATGTTTACAGAAGACAGACAACAGACAACGGACCCTTGCTATACTATAAGCTCACATATGGGTTAAATCAGCACAGATGCAGATTAACTTGTCTGCCAACTACTCTAGCCAGAGTATTCATTCATTTCTCTTTAGACAGCCTGGAGGCAGTCAAGACTCATGTGATCAACAAAGGCTCAAATCTGGCCCTGCGGCTATCAAACTTTTTTCATGCTCAACTCAGCTGAGCATGAAATTTCTAATGCTTATTACTATTAAACTACAAACAAATCAGGCAATTTTCCTGCTCAAATCAGCACAGAATGTCAGTTTTCCTCCTCATAAATTTTAAAATGCCAATAATTGTTAGAATTTAAAATTTATGAGAGGGATAAGTTTCATGCTCAAGTTCATGCGCATCTGAGCAGTCTGATGTGAGTCATTGCTGGTTGTCGCACACATTGAATTATAGGTTTTGTCATGTGCTGGCTCATAAGTAATGTGAAATCATATGAATCAAATACATGTACGCATATGTTTAAATACGTCTTAAAAGTAATGTCCTCCATAGCTCAGAGGGGTATGCATCTGACTGGTTGTCTGGATACCTGTCAGGCCAGCAACATTCTTAAATGGAGATTGATCATGAAGTCTTTTCTATGGTCATTCTCTCCCTTCAGCCGATTAAAGTAGGGCACTTGTCAATTTCTGGCAAATGACTATGCACAGTCTGACTCAACCAGTTATATATGAGCTTTCCAGTAAAAGTGTACTTGGGTCAACTGGCCGGCTCAATATGACCTGGGCCATAATGCTTGATCAAGAAACATCACAAAGTACTTACTGAACAAGCGCTCTGGAAGTTACATTCCAAATTTTAGCAGTCTTATCTCCTGATACGGTCAAAATCTCTTCACCATCAGGGCTGAAGGCAACCTATAAATAGCAAAGACCCAACAATGTTCTTAAGATATTTAATGATTCCGATTGTGGTCGATTACAATTACTGACATGAGACGAAGTTCATTCCTGCAGACAGAGGACTGTGACAAATAATTTAAATTAATGTATAACAGTGAAAACCAATTGCTTAAGTGGAATGGGAACACCTTCAGGGGAGGCAACTCCTGCAAAAGTATTTTGTCTCCCATGTCAATAGGGGTCAACTATTGAAGCAAAGGATTCGCTCCTGAGTTGACCCCTTATTCCGTGGTACAGAGCTTATACAAAAGCGAAAAGAAAGTCTTGAAAATTGTCTCCCTTTATAAAATTGCCGGAAAGGTATGCCAGGTGTTCCCATTCCCCTTAAAAGCTATTATTCCACCCACTGAAACTTTGAAAACTAGAGCACTGATGGCTTGTTTACCATGGCTAATTCCAACCTGTTCTTGAGTCCCTAGAGAATAGTCTACAAAGTCCCAAATATCCATATACACCATGTATTTAGAATAATTCATGGTTGTTTTTCTAATTTTATATAGAAAGGTACGCATTAGAATCACCTCAATGAGTTGATTATTATGACCACAAACAACATACGTATTCTTTATAGAATAACTTTAAGATACCATTAGGCGAAATCTATAACCTCTCATGACTTGGGGCTATGATTTAACCTTACGAAAACAAGCATATACAAATACATTGTAAACTTTACCGCCGAAATAACTAAACTTTTAAGATGAAACAAAAATGAGATATTTTTCTTTTTTCTGCTCAAAATATAGATTGCGGGTACTCGTTAGGACCGCCTCCATAACGAGTACCCACAATCTATATTTATAGCAGAAATAAGTAAAATAAGGTTTATCCCTGTAAACCCCAGTTTTATAATATAAAAGTGGGGTTCAAGGGGGGTCGAAATTATATAGACGTGTTTTCGAGAGGCCTTAAAAGTTTGAAATACTTCTTTCTCGAACAAATGTCCATGATTCCAAAAGGCATTTAAGCTATCGAAGTAAAACTGTATTTTAAAATATTTTTGAATGAATAAAACTTGTAATTTTCCATAGAATGTAAGAAAATTTTATTTTTACACCGCCGTCACCAATGACAATCATCTAGACAAACAATCTGACCAAATTTCACAAAGACCGATTGAAAATTGCAAAGATTTGATATGATTTGACCCAGTAACCTAGTTTATTATCCAATATGGCCCAAATTCTATTTAAACTTCGCCTAGACTTTATCAAGACACACATCCTGATCAAGTTTCATGAAGATCCATTACAAGATGCAGCCTTTATTGCATCCACAAGGTTTTCATATGAGTTGACCTAGTGACCGAGATATAAACCAGGTATTATCCAGATTCAGACCTGAACTAGATAACATACAGATAAACAATCTGGCCTTTCACAAATATCAATTGAAAAATGCGGCTTCTACTGCATCCGCAAGGCTTTCATATGACTTGACCTAGTAACCTAGTTTTAATGCCCGATGACAATAGTTCAAACATAACCTAGAATTTAGCTAGACACATATTCTGGCCAAGTTGCATGCAAGGCTTTTGAAAACTAAAGCCTGTTTTGCATCCACAAGGTTTTCATTTGAATTGTCCGGTGACCTAGGGTTTTACCCCAGATAACCTATATTCAAACTTGACCTAGAAATTATCTAACAAGAGGTCTATGGTGGATCTAATTCGTTTACCTGAGTTATGATGTAATAAAATGGAAGATCATCAATCTGATGAGAGTTCAGTGCAAGATTATGATTTCTGCCATTTACTTTTATAGCTAGTACAGTTTTTAAAACCAAAGTACTGACGGCACTAGTGGGTCAACTATCCAGACTGGATATCAATTAAAGAATTTTCTATTTTCAGCTCAGGCTTCCCTTTTGTTCAGCCGATTTGACTTTTTAGTATAGGTTTGGTAAAAGGACATAAAAGGAACATTCCATTCAAGTTTTTAGTTTGAAACTGGGCCAGTGGCCTACAAGAAAATGACATTCATTTTTGTTCTAAATTTTTAGCTCTTGCAGCCACAGCCCAGTAGAACTTTTTGAGCATTTTTAGTGTAAACGGGCATAAGACAAACATTTCTGTTAAAAGTATTTTGAAATAAGATCATTGACAATGTTATTTTGAAATCAGGCAATTGGCCTCAATGTTGTTTGAAGTTTTTTTATATTGTTAGCTCTGATGGCCATTTCATTTAATGGAGCGGAACCATTTTAGCAATTTTGGTAGAGGGTTATCCAAAAACATTCTTTGAAATTATTTTGAAATCAGGCCATTGGCATAGGAGATGTCGTTTAAAGGTTTTTCCATTTTAAGTTTTTGTGGCCATTTTGTTCAATGTGAAAGAACCATTTTCACAATTTTGGTCGAGGGTCACCAAGGGATCAGTACTGTGAAATTATTTTGAAATTACGCCATTAGCCTTGGAGATGTTGCTTAAAGTAGAAGTAAAACAAAGATCAGGAATTGATACAATTAACTTACTCCACCCATAAAAGACACCCAAGGGAAAGAAATACAAACATTAAGCGACCAGACCATAATGGAAACCTAAACAAAGGAAGGCCATAAGGACAGTTACTTTCCCACAAAATGGCCATATGGCCATCCAAAATTAAAAGACAAAAGTGATACACACAGTAAGTAACAAACAACAACATAAATAAATCGCCACAGAAGAGCCGCCTTGGAACGGTCAGTGGAAGATTTCCACTGGGGGGCTTAAATCGATTTTACGTGGCCACAATCCTCGCCCTTACTTCCGTCGCGATTTAGACAAATAATTTGTTCAGTCCGCATGAAGGCCTCCTAACTCATCAGTGCAACATCTCCGTGAACACAAAAATCAAAGAACCACAGAGGTGAGACAACGGTGAGGACTCGACAGCAAGAAACCACTGAAATGCTGGAGCAAAAGAAAACCAACAAATAGACTCCGATGAGCCCGTCCAGAGACAGAGCATCAGGCACCAACCAGCATTATCTCTCTAATTCTCAATAAGCCTTTACGTTGGAGCCGTCATAGAATCTGAGGCCTGACCCACCGGCGTGTAAAGAGGGAAGCAAAGTTGCCAACCGTGATTGGGTTAACTACCATGCATGCAGTCTGTCGAATAATATCCATGTTGTACCCAATCTTTTCATATCGAAGAATGATTTTTCGAAATTGGGTGCTGAAGTCATTGCGGTTATATATTTTTCTGAAATTATATACTAAGTCACCATAAAATTCGGGTTCCGATAGACCTTGTTGCAGTAGAGATTTAAGTCAAATATTGAATTTTGAAATTAAATCAGTTTGTTTTTAGCTCTGGGACGATTTTGTTCAGCGGAGCAGAGTTATTTTTATTACTCAGCTAGAGGGTCACCCAAGGAACATTTCTGTGAAATCGGGCCATTGGCCTAAGTATTGTCGTTTAAAGGTTTTCATTTTTAGCTCTAGTGGCTATTTTGTTAAGTGGAGCGGAACCATTTTAGTAGTTTTGCTAGGGGATCACCCAAGGAATATTTCTGTGAAATTATTTTGAAATCGGACCATTGGCCTAGGAGATGTCATTTCAAGTTTTTTTTTCTATTTTTTTTTTTTTTTTTTTTGGGGGGGGGGGGGCATTTTGTTCCAAAGAGCTGAACATTTCAGCACTTTTGGTAGAGGGTCACCCAAGGAACATTTCTGAGAAATTATTTTGAAATCAGGCATTGGCCAAGGAGGAGATATCGTTTTTTATTTATTTTTTTTTTTTTTTGTTGTTGTTGTTGTTGTTTGTTTTGTTTTTGGCTCTGGTGTCCAGTTTGTTATGCGGAGTGGAACCATTTGACCAATTTTGGAAGAGCCACCCCCACACCCAAGAAACAATTTCTGTACAATTATTACAAAATCTGTTTACCGGTTTATGAGGAGATGTCTTTTGAATATATTGTTGACAGACGAGAATATATTTTCTATTTTAGCTCTGGCGGCCACCTTGTTCATTTTAGCGGCGCAGTTTGGCAATTTTGGTGGACCATCACCCAAGGTATATTCATGTAAAATTATTTTAAAATCCGTTTGCCGGTTTAGGAGAAGTCTTTTAAGTATAATGTTGACAGATAAGATGTTTTCTATTTTTAGCTATGATGGCTATCTTGCTCATTCCAGAAGAACGGGTTGGAATTTTTTTAGAGGGTTGCCACAGGGCCATTTCTCTTAAATTATTTCAAAATCCGTTTAGGAGGAAATGTCCTTTAAGCATATTTCTGGAAGATGTTTTCTACTTTTAGTTCTTGCGGCCATTCTATTCATCCGAGTGGAACAGTTTGGGCAATTTTGGTGGAGCATCAACCAAAGAATATTACTGTGAAATTATTTTGAACTTGGGCCAGTGGCCCTGAAGGAGATGGAGTTTTAAGTTTTTTCTCTTTTTTCTATTTTTAGCTCTGGTGGCCATCTTTTTCAGCGGACCAAAACCATTTAGGCAATTTTGGTAGACTGTCACCCAAGGAACAGTTCTGTAAAATTATTTCGAAATTCGTTCACTGGCTTAGGAGGAGATATTTTTAAGTATGTTGTTAACAGACGAGAAGGTGTTTTCTAATGTTAACTTCGGTGTCCATTTTGTTCATCCGGCATAATGGTTTGGGCAATTTTGGTAGAGGCCACTTTGTTTAGGGGCGCGGAACCATTTTAGTAATTTTGCTAGAGGAGCACCAAAGGAATATTTCAAAGACATTATTTTGAAATTGGGCCAGTGACCTAGGAGGAAATGGCGTTTTAAGGTTTTTTCTATTTTATTTTATTTTTTTTGCTCTGGCCGTAAATTTGTTTAGCAGACTGAAACCATTTATACAATTTCGGTAGAGGGTCACCCAAGGAACATGACTGTAAAATAATTTCAAAATCCATACACTGGTTTAGGAGGAGGTGTCATTTAGGTAATTTGTTGACAGACGCACGACGGACATCGACCGGTCACAAAAGTGAGCTAAAATTGCATCCTGACCAAGTTTCCTGATGATCCCTTGAAAAATGCAGCTTCTGTTGAATCCATATAGTTTTCATATGGTTTGACCTAGTGACCTAATTTATGACCCCAGATGACCCAGATTCAAACTTGACCATAATTGTATCTAGATTATCAATTTGACTAATGTTCACAAAGATCCCTTGAAAATTGCAGTTTTATTATATTATTTGACGTGGTGACCTATTTTTGACTCAAGATGACCCATATTTGGACTTGACATAGAAACGTCAGTAAGAAAGGTCACTCTGGAAAGGCCACAATCCAAAAACGCAGCCGTCTCAATTCACCTATAGAAAGTGACACGAAGGCACACACAAAAAAAGCCATCAAGACAAACATCCTGGCTAAGTTTCATAAAGATCCACTGAAACATGCAGTCTCTATTGCATCCACAAGGTTTTCCTATTATTTGATCTAGTGCTCTAGTTTTTGACCCCCCATAAAAACATATTCGACTGATCTAGATTGTATCTAGACACACATCCTGACCAAGTTTCATGAAGATCCAATAAAAATACAGCCTGTATTGCATCCGCAAGATTTTCATATGATTCGATCAGGTGACCTTGTTTTTGTCCATGATGACCAATATTCAAACTTCACCTAGAATTAAGCTAGACATATATCCTGAGATTCATGAAGATTCATTGAAAATTGCAGCCTCGATTGCATTCCAAAGGTTTTCATATGATTTGATTTTGTGACCTAGTTCATGAACCCCAGATGACCCAAATTCAAATTTGACCGAAATTTTAACTAGATTAACATTATGACCAAATTTTACAATGATCCCTTGAAAACTTCGGCTTCCATTGCACCCACGAGGTTTTAACATGATTTTATCTAGTGACCTAACTTTTTACCCAAGATGGCCCATATTCGAACCTGATCTAGAATTTATATAGACAAATATCTTGATTAAGTGTCATGAAGATCCAACGAAAAATGTAGCCTCTATTGCAATCACAAGGTATTCATATTATTTCGATCTAGTTACCTAGTTTTAGACATCAGATGACCCAGATTCGAATTTGAACAAAATTTCATCCTGACCAAGTTTCATGAAGATCCAATGAAAATTACTGCCTGTATGGCATCCGCAATGTTTTAATATGATATGACCTAGTGACCTAGTGTTTGACCCTAGATGGTTCATGTTCAAACTTGGCCTTGAAGTTATCAAGTTACCCGTTCTAACAAAGTTCCATGAAGATCCAATGAAAACTGAAGCCTCTATTGAATCCACAAGGTTTTCATATGATTTGACCTTATGACCTAGTTTTTGACCCTGATGACCCATATTCGAATTTTACCTAGAAGTCATCTAGACACCTATCCTGACCCAGTTTCATGGAGATCCAATGAAAAATGCTGCCTCTAATGCATCCACAAGGTTTTCATATTATCAGATCTAGTGACCTAAATTTCGACCCCAGATGACCCATATTCAAAGTTCATCTAGATACACATCCTGCCAAGGTTTCTTGACGATCCAATGACACAAACAGCTTGTATGGCATCCGCAAGGTTAAATGTTGACAGTCGACAGACACCAGACACACAGACAGACAGACAGACGATTGAAATAGACTGATCACAATAGTTCTAACTATTATAGGTCACTACCGATTAAGGGGCTCAAATAACTGGTCGCTATTATCGGTAGTGACCTATAATACCATGTGAATAGTAAAGGTAAAGCGGCAATCGGATGCCGGTAATCCTTTTGAATAACTGGCTGTTTCCAACTAGAAAGTGTCATTAATCTCAGTTGATTGCACAAAATAGAGCAAGTGGTTTATTCTGCAATATGTGCCAATTAAGGTTATCTAAGATTACATGTATGTGATTTAAATCTTTATAATGTTAGCTGGTGCCAATGAAGGTTACCTTCAATTAAGTTATTTGCGTCTCTATCTATAATGTGTGCTGGTGGTATATACGGTACAGTCCGCAATTTTAACGAGTGCAAAACGGTCACATGAGTACAAAGTAACTTAATTTTTGACAGCTGTTTTCATACAGTTTTCTGTGTATATATATTAGACTATAATTATAATTACTGGCAATTTAAAAAAATATTCCAGATTCTAGGATACGAAATATAATTTCTATAGAAGCGAAATATAGATTTCCTTCTAAACTTTATTCCAGGAAGTGTTGCTACTGCCCTAAACCCATTTCTTTCTACACTCAAAATACGAACTTATTATCTCCTTAACCTAAGACGTCTCTACTAGGTATTCAAGAATGTCATAAGAAGTTGGTTTTTGCTCCAGTAGACAAGGCCGCTAACAATGCCGTCGTTTGACGGCTGCATTAAGTTAACACTCTTCAGCAAGTACTAAGGCCTATGAACTGCAGCATTTGGCTGAAGAAAGGACTGTAGCTGATGCCCACATTTATCACTCAGCCATCAAATTTGCTGTATGTGTTACAGAAGGCCGAGACAAGCTT
Source organism: Lucinisca nassula (assembly GCA_963580285.1). Taxonomy (NCBI): domain Eukaryota; kingdom Metazoa; phylum Mollusca; class Bivalvia; order Lucinida; family Lucinidae; genus Lucinisca; species Lucinisca nassula. Next base: position 133,698,163 of record OY757010.1, on the reverse strand, counting down.
CTTACGAGACGATACAAAGCGCGTTTTATTGCAAATTAAAGCTCTTCTACCACCCCTGAACTTTCCAAATGATTAACTTCATGTTTTACTGCGTTCAAAAACATCTGATTAAACATTGAGACATAATCTTATAAAAGAAGAACTTAACGATTTATCTAATTGGACATTTCATTGGGAAGATTCCTTCTATCGTTCATGTAAAGTCAGAAATGTATTTCTTGCACAACAGACAAGGAAATCCGTGATTTTATCCGTGGATAGAAATTTATGTGCTGACCCCGGTGTTCCGACCCTAAAATCGAATATAATTGCGTGTTTGATAAATGCACTGGCTGATTACAACCTCATGCGCGGCGTCGTTATGCGTGACGCCACTAAACATTCCTGTTGTGTCATCACAAAATGGCGGACGTGGGTAAACGAAGTAACAGCAGCATTAAAAATTCGCAATAGAAATGGAAGGTATGCAAGAAAAAGAATCCTATATGGGTGTGAGGGGTGGATAGAAAAATCCGTCCCTCGGGATCACTGTCCGGCATTACTCGGCAAGCCTCGTGATGCCGGACAGTGACACACGGGACGGATTTTTCCATCCACCCCTCACACCCATATAGATTCTTATATTCTTGCACACCAGACAAGGAAATCCGTGATTTAACCATGGGTTAGAAATTTATATTCTGAACCTGGTGTTACGACCCAAAATCGAATATAATCGCGTGTTTGATAAATGCACTGGTTGATTACGACCTCGTATTCACCGCCGTTAAGGTTGACGTCACAGTAAAGCCACTAAACATTCCTGCAGTGTCAGCACAAAATGGCGGACGTTGGTAACCGAAGTGACTGCAGCATTAAAAATCCGCTTTAAGAAATGGAAGGTATGCAAGAAAAAGAATCCAATATGGGTGTGAGGGGTGGATAGAAAAATCCGTCCCTCGGGATCACTGTCCGGCATCACTCGGCAAGCCTCGTGATGCCGGACTGTGTCCCTCGGGACGGATGTTTCTATCCACCCCTCACACCCATATAAGATTCTTATTTTCTCACTTCTGAAGAGCCTAAAAGTTAGACTTTATGGTCATGTCAGACAATGTGTGAAGTTTTCACCTTTCTACCTGACAATATTTACATTAAATTTGGTACTAATGTAGCAGGTCGACCGTGTGGCTCGGTAGCTCAGTCGGTAGAGTATTCGCACGGTATGCGAAAGGCCCTGAGTTCGAGTCCCGGTCGAGCCATGTTCTTTTTTCTAATCCTGTGACATTTGGTGGCCAGTGTGGGTCCAGCACCGCGTCTGAGGGCATGAAAGAGTATGAAAAATATGTCTCGCAGCCGGACTGGATAGGACTTAGAGATTCGGAACGGATCTCATTAGGAGAGATTCGGGGGGAATCTAATTAGGCAGGGGGAAAATGTAGCAGGTCGACCGTGTGGCTCGGTAGCTCAGTCGGTAGAGTATTCGCACGGTATGCAAAAGGCCCTGAGTTCGAGTCCCGGTCGAGCCATGTTCTTTTTCTAACCCTGTGACACTAAGCTATATAGGCAAGTTGCGGGTATTCCGTTGGGTACGAAATTGCGCACCCCTTGTGGCTGATCTAGTCTTGTTTTGTTATAAAAGAGACGTCATGATGTCCATTATCGATGAAAACCAATCTGAAATCATTGAACATTTAGACTGTTGGTTTTCTTTTGCTCCAGCATTTCAGTGGTTTCTTGCTGTCGAGTCCTCACCGTTTTCTCACCTCTGTGGTTCTTTGATTTTTTTGTGTTCACGGAGATGTTGCACTGATGAGTTAGGAGGCCTTCATGCGGACTGAACAAATTATTTGTCTAAATCGCGACGGAAGTAAGGGCGAGTATTGTGGCCACGTAAAATCGATTTAAGCCCCCCAGTGGAAATCATTCTACTGACCGTTCCAAGGCGGTTCTTCTGTGGCGGTTAATTTATGGTGTTGTTTGTTACTTGCTGTGTGTATCATTTGTGTCTTTTTATTTTGGATGGCAATATGGCCATTTTGTGGGAAAGTAACTGTCCTTATGGCCTTCCTTTGTTTAGGTTTCCATTATGGTCTGATCGCTTAATGTTTGTGTTTCTTTCCCTTTGGTGTCTTTGATGGGTGGAGTAAGTTAATTGTATCGATTCCTGATCTTTGTTTTACTTCTACTTTTCTAGATGTTTGGTATGTGTATTAAATATTGACCCACCTATTTCGATGGTTTGATCAGTCACTTTTACCCACAGAACTTCAGTTCAATAAAGCAAATTCTTCTGATACTGAGGCCCGGTTTTGGATTTACATCTGTCCATTACAGATGGGTCTGTTTCCAGCAAAATTCATGATAAACGCGGTACTTCCTGCATATAACATTATGACAACGCCCATCTTGGAATCCTGTCATAATTTTTGTTTGTTTGTTTGTTTGTTTGTATTGGAGTTTAACAGCAAAGACAACACTATTATACGTCATTTTGAGCCGGTCGGTTTACCTTTCCACACTTTTCTTGGGCAGGCTCATACGTAAGGGGTTAATCAAATCAGTGCGCATTATTTCGCCAGAAACTGACAACTGCCCTTCTTGAATCAGCGCAAGATAGAGAATGACTGTGAAAAAGATTTCATGATCAGTCTCCACGAAAGTATGTTGCCGACCCTGGCAGGAATCGAACACGCGACGTCCGGATTACCAGTCAGACACGCATAATACTGAGCAACCGAGGCCGGCCCTTTCATCAACGACAAATTATTGCATCTGTTCCCCGCCCATTTGGACTTGAAGAAATAGATTGGGCTGCATGATGCTTCCATGTAGAGATAAAACCGACCGCACGCGAGTACTGGTAAATCGCTTTGAAGTACTAAGCCTGCCCAGGAAAAGTGGTTCGAGTCGGACCGCCCACGCATATAAACCCTATTGGTTTCATTGTGTGGCAGGGCTTGAGATGACATTTCATCTCAATGTTGGGTTAAAGTCCCACATAATTGCAAGCTACCTCTCCAAAATGACCTACACAGTGTTGACGGGGACGTGAATCCTCAAATCAAACAAACAACAGCTGTAAAATTTAAGAAATTTTCTTCTTGTCAAGCGAGACCGTATTCATACGCCTTGAAACTAACTTTGCAAAAATAACAATTTTACACTTTTGTTTTTAATTTAAAAAATAAGCTCCATATTTGGAACTAACTGTCTGGCAACAAAGTTCACGTACTTGCCAACATAATTTGTTCGTTACTTTATGAATGGTATGCAATCATTTCCGGGCTAGTTTTTACGCGTAACAGTGTTCGGTTTATATTTCCGGCTCCATCTATAATAAACAAGATAAAAAGAAAGTAGCTTTAAGAATTTTTTTTCATCAAAACTTAGTAAAGGCTTTGAACTTGTATGAATTTTGACGAGCCTATACACATTTGGTAATAGGCGAAACAACAGATCATGCACTGTATTAGATAGATATAAATATTACTTTGCATTACGAAATCACGCCTATTAAAATAGATTGTAGCCATTATCGCTGAAAAAAATAAACTTTTAAGAACAAAAATTGTGATATTTTTCTTATTTCTGCTCAAAATATAGACTGTTGATACTCGTTAGAACCGCCTCGATGAGGCGGTTCTTAGGAGTAAGTACCAACAATCTATATTTTAGAGCAAAAATAAGAAAAATAAGGTTTACCCCGGAAACCCCAGTATTACTATATACAAGTGGGGTTCAATGGGGTCAGAATTATATAGGCGTGTTTTCGTGATGGTCAAGTCGTTTTCATGTCCAAAAACCAGCCGTTTGTTTATTTTGTGAACCAACGTAAGAAATCACTGGGTAAAATTTATTTATATTCCATTGCAATCAAGGAAAGAGATCAGAAGCCTTTTGGACAAAGTTTATGGTCCTGAAAAGGCTTCGTAGTCCTTGGGATAACGTGTTTCTATCTGAATTTCAAATTTTTGTTTTTGCTTTAATTCCAGCAACAAAGCACCCCTCATGTAAGCACAATGACTAACACAGCCAAACTTGGTGCAGTGATTGCATAAATTGTTATAAATTGTATGAATTAAATTAAATGAATTAAATTTAGTTATGGACAAGAAGCACTAAAGAAGGCAAATCATTTTAAAAGCTAAATACAAGAGATTTCACCACCATACCAATCAATAAGTTTGTGGCCCAATTGGTAGAACTGGCCATTTGTGGCAACCATACACTGAATTTTATAATAGTACAGGGTGCGATATTATATTTTTTTTTTAATTTTAGGGAATCATTAATTTTCAGCACTCTCAAGGTATTTAACTTGAAATTCCTCTATTGCAGTGCTTTAAGGCAACCTTGAGCCACATTTCTATGATAGTGTTTTACATATTGTGTTTCTGTGGATTAAGATATCATTTTTTGCAAAACCACGAAAAAATGAAAAAAAAAAAAAATACTAAAACAGTGACGTTCGAATAAAAATCTTTAACCTTTATATTCTTTCATTTACAAGGACAGACATCTAATTAGAAATATGTTACGGTTATTTTTCCTATATGTTTATTTCAGTACCTAAAATGTAGTGAAATAACTTTATTGAGGACTCTTAAGCAATTAGCTATTGTACTTGATAGATCTGCTAATGTTTTGATCATGAACGACGTCATTAAACTAAAGAGTCTTTGAAAACTGTACACGCTTATGTCTCAGTGGTAAGAACGGTTGCAGTAGATGGTCTGCATGATTCCACGCAGAGCTGAAACCGACCCGCACACGAGGACTGGTAAACCGCTTAGAGGATATAAGCATGCAATGCGGTTCGAGTCGGCCCGTCCATGCTTATAAACCCTATTAGTTTCCATTCCATCTCAATGTCGGGTAAAAGTCCCACAAAATTGGAAGCAACGTCAGTCAGACTCTCAAAAATGACCTTTGCAGTGTTGACGGGGACGTTAAACTTCAAGTCAAACAAACAAACAAACGGTTGCTGTAGAAAATGTTGTACTTACTGCATAAATCCCCCCTTTGTGAGCCTGGACATCAGTTTCTCCACTGGTACCTCCAAGGCAGCCTAATAAACTGCCTGTTGTACCATCATAAATGAATGCCTGAAAGTCAAACAAGAGCACCAAGGTAGTACATGTATTAATTTTGATCTGTGCTGAATAAATTAATTATTTTCAAAACTATGGAAATAATAAACAAACAACTCAAACCAATGAACCTGGTATTCTCTATTCATCAATAACAAGTTAAGCTGAGGATTCAAGCATTTGGGCCCTGTTAAACTGGTAAAAAAAAGTTTTACTTACTGCATAAATCCCCCCTTTGTGAGCCTGGACATCAGTTTCTCCACTGGTACCTCCAAGGCAGCCTAATAAACTGCCTGTTGTACCATCATAAATGAATGCCTGAAAGTCAAACAAGAGGACCATGGTAGTACTTAACGCTCATCTGTGATAAAAAGTAGCTCTAAATCACTCAATGTATAAAACATTTCACTAAGAGCGGTTCCAGAATTAATCATGAAGGGAGGGTGTGCGGCAAAAGATATTTTTCAAGGATGATGGGGTCAATTGAATTTTGTATTTCAGTGGTGTGGGGCCCGAGAAATAATCTAACTGATGCAAGGTGGGGGTAATTGTCAAAACAGAAATTAATTACTTACAGGTAGAAAATTATCCTTTCTTGATAGAAAATAAATCGTGGGGAAAAAGATTTACAATGCCTCTGACTTTTTGTTAAAATGTGTTTGGGAATAATACGGTACTAAACAGAAGTGAAAGCAATGATCAGGAATCGATACAATTAACCAACATCTCCCATCAGAGACGTACGAAAGTATCGCTGATTTCGGAAGACGATCTTGAAAACACCCCATGTTCAAATGCAAAATACATTACAAAAGCCTGTTACCATTGAATAAAACGGAATAGCTCAGTGGTAAGTGTCATTGCCTCTGATGCTAGAGGCCATCGGTTCGATCCCCGGCAGCGGTGATAAAATTTCGGTTTCCGAACACGCTCCAATGGCATCATTTGCAGGTATGAATGTCATAAAGTGCACCGTTCTTCGGATCGGGACGTTAACTGGCGGCCCCTGTGCAGGGAGAGTTATCCCCTGTGCAGGTTAAAGACCCCTACCGTAATTACATGATTACTGTGTAGGCTTTCATCCTGCAAACCTGGAGTGTATATAATGTGCACCGTCTGTGTCCCCTTCTGGGGTTAAGGTTAAATGGAAGAAAGAAAAAAAGAAAGAATTAAGGTACTTCTGGCATGCTGTGGTCCTTTCGTTTGTTACCCGCCATTACAAATAATGGAATTGCACCGCCAAACAAGTAAACAAAACGCTTAGAGGAAACTCAGGTCTCGGTGCAGTTTGTTGGATATTTGTTCAGAGCACTTCTCGGGACACAGTCCTTCCGAGGCATTTATTGTGGGAGAACACAAAAGAGACGAAGGAACAAACTGGTCATAGCGTACTTCTGCAAACAGTAAGGAAGGATGCAAATATTGCCTTAATAATACTATATTGTTATTAATCAAGTATTTTCGTAAGGCCGAGGGCTAATGCAGCACACCGAGGACCTGTATCTGGGTCAATACGAAATCAGTTGACCAATGACAATTTTATTTATTGACACAATTAAAAAATCATGATTATTGATTTTTTGACCTCAGTTATTATTGGTTGACCTGGTGTTAATACGATGACCTCCGATCAATAGAGGACAGTCAATTAATAAAAGATGTTATTACGCATTCGACTATATAAAAGTGAGCCAATGCACAGCATAATACTTTTGCTACCTGTGAAAGATCAGATCACACTGTGTATCTAGCCAATGTTGCCAGCGTCTTCGGTTATGCTATTTGCCTGAATAGCCAAGACGCCATGAATATAGAAATGAAGGGCAATGATCAGGAATCGATACAATCAACACACACCTCCCATCAAAGATACCAAAAGGAAAGAAACACAAACATGAAATAACTAGATCCCAGCGGACACATCAATAGAGGAAAGCCAAAAGGACATTCACTTTCCCACAAAATGGCTATTTGGCAATCCAAAACAAACGGATATAAGGGATGCATACATTAAAAGTCGAACTATAACAAAATTAAATCGTGGCAGACAACCGTTTTGGAACGGTCAGCGAAAAGCATTTCACTGGGAGGGAGGGGTGTCTTACATCGATTTTACGCGGCGGCGGCGATCCTCGCGATTTAGACAAAAAGTGTGTTCAGCCGCATAAAGGCTTCCTAACTCATCAGTGCAACATCTCCGAGAACACAAAAATTAAACAACCACAGAGATAAAACAGCGGTGAGGTCTCGACAGCAAGAGGTATCTGAAATGCTTGAGCAAAAGAAAAACAACAGTTATACTCCGATGAGACCGACCAGACACAGAGCATCAGGTACCAACCAACATTCCAAAATAACATAAGATTAAATTTTAATTCTTAATCCTTCTTAATCTAGTAATCCTTTCCCTGGAACCGTCATAGAATCTGATGCGAGCAGCAAGGACTCTAACTGGACTGTGCAACGACGCAGTCTTCGTGCGCAGTTTTCACCCCAACCCCACAACAACCATGCAACCGCCACCACTTTCCCCGTGCTTGAACACGCAACATGAACCTCGCATCACGAAAACACGCCAATATAATTTTGACCCCCTTCAACCCCACTTTTATATAGTAAACCTGTGGATACAGGGGTAAACAGTATTTTTCTTATTTCCGTTCTAAAATAAAGATTGTGGGTACTCGTTAGAACCGCCTCGATGAGGCGGTTCTAACGAGTACCAACAATCTATATTTTGAACATAAATAAGAAAAATTTCACAAGTTTTATCTTAAAATTATCGTTTTTTTTTTTCGGTGGTAAAATTTACAATGTATTTGTATAGGTGTGTTTTCGTAATGGATGCCTCCGCTAAGTGGCCATTGTTCCTTAACGTGGCTTGTAAACGAAAACTCAGTCAATCATAAAGAGAACCCCAAACCAGCGAAAGTATATTTGTGTTTGTCATCCATGAAGATTAATACCGGTTCACATGCATCAGTCGCTCGCGCTTCAGTATGTTTTTTTTTTTTTTTTTGATTTACGGTTTAACGTCCCCGTCAACACTATTTACGGCCCTTTTTAAAATAATTTCAGTTATATCGAGCCAATAGTTAATCAGAAGTGGGCGTAAACTGGAAAAAATCCACTTGACCTTCCGTTGCAGAAACTTGGCGTTGCAGAACCCGAGGCAGACTATTAGAGAAAATCTATTTTTATGTAATGTTGGTTGTTGCCTGATGCTCTGTCTCTGGACGGGCCCATCGGAGTCTAACTGTTGATTTTTTTTTTTTGCTCCAGCATTAGTCTAGCTCCTAGACTTGATGTCATATTGATCAATCTTCCTGTATGTTTCATCAAATATGAGACTTTATGGCTAGTCTTTAGTCTTGTCTCAGACATCAAGGTCCCATCCAAGATTGTGGTTGGTAAGTCATTGATTACAGCTGCAGTAATGAAATTTTTATTGCTTTAATGATCGCCTACTGATATGGCAAACTCAGCAATTACTGGCATTGTAGTCAGAGGTCACTGTACTACACACAAATTACTCTAACTTGTGGAAATGGATCTAAAATTGAAATTCGCTATTGACAGGGGTTTGAAAAGAAATGGACTCTGTGAATTAAAACCTAACCAGGGTAAAATTATTGAAGCCTATTTGAAAGGACAAGATGTTCTGTTTTGTTCTCCGACTGGTAGTGGGAAAAGCTTAACCTTTGAAATAGCTCCTTTTGCTTATGAAATGTTGCTGGGTAAAGACACTGGGTGCACATGCATTGTTGTTTCACCTTTGACTGCTTTGATGAAGACGCAGGTCGAAACCCTTAAACGAAGAGGAACCCGAGCTGTGTACCTACGAGGCTTCGATACAGATGAAAATACTGATAGTGCATATCTTCAATGTATCAAAGACGGTGGCTGTCAACTTCTTTTTGCTTGTCCAGAGACACTTCTACAATGTCATAGAGACCTTTTGTTATTTATGTCCAGAAGGGGAATTTTAAAAACCATATTTATAGACGAAGCTCACTGTATCAAGAAATTGTAAGTGAAGTATAATTTTATTACTCCGAAAGGTTATTTATGCGTGACATCCTTCCGACAGAGCTTATACAATAGAGATCCAGATAATAGCTCGGACCCATCGATACCGGAGATAATAGGGAGTAATAAAAATATTTGTAAATTCTTCATAAAATACCTGAGTTGTGGATGCTTGTTAGAATTGCCTATATAAGAAAGTTCTAACAAGTACCCACATCACAGGTGCCTGGGGATGAGTAAATATCCTTGTTATGCCCTTTTTATCTGGAGCTTTGATCATTTGATTCATTCTTTCATGGAGACCGATCATGAAATCTGGTCTCGCTTCTGCGGAATCAAGAAGGGCAGTTGTCAGTTACTGGCAAATGAATGCGGGCTGTATTGGCTAATTGCTTATAAATGTATAAGTCTGCCCAGTAAAAGTGTGCATTAACAATCAACTCTAAAATAAGTGAAATAATCTTGAAAAGGCTGACATATTAATTGTGGCAAAGCAAGACCTACGTGACGTGACCAGTAATGACTGATATCCATCGGCTTATGAAAGTCTTCTACAGGATGTATGTAAGCCGGCCTCGGTCGCGCAGTCGGATGCGCGTCTGACAGGTGATCAGGAAGCCGTGGGTTCGATACCTACCTGGGTCGGCAACATTCTTTCGTGGAGATTGATCATTAAATCTTTGCTGTGATCATTCTCACTCTTCCGCTGATTCAAGAAGGGCAGATGTCAGTTTCTGTCGAAAGAATGTGCACTGTACTGGTTAACCGCTAACGGGTAAGCCTGCCCAGGAAAAGTGTGGTTAGGTAAACTGACCGGCTCAAAAATGATCTAGATATTGTTGACTGGGCTGTTAAACTCCAATACAAACAAACAAAGAGGGATGCATGTATATAATTTATTTGAAGCATATACATATAGTCACATGCAAATAAATTTACACAAGTAAACAAGATTACTTGAAGTATTGCAGGGGCTATTCTAAAAAGGAAAGAATTTGCTCCCAAGAGAATTCTTCAAGCAGTTGCAAATATTTCTCTGCTCAAAACAGATATTGAACAGTCTCGCCGTGGTAGTTCTAGAGAGAACCCAAAATCTATATTTGAACAGATATAAAACTTATATTGTTGGTACTCGTTTGAACCGCCTCACTGAGGAAATTCTAACGAGTACCCACAATTTATGCTTTTGGGCAGAAATGAAAAAAAATAATGTACACCCCTGTAATCCACAGTTTAACCACATATAAGTGTTCAAGATAAAAGTTGGATTTAAGGGGTCAAATTACACAGGTATGTGTACTCATGATAAACCGGCCCCCGCCCATCGGGGCTTGAAGAAATAGATGGGCTGCATGATGCTTGCGCGCAGACTTGAAACCGATCGAACACGAGTACTGGTAAACCGCTTAGAGGATCTAAGTCTGTCAAGGCAAAGCGGTGCGAGTGCGACCATCCATGCTTATAAACGCTATCAGTTTCATCCGGGCGATAGGGATTGATATGTCATTTCATCTCAGTTTCGGTTTAAAGTTCCATAAAACGTATGTTTTTCAACACTGTAAAGGTCATCTTGGAGACCTTGCTTCCAATTTCGCGGGACTTTTACCCGGCGTTGAGATGAAATGACATCTCAAGCCCTGCCACCCATTGAAACCAAAAGGTTTTATAAGCTTGGGCGGGCCGACTCGCACCGCTTTGCCGTGCTGGCTAAGTTCCTCTAACCGGGTTACCAGTACTCGTTTACGGGTCGGTTTCAGCTCTGCGTGGAAGCATCATGCAGCCCATTTATTTTTCTCAAGCCCCGATGGGCGTGGAGACGTTAAACTTCAAATCAAACAAACAATACTCACGATAAACACATATTCGTTTTCCATTTCAGCAATTTTGTAATTTTTCTTGTATCAATTGATGACTTTGAACCTAATTCATAAGTTAGGGACCGGCCTCGGTAGCTCAGTCGGATGCATGTCTGACTGTGATCAGGAGGACGCGGGTTCCATACCTGCCGGGGTCGGCAACATTCTTCCATGGGAGATTTTGTATGATCATTCTCTCCCTTCCGCTGATTCAAGAAGGGCAATTGTCAGTTTCTAGCAAAAGAATGTGCACGGTTAACCACTTACGAATAAGCCTGCCCAGGAAGTGTGGATAGGTAAACTGGCATGCTCAAAAATTATCTAAAATAGTGTTGACTGGACCGTTCAACTCCAAAACGAACAAATAATTTAGGGTGTAAAGTCTAATGAGAATCACTTAATTATTCATGCATTGTTGTCAAACTTGAAATAATATATCAGTGACCTTGACAGGGTCACTGATGAGGCTTTATTAGCCGAAACTACGTAGTATGACCCATCATCTTTCTTATGAATATTTTCATTGCTCTTAAAGGAACTCATTTTTGGTTTTTATTGACCTCTAATTGAATGTCATGGGCTCACAGAAACTTACACATTTTGATCAAAATAGCTTGAAAAAATGATCAAAATAGCTTGAAAACCTATATCTTGATAAAATTCATCAGTTCTCAAACTTGGTGCACTGTCATTGTAACCTTGTTTAGATTGATTTTGGTGAATTTTGTTTCATTTTTAAGATCACATGTTCGCATCATATACAGAATCGATTTGGGTGCAACATCACAAAGACTTACATTTATTTAAATTTTTTCAGTTGTAAATCTGACCCTCGAACGAAACAACCTGCTTATCGGCCTTACTATGGGCAACTTGGGGAACTCAGATCTTTGGCAGGAACAACAGTCCCTGTTGTTGCATTGACAGCAACTGCCACATTGGAGACCGGGGCCATTATTAAGAAAGACCTATGTATGAATAAACAGACCTTTGAGCTGGTGGTTGATCCAAACAAAGAAAATATAAAGTACTGGGTGCTGAAAACAACCTCTTCACATGCCGGTATATGCAATGACTTTGACTGGCTTGTTAACCTGCTGAGGGAGAAAGGAAGAGACACACCAAGGATGATATTTTTTTAGGAAATTGACCACATATCTGATGTGTATGAACATTTAGAACATCATTAGGATGTTCGGCCTATGTAGACTATAAGCAGGATGGGCCTAATGATGATCACAACAGAGTATTTGATAAATACCATTTGAAGACGGATGATGTAGTGAAAGAATCTATTGCTGCTTCCTATCAAGACCCAAGTAGAAAAACACGTGTTGTTTTGTGTTCAACATCATTTAGTATAGGACTGGATGCGAAAGGAGTCAACATAGTGATTAACTACGGCCCAGCTAAATATGTGGATGACTATATTCAGGAGTCTGGTCGAGCTGGCCGGAAGCTGGGCCAAAATGCCCATGTCATAATTTTAAAGTATAAGATGTGCTTACTAAGCAGGAATATTACAAAGGATATGAACACGTACATTTTATCAAACACGTGCAGGAGAAAGATACAGCTTAAACCTTTCACAGAGGTAGTTAAAGATATGCAGTATGCACATGATTGTTGTGGCATTTGTGCACTGGCTTGCTCATGTGACTGTACTTGTGAACAAGGACATAACTGTACATGCAAAATACGCTGCAGTGATTCCACCCCAGAAATAGTTGCTGCCATGTCAAAAATGATGTGTGAAGTGCAAGCTGATGAAAGCTATACATCGGCTGACAATACCAGTGACAGTGACATTGAAACATACAGAGCAAAAAAATACAGTGGTCATATCTTATTCAGATGATGAAGAAAGTGACGGTTACTGATGAGCAATGTAGATTTTTATAACCAAATGAGGCACACGTCACAGACTATCAATATTTGTAAAAATGCTTCTTTGCTATCTTTCTCATACTCCTTGACAGCAAGTCTCTGAAATCATTCATATCAAGTGAAGATAACAGATTTTCATTCATTTCTGGGAAAGCAGAGTGTTTTCGGCCTGGAATCTGCTGAAATAGCCCCTGTGCATGAAACTGTTGCACAAGGGTCATAATGTCCAGTGTAAGATCTGTAGGTGTGTGTTTTCCAGAAGGACGCATAACCTTAGACACCTTATCATAATGTTTCAGAATATTGTCTGTTTTCAGTGCACTGCGACTTACTCTTGATATGACTTTTTCAGTGAAGACTCTGTGACTGTGTGCCTCATCAAAAAGACTTTATTGCAGTGCTCCAAGTATAGGTCATTTGGATGGTTTGTATCCACCTGGCCTTGGTGATTAACTGTCCGATTCCAACTTAACTGATGGGCTAACCTTTCACTTAGGAGCACTTTTGTCTGCAGCAAAGTCTCCAAGATTCCAAATGCATATTTTGTACAATGACATTTCTTGTAAAATAGATACATTATCATATCAAGCCTTAGCATCCGTTCTCCATCTCCTAATTTAATAGCATCATCAAGGTCAAGCTTAAGGAGTCCTAAAGTAAGACATGCTTTCGAATAATTAAGGATACTGTCCTGTGACGCAGCTAGCTGTTTTTACTTTCAGCTTTGTCTTACTCTGATCTTCTTGAACCTGGCCATGGATGTTAATTTCATGGTTTTGAAGGTACGTAATGTCCTTAAAAGTCTTTCCACAAGTTTGACAAATTATGTCACTGTTGGACTGGTAGCCACATTCTGGAATGACAGGGAAGTCTGTAACTGTGAACTTTTTGACAACTTTCTTGGCTTCTGCTATTAAATGGGTTTTCATTTCCAAGGAACTTCCTATGCTGCCAGCACAGACATTCATAGTAGGTTCAGATTCCACTGAAGACATTCCAAAATGGTCAACAGCTGCAGTTACAATATATGCCTTGGTTACTTTGTCTATAAACTCAGAACTGGCATAAAAGTTACTACCAGGATCCTTTGTAATAACTTTTGCATTTATGGAATTGCGTGCTGCATATAAAGTTCCTGTATCCTTTGATGATGTTGTAGAATATAGGATTTTCCATATGACCTGTAATGGGAACAATCAAAGCAATAAGTGTACTGGATTGGCGCTGATTGTTAGATAGTTTGGAATGCTTCAGCTATGACTTAACGGTAGACATTAAACCCTAAGAAACGCCAGTATTTGGTCAAAATGTAGACCCTGATCAGACGCCACATCCTGCAGCGTGTAATCTGGGCCTACATTGCACTGTTTGCCAAAACCTAACATGTGATTCTAAAACCTCAATAACAGAGCAGCTATTTTTTCTATATTAAAGTAACCGTTCCCAGGATTTCCCACAAATCAGTGCTGGTTACGTGGACATCAGCACTAACAGAGATGTATAACTTTGGGTCGATTGTAAACAACAGCCGATCCAAAAATTATTTCTCAGCTTGTGCAATGAGCACAAAAATACAAGGCCCCTCAAGAAAACAGATTTTCAGACTTTCTTAGGTCAGAAAGACATTTGATCATAGTTTGTCGGTAATGCGCTCAGTATTTAATGGGCTGGTTTGCTTTTAGTTTGTATTGGAAATTATCGGTCCCGTCAACACTATTTAGGTCATTTTTGAGCCGGTCAGTTTACCTATTCACACTTTCCCTTGGCCGGCTAATACTTATGCGGTAATCCAATTCATTGCACATTCTTTCGCCAGAAACTGACAACTGCCCTTCTTGAATCAGCGGAAGCGAGAGAATGACCATAGATAAGATTTCATGATCAATCTCCACGATAGAATGTTGCCGAATGTTTTTATTTAAATGCATTATTTTCTCATATAACATGTAGTCTATAATGTGAAACAATTATCTTTCTAATGATACAAAATCCTCATTTCTACTAGAAAAAGGTTAGTCTTTCGCACAGGTTCTAACGGATAAACATTTAAACTGGTGCAATATGCATTAACCTGCAAAAATTCAGCTTGATTGTGAAATTCCTATAGCTTTGGAATAAGGCCTTCCATTCGTTTCGATGGTGTTCTACCATTTCTTTTTGCAGACTGTGCTTGTTTGTGCCGCTCAAATGTCAGGTAGTCACCGCCACTCAAAATTTTCACTGGTTTTGACTGCCAGTCTTCGTCGTCCTCGCTTACACCTGGAACATACTTGTTTAAGAAGGCACAGATGTCTGTCATGTCTTCATTATACTGGTTATTTTTCATGTGCACTCCCATGTTGATCTGCGAAAAATAACAAACATAACTATTGTTTTAAATAAACTGATAAACTATTCTCTAATTCATATGAAACGGAGGAGGGCTCCGTGGACTAGTTGGTAAGAGTGCTGACTCTTAATCATTAGGTCTCTCACCGTTGTCGTTTGAGCCTGGCTCCGGTCACATACGAGATAACAAGTTCTGCAACGAAGGTCAAGTGGTCTTTCTCCGAGTATCCCGTTTTTCACGAGCTCTGATTAATAATCACCTAATAATCTTGAAAGAGTCGTAAAACCAAAGCCAAGAAAAGAAACGTAGGAGGGGTAATAAATAAACTTCCGCTTTTTCACCACATGTTATGTCTCTTTAAAGATGTATAAGCTTATTTCATATCAGAAAATATATATGATCTTATCTGAACTTAATATAACAAAATTAATCACATAATGTTATACATATACTTACGATGACTGAAGTTATAAAATGGTAATGGTGTCATTAGAAACAATATTGTGAATTTGCAGTTCCATTTACAAAGAGAGTCGAAAGCATAACAGTGTGAACACTAAGAAATGTAACATATTTAGCAGCTCAATATTTGGCAAGTTTGATATTGAATTATTTACCCCCTCAGTCTTTTGTCTGGTTTCTTTCAGATGACTGTGTTCTATGTGTTTTGGAAGAACACATTTATAGGGTTGAAAATATGGGATACGTTCACACCATTGCTGTGCAGTCATGAAAGTGAATTCTTCTCTTAGTTTCATCTTGTCTTGTTGCTCTAGCACTAATACATGGAAAGATACATTCTCAATATCGTCTTTTGGCTGTGAGTCATCAAGGTGGTAACCATTTACCCTATGTTTGCAAGCGCATATCTGGAACATATGCTGGTCTTTACTTCGATTGGTGATTGTCATTTGGCGCACATTGGTTCTCATGCCAACGTTGTCACCTACAAAGTAACAACTAGGGTGCATTGTTGACCTACGAGCTTTTAAACGAGATTCAGCGTCGGCAATACAGAACAGGTTGTAAAATGACTCAATGGCTTCATCTTGCATAAGATCCCGTTCCGCTTTATGTGTTTCAATTTCTCCTTGAATCTTTTGTTCTTCCTCTCTTTCCACTTGTATTCTCTCTGACCACACAAACAGTTTTTCTTCCCACGTGCTGCTGAACTTATCAGCCATGGCTAATGTAGTTGAATATGTCAAACAATCATATGATGAACTGAATCGCCGAAATGCAGACTTTTTTGCACCAGCCTTCATAAGGATTAAACTGTTCAAACCTTGGAGTGCATTCATATTTCCGTTATGTAAAGCTGTCAGTTTGCATCCTGCACTTACTATTCCAGGAACCAAGCTTTGCTCAGTCTTTCTTACATTTGTTAATCCCTGGCGAGGATTTGATGATGCCTGCTGCAGAAAAACACAGAATGTTGGAGTTTTTTATTGCATTTCCTCAGCAAGTTTGTTCCAAGATAATGAGGTTAAATTTTGTTCAGCCTTTAACTCAATCTGATCCTTTTGACATACAAATTTTATTTCATTTTGAACAATTGTCAATTATTCTGCTAAAATGCTTCTTTGAGGCTACTTTCAGCACAACAAAATGCAACAAAATCACTAAGTTTTCCTGACAGTAGACTGCAGATAATCTTCTCATACTGGTCTGTCACTAAGAATTCTTGGCTTTGTTTTCCTTTGGTAACTGTAACCTAGAATGAAAAAATGTATACATGTATTTTGTATTCCCTCTAATATAGGCCTGGTACATAAGGTAGCATGCATGTAATTGACACTACATGTTCATGTATTGATTTTAATTGCATGTGAATAAAACCGTATCTCCCTTTCATTTTTCAAACATCCTAATTCTGTATCGTACGCTTTTCAGTACTTTGATTTTTCGTGATATTTTTCGCTTATGCTGCCATATATACTGTTTATTATTAAACTATTTTGTTCTGGCATCACGAACCCCCCCCCCCCCCATATAATTTTGACCCCCTTGATTTTGTTTGATTTGAGGTTTAACGTCCCCATCAACACTGTAAAGGTCATTTTGGAGACGTTGCTTCCAATTTTGTGGGACTTTTACCCAACATTGAGATGAAATGACATCTCAAGCCCTGTCGCCCAATGAAACCAATAGGGTTTATTAGCATGGACGGTCCGCCTCGCACCGCGATTCCTGGACAGGCTAAGATCCTCTAAGCGGTTTACCAGTACTAGTGTGCTGGCCGGATTCAGCTCTGCGTGGGAGACCCCCTTGAACCCCGCTTTTATATGGTAAAAATGGGGTTTACAGGGGTGAACCTTATTTTTCTTATTTCTGCTGAAAATATTGATCTGATGGAAAAAAATTAAGTGAACAATTGTGATATTTTTCTAATTTCTGCTGAAAATATAGATTGTTGGTACTCGTTAGAACCGCTTCGAGCGGTTCTCCGAAGCGGTTCTAACGAGTACCAACAGTCTATATTTTCAGCAGAAAATAGAAAAACATCCCAATTTTTCATCTTAATTTTTTTCCATCAGAATGATTTATGGATATCCATAATTCTAATTATGGATATCCATAATTCAACTGATTTATGGATATCCATAATTCAAAAAATAGATATCCATAAATCAAATAATGGAAATCCATAATTCGATTTATGGATATCCATAATTGTGATCAATTTATAGATATCCATAATTCGAATTATGGATATCCATAATTATTGATATCCGTAAAGTGGTTCTAACGAGTACCCACAATCTATATTTTCAGCAGAAATTAGAAAAAAATATCAAAATTTTTCATCACAATGTTTTTTTCATCAGATCGATTTATGGATATCCATAATTCTAATTTGGGATAATTCGACTGATTTATGGATATCCATAATTCAAATTATAGATATCCATTAATCAAATAATGGATATCCTTAATTCGATTTACGAATATCAATAATTCAGATCGATTTAGGAATATCCATAATTCGAATTATGGATACCCCAATAATTCAAATTATTGATATCATTTAATCAAATAATGGATATCCATAATTCGATTTTTGGATACCCAAAATTCAGATCGTTTATGGATATCCATAATTTAAATTATGGATATCCTTAATTATTGATATCCATAAATAATTATGGATATCCATAATTTGAATTATGGATAGCCATATATAATTTTGTTAATCAATAAAAAGCGAGTAAAAAGTAAACAGGCGTCCCATAGAAATAGGAAAACTGTCTGTCCAATCATAGAGTGTAACTACATGTATGTACTTGTTGGGACATAAGAACCACCTCTTTAGGGTGTTTTTTACAAGTATACAAATTTATGTGTGGTGCAGAAATAAGGAACATAATGCTATTGCTGTTCCAAACATAGCTTGTGGGTTCTTGTCAGAACCAAATCAGTGAGGCAGTTTTTTACTTTAAAAACACAATAAACCTTAGGGGCAGAAATAAGGACAACAGTATTATTTCTGTCCCAGACATAGACTTCCTGTGCTTGGTAAAACAGCCTCTCTAAGTCGTTTCTAACAAGTACCCACAATCTCTGTTACGGTAGGAGCAGAGGATCTAAGCCTGCCCAGACAAAGCGGTGCGAGTGTCGGACCGTCCATGCTTATAAACCCTATTGGCTACATTGGGTGGCAGGGCTTGAGATGTCTCCAAAATGACCTTTACAACGTCTCCAAAATGACCTTTACAGTGCTGACGGGGACGTTAAACCTCAAATCAAACAAACAAACAAACAAACAAACGATATGAGCAGAAATCAAGAAAATATTAATTCTGTTCGTAACACAGATTTGTATGATTGTTAAAAGCGCCTAAGTAAGTGGTTCTAACAAGTACCCACAATCTATGTTTCGAACAGAAATATGCAAAATAATGTAGAAGCCTCCGTGGTGTAATGGTTACGCTACTCGCCCAGCAAAGCAGGGATCGCAGGATCAATCCCGGGCTTCTCCAGACTTTCGGATGAGTCTTTAACCGAGGTCCCGTCTCCGTATTTCCTTAGCTGTTGGTGGGTCGTAAAACTCAAGCACTTACTCATAAGCAAAATGATGATATTCATGCTTGATACATAGTGCTGTGTTATTAGAACTGTCTCAATGAGATGTTGGGATCAGAAAAAAAAAGAATTTTTTTCTTTATCTTTGTAAACCTCAGTGGCATGCATTATTACACATACTAGTTTTTTTTTTCAGGGTACCCGTCAATCGGGGCTTGAAGAAATAGATGGTCTGCACAATGCTTCCTCGCAGAGCTGGAGCCGACCGCAGATGAGTACTGGTAAACCGCTAAGAACATCTTAATCTGCAAAGCGGTGCGTGTCGAACCGTCCATGCTTATAAACCCTACTGGTTTCATATGGCAACAGGGCTTGAGATGATATTTCATCTCAATATCGAGTGAAAGTCCCACACAAAATTGGAAGCAACGTCTCCAAAAATAACTATACATTGTTACCGGGGACGTTAAACCTCCAATCAAACAACAAACAAACAAACTAGGCTATTCAAGTAGCAAACAACTGATATATATACTTACCCTTGCATGTTTATCCCTGGCTTCGTCAGTATCTTCCCTGCTGATGTTTTCTTGAGGCAATAAAGGTTTTGAACATGTTTTAGGGTCCTGTCGCACATCGCTAAAAGGAAGCCGTTTCTTACTTGTATGTCCATGTGTCTTTTTCAAGCTTTCAATCGTTTTTTGGTAGTTGTTTTGATGATGTATGATCTTAGTTTGTAATGTCAAAAGGCTTCTGTGGCAATTTTTACACAGACTGTCTACATGTAGTAATGGTGAAATGTGTATTCCAAGATATTTTTCTATAAGATTACAAGCACTGGTTTTTTTCGTTACTTTTGAACAGTCTTATCCGGTAACTGTCATTGTCTTCCCGCTTTCCACAAATAACACATAGTCGCTTCTTTGTTGTTGAAGTATACTGTATACTAGTGTTTGTTTTGGGAGGTGTAATGCTTCCTTTTGATGCCATAATTGACAAAATAACATAACATTTTAAGTTTAACTGAACATCCCATAAAGTAATAATCTCATTTTAAAATCTTTAAATAAGTCTGAAAATACACTATGATTAATCTCTGTACATTTTTACAAGTTAAAAACTATATTACTCATCAAAATATTGCATATCCTATAAAAAGAGACTGATTAAAAGAGACTTTCTAACACACTGATTTTCTTCTAGAATGCTTTTGTGTAAATCTTCAAGGAACTCAGATGCTCTTGACAAACACCCTCTGTCAGAATTCAGTTATGTAAACAAATACTGCAGAAACCACAATTTTAACACCATGGAGGATCAGATAAGAATCATTAAGAAAGCAATAAATGCCTATCACTTCTAGGAGTCCATTTCGTATTGAACTAGTCCGATATCTTCCCCAAAGATAAAACAAGTTGCTATCAGAGCGGTAAAAAGAAATGAAAAAAATATATATGCATATATATAAAAGACAAGAAACCTATTTATATGATATCCGACTGGTAGCTAGTCCACTCCAGCATTTCAGTGGTTTCTTGCTGTTTCATCTCTGTGGTTGTTTGATTTATGTGTTCACCGAGCTGTTGTACTGATGAGTTAGGAGGCCTTCATGCGGACTGAACAGATTATTTGTCCAAATCGCGATGGAAGTAAGGGGCGAGGACTGTGGCCACGTAAAATTGATTTAAGCCCCTCTCCAACCCCCCCCCCCCCCCTCAAGGAATTCGTTTCACTGACCGTTCCAAGGCGGTTCTTCTGTCGTAGTTTATTTTGCTATGGCTTGTCTTTGTGTGTGTTTATCGCTTATATCATTTTGTTTTGGATAGCCAATTGGCCATTTTGTGGGAAAGAAACTGTCCTTTTGGCATTCCGCTATTGGGGTTTCCATTAGGGTCTAGTTGCTTCATGTTTGTGTTTTTTACCCTTTGGTGTCTCTGATGGGCGCTGTAGGTTAATTGATTCGATTCCTGATCACTGCCCTCACTTCTATTTTTCAAACAACAAGACAAGAAAGAGGGTATGTGTAACATGAAGCACACTGTTGGCACATACTATCCAGCGCACGACAACAACCACAATGAGACATGTGACCAGTGAAGACTCGGATCGGTCTGTGCATGATCGTGCGACCAGTGAACAGGCAGGCTCGAACCACAGGGCAAGAAAGGGGTGTCTGTTACATAAAGCAAACAATAAAACTTGCGACCAGTGAAGACTCCGATCAGTCTGTTCATGCGTGCAAGCCTTCAGCATATCCATATTCAAAACCCCTTGCCGTATTGATTAGATTGCTAAATTGCTCTGTAGAATAACTCCTGCAGGTCTACTAACCATGTTAACATTTTTGCAGAGGGGGTGGGGGTGGAATTTTTATTTTTAATGGGTGGTTGGGTTGTCCGGGCGGTGGACTGGGTATTGCATATTCTTTTTAAAAATAGGGGTGATGGGGTTCTCATTTTTAACTGACGGGTTTCTGGGGGACACGGAAAATTCTAGTTTATGGGTTGTGGGATTTTGTAACAAAGTACCCCCTCCCCCATGATTAATTCTTGAATTGCCCTAATCCTGAGGACAGAACTCAAAACATATCCATGCCCCCTAATCTGCAAGTTAAATAAAATCTAGTGAAAAGCAATGGTATTATGCAGCAAAGAAGGTTAACTATACGTGTCTTTGCAATCATAGGACATAACTCCATGCATCAGACTATTTAGTTTTCAAACCGTTTCGAAATCAAAGTTTTTGGAAAATATTTTTTTTTTCATTTTCATCTACAGGAATATCCAATCATAACTGAAGGATCATTACAACTGAACGTTTTTAGCAGTCAAAGACTATGTCAAGTGAATTGTGAAAAGATGGATTAAGTAGCATTATGTCAATACAGCCAAAGTTGCTTTAAGTTTGATTTCAAAACTAACCACTCTGATGCATGGAGTTATGTCCCATGATTGCCAACATACCTCGGTAGCTCCGTCGGACGCGTTTCTGAATGATGATCAGGCAAATGTTAACAAGTCCGTGTAATGAACATCCGTTAAACCTCACTTAATACAAAGACAACTGGGTTTTATGGTGGTATACATTATCTCTGTTTAGAGACATAGGTTATAGGTACTCGTTAAATCCGTCTCAATGAGGCGATTCTAACGAGTACCCATAACCTATGTTGGCAGTAAAAATAAAAATAAATATACAGATTTTCATCAGAAAAGTAGCAATTTTGGCGATGTGAAAAAAACACTATGTCGCACGGATGTGTTATTGTAAGGTACTGAACCGGTTACCGCATTATCACCAGTCAGATGCACAACCAGCCAGTCGATATAGTAAAACATGTGGTTTCCAACAGTAATTTAGATCTGGTCAACCTTACCATGAATCTTTCCAAAAAGGAAGTACATGGCAACCTTTTTATAACATTTTTGAAAACCAAAGATAAACATTTAGCTAAATTCATGTTGAAACACAATGTAGAAAAATGACCATAAAGGTTATATTTCTGTGCGATCTAAACACCTTGATAGTTTTATGACCAATTTCAATATAATCATTACATTTTGGGATTCATCTTCCTAGTTTGTTATACCTAAGACTTTGTTTTTAAAAACCATGGTTGCAGAGTACTGTACGCAATCTATTCCTCTACTGAACTGCTGCATAATAGAATAATCTACTAGTCAAGACAGCCCTGGAGACAGGTATTAATGTGATGAAACAGGAACTTGACATCAGGTGAACAAATCTGTGAAATGAACATCCCATTAAGGTCACTTTATATAGAGAAAATTGATGCTTACGGTATACATTATTTTTCCTATTTCTGTTCCAAGATATAGGTTGTGGGTACCGGTTAAAATGTCTCAATGAGGCAGATCTAACGAGCAAGAACCCACAACCTATGTTTGCAGTATAAATGAAAACAAGAAGGCCTTAATGGCCCTGGATCGCTCACCTGATCCTTAGTGTACTAATATATTGGTAGGTAATAGACAGAGGAGAGGTTTGTTTGAGCAGTTTTGTTTGACAGTGACCCAAAGAAAAAATTCTGTGAAATCATTTCAAAATCAGTTTAGCTATTTAAGAGTAGAAGTAATTACAACGGTTGCACATTTTTCAGTTCTGGTGACTACCATGCTCAGTGGAGCCAAGGGATTTTGAGCAACTTTGTCACAGGATCACCTATGATACATTCCTTCAAAATCATTTTCTTTTTGTGGATGAAGTCTTTCTAACGTTCCCATTGACAATACAGTGCTGACTTGTATGTCACTATCTGAGCGCCTTGTGGACATTGACGGATAGGTCCTAGTGCACCAGACGGCAGTCTAACTTTTAATGCCTCTTGCTGACAAGTGGGAGTGAGTGGGTTTGGCATCGGAATGAGTCGGCTGTACAGAGCTGACTTGTATGTCACTAGCTGGTCGCCTTGATTGCGGTTAGGTCCTAGTTTACCAGGCAAAGATGAACCGGCTGAGTCTGACTAACAATGCCTCGTGGCGACAAAGGGTGGTTCTTAGTGCTGATTTTTACACCGACCATACCCAGTATAAAGTCGGTATGAGGACACCACAACACCCTTTGCAGACTTCTCGTGCAACGCGTACGTAAAGCACGAATACGTGCCCAGGCCGAAGTATGTTTTTTGCTTTAAAGTTGGTCACAGATCAAGGTCTGAAGTAATTTTGTATAAGTGGGAAGCCCTTGTCACAATGAAACTACTGCAAAATATGAAGACTCTATCTCAAAAGGTTCTAAAGATAAATTAGGTCACAGACAATTTTTTGTATGAATTGGAAGCCCTTCTCACAAGAAACCTTCATACCAAATTTGAAGGCTCTATCTCAAACGGTTCAGAAGTAATGACAAAGTAGGTCACCTGTCAAGGTTACAGGTCAAAAGTTTGTAAAAGTGGAAAGCCCTTCTTACAAGGAACCTACGTTGCACATATGAAGGCTCTATCTCATACGGATGAAAAGTTATGGTAAAGTGAGTCACAGGTAACGGTCAAGCTCATAGGTCAATTTTATATGGATGGGAAGCCCTTGTCACAAGGAATCTCCATGCCAAATATGAAGTTTATATCTAAAACGCTTCAGAAGTTATGAAACAGGTCATAAGCCAAGGTCACAGGTCAACATTTTTGTGTGAGTGGGAAGCCATTGTCACCAAAAACCTACATGTCAAATATGAAGGCTCTATCTCAAACAGTTCAAAAGTTACGATAAACTATGTCAAAGGTCAAGGTAACAGATCAAAATTATGTATGAATGGACAGCCAGTGTCACGCTGTACCTACATGCCACATATAAAGGCTCTATCTAAAATGGTTTAAAAGATATGATAAAGTAGGTCACCTGTCAAACTCAAGATCACAGGTCATTTGTTTTTTGTATGAGTGGGAAGCACTTGTCACAAGAAAACTACATGCCAAATATGAAGGCTCTGTCTCGAATGGTTCAAAAGTAACGATAAAGTGGATCACAGGTCAAAGCCACACGTCAATTTTATATGAATGGGAAGCTCTTGCCGTAAGAAAGCTACATACCAAATATGAAGTCTCTATCTCACACGGTTCAAGCTATGACCAATGTTACTTTTTAAAAGTAGGTCACAGGTCAAGGTCAATAGCAAAATGTTTGTATGAGTGGGAAGCTCTTGTCAAAATGGAACCTACATGTCAAATATGAATGCTCTATCTCAAAAGTTATGACCAACGTTATTGTTTCTTATGACCAAAAGTTATGACCAACGTTATTGTCTCAGGTCAAGGTAACAGGTCTAAATTTGTTGTATGAATTGGGAGCCCTTGTCACAAGGAACTCCAATGCCAAATACGAAGGTCCTTTCTAAAACGGTTTAAACGCATGTAATTAAATATTGTGATGAAGTCTTTGAAAGATCAGGAAGAAATCTGTTTTGGTCTATAAAAAATTCGAATGAGGTTTTAAATAAATTGAAATCTAGACATTTTCGTGCTTCTAGTCTGTCTACCTACGATTTTTTCCACTCTTTACACTACACTTCCTCATAATCTTATAAAAGAAAAGCTTAATGATTTAATTGAATGGGCTTTTCACAGAGAAGATTCTCTCTATCTTGCATGTAATGTCAGAAATGCATTTTTCACTTCTAAAGAGCATAAGAATTATACACTTTGGTCATGTCAGAAAGTGTGTGATGCCCTCACCTTTCTACTTGACAATATTTATATAAGATTCGGTACTAAGTTATTTAGACAAATTGTGGGTATTCCGATGGGTACTAACTGCGCACCTCTTGTGGCTGATCTGTTCTTGTATTGTTATGAAAGAGACTTCATTTTGTCGCTTTCCATTGATAACCAATCTGAAATTATTGAAGCTTTTAGCTCTACTTCTAGATATTTAGATGATTTATTAAATATTGATAATACCTATTTTGATGGTTTGATCAGTCAGATTTACCCCCTAGAACTTCAGTTAAATAAAGCAAATTCTTCTGATACCGAGGCCCCGTTTTTGGATTTACATCTATCTATTGTAGATGGATTTGTTTCGTGCAAAATTTATGATAAACGCGATGACTTTGGTTTTGGGGTTGTGGGTTTTCCTTTTGTGGATGGTGATGTTCCTCGTGCGCCATCCTATGGCGTTTATATTTCGCAATTAATTCGATTTGCTAGAGTGTGTAGTCATGTAACTGACTTCAACACTCGTAATAAATTATTAACGGCTAAACTCCTTAATCAGGGTTATCGGTACCATAAACTACGCAAAGCCTTTTCAAAATTTTATAGACGCCATTCTGATTTAATTTCAAAATTCAATATTGGACTTAAATCTTTTCTGCAACAAGGTCTATCGGAACCCGAATTTTATGGTGACTTAGTATATAAATTCAGAAAAATATATAACCGCAATGACTTCAGCACCCAATTTCGTAAAATCATTCTTCGATATAAAAAGATTGGGTACAACATGGATATTATACGACAGACTGCATGCATGGTAGTTAACCCAATCACGGTTGGCAACTTTGCTTCCCTCTTTAATTGCACGCCGGTGGGTCAGGCCTCAGGTTCTATGACGGCTCCAACGTAAAGGCTTATTGAAATTAGAGAGATAATGTCGGTTGGTGCCTGATGCTCTGTCTCTGGTCGGGCTCATCAGAGTCTAACTGTTGGTTTTCTTTTGCTCCAGCATTTCAGTGTTTTCTTGCTGTCGAGTCCTCACCGTTTGGCTCACCTCTGTGGTTCTTTGATTTTTGTGTTCACGGGGATGTTGCACTGACGAGTTAGGAGGCCTTCATGCGGACTGAGCAGGTTGTTTGTCTAAATCGCGACGGAAGTAAGGGCGAGAATTGTGGCCACGTAAAATCGATTTAAGCCCCCCAGTGGAAATCTTCCACTGACCGTTCCAGCTGTTCTGTGGCGATTTATTTGTGTTGTTGTTTGTTACTTACTGTGTGTATCACTTGTGTCTTTTGGTTTTGGATGACCATATGGCCATTTTGTGGGAAAGTAACTGTCCTTATGGCCTTCCTTTGTTTAGGTTTCCATTATGGTCTGGTCGCATAATGTTTGTATTTCTTTCCCTTTGGTGTTTTTTATGGGTGGAGTAAGTTAATTGTATCAATTCCTGATCTTTGTTTTACTTCTACTTTAAAAGTTATGAACAATGTTACTGTTTTCTTAAAAGTAGGTGACAGGTCAAGGGACACAAAAGATTACCGTTCTGTTCATAAAATACCCGACCTGACCAAGATATAATGTCAAGATGATCATTTTGAGCAAGTTTAATGATGAGTGGACCGAAATTGTGGCTTCAAGAGTACTCACAAGGTTCTTCTATGATTTGACCTACTGACCAACTTTTGACCCGCCATGACACATATTCAAACTTGACCGAGATATTGTCATGACGATCATTCTGAGCAATTCAGATTATGATTGGACCAAACCTGTGGCCTCTGGAGTGCTCACAGGGTTTTTCTATGGCCTTCCTTTGTTTGGGTTTCCGTTGTGGTCTGGTCGCTTAATGATTGTATTTCTTTCCCTTTGGTGTCTTTTATGGGTGGAGTAAGTTAATTGTATCAATTCCTGATCTTTGTTTTACTTCTACTTTGATCTACTGACTTTGACCCGACATGACCCATATTCGAACTAGACCGAGATATTGTCAAGATGATCATTCAGAGCTTGTTAATGATGCTTGGACCAAACCCGTGTCATCTAGAATGCTAAATGCTTTTTCTATGATTTGACCTACTGACCTACGTTTTGACCCGATATGGTCAATATTCAAACCTGGACGTCATGATGACCATTCTGATCAAGTTTGATGATGAC
Organism: Lucinisca nassula; assembly: GCA_963580285.1. Lineage (NCBI taxonomy): Eukaryota > Metazoa > Mollusca > Bivalvia > Lucinida > Lucinidae > Lucinisca > Lucinisca nassula. Next base: position 133,670,638 of record OY757010.1, on the reverse strand, counting down.
TGGACCAAACCTAGGGCCTTCAGAGTGCTAGGAAGAATGTCAACTATTTTCCCATTGTAAGTCTACGGGACTTTGTGGTTGCCATAGCAAGCAAAGTGTTTATTATTCGTTAAAAATATTCAGCTTCATTCCCCACCAGAGGCATGCTACAGATGAGAAATAATTGAGATTAGCCTGCAGGCTGCAGTGATAAAACTGGTCAAAGGTGGTGATGGACGGACGAAATGCGGATGGAATACTATACTATAAGCTCCTCTGGAGCCGTTGGCCCAGATGAGCTAAAATATCACGGGTTTTGCATCAGAAAAGTAGACATTTTGGAGATGTGAAAAAAGCACTAGGTGTGCAATCGTAATGAACTCACCATTCCATCTGCGCCACCTGTAATGTACACACTTCCATCTGGTGCATATCTCACAGAATTTACGAAACGTGTGTGCTGATCATTCACTACCGCTTGTTTAAATGGTGGACCCTCAAACAATTGCGAAGTGGCATCCTCGCTACCTGTTGCTATGCGGAATGGACGATTGTGTTTGAAGGCTACGGAATTGACTAGTTTTGTATGACCAATAAGATCTCCAACTTTGGTCCCACTTTCAGAATTAATGACTTCTGCATAGCTGGAAAACAAAAGCAACTAGAAATTGTGATAGTAAAATACTATGCCCCCAACCATATGCATGCCCCTAAATGCCGTAATTTTCAGAGGGCCGTAACCGAAGAAAACTTTTTAGATTCTTGTTTTCAAAAGTTAATCAGATCATCTACTCATCAATACCTATCCGCCATGTCAGGTTTCAAGGCCACAGCTTAAAGGGTTTTCGAGATATCGTGCACTAAAATGCCAAAGTGTCAAAAGGGTCATAAATCAAGACACAAGAAAAAGATATGGGTTAATTATTTTTTGAGGAGGGAACCTATATGGAATTCTAAAACCCAAACATGCATTTTTTTAGATATGGCAATCATCAAAAGTGTGATGATCAAACAGACGAACCAGAATCAGAATTGTTACTGGTGATATGTCAAATGACATTCAAACTCCAGGACCTGTAAAATGGGAAGTTAGTCCCTAGCTCTAACCAAAGAGGTAACTTTAGCTACACAATCATCAGCACCTTCAGCTGTCGAAATAATCGAATCGGGAAGAGCATTCCAATCTCTAATTGTTCGGGGGAAAAACGATTCTTTATACAGTAAAACCTTCACTAATGGTCACCTATGTTTAGCAGTCATCTCTCTTCAGCAGCCACAATAATTCCTCCCATAGCATTTTACTACATATTTACCTCTGTTGAGCAGCCACATCTCTCCTCCATCCTGCAGTCACTTTACCAAATCTAAATTCCCTCCATAAAAAAGCCAGCGTTAACTCAACGACATAAAAACGGATTTAAAAATAGGAATGTCTCTTCTGGTGTATTTATTTACTGCAAAATTTATTTTTCTCAAATTACCATTGTGATATCTGTATTGTAAGCAAGTGAAAAGAAACATAAATGATGGAGAGGTATCAGATGACACCCCTCCATCATTTATTTTTCTGTTAGTAGATCCATGTTGAGCTGTTCTGAGTAATCACCAATTAATGTCTGTCAATAACAATCCATACATTATATCAGACATTTCCCTCTGTGGAACAGCCACCTCCCTTAAACAGCCATTTTTTTAGTTTTCCCAGGATGGCTGTTTAATGGAGGTTACACTGTAAATGTCTGTTCTTGCAGTAAAGGTCTGAAAAGCCCTTGAATGGAGCCCTCTACATTGCCTTGCTGGGGAACAAGGTCATCTGTTGGAATGCTAGCAGCACCCTTTAGACCTTTGTTTAAGAGTATGAGCCTATTGTCTCTTCTCCTTTTCTTGACAGACTCCCATTTAAATTTTCCGAGAAATTAAGTCCTGCTCCCAGTTTCAAAGCAATAATTGCTTGTTACAAATCTAGCAGCTCTATTCTGAACTTTTTTAATTTCTTCATTAAGGACCACCCCACTTGGGTCCCAGATGCTATTACCGTTTTCAAATATTGGGCTAACAAGTCCCTTATGCGCTGTCTCCTTCACATCCTGAGGACACTGATAAAGGTTTCGCCCCAGGAACGCAAGTGTTCTATTCGTCTTTGTACATGTGTTTCTAATGTGTGTATTCCATCTCAAATCGTGTGTGATTGTCACAACAAGGTCTTTAATGAAATTCACATTTTCGAGAACCGTTCCTTCTCAGGTGTATAAAGCCTCAACTTTATTTGTTCTCTTCCTAGTTATCTGCATAATATTGCATTTAACGGGCTGAAATCTCATGCCCCAGTTTCGTGCCCAACATACTAATCTATCTATGTCCTTCTGAAGTTTCATTGAGTCCTCTGTGTCTCTGATTTCCCGATAGCAAACACATTCGTCTGCAAACAGCCTTATTTCTGAGTCAATTCAGTGGAAATATCATTAATGTACAGGCAGAATAACAGCGGACCAAGAACAGTTCCCGTGGAACCCCAGATAAAACTAGTTCCAATACTGAAGATTCACCATTAACAACAACACGCTGATTTCTGTAGCAAAGTAAGGAATCTATCCCTTTGAGTCTTCCCCACCAATTCCATAACCAAATAATTTGGATTTAAGCAGTTCATGAGGTGGGGTGTCAAAAGGCTTCTTGAACTCCAGAATAAATGTGTCCACCTGCCCCCCTTTGTCCAGGATTTTTGCCCAATCATTAATAACCGTGCTCAACGGAGTTTCGCTTCTATGTATTTTCCTAAATGCATGTTGTCTGTCTGACAAAAGTTTGTGTTCATCCAAGTGGGCCATGATGTTTGAGCAGACTATGTGTTCAAGCAATTTACATAGAACACAGATCAGTGACACGGGGCGATAATTACGAGCAAGAGCCATGTCTCCCCTTTTTTGAAGAATGGACAGATGTTTGCTAGGGGCCATTCTTTGGGGATTTCACTCGTATCGAGAGACTGTTGGAAAAGATTAGTAAAAACTGGACCTTACTCATTTGCTAGTTCCTTCAGGACTCTAGAATGAAGCTCATCAGGTCCTAAAGCTTTAGACCGGTTCAATCCTTTAAGTAACTTGATTACTCCCGCTGTGGATACAACAATATTTTCCATGAAAGAGGCCGATCTTCCAGTCAATGGAACCTCGTTGAACTATGTTTTATTAAACGCATGATTGAATTGACCAACTAATTCCTCTGCCCTTTCAGAGTCCGATTCAGCAACCCCGTTCCCTCCTCTTTCATTAAGGGGTGGGATACCTTGCCTGTCTTTCTTCTGGCTATTGATATATCTGAGGAAGTCCTTGGGATTTGCCTTTACATCACCTACCAAGTTATTCAAATACAGATCATGCTGATTTTTGATGTCATTTTTAATTTCTCGGCACAAGTTTTTGCCCTGAGTTTACCACTTCCCAGCTTTTTTGGCCTAAGCATGACTCTTATTTCTCCTCCGAATCTTTCTTCTTAACGGACAAACAAAGGCAAACCTATATGCCCGAGCAACTTTTTTCAAATTAGGGGCATGAAAATCAAGGCTCTAGCTCTAGTGTTTTTTTTTTTTTTTTTTTGTTTTTTTTTTGTTGTTGTTGATTTTGTTTAAGATATTTTGCTGTCAAGGACAAAATGCCCAGTTTACAAAGGGTTGTAACTTATGAAGTATTTTTTTTTTCAGAATTTATTTGAAAATTAATCTTTGCATCCACCCATCGCTGCCAATCTTATCATCAAATATCATGGCCCTAGCTGCAATGATTTTGAGATATTTTGCTGATACGGTAAAATTGCCAAAATTTACAAAGGACAGCATACAATACGATACGAATTTATTCAGGTACATGTATAAGATCAGATAAGACATAAACGTATGTGCTACATATGTAGCACATTGGATGTACTGCATCACTTGTAATAATAAATCATAAAATGAAATATATTTATACATATAAAGCATTTTTCTTTCAGAAGTTATAACTGAAACACTTTACATATTTTGTTGACAATGTAAAAATGCACAAATTTGCAAAGGGTCATTACTCATGAAATATTTTTTCAGAATTTATTACCAAGTTATTCGGTTACCTTCTTATCATTACCAAACTTATCGGCAAATATCAAGGCTCTAGTTCCATTTGTTTTTGATATATTTGCTAACAAGGTAAAACTGTCAAATTTTCAAACGGCCATAATTCATTAAATCTTTTTTCAAAATTTATTCCAGAGTTAATCAGGCCATCTAATTATCACTGGCAACTTAATAACTATAAAACAAGGCTCTGACTTCAATGGTTTTTGAGATGTTTTGCTGCCGTAAAAAAGCCCAATCTTACAAAAGGCCATAACTCATGAAGTGTTTTTAAGAATGTATCAAAGGTTAATCAGGTCATGTACTTATCACTACCAATGTAATCACCAAATCACCAAATATCAAGACTCTAGCTTCAATGGGTTTGTTTGTATTTATTTAGATATTTTGCTGACAACGTAAAAATGCCCAACACTAACTAGGGTCATAACTCATGAAGGGTTTTATTAAGATTTATTCAAAAGTTACTACAAATTTAATCACCAAATATCAAGACTCTAACTTTAATGATTTTTTTAGATATTTTGCTGATAAGGTAAAACTGCCCTTAACAAAGCGCCTTTGCTCATGAAGTGTTTCTCAAAATTTATTCAAAAGTGAATTAGGTCATCTACTCATTATTAAGAATCTAATCACCAAATACCAAGTCTGTAACTCGAGCAAATTTTTTAGATATTTTGCTGACAATGTTAAAATGCCCAAATTAACAAAAGGCAATAACTGTGGAAAGTTTTTCAAAAATTATTCAAAAATTAATTAGTTCATTTACTCGTCACTACCAGTGTATTCATCAAGTTTCAAGGCTATGGCTCTGACGTTTTTGTTTATCTCTGTTTTTATTTGTTTTTTTTTTTTGTTTTGTTTTTTTTTAGATATTTTGCTGACAAGGTAAAATGCCCAAATTAACAAAGGGCTGAAACCCATGTATTATTTTTCAAAATTCATTCAAAAGTTAATCAGGACAGCTACTCCTCACTACAAATACATTTAGTAAATTTCAAGGCTCTAACTTCAATACTTCATGAGATATCGTGCTAACAATATTCATAACTCAGGAAAGGGGAATAATCCTAATAAAATAAAAAAAAATATTTCAGCTACTTTCTCATGAGGAATCCATATATAAAATTTCCAAACCCTAACATGCATGGTCCCAAGTTATGCTACGCATATATGAGCCGCGCCAATGGAATTTGTGTCTTCGAGCGTTCCGTCATGACAAATTTTAACTGCGCATGCCCAGCCATTCAGAGGGGCCAGGGATATGGCTTTCTGTCTGAAGGTTCCTCTTGATTCACTGCTTGTATGAGCGAGCAGCGAAGGTTCTGGCGAGACTTCGCGGATGCGCAGGCTCGCCTGAACCATCGCTGCTCGAATAGGCGATAAGTACCAAAATCGCTTGACGGGGCCCATATAATAATGACAAAAGGAAGGACGAACAGTCGGACGGGCGATGGACGGACGGACGGACAGGTGGATGGATAAGAAAGGCAAACCAAAAATACCGCACCGACTCCATCAAAGTTTGAGGCATAGAAATATGGGTCTACTCATTAAATAAAGAGAAAATAATTGAAAAGAAGACCATTCACTCCCGTCAACTGATTCCAGAAGTGTAGCCGTCAATTTCCGGTAAGAGTTTTTGCACTGTACCGGTTAAACGCTTATGAATAAACATGCCCAGAAAAAGTGTGTTTAGGTAAACTGACTCACTCAAAGTGACCTATACAGTACTAACTGGGCATTCAAACTCCAGACTAAAACAAACCATTCTAAAGATTTGCCACCTGATAGCCTCCATATCATGTCTGTACACAGGTTCCTGAAAGTTCCATTTTTGTGCCGTTTTTAGCTCACCAGAGCCGAAGACTCCAGGGTAGCTTATAGGACAGGCAGTTGTCCGTCGTCGTCTGCGTCGTCTGCGTCTGCGTCAACACTTTCAAACGACATATCCTCTGAAGCTACTGGGCCGACTGGGCCTAAATTTTATATATAGCATCCTTCGGCTATGGGATTGAAAGTTTGTGTTTTATGAAAATCGGCTTATTAGTTTGGGTGCCATGGCAAGTTATAGTTTCCATAAACTCATAATGGGGGGAATTGAAAAATGACATTTACTGCCAAGGCTCTACAGATATTATGACAGAACTTTCACAGAAACGTTCCTTAGGCAATCTACTATCTGTCATACGATTATAGGCCTACTGCTCATTTTTATTGGTTGCCATGTAAACCAAAATGCAAAATAGAAAAAATAAACTCTAAAAGATCATATTCTCAGAAACAATATGCTCTAGGAAAATATTCATCATATTTGCCCCTACAGGTTTTGTGTTTTTTTTATAAAATTCGACTCTTTAGTTTGGTTGCTATGGCAACTTAGATTTTCCATAGACTTATAATAGGGAAAATTGAAAAATGGCATTAACTGCCTAACCTTTGCAGATATTTTGACACAACATTCATAGAAATGTTCCTTAACCAATATACCACCTGCCATATGATGTTAGGCATATGACAATTTTACTGGTTGTCATTGAAACCAAAATGAAAAAAAAAAATAGAATAAAAAAAAAAATAAATAAAAAAATCATATCCTCAGAAACTTTATGCTCACTGAGGCTGAGATTTTATGGAAACATTCACAATATTTGCCTTAATAGGTTTCGTGTTATTTGAAATTCGGCTCTATAGTTTGGTTGCTATCGCAACTTAGATTTTCCATAGGTTTATAATGGGGAAAATTGAAAAATGGCGCTAACTGCCAAATCTTAGCAGATATTTTGACACAACTTTCATAGAAATGACCCTTAAGTAATCTACCATCTGCCATATGATTTTAGACTTATTGCTAATTTTAACTGCTTGCCATGGAAACCAAAATGAAACAAAAAATAGAGAAAAAAAAATACTTAAACTAGAAATGCGTCCATAGGACACGGATACCCCCGCCTGAAAATATGTCTATTTTCGTATTCATCTATAGAAAGTTATTGACGGTATTTAAGTTTTGGACCATTTTTTCACATTTGACCTCTAATTATGGCCTTGACCTTGGAGGCAAGGACATTGGTTTTGTGTGAGGCAGATTGTCTCATGATGGCCAACATTTCGGCCAAGTAATTTCATAATCCACCCAGAAGAAAGAAAGTTATTGACTGCGTTTAAGGTTCGGGCCCTTTTTTGAACTTTGACCTCTAAGTATTACCTTAACCTTGGTAGTACGGATCTGGAAGTTGCACGTGACACATCGTCTTATGATGGTTAACATTTCTACAAAGTCTTTTCAAAATCCATCCAGAAATAAGAAAGTTATTGGCTGCGTTTAAGTTTCGGACCCTTTTTTTAACTTTTACCTCTAAGTATGACTTTGACCTTGGAGGTGCGGACCTGGATTTTGCACGTTACACATCGACTAATGATGATTAACATTTATACAAAGCAATTGCAAAATCCATCCAGAAATAAGAAAGTTATTGACTGCGTTTAAGTTTCGGACCCTTGTTTGACCGTTGACCTCTAAGTATGACCTTCACCTTGGAGGCGCGGACATGGGTTTTGCACCTGACATGTCGTCTCAATATGGTTAACATTTCTACAAAGCAATTTCAAAAGCCAACCAGAAATAAGAAAGTTATTGACTGCGTTTAAGATTCGAACCTTTTTTTGACCTTTGACCTCTACGTATGACCTTGACCTTGGAGGAACGGACCTTGGTTTTGCATGTGACACATCGTCTCATGATGGTTAACATTTCTACAAAGTAATTTCAAAATCCATCCAGAAATAAGAAAGTTATTGACTGCATTTAAGTTTCGGACGGACAGACGGACGAACGAACGAACGGACGGACAAATGAACGGACGGACCCGTGCAACGCTATATGCCCTTCCACCATTCTTCGAATGGCGGGGGCATAAAGATCATCGCCTAAGTAACCAGCTGCTCTATGAGGCTGAGAGTTTATGGAAATATTCACCATATCTTTGCCTTTACAGGTTTTGTGATTTTTTTTATGAAATTCGGCTCTTAAGTTTTGTTGCTATGGTAACATAGATTTTCTATAGACTTATAATGGGGTTAATTGATAAATGGCTTTAACTGCCAAATCTTTGAAGATATTTTTACACAACATTCATAGAAATGTTCCTTAAGCAATCTACAATATTCCATATGATTTTAGGCCTATTTCCCATTCTTACTGGTTACCATGGAAACCAAAATTAAAAAAAAAAAATAGAAAAAAAAAACTTGAAAATCATCTCCTCAGATACCATTTGCTCTATGAGGCTGAGAGTTTATGGAAATATTCACCATATTTGCCTTTACAGGATTTGTATTTTTCCACGAAAATCGGCTTTTTAGTTGGTTGCTATGGAGATTTTCCATAGACTTATAATGTGAAAAATTGAAAAATGGAATTTACTTGCACGCCTTTGCAGATATTTTGACAAAACTTTAATAGAAATGTTTCTGAAGTAATCTACCATCTGGCATACGATTTTAGACCTATTGCTCATTTTCACTGGTTGCAATGTACACCAAAATGAAAAGAAAAAAAAAACTTAAAAAATCATCTTTATGGACATATTCAACAAAACTGCCTTTTCAGGTTTTGTGTTTTTTTTTTGTTTTTTTTTTATGAAATTCGGCTATTTACTTTGGTTGCTATGACAACATAGAGTTTCCATTGACTTATAGTGGGGAAAATTGAAAAATGGAAATTACTGCTACGCCTTTGCAGATATATTGACAAAACTTGCCTAGTAATATGTGTATGCAATCACCTATCTGCCGTATAATTTTAGGCCAACTCGTCACTTTTATTGGCTGCCATGGAAACCAAAATGCGCCCCAAAACGGATTAAAAGCACACTTAAAAATCGTATTCACAAAAACCATATGCTCTATGAGGCTGAGACTATATGGAAAAATCACCATATTTGCCTGAACAGGTTTTGCGTTTTTTATGAAATTAGGCTCTTTAGTTTGGTTGATATGGCATTCTAGAGTTTCCCTGCCCTACATCATAGTGTAGATTATATTTTCTTGTCCTTTGGGATCATTGATTCCATTGTGGAATTTTGAAAATATCTGAGGGTCACTGATGAGGCCTAATTGGCCGAAACTAGCTAGTCTGGCCCAGAAAACATGTACACTCCATATTTTCAGTTCTGTGGTGTATTCCTTGCTTCCAAAGGATTACCCTTTTATAGAACATATTTAACTTCACTACAGCTGGTGTGTGGGACTGTGTGGTGGCGGTAAAACGTCTCCCTGCCCTACATCATAGTACAGATTATATTTTCTTGTCCATTGGGATCATTGATTCCATTGTGGAATTTTGAAAATATCTGAGGGTCACTGATGAGGCCAAATTGGCCGAAACTAGCTAGTCTGGCCCAGAAAACATGTACACTCCATATTTTCAGTTCTGTGGTGTATTCCTTGCTTCCAAAGGATAACCCTTTTATAGAACATATTTAACTTCACTACAGCTGGTGTGTAGGACTGTGTGGTGGCGGTAAAACGTCTCCCTGTCCTACATCATAGTGTAGATTATATTTTCTTGTCCTTTGGGATCATTGATTCCATTGTGGAATTTTGAAAATATCTGAGGGTCATTGATGAGGCCTAATTGGCCGAAACTAGCTAGTCTGGCCCAGAAAACTTGTACACTCCATATTTTCAATTCTGTGGTGTATTCCTTGCTTCCAAAGGATAACCCTTTTATAGAACAGATTTAACTTCACTACAGCTGGTGTGTGGGACTGTGTGGTGGCGGTAAAACGTCTCCCTGTCCTACATCATAGTGTAGATTATATTTTCTTGTCCTTTGGGATCATTGATTCCATTGTGGAATTTTGAAAATATCTGAGGGTCACTGATGAGGCCTAATTGGCCGAAACTAGCTAGTCTGGCCCAGAAAACATGTACACTCCATATTTTCAGTTCTGTGGTGTATTCCTTGCTTCCAAAGGATAACCCTTTTATAGAACATATTTAACTTCACTACAGCTGGTGTGTGGGATTGTGTGGTGGCGGTAAAACGTCTCCCTGCCCTACATCATAGTGTAGATTATATTTTCTTGTCCTTTGGGATCATTGATTCCATTGTGGAATTTTGAAAATATCTGAGGGTCACTTATGAGGCCTAATTGGCCGAAACTAGCTAGTCTGGCCCAGAAAACATGTACACTCCATATTTTCAGTTCTGTGGTGTATTCCTTGCTTCCAAAGGATAACCCTTTTATAGAACATATTTCTATAAATTTGTAATGGGGAATATTGAAAATTTGCATTTACTGCAAAGCCTTAGTAGATATTTTGGCGAAACATTCATAGAAATATTTTTAACCAATCTTGTTTCTGTCATATGATTTTAGGCCTACCGCTAATTTTTATTGGTTGTCATTGGAAACCAAAATAAAAAAAATAGAACAAAAAATAAATTAAAACAATTATCGCCTCATAAATCATTTGCTCTATGATGCTGAGGCTTTGTGGAACTATTCCCCATATTTGCCTTTACAGGTTTTGTGTTTTTATGAAATTTGGCTCTTTAGTTTGGATGCTATCGGAAGTTAAAATTCCCATAGACTTATAATGGGAAATATTGAAAAATGACTATTACATCTTTCAAGATATTTTTTTAAACTTTCCTTAAATATTCCTTAAACAAATTTCTATCAGCCATATGATTTAAAAGCTAATTAGCTGACACAGATGATTGTCAATTGCCGTTTGTTGTCTTGCAACAACACATTCAAGAGACAGCAGACCTCTGAAGCCACCAGACTGATTGGGTCCAAATTTAATATGTAGCATCTGTTGGATGATTGATGTAACTGTCATTTTGGCTTTCCGCTAGTGATGTTTCCATTAGGGTTAAGTTGTTTCATGTTTGTGTTTCTTTCCTGTGGTGTCTCTGATGGGAGCTGTGGGTTAATTGTATCGATTCCTGATCATTGCCTTCACTCCTATTTTCCATTGTTGATTACAATACATTGCTGCCAGCGGGCAGTGCTCCCTGAGCTCTGGTGAGCAATGTGGCCCATCGGCCTCTTGTATTTTTTCTTTTTTTGTTTTGCTTTTATATCTCGCCAAGTCCTAGGTCATATGGAAACAGATATTACATACCCGCAACTAGCAGTTTTGGGATATGACATCTCTTGTTGGTTCATTCAAGTGCAAATACGTCAAAACCAGATATTGTCAAGATGATCATACTGACCAAGTTTGTTGATGACTGTACCAAAACTGTCGCCTCTGGAGTGCTCAGAGGGTAATTATGTGATTTGTCCTACTGACCTACTTGTTAACCCGACATAACCCATATTCGAAACTGATCCAGATATTGTCAAGATGATCATTCTGATCAAGTTTGATTATCATTGCACCAAAACAATGGCCTCTATAGTGCCCACAAGGTTTTATTCTATGATTTGAACTTCTAAACTACTTTTTGTCCTGATATGTCCAACATTCAAATATGACCCAGATATTGTCAAGATGATCATTCTGACAAAGTTTGATGACGATTGAACTAAAACTGTGACCTATAGAGTGCTCACAAGTTTTTTTTATTATTATTATCTGACTTTCTGACCTTCTTTTGACCCGACATGAACTCATATGCGAACATGACCAAGATATTGCCAAGATCATCATTCTGACCAAGTTTGATGTTGATTTGACCTAAACTGTGGCCTCTAGAGTGCTCGAAACGTTTTTTCTTTGATTTGACCTACTTACCTACTTCTGGACCCGACATAAACCTAATTCAAACTTGTCACAGATATTGTCAAGATGATCATTTTGACCAAGTTTGATGATGATTGGACGAAAATGTGGCCTATAGAGGGCTGACAATGTTTTTCTATGATTTAACTAACGGACATTTTTTAGCGGTCATGACCCATATTCAAACCTGAATCAGTATTGTCAAGATAATCAATCTGACCAAGTTTGGTGATGATTGGACCAAACCTGTGGTCTCTGGAGTGTTCACAAGATTTTTCAATGATTTGGCCTACTGACCTTCTTTTGACTTGACATGGTCCATTTTCGAACTTGACCCTGATATTGTTAAGATGATCATTCTGACCAATATTGATGATGGTTGGACCAAGTCTGTGGGTCCTAGAGTGTTAACATCTTTTTTCAATGATTCGACCTACTGAGCTACTTTTTGACCCGACATGACACATATTCAAATTTATCCCAGATATTGACAAGATGATCATTTTGACCAGGATTGATGATGATTCGTCCAAAACTGTGGCCTCTAGAATGCTCATAATGGTTTTCTATGATTTTATTTACTGACCTACTTTTTGACCCGACATGACCCTTAATGCGAACCAGACCCAGATATTGTCAAGATGATCATCCAGAACAAGTTCGATGTTGACTGGACCAAGACTGTGGCCTCTAGTGTGCTCACAAGGTTTTTCTATGATTTGACCGACTTACCTACATTTTGACCGACATGACTGATATTCGTACTTGCCCCAGATATTGTCAAGATTATAATTCTGAGCAAGTGTGATAATAGTTGAACCAAAACTGTAACCTATACAGTGCTCACAATGTTTTTCTTTTGTTTGACCTACTGACCTACTTTTTGACCTGACATGACCAATATTATAATCTGACCGAGATATTGAGTAACTAATCATTCTGACCAAATTTGATGATAATTTGGCCTTAGGTCATCATTTAACAATTTGGTGGGGCCTGAGTCCCCAATGCTGCATAGTACAAGTTTCGAGTGCATCGGCCGTTTGGTTCCTGAGAAAACGATTTCCAAGGCGGTTTTTAACATATATGGGCATGACGGCCATCTTGGTTAGATGGTACAAAACCCATTTATAAACTTTAGCTGCCTCATCTCATAGGGATACCACATGTTATTTGCTTTCAATCAGCACAGCAGTTTTAGTTGAGAAGTAGATACAAATACTGCATTTGAGTCAGCTAGGACAAAGGTGAGCAAATGGCCATGACCTTTGGCATTCTGCTGATTGCAAACATAGCTTCTGATGCTAAAGGTTACCATAGAATCAGAAAAATCTACGGTTTTACCTTTTTTATATACAAATGTCTAAGAGACATAACTTGACATTGACGTAAAACAGTCAAGATCTACCGAAGGTCATCATTTGAACAAACTTTGTTGGGTCAGAGTCCCCGATGCTGCATACCAGGTTTTTAGGCCATCGGTCGTTTGGTTCCTGGGAAGATTTAAAAAAGGTTTTTTACATATATGAGCATGGCGGCTATCTTGGTCATGTGAGCCAGATTCTATGAACAAACTTTCTTGCCTCCAAATCCATGAAGGCTCAACATGTATACTGGTTTCATTTGGTCTAGCAGTCTCGGAGGAGATATCATCTGAAGATGTTGACGACGCAGATGACGATGACGATGGACGACAGACCACTGTCGATCCTATAAGCTCCCAAAGAACCTTCGGCTCTGCTGGGCTAAACGTCTATACCACAGTAATCCGGCTTTATTCAGATGTGCCCTGCATATTCATCAAGTGCTCCGCAAGCGGGGCATTATACGCCCGTGGAAAGTAAATGTCTGTAAGGATGACCTTGACTATGGGGTATTGACCCGAGACTTGTGCGTGTCACATCGTTTCATAATGATTAACATTTCTGCAAAGTAATTTTAAAATCCATTGAGGAATAAAAGTTATTGACTGCACACAAAAAGACCATTTAATTACCTTTCAACGAGAAGTATGACCTTGATCTTGGGGGAACCGACCTGGGTCTTGTGTGCGACAAACATCTCATGATGGTTAACATTTCTGGCAAGTAATTTCCAAATCAAGGAATTATAAAGGTATTGACATAAGAAAAAGAAACGTTGTTTATAACATCTACCTTTGAGTATGACCTTCACATTGGAGGTACCAACCTGAGTCTTGCGCACGACACATCGTCTCATGATGGTTTTGATTTCTGGCAAGTTATATCTAAATCCATCCAGGAATATCAAAGGTATTGACCGAGCAAATGAAAAATACACTTTTCTTAATCCTTGACCATGAGTATGACCTAGACCTTGGAGGTACCGACCTGAGCCTTTTGCCTAATACATCGTCTCACATTTCTGCCTAGTTATTCAAAAATCCATTTCTGCCAAGAAATTTTAAAATCCATCCGAAAAACAGGAGTTATTTACTGGTCACGTAAAAAGACACTTTTTTAACATTTGGCCGCTAAGTATGACCTTGACCTTAGAGGTACTGACCCGAGTTATGTGTACAACAAATTGTCTCATGATGGTTAACATTTCTGCCAAGTAATTTCCAAATCCATCCAGGAATAACAGTGGTATTAAACGGACACAAGTAAAAAGAAACTTTGCTTTACCTTTGGCACCTATGTATGACCTTGACCTTGAAGGTACCAACATAGTCTTGAACAGGACACATTGTCTCATAATGGTTAACATGTCAAACTTCATCCAGGAATAACGAAGTTATTGACCAGTCGCGAAAGAAAGACATTTTTTATATATTTGACCTCTAAGTATGACCTTGACCTTTGGCATACCAGCCTGGATCTTGCGCGTGACACATCGTCGTGGCCGAATAAATTTCTTATGAAGCTGCAAGAATATATCTCTAAGGGTTACCGAGTTTTGAAGTGTGCAAGAATGTTTATAAAAAATAATCAAAAGGGCATAACTCAGAAACTAAGAGAAGAGGGCCAAGATGGGCCTGAATCGCTCACCTGATATCAAGTTGTCACATAGCTTCTGAAAGCCACGTGGGTGACAGCCATTCCATGAAGCATAACTAATTTTACTTTTTTATATTTTAGCTTTGGCAGCCATTTTGATCATCTGGTAAAGGATGAGCTAAGCAACATTCCTATGAAGTTTGAATGGAACTGGCCCAAGGCTTCAGGAGCAGTTCATGTTTGAAACAAATTTATGACGTTCTTCTATTTTTAGCTCTGGCAGCCATCTTAATCGTCAGAGCAGAACGATTTTAGCTATTTTAGTAGGGCGCCCTTTGAGCAACACTCCTGTGAAGTTTGAATCAAATTGGCTCAAGTGTTTAAGGAGGAGTTCGCATTTGTAGCAAATTTAGTTTGTTTTTGAAATTTGATTTTTTAAATCAAGTTTCTTTGTCACTACATTTCTACTCCCGGTACTGGACCGCGTTGCTCCACTTCCGCTGTTCGTCCTCTGCATAAAATAGTCCAAATGAACTCTTGAAAATTAATTTTGCAGGCCGGCCCCGCATGGAACGTCTTTCAAAATATTTCAGTTTTCGAGACTTAATACGGAGTGAATATAAATTGGCACAGAAAGACGAATTCTGAAAAGAAAACAGTACTCTGGAACTATTTTCCTACGCACTTTTCGGTGATATTTATGTTTTACTCTTTCATCCCTGAGTTTCTAAACAGGCCTCTCTTGCCTTAAATATATTCTTATAGAAAAGGATTTCTGATTAGTTCACTGACAGGATGGCAAACAGTGTACATGTAGATTCTGGCGAGACGTTCTAGCTAAGTGCCGTCTTATCAGGATCTACAATGTTTGCATAGATACAGTGTATTTCTATCTCGGCGTCTGCACCGGTCTACAGGGTTAAAAGAGTTAGCTTATTACAACCCTTTACTGACCTACAATTCGCCTGCTTTCGAGAGCTCTAATATTACAAAACACGTGTTGTTTAAATCAAGTGCTATCAATATTTAATCCTTAAAGACCAGCCTGCTGTTGGACCATGTCAGCTGCAGACAAGAATATTAATGGGTTTTCTGGCTTTCGAGGTCAAGTCTAGGTCAGTTACAACTTAGGTGTATATTAGACTTTGCGAGAAAGGCTGTCCCTTTCAACCCTGGAATATGGTACAGGTACCTATGCAAACAGTGTAGGTCCTGTGATACAATTGTAGGTGCCATATTCAGCAGAATGGACGAGCCTAACTTCAGTGATGGAAGAGTACACTCCATAAACTCAAGGTCAAAGCACTGACAACACTCATGCCGATTGTCTCTAAATGCAGGCTGGTCATTTACGGGGACTTGGACCGATTCGTCTAAACTCAAGATGTTAGTAACTGATGCAAAAATATGTAGAATAAGATCAGCACCGTGCTCTGCGGCGTTTGAACTGAGTCTACAGTGTTTGCCAGATCCAACATTTGATTCAAGTGCAGATTTTACAGATAACACTCACATGTACCCAACACTGACAAACGACGCGGCTATGTTTGGGTTGATTGTTAGGCATTCGACCCGAAGTTACTAATAAAGTTTCCTTTTAAAAGGAAGGCTTCCCCAGTTTGTAAAGGTGAAAATCCGCCATTTTTCCTCGCCTTTCGAGGGGAAGGATGGGGGGGGGGAGGCATTCTTTTTCACTCTAATTATCAGGTTTTGGGGCTTAAAATATAATTATTTACCTCCCTTATAACCATACATTTTGTCAAATGCATGTGCGTAGCCAACTGGTACGCACCTTCCCTTCTACATATCCGAGAGCAGCAAAGGCTCTGGTAAGGCTGCGCGTACTCGCAGGCTCACCTGAGTCCGTGGCGGTCGCCTTTGTGAAAAAACCCATGTCATGCCCATGAAGCCGATGCAACGGCTTGACTTTGCATCGACATTGTCGCTCTAAATAAGCACGATTTTACGGAAACTGTTTCAGTGTTCAGTGTTTCAGTGCTGCTTCTCTGAAAACATTGAAAGGAGGACAATGTACGTAGAAACATATTCACGGACCCGGCGAAGGGCGAGAGTGTAACGTCGGTGTGCATCTAACTGTAATGGTTAATAAAATCTGCATTTATGAACAGCGAAGGCTGAATGTGGCGAGCTGCTCACTCGCACAAGTTGTATGCTGGTGGAAAATTTGTCAGAAAATACAGAGCTATGTTAAACTTTTAAATTACTCGTTTTACACGCAATTTGGGATGAACGATGGCAAGTTTTGTAAAACTGACGATGATGGTAGGAAATGAGGTCTCTTTCTGCCTGAGTTCGAGGCACTATCGAGACAAGTTCTGCAATGGTTTAAAACTGTCTTTCTCTTCGCCGACCGCTTATAAACGAACGGTTAATAATGTCCCTGAATAAATGAATCACTTTCATAGAGACCACCCTACAACAAGCACACATGATTAATTTACAACTCGGAAAAATTGTTTTATATAACAAGTTATCAGCTAGTTGGACTATCTGCCTGCACATGGACCCTGAAAAACTATTTTTACTGATTTCAACTGTCAAACACTCTTCGTAAACTCGTCCTGGAAATTCTGAGTGAC
This sequence comes from Lucinisca nassula, assembly GCA_963580285.1. Lineage (NCBI taxonomy): Eukaryota > Metazoa > Mollusca > Bivalvia > Lucinida > Lucinidae > Lucinisca > Lucinisca nassula. The sequence goes on along the minus strand of OY757010.1, from coordinate 133,653,245 downwards.
CATGAAAAGTTTGAGACTCCGAGAGAAATGTGACTCAAGTGACAGAAATAACTTTAGTAATCTATAGGCATTTGTTTTTTCTTTCTTTTTTTTTTTTTTACGAATCCTTAGGTAAAGAAAAGCATTACATCAACAAGTCCGTATACTGAACAATGATGATCTTGTTTTTAAGTTAACGGGGCACTAGAAGCACAGCCCTATAAACCCAACTTTATATAGAGAAAGTTGGGTTCACAGGGGAACATTATTTTCCTTTTCAGGGGGTTCAGAACCCCGAGCACCGACAATCTAGATTTGGACTATATAACGAATATTAAAACACGCCTGCCTAATTCTGACCCCTAGACTGTGGAGAGTCGTTAGAACCGCGTCATTGAGGCGGTTCTAACCATTACCCACAATCTATTTTTAGAGCAGAAATATAAAAAAATCTGATTTTTTGTATCGGACAATTTTCATTTGCCGCAAAATTCTGTATATTTGAATAGACGTGTTTTCGAAATGCTAAATGCTAGTTCAAGAGATTTTAGCACATAGTTGTTTTATAATGATCCCAATGCAGAATTTCGAGTTACAATAAACGCTCATTACGTCGTTCGGCCCCCGCCCATAGGGGCTTGAAGAAATATATGGGCTGCATGATGCTTCCACGCAGAGCTGAATCCGGCCCGCACACTAGTACTGGTAAACCGCTTAGAGGATCTAAGCCTGTCCAGGAACCGCGGTGCGAGGCGGACCGTCCATGCTAATAGACCCTATTGTTTTCATTAGGCGACAGGGCTTGAGATGTCATTTCATCTCAATGTCGGGTTAAAGTCCCACAAAATTGGAAGCAACGTCTCCAAAATGACCTTTACAGTGTTGACGGGGACGTTAAACCCCAAATCAAACAAGCAAAACAAATTATTACGTCGAAGTATTCCTGCTTTTTACATTGACCTTCAATTATTGGAAATAACCCATATATGCCTCGCGGACCTTTTTGAGACATTGGCAAATAGTGCAGTCCCAGATCAGACGCCGCATCTGATCAAGATCTAAACTGTTTGCTCAACGTACACGCATTTTTATAAAATTTTCAACAAAAAAATGACATCCCTATGCTTAGAAATTGACCACTCCAGCCAGACTTATAAAGGTGGAATATTTTTGGCACCTATGGGTTAACAATGAGGTTACGTCAAAAGGGCGAAAGTGAAAGTAGGATCTGTTTCTACTGTCTTGGTTTGACTTGGAAGCGCTTTATAAGTAGATATCTGGAAACGCTTTATAAATAGACATCGACGGGAGCTGCATATTCCTGTTTACTCCGAACGAGTTTTCACTGCGTAAATATGTTGAGAGCAGTCTTATCTGTAGGGCTTTCCTAGTTACGTCATAAGACGGTTAGAAATAAATTGGGGTATCACTAATCCAATGTAAATGGCTTCCAATCGAAACTGGAAGCCAATAAGAAAAGCGATTCAGAGCTAACATCTATGTGACTATCACTGACTTCTCAGAATAACACTTTTTTCGTGCAGAAAATAGCCGCAGTGAGATCAGGGTATTCCATAAGACTGAAGACACACGGGGTATTCGACTACCTGGAACGCAGACGGATACCAAAAACGCCGACGGAAAAACAACAACAAACATTCGTGGTGAATTGAACAAATCGCATTTTACGGGCATATATCAAATAGATGCCCACAGATGTTGATAGCAATCTGTTTCGCGGTGTCTCGGAATACTTTCCACGAACTGTGGATGCAAATCCTTCAGTCAATGACGAATTATGACCTATTTTATTCGGCAAAATATAGATGCTTGATGCAAGTCGACAGTTTTTTTAGTTTTACAGCAATAATTCGTATATAATTTCTAATGTTTCCTGAATAGCATAAAATAGTAATGTATTGAGTACCTGCCATGCATTATTAGAATTAGCAAAAAGCAGGATTTTAGAATTATAGATGTGAATTTCTTGATGAGGGTGTTCGAATAAGGATACCAATGACGACCAGCACAGATACCACGCAATGCAGACGGCACAAAGTTATGGTTACCATTGACGTGGAAACCACAAGCGTGGAAAAATAAAAAAAAAGGAGTAAAATACATTCTGTTTTCGTTTAATTTGAAAGTTAATCTAGACACTGAGTCTTACCACAGTGTACCTCGACCAAAGAGGGTGTTCTCGATGTATAAGGGAAGGCACTGACCAGGAATCGATACGATTGCCTTTCGCTTTTCGCCAAAAGACACCAACGTGACGGTTTGTCTTAATACCACATGTGGGCCATATTCGCGCATATGACTTTATGTAGCGCCCATGACCCGTCAATTCTTATTAGGTGTCATAAATCTGTGATTTCATAATGTTAGATACTTTTACGATCAAATAGGCACGATTTGTAAATTTCTTTAGGTATATTAATAGCGAAGTCCCACAAAACAACCACGGACATGAATTCAGTCCTTCTCACTACCTTTAGTCCATGCAGAGTGACAGATAAATATGAATATACAGTCGAACTTCAATGGCTCGAACACTTTTTGGACCAAGAAAATTTGTTCGAGACCACGGTGGTTCGAGCCACAGGGGGTTGATCTTGGAGCTAGGGGAGGAGGCCGAATACGGACATATTTTCAGTTTTCTTCACAATAAATACATGTTGTGTGTACTCATTAGAATCGCCTCATCGAGGCGATTCTTGTGAGTACACAAAACATACATTTTCAAGATCAAATAAGACAATTATACAAACTATATTTATATCTGCAGTTATGGCATTTTCTTTCTAGGGACTCAAGAAAGAGTTCGACTCGGCCGTAGTAAATGGGCCATCAGTGTTTGAGTCATCGAAGTTTCATTGTACATTAAATTTCAAAACAGATCGTTTTTTTTTTTTTTTTTTTTTTTTTTTGGTCTTGGTTTTACGGCCCTTTCAAGATTATTTCACTCATGTCGAGCCGATCCTTAATCAGAGGTGGGCGAAAACCGGAGAAAAACGAACTGACCTCCCGTTGCAGAACTTGGCGTCTCACATGTGACCCGAGCCAGGCTCGAACTCAAAACAGATCGTATTATAACTGTACGAGTTTGTTTCATTATTTTGACAGATAAATATGATTATACATTATTGCAATGCCCATAGGGGCTTGAAGAAATATATGGGCTGCATGATGCGTCCACGCAAAGCTGAATCCGGTCCGCACACGAGTACTGGTAAACTGGTTATATAGCGGATCTAAGCCTGCCCAGGCAAAGCAGTGCTAGTCAGACCGTCCATGCTTATAAACCCTATTGGTTTCATTGGCCGACAGGGCTTGAGATGTCATTTCATCTCAATGTCGGGTAGAAGTCCCACAAAATTAGAAGCAACGTCTACAAAATGACCTTTACAGTGTTGGCGTGGACGTGAAACCTCAAATCAAACAAACATTATTGCAACGACGTTGATATGGTGTTGCAGGGTGTGGTACGTGTTGGTAGGATCGGGTCCTACGAAATTACGAATCGGTCTTATTAGATAAACAATGTGAAATTTATAGAAAAATTTCGAGAAAGAATGACGCACCTGAACTAATGGCAATATAATTAACCCATATATGCCCTCTTCTGGGATATTAGCAAACAGTGCCGATCCAGATCAGACACGGCGTCTGATCTGGGTCTACATTGTTTGCTAAAAGAAAATTCATTTTTGTAAAATTTGCCACAAATAAAAACAAACCTGACACCCTAATGTGACAACTCCAAACTTACTAGGTGGAAGACTCCATGTCACATATGGATTAAAACATACGAAGAATAGTTTGTTTCCCTCACCCCACCCCCTTTAGCAGAAAAGAATGAATGCCCAAACAGTTGACCAAAATTAAATATTGCCAGGATATTTGTTTGTTTGAATTGAGGTTTAACGTTCCCGTCAACACTATTTAGGTCATTTTGGAGATGCTGCTTCCAATGTTTTGGAACTTTTACCCGACATTGAGATGAAATGGCAACTCAAGCCCTGTCGCCCAATGAAACCAATTGGGTTTATAAGCATGGACGGTCCGACTCGCATCACTTTGCCTGGGCATGCTTAGATCCTCTAAGCGGTTTACCAGTGCTCGTGTGCGGTCGGTTTCAGCTCTGCGTGGATGCATCATGCAGCCCATCTTTCTCTTCAAACCCCGATAGGCTATTGCGTTTGAGTTTTACGTCCCCACCAACCACAAGATCATATGGAGATGGAACCTCTGTTTAAAGACTCGCCCGAAAGTCTGGTGAAGCCCGGAATCGATCCCACGACCACTGGTTTGCGAGGCGTGTAGATTATCCTCTGCACACGGAGGCTTTAATTGACATATATGGGATATAATACCGAAACGGAATGAATACAAAGTACCTGCATGTAAAACATGGTGTTTTTACAGATGCCTATGCACAGTATGCCGAGATGAGACCTCTCATTGGGAGCTGTCTATATCTCGCATTTTGATGATTTTAATTGAAGCATCTTTACGGAACCCGGGAAGGGACATGATTTGTTTTAATATGTTGTGCGAACAAGATATTAAGTTGTGCGAACAAGATATTATCTTGTGCGAACAAGATAATATGTTGTGCGCACAAGATATTATCTTGTGTAGACAACATAATTTATCTTGTGTGGACAACATAATTTATCTTGTTCGGACAACATATTATCTTGTGCGCACAAGATAATATCTTGTTCGCACAACATATTATCTTGTTTGCACAACATAGAGCTTGGGAAGTTGTGCGAACAAAATATCTTGTGCGCACAACTTATATAATAATAAAAAAATCATGTCCCTTCCAGGGTTCCGTACGTCTAAAATAATAGCAACTATGCATTTTTTTCGCAAAATTCAAAGATGAAAGTGGCAGAAACTCAGGGCGTAAGTGTAAATATTTGGTCAGCTGTCTGAGCGATTAAGCTGTGTAGTATGAGATCAATATTTGTCAAATATGACAATGCAGATCAAGTTGAGACGCCGCAAAATCGATGATTTTTCTACGTACACCGTTTGCTTAAACGGCCAGTCTATTTGAAAAAACTTACAACAAATAAAACAAAGGAGAAACCCGCCTGTCAAGTATTGTTATGTGGAAGATTCTGGTTGTCACATATGGGTTCATGCATCATGAAAGGCGCCTGCGACCAGGTAAGAATCATATCAACATGTGTAGCTGTACAATCTGATTGCTTTCAGATGCATCTCGGTGCAGAAATGATTTAATTTGACATGTGATGGAATGAATGCGCAACATGTCTAAATATTTCGAACAAACAGTGTCATGAATGTCTAGAGTTTGCTAAGAATGACAGAAATTAAGAAGTATCACGCATTTGTGCAATAGCCTGCAGATGCACAACAGTTTTTAAACATGAACAGGTTGGAGCAACATCTATCCGTCAGCAGTTGAAACCTGCTTTCTCACGAACAGTTTTGACGGATTGCATTCACATTTCCTATACACGATCGTCTCGGATAAAATCCGCCACTTTTATTCGTGTAGCGGTTCTTCTTCTTCTTCTTCTTACTACTACTACTACTACTACTACTGACAATCCATTACAGAACTTGGCGTCTCAAATGTGACCCGCGCGAGGTTAGAACCCACAGCAGTGAGAGACGATATGGTTAAGATAGACTAAGTGAACGAAACCGCCAACAAATGCGGACCTTTAGAAGTTTAAATGCGCATATACATATATTTGCGCAAGAACCACCACTGTCGATCAGACTTTTTTAGTTTCCTGCCTCTTCAGTTTCCTGCCCTTCACAAACATCCGAAGAAAAAACTTGCTTGGGTCTAGAGATAGACTTCTAAATAGAATAACGGAATGAAACGTCAAACATTAGAATACTTGCATGAAACCTCGAACATTTATCAGCCGATTTGTGGTCTATCTGGAAAATCCTCTATGAATGATTTATCTGGAAAATCCTCTGTGAGTTGTAATTTCTCTTTTTGTCTCCCGACTGAATAGGTTCGGGGGATATAGCGATCAGCCTGGCGTCCATCCGTCTGTCCGTCCGTCCGTCCGTAGACGCAACCTTGTGATTGCCATAACTCCTATACCCTTTGCGATTCATTGATGGTTCTTGGCACAATTGTTCACAAGGCTGAGACGGCGTGTCATGCGCAAGAACCAGAACTCTGGATGCCATACTTTTTGAGTTATCTCCCTTTTTAATAAAATAGAATGATTACTTTGTGGTGGCCATAACGCCAATATCCTTTGAGATATATTGATGACACCTGGCACAGCTGTTCACAAGGCTGAGACAGCGTGTCATGCACAAGAACCACAACTCTGGTTGCCATGGTTTTTGAGTTATCTTCCCTTCCAATAAAATAGAGTGAATACCTTGTGATGGCCATAACTCCAATACCCTTTAAGGTCTATTAATGATACCTGGCACAGTTGTTCACAAGGCCGAGACGGTGTGTCATGCATAAGAACCACAACTTTGGGTGCCATGGTTTTTTAGTTATCTCCCATTCCAATAATATAGAATCACTACCTTGTGATGGCCACATATTGATGGTACTTGGTACAGTTATAAATGAGTTTAAGCCCTGTTTTTCGCTCACCAGAGCCGAAGGCTCCGGGGGAGCTTATAGGAAAGGCAGTTGTCCGTCGTCGTCGTCTGCGTCTTCGTCTGCGTCGTCTTCATCAACATTTTCAAACGACATCTCCTCTGAAGCCACTGGGCCGATTCAGCCCAAATTTCATCTGTAGCATCCTTAGGCAGGGGGATTGAAAGTTTGTGTTTTTAATGAAAATCGCCTCATTAGTTTGGTTGCTATGGCAACTTAGAGTGCCCATAGACTTATAATGGGGAAAATAGAAAAATGGCATTTACTGCCAAGCCTCTGCAGATATTTTGACAAAACTTTCAAAGAAATGTTCATTAGGCGATCTACTATCTGCCGTATGATTTTAGGCCTTCTGCTCATTTTCGTTGGTTGCCATGGAAACCAAAATAAAAAAAATAGACAAAAAATACTTTAAAAAATCATCTCCTCAGAAACCATATGCTCTAGGAGGCTGAGACTATATGAAAATATTCACCATATTTGCCTTTACAGGTTTTGTGTTTTTTATGAAATTTGGCCTTTTAGTTTTGTTGCTATGGCAACTTAGAGTTTCCATTGACTTATAATGGGGAAAACTGAAAAATGGCATTTACTGCCAAGTCATTGCAGATATTTTGACAAAACTTACATAAACATGTTCCTTGAGTAAACTTCTCTCAGTCATATGCTTTTATGTCAACCTGGGGGCCCCTAGGTTGTGCCGGGGCCATGCCCCGCCCCCTCCACTTCATAAAATGCCTTATATCTCAGAAACCTTACAGATCCCAACCCCTAAACCATATATATTCTTGTTCCTTATGATAAGATGCATTAAGTGACACCAACCTGGGGGTCCCCCGGGATGTGCCGGGGACATGCCCTGCCCCCTCTATTTCATAAAATGCCATTTATCTCAGAAACTATTCAGATCCCCACCCCTAAACTATATATATTCTTGTTCCTTATGCTAAGATGCATTAAGTGACACCAACCTTGGGGTCCCCCCGGGATGTGCCGGGGACATACCCCACACCCTCCACTTCATAAAATGCCATTTATCTCAGAAACCATTGAGATCCCCACCCCTAAACCATATATATTCTTGTTCCTTATGATAAGACACATTCAGTGATACCAACCTTGGGGTCTCTCTGGGGTGCGCTGGGGCCATGCCCCACCCTTCCACTTCATAAATGCCATATATCTCAAAAACCATTCACATCCCCACCCCTAAACTATATATATTGTTGTTTCTTATGATAAGACGCATTCAGTGACACCAATCTGAGGGTCCCCTAGGATGTGGCGGGGCTTATGCCCCACCCCATCCACTTCGTAAAAGGCTGAATATCTCAGAAACCGTTCAGATCCCCACCCCTAAACCATTTGAATTCTTGTTCCTTATGATAAGACGCATTCAGTGATACCAACCTTAGGGTCTCCCTAGCCGCACGGGGGCTATGCCCGACCCCTCCACTTCATAAAAGGCCCAATATCTCAGAAACCGTTCAGATCCCCACCCCTAAACCATATAAATTCTTGTTCCTTATGTTAAGATGCATTTAGTGATATCAACCTAAGGATCTCCCAGGCCGCACCAGGGCTATGCCCCAACCTTCCACTTCATAAAAGGTGATATATCTCGGAAACCCTTCAGATCCCCACCCCAAAACCATGTATATTCTTGTTTCTTATGAAAAGACGCATTCAGTGACACCAATCTGGGGGACCCCTAGGATGTGCCAGGGCTATGCCCCACCCCCTGCACTTAGTAAAAGCTCAATATCTCAGAAACCATTCAGATCCCCACCCCTAAAGCATATAAATTCTTGTTCCTTATGATAAGACGCATTCACTGATACCAATCTAAGGGTCTCCCGGGCCGCACGTGGGCTGTGCCCCACAACTTCACTTCATAAAAGGTGATATGTCTCGAAAACCATTCAGATCCCCATCCCAGAGCCATATATATTCTTGTATCTTATGATAAGACGCATTCATTGAAACCAACATGGGGGTCCTCTGCGATGTGCCCAGGCCATGCCCAACCCCCTCCACTTCGTAAAAGGCTCAATAACTCAGAAACCATTCAGAACCCCCACCCCTAAACCATATATATTATTGTTCCTTATGATGAGACACATTCAGTGATACCACCCTTAGGGTCTCCCTAGCCGCACGGGGGCTATGCCCGACCCCTCCACTTCATAAAAGGCCCAATATCTCAGAAACCGTTCAGATCCCCACCCCTAAACAATATAAATTCTTGTTCCTTATGTTAAGATGCATTTAGTGATATCAACCTAAGGATCTCCCAGGCCGCACCAGGACTATGCCCCAACCTTCCACTTCATAAAAGGTGATATATCTCGGAAACCCTTCAGATCCCCACCCCAAAACCATGTATATTCTTGTTTCTTATGAAAAGACGCATTCAGTGACACCAATCTGGGGGACGCCTAGGATGTGCCAGGGCTATGCCCCACCCCCTGCACTTAGTAAAAGCTCAATATCTCAGAAACCATTCAGATCCCCACCCCTAAAGCATATAAATTCTTGTTCCTTATGATAAGACGCATTCACTGATACCAATCTAAGGGTCTCCCGGGCCGCACGTGGGCTGTGCCCCACAACTTCACTTCATAAAAGGTGATATGTCTCGGAAACCATTCAGATCCCCATCCCAGAGCCATATATATTCTTGTTTCTTATGATAAGACGCATTCATTGAAACCAACCTGGGGGTCCTCTGCGATGTGCCCAGGCCATGCCCAACCCCCTCCACTTCGTAAAAGGCTCAATATCTCAGAAACCATTCAGAACCCCCACCCCTAAACCATATATATTATTGTTCCTTATGATGAGACACATTCAGTGATACCAACCTAGGGGTCTCTGGGGATGTGCTGGGGCTATGCCCCACCCTTCCACTTCATAAAATGCCATATATCTCAGAAACTGTTCAGATCCCCACCCCTAAAATATGTATATTTGAGTTCCCTATAATAAGACTCATTCACTCACATCAATGCGCGGTCTCTATGTGCTAGGGCAACATGCTGATGCCATGGCCCACGCCACTACTTCATAAAAGGCCATATATCTCAGACACCATTAAGATCCCCACCTCATAATCATATATATTCTTGTTTCTTATGATTAGACATATTCAGTCACACAAACGTGGTGGTCCACAGGGGCCATTCCTCTCCTCATCATTATACCCCCGGCATACGAAGTATGCAATGGGGTATATAGTTTTTGTCTTTTCCGTCTGTCTGTCTGTCTGTCTGTGTGTCTGTAAACAATTATTTTGTGTCAAAGATATCTCAGGAACTGCTTCACATAGAAACTTGAAATTTTGCACACATGATCAGTATGACTACTTGTATTGTGGGAAAGAAAATAAGGACCAAGGGGTCAGGCCTTTTAGAGTTATTTCCCTTTGTAGTTCTTGCTGTTTAATAGTGTATATTTTTATTTTGTGTCAAAGATTTCTCAATAACTACTGCACATAGAAACTTGAAATTTTGCAAACATGATCAGTATGACTAGTTGTATTGTGGGAAAGAAAATAAGGGCCAAGGGGTCAGGCCTTTTAGAGTTATTTCCCTTTGTAGTTCTTGTTTCAGCTGAGGTGATGGCACTGGCCGGGGGTATACGTGCCCCACTGGGCACTTTTGTCTAGTTTCATAAGAGGGCCTCATATCTTGGAAACTGTTCATATCCCCACCCCTAAACAATATATTTTCTTGGTCCTTATTATAAGACACATTCAGCGACAACAATCTTGGCTTTCCTGGGGTCTGCCAGGGCCATGCTCCAACCTCTTAGCAGCTTAAAAGGCCTTATATCTCAGGAACATCACACATCCCAACCCCTAAACCATATATATTCATGTGCCTTATGATAAGATGGATTCAGTGATACCATTCAGGGCTCTGTTGGGTCCATGTCTCATCCTTCCTACTCATAAAAGGCCTAATATTTCAGATACAGAGTCCACATGGGTGCTCATTTTGAAATGGGGGTTTGTTTGGGAGACTTTATAATCAATAAATTAAAACCTGAAACCATACATGACTGCCAGTGGGCAGTGTCCGCCTGAGTTCTGGTGAGCATTGTGGCCCATGGGCCTCTTGTTTTACTTATCTCTCCTGACAATATAACCTTGTGATGGCCACTTGTATGCAAGGTTGAGACAGCGCTTCATGCCTAAGAACCACAACTCTGGGTGCTATGATATTTGAGTTATCTCCCCTTCCAATATAACAGTCTGATTACCTTGTGATCACCGTACCTCCAATACCATTTGACATATATTGGTGGTACTTGATGCAGATGTACATGAGGTTAAGCAAGTGTGTCATGCTCAAGAATTACAACTCTGGGTGCTCTGGCTTTTGAGTATTCTCCCCTGCCAATATAACCTTGTGATGACCATAGCTCTAAACCCCTTTGAGATATATTCAAGGAACTTGGCGCAATTGTATACAAGGTACAGAAGGGGTGCCATGTGCAAGAAACACAACTGTTGGTGCTGTGGTATTTGAGTTACCTACCTTTCCAAATATAACAGTATGACCAGCTTCTGATCATCATATCTCAAATACCCTTTGAGATATATTGATGGTACTTTGTACAGAAATACATGAGCTTAAGCAGGTATGTCATGCGCAAGAACCACAATTCTGAGTGCCCTGGTTTTTTTTCGTTATCTCACCTGACAGTATAATCTTGTGAATGCCATAACTGCAGTTACTTTTGTGATATATTGCTGGTTTAATTCTGGTGCACTTTCTATTGGTGAACAATCTTCTGAAGGCCATATTGGCTTTTGGTCGGGGGGATTTGCCATCTCTTCGATGGCTATTTTATTATTTTATTCAATAAAATGTGGAACTATTATAGTAAAAAATTATTAGAACCAAGGAAAGGCTCTCTGACTGTTCCTCTTCATCAGTTATCTTCTGAAGACACTTATGTAAGTATAGGAAACATGAACTATCCAAACATTTCCTGAAATGGAAGTCGTTGAAATTCATAATCCCTATACCAGACACATGCAGAGAGAGAGAGAGAGAGAGAGAGAGAGAGAGAGAGAGAGAGAGAGAGAGAGAGAGAGAGAGAGATATATATAAAACCATTTACTCGTCTTACGCTATTTTCACCATCGTTGTTTATATACGGCATGGGAAATATTCAACACTGTTCATAACCGTGCTTTTTGGACCTCAAAATTAAGGAGATATGGAAGTAGGCATTGATTTAGCCATTAATTGCAAATCCGTCATTGGTATCCATCGTCTGCGTTTCATGGTAACATCAAAGAAATCCGTCTGTCGTAAATATTATCTTCTTTCAGCATGGTGCACTCAAGTCCATGCTTATTGCTGCCCGAGCAACGTATGACACAAGTATATAGGAGTTTATTTTTGAACAAGGACTATTTCTCTTTCAAGCTACAATGACATTTTTGGATAAATCGGTTTCATTTCTGGTACTTACACTAATTCTTTTAGAAATTGTGCATGTTTTGCATTTTAGTTGTCTGTAAAGACGCTTTCATGTAATCTATCGAAGCTAAAAGCACCATTACGAAACAGCTGTGACAGTTCCAGAAGAATACAGCAAAAAATCAAAACTGATTTTTTTTAATAGGGTCGCAAAAAACATGATTTTATCGACTCACCCTCTTTCAAATCCAAGGTAAACAGTCGGCGATTTTGGTATCCGTCTGCGTTCCAAGTAGTCGAATACCCCGTGTGGAAGAGGGATATCCTGGAATCATAGGGTGAGCTTGGCAAACAGTGTAGAGCAAGATCGGACGCCGCAGAACCCGCTTCTTATCAAAATCTTCACTATTTGTTTGGAATTTCAGAGTTAAATTAAACAGTTTAAATCTCAGCCCAGGACTATTACCCCAACCTACATCCCACAAACACTTTCAGTGCTTTGATTCTGAAACCAAACGATTGCATGATTCCAACACGCTTAGGCACCATGCCTTTAAGCTAAAATGTTCAATCAATCAACCGTGACGTATGGTTACCAGTCCGGTCACGATTCTGTGTACCACCTTCACACCAGTACTGACAGAAACCACATGTTCAGGATCAAACTTTTGATGTGTGATGTAAGTTGTGCCTAGAAAAGAGAAAACTTATTTTTTTAAGTGAGAGCGTATTGCAACATTTTTCATTAAAGGATCGTAAGCGTGCCCCTGAACTGTTAGATTGAGTGAGTGAGTGTTTGAGTTTTACGTCCCACCAACAGCTCAGGAAATACGGAGACGATACCTCGGTTTAAAAGTCTAGAGAAGCCTGGGATCGATCCTGCGACCCCTGGTTTACAAGTAGCATAACCACTACACCACGGAGGCTTCTAATGGACAGTTAGAAGCTGGTCGTAAAGTGGATGATGTTGACTCTGATTTTTGGCGCCACATGTGTGTGATCTATCGCCTACTGGAGCGACATCTTACTATAAGCAGAAGACGCTAGTGGACGTCTGCGTAGCGGAAGACCGACGTCAGTACGTCAAGATCGATTCATCCGACAAACGCATATGCGAAACAGATTTCCACCAGCAGCTGCTACACTGTACCTGTAGATAAACAAGGGTCCCAACTACCAGTCCTAATAAGCACTGACACTGTTCGTCGCCCTTATGCGATGCACGTTTGAGAGCTAGACGTCCCTGTCGTGACCAAAAATAACACGTTGACATTACACAGTATGGATCACTTACGCTGATGCATGAAATACGTAAATTGCCATCTTAGCGACTGACGTGATATGCGTTTCCGTGACAAATCGCACTTCAGCGTGAACCACGCCGGTTGTCGTTTCGGGGTGTTTCGACGTATAGGTGTAAGGTATGCCGAGGCGACTCGTGCGTAATAGAGCATGACATATTGGGTGGAATAAGCGTAATTGTGTGGTGCGCTATTGCATGTAGTTAGCGAACGCAGCTAAGTGTCATTAAGAACATTCAAGATCATGGCTGAGACGTGAACTGAACAGCTAGACGTTACATCAATCAAGTGCGTCGGCCTCACGTGGTTCCATTTATTTGTTTACGCTCAGAATCCGGGGTATTTGTCCAGCAGGATTACGCGCGGGCTCATAGTGCTGTTCTTACTAAAATGTCTCCAGGCCAGTGGAATTAATGTACTGGGCTAGCCAGCCTTTCTCCTCCGATCTCTTTCCCATTGAGTATCTTTTTGGAGAGGTATCCACAACCGACCAGACAAAAAATGTTACTTATCGACAGTAGCATTGTTAAAACTTGAAGTTTAATGTTTGGTTCAGAAAACGTAAATGGTTTCTTTCAAAAATTTGAAACATCGAATGGCATTTCATAATACCACCGGTCTATAGACATCTGCAAACATATCATATAATGGAAATTGCAGAACTACTTTTCTAAATTTTAGGATCTTTTTAGAAAGGTTTTCTGTAAGTTTTCACAGTATTATTATTTTCTTATAGAATCTGTCATTTCAGTGTCTTTGGCGCTTTGATTATGTCCCAACGCCCGAAGGAACATAGCTCCAAGCGGCTGCACAACGTATGTGCATCGTCGTATCAATGCGACGTTGATGCGACATTGCTAAGACATAATATGCCCGCTAGGAGAACTTCTCTGTAAGATTATTAGCAGACATGTACTGAGCTAATTTAGAAATTTATGGTTGGACCATGAAGAAATTGGCAGGCACGTTTTTCTTTCTTTCTTCCGTATTTTCTTCGCGGGGGTAGTTGAGTGGGCCAAAGGCGATGTGTATCTTGTGTCACTGGGGAGTCCAGCTGATATTGAATTACAGTTGGGCAACACCTGCTGTCCTTGCAGCAGGTAACGGTAGAGTGAGGGAGTGTTGATATTTCTTCTGTTTCTAACTTCCATTCATTTTCCTCTTTCTCCTCTGTCCCTCACTTTCATCTTCTCTACAACGGCCCTGCCCATCGGGGCTTGAAGAAATATATGGGCTGCATGATGCTTCCACGCAGAGCTGAAACCGACCCGCACACGAGTACTGGTAAACTGCTTAGAGGATCTAAGCCTGCCCAGGCAAAGCGGTGCGAGTCGGCCCGCCCATGCGTATGAACCCTATTGGTTTCATTGGGCGGCAGGGCTTGAGATGTCATTTCATCTCAATGTCGGTTAAAAGTCCCACAAATTGGAAGCAACATCTCCAAAATGACCTTTACAGTGTCGACGGGGACGTTAAACCTCAAATCAAACAAACAAACAAACAAACAAACAAATCATCTCCTCTACTGTCTCTTCTATCTCTTTTCCCCTTTCGCATGGAGAAGACAAAATGATCCACTAGGGTTGACCCGTCGTTAAACTCAAAACAATCGATGAATCATTTTTTCTTTGTCGAATTTTTTAACCCACTTGGACCTTGTCAAATCAGAACCAGAATCAGAATTATAACTGGTGACACGTCAAATGGCATTCATACACCAGGACCTGTGATATGGGAAGTTAATCCTATATTATTTTTCAACAAAATATCTATATAACTGCTTGATCTACGACTAACATTGTTATATGATAATTATTCCTCATAAATCAACTTTCCTCAGTACTTTCAGTACTTTGATTTTTTGTTGTTGTTGTTTTTTTTTTTAGCTCTGACGGACATTTTGCTCATCCGAGCAGAACCATTTTAGCTATTTTTGTAGAGGTTCTCTGAAGCAACCTTCATATACGGTATGAATGAAATTGACGCAAGAGTAAAGGAGGATTTTTCGTTTAAGTAATTGTGACCCGTCACGCGTAAAGGGACCTTCTGGGAATTTTTGGCGAAAATGAGTTATAACTGATTTCAGATATATTGGTATTTGCGAAACAATTTGACACCAAATTGAATAAAATATTCCTAAAGGTTTCAGATTTACAGTATTTTAAACATAGGTACCCTAAACGTAATACTGTCACAGAAAACTGATTCGACGTCATGGGTTATTCGACGTCATAGGTTACGTCAACAAACTGTTGTTAAAGGTAAAATCCCGGGTTATAATGCAAGGAAACATCTGAAAGGCATTTAAAACACTAAAACATTTATTTCCTAAACACTGTTTAATTATTAAGCATTTTGAGAAATTTGGCATATTGTCGTCGTCTGAACCTGCATAGTTTTAGTGATAGTCATGGGAAGATAAAAAAAATACACATTATATGAGCCAGAAAACCTGCTATTTGCAGCCTGTGGATCAGTATAGACTGATCAGCGCATATAATACAAATTTTTGTGATCGTGTTATGACTTTGGCGGTTATGCCAATACATGCATTCAGGTCACCTAAGGCCTCTCATCGCTGTGGGTTT
Source organism: Lucinisca nassula (assembly GCA_963580285.1). NCBI lineage: Eukaryota > Metazoa > Mollusca > Bivalvia > Lucinida > Lucinidae > Lucinisca > Lucinisca nassula. Next base: position 133,637,314 of record OY757010.1, on the reverse strand, counting down.
GAGCCTGGCTCGGGTCACTTGTGAGAACGGAAGGTCATGTGTTTTTACGGGTAGTCCGGTTTTCACCCACTTATGATTAACGATCGGCTCGGTATGAGTGAAATAATCTTGAAAGGGCCGTAACACCAAAACCAAATTTTTAAAAAAAAATAAAAAAATGTCACCTAAGGCTTCTGAGACTGAGCAGACTGGTATGTTGGCTCATCTGGTTGGAAATATCAAAGAGCCCATTTCCTCATGAGATACGAAAAAACAAAACAAACAATAAAAAAATAATAATAATAAATACAGAATTCAATATTCACCGCTATGGTTCAAGCCTTGTTCGGGTTAAAAATGGGATGCCATGTTCTACAACGGAAGGTCATGCTTTTCTCGGTACTCTGGTTTTCGCCCAAATTTGATTAACTTGAAATAAGTGAAAAAATATTGAAAACAAAACCCTTATAGTCGTGTAATCTATCTATCTATCTATCTATCTATCTATCTATCTATCTATCTATCTATCTATCTATCTATCTATCTATCTATCTATCTATCTATCTATCGTTCGTTCGTTCGTTCGTTCGTTCGTTCCTGCGATTACCCCGCCCATCGGGGCTTGGAGAAATAGATTGGGCTGCATGGTGCTTCCTCGCAGAGCTGAAACCGACCGCACACGAGTACCGGTAAACCGCTTAGAAGGTCTAAGCCAGCCCGGGCAAAGTGGTGCGAGTCGACCCGTCCATGCATATAAACGCTATTGGTTTCATTGGGCGGCAGGCTTTTCTCAGTGTCGGTCCAACAAAATTGGAAACAACTTCTCCAAAATGACCTAAATAGTGTTGATGGGACGTTTAACCTCAAATCAAACAAACAAAACTGTTATTGCGATCGGTCAAGTTTGACCATTTCTCCACTTTTGTATGAAGAAAGCCTACACGGTATTCGTGTCATTTCGGTAGGGATTTTAATCTGCAGGCACAGGAGAAGATTCTCCATGCTCATCGGGTCTCCAGTTAAAGTCCAAATTGAAAGGACGGTGCACTTTGTTGCTTCATCTCTGCAATGATACCAGTGGAGCATGTGCTGACATCGCAAATTCATTACCGCTACCAGGAATTGAACCAGAGGCAACTAACCACTGATCTACCTCGCACCGGGAAAAATTGGTACCGTCTGACGTAAACCACACCGGCAGGTTCTGATGCTGTCAAATTATAAGTTCTCGTGGAATACTTCTGCAAAGTCTTCCATTTTTTTAACTGTCAGAAATTCAGAATAGAGTTTTAGAGTTTCTGAGGCTGGTGTGGTCCGCTAACTGACAAATAGAACTATTAATATAGTTATGTTGGTATTTCAATACACCAAGATGGACCTCATCTCCAGATTTTTTGATGAGTCTTTAAACCGAGATGCCCGTCGCAGTATGACCTTAGATGTTGTTGGGACGTGACCCCCTCCCACACACAACCTCAATCACCTAAATGGACATCATTCATCTCCAAATATTTGGATGAGTCTTGAGACCGAGAACCCGTCGTCGTATGACCTTAGATGTTGGTGGTACGTTAACGCCCCCCCCCCCACACACACACACATCTGGGCTTGAAGAAATAGATTGGGCTGTACGATGCTTCCACGCAGAGCTGAAACTGACCACACTTGAGTACTGGTAGAGGTTCTAATAAAAATCAAAAATGAGTTCCTTTAAGAGCAATGAAAACATTCATAAGGCAGAAGATGGGTCATACTACGCAGTTTCGGCCAATAAAGCCCCACCAGTGACCCTGCAATGATCCGGCAAAGAAAGCCAGAGGAAACATACTGCAATTTTGCGAATTTCGAACAGACAGTCGATTCAAAGACGGATATAAATCAAAATGGGGTCCAGATAATTAAAAACCTGTCTAGAATATGAGTCTAAACCAATAATTTATTTCCGATTTCTCAGAATATTCACGCTGATCTCAAAGGACCAAAAGTAAAATATAACCTGCACTATGGTTGATGTACGGGGAGACGTTTTACGGCCGCCACACGGCACAACACCAGCTGCAGTGAAGGCAAATAAAAATCAAAAATGAGTTCCTTTAAGAGCAATGAAAACATTCATAAGAAAGAAGATGGGTCATACTACGCAGTTTCGGCCAATAAAGCCCCATCAGTGACCCTGCAATGATCCGGCAAAGAATGCCAGAGGAAACATACTGCAATTTTGCGAATTTCGAACAGGCAGTCGATTCAAAGACTGATATAAATCAAAAATGGGGTCCAGATAATTAAAAACCTGTCTAGAATATGAGTCTAAACCAATAATTTATTTCCGATTTCTCAGAATATTCACGCTGATCTCAAAGGACCAAAAGTAAAATATAAACTGCACTATGGTTGATGTACGGGGAGACGTTTTACGGCCGCCACACGGCACAACACCAGCTGCAGTGAATTCTAATAAAAATCAAAAATGAGTTCCTTTAAGAGCAATGAAAACATTCATAAGACAGAAGATGGGTCATACTACGCAGTTTCGGCCAATAAAGCCCCACCAGTGACCCTGCAATGATCCGGCAAAGAAAGCCAGAGGAAACATACTGCAATTTTGCGAATTTCGAACAGGCAGTCGATTCAAAGACTGATATAAATCAAAATGGGGTCCAGATAATTAAAAACCTGTCTAGAATATGAGTCTAAACCAATAATTTATTTCCGATTTCTCAGAATTTTCACGCTGATCTCAAAGGACCAAAAGTAAAATATAAATTGCACTATGGTTGATGTACGGGGAGCCGTTTTACGGCCGCCAAACGACACAACACCAGCTGCAGTGAAGGTGTCCAGGAAATGTGGTGCGAGTCGGACCACCCATGCATATAAACCATATTGGTTTAATTGGGTTGCAGGGCTGGAGATGTTAAGCTTTTCCCCCCCCCCCCCCCCAACACACACACACACACCTCAACACTGTCGTTAACACCTCAATGTTGGGTGAACATCCCAACAAAGTCGGAAGCAACGTCTCCAAAATGGCCTATACAGTGTTGACGGGGACGTTAAACCTCAAATCAAACAAACAAACAATTGTTTGGAGCAATTTTCAAACAGAACGCATTATGGAGGAGCTACTGTGCTATAAATCCTATACTGAGTAATGCCTGTTCTATAATAATATATTGATTAACTTATGACGTAGCAGTTAGACGTCACCAACACCCACTGTCTGTGAACTTGTTGACCTTATCGCTCCGTTTGAGTATCGAAAACTATATCTCATGGGCCTGGCATTAGGCTGACCTTACCCAGATAAAAAAAAATATTCGTTGCCCGGAGCAGACATGTAACCTGTAAACGCTGTTAAATTCATGAGAATAATTTTTAGGTAACAGCCGTTTACTGTTTATTTTTATTTTTACTGAAACAAGGGACGACACTCGAATAGGAACAGTGAAAGGTCTTGAAAAAAAAAATACAATTTCGCCATATGTAAGGTGAATTGTGAGTTCAATTCAGACACAGCGTAATCAGATTATCAGTATCAATTATGACGTTAACGTGAACATTATTTTCTAACGTCATTTACGATAAATGACGTAACTTCCCAGAAGGTCCCTTTTCGCGTGACGGGTCACATATGTTTTCTATTTTTAGCTCTGGTGGCCATCTTGATCATCAGAGCAGAGCGATTTTAGCTTTGTTGGTAGGAAATGACCTAGGTAACATTTCTGTGAAGTTTGAATCAAATTGGCCCAAGGGTTTAGGAGAAGTTCGCATTTTAAGCATTTTTACGATGTTTTTTCTATTTTTAGCTCTGGTGGCCATTCTGTTCCTCTGAGTTACACCGTTTTAACTATTTTTAAAGATAGCCATCTGAGCAACACTCCTGTGAAGTTTGAATGAAATTGACCAAAGAGTACAGGAGGAGATGTCGTTTGAAGAGGGTTTTTCTATTTTTAGCTCTAGTGGTCATCTTGTTCGTCAGAGCGGAACGATTTTAGCTAATTTGGTCGGGAGTCACCCAGGCAACATTCCTGTGAAGTTTGAATCAATTTGGCCTAAGGCTTTAGGAGGAGTTCGCGCTTGAAGCAAATTTACTATGTTTTTCTATTTCTAGCTCTGGTGGCCATTTTGTTCATCGTAGAGGGATCGTTTTAGCTATTTTGGTAGAGAGTCATCTGAACATTATTCCTATGAAGTTTGAATGAATTTGGCTTAGGGTACAGGAGGAGATGTCGTTTGAAGGTTCTTCCTATTTTAAGCTCCTGCGGCCATCTTGTTCCTCAGAGCGGAACGAGTTTAGCTATTTGGTAGGGAGTCGCCTAGGCAACATTTCTGCAATGTTTGAATCAAATTGGCCCAAGGTTTTAGGAGGAGTTCACGTTTGAAGCAAATTTACGATTTTTTTTCTATTTTAGCTCTGGTGGCCATTTTGAAATCGGAGCGGGATCGTTTTAGCTATTTTGGTAGAGGGTCGTCTAAGCAACATTCCCTTCAAGTTTGAATTAAATTTGGCCAAGGGTACAGGAGGAGTTTTCGTTTGAAACTTTTTTTATTTTTAGCTCTGGCGGCCATTTTGTTAGTCAGAGCAGAAGGATTTTAGCTATTTTGGTAGGGAGTCACTTAGCCAAGATTCCTATGGAGTTTGAATCAAATTGGCCCAAGAGTTTAGGAGGAATTCACATTTGAAGCAAATTTACGATGTTTTTCTACTTTTAGCTCTGGTGGCCGTTTTGTTTATCGGAGTGCATGCAACTATTTTAGCTATTTTGGTAGAGGGTCATCTAAGTGACATTCCTATGAAATTTGAATGGAATTGGCGCAAGGGCACAGGAGTAGTAGTCGTTTGAAGATTTTTTTTTTATTGTTAGCTCTGGTGGCCATTTTATTCGTCAGAGCAGAACGAGTTTAGCTATTTTGGTAGGGAGTTACCTAGGCAACATTCCTGTGAAGTTTGAACCATATTGGCCAAAGGCTTCAGTAGGACTTCGCGTTTGAAGCAATTTTACGATGTTTATCTATTTTAGCTCTGGTGGCCATTTTGTGCATCTGAGCTGAACCGTTCTAGCTTTTTTTTATAGACAACAACACTCCTGTGAATTTTGAATGAAATTAGCCAAAGCGTACAGGAATGGATGACGTTTGAAGAGTTTTTTTTAGCTCCAGTGGTCATCTTGTTCGTCAGAGCGGAACGATTTTAGCTATTTTGGTAGGGAGCCACCCTGGCAACATTCCTGTGAAGTTTGAATCAATTTGGCCCAGGGCTTTAGGAGGAGTTCCCGTTTGAAGCGAATTGTTGACGACGCACGACAGACGACGGACATTCACTGATCACATCTCAGGTGAGCTAAAAAGGGGCACAAGCATTATTGTGCACGACATATTGCCTTGCGCTTATTGATATTCCTATAAATTTGCATGAAGATATCCCTAATGGTTACTGAGTTATGGAGCATACAAAAAAGGTTTACATAGAATAGGTGGCTGGCTGGCTGGCTGGCTGTCTGGATGGATGGCTGGATTGATGGATGTACGGGCGGGCTCACGGACGGACGGAGACCGCCACACCATAATAAGACGGGTTTTCCTAAAAGGGCGTATAAAAATGTTATTAGCATTATGTTAGTTGTCTGAAAGTTTCGGCCAATCAAATGAGTAGGATTAGCTACGCAATCATTTAATCACGTTGTTGACTTATTCAGGAGCACATGAAAGAAAGTTCAGTAGGGTGCAACAAAGCTTTTGGCGCGTCTTTGATTTTCGTATCAAACAGCGTCGAACAGGCGACGGTGAGAAATCTTACTACTAAACTGCTGGTTGCATGGTTGTAAACAAGAGGCCTATTGGGCCACTATGCTCACCAGAGCTCAGGCAGGCACTGCCCACTGGCAGACATGTATTTAATTCACCGATAATAAAGTCTCCAAAATGACCCCCATACCCAATTGAGCACCCATGTGAACTATGCATAAAATTAGGCCTTTTATTAAGTGGAGGGGGTGGGGCATGGACCCAATGGAGCCCTGGTTGGTAAGGGTGGGGATCTGTAGGGTTCCTAAACAATGAGGCGTTTTCAGCAGTGGATAGATTGGAACATGGCCCTGGCAGACACCAGGAAAGCCCGAGATTGTTGGCTCTGAGTGTGTCTTATTATAAGGACCAATCATATATTTGGTTTAGGGTAGGAATCTGAACGGTTTCTGAGATAATTGGCATTTTATGAAATGAAGGGGCAGGGTATGGCCCCAGCGCATTGCCCAAGCACAAAGATTCCCCAAGGTTGGTGTGACTGAATGAGTCTTATCATAAGGAATAACAATATATTAACATTATGTTATGGTTAAGGGGTGTGGCGCTGAACGGTTACTGAGATATATGGCTTTTTATGAAGTGGAGAGGTGGAGGATGGCCCTAGATATGGTCTGGGGCATCCCCAGGTTGGTGTTATGGAATTTTTCTTATCATAATAAACATGAATACATATGGTTTAGGGTGGGGATCTGAACAGTTTCTCAGATATATGGCGGTTGCTGTCAATGAATATGTCTTATAATAAGGAACACTAATATGTATGCATTAGGGGTGGGGATCTGAAAGGTTTCTGATATATTATGCCTTTTACGACGTGGAGGGGCCAGGGCATGGCCCCGATACATCCCAAGGGACTCCAAGGTTGGTGTCGATGATTGTACCTTATCATAAGAAACAGTAGTACATATGGTTTAGGGGTGGAGATCTGAATGTTTTTTTAGATTTATGGCCTGTTATTAAATGGAGGGGGTAGGGCATGGCCCAAGACACCCTGGGGGCCTACAGGCTAGCATAAAAGCATATGTCTGAGAGAAGTTTACTCAAGAAACATTTCAATAAAGTATTGAAGAAATATCCGTACTGACTTGGCAGTAAATGCAATTTTTCAATTGCCCCCAACATAAGTCTATGGGACGCAACTAAAGAGCCGATTTTCATAAAAAACAAAACAAAAACTTTCAATGCCCAAGGCTGCTACAAATGAAATATGGGCCCAAGATTGATGCCACTGAATGTGTGTCAATATAAGGACCTAGAATATTTGTGGTTTAGGACTGGGAATCTGAACGGTTTCTGAGATATGAGTCCTTTTAATGAAGTGGGGGCAGAGGAACAGCCCCTATGAACAGCACCCCGTTAAAGCTGGTGTGTCTGAATGTGTCCAGTCAAAAGGAACAATAATATATGTATATATGATTATGGGGTGGTGATCTGAATGGTTTCTGAGATATATGACATTTTATGAAATGGGGGGAGGGGGCATGGCTCACGCCCATTGCCCCAGCACAAAGAGTCCTCCAGGTCGGTGTAACTGAATGAGTCTTCTATTAAGAAACAAGAATATATTTGCATTATGTCATGGTTTAGGGGTGGGAATCTGAACGTTTTCTGAGATATATGTTTTTTATGTAGTGGAGAGATGGAGCATGGCCCAAGAAATGGCCTGGGTTACCCTAAGGTCGGCGTTACTGAATTTGTCTTATAATAAGAAACATGAATATATATGGTTTAGACGTGGGGATCTGAACAGTTTCTTTTGTGAAGTCGAGGAGTGTAGAACGGCCCCGGTGCACCCTGGGAGGCCTCTAGGCTGCTGTCACGGAATGCGTCTTATCATAAGAACATATATGGTAAAAGGGTGGTGATCTGAAAGGTTTCTGAGATATTGGCCTTTTCAAAGAGGAGGGGGTGGGGCATGACCCCGGCACGTCCCAGGGGACCCTCAGGTCGGTATCACTGATTGCGTCGTATCATAAGGAACAAGAGTATATATGTTTTAGGGATAGGACCTGAATGGTTCCTGAGATATATGACCTTTTATAAAATTGAGGGGTAGGGCATGGCGCCGACACACTCTGTGGGACCCCCCCCCCACACACACACACACACCCGCCCCAGCTTAGCATAAAAGCGTACGTCTGAAAGAAGTTAACATTTCTATAAACGTCTTGACGAAATATCTGTAACGTCAGTGAATGTCATTTTTCAATTTTCCCCATTATAAGTCTATGGGAACTATGAGTTGCCATAGCAACCAATCTAAACATCCTATTTTTATAAATAAACTTCTTTCAATTCCCCCAGACCAAGGATGCTACTGATGAAATTTGGACCCAATGGCTTCAGAGGATATATCGTTTGATTAGGTTACGTCAGAGGACGACATACGACGACGGACAACTGCCTATCCTATAAGCTCCCCCGGAGCCTTCGACTCTGGTGAGCTAAAATATAATAGAAAATATAATATGAATATTCAAATACCACAACGCTGTACCAAACGTACAAGCATGTTGTGTCTAAAATAGCTGAATGACTGGCAAACAGTGTTGACCACAATAAGACGCCACATTCTGTGGCATACCATCTGGGTTAACGCTGTTTGCTCAGGCTTGTCTGTCCGCATATGATAAGAAAGGTAAACTGTGGATACTCATTACAACTGCTTCGCTGAGGCAGTTCTAACTCTTTAGAAATGTCTCACTGGGTGTTTATACTGAGGTGTGTTTCTGTGCATATCTCTGCAAAACCCACTCTTCACCAAATACAATGGGGTTTACAACTGTTATTATAACACGGACTGGTTTATTTGTTTCTAACTCTTTATTCTCCTAATATAATTGGGTTTACAACTGTTACAATAACATGGACTGGTTTATTTGTTTCTAACTCTTTATTCTCCTAATATAATGGGGTTTACAACTGTTATTATAACATGGACTGGTTTATTTGTTTCTAACTCTTTATTCTCCTAATATAATGGGGTTTACAACTGTTATAAAACACGGACTGGTTTATTTGTTTGTTTGTTTGTTTGATTTGAGATTTATCGTCCCCGTCAACATTGTAAAGTTCATTTTGGAGACGTTGCTTCCAATTTTGTGGGACTTTTACCCGCATTGAGACGAAATGAGATCCCAAATTCTGTCGCCCAATGAAACTAATAGGGTTTATAAGCATGGACGGGCCGACTTGCACCGCTTTGCCTGGGGAGGCTTAGATACTCTAAGATGTTTACCAGTACTCGTGTGCGGGTCGGTTTCAGCTTTGCGTGGAAGCATCATGCAGCCCATATATTTCTTCAAGCCCCGATGGGCGGGGGCCGAGGACTGGTTAGGGCCGAGGACTGGTTAATGCCATGTCCAGAGCGTAAGCTGAAATGACATGACTTAACCCTTCAGCTGCTAATAACCTCTTGTAGACGTCATTTTCTTATTTTTCAGTGAAAACAAGGTTTGCCATTACACGTGAATTGTCTGCCCAGCAGCCGTATTGTAAAGCCTTATTTATAAAGAAAAATATTTAAAAAAATATTTAAAAATCAGTGAGTCGTCTGCTCCAGGAATTTATGGAACGGTTAATGGGTTAATGTTCGGCAGTAAGGACACTCACCTTTCTCTTCCATCACCGACAACAGCAATTTTGGATGACTCAAAATTCCATGCAATGTCTTTGACGGTACCTGCGAAAACTTGGAACTCATTTTTCAGTATATGAGCTTTATGAACGGCGTCCCAAATTCTAATTTTTCCGACACCATCTAGATAAAAGAGAACACAAAAAATAGAACACTCATTAACCCATTTTGTACCAGAAACCACATAACGGATAATTGGCAAATAGTGCAGGCCAAGATCAGACGCCGCAGACATACCGAACTTTTTCCTTCATAGGCGGCGATCGGAATAAGTCGTGAATTTCCGTTAAAACCTGTCTTGGCGATATATTCGAGTTATCTCCCTGTACACCACTGGAATCAAGGTACAGAATAGCCAATATTTTTTCTCTAGTCGCTGACCTCAGGGAATCATTAATCATATATCTGCAGATATGACACTTTGATCTACCTGTAGGTATTCAAAGGAGCGCTTAAGTAGTGCTCAAATTGAGGCTTTCTAAATGTGAAAAAGAACTTCTTGAAGTAACAACCATGCCTTTTCATTTCGGGGCATCTAGTATGAACGAACATATTTAACATATTGAAGAGCTACATTATGTAGAATTGCTTAATAATATTAATAATAATAATAAATAAATAATAATAATAATAATAATGATAATAATAATAATAATTATTATTATTATTATTATTATCAATATTAGTAGTAGTAGTAGTAGTAGTAGTGTTTTTTTTATTATTATTTATTTTATTCTTTTTGACATGTAGGATATTGGGTCTATATCTCTTGTCAGTCTCCTGTCCAGTGATTTTAAATAAGGATTAAGGTCAAATATGATACGTGAAATCTCTTGACTCCGATCTTTTTATGCATTTATGTTATCTAATTATTTAAATAAATAACGCCATGAAAAATATTGTTAGCCAATCACGAACACACGCCCATAAGACTCGATCAAGATGAACTCAGATTTTGTTTGTTTGTTTGATTTGAGGTTTAACGTCCCCGTAAACACGGTAAAGGTCATTTTTGAGACGTTTCCTACAATTTTGTGGGACTTTTACCCGACATTGAGATGAAATAACATCTCAAGCCCTGTCGCCCAGTGAAACCAATAGGATTTATTAGCATCCGCCTCGCACCGCGGTTCCTGGACAGGCTTAGATCCTCTAAGCGGTTTACCAGTGCGGGCCGGATTCAGCTCTGCGTGGAAGCATCATGCAGCCCATATATTTCTTCAAGCCCCTTTGGGCGGGAGCCGAGATGAACTCAGATGAGAAAGTTTTGACATTAAAACCAATTTTGTTCCATGACGAAAACACGTCTATACATATACATTGTAAATTTTACCACCAAAAAATGAAAATTTTCAGATGAAAAAAAAAATGATATTTTTCCTATTTCTGCTCAAGACATAGATTGTGGATACTCGTTAGAACCGCCTCGGCGAGGCGGTTCTAACGAGTACCCACAATCTATGTTTTAAGAAGAAATAAGAAAAATAATGTATATCCCTGCAAACCCAAGTTTTACTATATGAAAGTGGGGTTAAAGGGGGTTAAATTTTCGTGATGGTCTGCCGCAGTCATAATCAACACCTTAAGAGTTAACATTACACCGATATACAGTATATTGTATAAAATATTTCCTGAATAATTAAAAGGACGCCATAAAAAGTAACTTATAGGTAAACACATTTTTAAAAATGTTGTCTTCCCAAGTCATGATTGACACCTTAAGAGTTAACACTACACCGATATACAGTATATTGTATAAGATATTCCCTGAATAATTGAAAGGACGCCATAAAAGTTACATAATGTGTAAACATAGATAAGCCTATTTATTTATTTATTTATGTATGTATTTATTTATTTATTATAAAGGAAATTTCACTCATATTTGAATCGGCTGTAATGTTTGTCCTAAACAATTTTAACACAATTTCGAAAATTGTTGTTTGTCGAGGTATGGTTGACAATTTAAGAATTCAAGAAAGATATAAAAAGTGCCTAAAAAGTCGGTCACAGAAGGTGATTACAGATACGGCATATTTATTTATTTATTTATTAAAATGGGGCATGCAATTGATATGTGAATGGTCTGCAATAGTTGTATGATCACATCACAGAAACACCCCGTAGTACCCACTTTTATGTAGTAAAATGTGGATCATTATTTTGTATAGGAGGTTTTAGGAATTCCGTTTATGACGTCATTCTTGCGCATGCGCAAAGTACTGGCCGTCAATTGAAACGGCCATCGCTATTCAAATGTATTGGCGGAACTTAAAATGCTAACAATATTCAGACATTTTGAGAGAAAATATACCCGTTTTCATTGAAATAATGCCTCAAGAAGGAAAGAATGATATTTTGCTTTTATTACCGAAATTCATTTATACTAAATCCATTTTTAATTGCCGAAAAAATCTCTTCGTTAATGACCCATGTCAATGGCTTGAGATTCCGTTATTCCGAAAGCTTACTTACGAAATAAGTTTTTACGTAACTTTCGTTTTATTCGCTATCCAAGTCTTTCTATCCATCTATTTATCTATCTATCTATCTATCTATCTATCTATCTATCTATCTATCTATCCATCTATCCATCTATCCATCTATCTATCTATCTATCTATCTATTGAGAAATCTGTCCGACGATCTGTCTACATGTGCAATTTAAAAAAGAATGTCCATACTGACAGTCAAAATAAACGAATAAGAGGACGGATGGAGGGGCGTTGAGTCAATGTTGGTTCGACGTCATGCCGTCGACACCCACTCCAACGCACTTCAATGTCACATGGCCGTTGACACGAGAGAGAGAGGTTTGACTGACAAACTGACGGTAGACACACAGACGACAGACAGACCGACTGACTGAATGACTGACTAACAGACGAACGGACGGACAGTTAGACAGACAAATAAACATACTGACAGTCGAAAAAAAAACCTAATGAGTAGACTGACAGACGTGCGTCGGGTCAACGTTGGCTCGACGTCAGGCCGTCGACAACCACTCCAACTCACTTCAATGTCACGTGACCGTTGAGATGAGAGAGGTTTGACTGATCCCTGTACTCAAGAAGCCCTTAACCCTTTTTGTACAAAATGGAATCTTCCTCCTTATATATTGCAGGAGTCATTTTCAAAATTTAAGGGTGTCTGGTTGTGTTTTCTTCAAAATTTATCTGGAAAATGGCCGAACTTTTTGCAAACAGTGTTGGCCCTGATCAGGCGCCGCGTTCTGTGGCGTCTGATCTGGGCCTGCACTGTATATCACTTACCCTTTTTGGGGTTTCCGGTACCAAATGGGTTAATGTAGACCTAAGGGCTGGGCAGGTTGAACCAATCTACAAATCTACCAGATTTTACTGTAAAGTCTGTGCACTTGCGAAGGACTGTTTCATTCTCATGCACTGAAAGGGTGTTCTGCGTTTGTTTTGAATTTAATGTTCCAATCCCATTAAATTTTGATTGGGTCCGAGCACTGGGCAAATGACATTTTATTAAGCAACGCCGTATTATCGCCAACGCAACTTTCTGATGTTAATCAACGTTGCAGCATCGCTTTGAAGTTGGTTTGATGTAGACACGACGTTGTTGACACGCTACATGTCGGCTGGCGTGGCGTCATTTAACGACAAACTGTAATTTACATCTGCCTGCGCTCGCTTATTGTTGGTGCGCTAAGAGAGAGAGAGAGAGAGAGAGGACCCTGTTGGGTCGTATGTACAATATATCATTTTCGTAATGCGAAATTTCACATCTGGCAGCATATCGGTGTTTCTCCCATTATCTTACATTAGAATTCGTCAAAAGTTTAAAAGAATTCCACTGTTTTACGCTGTAATTAACACTTTATCTGTCCCACTGCATTTGAAGCAATACGACAGATGACGGCCAGGGCTTTTCCCGTTCTATTTTTAGAACCGGAAGTACGTCACGAAAAAAGCTCCTATACGAAAAGTAGCATTTTTTTTTTTTTATCTGAATACTTTCACTTTTTGGTGGTAAAATTTTCAATATTTCTTATGGAGCATATAGGCATGACATTAAATTGCAGATGGAAGCAATAAGAATTAATTATTCATCACTTTGAAATGCACCAAATAAAAACTGAATAATTTTCTTACATGAGGATAACAGTGACTTTTATCTAGTGTTTAGGATAAATAAGATACGAGGAGTTAAGATTTTTTTCCTTCATAATTTTAATATGAAAAACCATCAAAATATACAGGTAACTTTAACTGCCGATTTCCTACGGAAATCGATATTCAACTCGGTAATTTCCGGCGAATGAAGGAAAAAGTTCAACATGACGCGACGTCTGATCAAGGCCTACACTGTTTGCAAAACGTTCAGCCATTTTCCATATAGTTTATGAAGAAAACACGACCTGACACCCCTAAATTTTGAAATGGAATCCTGCTATATATAAGGAGGAAGACTCCATTTGGTACAGAATGGGTTTAAACCATTTCATCCAGAACAGAACAAATGAATGTCAATGGCTCGAACACCTTTGAGACCATGATAATGTGTTTGAGACATAGGTTGTAGCCACTGATGCAGGGGCGAAACCAAAACCAACATATCATTACGCACAACCAGAAAAAATGGGGGCTACTCTTATAGGAAAGAAAAAAATGGGGGCTACTCCCAAGCAAATTGTATCCTTTAAGAGCAGCCCATATTACATGGAGAAAACTATTATTTAGGTGCGTTCTCTTTTCTGCAAATATTTTACATTACGCACATGCGTAATATGCGTAATGGGTGCCAAACTGATGCGGATCTATCACCGGCAGGGGCGAAACCAGAACCAATATATCATTACGAATAACTAGAAAAAATCTATGTAAAACATCTTTTTCCGAGATGGGGGCTGCTCTTATAGGAAAGAATTTTGCTCCCGAATTCTTTCCTTTAAGAGTAGCCCATATATAACATGTAATGGAGAACACTTTCATTTAGGTCCGTTCTCTTTTACTCCAAATATTTCACATTACGCACATGCGTAATATGCGTAATGGGCATTACGCCTATGTGATGGTTAATCATAGCGCCAGTGGGGGTGGGTGTTTGGGGCCACTTATGTGGTGATTTTGCCACTATACATAACGAAAACACGCCTATATAATTTTGACCCCCCTCGAAACCCACGTTTATATAGTGAAACTGGGGTTTACAGGGGTAATCTTTATTTTGCTTATTTCTGTTCTATAACAAAGAGTGTGTGTACTCGTTAGGCCCGCATCGATGAGGCGGTTTTAACGAGTTCCCACAACCTATATTTTGAGCAGAAATAAGAAACATATCACAATTTTGCATCGAGGCGGTTCTAACGAGTACCTACTATCTACATTTTGAGCTGAAATAAGAAAAATATAAATTTTTCATCTTAAAATATTCATTTTTTCGGAGATAAAGGTTACAATGCATTGGTACAGGCGTGTTTTCACAATGGCACGCGTGTTAATCAACAAAAAAAGTGCATGATGGCATTATGGACGGATTTTTCAGTCCAGTTTTGGAGCCAGCAAAGCTACAACCTCCATACGTAACAAGAGTTGTCGTAAAATAACATAGCTCGCCTATACGGGCCTAAGTTGAACGAGTTATCAAAAAGAAATTTCAATTATGCAGTTTTTTTTTTTTCAAAAATAACATTTTTGTAAAAGAGCCCAACAGACTGCAGAAATTCATGCCCAACATTTGTGTCAAGTTAATTTAAAATCCATTTTTAAATGTAGGTCACTACAGCGCTGACAAAGTTTTTCTCAAAATTAGCCCAGTGACCTTGACCTTGAGCCCAGGTCTATGAAAGTTTAATTAACTGGAGATATTATCATATCCATCATTTGTGTGAAGTTACATTTAAATCCATCAGTATTTGTGTGTTTGTTTTGAGGTTTAACGTCCCCGTCAACACTGTAAAGGTCATTTTGGAGACGTTGCTTCCAATTTTGTAGGACTTTTACCCGACATTGAGATGAAATGACATCTCAAGCCCTGTAGGCGCCAGAGTACGAAAGAGCATTAGGGCCACTTTAACTTTCATTCCTTTGACTCGTATCTCGAAATTTCGACTTAGTATCTCGAAATTTCGACTTATTATCTCGAAATTTCGACTTAATATCTCGAAATTTCGACTTAGTAACTCGAAATTTCGATTTAGTATCTCGAAATTTCGACTTAGTATCTCAAAATTTCGACTAATTAACTCGAAATTTCGACTAAGTGTCTCGAAATTTCGACTTAATAACTCGAAATTTCGACTTAATATCTCGAATTTTCGACTTAGTATCTAGAAATTTCGACTTAATAACTCGAAATTCCGACTTAATATCTCGAAATTTCGACTTAGTATCTCGAAATTTCAACTTAATAACTCGAAATTTCGACTTAATATCTCGAAATTTCGACTTAGTATCTCGAAATTTCGACTTAGTAACTCGAAATTTCGACTTAATAACTCGAAATTTCGACTTAATATCTCGAAATTTCGACTTAATAACTCGAAATTTCGACTTAATATCTCGAATTTTCGACTTATTATCTCGAAATTTCGACTTAATAACTCGAAATTTCGACTTACTATCTCGAAATTCCGACATACTAACTCGAAATTTCGACTTACTATAATTTCGACATACTAGCTCGAAACTGACTCTTTGATCTGCGCTGTGCATTCAACTCTGAATAGGGATTAGCCATAACAGGAATCTTGTTATGGTCAACTCAGAGTTGAAACAAGACCTCAGATCTCAGAACCAACCTTCCACAACTTCATTATCACGGTTTAAATATGGAGTTTGTATATTTTTGCATGTTTAGCGCCAGAAGTCATGCCTCATTTTGAGATCGAATCATTTGCCACTGGACCTGTGTGCTAGACCCCGCCGTTACGGAATTGAGACATTGGCTTGGCTAGCTAGAAGCCCGGATTTGAATCCCCTGGAACATATTTGGGAGATCTTTGGGCGTCGAATACAAAACATTAGACACACCCACGCCCCCCCCCCCTCCCCCCACCACCACACTGACCAGCCATCAATTTCGACGTCTGACCGATGGGTTGAAACGAAGGGTCTAGGAATCTGCTGCTCTGTCAGAATGATACATCTTGAACACGCAACGTATTCTGATACCGCATTTTCTGTCCGGTTGTTGCTTTGTTAAGTTAGTCATGGTGTTCGTGTTGCATAGTTTACCATCTTTTGGGTCGATTTTTTTTTTCATTCGACCCAAAGTAACAACCTACAGAAGCTTCTCGCCTGCTATTGTTCACGTGACTATCGCTGACCATCTACACCATGAACGTACCGGTTATTTAATGAAGCTCTCTTCTGCGGCGTCTGACCAGGGTCTACGCTGTTTGCAATGTCCATGTTCCCCGGCCCAGTCTACATGGGGCACTGACGTCACAAGGAAAGACTATAGCGCTGCTATAAATAGCTCGACCTGGATTTTGAACACGGTCAGTGATAGTCACGAGGTCAATAGAAGGCGGGAAGCTTCTGTAGTTAGTAACTTTTAGTAAATTGATAATTAATCGACCCAAGTGCGGCGTCTGATCATAATCTACAAATTTGCTTATAGTATAGGAATATAAAGGATAAACGAAACATGTTCAAATCCACACTCGAAGACAATCGACCCACCAGTGCTTCAGTGCTTTGATCTATACATGATTTTACAGCACACGATGAGAAAGTTTGATACCGAAAAAAAATCTTTCAAATATGACTTTTAGCCACTTTTTTTTTACTGAAACGGGGTTGAATTTGAGGTTTAACGTCCCCGTCAACACTGTATAGGTTATTTTGAAGACGTTGCTCCCACTTTTGTGGAACTTTTACCCAACGTTGTGATGAAATGACTTCTAAAGCCCTGTCGCATTGTTTGTTTGATTTGAGGTTTAACGTCGCCGTCAAAACTGTAAAGGTCATTTTGGAGACGTTGCTTCCAATTTTGTGGGACTTTTACCCGACATTGAGATGAAATGATATCTCAGGCCCTGTTGCCCAATGAAACCAATAGGGGTTATAAGCATGGACGATCCGACTCGTGCGCACCGCTTTGCCTGGGCAGGCTTTGAATCGGTTTACCAGTACTCGTGTGCGGGTCGGATTCAGCTCTGCGTGGAAGCATCATGCAGCCCATATATTTCTTCAAGCCCCGATGGGCGGGGGCTGCCCTGTCGCTTAATGAAACCAATATGAAACCAATAGGGTTTATAAGCATGGACGGTCCGACTCGCACCGTTTTACCTCCTCTAAGCGGTTTACCAGTACTCGTGTGCGGTCGGATTTCAGCTCTGCGTTGAGGCACCATGCAGCCTATCCATTTATTCAAGCCCCGATGGGCGGGGGTCGTGAAACGGGATTGAATGCGCGACGTCCTGATGAGAAGAAAACTCTCTGACTCTTACATGATACATATGTTTTTTAGTTCTTGAGAAATATTTGATAAAATCACATTTTTCGCCTCGGCGAGGCTGTACTAAATGGAATGTAATATTTCGCAAGTTCATTGATAAGATCTCATTGATATTTATCAGTATGCCAAAAATTGTTTAAATATTCCAAGCGGTTAAGTCACTATCACCAATTTTCACAAACGGATTACGGACGGACATATAGACAGACCATATATGGCTTGGCGGCCATTTTGGTCATGTGTCCTGGACCCCATGAGCAATATTTGGTTTCCCACATCCCATAGAGGCTCCATATGAAATTTGATTTCAATCGGCCCAACGGTTTCCGAGGAGAAGCAGTTCGAAAATTTTCACATTTTTCGCCTCGGCGAAGCTATACTAAATGGAATGTAATATTTCGCAAGTTCATTGGTTAGATCTCATTGATATCTATCAGTATGCCAAAAATTGTTTAAATATTCCAAGCGGTTAAGTCACTTTCACCATTTTCACAAACGGGTTACGGACGGACAGACAGACAAACCATATATGGCTTGGCGGCCATTTTGGTCATGTGACCTTGACCCCATGAGCAAATTTTGGTTTCACCCATCCCATAGAGGTTCCATATGAAATTTGACTTCAATCGGCCCAACGGTTTCCGAGGAGAAGCAGTTCGAAAATTTTCACATTTTTCGCCTCGGCGAGGCTATACTAAATGGAATGTAATATTTCGTAAGTTCATTGGTTAGATCTCATTGATATCTATCAGTATGCCAAAAATTGTTTAAATATTCCAAGCGGTTAAGTCACTATCACCAATTTTCACAAACGGGTTACAGACGGACCCAAAGAAGGTCAAGGTCAACCCAGGGTCACCATTTTAGCAATTTATGATAGGCCTACATCCCAGATGCTATTTATCAAGTTTCGTGGAAATCTGCCCAGTGGTTCTGGAGATGACTATTTTTGAAGGGTTTTTACCATATATGGCTTGGCGGCCATTTTGGTCATGTGACCTGGACCCCATGAGCAAATTTTGGTTTCCCTATCCCATAGAGGCTCCATATGAAATTTGACTTCAATCGGCCCAACGGTTTCCGAGGAGAAGCAGTTCGAAAATTTTCACATTTTTCGCCTCGGCGAGGCTATACTAAATGGAATGTAATATTTCGCAAGTTCATTGGTTAGATCTCGTTGATATCTATCAGTATGCCAAAAATTGTTTAAATATTCCAAGCGGTTAAGTCACTATCACCAATTTTCACTTACGGGTTACGGACGGACAGACAGACAAACCATATATGGCTTGGCGGCCATTTTGGTCATGTGACCTTGACCCCATGAGCAAATTTTGGTTTCCCCCATCCCATAGAGGCTCCATATGAAATTTGACTTCAATCGGCCCAACGGTTTCCGAGGAGAAGCAGTTCAAAAATGTTCGAAAATTTTCACATTTTTCGCCTCGGCGAGGCTATACTAAATGGAATGTAATATTTCGTAAGTTCATTGGTTAGATCTCATTGATATCTATCAGTATGCCAAAAATTGTTTAAATATTCCAAGCGGTTAAGTCACTATCACCAATTTTCACAAACGGGTTACGGACGGACAGACAGAACGACAGATTGACAGACTGACAGAATGACAGAATGACAGAATGACACGGTGATTTTAGGGCACTCTTAGAAAAAACCGACTTCAGTCGGTTGCTTTTTCTGCGGGTCGTGCAATTAACATTGACCAATATAGAGAGAAAGAAGAATGAAAGAACATGTGAAAAAAATACACCGAGAAAGGTCATTGGCGTTTACACGATACAAGTGAGCCGATAATGACCATGGTCTCACAATGTTATCACATAATTTGCATAATCTGCTTGATGTAAACTTGTTTTCAAAGCAGAGGTGTAATGAAACGGGGGTGTTTAACATTAACTGTGTGTATAGGACTTAATATCTCGTAAGTCGAAATTTCGAGATACTAAGTCGAAATTTCGAGATACTAAGTCGAAATTTCGAGTTAATAAGTCGAAATTTCGAGATACTAAGTCGAAATTTCGAGATACTAAGTCGAAATTTCGAGATACTATGTCGAAATTTCGAGATACTAAGTCGAAATTTCGAGTTATTATGTCGAAATTTCGAGATACTAAGTCGAAATTTCGAGTTATTATGTCGAAATTTCGAGATACTAAGTCGAAATTTCGAGATACTAAGTCGAAATTTCGAGATACTATGTCGAAATTTCGAGATACTAAGTCGAAATGTCGAGTAATTATGTCGAAATTTCGAGATACTAAGTCGAAATTTCGAGTTATTATGTCGAAATTTCGAGATACTAAGTCGAAATTTCGAGTTAATAAGTCGAAAATTCGAGTTACTAAGTCGAAATTTCGAGATACTAAGTCGAAATTTCGAGATACCTATCAAAAGAAAGAAAAGTATACCTGGCCCTAATGCTCTTTCGTACCAGAGCGATGACAAAGTTTTTCTAAAAAAATGGTAACAGTGACCTTGACCTTGGGTTTAGGACCCTGAAAGTATAACTTGCTTAAGATATTATCATAACCAACATTTGGACGAAGTTATATTAACTTCCATGAATAAAAATAGGCGTTAGAGCGATGGCAAAGTTTTTCTTAAAATAGCCACAGTGACCTTGACCTTGTGAAGTTACTGTACATTATATCAATAAATGTAAGCACTAGATCTAACAAAGGGCCATAGTAGCCCTGGATCGCTATCTCAAATGGTTCAAAAGTTATGATAAAGTAGGTCATAGGTCATGGTCACAGGTCAAACTTTTTGTATGGGTAGGAAGTCCTCGTCACAAAGAAGATACATGCAAAATATGAAGGCTCTATCTAAAATGGTTCAAAGTTATGATAAAGTAGGTCGATGGTCAAGGTCAAGGTCACCGGTCAAAATAGTTTTGTATAAGTGGGAAGCCCTTGTCAAAATGAGCCTACATACCAAATATGAAGGCGCTTTCTGAAATAGTTCAAAAGTTATGGCAAGGTAGGTCAAAGGCCAAGGTCACAGGTGGGAGGCCCTTGCCAGATGAAACATACATGCCAAATATGAAGGCTCTATCTCAAATAGTTTAAAAATTATGATAAAGTAGATCACAGGTCAAGGTTACAGGCAAACTTGTTTGAAATGGGGAAGCCCTTGTCACAAGGAACGTACATGCACAATATGAAGGCTCTATCTCAAATGGTTCAAAAGTTATGATAAAGTAGGTTGCATGTCAAGGTCAAGGTCACAGGTCGAATTTTTTTGGTATGAATGAGAAACCCTTGTCACAAGGAACCTACATCCCAAATGTGAAAGCTCTATCTCAAATGGTCGAAAAGTTGTGACAAACAGGGACAAAGGTCAAGGACACAGATCAAAAAGTGTTGTATGATTGGGAAGCCCTTGTCACAAGCAAATTACATGGCAAATAAGAAGGATTTATGTCAAATGGGTCAAAAGTTATGACCAAGTAGGTCAAAGGACAAGGTCACAGGTCAAACTTTTTGTATGCCCTTGTCACAAGGAACATACATGCCAAATATGACGGATCATTCTCAAACGGTTCAAAAGTTATGATTAAGTAGGTCACAGGTCAAGGTCAAGGTCACAGGCCAAAATGTTTTGCATGAGTGGGAAGCCCTTGTCACAAGGAACCTACAATCCAAATATGAAGGCTCCATCTTAGATGTCGCTAAATTCCCGCCTCGCCTCATAATTTCATTGCGCGAGGGGATAATAATTATTTATGTGTATTCATAAAGAAACAAAAACAATAAAGAAAAACAAGAGGACCATGGCCCACTATGCTCACCAGAGCTCAGGTGCACTGCACACAGGCAGCCATGTATTTTAACATGATATGATTGTAAACTACCGATTATAAAGTTTCCCAAACGAACCCCCATACCCAAATGAGCACCCATGTGGACTCTGTATCTGAAATATTAAGCTTTTTATGAAGTGAATGGTGTGGGGCAAGGACCCAAAGGAGGCCCGGTTGGTATTACTGAATGCGTCTTATCATCAAGAGCAAGAATATATATGGTTTAGAGTAGGGGATCTGTACGCTCATGAGATATAAGGCTTTTTAAGCTGTGTGGGTGTTGGGGTATGATCCCGGCGGACCCAAGGAAATCCCAAGATTGTTGTCACTGAATGTGTCTTACCTTTGTGACCAAGAATATATATGATTTAGGGGTTTGGATCTGAACGGCTTCTGAGATATGAGGCTCTTAAATGAAGTGTAGTGGAGAGGAACGGCCCCGGTGGACACCCCCCCCCCCCCCCGCCCCCTCCGCCCTCCCCCTTAACAAGTTGGTGTGACTGAATGTGTCTATCGGTATTCATAAGGAACAAGAATATATATATGATTATGGGGTGGAGATCTGAATAATTCCTGAGATATATGGCCTTTTATGAATAGGAGGGGCGAAGCGTGGTCCCAGCTCATTGTTCCAGCACAAAGAGACCCCTAGGCTGGTGTCAAAAAAGTGCCAACAGAAGCTTTTTGTACTTTACCATTTGATTTGTAACTTAACCCTTCTCCTGCTGAATATTCAGATTAGCCACACCCATTTCTGACTTTGAACCAATCAGATTACTTGATGTAATTTATTCCTACAAATTCATAAATTGAATGTCAAACAGTGTAGATCCTGATCAGATGGCTTCTTCAGAAGCCATCTGATCTGGATCCACACGGTTTCCAAAGATAGGGGGTGTCGTGAACAGCATGATAAGAGTTAATGGGATACAAAAATCAGAAAGGAGACATAACTCATGCAAAAGTGTAATAGAATGATGATAAATGTTCTATAAATTCTCAGCTCGGTATTGGTGTTTTAAGTTAATCCGCAATGATGTCAAAACATACAGATAATTTTGCATCTGAATAGAAAAATTTCTAAGCCAGAAAGGGGTCATATTCCACGCAAAATATAAAACAACGTGCTGATACGTGCTCTACTTGTTCTCTGCAAGGTAATCAGCTAGCATTTAAAGTTCAAAGATAATCAGTAATGAATCAAAATGCACCCCGATGGGCCAATGTCTAAGTCAGAAGGGGCCATGGTCCATGTTTAATGCACAACACGGTAATACCATTTGTTCTATGAATTATTTGTAAGACAGTTGACTAATATTTTAAGTTTCAAATCAATCCTGAAATAAAATCAGAAATTGTCAATCAAAATGTATCTGAATGGGATACTTTTAAGTCAGAAAAGGGTCATAATCCATACAGCGTGTATAACAGAGAAAATGTACTGTTTCTACATATTCTCTGTAAGGTATCAGACTTGTATGTCAGTGTCAAATCAATCCATAAAAGATAACACGATTTATGATTCAAAATACATCTGAATGGGACATATCTAAGTGCGACTGGGGCAATTATCCATGCTAAATGCACAAAAAAGTAATGCCACTTGTTCTTTGACTTCTTTATAAGGAATCTGGCTAGTATTTTAAGTTGCAAACCAATCCTGAAATAAAATCAGAAATTATTATTAAATCAAACTGTGTCTCAGTGGGACCATTTTTAAGTCAGAAAAGGGTCATCATCCATGCAAAATGCATACCAGAATGTTCGGTCTTTTTAAACATATTTTCTGTAAGGTAACAGGCTAGTATTTCAAGTTTCAAATCAATTCCCCAAAGAAAGCAAATGTTATGAATCAAAATACATCTGGATGGGACAATTTCTAAGTCAGAAATGGGCAATAATCCATGCAAACTGTCTTCTGGAATTATCTTTGTTATCTCCTCATTACGTCCCGTTACAATTTGTAAGTGTCACAAACTATAAAGTAATTCACCAAAGATAACAAACGTATAAGCAACATTCAAATGGGAAGAGACGGGGCGCGACGCAAGACACCAACGTTAATCCACAATGGGTATAATTTGACTTCAGCAGTAGTTTGAGATATGAGTGTTTGAGATAACAAGAGTCAACTGTATGAGGATACTCACCTCCTGATGCAATATAAAGCCCAGATGGAGAATATTTAGCCACATAAACTGGCAAGGAATGTTCTATGTACAGATCACAAACACATGGATTCTGAAACAAATCATCATCAGGTATAAGTGGACCCCGTCAAGCGATTTTGGTACTTATCGCCTATGCGAGCAGCGAAGGTTCAGGCGAGCCTGCGCATCCGCGCAGTCTCGTCAGAACCTTCGCTGCTCGCTCATACAAACAGTGAATCAAGAGGAACCTTCAGACAGAAAGCCATATCCCTGGCCCCTCTGAATGGCTGGGCATGCGCAGTTAAAATTTGTCATGACGGAATGCTCGAAGACACAAATTCGCTTGGCGGGGCTCAAGTATGAATATAGTCACATCACGATGACAAGACCATGAAACGAAGACCCCCTAAACCCCATTTTAATCAGAGAAAAGTGGGGGTTTCGGCGGTATACATTATCTGCCTTATTTTTTTACTATTATTCGGAAGTCATTTGTTCCCGAAAATTTGATGATATGGACAAAAAAGGTCTTAAACCTACGAAATTTTCATTCAACATGAACATCTTTGACATTTACAACATAAACTGGATATATTTTTCAAAAATAACCATCAGAAGAGATGGCAAGTCCACCGACCAAATGCCAATATGGCATTCACAAGTTTGTACAAATGCAAAAAGTGCACAAGAAAAGAAATCACACACACACACACACACACACACACACACACACACACACAACACACACGCGCGCGCGCACACACGCACACGCACACACACACACACACACACACAAGCTAATCCTCAAGTATATTGCTGCAAAGTATCAGAAAAAAACTGCATTTTCTGAACTGTACAAAGGACTGGAATACTAAAGGCATTCGACCGTCAGCGGCATACGAAGACAATTACTACTTTAAAAATTTTCATGAGAAACTGTATTGGACCTTTACAGCTTAAATATTCATGAAAAAACCTATTGTTCTTATGAATAACACACCTACTCAACCTCATGTATCAAATTTTAAAGTACCATCAATATATCTCAAAGGGTAAGAGAGTAACAGGGATCAAGGAAATACTGTTAGAGGAGACAACTCAAATACCATGACACCTAGAGTTGTGTCTTTTGAGCATGACACACCTACTCAATGTCACGAATAATTGTACCAAGTATCATCAATATATTTCAAAGGGTATTGGAGTTACGGTTATCACAAGGTGATCACAACGCTTGTGATCACAGCGAAAATACTGTCGGGGAAGATAAGTCAAATACCATGGCACGGTTTATACGCATAACTCACCTACCCAACCTCATAATAAATGTACAAATTACAATCAATATATCTCAAAGGGTATTGGAGTTAAGGTATCACAAGCTGGTCACAAGGAAATACTGTCAGGGCATATAACTCAAATACCACGGCTCCTAGAGTTCTGGTTCTTGCATATGACTTGCCTACTCAACCTCATATATAATTGTACCACGTGCGATCAATATACCTCAAAGGGTATTAAAGTTAAGGCGATCACAAAGAAATACTATCAGGGGAGATAGCTCTAATATAATGGCACCTAGCCTTGTGGTTCTTGCGGTTGTCTACTCAACCTCGTATATGAATATACCAAGTATCTTTAATACATCTCATAGGGTATTGGAGTTGCGGCGATCACAAGGTGATCACAAATAAATATTGTCAGGGTGCTAACTCATATACCATGGCACCTAGAGTTGAGGTTCTTGCGTATGAAAAATCTACACAACACCATGCATAATTGTAACGAGTATCATCAATATATCTCAAAGGGTATTGGAGTTTTGGTGATCACAAGATGTACACAATGAAATATTGTCAGGGGAGATAACTAAAAAATATTGCACCTAGAGTTGCAGTTCTTGCGCATGACATATAAACTAATGAATCAATGTACCAAGTGCCATCAATATATCTCAAAGGGTACTGGAGTTAAGTTGATCACAAGGAAATACTGTCAGAGGAGATAACTCAAATACCATGACACCTAGAGTTGTGGTTCTTGTGCATGGCACGCGTACTCAACCTCATGTATAATTGCATTAAGTACCATCAATATATCTAAAAGGGTATCTGAGTTACAGCGTTTACAATGTGATCATAAGGAAATACTGTCAGGGGAGATAACTCAAATACCACGGCAACTAGATTTGTGGTTTTTGCGCATGACATACCTTATCAATCTCATGTATTATTTGAACTAAGTATCATCAATATATTTCAATGAGTATTGGAGTTTAAGCGATCACAAGGTAATCACAAGGAAATACTGTGAAGGGAGATAACTAAAAAACCATGGCACCCAGAGCTGCGGTTCTTGTGCATGACACGCCTTCTTAACCTTTTGTACAATTGTGCCAAGAACCATCAATGCATCTCAAAAGGTATTGAAGTTATGGCCATCACAAGGTTTCGTCTACGGACGGACGGGCGTTCCCAAGGACGGACTTTTAGGTGGCAAGGCGTCGGCATAATGACTACTTAAGCGCCAAATTCTCTTAAGCGGCAAGCAATTTTTGCCACTTAAGTACCAAAATTACGGAATAAATTTGGATGGACTCACGAATGACTACTTAAGTGTCAAAATGTACAAATTTTTTGCCCCTAAATGCCAATTCGATAGTACGGACAGACGGACGGACGAACGGACGCCAGGCTGATCGCAATATCCCCCCGCAAACCTATTCGGTCGCGGGATAATAACAGGGCAACTGCATTTACTGTGGTATTAACTTTTATTACTGAAAAGAAAAGTCTTAAGACGAAATGAAGGAATCCATGCGAAAATGCATTTTTATATAGGCTACTATAATAGGCCTAAAAACGTTACACTTGGGACATCAAACTTTTACCGTTAATGTTCTTCAAACTATTTGATATATGTAAAGGTTTTTTTTTTTTTTCTAGAAAAAAAGGGTATGCAAAAGGATGAGAAAAAAAACACAAAAACTTTTGAGCTTTGAAAAAATTGTTGATGAAAATAAAAAGACTAACAATATTACATCTACATTGTTAGAAAAATATAATGACACAAGGAAATGTTTTAATACATTATCAATTTATTAGTATTCCAAGTTTCATTTTTTTTTTTTTTTTTTTTGTCCTTGTGATGATGAGCATGTACTCAGTTCGTGTATATAGCTAAGTATCCTGAAAATGCTTCTATTTAGTTTTTACAGACTTGTGAATTGATATGTACCAAAATGACTAAAACGTGTTACACCTGGGACATCGTTTATCACATCGTCAAAAAGTTGTTGTGTTTTTTATAAGATGCAAACTTGTATTTATAAACTTAAATCGACTAGCCTTATCCAATCTAGGAATTAAACACTTGATGTAACACTGTTCTTGGAAAATGGTTTCTCTTAAACACAAAATGTTACACTTGGGACATTTGAGGGTTACAACATTTATGATGCTGGTAGACTAGGGAAAATGGACATAGCAAAATAATGTCATGTTTTATTTGACGCTTTAACACCAGATTATCATATGACGTCGCGTCTGAGAGTGTAATAACGCCGTGTAATGTTTTCGACAATCCACTAGTGGATTAAATATGCAAATTAGCTAGATACGTCCCGTAACGTTACATGTAGGACGTACTTAACGACGTAGCGTTTACTAATGGCGGAATATTGCCATTTTTTCAATCAATCGTGAATATAATGCGTTTTAAATATCATATGATAAATAGAATCTTGCATTCGTGCTCTTGTATTATTGAATTTATTAAACGAGTTAAGGAAAGGGATAAAATGCTCGACAGATCCTCGCATTTTACCCCTTTTCCTCAACTCGTTTAATAAATTCAATACTACATGAATTAAACGAGTTAAGGAAAGGGATAAACTGCTCGACAGAGCCTCGCATTTTACCCCTTTTCCTCAACTCGTTTAATAAATTCAATACTACATGAGCACTCATGTAAGATCCTCTATATAACTAACAAAAAGTATGTTGCCAAATAAATGTACACGAGAAGCAAATCAAGATAAGTTACTTTCAAACCTTGCGTGTTTTCGGATTGTAGAATTTTGCAATGGTACATCCTTCTGGCAAGGATGAATAGTTTAAAAAAATTATAAAATATCGGTCTACTATTAAAAATTTAAAGTGTGATAGTAAAAGCTGATGTAGTTTGGCATGGGTTTCTGTCAAAGCAAACATACCGTGTGCGGTGTTTGTAACAGAATCAAAGCTACCTTCAGATTTCGTTCCACTTAGAACATATTTCACAATAAAATATGTTATAAAATTGTTAATGCTGATCATATGCAAATGAAACTTTGATGTATGCAAATGAAACTACAGCTGATGTGTGGGAATGTGTTCCGCCGTAAAAAGTCTCCCTGCCCTACATCATAGTGTAGTTTATATTTTCTTGTCCTTTGGGATCATTGATTCCATTGTGGAATTTTGAAAATATTTTGAGGGTCACTGATGAGGCCTAATTGGCCGAAACTATCTAGTCTGGCCCAGAAAACATGTACACTCCATATTTTCCAGTTTTGTGGAGTATTCCTTGCTTCCAAAGGATAACCCTTTTATAGAACATATTTAACGTCACAACATCTGATGTGTGGGAATGTGCGGCGGCCGTAAAAAAAGTCTCCCTGCCCTACATCATAGTGTAGTTTATATTTTCTTGTCCTTTAGGATCATTGATTCAATTGTGGAATTTTGAAAATATTTTGAGGGTCACTGATGAGGCCTAATTGGCCGAAACTAGCTAGTCTGGCCCAGAAAACATGCACACCCCATATTTTCCAGTTTTGTGGTGTATTCCTTGCTTCCAAAGGATAACCCTTTTATAGAACATATTTGGACAGATTTAACACTGTAAAAACTCGTTATCTGGCATGAAATAATCATCTGCCTTTATTTTGCTGCAGATCAATTTCAAAAAGACTTCATTATTTTTTAAATCACCCATTTATGGTAATGACAATGTCAAAAATATGTTCTGGAAAGGGTTATCCTTTGGAAGCAATTAAGGCGTAACTATACCAAATTTAGTGACACAAGCAAGGAATACATCACAGAACTGGAAAATATTGAGTTTACATGTCTTCTGGGCCAAACAAGCTAGTGTCGGCCAATTTGGCATCTTCAGTGACCCTCAATTACTTTCAAAATTCAACA
This sequence comes from Lucinisca nassula, assembly GCA_963580285.1. Lineage (NCBI taxonomy): Eukaryota > Metazoa > Mollusca > Bivalvia > Lucinida > Lucinidae > Lucinisca > Lucinisca nassula. The sequence goes on along the minus strand of OY757010.1, from coordinate 133,608,298 downwards.
ATGGAATCAAGATCCCAAAGGACAAGAAAATATAAACTACACTATGATGTAGGGCAGGGAGACGTAAAATGTGTTTTGGAAAGAGCTATCCTTTGGAAGCAACGAATACACCACAGAAATGGAAAATATGGAGTGTACATGTTATCTGGGCCAGTCTAGCTTGTTTCGGCTAATTTGGCCGCAACAGTTGTACATGTTTTCTGGGCCAGACTCGCTAGTTTCGGCCAATTTGGCCTCAACAGTACACAAGATGTGTTTGTAAAAAACGAACACGTCAAAACTTTTCTTTGAAGTACATCAATGTCAAGGTCACAGGTCAAATGTATTTGTATGAGTGGGAAACCCTTATAATAAGTAACCTACATTCCAAAAAGGATGGCTCTATCGCCAAAGGTTCGAAAGTTATAATAAAGTAGGTCAAGTTCAAGGTCAAGTCAAGGCCAAAGGACATATTTCATGAGTGGGTAGAGGTCCTCTATATGAAGCTTCGCAGCAAACATCAAAGCCCGCGGCCTTCTGGTTTCAAACATGAAGATTTTAAAGGGCTCCCCTGTATAAATCTATGTAAAACCAGTGGGACCCTGGGGCGGGGCCACATTTTGTGACAGAGCTTTAATATGAACAATCTTGGTAGATGTCTACGAGATTAAGCTTCATACAAAACATCAACGACCTGGGCCTTCTTGTTTCAGACAAGACTATTTTTTAAGGTTTTCCCTATGTAAGTCCATGCAAAACGGGTGGTCCTCGGGGCGGGGCCATTTCTGGCCCCAGGGATATAATACGAACAGTCATGGTAGAGGTCTACTTGATGAAGCTTCTTTCCAAATATCAAAGACCTGGGCCTCCTGGTTTCAAACGAGAATTTTTCAAAGGTTTGCCCTTAATAAGTCTATGTAAAACTAATCGGCCCGGCATAGGGGCATTTTTGTCCCCAGGGCTATAATTGAACAATCTTGGTAGAGGTCCACTAGATGCTTCAAACCAAATATCAAATACCTTGAGCTTCTGGTTTCAGACAAGAATATTTTAAACGTTTTCCTATATAAAGTCTATGTAAAACTGCTCGGCCCCAGCACGGGGGCAGGTTTGGTCCCAGGGCCATAATTTGAACAGTCTAGGTTGAGGTCAACTAGATGAAGCTTTATACCAAATAGCAAAGGCATGGGTCATGTGGTTTCAAAGAAGATTTCAGTGAAACAATGTGACCTAGATGTGCAATGAACCAGAACCGGACTCGAAACGGCAACCTCCGCTTACAAGGCAAATGCTCTACCGACTGAGCTATCCGGGTCCTGATATCATTTCTTTAACTTCGAATTTTTATAAACTTAGTTGAAAAACTTACAAAAAAAAAACAGCACTATTGATGAAGTACGGGGAACCCTTTCACAGGCTCCACAACTGCACTTAACACCGGCTGTTGCAAATAAATACATTAACCATTCAACCATAAACTTTCGGGTCGTCTCGGTCTTTGTCTAGATCCTCTAAGCGGTTTACCAGTACTCGTTTGCGGGTTTGTTTCAGCTCTGCGTGGAAGCATCATGTAGCCCATCTATTTCTTCAAAGCCCGGTGGTTGGGGGCTGGTTAGATGTGTAATGTCAATGTTCCTAGAAACCGATGTCTTACATAAAGATCTACCAAAACATAATTTCTAGAACATCATCATTAGCAAGTACATACATGTATTTATATGTTTACTATCATGTTATAGGCCCCCGCCCATCGGGGTTTGAAGAAAAAGATGTGCTGCAAGATGCTTCCAAACTGAGATGAAACTTATAAATATGTATTTGTTAATGATGATGTTCTAAAAATTATGTTTTGGTAGATCTTTATGTTAGAATTCGGTTTCTATGAACATTGACATTAAACACCTGACCAGCCCCCGCTCATCGGGGCTTGAGGAAATAGACGGACTGCATGATGCTTCCAGAATGTGGAGAAATTATGCAGTGTTCCATGAAACATGGCAGTATCTTTCCTCAAACTGCAGTGAAGCTCGATCACCTGCGAAGCTCGAATCGACGGGAAAATCGGAACAGATTTTCACCGGCATAGACTCACGCTGTAATGAACACAAAATTATTGAATTGTTTAAAGTCCTTGCATCTTCTTACTTTCGGTATATGCAGACCAATTTGCTCCCGCTAATACAGTCTACAAGTGCATAAAGAAATTTGCTGGACGTGGACGGACACTGAATATCCATAACATTCCATTTTCGTGCAGCAGAAATTACTAGAGGACACCAATAACTTGGGATAGAATTAGAAAAGCTACATAGGACAGATCGAGAAGTTAAACTAACAGATACAGAATCGGAAACAAAATGCAGAAAAACTAACACTATGTTCATACATGCAACAGCAAATAAGTGATAAACAGACTTCCAGAATGAAAACCATCTTTATCAATATCTCTTATGTAAGCAATAAAAGTCATTAGAGTCTTAATTCTGAAGTGTTGATTGCAATTTGGTTTTGACCTATTACCAACATAAGTGTCGGACAGTTGACCATAAACAACATTAAATGGCTTATACCTTGAATCCTCGAGATGGAGGGTTTTTCATAGAATAAAAATAGAACCAGAATCTGTGGTTTATTGTTTTAGTGATATAGACCCTGAAAATAAATTCAAAATAATCTCATTTTCGCTGTTTAGCGTGATTCTATGCAGGTCAAAATCTGTTCCGATTTTCCCGTCGATTCGAGCTTCGCAGGTGATCGAGCTTCACTACACTTTGAGGAAAGATCAGCAGATACTGCCATGTTTCCAGGAACACTGAAGAATTTCTCCACATCCTGCGCCTGGTGACATCATCTTTCAGAGCCAGCAAACATACTTACTTTGCCGTTCTGTCCTCAAATTTCTATCGCCGAACGCGAAACGACGCCATTTTTGACCAAAAACGATATATATTTGACCTATTGACCATAAAAACCGTAATACGTTGCACCCCTTGTTATATGTAAGTTTCAAGAAATCCGATAAAAACAGCTACGATGATGACAAGGTCTAAAAAAAGACATTTTTCTCCAACTGAATGTATGTCATTCTATGATAATTAGGCCGATCTCATCGGTTTCCAAACTCATATGAGCTTTTATCCCCGACCTACTAACATGTAAGTGCAAGAAGATCCGATAAAACCTGAAGGGGCTACGGTGATGACAAGGTAAAACAATGGGCATATTTTGCCATCAAGACATGTAACTCTATGATAGATACGTCGACCTTAACAGTTTTCGAACGCACTCGAGCTTTTATCCCTAAACTACTCGTATGTAAATTTCCGAAAGATCCGATCAAAACTGAATGCTGTACGCCCTGCTAGCAATCTACATAAATCTACAGCGGGCCGTTAGCGGCCCGTCAGCTACCCTGACGGGCCGCTAACGGCCCGCTGTAGATTTATGTAGAATGCTTACTGGGCGGTGATGACAAGCGTTTTCCCCTTGTAAGTCTATGGGACCTTGTGGTTATGGGGCGCCGTGTTACAATTTCATCCGTATTTATAGATATCCATAAATCGAATTATGGATATCCATAATTCGATTTATGGATATCCATAAATCAGCCGAATAATGGATATCCATAATTCGATTTATGGATATCCATAATTTAGATCGATTTATGGATATCCATAATTCGAATTATGGATATCCATAAATCACCGCCAAAGCTTTTGGATAAATGAGGGCATGGACCCAATGGAGCCCTTGTTGGTATCACTAAATGCGTCTTATCATAAGAATATATATGGTGTAGCAGTGGGGATCTGTATACCGGAGTTATAAGGCCTCTTAAGCGGTGGAGTGGTTGGGGCATGTCCTGTTGATCCCAGGAAAACCCAAGATTGTTGTCCCTAAGAATATATATATATATGGTTTATGGGTGGGAATCTGAATGGTTTCTGATATAGGAGGCCCTTCTATGACGTGGAGAGGAATGGCCCCTGCGACCCCCAAGTGGGTGTGCTATTGATAAGGAACAAGAACATATATGAGTATGGGATGGGGATTTGAATGGTTTCTGAAAAATATGTCCTTTTAAAGTGGAGGGGCGGGGCGCATTGCCCTAGCACAAAGTGACCCCCAGGTTGGTGTGACTGAATGAGTCTTATCATAAGGAACAAGAATATTATAGTTTATGGGTGGGGATCTGAATAATTTCTGAGATATATGGCTTTTGATGAAGTAAAGCAGTGGGGCATGACCCAGGCAGTCCGGATGACTCCCAAGCTAGTGTTATTTGAATGTGTCTTATCACAAAGAAGATGATTATTTATGGTTTAGGGGTGGGGTTCTGAACAGTTTCTGAGATATATAGCCTTTTGTGAAGTGGTTGGGTGGGGCAAGGCCCTGGCTTGGCCCGGGAGACCTCCAGAGTGACTTCAATGAATGTGTCTTATCATAAAGAACAACAATATATATGGTTAGAGGTGAGGATCTGTAAGGTTTCCAAGATATTGGGTCTTTAATGAAATGAAGGGATGGGGCACGACTCCGTCGCATCCTGGGGGACCCCCAGGTTAGTGTCAATGAATGCGTCATATCATAAGAAACAAGAATATATAAGGTTTTGGGGCGGGGATCTGAATGGTTTCTGAGATAGATGGACTTTTGTGAAGTGTAGGGGTGGGGCAAGGCCCCGGCGCACCCAGGAAGACCCCCAAATTGGTGTCAATGAATGAGTCTGTTCATAAGGAACAAGAATATATAAGGTTTAGGGGTGGGGATCTGTAAGATTTCCAAGATATTGGGCCTTTTATGAAATGGAGGGGGTGGGGCATGACCCCGGCACAACCCGGGGGACCCCCAGGTCGGTGTCACTGAATGTGTCTTATCATTAGGAACAAGAATATATATGGTTTTGGGGTGTGGATCTAAATGGATTCTGATATATATGGCCTTTTGTGAAGAAGAAGGGGTGGGGCAAGGCCCAGGCGCACCCCGGGAGAGCCCCAAGTTGGTGTCAGTGAATGTATATTTTCATAAGGAACAAGAATATATATGGTTTAGGGGAGGGGATCTGTAAGGTTTCCAAGATATTGGGCCTTTTATGGAATGGAGGGGTGGGGCATGACCCCGGCACGTACCGGGGGACCCCCAGGTTGGTCTCACTGAATGCATCTTATCATAAGGAACAAGAATACATATGATTTCGAGGTGGGGAGCTGGATGGTTTCCGAGTTATATGGCCTTTTATGAAGTGGAGGGGTGGGGCATGGCCCTGGCTTAACCTGAGGGACCCAAATGTTGACATTTAAGCATATGGCTGAGAGACATTTACTCAAGGAACAATTCTATAAACGTTTTGTCAAAATATTTGCAATAACTTGGCAGCAATTGGCATGTTTTAAATTTCCCCATTATAAGTCTATGGAAAATCTAAGTTGCCATAGCAACCAAACTAAAGAGCCAAATTTTATAAAAAAAAAACACAAAACCTGTAAAGGCAAATATAGTGAATATTTCCAAAAACTCTCAGCTTAATAGAGCATTCGGTTTCTTAGGAGAAGTTTTTCTAAGTATCTTTTTTTTCTATTTTTTTATTTTATTTTGTTTTCCATGGCAACCAATAGAAATGAGCAGTAGGCCTAAAATCATATGGCAGATAGTTGATTGCCTAAGGAACATATCTATGAAAGTTTTGTCAAAATATATGCAATGACTTGGCAGAAAATGAAATTTTTCAATTTTCCCCGTTATAAGTTTATGGAAACTCTAAGTTGCCATAGCAACCAAACTAATGAGCCGATTTTCATAAAAAAACTTTCAATCTCCCAGCCCAAGGATGCTACAGATAAAAGTTGGGTCCAATCGGCCCAGTGGCTGCAGAGGAGATGTCGTTTGAAAGTGTTAACGACGCAGACGCAGACGACGACGGTCAATGTCCATCCTATAAGCTCCCCCGGAGCCTTCGGCTCTGGTGAGCTAAAAACTAGGGCACCCAGGGTTGTGGTTCTTGCACGTGACAAACCTGCTTAACCTCATGTACAACTGTACCAAGTACCATCAATATATCTCAAATAGTATTGGATATGTGGCCATCACAAGGTAGTGATTCTATATTATTTGAAGGGGATATAACTAAAAAACCATGCCACCCAGAGTTGTGTTTTTTGTGCATGACACACCGTCTCGGCCTTGTGAACAACTGTGTCAGGTATCATCAATATATCTTAAAGGGTATTGGAGTTATGGCCATCACAAGGTAGTCACTCTATTTTATTGGAAGGGGAGATAACTAAAAAACCATGGTAACCAGAGTTGTGGTTCTTGTGCATGACACGCTGTCTCAGCCTTGTGAACAACTGTGCCAGGTACCATCAATATATCTCAAAGGGTATTGGAGTTATGGCCATCACAAAGTAGTCATTCTATTTAATTAAAAGGGGAGATAACTAAAACATATGGCATCCAGAGTTCTGGTTCTTGCGCATGACACGCCGTCTCAGCCTTGTGAACAATTGTGCCAAGAACCATCAATGAGTCCCAAAGGGTATAGGAGTTATGGCCATCACAAGGTTGCGTCTACGGACGGACGGACAGACGGACGGACGCCAGGCTGATCGCTATATCCCCCGAACTATTCGGTCGGGGGATAAAAAGATAGCCACAGTCACCTTTCTCTTGAGCCCAAACCCTGGATGCCGTACTCGTACATTTGTGTGAATTTATATTAAAATCCATCAATAAGTGTAGGCCCCAGAGCGATGACAAACTGTTTTTTTTTTTTTTTTTTCTAAAAAAAAAGCTACAGTGACCTTGATCTTTAGCCCTGGGCCCTGAAAATTGATCTGGCTCGAGATATAATCATACGCAACATTTATGGGAAGTTTTCTCAAAATCCCGCAACGATTGTAGGAGCTCGAGCGATGACATTGTTTTTCTTAAAATAGCCACAGTGACCTTGACCTTGACCTTGAGCCAATGACCCTAAGAGTAGAATTGGCTCTAAGTATTATCATACCCAGTATTTGTATGAAGTTATATTAAAATCCATCAATAAATGTAGGTGCTAGAGCGAGTTTTTCCAAAAATAACAGCACAGTGACGTAAGCCTGGGCCCATGACCCTGAGAATAGAACTCGCTTGAGATATTATCATGCACATTATTTTTGATGTTATATTAAAATCCATCAAAAATGTAGGCACCATAGCGATGGTAAAGGTTTTCTAAAAACTAACCACACTGACCTTGACCTTCAGCCCAGAACCCTGAAATTGAACTTGCTTGAGATACACTCATATGCAAAATTTTGTATGAAGTTACATCAAAGTCGATAAAAAATGTAGGAGCTAGAGAGATTCTCAAACAAACCACAGTGACCTTTACCCAGAGTCAACGATCCTGAAGTCGGTCTCGCTCGTGATATTATCATGCACATTGTTTTGATGTTATATTAAAATCTATCAAAAGTGTAGGCACTATAGCGATGGCAAAGGTTTTCTAAAAAATATCCACATTGACCCTGACCTTGAGCCCAGAACCCTGAATTTGAACTTGCTTGAGATACACTCATATGCAAAATTTTGTATGAAGTTATATGAAAGTCGATTAAAAATGTAGGAGCTAGAGCGATGACAAAGTTTTTCTAAAACAAGCCACAGTGACCTTTACCCAGAGCCAACGATCCTAAAGTCGAACTCGCTCGGGATATTATCATACCAAACATTTTTGTGAAGTTCTATTAAAATCCAGCAACTAATTTAGGCGTTTGCCAGAGAGATGAAAAAGTGTTTTCTGGAAATAGGCACAGTGACCTTGACCTTAAGCCCAGGACCCAGAAAATCGAACTCGCTCGGGATATTATCATAAGCAACATTTGTGGGCAGGTATAATCGGAAATCCATCAATAAATGTAGGAGCTAGAGCAATGACAAAATTACTGACCCAAGACCCTTGAAGTCGTACTCGCACGAGCTATTATCATACCTAACATTTGTCTGAAATTATATTAAAATCCACCAATAATTGTAGGCCCTAGGGCGATGACAAACGGTTTTCTAAAAAATTGCCACAGGGACCTCGATCTTTAGCCACAGTAACCTAGACCTTTGGCCAAGGGCCGCGAAAGTCAAATTCGCTCGAGGTTTTTCATACCCAACACCTGTATGAGTGAGTGAGTGTGTTTCAGTTTTACGTCCCACCCACAGCTAAGGTCATACAAAACGGGGCTCCGTGGCCTAGAGGATAAGAGCGCTGTCTCTTATTCATTAGGTCTCCCACCGCTGTGGTTCGAGCCTCACTCGGGTAACATGTGAGACGCCAAGTCCTGCAACAGAAGTTCAGGTGGTATTATCCGCGTACTCCGGTTTTCGCCCACCTCTGATTAACGATCGGCGCGATATGTGTGAAATAATCTTGAAAGGGCCGTTTGTTTGCTAGATTTGAGGTTTAAAGTCCCCGTCAACACAGTATAGGTCATTTTGGAGACGTTGCTTCCAATTTTGTGGGACTTTTACCCGACATTGATATGAAATGACATTTCAATCCCTGACGCCCAATGAAACCAATAGGGTTTATAAGCATGGACGGTCCGCCTCTCACCGCGGTTCCTGGACACGCTTAGATCCTCCAAGCGGTTTACCAGTACTAGTGTGCGGACGGATATCAGCTCTGTGTGGAAGCATCATGCAGCCCATCAATTTCTTCAAGCCCCGATGGGCGGGGCGGAACTTGAAAGGGTCGTAAAACCAAAATAAAAAAGGTCATACGCAGCCGGGACCTCGATTTAAGAACACATCCGAAAGTCCGGTGAAGCCCGCGATCGATCCGGACACCCCTGGTTTATCAGGCGACTAGCATAACCGCTACACCACAGAGGGTTCTCAACACTTGTATGAAGTTATATACAAATCAATCAAAAAATGTAGGTGCTAGAGCGAGTTTTTTTGTGTAGTTTTTTTTTTTTTTTTTTGTTCTTTCTAAAAATAGCCCCAGCGACTTTGACCGGGAGCCCACGACCCTGAGAGTCGAACTCGCTCGAGATATTACCATGCGCATTATTTTTGAAGGTATATTAAAAACATCAATAAATCTAAATACAAGAGCGAGTTTTTCTAAAGATAGTCACAATAACTTTGACCTCGAGCCGCGGACCCTCAGAGTCAAACTCGCTCGAGATATTATCATACGCATTATTATTATTATTATTATTATTATTATTATTATTATTATTATTTGAAGTTATATTTAAATCCATAAAAAAATGTAGGCGCTGTAGCGATGACAAAGTTCGTACATAGGTACGTTCGTACTTACCGTACCGTACGTTCGTACGTACGTACGGGACAAACGCTTTAAAATATATCCCCCTCACAACTTCATTGTGCAAGGTGATAATTACTCAGCAGAATGAGGGTTAAGCATAAGTGTGCTTATTTAGGCAAATATGATACACTTATGTGCACTGTACCTCAACATCTCTAATGACAACTGTATTATCATGTGTGTACAGGAGCTTCTCGCCCTTTGGATCATCCCCGAGGACAATAGGCCTTCCTCTTGATGTTCGCGGTAATGTAGGAAATATACATCCTGAAATAAAAATTACCATAGTAACCATAAGCATTTCGGATACTTCAACTCCTTTACAATTTTGTTCTATAATTCTAAAAAATGTACATTATTTTCGAATGCCTTGGAAATGCGATAGCCTATCGCATTAGCGGCTTACCGACTTTGCGCGGTTTAAAAACTAAAACAAGCATACCCTTACACCGGTCATGATCACGTAATCACTGCAGCATGTGACATCACCATTTGTAAAACCTATTTATTCGCTCAGTGGTCGAAGAGGAATTACATCACCTTGATTGATGAAAAAGCTTATTTTTGACATTGCCATCACTGTAGCCCCTTCAGTTTCAAACGGATCTTCTTGAAACTTACTTGTTAGTAAGTAAGGGATAAAACCTCGGCAGAGTTTCAAAATTGGTGAGGTCGGCATATATTTCAGAGAGTTATGTCCCCCTTGAATTCAGAAAATGAACATTTTTTACCTTGTCATCACCGTAGCCCCTACAATTGTTATTGGATCTTCTAGAAACTTACATGTAAGTACGTCAGTGATAAAAGCTTGAATGAAATCGAAAACTTATGAGGTCAGCCTATTTGTCATAGAGTTACGTCCCTTTGATCACCGAAAATCCTATTTTTGACCTTGTAAGTCCTACAGATTTCATCGCGTCTTCTTGAAAATTACAAACAAGTAAGTCAGTGATAAAAACTCAAATGGCACGGTAAATGCTTAATTTTGATCTTGTCATCAACGTAGCCCCTTCAGTTTTGATCAGATCTTCTTGAAACTTACATATAAGCAAGTCAAGGATAAAAGCGCGAATGCCTTCGAAAACCGGTGGGGTCGGGGTTACGTCACTTTGTTGGCAGAAAAAGCCTGTTTTTGACCATATCACCACTGTAGCCGCTTCAGTTTTGATCGAATCTTCTTGAAAGTTACACGTAAGTAAGTCAGGGATTAAAGCTCGGATTAGGTAAAAATATAACTGGTGAGTTGGCCTATTTATCATAGAGTTATGTCCCTTTGATTGCTGAAAATGCCCATTTTTTACATTTTTGTCATCATAAGTCCCCACGTTTGAAACAGACCTTCATGAAAATTACATATAAGTAACTGAGTGTTGAAAGCCTGAATGTGTTTGCAAACTAACATTATGGGACATTACTCATAGAGTTAAGTCCCCTTCTTTGCTGAAAATGCCTATTTTGAACCTTATCATCACCATAAGTCATTTTGTTTTGATCGAATCTTCCTGAAACTAAATAGTTTGGGAATGAACGTTCGGATGAGTTTGAAAACTGGTGATGTCTGCCTATCTCGCATAGAGTTTAGTCCCCTTGAATGCTGAAAATACCTGTTTTTGACCGTGTTAGCAGCATACGTGTAAATCCTTCGGTAAAGATTGGAACTTTCTGAATCTTTGAATCTGTTTGCAAAGGTGAGCGATATAGGACCATCATGGTCTTCTTGTTTCAAATAAAAGCGTTTTTATTGTTATAAATCAGTCCAGACTTTAGACTGTTATCATTGTATAGAATGGAATAGAATACCAAACACTACGACAAGAATGGACCACAATGACTTTTATGGACGAAAATGGTCCGAATCGGAATTTATAATTATTATTATTATTATTATTATTATTATTATTATTATTGAAAACCTGATATCGGGCGGAAAACCTGAAACACACAAAATGTTTCTTGGCTTCAAGAGTGGAGAAGTTAACAATGTGTTCTACTGGGTAAGCCATAATATTTGTCCTTAGACTGATTCAGCATTGTGCCTTGTTTGCTGAACCTGTCTACCCAACTACTGAAATAATGTCTTTGAACTTGAAGTCACCTAGATTATGTACTGCCGGAAGTTTTCCCCTATGCTGGGACTTATTGTGATCAAGCTTATCTTTAAACGAATCCGGGATGTTCAACCGAGTCGTTTCGCCTTGATTTAACGGTCGGTCGATTCCCCCTTATGAGATGAGTCGTTTCGCCCACCCCCCCCCCCACCCCCATTTAGATAGATAGATAGATAGATAGATAGATAGATAGATAGATAGATAGATAGATAGATAGATAGATAGATAGATAGATAGATAGATAGATAGATAGTTGAATTAATGGAATGGTGCTTGGGTAGACGGGCGGTCGAACGGGTGAATGTACGGATGGACGGGATGGAAATTAATACATGTAAATCATCATGTTAACAAGTCTATGCAATGAAGACCCCTAAACCCCCTTTTTTACAGCTGAAAGTGGGTTTTCAGGTAAACATATTTTTTCTCATTTCTGTGCTTAAACATAGGCAATGAGGCGGTTCTAGCCCACAATCTATGTGTTGAGCAGAAATGAGAAAAATATTCCCTTTATTCATCTACAAAATGGCATTTTCACAGCCATCAAAATCATAGGCGTGTAAACGTAATGTGGGCACGCATCTCCCAAAGCTTGGAGATATAGATTGGGCTGCATGATGCTTCCACGCCTTCCGCGCAGAGCTAAAACTGACCGCACGTGGGTACTGGTAAACAGCTTAGAATGCCTTAGTCTCCCCAAGCATAGTGATGCTTGTCAGACCGTCTAGTACATATAAAAATATCAGTGAAGGCAATGATCAGAAATCGGTACAATTAACCCACAGCTCCGATCACCAAAGGTAAAGAAATGCAAACATGAAATAACAAGTCTAAGACCCTAATGGAAACATCAATAGCGGAAAGCCAAAATGACGTCGTTTGGAGTATGAATGTCATTTGACGTGTCACCAGTAAAAATTCTGATTCCGATTCTGAGGACAGTTACTTTCTCACAAAATGGCCACTTGGCTATAGGCCTTATTGGTTTAATTGGGCGACAGGGCTTGAAATATCATTTCATCTCAATGTCGGGTAAAAGTCTCACAAAATTAGAAGCAACGTCTCCGAAATTACCTAATTAGTATTGACGGGAACGTTAAACCTCAAACAAAATTCTCAAACACTTGGTAGCTCAGTTGCCGGTACCTGACGCATAAGTCGTCAGTAGGTCGTCCAGCTGCTCCAAACGAGGATATTACAATATAAAGCTCATAAGCAACAGATACTGAATAAACAGGACAGAGCACACTGACTCTCCATATACCTCTCGACTCCTTATAAACTCAATGCATAAAGCCTGAATAACAATATAGACGAAACGACCCACTAAATTCGGGCGAAACGACCCACGGGCGAAATGACCCACGGGCGAAACGAACCAGGGCGAAATGACTCATGGGCTAAACGACCAGTGACCATTCAAACAACTGGAGGTTTTTTTCACCGTGCCATTTGGCGATCGATACCGAACTTGCAACGAAGTGAGAAGTTTTGATTGCAAAAACCATAACACAAACCGCCGATTCTGTGTTGTTTTTCTAGTCCCATGAATGGCAGTCACCATATTTGCATTATTTGCTGGCTTCCAGCTTGCACATTGTCAATATTGGAAAAACAGGTAACCAGACCCCCCCCCCCCGACCTTTCAAGGTCAGGGGGGTCTGGTTACCTGTTTTTCCAACACTGATAACCTTCAGACTAGGAACCAGCAGATAATGCAAATAAGGTGAATGTGAGAGATGTCTATGTGAAGGAGCAACATCGCCCTACCGCCATGAGAGTTTCTATCTTTGATTTCGTTCTACCTTTTTCGCATTAACCCCCGGAGGGGACGCAGACGGTATACATTTTATACACTCCAGATTTGCAGGATGCAAGTCTACACAGTAATCATGTATTATGCACTAAAAAAAGGCGCAAAAGTACTCATGGAAATAATGAGGAAGTCCAATTAAAAAGAACAACAGTTGTTTAATTTGTATTTTTCTGTATTTAAGCAAGTTCACCAACATAAAATATCAGTATAACAAATGGTAATAAAAAGCAGTCCAAACTGGTTATACAATTAATTGAAAAGAAAGCAGATCAATTCTTTAATAAATGTCCTTTAATTATCAAATCAGCAAAGTCCAATGTAACAAAAAACACAAAGGATAAAATGTCCACTTGGACTGATTTGTGTTTTGACAAAAGTATCCAAATCAACTATAATCACTCTCAGTGATAGATTCTATACATTTATTGTCACAATATTGTTATAATATTTCCTTCTCATGAGGAGATTATGATTAAATATGTTTTAGCACATGTCAATATGATTTTGATGACCAGATGCCTGAGAAAAACAGAAGCTGTCATCTGGATTAATAACGCAAACAATATGACTTTACCCAAATTCCAACTGTCTTACAGATTTGGGAAACACATGTTAATTATAAAAAAGTTATTTATTTAACATGATAGTATTACTCAATTTTGAGAAAAAAATGTTTACTATGTATGATTTATACTGCCATATCAATTTATTTGAAATTTAAAGCATGGTGACCCTCCCCTACTTTGAAGACTTCTCCAAGCCCCAAAATGTTCAAACTGGTTTTCCAATTAAATGAAAAGAAGGCAGATCCTTGCTTGAATAAATGACCTTAAACAATCAACACGGCAAAGTCCAATGTAACATAAAACACAATAGATAAAATTTCCACTGTGAATACTGGTAAATCCAGAATTTAGACGGCAAAATTCAGTCTACCATACATAAAGTCGCTTTTTAAAATATAGTAATCTGTAACTGTGTCACCAACAACCTAAAAGATCCCCCTTTATATTAGCATGCTGTTATGTACTTATCAAACCATTGCTCCAGAAGAAAGTAATTATTTTGGCATTTACCACCTCTAGAGTCATAGGCCTAGTCGACAAGAATAAAAACAAGGACTGATATGTGTTTTGACAAAAAATTTCCATATAAACTATAATCACTCTCAGTGATAGATTCTAAACATTTATTGTCACAATATTGTTTTAATATTTCCTTCTCATGAGGAGCTAATGGTTAAATATGTTTTAGCATTTCTGATTATGGTTTAGATAAACAGGTGCCTAAGAAAACCAGAAACTGTAATCTGGCATAACAAAACAAACAATATGACTTTACCCATCTTCGCAAGCCAAGGGTACTAAGTCCACTACGTTCCTTACGCATCAACCATCTTCGCAAGTCAAGGGTACTAAGTCCACTACGTTCCTTACGCACGTGCGTAAGGAACGTAGTGGACTTAGTACCCTTGGCTTGCGAAGACGCGTAAGGAACGTAGTGGACTCAGTACCATCGGCTTGCGGAGATGGACTTAACCCAATTCCCAACTGTCTTACAGATTTAAAAAAATGTTATTGATAACAAAAAAAAAAAAAATTAATTATTTGTTTACTAATTTATTTATTTTATTTATTTATTTACTGTGTATAATTTCTTCTGTCATATCAGTTTATGTAAAATTTTAAAGCTACGGTAGGAGCTTTAACCTTCACACGGGTTGGGTCTCCCTATATAACGGGGACCCAAGTTAATGTTGTTTATTAATGACATTCATCCCTACAAATGATGCCAGTGGAGCATACTCGGATACCAAAGTTTTATCACCGTTGCCGGGGATCGAACCGGGGGCATCAGAAGCAAGTGCACCGGCCCAAGTGCACTAAGCACTGAGCAGTCATGCCTCTGTTGACACTGTACTGACAAGTTTCAGGAAAACGCTCCGAAGTCTAAATTGAACTGTCGATCTTAGTTTCCAAGTTTCTGACTGAAATTAGTCCATAGCTCCAGATAAGGCGCCTTTTTCGTCTGAAAAGTATTGATATTTTTCTTATTTCGGCACAGAACATATGTTGTGGGTATTCGTTAGAAGCGCCTGAATGAGGCGCTTCTTATGAGTACCCACAACATACATTTTCATGCAGTAATAAGAAATATAGTTCTGGATACCCGCTCTTATCTGGGACTATGAATTACAAGAACTTACTTTCTTTGTATGACGCCATGTTCATGTTGGTCTTCTTGTCGTTCTCTGGTAGTTTGTTCGTTGGGTCTGCAGCCGTTGGTGGTGAAACGACATGAAGTACGAAACATGAAATGATAAATACGACAACTGCTGTATCAGCCCGCAAGGTGCACAGTAACATCTTCTCGTCAGATTTCTTGAAAATGAACGAATTTACTTGTCAATAGTTTGACGTGGAAGTCCCTGACGTGGCAGGTCGCATGCACTTATTTATTTAGATTGGTCACCCTTCGTTATAATCTCCTCTTCTTTTCGCACATAACGATGGGTAGCGAGTAATTGATTTGAGGTAGCCTCGAAAAGCGCGTCTTTTAATTCAAAATACGCCGGTTGTAGGCCGGCTTGCTGTGTATTATAATATTTGCGACAGTTAAAAAGATACTTATTTCAAGATAATGATAAGTATTTCACCGATATGCTAGTATACTAAGTATCGATTGAGGTATAAATGAACCCTTGTAGATACAGTTTCCCAATACCATGTCAGTGCGTTTACTGTACAAAGACGTAACTGGGGTGTAGCGTGAGATCTTTAAACCTGTGAGAAACTTAATTGAGAAACTTATTACCAATGCATATCTGCTCATGCGCAAGGTCGCGGGAAATGACATCCATTTCCTGTTAACCCCTGTCCCTTTCATCTTGAGGATATGTTTTAAATTTCTAAACAAAGCTGCTTACATTACGTGCATGAAATAGAACACAATTTCTTATACGCTGTATTTATTTATTTTTTCGAAAGATATAGAGGATCTTACATGAGTGTACATGTATTATTGAATTTATTAAAACTCGTTGAATTTATTAAAACTCGTTGAGGAAAAGGGATCAAATGCTCGGCTTGCCGAGCATTTGATCCCTTTTCCTCAACGAGTTTTAATAAATTCAATAATTCATGGACACGAATGCAAGATTCTTTTTATCATATGACATAAAAAAATACATTTTTTCACGATTTTTTGACAAAAAATGTCAATATTCCGTCATTAGTAAACGCGACGTCGTGTACATGACACGTTACGGGACGTATCTAACAAATTTGCATATTTAATCCAATAGTAAAGTATCGAATTTATTACATGGCGTTATTACACTCTCAGACGGGACGTCTTATAATAAACCCGTATTGTAGATGCCACAAAAAGGTTTTCAGGTGCTCAAAAAGAACAAACAATATGCGGGTATTTTCTTGAAATGTCACGAAAACACGCCTATATTATTTTAACCAAACTTAAACCCCACTTTGTCACAGTAAAAACTGGGGTTTACAGTGGTGTATATTATTTTCATATTTCCGCTAAAAACACAGATTGTAGGTACTCTTTAGAACCGTCTCGACGAGGCGGTTGTGACGAGTACCTACAATCTATGTTTTTCAGCGGAAATATGAAACATATCAGAATTCGTATCTCGAACATTTCAGTTTCTGGTGGTAAAATTGGAATATACTTTTAATAGCCGTGTTTTGCGCAATAAATACTTAAAACAAGATGTTCTTTGGATTTAAAATTACTGTTCTGCCTAAATGAATTCGATCCCAATATATGTGTCATTTTATAACAATAGTAATAATTATAATAATAATAATGATAATAAAAATAACAATAATAATGACAATTTTAATAAATAATAATGATAATAATATTCATGATGACAATAACAATATTATTATTCAGCCCTATTGAAAACTTATGGCATTTCTTCATAGCAATAATCATTATAATACCAGTACATATAATAACCTGATGTACTCATTTTATGAAACCTCAAAAAATATGATTAGACTTAATTGGCTGAGGCCTAGAAAAAAAACTAGCACACTAGTACCTTTTCAGTTCTACGATGTCTTCCAAGCTTCCAAAGGACGCCGAGAAAACACGCCTATATAATTTTGACCCCATGAACCCCACTTTTATATAGTTAAACTGGGGTTAACAGGCGTAAACATTATTTTTCTTATTTCTGCTCTAAAATATAGATTGTGGGTACCTGTTATAACCGCCGCGATAAAGCGGTTCTAACAGGTACCACAATCTATATTGCACGACCCGCAGAAAAAGCGACCGACTGAAGTCGGTTGATTTTCTAAGAGTGCCCTAAAATCACCGTGTCATTCTGTCATTCGGTCATTCTGTCAGTCTGTCTGTCCGTCCGTAACCCGTTTGTGAAAATTGGTGATAGTGACTTAACCGCTTGGAATATTTAAAAACATTTTGGTATACTGATAGATATCAATGAGATCTAACCAATGAACTTGCGAAATATAACATTCCATTTAGTATAGCCTCGCCGAGGCGAAAAATGTGAGAATTTTCGAACTGCTTCTCCTCGGAAACCGTTGGGCCGATTGAAGTCAGATTTCATATGGAGCCTCTTTGGGATGGGGGGAACCAAAATTTGCTCATGGGGTCCAGGTCACATGACCAAAATGGGCGCCAAGCCATATATGGTCTGTCTGTCTGTCCGTCCGTAACCCGTTTGTGAAAATTGGTGATAGTGACTTAATATAATAAATATTACATTCCATTTAGTATAGCCTCGCCGAGGCGAAAAATCCGTAACCCGTTTGTGAAAATTGGTGATAGCGACTTAACCGCTTGGAATATTTAAACAATTTTTGGCATACTGATAGATATAAATGAGATCTAACCAATGAACTTGCGAAATATTAGTATAGCCTTGCCGAGGCGAAAAATGTGAAAATTTTCGAACTGCTTCTTCTCGGAATCCGTTGGACCGATTAAAGTCAAATTTCATATTTGGGCCTCAATGGGATGGGGGAAACCAAAATTTGCTCATGGGGTCCAGGTCACATGACCAAAATGGCCGCCAAGCCACATCTGGTCTGTCTGTCTGTCCGTCCGTAACCCGTTTGTGGAATTGGTTATAGTGACTTAACCGCTTGGAATATTTAATGATTTTTTGGCATACTGATAGATATCAATGAGATCTTACCAATGAACTTGCGAAATATTTCATTCCATTTAGAACAGCCTCGCAGATGCGAAAAAGGTGAAATTTTCGAACTGCTTCTCCTCGGAAACCGTTGGACCGATTGAAGTCAAATTTCATATGGGGCCTTAATGGGAAGGGGAAAACCAAAATTTCCTCATGGGGTCCAGGTCACATGACCAAAATGGCCGCCAAGCCATATCTGGTCTGTCTGCCTGTCCGTCCGTTTGGAATATTTAAACAATTTTTGGCATACTGATAGATATCAATAAGATCTAACCAATGAACTTGCGAACTATTACATTCCATTTAGTATAGCCTCGAAGAGGCGAAAAATGTGAAAATGTTCTAACTGCTTCTCCTCGGAAACCGATTGAAGTCAAATTTCATATGGGGCCTCAATGGGATGGGGGAAACCAAAATTTGCTCATGGGGTCCAGGTCACATGACCAAAATGGCCGCCCAGCCATATCTGGTCTGTCTGTCTGTCCGTCCGCTTGGAATATTTAAACAATTTTTGGCATACTGATAGATATCAATGAGATCTAACCAATGAACTTGCGAAATATTACATTCCATTTAGTATAGCCTCGCAGAGGCGAAAAATGTGAAAATTTTCTAACCGCTTCTCCTCGGAAACCGTTGAACCGATTGAAGTCAATTTCATATGGAGCCTCTATGGGATGGGGGAAACCAAGATTTGCTCATGGGGTCCAGGTCACATCACCAAAATGGCCGCCAAGCAATATATTGTAAAAACCCTTCAAAAATAGTCTTCTCCAGAACCACTGGGCAGATTTCCACGAAACTTGATCAATGGCATCTGGGAAGTAGGCCCAACATAAATTGCTAAAATGGTGACCCTGGGTTGACCTTGACTTTCTTTGTGCCTAGGTCAAACTTTGACACATATGCTTTTGTATTGGAAAATGTAAGAATGCATTTTATCCTGCAAACGATTCAGAATACAGTACTAAAGTATAAGATATATTTTTACTCCTTACGATAAGGCGCATTTATTGGGGGAACCGTTTTAGGTCCAGGTCACATGACCAAAATGGCCGCCATACCCATATATGGTAACACGCATAAAGCTAAAAGCATCCGGCCGTTCGTGCACTTCAGCTGAAGCACTGGTTTTGAGCGGAAATAAGAAAAATATCACAATTGTTCATCTTAAAATATTACGTTTTTTTTTTTTATTAATTGACTATCCTGTATTGTTTTGAGGTCACCCATATTAACACTATTAAACACATGTTTTTAATGGCGTCAATTACTAAAATTGTCATTAATCAAGCAATTTCGTATTGGCCCAGTTACAGGTCCTCGGTTAGCTGTATTGGCCTCGGCCTTCGGCCTCGTGCCAATACAGCAGACCTCGGACCTGTACCTAGGCCAATACGAAATTTCTTGATTAATAACATTATATTATCGGCGGTATAGGTTTTTAATGCATTTGTATAGGCTTGTTTTCGTAATGTAACCCTTTTAAACATGGATTTCATGGAATTTTAATAACATAAGTTAACGATGTGTGACTTATGGTTTGACATTTCCTGTTTTCCACATGCTTATCAAAACACACTGTCTAATTTTCACACCGTTCTGCTTAACAGCTTCAATAAAATAAAAAAAAGAAGTATTTACCGAACCCACTGCTGACTATCAACAAATCAAAATCGGCCCGCCCACCGGGGCTTGAAGGAACAGATGGGCTGCATGGTAGCTAGGTAGGCATGTAGGTAGGTATGTACGTGTTACATGTGGGTTTACGGCGTCCCGCAAACCCCCATGCTGACAAGACAACCGAGGGTGATCTCTGACAAGTGAACGGGCAGCTGTGGGGTAAGGCACAAGAAAGATATCAAATGGATGACATAAATTATTTACAGTATCTATATACAACAACACAAACACTAAACATTACATTTATTTCCTTCTATAGCCCATTCACGACGTTCGCCCCGAAGGCAAAAGTATGTTCTTTGCTCGGGCCGGGATGACGTGAATGTCTACAGAAGCAAATAACATAAACGAACAACAAAATAATAATAAAAAAAATAAAAAAAGCGACTGGCCAGAATTTAAGTCCACTTAGGGTGAACCCTCACGTCGACGTTGTTGACCACACCGTCGTCTACTCTGCCGACCTCATGGTCGACCACAATGTCGACCACAATCTCAATTATATGATCGTCAATTGAATCCTATACAATAATAGAAGTCCCGGTAACTTCTACTTAGTTTCAATTGACGTCACAACCTGAGGTTTCTCACAACATGTTTTTATGGCCTCGACGGTCTGTTTAATTGGTTCTGCCCGCCTTTGCTGAACAACGGAACCTTTGCGTCGTACCAATACCTGCTCCTACTATGCAGGGAGCAGCAGGTCACCACACATCGTTGTGCCTGCAAATCACGATAATCTACAAAGATACAGTTCACGAAACGTATACGCTAAATCACGATCCCCTCCCGGAGAAGTCAGAATATGTTCATGCATATACTGTTATTGCGCATGCGCCGACCAGACACACAGGCTGATCAGTACATGCGACAACTAACTGCACAGCAGAACTCGACTTGACTTTGCATCAAATTATCAGCATCCAGCGCTTGACACAAGAATACTAAAAGTTTATGCTTCCTTACTGAGCACTACAGAAATCAATTAATGCTCACTACAACTGAGCATAATACTCATCAAATTCATGCTCACTACATTGGCATACGTAAGAGGCAATTGATCAGACCGCGCCTTTGCGCTATCTGGTCACCCGCCAATTACAGGAAACATAACCAACTTCATTTCATATCCTTCTCCGCGACACGGCTCACAAATATAGCTATTCACAAATCCATTACATTCACAACAGCTAGAAACTAAAAACAGGAAGATTTTTTTATCTATTCTACAAAACATTTGTTAGTGTTTCATAAGGATCTACACTGTTTGCCGTAAATTCTTCCCGTATTTGGTAGGCACTACGTCATAACCGCCTTCGTGACGCTGATGACGCAGCTGACGTAATCCACGCCGCTCAGGCCGTTATAACGCGTGGCGAATGACCAAATACTCTGACTTATCATCATCACGTTCTTTACATGTACACACATGTACAAAAGATTTCTTAATCAGAAACGGCATCATAACAGAATGAACTAGTAGTTCTTCTTGAACAAAAGTCTTTCTACTCAACATGAACATGCTTGCAATATCAAATTTATCACGGTTCATCATCGCGGATAACCCGACATGCTCTTGTAAGAGTTTGCCCTGATGATGAAGATATGATTAAACCCGTCTTAATTTTACGTCCCCTCAACACATATCATATAGAGACGGGACCACGGTTTTCTAACCGCCGCTAGTCAAAAGTTATGGACTGAACAAATGACCCGACGTTTATAAATATATTCTACAAAAGGGGTCTATAAAAGCCTAAATGAATCTAGAATGAGCGGGTGTCCAAGTTTTACGTCTCACAAACATCTAGGATCACAATGAGACAGGACCTCGCTTCAAAGACTCATTTTACTTCTGAAGAAGCCTGTGATCGATCCTGCGACCCCTTGCTGACAAAGCTAGTAGCCTAATCACTACACCACAGAGGCTGCCAAAGTGAATCCTGAATAGGCTTCAGAAAGGTCGGGTATACTAGAAGAAAACCCTTCAAAATCCTACAAGCATGTTCATACAAAACATAATACTAAACAGATTTTACATACCGTTCACGATTCTTTCTTTGGCCCGTCACGATGTTGTGTGCACTTGTTCGCACTTAACCTGCTGCTGATATAATGTTCGTTTTTCAGGGTATTTATTTCTATGAATACTACCGGAAAATCATGCATACTCGTGTTAGGTCGCTGAGACTGTAACAAAGTAAAGATACCATCCACAATCACAGTCATATAGCAAATTCCAGCAGATAATTGATTTACGTTAAAATACTATTTCCCCTAGGGAAAAAATGATGAAACTTCCCTACAGATCATTGGTATAACTCCCGTCGGTACGAACACCCACAACATCGTGACTGGCATGAACTTATATATGACACAATTTGGCGGTTGGCGACTTTTTAGGCAAACTTTATAGAAATCAGCCTTATACCGGCCGACTGTATGGTAAATAATTTCTCCACAACCATTCATGCATACATCGTATGATATGTGCATGATTTTTGCGTGGAGAAGCATATTTTGCCTGCCGTATTTCACCTAAATATTTCACACGCATAGCCTTGCCACATACCTACTAAAATGATTTAGATGTGCATAAGCACCAGAGAGGTTTCCCATTCCATTTCGTAACAGTAGGCTCGGACATACGTTCGAACGTACGTATGTAGGTAGGTACGTAGGTAGGGTGAATGGTCTGGTGGTTGCGTGGCTGGATGGGTAGGTATTTTTATGTAGGTACGTCAGTAGTAGGTAGGCCAACTTTTCTATTTTCTTACATCTTATTTCTAACTTCGAACTTCTTCGAGTGTTTGTCTCTGAGTGTTTGTATCGCTTATATTATTTTGTTTTTGATAGTCAATTGGCAATTTTGTGGGAAAGTAACTGTCGTTTTGGCATTAGCCAATTGGCCATTTTGTGGGAAAGTAACTGTCGTTTCGGCATTCCGCTATTGATTTTTCCATTAGGGTCTGTTGTGTTATGTTTGTGTCTCTTTCCCTTTGGTGTCTCTGATGAGAGCTGTGGGTTAATTGTATCGATTCCTGATCATTGCTTTCACTCCTTGTTTCTTACTTCTAACTTCTACCTTAGTTGTTGTATGTAGGTAGATAGATAGGAAGGTAGTTTGGGATGGAGGGAGGGAGGTCGTAGGTAGGCAGGTAAGTAGGCAGGATCGTAGGTATTATATTTTGGAAGATAGGTAGTTAAGAAGATAGGTAGGTATGTAGGTGTGAAATGGTGATAAGGTTGGTAGGTATGTTGGTTTATAGGACGGTCGAAGCTAGGTAAGCAATATAGAAGAAAAGGCAGTGATCAGGAATAGAAACATTGAACCCACAGCTGCCATCAGAGAAACCGATGGGAAAGAAACACAAAAGTGAAACAACAGACACTCACGGAAACATCAACAGCAGAAAACCAAAAGGGCAGTTTCTTTCCACAAAATGGTCAATTGGCTATCCAAAAGAAAATAATTTAAGCGATAAACACTCTAAGACAAACCATAACAAAAATGAAACGCGACAGAAGAAACGCCTTGGAACGGTCGGTGAAACGAATTCCACGGGGGGGCTTAAATCGATTTAACGTGACCACAATCCTCGTCATTACTTCCGGCGCGATTTAGACAAATAAGTTTCTTCACTTCGCATGAAGGCCTCCTAACTCATCATTGCAACATGTCTGTGAACACAAAAAAAAAATCAAACAACCACTGAGATGAAACAACGGTGAGGACAGCAAGAAACCACTGAAATGCTGGAGCAAAAGAAAACCAACAGTTAGACTCCGATTTGCCCGACCAGAGACAGAGCATCAGGCACCAACCAACATTACAATATTAGATTCTCTTTAATTCTCAGTAAGCCTTTACGCTTGAACCGTCACAGAATATGATGCCTGACCCACCGACGTGCAATTAAAGAGGGAGGCAAAGTGGTCAACCGTGATTGGGCTAACTACCATGCATGCAGTCTGTCGTAAAACATTTATGTTGTACCCAATCCTTTTATATCGAAGAATGATATTACGAAACTTGGTGCTGAAGTCATTGCGGTTATATATTTTTCTGAATTTTTATGCTAAGTCACCATAAAATTCAGGTTCCGATAGACTTTGTTGCAGAAAGGATTTAAGTCCAATATTGAATTTTGAAATTAAATCAGAGTGACGTCTATAAAATTTTGAAAAGGCTTTGCGTATTTTATGGTACCGATAAAATAGATGTGGAGGCAATGATCAGGAATCGATACAATTAACCCACAGCTCCCATCAGAGACACCAAAGGGAAAGAAACACAAACATGAAACAACAGACCCCAACGGAAACATCAACAGCAGAAAGCCAAATGGACAGTTACTTTCCCTCAAAATGGCAAATAGACTATCCAAAATAAAATAATATAAGCGACACAAACACCCAAAGACAAACCATAACAAAAATAAACCGCGACAGAAGAACCCTGATAACCCTGATTAAAAAAATTAGCAGTTAACCCTGATAACCCTGATTAAGAAGTTTAGCAGTTAACAATTTATTACGAGTGTTGAAGTCAGTTACATGACTCCACACTCTGCCAAACGAATTAATTGCGAAATATAAACGCCATAGGATGATGCACGAGTAACATCACCATCCAAAAGGGAAAATTTACACTCTCAAAATCACAATCATCGCGTTTATTATAAAGTTTGCAAGAAACAAACCCATCTACAATAGATAGATGTAAATAAAAAAAACTTGGGAGTCGGTATCAGAAGAATTTGCTTTATTTAATTGATGTTCTGTGGGGTGGGGGTAAATTTGACTGATCAAACCATCGCAATACGTATTATCAATATTTAATAAATCATCCAAATATCTAGAAGTCCAGCTCAGAGCTTCAATGGCTTCAGATTGGTTTTCAGCAGAAAGGGATATCATGAAGTCCTTCTCATAGCACAACAAAAACAGATCAGCCACAAGAGGTGTGCGATTACTACCCATCGGAATACCCACAACTTGTCTAAATAACTCAGTACCAAATCTTATGTAAATATTGTCAAGTAGAGAGGTGAGAGCTTCACACACTTTCTGACATGACCATAAAGTATAATTTTTATGCTCTTCAGAAGTGAAAATAACATTTCTTCCATTACATGCAAGATAGAGGGAGTCTTCCCTATGAAATGTCCTTTCATTTGAATCATTATTTTTTTTCTTTTTTAAGATTATAAGGAAGTGTAGTGTAAATGGTGGAAAAATCATAAGGGGACAGACTTGAAGCACGAAAACGTCTGGATTTCAATTTATTTTAAACTTCATTAGAATTTTTTATAGACCAAAATAGATTTCTGTCTGATCTTTCGAGGACTTTGTCGCAATATTTTATCACATGCTTTTTATGGCAGTAAAACATGAAGTTGAAAATTTGGAAAGTCCAGTTGTTGTACAAGAGCTTGAGTTTTGCAATAAACCGTCCTTTGTATTGTCTTTTAGTTTAGGTAACCAATATATACCGTAGGAAGCTTTCTTGGCCTTCTGTAACACAGACAGCAAACTTGGTGGCTGAATGACAAATGTGGTCATTAACTAAAGCCCTCTCTACAGCCAAACGGCTGCAGTTCATAGGCCTTAGTACTACCAAGTTCTTGCTGAAGAGTGTTAACATAGCGAAGCCGTCAAACAACGGCCACATTGATAGCGGCCTTATCTGCTGGAGCCAAAACAAACTTCTTATGAAATTCTTAAATTCATAGTGTAAGGCGACGTAAAGACGTCTTAGGCTTAGGAGATAATAAGTACGTATTTAGAGAATAAAAAGAAATGCGTTTGTTCACTAATTTCAGAATGCTAAGTTTCCATTCTTTAAGAACTTTATGCTCAACATACACTCGTTTACACCATCGATTACCAAATTCATTCAACACAGCAGCGATTTCATTTCTACATTTATTAAAATCAATTTTTGAAGGAACTCGATATTTTAGTCCTTTAGAAATTATATTACGTATTCTAGAATCAGGAATAATTCTTAAATTGCCAGTAATAATATGAGCAGCGGCAGGATAGCAATACACTGAATGTTTACAATCAGAAGATCAGAATAAAGTTTATTGAAATTAAAAATGATAGATCTAACAGGTTTATTGTATTTATAGCAAATTATGGTTGTTTCAGTATTTTGGAAATAAGCAGGAATGGATGAAATCACCGAACTGTCCCGGAAGATACTAGGAAAATCTATAAAATCCAGACCCCTATTAATGAAGGATATTTTGATGTAATGACGTTTGTGATTAATTTCAGATTCGACGAAATGACGAAGAGCATGCTAAAGATAACCTCTAGTTAAAAGAGCAGCATCGTATAACTGATAAGATATATCGTAGAATTTATTCGCCTCGGTGCCCAGAATCAGTTATACAGAAATGGATAATGAACCTAGAAAAGCAAGAATTGAGTGGTGTCCATGATTCAATAATAGTATAGACAGTCACTTAAGCCTGGTATTGTTCCTTTCAAAAGCATGCAATTTACGTTTATAATTGCCATTTTTGTCTGGTGCCGTGCGATCTAGTTTTACGCTTTCGAAAGTCCAGAAGCGAGAAAATATCAAAATCGGGAATTTTAGATACATAACCCCAATGATAAATGTTATCATTAAAGCTCAATGGAAAAGGTGTCTGTAATAATTTAATCCGTTTTAATTCAGTTTCACGCCGTTTAATAATTTTAAACTTAGCTGTAGAATTTACATCATAGTAAATTTGCACCACTGGCTGTATATAAATATATTTTATAGAATGGCCTGTGCGTTTGAAATGACGGTACAAAAAAGTGTCAGTTTTTAGGCTTAATCATTCTACGATAGTGTTCGTTAAATCATGTTTTAACATGCGATTATTTTGCCCTACGTTCTGCATTTTACAATTTACAGTACGTCAGGTTATCACATAAATCGAATGTCAAATCGGGCATGTTCACTACAGAAAAACGTGTACCGTTTACAGACGAAGAAACGGTAGACGCAGTGCATAAATGTGAACAGCACCTGAATCTCTTAGCATTGCACTTAGAAACACTAGGATACATTTCACTTCTTTTGAAAGGATGGGAATATTTCCGAAGTGTCGGCGATTTGATAGGAATTAATCTAACTCTCAGATTATTTTTAAATAAAGTAGTACTACCTGCTCCACTTAAATTTACGGAAGCGGCAGAAAACAAATTATGGGCCTCAACAGTACCGACGGCAACATAGCTCTAAAATTATTAATATGATAGGGAATCCGTACAGAAGAGGCAGAATGTAACCTAAGTGGAGATATTATAAGTTTAAATTTATTGTGATACTCATGTGTGCTTAAAGGGGCGATGCCGTCAAAACAAAAGCGATATTCATACCGGTCATTAAGTTGAACAGTATACGGAAGAACGGTAAATCCTTGAAATAGAAGGCGAGTATAACAAAAAGCCCACAGAACAGCTATGCCTATAAAAAGCACTTAGATATCAAACAAGCAATTGTTATACAACGTGGTACGAACATCGGTTCAATTAAGACCTTCAGCAGGTATCTAAAGGATGTCAAATTAAGGAACGATGAAAAGCACTTGTAAAAGCAATCCCTGTGGATTGGAAAAAATATACGGAGGAACGGTAAATCCTTTAAATAGAAGGCGGGTATAAGAAAAGCCCACAAAACAGCTATGCCTATAAAAAGCCCATAGATATCAAACATGCAATTGTTATACAACGAGGTACGAAACATCGGTTCAATTAAGACCTTCAACAGGTATCTAAAGGATGTCAATTAAGGAACGATGAAAAGCAATTGTAAAAGCAAGCCCTGAGGATTGGAAAAATAAGAGCATCAACTGCATGTACAGGGATACCTTTTCCAGCCACCACACGGCACAAACAAAACAGCTCTGATATACAAAATAGAAGTGAAGGCAATGACCAGGAATCGATGCAATTAACCCACAGCTCCCATCAGAGACATCAATGGGAAAGAAACACAAATGTGAAACAACAGACACAGAAGTAAGTTGGTATGATCGGAGGCAGGTAGGATCGTAGTTATGTATGTTTTGGTTGGTAGGTAGGTATGTACGTATGTATATCGATAGGTAGGTAGAAAAGTGTATAGGTATGTTTGATAGGTACAGGGGGAACAACCTACGCCAGAGCAGTGATGTCGTTACCATTAGTAGGCTTCGCGACGGAAGTAAGGGCGAGGATTGTGGCCACGTAAAATCAATTTAAGCCCCCCAGTGGAAATCTTCCACTGACCGTTCCAAGGCGGCTCTTCTGTGGCGATTTATTTATGTTGTTGTTTGTTACTTACTGTGTGTGTCGCTTGTGTCTTTTGGTTTTGGATGGCCATATGGCCATTTTGTGGGAAAGTAACTGTCCTTATGGCCTTCCTTTGTTTGGGTTTCCATTATGGTCTGGTCGCTTAATGTTTGTATTTCTTTCCCTTTGGTGTCTTTTATGGGTGGAGTAAGTTAATTGTATCAATTCCTGATCTTTGTTTTACTTCTACTTTGCCGGCGTTTACTACACAGAAGGCATTTGTCACAGCAAGTAGGCGCGGGCTGTGCATTAGGACATAAAAGAATCAACCATACTGAAATCTTCCTCAGAAATGTGGCTCTTCCTTTAAAAAATTCGACACAAGCTGATTCTGCTATGATGTCGGAACTACCATTGTTTACAGCGCCGAATCAAATCTTGTGGCGAAGCAGTCGAAGCCTTTTCAATGTTTCTAGGTAAAATTAGCTCACTGATGGGATGCAAATATTATTCGTTACCAGTTGAAGTATGTTTTCTTAAGACTTGTATTGTACATATCGCGTTTGAAGCATTTTATCTACCCTATTCACACCAATATGGCCGATACTGAAATGGGTATAAAATCTCTGCTAAGACGTAGGTTGTTATCCTTGTATGTTGCTTAGTAGGTAGGGTAGGTTGGTATGTTGCTTAGTAGGTAGGGTAGGTTGGCATGCAATTAGGTAGGTAGGGTTGTAGGAAGGTACGGTGGTAGAGTGGCTATGCAGGTAGGTAGGGAGGTACTTACGTAGGTAGATAAGTAGGTAGGTAGGTAGGTAGGTAGGCCCAGACTGACGGCCGGACAGACATTAACTTTCTTATTTCGAACTTCTTATTTCTAACTTCTAATTTTTAAAATTCTTCCTTCTTCTTACTTCAAACCTCTTATTTCTAGATTCTGTCTTCTACCTTCGACGTTGTAGGTAGGTAGGTGCTTATGTACGTGGTTGGGTAGGTAGATAGGAAGGTATGCATATATGTATGTATGTAGGTAGGTAGGTGTGGGTTGTTGGTGAGGTAGGTAGGTTGAAAGATAGGTAGGTAGGAATGCAGCTTGGTAGGTAGGTAGGTAGGTATGTAGGTAGGTAGGTAGGTAGGTAGGTAGGTGCGGGATGGTTATGAGGTAGGTAGATAGCGAGGGAGGGGGTCGTAGGTAGGTAGGTTAGTAGGTAGGATCGTAGGTAGCTAGGATAGTAGGTATGATTGTTTTGGTAGGTAGGTAGGTGTGGGATGGTGATATGGTAGGTAGGATGGTAGTTATGTGTGTTTTTGGTAGGTTGGTAAGTAGGTACCTGAAAACAACAAAAACAAACAACACAATGAAATTTATAAAAAAAAAAAGAAACATCCAAAACACAAACCAGAGCCTCAAAGAAATGGCTCAACAAACATACATCTGCCCTCTGCTTGAATACACTGCACCTATTTGGAACCCCTGGACGAAAAAAATAAAATATATCCATCAACTAGAAATGATTCAACACCGTGCAATAAGATATATATATATATATATATATATATATATATATATATATATATATATATATATATATATATATATATATATATATATATATATATAATGACTACAGTTTGCGACCCCGCCTATGGGGGCCTGGAGAAATAATAGATTGGGCTGCACGTTGCTTCCGCGCAGAACTGAAACCGACCGTACTTGAGTACTGGTAAACAGCTTAGGTCTAAGCTTGTCCAGGAAAAGTGATGTGAGTCAGAGCGCTCCTTAAACCCTTGCGGTTTCTGTGAGCGGTAGGGCTTGAGAAGTCATTTCATCTCAATGTCGGGTAAAAGTCCCATAAAATCGGAAGTAACGTCTCTAAAATGACCTTAATAGTGTTGACCAGGACGTAAAACCTCAACTCAAACAAACAATGACTACAGTTACCTTAGCAGCGTTGGCGCCATGCTTTCAAAACTCAACCTCTCAACTCTTGAAAAACGAAGATTTTATCTTTGGTAATGTTTTATAAAATACAAAACAGCCTAGTAAAAATCCATACAGCTATCTTTGTGAAACAGAGTCACAATCCCATTTTCTAGGATTAACCCTCATAAGTACTCATTCTTTCCCCATAATGCCAGACTCTGTAACAAACTCCCCCCCAGATATATGCAACAGCCCAGACATCGGTTCATTCCGAGCAGGGCTCCTCAAAATCTAAAATTAACACCTAATAAAATCACCCTCATCTTTCTTCTTTAGTATCCTCATCATTCCATTACCCCAAATTACATACTTCTAAATTCACCATTAATTTTGATATTGAATTGTTTGTCAAAAAGTTTTGTTTCTGGCCATTTTTGCATGCACTGCGCTCCATATAATACCCTAGAGGAGGTGTTTGGAGTATCCGACAGATTCAGGTTCAGATATTTACGAACGTATATCGATAGGTAGGTAGATAGGTAGGTATACAGGAATGTAACTAAGTAGGCAGGTAGGTACATGTAGGTCAGCAGGCAGGCAGGTAGGTAGGCATTCAGTTAGTTAGGTAGGTAGGTATGTAGATAGGGTGGTAGGTAGGGAGGTAGAGTGGCTGGGGAAGTAGGTATGTACATACGTATGTAGATAGGTTTCAAATTCTGTCTTCTAACTTTGACGTTGAAGGTAGGTAGGTAGGTACATAGGTAGGTAGATGGGTAGGTAGGTCCGGACTGACGTCCGGACGGACAGACAGACATTATTCTTTATTAATTTCGAACTTCTTATTTCTGACTTTAATTTTTAAAATTCTTTTTCTAACTTTAAAAATCTTACTTCTAGATTCTGTCTTTCAATTTCGACGTTTTATGTAGGTAGGTAGGTACGATGGTACGCAAGTACGTACGTAGAAGGGAAGGTAGGTTTGTTGGGTGTACGGCTGGGTCGGTAGATAGGAAGGTATGCATGTAAATATATGTAGGCAGGTAGGTAGGTGTGTTTTGTTGACGAGGTAGGTTTGAATATATGTAGGTTCGTGTTCATTCGTTCGTAGGTAGGTAGGGCTGTAGGTAAATATGTTCGGTAGGTAGGTGTGGGATGGTGGTGAGGTTGGTAAGACTGTAGGTAGGTAGGTAGGTAGGTAGGTAGGTACAAATGCTTCGAAGGTGATGACAAAGGTCAAGGTCATAGGTAAAAACTTTTTGTAGGGGTGGGAAGACCTAGTCACATGAACATGCATGTGTGTGTGTGTGTGTGTGTGTGTGTGTGTGTGTGTGTGTGTGTGTGTGTGTGTGTCGCTTATATTTTTGTTTTTGGATAACCAATTGGACCATTTTGTGGGAAAGTGACTGTCCTTCTAGCTTTCCACTATTTCCATTAGGGTCTAGTTATACATGTTTGTGTTTCTTTCCCTTGGGTGGCTCTGCTGGGAACTGTGGAATTGTATAGATTCCTGATCATTGCCTTCACTTCTATTTTTCTATCTAAAATGGTTCAAAAGTTATGATAAAGTAGGTCACAGGTCAAGGTCAAGGTATTATTTGTATGCGTGGGAAGCACTTGTCATAAGGAACCTACATGCCAAATATGAAGGCTCTATCTCAAACGTTTCAAAAGTTATGACGAAACCAGAGATTCAACTTCGGTGAAGTTGATGTCGCACCTGCTCCCAACCTGCCCAACACAAAAAAATAAAGTTTATTTAAGGCAGAAGAAATGAATATAGGGCTTTTAGAAGACTCCATAGCCTATATATGTGAGGTAAAAAACTGACATAGTTCAAAACGTGATAAAATGAATTAAAATGATCCAAGAATTATATCCAAAAGCATATGAACATCCTCATATCATGGAGAAAGCACAAGCTTAGTTTCAAAATGATTAGTATGAAACTGTAAGAGGAGTTGGGCTGACGAGGTACCTATCATATATCAATTGAAGGTTAACAATGACTTAGTTCACAATGTGGAAAAAGTGACAAAAATTGATCCGAAGATTAAGTCCAAACCACATGCAGAGCCTCATGCCATGGCAAAAACACATGCAAAGTTTCAAAATGATTAGTATAAAACTGTAAGAGGAGTTGCGGTGACAAAGAGGTACCTCCTGTATTTCAATTGAAGGTTAACAATGATTAAATTCACTATGTGCAAAAAGTGGAAAAAAATATTCCGAGAATTATGTCAAAACCACATGCACATCTTCATACCATGGTGAAAGCACATGCAAAGTTTCAAAAAGATTGGTATAAAACTGTAAGAGGAGTTGCGATGACAAGAGGTACCTATGGTATATCAATTGAAGCTCAAAAATGACTAAGTTCACAATGCGCAAAAAGCAAAAAAAAATATTCTGAGAATTATGTCGAAATCACATGCACATCCTCATACCATGGCAAAAGCATATGCAAAGTTTCAAAATGATTAGTATAAAACTGTAAGAGGAGTTGCGATGACAAGAGGTACCTATCATATATCAATTGAAGGTTAAAAATGAGTTCACAGTGTGGAAAAAGTGATAAAAATTGATCCGAAGATAATTCCAAACCACATGCACATCCTCATACCATAGCAAAAACACACACAAAATTTCAAAATAATCGATATAAAACTGTAAGAGGAGTTGCGATGACATGAGGTACCTACTGTATATCAACTGAAGCCAAAAAATGGCTAAGTTCACAATGTGCAAAAAGAGAAAAAAAAATATTCTGAGAATTATGTCGAAACCACATGCACATCTTCACAGCATGGCGAAAGCACACACAAAGTTTCAAAATCATCGGTATAAAACTGCAAGAGGAGTTGCGATGACAAGAGGTACCTATCATATATCAATTGAAGGTTAAAAATGACTAAGTTCACAATGTGGAAAAAGTGACAAAAACTGATCGGACGATAAAGTCCAAAACACATGCGCATCTTCATACCATAACAAAAACACATGCAAAGTTTCAAAATAATCGGTATGAAACTGTAGGAGGAGTTGCGATGACAAGACACCCAGTGTAAAATGTTGACGGACAAACGGATGGACAGACAACTGGACGGACGGACAGACGGACGGAAACTTGCATGCTTATGTCTTCCTGCTAAAGCAGGTGCGACAATTACCTACATTTTTATTCCAAAAGACCTATATCCAATCTTAACATAGATATTGTCAAGATGATCATCACAAGGTTTTTCTATGATTTGACCTACTGACCTACTTTTTGACCCGACATGACCCATATTCGAACTTGACCGAAATATTGTCAAGATGGTCATTCGGAGCAAGTTTGATGATGATTGGACCCTTTCTATGATTTGACCTGCTGACCTTTTTGACCCGACATGACCCATATTCGAACTTGAACGAGATATTGTCAAGATGATCATTCTGAGCAAGATTGATGATCAGACCAAAACTGTGGCCTCTGGTTTGTTCACAGCGTTTTTCTATGATTTGGCCTGCTTACCTACTTTTTGACCAAACATAACCCATATGAGAACTTGAATGAGATATTGTCAAAATGATCATTCTGAGCAATTTTGATGATGATCAGACCAAAACTGAAGC
Organism: Lucinisca nassula; assembly: GCA_963580285.1. Taxonomy (NCBI): domain Eukaryota; kingdom Metazoa; phylum Mollusca; class Bivalvia; order Lucinida; family Lucinidae; genus Lucinisca; species Lucinisca nassula. The sequence goes on along the minus strand of OY757010.1, from coordinate 133,574,383 downwards.
CTCTAGTGTGTTCACAAGGTTATTCTATGATTTGACCTACTGACCTAATTTTTGACCTGACTTGACCCATATACGAACTTGACCGAGATATTGTCATGATGATCATTCTGACTTAGTTTGATGATTGGCCCAAAACTGTGGCCTCTGAAGATTTCCCAAGGAAAGTTTTTGCACTGACGATGCATGACTGAAGACGCACGATGAACGACGACGCCAGACATCTCACAGTCACAAAGGCTCACCATGACCTTCAGTCTGGTGAGCTAAAGATATACCCAATATCGATATGGGGCAATGTCTGATGGAAAGAATTTTCTCTTAAGGAGCAGATCATTAAAAGAATTTTACCCCTTAAGGGCAGATTGTTTGCCTTAAACAGTAGACACCTTTTTCAGAAGGGCTCAGTATTAGAGGATAACGGTCACAAAAGTTATATCCCTCATAAAAATGGCAGAAATCGTATCAGGTGTAATGAATGATTCAGCATAAAGGCCATGTCACCCTATAACGGTTTAGATGAACATATCCCAACGTATGAAAAAATAGCTAATGGCATAATATGCTGGCATACGCTGAAGTTGATTGATAAAATTCAAGTGGAAACCTCATTTAAGCATATATATAGCATATTGCTAACAAAGTAAACCTATGTTTAACCCATGAGACTTGTTAATAACTTATCACTAGCAAGTACATGACTACTACCATGCAAAAGCGTGTGCCCAGCATGTCTCTAGCGCTTTTGACTTAGGATCTGATGCACAAAGTTGGTTTAACTTATACCAAATTTACACATAGTGAGTTGGAGCTTATTGTGTTAATAACATGAACTCAGCCATAAAAGTTGTGATTCTGAACCTTCCCAAGATAAAACATGTTGCTATCAGAGAGGGAAAAAGAAGTAAACAAAAAATAATAATAAATTTAGAAGAATATTACTTATTAACTTTAAAATATGATATCCGACTAGTAGCTAGTCTACCTTTAAGTAAATATTGAAGTGGGCATGGATCTTAACCCTTGTCCTGCTGAATATTCATATATGCCACACCCACTACCGTTTTTCAACCAATCAGATTACTTGATGCAAATTATTGCAACAAATTCACAATCTGAATGGCAAACAATGTAGATCCTGATCAGATGGCTTCTGATCTGGATCTTCATTGTTTGGAAAAAAAGGCATTTCCGGGCTCAGCAGGACAAGGGGTAACCCTTCTCTTGCTGAATATTCAGTTTAGCCACACCCATTTCTGACTGTGAACCAGTCAGATTACTTGATGTAATTTATTCCTTCAAAATCATAAACTGAATGTCAAACAGTGTAGATCCTGATCAGATGGCTTCTTCAGAAGACATCTGATCTGGATCTACACTGTTTACAAAGAAAATGGTTGTCGTGAACAGCAAGATAAGAGTAAAAAAATCTAAAACAGTTGCAGGAAGGAGCTGACCCCAAAAAGACCTAAGCAAGAGACCCATCCCAAAAGCAAAGGGCTGGCCCAGAGAATTTGCAGGTAGGCGTCGGGCCCCAGAAAGAGGCCGACCCCAGACTGCTGGTTGATGTGTTATTTGTAAGATCAGTATGTTCTAAACACACTGAATGTCCGATGTCAGTTACAGATGAGTTAGAAGCATGTTGGCTATTGGTAGGTAATATGTTATGCCTAGACAGCTGGTTTCTGAGTCATATTTCGATGTAATTTTAACCTACATGCATATATGAATTTTTGCATAACTTACTGCTGCGCACATCGAACTTATGACTAATGTATAAGCAATACGTTGGCATACCTTTAAAATTTTTATCATTAACCCATTTTGTACCAGAAACATAAAAACGTGTACAAAGCAAACAGTGCTGGCCCAGATCAGACACCACAGAATGCGGCATCTGATGAGGGCTTCCACTGTTTGCTAAAAGTTCAGTCATTTTCAAAATAAATATTTTAAAGAAAACACAACCTGACACCCCTAAATTTTGAAATCGACTCCTACTATATATAACTACAGAAAGTGACCAGTAGGTCACGTATGCCCCCGGCCAGTGCCACCCTCTGATATATCTTTCGAGCTTGTACGAGGACTGTTCAAATATGAATTGCAAGTAGAACGTTTTCTCATGCACTAATGCGAAAATCACCTGGAAAAAATATCACAGCGTAGAAAAACATGTTGCCTATACATTGATACCAAACCTGTTAAAATCCGTCCACTTTAGCCATGTATATCGTTCGATAAACACTGTCTACTCTTGTATACTAATACAAAACATGGTTGGAAGAAGGTCAGCGTACTCCGTTGAAATACGGTCCTATATTAAGAATCGTTGTATTCTTGGTATACGGTGCAAAGACATTTTTGATGAAATATGTTCGGTTTCTGGGCATAATGAAATGTCTTTTCCGACAGTTTTTCGTTGGTGTAAGAAATTCAGCTGTGGGCTAGGCTCAACAGAAGATGCATCACATGATCGTTGGCCGAAAAGAGCAACATCTGCCAAGATGGTTGCTAGAGTGAAAGAAATAGTTGCTACCGATGCAGGATACACCACTAGGCAAATAGCTGGTATGGTTGGCATTTCATTAGGAGCAGCTCATACAATTCTGAAACGGGATTTGAAAATGAGAAAGATCTGTGCTAGATGGATTCCCCATCTGTTGACAGATGAGCAGAAAAAGACACGTGTTCAGTGCGCCAAGAAGTTGCTTAAAAAGTTTCCAAATTAAAATGCACGGTCTTTCGCTAATGTCATCACAGGTGACGAGACATGGGTTCACTTTTTTGAGCCAAAACGAAAGATTCAGAACAAAATATGGGCAACAAAGTATTGCAAAAGATCATGCATTGCAAAGCGGACCATGAGCGTCAAGAAGGTAATGTATGCCATATTCTTTTCAAATCAGGGCCCTGCTATTCAGGTTGCTGTGCCTAAAGGCAAATCTGTAAATGCGAAGTTTTACAAGAATAAAGTTCTTCGAAAATTGAAGAAATATTTCAAAGAACGAAGACCCGCAACTGGTTTGGCCAATGTCAGATTGCTACATGACAATGCGTCATCGCACAAGGTGTTCATTGTCTATCTGAAGCAGGAAAATGTTGTTGAACTCCCTCACCCCCCGTATTCCCCTGACCTTGACCCATGTGACTTTTTTTTTTGTTCCCGCGGCTGAAAAAATACCTTTCTGGTCGAAAATTTGTACAGCGCAAAAACCTCGGTTCTGCAATATTCCAGTGCCTTCATAGTATTACTCGAAAAGACTACCAAAATGCATTCAATGATTGGATCAGAAGACTGAAAGTTTGTATATCTGTTAAAGGGGAATACTTTGAGGGGACAAAATATTTTTTTCATCGAAATCTATCACGGAATCATTTTTATGTGCTTGGTTGCATTCATATTTGAACAGTCCTCGCATGTAATATGAATGAAGTCAAGAAGCTATAAGAATCTATAAATGTGCTTGTAAAAGCTAAACAAAACATAAAATTTCTAAATGGACCAAGGGAGTGAGGGATCAAAGTTAATAAAGCAGCAGGATGGGATATGCATCAATGAAATCGTTGGACTGGTATGCAACACTGATGGAAGTATCAATTGAATTTTTCTTAGAGTTTAGAACATACAGGCATCTATAAACTTTGTCATAAAACTTTAACCAAATGCAAATTTCTAAGTCAGTGACCTTGAGGTCAAAGTCACCATGGGTGGGGGGCAGGGACATGCATCACGAAATCGTTTAACAAACATGAAGAGAATCTAACACGTGGTTACAGAGATATCAGCAATGAAAAAGGCTGAACACAAAACTTTGACGTAAAAGTAGATGAACAGACAGACGGCCCACCCAGGGGCTTGACCCAGGGGCTTAATTATTCCATATGAAAGGTAATGGTATAGAGATATACTTTACCAAACATGAAGAGAATTTAACATGTGGTTACAGAGATATCAGCAATGAACAAGAGGGCCAAATGACCCTATATCGCTCACCTGTGTACCAGAAAATCATTAATGGTGTTTTAAGAATGCCCATCGGGACTTGAAGACATAGACTGGGCTACATGGTGCTTCTATGCAGAGCTGGAACCGACCACACATGAGTACTGGTAAACAGGTTCTAAGCCTGCCAAGGAAAAATGGTGCCAGTTGGACGGGCCATGCATAATAACCCTATTGGTTTCATTGGGTGGAAAGGGCTTAAGATATAATTTCATCTCCATGTCGGGCAAAAGTCCCACGAAACTAGAATCAATGTCTCCAAAATTACCTACACTGTGCTGACAGGGATGTTAAACCTCAAATCAATAAACAAGGACAGGTAACTCCAAAGTTGTTTGTCCCATGCAGCCGAAAATCGAACTCTATGTAGACTGTATGTCCCTACTGGTTATCTGCAAGTTTGATGAAGATCAGATCAGAAATGGCGGAGAAAAAGTGGAGACGTCGTTTTCCCCATTATAAGTCTATGGAACCTTTTTGTTTCCATGGCAACAACAGTTCTGATCAAAACTGGTCCAAAACCTAATGCAGTCAATCCCCACACCCAGTGATGCTGCACATAAAATTTGATTGGGATTGGCCAGCTAATCACTTAGATATTCAAGTTCAAAGGTGTGGACGATGGATGGACGAGGGGCGGACGCCGGATGCCTACCTATTCTATAAGCTCACCTTGTGAGCCTTCGGCTCAGGTGAGCTAAAAAGATCAGATCATAAACGGCTGAGAAAAGCTGGAGACACAATTTTTCACTTATATTTATGCTCAAGGACAGGTAACTCCAAACCTATTTGTCCCGTACAGCCCAAATTAGAACTCGAAGTAGACTGTAAGCCCCTCCTGGTTATCTGCAAGTTTGATGAAGATTGGATCAGAAATGGCTGAGAAAAAGTGGAGACTTGTTTTCTCCATTATAAGTCTATGGGAAAATTTTTCACGCTCAAGGGGAGGTAACTGGAAAACCGCTGGTCAGATTCAAACCAAATTCGAACTCGTCTGAGATTTCATGCTTGTCCTTGTTTATGAAAAGTTACAAAAAGATCAGATCATAAACGGCTGAGAAAAGCTGGAGACACCATTTTTCACTTATATTTATAAAGGGCAGGTAACTCCAAACCTATTTGTCCCGTGCAGCCCAAATTAGAACTGGAAGTAGACTGTAAGCCCCTTCTGTTATCTGCAGGTTTGATGAAGATCAGATCAGACATGGCTGAGAAAAAGTGGAGACGTTGTTTTTCCGATTATAAGTCTGTGGGAAAATTTTTCACGCTCAAGGGAATGAAACTGGAAAACGGTTGGTCAGATTCAAACCAAATTCGAACTCATCCGAGATTTTATGCTTGTCCTCGTTTATGAAAAGTTGCAAAAAGGTCAGATTATAAACGGCTGAGAAAAGCTGGAGACACAATTTTTCACTTATATTTATGCTCAAGGGCAGGTAACTCCAAACCTGTTTGTCCAGTGCAGCCCAAGTTCGAACTCTACGTAGACTGTAAGCCCCTCCTGGTTATCTGCAAGGCAGTGGCTATTCGTACGGCCCCGTATGAATAGCCTGCATTGGCTAAACGTACGGCCCCGTACGATTAGCCTGTATTGGCTAATCGTACGGCCCCGTACGTTTAGCCTATATATGCTATATTGGCTAATCGTACGGCCATAATTCGGTACCAAGGAATAGGTCAAAATATATTTTGCGAATATTAAATGTGTATTGGGCAGTATGAAACAGAATTATATTATTTATGTATATATTCTTATAAATATTGTTAAATATTACTATCGATGGTATATACATGTCAACAGAAAAAAATAATAGTTTAACCGTACTATCAATTATCAGTTTGCTTAGGATGGTAAGTTTGTGGACAAGAGCGGGGCGGACGAAGCGGCGACTATATGCTCCCCCGAAATTCTTCGGGGAGCATAAAAATATATATCCCCGTAAACCCGAGTTTTTTTTTTATATATAAATTGGGATTTAGAGGGTTGTTCTTTATTAATAGAAGGGTAACACGAGCAGGTAAGAGTCTGATCAGACTGCGCCTTCGCGGGCGAATTTGTGTGTTCGTTGGTCACACGTCTTTTTGCACCCTTAAATTGTTCCAAGTGTCTCGCTACTACGATAGTCAAGTTTGTTTTGTTTGTTTGTTTTGCAGTTTAAAAGCCTATTCAACACTATTTAAGGTCATTTTTGAGCCGAGCTGTTTACCTATCCACACTTTTCCTGGGCAGGCTTTCACATAAGCGTTTAACAAGTACGTTGTACATTCTTTCGCCAGAAATCGACAACTGCCATTCTTGAATCAGCGGAAGGGACAAAATGACCGTAGAAAAGATTCCCCGTCACTGTGAGACTGTATAGGTCATTTTGGAGACGTTGCTTTCAATTTTGTGGGACTTTTACCCGACATTGAGATGAAATGACAACTCAACCCCTGTCACCCAATGAAACTAACAGGGTTTATAAGCGGGTGCATGTCAGACCGTCCATGCATATAAACCCTTCCAAAATTGGAAGCAACGTCATTGGAAGAATGACATACACAGTGATGACGGGGACGTTAACCCTTTCCCACTTAGATACGTGTTTTTACGTGTCTGCACCCCACCCCCATTTTAAGACCCAGAAGTACCTAAAATCTGCATTTCCTACTCCTGGGTAGTTATGTTTGCTTTAGGATTTGTTGCGCGCCTCCCCACTAAAATATTCTTGGGGGGGGGGGGGGGGGGGGGGGGGGGGAGATGGAAAAGGGGGGGGGGGGGGCACCCCCTCACATCCCGAAAAGTTTGGTGAAAACAGACCATCCATTATGAAACAATGGCTAGTTGAATTTGTTGTCAGGTGCAACACTGAAAATAAGCGAAATTCACAAAATCCCTGAGTGGGAAAGGGTTAAACCTCAAATCAAACAAAACAAAACCAGTACTCACGTGCGGTCGGTTTCCAGCTCTGAGTGAAAGCATCATGCAGCGCATATATTTCTTCAAGCCCCGATGAAATGTTTTGTGGGTGCCCTAAGTAATCGCCCTGTCTGTCCGTCTGCCCGTCACTCTGTCTGTCCGTCTACATTTGTCATGTTTTGTTTTCCAATCTTCCTTTCTCTGGGATACGACAAGGGTTGGCGTGTCGTTAAATCCAAAACAAATGGACACATAAAAAGCCTCCTCATTTAGAGCTATGATCATACGACAGATAAAAATGTTTGATATTTTTCTTAATTCTTGTCCACATATAGATTGTGGGTGCTCGTTAGAACCGACTCAATTAGGCGGCTCTAACGAGTACCCACAATCTATGTTTTATAGCAAAATAAGGAAAATAATAAATTCCCCCCTAAACCTTACTTTTTCTGTGTATAAAGGGGCGTTTAGAGGGGTGTTCATTACATGGACTTGTTAATCTGATGAATACGCCTTCTAAAAGAAGTGCGGTTCCATAGCCTTGCGTCGTGGGTCGTCTGTCGTGCGCCGTCAACAGTTTCTTTAAATGCAAACTCCTAAACCATTTGGTCAATTTGATAAAAACTTCACCGCCCGTCCATTAATATCCTTTATATTTGGGGTTTCAGCACGTTTCACTTAGGGGCTTGGAATGGCTAGTCTTTCAAGGCCGTACGATCAGCTGATTTTTCATACCACCAACAGTACACATGTATCACTTTCTTGGTACCGAACTAGAATGGCCGTACGATTAGCCAAGATAGCCTTTATTGGCTAAAAGTACGGGGCCGTACGATTAGCCAATACAGACTAATCGTACGGGGCCGTACGATTAGCCAATGCAGGCTATTCGTACGGGGCCGTACGAATAGCCACTGCCTATCTGCAAGTTTGATGAAGATCGGATCAGAAATGGCAGAGAAAAGGGGGAGACTTCGTTTTCCCAATTATAAGTCTATGGGGAAATTTTTCACGCTCAAGGGGACGTTACTGGAAAAACGCTGGTCAGATTCAAACCAAATTCGAACTTGTTCGAGATTTTATGCTTGTCCTCGTTTATGAAAAGTTACAAAAAGATCAGATCATAAACGGCTAACAAAAGCTAAAGACACCATTTTTCACTTATATTTATGCTCAAGGGCAGGTAACTCCAAACCTGTTTGACCCGTGCAGCCCAAATTCTAATTCGACGTAGACTGTAAGCCCCTCCTGGTTATCTGCAAGTTTGATGAAGATCGGATCAGAAATGGCCGAGAAAAAGTGGAGACGTAGTTTTCCCCATTATAAGTTTATGGAACCTTTTTGTTTCCATGGCAACCAGAATTCGAATCTGATCAGCCAAAAAACCTTATGCAGCCTTTCCCTCTACCTGATGATGCTTCTCATGAAATTTGATCAAGATTGGCCACAGGGTATTAGAGATATACTTATTTGAAATTGTTTACGGACGCACTCACGCACGACAGACAAAATGTGATCACAAAAGCTCACCTTGTCACTACGTGACAGGTGAGCTAAAAAGGTTTAACATAAAACTTTGATGTACAAGTAGATGAACAGGCAGACGGACAGACAGACCACCAAGGGGCTTGACCCAGGGGCTTAGATATTCCATATGAAAGGTAATGGTATAGAGATATACTTTACCAAACATGAAGAGAATCTAACATGTGGTTACAGAGATATCAGCAATGAAAAAGGTTTAACACAAAACTTTGACGTAGAAGTAGATGAACAGACAGACGGACAGACAGCCCACCTAGGGGCTTAGATATTCCATATGCAAGGTAATCGTATAGAGATATCATTTACCAAACATGAAGAGAATCTAACATGTGGATACAGAGTTATCAGCAATGAAAAAGGTAAAAGTAGATGAACAGACAGACAGACAGACAGCCCACCCAGGGGCTTGACCCAGGGGCTTAGATATTCCATATGAAAGGTAATGGTATAGAGATATCGTTTACCAAACAATAAGAGAATCTAAGATGTGGTTACAGAGATATCAGCAATGAAAAAGATTTAACACAAAACTTTGACATAAAAGTAGATGAACAGACAGATGGACAGACAGACAGCCCACCCAGGGGCTTGACCCAGGGGCTTAGATATTCCATATGAAAGGTAATGCTATAGAGATATCCTTTACCAAACATGAAGAGAATCTAACACGTGGTTACAGAGATATGAGCTGTCAAAAAGGTTTTACGCAAAACTTTGACGTAAAGGTTGACGAACGGTGGGACAGAAGAAAGTACAAACGAACACACTAACGAACGAACCAACCAACAAACGGACGAATGGACGGAAAGACAAAAACTATATACCCCCTTACATACTTCGTATACCAGGGGTATAAAGAGGAAGATTTCATTTGGTACTAAAAGGGTTAATTCAAAGAAACAAACAAATCGGATGCAAAGGCTGCTGTACGGATGGAATGCACAGGCTGATCTGAGTCTTCACTTGATACACATGTAAATTGTAGGAACAGCTGTGCCCTGGCTCATATTTCTTTGCTTTTAACCCTTTTTGTACCAAATGGAATCTTCCTTTTTATATACAGCAGGAGTTCATTTAAAGATTTAGGGGTGTCAGGTTGTGTTTTCTTCAAAATCTATCTGGAAACTGGCTGAACATTTTGCAAACAGTGTAGGCCCTGATCAGACGCTGCATTCTGCTGCGTCTGATCTGGGCCTGCACTGTTTGCCAAGGTACCCTCATAATGAGACCCAAAACAGGTGCATACAGAAATAATTTTGAACTATGCCCATACTTCTTGATCCTAACACTGTTTTCCTCAGGTTTAGATTTCTCTGTTAGCATTGGAGTTGAATGTCGGCCCTCGTCCATCGGGGCTTGAAGATGGGCTGCATGATGCGTCCATGCAGAGCTGAAACCAACCCCGCATGATTACTGGTAAACCGCTTAAGAGGTCTAAGCCTGCCCAGGTAAAGTAGTGCAAGTTGGGCCGTCCGTGCATATAAACCGTATTGGTTTCATTGGGCGGCAGGGCTTGAGATGTCATTTCATCGCAGTGTTAGGTAAAATTCTCACAGAATTGGAAACGTCTCCAAAATGACCTAAATAGTGTTGATGGGAATGTTAAACCTCAAATCAAACAAACAAAATTGGGAGTTGAATGTTTGATTCAGTTTGTCCAAAGGGAGACTGCTTTTCATATACAACAAAGAAAAATATATGTATATGCTATTTTATGTGTTCAACAATGTTTTCATATAATATTTCAGCGTAACATTTGAGCCCTGCCAAGCAAATTTGTGTCTTTGAGCATTCCGTCATGACAAATTATAACTGTGCATGCCCAGTCATTCAGAGGGGCCAGGGATATGGCTTTCTGTCTGAAGGTTCCTCTTGATTCACTGCTTGTATGAGCGAGCAGTGAAGGTTCTGGCGAGACTGCGCAGATGCGCAGGCTCGCCTGAACCTTCGCTTCTCGCATAAGCAATAAGCACCAAAATCGCTTGACGGGGCCCATATAATATTTCAGCGTAACATTTAGTAAAGACGACAGTTAACAAAATATACAGAACACTGAAGATTCCCAGAAACATCCATAGAAAAGAAAAATGCTACTTTACCACAATCTCTTTATAACACAACAGCACTATAACTGTTAAATACAGTATAATTTCTCTATTAAGACCACCTTTGGGACTGTTCAAATTAAACTGTCCCAAAGGTAGTCTCTGGCCAGAGGACACTGTATGCAACAAACACAAAGAAATAATTACTGCAATCTACTAATTAAGTTTTTAATTGCAGAATTTGCCTTAATGATTGGCAGTCTTAATAGCAGAGTTTTACTGTATACGTTAACAGTATTTTGCACAGTAAAATTCCTCTATTAAAACCACCTTAGGGACTGTTCAAAAGTAGTTTTAAGACCTCTTTTGAACAATCCCCAAGAATAAATGAAACCTTTTAAATTATATTTAAAAGCAGAATTAGTCTTAATTCCAGTTGGTCTTAACAGCTGAATTTCAGTAAATTTTGCATGTATCCAAACACAAATATGGTAATTTTTCCAAACAATTGATACATTTGGCCTGTCAGAGTGCAGATACATAGAAAAGTGACCAAAAATGATAATACGGGCCCCGCCAAGCGAATTTGTGTCTTCGAGCATTCGGTCATGACAAATTTTAACTGCGCATGCCCAGCCATTCAGAGGGGCCAGGGATATGGCTTTCTGTCTGAAGGTTCCTCTTGATTCACTGCTTGATTGAGCGAGCAGCGAAGGTTCTGGCGAGACTGCATGGATGCGCAGGCTCGCCTGAACCTTCGCTACTCGCATAGGCGATAAGTACCAAAACGCTTGGCGGGGCCCATACTATTTTGCACAAAATTATGATTACATAAGGAAAACAAGAATTCCACCGAAGGCTATGTCGTGCCTGTGGGGGGCACAAAGTCACCAAACCATGAAATCTAGGCCAAGGTCAAACATTGATGCTTCCATAAAAGTTGCCGTTCCTAGATGGAAGCTTGTACCAAGTATCATTAATGAAGCTCTAATAGTTCTGAGAAATGAACTTGAACATTAGGTTGAACACTAGATTTGATGCCATAGTTCACTAAGTCAGTGAACCATGAAATTTAGGTCAAGGTCAAATATGGATGCCTGCATTATAGTTGTCATTCCTGAATACGTATATACTAAGTATCATTAATGAAGCTCTTACAGTTCCTATGAAATGAACTTGACCATTAGGGTGAACGCTAGGGTGACTGCATTATTTCACGAAGTCAGTGAAGCATAAAATGTAGGTCAAGATCAAATATGGATGCTTGCATTAAAATTGCCATTGCTAGATACAAATTTGTACCAAGTATCATTAATGAAGCTCTTATAGTTCTTGAGCAATTAACTTGACAATTAGGGTGAATGCTAGGGTTGTCGCAATATTTTACAAAGTCGGTGAACCATGAAATGTAGGTAAAGGCTAAATATTGATGTTTAAGTTGCCATCCACAGCTACAAGTTTGTACCAAGTATTATTAATGAAGCTCTTATAGCTCTTGAGAAATAAACTTGACCATTAGGGTGAATGCTAGGGTGGTCGCAAATGTTGATGCCTTGCAAAAATGACAGACGAAGAAACAAACAAACGAATGAATGAACAGATGGAAACCTGGGCACCTTTATCGCTCCATGCTAATAGCAGGCAAGGGCCGTCTGGTTTCGTGCAATAAGATTTTTTAAAAGTTTTCCCTATACAAATCTACGTAAAACTGGAGGAGCCATTTTTGGCCCCAGCAATAATTTGAACAATCTTGGTAGTCCACTAGATGAAGGTTCATACCAAATATCAAAGACCTAGGCCTACTGGTTTAAAGGTTTTCACTATATAAGCCTATGTAAAACCAGTAGGCCCTGGTGTGGGGGAATTTTTTGCCCCAGGGCTATAATCTGAACAATCTTCGTAGTGGTCCACTAGATGAAGCTTCGTAAAAATTCAAAGACTTCTGGTTTCAGACAAGAAGATCTTTAAAGGCTTTCCCCATATAAGCCTATGTTTCCAGGAGATCATCTTTGCACAAGCCATTGGCTTTTTGTCAAATCCTGGTCCATATGTAAAACGACTAGGCCCTGAAGTGGGGGCATTTCTTGGCCGCCAAGGCTATTATTTGAACAATCTTGGTAGAGGTCCACTAGATGAAGCTTCATACCAAATATCAAAGATCTGGGCCTCTTGGTTTCAGACAAGAAGATTTTTGAAGGTTTTCCCTATGCAAAACCAGGGGGCTCTGGTGCGGGCGGCATTTTTGTCCCAAGGGCTATAATTTGAACAATCTTTGTAGAGATCCACCAGATGAAGCTTCAAACCAAACAACAAAGACCTGGGCCTTTTTGGTTCCAGGGCTTTAATTTGAACAATCTTTGTAGAGGCCCATTAGATGAAGCTTCCTAAAAACTATCAAAGACCTAGGACTTCTGGTTTCAGACAAGAAGATTTTTAAAGGTTTTTCTAATTTTCCCCTTTTGGTAGCCTTGGCAACCAGAGTTCTGCATGGAATGGAATTCTTTGAACAATTTTGAGAGAGGACCACCCAAAGATCATTTCTGCCAAGTTTGGTCAAAATCTGTTGAGTGGTCTAGGAGGAGATGTCGTTTAAAGAAATTGTGGCCGGACGATGACGGACGGTGACCCATCACAATAGCTCCCCGGAGCCTTCGACTCCGGTGAGCTAAAAAAAATTGGAAAAAAGGAAAGATTTTGCCTGTGTGTAGATTTACCTAGTTCTCTATCCACAAATGGTTGTTTTTTATATAAATATAATCTATATATCTATTATCTCAGCCTGTATATTATTACTGTATTCTGGGAACCACCTTTACACAGTCATATTGGTTGTCATGTCATAAAGAGACCAATGTGTATATAAATGATAACATGCTGCAGCTACAAAAAAGAAAATAGCTATTTAAAACAAATATATAATAAATTCAAAACTACCCCCACCATCCTAGTAATCTTATGCGAAGGTCTGATTTTATTGCTTCAGCTTCCAGCTTTCAATTTAGACACATCTGAAGAAAAGCCAGGGACCAGCTGTTTAAACCATTGTTAGCTTAACAAACTGGGCCATGTTGTTCAAAGCATCATTAGCTTAACGAGCTTGTTAGTGGTCAAACTGTTTTAACAGTTCTGGCAAGCTGAATATCTGAAATATTGTTATTTTTGCTGACAAAAATGTGAGCAGCAAAACTTTAGCATTTGCAAAAGGTGCAAACATTTTGTAGCAAAAATATTAGCTTATTTGCCATCACTAAAACATGCCTATATAATTTTGACCCCCTCGAACCCATCTTTTATATAGAAAAACTGGGATTTGCAGGGGTGAACATTTTTTTTCTTATTTCTGCTCTAATATAGACTGTGGGTACTCGTTAGAACCGCCTCGATGAGGCGGTTCTAATGAGTACCCACAATCTATATTTTGAGCAGATATAAGAAAAATATCACAATTTCTCATCTAAACATTTAGTTATTTTCGGTGGTAAATTTTACAATGTATTTGTATAGGCGTGTTTTCGTAATGAATATTAAATGATCAAAGTTTTAACGATACATTAACTAACGACATAGTTACTTTTGAACAGCTAGACCCTGTTTAGCAGTCAAAATGTTAAATGTTCTAGCATATCTAATATACAGGAATTGTTGCTGAAAAAAAAAATGTGATTTGCAAAAGCTACTCATACCTTTTCAGCAAAAAATACTGTATATGCCATATTTAATGATCTAACAACATTGTTAGCTTTGAACAACTGGACTCACCAGCCCAGGCTATTCCAAAGCAGCCTAGCCATTGTTTGGAATGCTTAGATCATGAAAATACAAGAGGCTCAATGAGCCTAAACCGCTCACCTGAGGAACTTAAGTTTTAACAATTCACAGACTTGACTACTAAATCTGCTAATAGAATCCAGCCCATTGACCCTTACAGGATATAAGTCATCATTATTGCATTGCATTCCAAGTTTGAGACTTCTAGCTTCTATAGTTCCTGAGAAATCTTTGACGAAAATTTAACATTGGTCAAAATGGAGAGAAAGAAGAATGAAAGAAAAGATGAACAAATAAGCTGAGAAAGCCCAATGTCTCTTACATAAAATAAGTCATCATTATTCTATTGAATACCAAATTTGATGCTTCTAGCTTTTATAGTTCCTGAGAAATCTTTGAATAAAAATTTAACATTGGTCTATTATCTCTATATGGAGAGAAAGAAGAATGAAGGAACAAATGAACCAGACTAGCTCCAAAACCCAATGCAGCCTTTCCCCTTGCCCAATGGTGCTACACATAAAATTTAAACAAGATTGGTCGACTGCCTTCTGAGATATGCTTCATTGAAAGTGTGGACGGAGGATGGACGGACGACAGACGACGGACTCCGGAGCCTTGGTATACTATCAGCTCACTGGAGCCTTTGGCTCAGGTGAGCTAAAAACTCAAGTCGCTATTTCTGTCACAACATTTTCCCTACGTTAAGTCTATGGGCAAATTTTTTTGTCTCTCAAGGTCACGTAACTCCGAGGTCAATATTCCGATTCGGCCCAAAATCGAACTTAACCGAGATTTTATGCCTGTCCTCATTTACCTGCAAGTTTGAAGCTGATATGAATAAAAATAAAGTTGCTATCGTGGTCACAACGTATTTTTTTATGCTCAAGGGCAGGTAACTCCAAGGCAAATATTCCGATTCGGCCCAAGATCGAACTTAACCGAGATTTTATGTCTGTCCTCGTTACCTGCAAGTTTGAAGCTGATCTGAAAAAAATTCAAGTCGCTATTGTAGTCGCAACATTTTCCCTAATTAAGTCTATGGGCAAATTTTTTGTCGCTCAAGGTCACGTAACTCCGAGGTCAATATTCCGATTCGGCCCAAAATTGAACTTAAGCGAGATTTTATCCCTGTCCTCGTTACCTGCAAGTTTGAAGCTGATATGAATAAAAATAAAGTTGCTATCGTGGTCACAACGTATTTTTTTATGCTCAAGGGCATGTAACTCCAAGGCAAATAATCCGATTCGGCCAAAAATCGAACATAACCGAGATTTTATGTCTGTCCTCGTTACCTAAAAGTTTGAAGCTGATCTGAAAAAAAAATTCAAGTCGCTATCGTAGTCACAACATTTTCCCTATGTAAAGTCTATGGGCAAATTTTTTGTCGCTCAAGGTCATGTAACTCCGAGGTCAATAGTCCGATTCGAACTTAACTGAGATTTTATGCCTGTCCACGTTACCTGCAAGTTTGAAGCTGATCTGAATAAAAATAAAGTTGCTATCGTGGTCACAACGTATTTTTTTATGCTCAAGGGCAGGTAACTCCAAGGCAAATAATCCGATTTGGCCCAAAATCTAACTTAACCGAGATTTTATGTCTGTCCTCGTTACCTGCAAGTTTGAAGCTGATCTGAAAAAAATTCAAGTCGCTATCGTAGTCACAACATTTTCCCTATGATAAGTATATGGGCAAATTTTTTGTCGCTCAAGGTCACGTAACTCCGAGGTCAATATTCCGATTCGGCCCAAAATCGAACTTAACCGGGATTTAATGCCTTGTCCTCGTTACCTGCAAGTTTGAAGCTGATCTGAATAAAAATAAAATTGCTATCGTGGTCACAACGTATTTTTTCATGCTCAAGGGCAGGTAACTCCAAGGCAAATAATCCGATTCGGCCCAAAATCGAACTTAACCGTGATTTTATGTCTGTCCTTGTTACCTGCAAGTTTGTAGCTGATCTGAAAAAAATTCAAGTCGCTATCGTAGTCACAACATTTTCCCTATGTTAAGTCTATGGGCAAATTTTTTGTCGCTCAAGGTCAAGTAACTCCGAGGTCAAAATTCCGATTCTGCCCAAAATCGAACTTAACCGAGATTTTATGCCTGTCCTTATTATCTGCAAGAATGAAGTCGATCAGAAAAAAATTGACGGAGCTAGAGTGATGACAAGTTTTTTCCTATGTTAAGTCTATGGGAGCTATATGTTGCCATGGTAACCAGAGTTCCACTCAGATCTGCATGAAAACCTTATGCAGTCTTTCCACTTGCCCAATAATGTTACACATGAAATTTGATCAAAGTCGGCCAAGTAGTCTTCAAGATATACATTTTTGAAATTCACATTAATCCTTATGCAAAAATGCACAAGGGCAGGTAACTCCTAAGTGTATGATCCGATTCTGCCAATTATCGAACTTGACCGAGATTTCATGCCTGTGCTGGTTATCTGTAAGAATGTAGCCAATCCGAACAAAATTGAAGCAGCTACAGTGATGACAACATTTTCCCCATGTTAAGTCGATAGGCAATTTTTCGGGCGCTCAAGAGGACGTAACTCTTGAGTGAATTATCTGATTCGGCCCAAAATCGAACTTGACCGAGATTTTATGCCTGTACTGGTTATCTGCAAGAATGAAGTCGATCAGAAAAAAATTGACGGAGCTAGAGTGATGACAAGCTTTTTCCTATGTGAAGTCTATGGGAGCTAGATGTTGCCATGGCAACCAGAGTTCCACTCAGATCTGCCTGAAAACCTAATGAAGCCTTTCCACTTGCCCAATAATGCAACACATGAAATTTGATCAAAGTTGGCCAAGTAGTCTTTAAGATATACATTTTTGAAATTCCCATTAACCCTAATGCAAAAACACACAAGGGCAGGTAACTCCTAAGTGAATGATCCGATTCTGCCAGTTATCGAACTTGACCGAGATTTCATGGCTGTGCTGGTTATCTGCAAGAATAAAGCCAATCTGAAAATAATTGAAGCAGCTACGGTGATGACAACATTCTCCCCATGCTAAGTCGATAGGCAATTTTTTCAACGCTCAAGGACACGTAACTCCTGAGTGAATAATCCGATTCAGCCCAAAATCGAACTTGATCGAGATTTCATGCCTGTCCTCGTTATCTGCAAGAATGAAGTCGATCAGAAAAAAAATTGACGGAGCTAGAGTGATGACAAGCTTTTTCCTATGTTAAGAACGCTCAAGGGCACGTAACTCCGAGTGAATAATCCGATTCTGCCAGTTATCGAACTTGACCGAGATTTCATGGCTGTGCTGGTTATCTGCAAGAATAAAGCCAATCTGAAAATAATTGAAGCAGCTACGGTGATGACAACATTCTCCCCATGCTAAGTCGATAGGCAATTTTTTCAACGCTCAAGGGCACGTAACTCCTGAGTGAATAATCCGATTCAGCCCAAAATCGAACTTGATCGAGATTTCATGCCTGTCCTCGTTATCTGCAAGAATGAAGACAATCAGAAAAAAATTGACGGAGCTAGAGTGATGACAAACTTTTTCCTATGTTAAGTCTATGGGAGCTATTTGTTGCCATGGCAACCAGAGTTCCAATCCGATCTGCCCGACAACAGTATGCAGCCTTTCCCCCTACCTGATAATGCTTCACATGAAATTTGATCAAGATTGGCCCACTGGTTCCGGAGATATACTTCTTTGAAAGTGTGGACGACGACGACGGACGACGACGGACGCCGGCTCGTGGTATACTAATACCTCACATGAGCCTTCGGCTCAGGTGAGCTAATAAAATTATTCTATACAATATCAATGTTCTCCAAAAACATAAGAGAAAAAGATAGAAAATAATATGGCAGTGTGCAAATATGTTCTATAAATGGGCTATCCTTTGTAAGCAAGGAATACACCACAGAACTAAAAAAAAATGTGGAGTGTACAAGTTTTCCTGGGCTAGACTAGCTAGTTTTGGTCAATTAGGCCTCATCAGTGACCCTCAAATATTTTCAAAAGTCCACCATAGAATCAATGATCCCAAAAGGCAAGAACATGATAAAGGACAGGGAGACTTTTATGGCTGCCACACATTCCCATATATGTAAGAGAAAAAAACAGCAACAGAACATAAAATGGCAAAAAAAACAACAGAACATAAAATGGCAGTAAGCTAGCCCATTTTACAACTAGAAATGTTTTCAGAGGAAAACCATGCCCTCCCCCCCCCCCACAAATATAATTTAAACATCCATGCAACTCTAAAACTCGGGTTTTAAGTCCCCAAATTTTAAGGTGCATACTAGCCGTTTTTGGCAAAAATTGACAGTTTTCAGGCAACTGTGACCTTAAAAAGGTTGCAATCTATATTGTAATACCAGGACTGTTCAAATACGAATGCAACTAAGCACATAAAAATGATTCCGTGATAGATTTCGATGAAAAATTTATTTTGTCCCCTCTAAGTATTCCCCTTTAACAGATATACAAACTTTCAGTCTTCTGATCCAACCATTGAATGCATTTTGGTAGTCTTTTCGAGGTTTACTATGAAGGCACTGGCATATTGCAGAACCGAGGTGTTTGCGCTGTACAAATTTTCAACCAGAAAGGTATTTTTTCAGCCGGGGGAACAAAAAAAAGTCACACGGGGCAAGGTCAGGGGAATACAGGGGGGTGAGGGAGTTCATCAACCTTTTCCTGCTTCAAATAGTCTTGCACAATGAACGCCTTGTGTGATGACGCATTGTCATGTAGCAATCTGACATTGGCCAAACCACCTGCGGGTCTTCGTTCTTTGAAATATTTCTTCAATTTTCGAAGAACTTTATTCTTGTAAAACTTCGCATTTACAGATTTGCCTTTAGGCACAGCAACCTGAATAGCAGGGCCCCGATTTGAAAAGAATACGGCATACATTACCTTCTTGACGCTCATGGTCCGCTTTGCAATGCATGGTATTTTGCAATACTTTGTTGCCCATATTTTGTTCTGAATCCTGTGTTTTGGCTCAAAAAAGTGAACCCATGTCTCGTCACCTGTGATGACAATAGCCAAAGACCGTGTATTGTAATTTGGAAACTTTTTAAGCAACTTCTTGGCACACTGAACGCGTATCTTTATCTGCTCATATGTCAACAGATGGGGAATCCATCTAGCACAGATCTTACTCATTTTCAAATCCCGTTTCAGAATTGTATGAGCTGCTCCTAATGAGATGCCAACCATACTAGCTATTTGCCTAGTGGTGTATCGTGCATCGGTAGCAACTATTTCTTTCACTCTAGCAACCATCGTGGCAGATGTTGCTCTTTTCGGCAAAAGATCATGTGGTGCATCTTCTGTTGAGCCTAGCCCACAGCTGAATTTCTTACACCAACGAAAAACTGTCGGAAAAGACATTTCATTATGCCCATAAACCCAACATATTTCATCAAAAATGTCTTTGCACCGTATACCAAGAATACAACGATTCTTAATATAGAACTGTATTTCAACGGCGTACTCTGACCTTCTTCCAACCATGTTTTGTATTAGTATACAAGAGTAGACAGTGTTTATCAAACGATATACATGGCTAAAGTGCACGTATTTTAACAGGTTTGGTATCAATGTATAGGTAAAATGTTTTTCTACACTGTGATATTTATTTCCAGGTGATTTTCGCATTGGTGCATGAGAAAACATTCATATTTGAACAGTCCTCGTAAGTTTGCCCAACATTCATCAATTCTTAAATGAGACCTGCAGACAAGCCAAAATTGACTGTTTTGTGGGGCCTGGGCCCTTGAAAATAAGGACTATGTCATCAAAACATAATCTGACTGCAATGATATATTGAACCACGTTTGAGCAAATTTTAACAATTTGTTCATGAGACAGGGTGCAGACAAGCCAAAACTGACAGTTTTTGGGGCATGTGCCTGGAAAATAAGGTCAAGTTCACCAAAATAACAAAAATAACTAAATGAATGTGTTCTTTACTGGGAATTCCATGCATATTATTCACTTTTACCATAAACCTGTATACTAAACAACAAAATAAACCCATCCAATGTTAACGTCATCATTGTTTATTTAACATATCATTAAATCTTTAATAATTATTCGATATGGCATAAACACTTTAATAATACATTTGATGACAAAATGTGAATAGCTTTTGCATTAACCCTTATCTAGCTGAATATTCATTTAAGCCACACCCATTTCTGTCTATTGACCAATCAAATTACTTGATGTAATTTATTGCTACAAATTCATAAACTGAATGCCAAACGGTGTAGATCCTGATCAGATGGCTTCTTCAGAAGCCATCTGATCTGGATCTACACTGTTTGCAAAGATAGGGGTTGTCTTGAACAGCAAAAACTACCCACATTTATTAGATATGTATTGTACTTACAAGGGGCAGTTTATATGTTGACCACTAAAAAGCTCATTAAGCTTAAAATGCTATCAAAATTGCACCATGATAGACATATACAGTGCACAGACTTGTTTAAGAAGCAAATGAAACAGCTGAGGCTCAGGTCATCCTGCTTTTCTATGCATTCGATCAGAAACCTTCAAACAAAGACCTATAAGCTTGAATGAAGTGAGCACTGACTGCATGATTATTTGAGAAAATTTACTTATTTTGTCAAATCAGAACTCATATACATGTGCAAATGTGTTAGAAATCACTGACTTACTATCATTTTTGAAAATATTTGATATAACTTGCAACTATATCTTGAGTTAAAACTGTCAAAATATGCTTTTCTTTTGATTATGCCCCGATATCACCATGACAAGAGTTATGTTATTGACTTTATATTGTGACATATTCAGCGCAAGTTCATATGGCAAAGGACTCACCAGCTTGGGAGTGCCTCTCTGCCATTTGAACGAGTGCGGAATATTGCACAATTTAAGTTGATAACCTTTTTTCAAAAATACCCCAAAACACCCAAAACCTAGAATTTGTTATTGCCTGGCATAGAAATCTGAATGAAAAATAAGATTAAATATCTTTTTTTTTTTTAAGTTGCTTAAAATGAAAATAATCTGAATGAAAAATAAGATTAAATATCTTTTTTTTTAAGTTGCTTGAAATGAAAATAATACTGGTTGATAAGTGTCTTCCTACATGATGAAAACCACACCCTATGGCGCCAAAGTGAAGATGACTTTAACATTGGTGGACGTGTCATAATAAAAAACACTGACATTTCCCAACGTAAGATGCCATTTTTCCGAAGTGTCAGTTTTATTTCTTTCATAATACTCCTTATTTCTTAGGTCATATTTGACAGTAAAAAAATGCGCATTATGCACTTTGTCACAACCTATTATTGTTTTGTTATACGTTCTTGCAGTCAATATGCACCACAAGATGGCTGCCGGTTTTTCGTCTCGAAATAGACAAATTTGAAAGTAGTTCTATTGTGAATGAGACCTGAGGTCAAGTAAGGTAAAAAAAATCAATAATGATGATTTTCAATTTGGTACGGAAAACCCAAAACCGGTACCCAGGCAAACAGTGCAGGCCGAGATCAGACGCCCCCCTCTGCGGCGTCTGATCAGGGCCTACACTGTTTGCAAAATGTTCAGCCATTTGCCAAATAAATTTTGAAGAAAACACAGTCTAAAACCCCTAAATTTTGAAATGGACTCGTGCTTTATATGAGGTGGAAGAATCCATTTGGTACAAAAAGGGTCAATTAAGTAATTTTGTATTGACCTGAGCCAATACGAAATTACTTCTTCATGCTGACAAGATAGACCATGCTCTTGATTACCTACACAGACTGATTTGAAACTTCTCTGTGCATATCAAAAGAAACATTTGAAATAAGTTTTTCTCGTCACTGTTCAGGTTTATATGATGACATACCACAAACTTCTATTTTGCTGTCATGTATACATGCTTAGAGCAAAAGCAAATCTACCACTGTCACCAAGGATACGTGTTCTACAGTGACACATCAGGAATGTGTAAGACTATACATTTGTTCATGGGGCAAATTTTCAAAACATACATTGTACTTTTAACCCTCACCATGCTGAACCTGGCTATTTTTCTTTTTTCAAAAACTGTATAGATCCAGATCAGCTGGCTTCTCGGAAGCCAGCTGATCTGGATCTATACAGTTTTTCATTCTGCTTCTGAATCCATTGTAAAATTCGGAATCATGCAGTATAGCAGTCGCAGATAAAATTGACTAGGCAGAGCTATCGTTTGTACCTGCCTTAGGAATATCCCATTAACAAAAAGGTAAACCAAGTCACCTGATTGTGTGAATTCAACTGTAACACAAGCATAGCTGTGGCGTATAAGACCATTTAGTCTGCTTGAATAAAGCGTGCGAAAGGCACTCCACAGAATCTTCTGAGAGACTCGGCAAATTTGACATATATTGACAACACCTGAATAGCTCCGCCTAGTCAATCTTATCTGCGACTACTATACAGATGACTGAAATTTGGAGAGGAGTGTAGTAAATTGAAATATTCAGCATGGTGAAGGATATGCTATAACACTTGTAAATAGGGGGCTGATATATTTAAAATACATTGTACACCACAAACACTTTATAACATTGCTGTAATGATCCTAAGTATTGGGACAGATAGGCCTAAGCAAACGGTGAAGACCCAGATCAGACTGTTTCTGAAGGAGCAGATAAGATTGCACCTCAAGCAGCAGTCTGTTCAGGGTCTACACAGTTTGCCATTTGTATACACCTTATGGATTGCTGGATCGTGAAACATATTTTTCAAAATTTGAGGAGAATTAAGGAGGGTCCTTAAGGTGTCCGAGTTTTTAGGTTTTTTACGGTATTTCCGGGATCCATGTTAAAACCAACATTTGCTAATCAACCATGTTGCAGCCAAACAAAAATGTATACAGAAAATGTGTGCCATTTTACCTCTTTATGTAATTTTGTTTGGATCATTAAATTTAAGGGGAATGGGTACTCCTTGACATTACGAAAACATGCCTATATCTATATAATTTTGACCACCTTGAACCCCACTTTTACACAGTAAAACTGGGGTTTACAGGGGTAAACCTTATTTTACTTATTTCTGCTCTAAAGTATAGATTGTGGGTACGCATCAGAACCACCTCCATGAGGCGGTTCTAACGAGTATCCACAATCTAAATTTTGAGCAGAAATAAGAAAAATATCACAATTTTCCATCTTATTTTTTTTTTCAGCGATAAAGTTTACAATGTATTTGTATAGGCGTGTTTTCGTAATGAGGAATGGATACTCTTTACATAGTTTATACCAGGTTTGTAAAGTCGGACAATTTTCATTATGAGCTGCTTGGTTCCCCCTCTTCAAGGAGCTTCTCTCATAGAAAAAAAGCTTTGCACCATTTGTGCAAAGACTTTGCACAAAACATGCAAAGTTTTTTTTCTACATGATAAGAATGTTTAAGAAAGAGTTACTTGCCCTGGAGGTGTACACATTCTCCTGAAAGCAGATTACACCGACAAGTACGCTTAAATAAGCAACACATGCACCATAAAGAGGTAAATGTGCAGTGTGTTGTACACCACAACCTCTTTATAACATTATTAAAAGGGTCCAAAGCAGAAACCCTGTTAGTTAAACAACCGTGTTATATCCAAACAAAAATGTGTAGATTATAGAAAAATGACCATTTATGGTCATTTTTCTATATCATCTTCACATTTTTGGGATCCATCTCGAAACCGTGTTATATCCAAACCATGTAGTAATGAACCGTGTTATAAAGAGGTTGCGGTGTACCTTCAAATGAAATATTTTGTGGTTCGTTTTAACTCTAATTTTCCTACAGTACAAGAAAAATTCATATTCTCAATACTATAAACAAAACAATAAAAGTCTAACTTCCTCTTCTCAACTGGAAAGTTTGTTTGATTTGAGGTTCAACGTCTTCGTCACCACCGTATAGGTCATTTTGGAGACATTGCTTCCAATTCTGTGGGACTGTTACCCGACATTGAGATGAAATGACATCTCAAGCCCTGTCCCCCAATGAAATCAATAGGGTTTTTAGCATGGGCGGGCCGACTCGCACCTCTTTGCCTGGGCAGGCTTAGATCCTCTAAGCGGTTTACCAGTACTCATGTGTGGATCTGTTTCAGCTCTGCGTGGAAGCATCATGCAGCCCATCTATTTCTTCAAGCCCCGATGGGCGGGGGCTGTCAACTGGAAAGAGGATAGGAACTAACTTGAAAGACTTTAAATGTGAAACTATAATATACGTAGCTGGTGCAATTTGACATGAGACTGACCTATATACAAATAATAAATTAGTCAATGATATCCCCTAATAAGTTGGCTTTCATAAAATTCTCCTGGATTTTCGATATCTGGTAGATGGGGACCCATTTACTGACCACTATGTATTGAATAACAGTATTGACCTCTTCGGAAAATGGCGAAGATAAATATATGCATTCTATCTGTTGTGAAATTAACTCTTGTCCTGCTGAGCCTGGATATGTCTTATCTTTCAAACAATGAAGATCCAGATCAGATGGCTTCTGAAGAAGCCATCTGATCTGGATCTTCATTGTTTGAAAGATAAAATAAGGATAAGGATCTTCATTGTTTGTCATTCAGCTCATGAATTTGTTGCAATGATTTGCATCAAATAATCTGATTGGTTAATAATCAGTAGTGGGTGTGGCATATATAAATATTCAGCAGGTTCAGGGTTAAGTTAATAGAGGTCATCCGTTTCATGTCAAATTGCATTAGCTATACTCTCTATTAATCCTCTTCCTGCTTAATCAGAATATGCTCTACCTTTGCAGTGTAAATCAAGACAAGAAGCCATCTAATCTGGAGCTTCACTGTTTGACATTCAATTGATGAACTTGTATAATTAATACCATATTCGCCCTAATTACCGCACATGCTCCTATAAGCGCACACCAAAGCTATTTTTGAAAAAGAAATGCATAAGCGCACACTTTACAGTAACCTCCCCATGGAAGCTCTCACAGTAAATTTATAAAAAAAAACTTACCGTTATTTCTTCAACAGTGAAGCCAATGCTTGAGTATCCTTTGCTGTCCCATTAAATATCAGTATGTATCATCTCGGAAGCTATTGTTTTCGCATCGAGTGTGCGCTAATTAGGTAGATTTTTCACTGTGATCTTTTGACACGATTTTGAAAAAACTAAGCGCACTGTGCGGTAATTAGGGCGAATACAGTATATAATAATATTTGCTATATGACGTCGCGTCTGAGAGTGTAATAAAGCCATGTAATATTTTCGATAATCCACTAGTGGATTAAATATGCAAATTACTAGATACGTCCCGTAACTTTATATGTATGAAGTCCTTAATGACGTCACGTTTACTAATGGCGGAATATTGATATTTTTGTTAAAAATCGTGAATAAAATGTGTTTTAAATGTAATATGATAAATTGGAGCTTGCATTCGCGCTTAAGTATTACTGAATTTATTAAACTCGTTGAGGAAAAGGGATAAAATGCTCAGCAAAGCCTCGCATTTTATCCCTTTTCCTCAACTCGTTTAATAAATTCAATAATTCATGAACACTCATGTAAAATCCTCTATATAACTTAAAAATTACATCAAGTAATTTTATTGGCTGATAGTATTTAATGGCTGTGGCAAAGTTTTTTTTCAGCAGATTGGGGTTAACCCTTATCCTGCAGAATACCGGTATTCAGTTTAGCCACACCCATTTCTGACTGAACAAATCAGATTACTTGATGTAATTTATTCCTACAAATTCATAAACTGAATGTCAAACAGTGTAGATCCTGATCAGATGGCTTCTTCAGAAGCCATCTGATCTGGATCTACACTGTTTGCAAAGACAGCAGCACAGGAGTTAACACTAAACTGACCAATACATTAATAGCACTTCATATGCATGAATGCATATATAACCAAATACAATACTTCTAATGAGTGCTAGTATTCACTGGTATTGTTTTGATCAAAGTGATTCCCGTCTCAAGGCATTCAACTAAGGTCACAATATGTAGGCACCCATTTGGATCACTTCAGCATCGAACATTAAAAATTTGTTCCTAACATGACTTTAGAAACTTCATCAAAGAATTAACAAGATTTCAGAAACACTATCAAAGAACTGTTAACACCAGACTTAGGAGGCGTATGCAGCCTTGCAAACTACATTGCTGTGTATGAAGAGACTCAATAAAACAGAGTCTCCGATTTTCATTCTTTTATGTGTTCTTTGTTTCCAAAGGCAACCTTTTATCTTTTCATTTTACCTCACTGCAACTGATGTTAAGTGCCGTGTGGCGGCCATAAAAAGTCTCCCCCCTGCTTCATCATAGTGCAGATTATATTTTCTTTTCGTTTGGGATCATTGTGTCCATTCTGGTTACTTTGAAAATCGAATATCGCTTAAGCCAGTGCTAGGAGCCATATGCAGCCTTGCAAACTACATTGCTGTGTATGAAGAGACTCAATAAAACCAAGTCACTGATTTTCGTTCTTTTCTGTGTTCTTTGTTTCCAAAGACAACATTTTAGCTTTTTATTTGTATGAGCCCTTTGCATCTTATGAGACTGGGAAGTTATGAGACATGAGATGCAGAAAGGGTAAGGGTGTTTAATGAATAACGAATACGCAAATAGCAAAAACTTTGGTGAGAACAGCAAAAATGCTGGTGAGAACATCAATAGCTCTGCTATGTGCATTCTAACCAGAGCTTTTGCCAGAAAATATTAGGAACTGCGATTAATTATCTGATAGCGTATTTCGTATTTCTCTTTCAAACCTTTTGACCATACTGTCCTGAATCTCCAACTCTTAATATTTTCATGTTTCATAAGCACTTGTTATATAGGATGTTGTGTATGTTGTAGTTGAAGTTAACGTCACTGCAGGTACCAAGACGTCACTGAATATCACAATTTTGTCATTATAATATAGCTGATTTGACTGCATTATTATAAATCCATGCTCAGCATCACATGAACAAGTCCATGAAATGAAGACCCCACTAAACCCCACTTTATAAAGAGAAAACTGGGGTTTATGGGGTATTCATTATTTTTCTTATTTCTGCTCCAAGATATAGGTTGTGGGTACTCGTTTGAACCGCCTCAATGAGGCAGTTCTAACGAGCACCCACATCCTATGTTTTGAGCATTTATAAGAAAAATATGAAGGATTTTCATGAGAAAAGTAGCCATTTTGGAGACGGAAAAATGCACTATGTTGTACGGTGAGTTATCGTAATGGAAAAGAAAAAGACGCTTGCATGGGTATGAGGGGTAGGGAGAACTATACAGATCTTGGGATCACAGTCTGGCATCATGAGGCAGACAGTGACTCTCGGGACAGTTTTTTCTATAAACTCCTCCCATCATGAATGATTCAAACATTACAGTATGCTAATGAACCTATTGCATATCACCACTAAATCATCATGAAAACACGCCTATATAATTTTGACCCCCTTGAACCCCACTTTTATACAGTAAAACTGGGGTTTAAAGGCTTAAACCTGATTTTTCTTATTTCTGCTCTAAAATATATATTGTTGGTTCTCTTTAGAACCACCTCAATGAAGCGTATCTAACGCGTACCCACAATCTATATTTTGAATATAGATTGTTGGTACTTGTTAGAACCGCCTCAATGAGCCGGTTCTAACGAGTACCCACAATCTAAATAGATTGTTGGTACTTGTTAGAACCGCCTCAATGAGCCGGTTCTAACGAGTACCCACAATCTATATTTTGAGCAGAAATAAGAAGAAAAATATCAGAATTTTTCAACTTAATTTTTTTTCGAGGGTGGTAAAGTTTACAATGTATTTGTATAGGCCAGTTTTCGTAGTGGTTGTCATTACCATCAAATATAATCCTCCTCACCCAGGGCCAGTTGTTCAAAACTACATTGTCAATAGTTAACATATCATAAATTCTTTGATCATTTACTGTGGAAAAATACATTTTTGCTGAAAAAATGATTTGCAAAAGCTCATCACGAAAACACGCCTATATAATTTTGACCCCCTTGAACCCCACTTTTATATAGTAAATCTGGGGTTTCCGGGGGGTATACCTTATTTTTCTTACTTCTGCTCTAAAATACAGATTGTGGGTACTCGTCAGAACCGCCTCGATGAGGCGGTTCTAACGTGTGCCCACAATCTATATTTTGAGCAGAAATAAGAAAAATATCACAATTTTTCATCATAAAATTTTTCATTTTTTCGGCGATAAAGGTGGCAATGTATTTGTATAGGCGTGTTTGCGTAATCTGTGCTCACATTATCCCAGCAACAATACCAGCAGCCAGTTGTTCAAAGCATTGTTAGCTTAATGAGCTTGTTAGTGGTCAAATTGTTAACTGTTCTAGTAGGTACAATATCTAAAGTTTTGTTATTTTTGCTTAAACAAATGTGAGCAGCTTTTGCACTTCAAAAATATTAGTATTTTCACCATATTGAATGATCAAAGTTTTAACGATATGTTAGCTAACGATGTCCTTAGTTTTGAACAACTCTGGCCATTTGTTCAAAACGACATCGTTAGCTAACAAGGGCCAGTTGTTCAAAACTAAGGACGTCATTAGTTAACATATCGTTAAAATTTTGATCATTTGATGTGACAAATATGCTAATATTTTTGCTGAAAAAATGTGAGCAACTGCTCACATTTTTTCAGCAAAAATACCAAAATTTTAGATATTGTACCTGCTAGAACAGTTAACAATTTGACCAGTAATGAGCTTGTTAAGCTAACAAGGCTTTGACCAACTGGCTCGAGATCTTGAAAATTTTGATCATTAAATATGGCAAATACACTAATATTTTTGCTGAAAAAATGTGAGTAGCTTTTGCATATGAAAAAGCTACTCACATTTTTTCAGCAAAAATACCAGAATTTTAGATAATGCACTTGCTAGAACAGTTAACAATTTGACCAGTAACGAGCTCATATAGCTAACGATGCTTTGAACAACTGGACCCTGACCCCTGAATATCAGACATTGTACTTACTAGAACATTTCACATTTTGACCACTAACGAGCTCATTAGGCTAACAATGCCCAGGGGCCAGTTGTTCAAAACTAATGACGTCGTTGGTTAACATATCGTTAAAACTTTGATCATTAAATATGGCAAATATGCTGAAATTTTTGCTGAAAAAATGTGAGCAGCTTTTGCAGACGCAAAAGCTGCTCACAGTTTTTCAGCAAAAATACCAAAATATACGATATTGTACTTGCTAGAAGAGTTAACAGTATGACCACTAACAAGCTCGTTAAGCTAACAATGCTTTGAACAACTGGGCCCCCGCCACTTGTCAGCAATTCAAACAGGACCTTATGTGACCTAGATAAAGTATTGTCTATTAAACTGAAATTTCCCACTGTCTAATGTTGGAATCCCTGCCAGCGGAGACAAGAATGTTGTTGCTTAGCCAGACAAGTCCTGTTACTGATGACATCTTGTGGGCAGCTGCAAAAAAGGCAAAGATTTACATGTACATATTGATAATGTTTCTTTGTTTGGATATTAATGGACCAGTCATCAATGTTTAGGTCATATCAAGCCAGTCAGTTTACCTTACTACAATTTAAACATAAGTGGTTTACCAGTACAGTGCATGTTCTTTTGCAAGAAACTGACAACTGCTCTTCTTGAAACAGCAGGAGGGAGAGAATGAGTGTAGAAAAGATTTCATGACCAATCTCAACCAAAAAATGTTGCCAGCCCGGCAGGTATCCAACCTGCACCCACCTGATGACCCATCACGAAAACACGCCTGTATAATTTTGACCCCCTCTAACCCCACTTTTATATAGTAAAACTGGGGTTTGCAGGGGTAAACCTTATTTTTCCTATTTCTGCTCTGAGATAAAGATTGTTGTTACTCGTTAAAACCGCCTCAATGAGGCGGTTCTAACGAGTACCCACAATCTATATATTGAGCAAAAATAAGAAAAATATCACACTTCTTCATCTGAAAATTTTCATTTTTTCGGCGATAAATGTGTCAATGTATTTGTATAGGCTTGTTTCCGAAATGCAGTCAGATGCATATCTGATTCAACTGCCAAGGCAAGTACATGTAATACATATTGACCAGAGGACCAATGGTCCTGAGCAGCTCACCTGAGTGCTGGGAGTTTATGAAGCCATTGGATTTTTGAGAAGAAGATCAGGGCCTGCACTATTTGCTAACAGAATTTTCTGTCAAAAACAGAATAAAAACCTAGAAAATAGAAATGTGTCAATGCCACACAGATGCCCCCACTCAGGGGCCCACCTCACCCCAAAAAAATCATGTTGCAACAATAGATATCACTTGACAGCATAAGACATCTGGAAACGTGTCCTTGAGGTCATTGGCATAGGTGGAGGTATTGTCGATTCAGCCTTTGAAAAAACAAGCAAATTCCAAAGAGAATTTATGTCCCCCGCCTTATTTTCATTTGTGAGGTTAAAAAAGAAGTAAGTTAACCAGGCAACCATTGGTATCACTTAATGCGGATAGTGAAAAACAATAATTAAAGGATTCTGTAAAAGGCACATGCACATTTTCAGTCCATATCAAAACACCTGTAAAGATTCTGAAGGATCAGTTTTAAACTGTAGGAGGAGTTGCACACACAATGTACCTACTACATATCCAGTTTCATATTATAGATGGGCAATAAAACTCTAAGTTAAAAATGTGAAAAAAGTGAAAGGAAATATTTTAAGATTCTGTAAAAAGCAAATGCATATCTTCAGACCATAATTCAACCAACTTTTCAGTTTTGGAAGGATTGGCATTAAACTGTAGGAGGAGTTGCGCTCACAAGGTACCTACTACACTATAGTCTTTTATAGAATTGATGCATGAAAAAAGTCTAAGTTAAAAATGTGAAAAAAAGTGAAAAAAAATAATTAAAGAATTCTGAAAAAAGCATATGCACAACTTCAAACCATCATAAAGACACCTGTAAAATTTCAGAAGGATCGGTATAAAACTGTAGGAGGAGTTGCGCTCACAAGGTACCTACTATGAATTCGGAACGATGCAAAAAAGTCTAAGTTAAAAATGTGAAAAAAGTGAAAAAAAAAATATTAAAGAATTCTGAAAAAAGCATATGCACAACTTCAAACCATGATAAAGACACCTGTAAAATTTCAGAATGATCGGTATAAAACTGTAGGAGGAGTTGCGCTCACAAGGTACCTACTATGAATTCGGAACCATGCAAAAAAAGTCTAAGTTAAAAATGTGAAAAAAATTAATTCAAGGATTCTGAAAAAAGCACATCCACAACTTCAAACCATGCTAAAGACACCTGTAAAATTTCAGAACGATCGGTTTAAAACTGTAGGAGGAGTTGCGCTCACAAGGTACCTACTACAAGCTCGGAACCACGCACCATGCATCACGCACCACAGAAAGCCGAATACTATGTCCCCTCGCTTTTCTTCGAAAAGGCGGGGGGCAATAAATATCATCATACCAAGTATGACCCTGTCCATCAAATGGTTTGGAAAATATGAGCTCTTTATAAACTTTAACATTAAAAATTTCTAAGTCTGTGACTTGACCATGAGGTCCCGGTGCAGGGGCGGGGTAATGGCTAAATAAAAGTTTTGACCTGTATCTATCATCATTCCAAAAATAAAGCAAACCCATTATATGGTTTGGAAAATATGAGCTCAAAAAATCTTTAATATAAAAAATTTCCAACTTGACCATGACCTTCACATCAGGGGCGGTGGTATGGCTGAAAAAAACTTTGAACCTGTAACTATCACTATAGCAAATATGAAGCAAATTCATTATATGGTTTGGAAAAAATGAGATCTTAACATACTTTAAATTTAAAATTTTCTATGTTTGCGACCTTGACCTTGAAGTCACATGCATAGGTGGGGTATTGCTGTATGTCACTTTAGACCTAGCTGTATCTGTTATCGTACCAAATATAAACCGAATCTATCCTATGGTTTTGAAAATATGAATTCTTAAAAACAATAACGTTAAAACTTTCTAAGTCTGTGACCTGACCCTTACGTCATTGGCATGGGTCGGGATATTACTGAATAAAACTTTGGACCTGCATCTGTTATCAAACCAAATAAGAACCACATGAATCATAAAAAGTCAGGTCCAACCTGGAACAAATACCTTCACCCGCGTCTTTAACATTAACAACTCCTAAGTCCATCACCTTGACCATAAGGCATGGGTATGGGTGGGGGTATTTCTGAATACAACTTTGGACCTATATCTATCATCATATCAAATATGAACCAATTCCATTGCATGGTATGAAAAACATGAGCCCAAGTTCTACCTGGTACAAATACCTTACCCTGAATCTAACAGGATCACATCCGTACACACATTCGCATCATGTACATACACACATTTGTACATACATTCGTATGCAAAACCAAAAAACTTAATGCCCCCAGCATCATCCGATGTGGGGGTGGGGCATAAAAATAGGCCTGACATGCCTTTTAAGACAAATGTCTAACATATAGCAATGGAGTCCACTATGGGTTAAGATCCTCCATTTATATAATGTTCATTGATGTAAGAAAACATTCTGACACAAGTAAAGTAAGTGAACCCTGAATGAGGTTCAAATGAACTGTGCTTTTACAGTCTTCCCTCTTTATACCGACATTCGTTATGAAGGCAAAACTCGTTATAACGACAATTTCAAAAGATTAAATTCTTAGCTCAAGGCTTAGCCTCGATTCTGAGGGACGTGGGCTTCCTTCGATTTGGAAATGCCCAATTCCAATCCACAGTCATGAAAGATTCTTGTAATGTAATACTTCAAGAAACAAATGTTATAGATATTTGTTAGAATCGCCTAACCGAGGCGATTCTAACAAATGTCTATAACATTTGTTTCTTGGAGTAATGATGTGGTAAAGACCTTTAACAACCTATCATACTTCTAACTGGGATTCTTTATTTTACAACGGCAAATTCATTATAAAGGCACAATAATAGGGAACAAATTCTGTCATTATAATGCGGGTCCTCTGTATGTTGTTCATACTACTGTCAAACTTCAATGGCTCAAACACATCTGGGACCATGAACGTTATTTGGGCCCCGTCAAGCGATTTTGGTACTTATCGCCTATGCGATCAGTGAAGGTTCAGGCGAGCCTGGGCATCCGCGCAGTCTCGCCAGAACCTTCGCTGCTCGCTCATACAAGCAGTGAATCAAGAGGAACCTTCAGACAGAAAGCCATATCCCTGGCCCCTCTGAATGGCTGGGCATGCGCAGTTAAAATTTGTCATGACGGAATGCTCGGAGACACAAATTCGCTTGGCGGGGCTCATTTAGAGACAGAGGTAGTTCAAGCCACCAAGGGTTGATCTAAGCACCAGATAAGGAGGCATAATGTGCTCATCTTTCCAATTTTCTTCACAATAAATGTATTTTGTGTGTACTCATTAAGATTGCCTCATCGAGGTTATTCAAATGAGTAAAGACAACATACATTTTCAAGGTCAAATAAGACAATTATTTCAAATATATTTATTATATGGCGGTTTTGGTACTTATTGCCTATGCGAGCAGCGAAGGTTCAGGCGAGCCTGCGCATCCGCGCAGTCTCGCCAGAACCTTTGCTGCTCGCTCATACAAGCAGTGAATCAAGAAGAACCTTCAGACAGAAAGCCATATGCCTGGCCCCTCTGAATGGCTGGGCATGCGCAGTTAAAATTTGTCATGACGGAATGCACGAAGACACAAATTCGCTTGGCGGGGCTCATATCTGCAGTTATGGAAACTTTTTCCTTGGGACTCAAGATCAATTTCGAAACAGCACTGGCAAACAAGTCATTGGTGTTCGAGCCATCAGTGTTTCACTGTACAAAGAATTTAAGAAAACTATGGGAATGAGAACAACTGGCAGATTTTTCCACCATTTTTCAAAGGAGACAACTTTCGGGACTTCCTGTTCTCTTTTCTGTAAGCCCTGACCCAGTGATAAAGGGGTCTACTCTTAAAGGAAAGAATCTGCTCCTCACAAGCAAATTCTGTCCTTTATTAACATGGGAGACAAAAATACTTTTGCAGGAGTTGCCTCCCCTGAAGGTGTTCCTGTTCCCCTTAATTGCTACCAAACGAAAACTTACGTTTGATGGTAAGAACCTTGGGCATCACAGACTGGAATTCTGCTACATCCCAAATAACGATGTTCTGATCTAGACTGCCTGTAGCAAAATGTTGCGAGTCTGGACTCCAGGCCACACAATCAATACGACCTGTATGCTTCTTATGCCCCGACACCACCTGAAGTGCAAACACAACACACTAGGAAAACATGTCCATAAGAAATAATGGCGTCCAACATGGTGTCAGAAGATGATAAATATTAGGCAAAAATGATAACATCTTTATTATTTCTGCTTTCAACATAGATTGTGGGTGCTCGTTAGAACCGCCTCATTGAGGCGGTTCTAACGAGTACCCACAACCTATGTCTTTGAGCAGAAATAAGGAAAATAATGTTTACCCCCGTCAACCCCAGGTTTCTCTATATAAAGTGGGGTTTAGGGGGTCTTTATTTCACGGACTTGTTCACGTGATGTAATATAAAATTTCATCCACAGCAAGCACCCCACCACCACCCTGGAACCCCCCCCCCCCCCCCCCCTGTTTACAAGTCTGTGTAATAAGCACCCCCATCTAAATCCAACTTTACATAGATAACAAGAGGACTAAGCTAGCTTGGTCCTGTATCGCTCACCTGAGCTAACAGATTCAAAGTTTAAGGAAGTGCCAACTGAAGGCAATGGGAGGACATGGTGATGACATGGTATGCATTTTCTGAAAATCAAGTAGAATTTAACTCTATGATAAACAGGCTGACCTCACCGGTTTTCAAACTCATTCAAGCTTTTATTCCTGACTTGCTTTGAAGATCCTATCTAAACTGAAGTGGCTATGGTGATGAAAAGTTCAAAAACAAGAGTTTTCAAACTCCTCCAAGCTTTCTGCCTGACTTCCTTGTTTGTAAGTTTCATGAAGATCCGTTCAAAACTTAAGGGGCAGCAGTGATAACAATGTCGAAAATAGGCATTTTCAGCAATCAAAGGCACGTCACTCTATGATAAATGTGCCGACTTGGCCGGTATTCGAACTCACCTCAGGTTTTATTCCCAGCCACCTTACATGTAAGTTTCAGAAAGATCCGATCAGACTTGGCCAGTATTCAAACTCATCCAAGATTTTATTCCCAGCCACCTCACATTTAAGTTTCAGAAAGATCCGATCAAAACTGAAGGGGCTACGGCGATGACAAGGTCAAAATTTGGCATTTTTAGCAATCAAAGGGATGTTTCTCTAAAATAAATGAGCTGACTTGGCCAGTTTTCGAACTCATCCGAGGTTTCATCCCCAGCCACCTTACATATAAGTTTCAGAAAAATCCGATCAAAACTGAAGGGGCTACAGTAATGACAAGGTCAAAAATCAACATTTTCAGCCATCAAAGGGACAGAACTCTAAGATAAATGGGCTGACTTGGCCTGTTTTCGAACTCATCCAAGATTTTATCCCGAGCCAACTTACATATAAGTTTCAGAAAGATCCGATCAAAACTGAAGGGGCTATGGTGATGACAAGGTCAAAAATCGGCATTTTCAGCAATCAAAGGGACGTAAATCAATGATAAATGGGCCAACTTGGCCGGTATTCAAACTTATCCTAGGTTTTATCTCCAGTCACCTTACATATAGGTTTCAGAAAGATTCGATCAAAACTGAAGGGGCTACGGTGCTGACAAGGTAAAAAATCGACATTTTCAGCCATCAAAGGGACATAACTATATAGTTAATGGGGCAACTTGGCCGGTTTTCGAACACATCTGAGGTTTTATCCCCAGCCACCTTACATATAAGTTTCAGAAAGATCCGATCAAAACTGAAGGGGCTACAGTGTTGACAAGGTCAAAAATCAACATTTTCAGCAATCAAAGGGACCTAACTCTATGATAAATAGGCCACCTTTGCCGGTATGCGAACTCATCTGAGGCAATACCCCCAGCCACCTTGCATATAAGTTTCAGAAAGATCCGATCAAAACTGAAAGGGCTACGGTGATGACAAGGTCAAAAATCGGCATTTTCAGCAATCAAAGGGACGTTACTCTGTGATAAATGGACCAACATGGCTGGTTTTCGAACTCATCCAAGATTTTATCCCCAGCCACTTTACTTATAAGTTTCAGAAAGATTCGATCAAAACTGAAAGGGCTACAGTGATGACAAGGTCAAAAATCAGCATTTTCAGCAATCAAAGGGACGTTACTCTACGATAAAAGGGTCGACTTGGTCGGTTTTCGAACTCATCCGAGATTTTATCCACAGCCACCTTACATATAAGTTTCAGAAAGATCCGATCAAAACTGAAGGGGCTACGGTGATGACAAGGTCAAAAATCGGCATTTTCAGCAATCAAAGGGACGTAACTCTATGATAAATTGGCGGACTTGGCCGGTTTTCGAACTCATCCGAGGTTTTTTCCACAGCAACATTACATATAAGTTTCAGAAAGATCCGATCAAAACTGAAGGGGCTACGGTGATGACAAGGTCGAAAATGGGCATTTTCAGCAATCAAAGGGACGTAACTCTGATAA
Organism: Lucinisca nassula; assembly: GCA_963580285.1. NCBI lineage: Eukaryota > Metazoa > Mollusca > Bivalvia > Lucinida > Lucinidae > Lucinisca > Lucinisca nassula. Next base: position 133,537,498 of record OY757010.1, on the reverse strand, counting down.
ATGGGCCGACTTGGCCGGTTTTCGAACTCATCCGAGTTTTTATCCCCAGTCACCTTACATATAAGTTTCAGAAAGATCCGATCAAAACTGAAGGCGCTACGGTGATGACAAGCATTTTCCCATAGTAAGTCTATGGGACCTTGTGGTTGCCATAGGAACCAAAGTTTTAGAGCGATTTCAAAAAAAAGTTTATGTCATCAATGCCCCACCAGAGGCATGCTACAGGTGAGAAATGATTGAGATCAGCCTGCAGGATACAGAGATATAGCTGCTCAAAAGTGTGGACGGACGACGGACGACGGACGACGGAGGACCCACTATACTATAAGCTCCCCTGGAGCCTTCGGCCCAGGTGAGCTAAAAATGGGGTTTATGGGGGTATTTATTACTTTCCTTATTTTTGCTCAAAAACACAGTGTGGGTACTCATTAAAACCATCTCAATTAGGCAGTTATAACAAGCACCCAAAATCTTTTTTTCAACTAGGAAAAAGAAAAATATCACAAATTTTTTATTTTTCAACTAGGAAAAAGAAAAATAGCAGAAAATGTTTATGGGAAATATAACCATTTTAGAGATATGAAAAATGCACTATGTTACATGGACATGTTATTGTAATGCTTATACAGGCAATGGAAAAGAATTGTAATTTATTCTGAGACAAATCACTGGTTGAATGAGTCTGATACAAAACACCATCATTTTTTAATGTTACTTGTAGATTTTTTGTTGTCAAAGTAACATTATTTTCTCACACCAAAAAAATTACAAATGTTACACCCAAAAATGTTGGCAGAATTTCTCCTGACACAGGCAAATGTTTTGAAGAATTTGAAAGAAACAATAATATATTGTTGTTTGCTGTTTGTTTGCATTGGAGTTTAATGGCCCAGTCAAGACTATTTTAGGTCATTTTTGAGCCGGTCGGTTTACCTATCCACACTTTCCTGGGCAGGCTTATACGTAAGCGGTTAACCAGTACAGTCCACATTCTTTTGCCACAAACTGACAACTGCCCTTCTTGAATCAGCGAAAGGGAGAGAATGTCCGTAGAAAAGATTTCATGATCAATCTCCACGAAAGAATGTTGCCGACCCCGGCAGGTATCGAACCCGCGTCCTCCTGATCACCAGTCAGACACGCATCCGGCTGAGCTACCGAGGCCGGCAAAATGTTGTTTTTTTGAGTGTTAGAATCAGAGTATGTCATTTCACGTAAGTGACTTGTTGAGTTAAAAATCAAACTTTTGAGGTCAGATGTAAGTAGACAACAAGTGAACAAGTCCATGAAATAAATACCCCCCTAAACCCCACTCTATATAGAGAAAACTGGGGTTTATGGAGGCAAACATTATTTTCCTTATTTCTGCTCCAAGACATAGGTTGTGGGTACTCATTAGAACCGCCTCATTGAGGTTGTTCTAAGCAGCACCCAAAACCTTTGTTTGGATTATAAATAATAACAAGAGGGCCATGATGGCCCTGGATCGCTCACCTGATCCATAGAGTAACAAGTGGGCCCCGGGCAGGGCCATTATTGACCCCAGGGTTATAATGTGCATAATGTTGAGGGAGGTCTAAAAGGTGAAGCTTCAGACCAAACATCAACAAAGGCTATAATTCGAACAATCTTGGCAAAGGTCTACTAGATGAAGCTACACACCAAATATCAAAGACCTGGGCCTTGCGGTTTCAGAGAAGAAGGTTTTTTTAAAGATATTCCCTACATAAGCCTATGTAAAACCAAATGGCCCCGGGGCAGGGGCATTTTTGGCCTCAGTGCTATAATTTAAACAATCTTGATAGAGGTCCACTAGATGAAGCTTCACACCAAATATCAAAGACCTGGGCCTTGCTGTTTCAGAGAAGATTTTCACAGATTATCTCTATATAAGTCTATGTAAAACCAAAGGGCCCTGGGGCGGGGGCATTTGTGGCCCGAGGGCTATAATTTGAACAATCTTGGTAGAGATCCACTAGATGAAGCTTCATACCAAATATCAAAGACCATGGTGTTGCAGTTTCAGAGAAGAAGATTTTTAAAGATTTCCCTTTATAATTCTATGTAAAGCCAAAGGGTCTCAGGCGGGGGCATTTTTGGCCCCAGCACTATAATTTGAACAATCTTGATAGAGGTCCACTAGATGAAATTTCACACCAAATATCAAAGACCTGGGCCTTGTGGTTTCAGAGAAGATGATTTTGAAGAGTTTCCCTATATATGCCTACGTAAAACCAAAGGGCCCCGGGGTTGGGGCTTTTTTGGCCCCAGCACTATAATTTGAACAATCTTGGTAGGGGTCGACTAGATAAAGCTTCATACCAAATAGCAAAGACCTGGGCCTTGTGGTTTCAGAGAAGAAGATTTTTAAAGATTTTCCCTATATAAGTCTATGTAAAACCAAAGGGCCATGTGGCGGGGGCACTTTTGGTCTCAGGGCTATAATTTGAACAATCTTGGTAGAGGTCCACTAGCTGAAGCTTCATAACAAATATCAAAGACCTAAGCCTTGTGGTTTCGGAGAAGAAGATTTTTAAAGATTTTCACTATATAAGTCTATGTAAAACCAAAGGGCCACATGGCAATGGGCATTTTTTGTCTCAGGGCTATAATTTGAACAATCTTGGTAGAGGTCCACTAGCTGAAGCCTCATCACAAATATCAAAGACCTAAGCCTGGTAGTTTCAGAGAAGAAGATTTTTCAAGATTTTCCCTATATAAGTCAATGTAAAACCAAAGGGCCCCGGAGCGGGGGCTTTTTTGGCCCCAGGGCTATAATTTGAACAATCTTGGTAGAGGTCCACAAGATGAAGCTTCATACCAAATATCAAAGACCTGGGCCTTGTAGTTTCAGAGAAGAAGATTTTTAAAGATTTTCCATATATCAGCCTATGTAAAACCAAAGGGCCCCGGGACGGGGGCATTTTTGGCCCCAGCACTATAATTTGAACAATCTTGGTAGGGGTCCACCAGATGAAGCTTCATACCAAATAGCAAAGACCTGGGCCTTGCAGTTTCAGAGCAGAAGATTTTTAAAGATGTTCCCTATATAAACCCAAGTGAAACAAAAGGGCCCCGGGGTGGGGGCATTTTTGGCCCCAGCACTATAATTTGAACAATCTTGGTAGGGGTCCATCAGATGAAGCTTCATACCAAATAGCAAAGACCTGGGCCTTGCAGTTTCAGAGAAGAGATTTTTAAAAATTTTCCCTATATAAACCCATGTGAAACAAAAGGGCCCTGGGGCGGGGGCATTTTTGGCCCCAGCACTATAATTTGAACAACCTTGGTAGGGGTCCACTAGATGAAGCTTCATACCAAATATCAAAGACCTGGGCCTTGCGGTTTCAGAGAAGAAGATTTTTAAAGATTTTCCCTATATAAGCCCATGTAAAACCAAAGGGCCCTGGTGCGGGGGGATTTTTGGCCCCAATTTGAACAATCTTGGTAGGGGTAAGATTTTCCCTATATAAGTCAATGTAAAACCAAAGGGCCCCGGAGCGGGGGCTTTTTTGGCCCCAGGGCTATAATTTGAACAATCTTGGTAGAGGTCCACAAGATGAAGCTTCATACCAAATATCAAAGACCTGGGCCTTGTAGTTTCAGAGAAGAAGATTTTTAAAGATTTTCCATATATCAGCCTATGTAAAACCAAAGGGCCCCGGGACGGGGGCATTTTTGGCCCCAGCACTATAATTTGAACAATCTTGGTAGGGGTCCACCAGATGAAGCTTCATACCAAATAGCAAAGACCTGGGCCTTGCAGTTTCAGAGCAGAAGATTTTTAAAGATGTTCCCTATATAAACCCAAGTGAAACAAAAGGGCCCCGGGGTGGGGGCATTTTTGGCCCCAGCACTATAATTTGAACAATCTTGGTAGGGGTCCATCAGATGAAGCTTCATACCAAATAGCAAAGACCTGGGCCTTGCAGTTTCAGAGAAGAGATTTTTAAAAATTTTCCCTATATAAACCCATGCGAAACAAAAGGGCCCTGGGGCGGGGGCATTTTTGGCCCCAGCACTATAATTTGAACAACCTTGGTAGGGGTCCACTAGATGAAGCTTCATACCAAATATCAAAGACCTGGGCCTTGCGGTTTCAGAGAAGAAGATTTTTAAAGATTTTCCCTGTATAAGCCCATGTAAAACCAAAGGGCCCTGGTGCGGGGGGATTTTTGGCCCCAATTTGAACAATCTTGGTAGGGGTCCAATAGATGAAGCTTCATACCAAATATCAAAGTCCTGGGCCTTGCGGTTTCAGAGAAGAAGATTTTTTAAGTTTTCGGTGAAAAAAATCTATTTTTGGCTCCTGTGACCTATATGTGCAGCGGACCGGAACCATTTGAACAACTTTGAAAGGGGACCACCTAAGGATCATTCCTGTGAAGTTTGTCAAAATCCGATCAGTGGTTTAGGAGGAGATGTCGTTTGAAGAAATTGTTTACGCACGGACGGACGGACGGACGGACGGACGCACGCACGCACGACGGATGACGGACGAAAAGTGATCCAAAAAGCTCACCTCGTCCCTACGTGACAGGTGAGCTAAAAACATCACAAATTTTCATCAGAAAAAATATCTTTTTCGAGGTTTGAAAATGCACTATATCACACGGATGTGTTAACGTAATGAACATAATGACAAATCACCTGCACTTAAAGCTACCACTGTATCAGACACAGCACTTAAGGGGAATGGGACCACCTTCAGGGGAGGCAACTCCTGCAAAAGTATTTTTTGCCTCCCATGTCAATAGGGGTCAACTATTAAAGGAAAGAACTTGCTCCTGAGGAGCAAATTCTTTCCTTTAAGAGTAGACCCCTTTTTCAGTGGGACAGAGTTTATAGAAAAGCAAACAGGAAGTCCCAAAAGTTGTCTCCCTTTGAAAAATGACAGAAAAATGTGCCAGAAGTTCCCATTCCCCTTAAGAAACAATATTAACATTTTTGCTACATATGACCTTGAAAAGTTAATGAAAACATGCCAATTCAAATATGTTGTAAATTTTACAACCCAAAAATGTAAATTTTCAGATAAAAAAAAATCCTATTCATTACGAAAACTCGCCTATACAAATACAGTGTAAACTTTACCGCCGAAAAAAACTAAAATTTTAAGATGAAAAAGTGTGATATTTTTCTTATTTCTGCTCAAAAACTTTAGAGCAGAAATAAGAAAAATATGTTTTACCCCTGTAAACCCCAGTTTTACTATATAAAAGAGAGGTTCAAGGGGGTCAAAATTATATATTGGTTGGTTTCAGCTATGGGTGGAAGCATCATGCAGCCCATCTTTTTCTTCAAGGCCCAAAGGGGGGGGAAGTACTTCATTAGATGTAAACTATTGGAAGAGTTTACAGAATGTTTTTAGAAGGACATAACACTGTTAATGTTTGGTGAACTGTAACCTCAAAACAATTTGCATTAGTCCACATCATATAGTGACAGTAGAAAGAAATTAAAATTAAAGTGTCTCACCGTATGCTGTGGTACCTCAATGAGTACTGCCATTTTCTCTGACCCAACGGCAGCCAAGTGAGATCCATCTGGCGAATATTTTAAGTCGAGAACCTCTTGAGCATGCATGGCCTGACAGTCCTTTTCTCCACAGAAGAATGAGGCTTCTTCCTTTAAGGTACATTCACTAAGACTGTAAATATGGATCTTCCTATCCTGAAACAATCAAGGAGAACCAATGGGGCTTAAACCTTCATGTACCAAATGGAAGCTTCCTCCTTATATATAGCAGGAGTCCATTTCAAAATTTAGGGGTGTCAGGTTGTGTTTTCTTCAAAGTTTATTTGGAAAATGGCTCAAATTTTTGCAAATAGTGTTGGCCCAGATCAGACGCCGCATTCTGCGGCATCTGATCTGGGCCGGCACTGTTTGCCAGAGTACCCGTTTTGGGGTTTCCAGTACAAAAATGGGTTAAATTCATCCAAGTTTCTTTTGCCATAAATATACTCATCAATGGCAGACACAGATTGCAAACTGAATTTAGTCATCTGTGAAATCATCTGACCAGTGAATGACTGTTATGAGATATACAGTCGACGCTCGTTATCCCGAACCTCACGGGACCGGATAAAAAAGTTGGAGTTATCCGTAGTACGAGATGACCGAAGTGTGACGTCACATGCATAATTTGCCGTGATATTCTTGGTTATTCTAGAGTAATAGCACAAACATGCACAGCCTATTGAGTTACTAAAATTTGTTTATGAAAGTAATGGATCTTGTCAAAGGATGAGGATTATAAAAGATTTCTCACGTTTTTTGTTGTCTTTTAAATTCCTGCAAATTCGGGTATCCAAATAAGCTAAAAATAAATGTTCTTAAATGGACTGGTTCCCCACTTGTGAATGCAATGCTGAGCAGTCATAGGGTAGTCCCTCGTATTGATTTAAACAGTTTAGGTCCTGCCGAGAAAGCTGGTCATGAGCTATCTTTTTAGGATCTACACTGTATGTATGTGCATCGGGACAAGGGACAATACTCAATTTTGACACTAATGACGAGTATGCAAAACAACTGGTCATACCTATTTGTACATTAATACAAATCAGAGCCGCCTTTTATCTCAGAAATATTGGAAATCATTGAAGCGACAAGGTGTTAAGATCAAAGGTTGAGCTCCGCATGTCAGCCTGTATTACACGCATGTGATTTTCGTAATAGCGGTAAAGTTATTATTTGTGCTAATTTTAACGCACCTGGACAAATTGGAATGTTAACACATTGTTAGTATTGATGAACTGTTTTGTAAAGGTCTATTATTATTTTCTTTAACTAGCGGCATGTTTGGTTTTTTGTTTTGTTTCTTTTTTGTTTTTCCCCTTCATTACCTTAAGAATATCTGTTCGAGATACGCAGTAGTAAAAACAGTGAAAAATATATTCAGGGACTGAAAATGATGGACTGGATAACCGAAGTGTCGACTTATAGTAGTTCGACACATGCGAAGTTGAAATACAATAAATATATAGTAGACATATTAGGGACTTAGAAATCGGTTCGACGTAAGTGATAGGGTCGAGATAGGCGAGGTCGAGATAACGAGAGTCAACTGTATATGTTGAAGCTTATCTTGGGCTTCTGCACAACTAAATTATTTTAAGAGTATACATGGTTCAGCCAAATTGTAAGGTTTTGTTTGTTTTGTTTGTTTGATTTGAGGTTTAAAGTCATTTTGGAGACGTTGCTTCCAATTTTGTGGGACTTTTACCCGACATGAGATGAAATGACATCTCAAGCCCTGCTGCCGAATGAAACCAATAGGGTTTATAAGCATGGATGGTCTGACTCTCGCACGGCTTTGCCTTGGCAGGCTTGATTCTCAAAGGGGTTTGCCAGTACTCGTGTGCGGGTCGGCCAAATTATTAGGTATCACATGTTAGTTATATGTTTATCGTACGATGTGTTAAATCAAAGGCATTATAAAGTGGCATATTACGTTCCTAAGGAAGGCTTTCATATGCCTAACTTTCAAGTATTTACCAAACTAGAATTGTGTCCATAGGACATGGATACCCCCATCATATGATATGGGACACAGAAGTGAGTGTTATGTAACAGACTGTGTGAGTACAACATTTTTGACCTGGAATTTGGAGGTACTAATTTGGGTCATGTAAGTGACACATCATCTCATGATTGTTAACACTAGTCTCCTGCCAAGTAATTTCAAAATCCATCAAAGAATAAAAAAGTTATTGACTAGACATGAAAAAAGACCCCTTTTTGCCTTTTTTACCCTTTGACTTGTAAGTATGACCTTAACATTGGAGGGACGGACCTGAGTCTTGAGCTCAACACATCGTCAAATGAAGGTGAACATTTCTGCAAAGTAACTTTAAAAAAGTCCATCCAGAAAAAAAAAGTTGTTGACTGGACACACAAAAAAAGACACCTCTTTGACCTCTAAGTATGACCATGACCTTGGAGGAACCGACCTGGGTCTTGCATATCTTATCTTCATGGATGTATTTGCCTCTGTTTGATAAACAATTATTGACCCGACATGACCCATATATGAACCTGGACCAGATATTGTCAAGATGATCATTCTGATCAAGTTTGATGATGACTGCACCAAAACTGTGGACTCGAGATTGCTTGCAAGCTTTTTCTATGATGTGACCAACTGACCTACTTTTTGACTCACCATGACCTATATTCAAACTTGACAGATATTGTCATGATGATCATTTTGGCCAAGTTTAATTATGATTGGACCAAAACTGTGGCCTCTAGAGCACTTGAAAGAATGACAACCATTTTCCTATTGTAAGTCTATCGGACCTTGTGGTTGCCAGAGCAACTAAAGTTTTTATTAGCTTACATCATCTATCCCCCACAACAGGCATTCTACAGATGAGAAATGACAGAGATCAGCCTGTAGACTGCAGGGATTTAACTGGTCAAAGTTGGTGACTGATGGACAGACGGACAGATAATGGATGACACTATAAGCTCCCCTGTAGCCTTCGGCCCAGGTGAGCTAAAAAATTAAAATATACACGAACAAAAATAGGACATTATAAAGTACAACACAAGACTCTGCACACTGGATCTCATGATTTGAAAATGCATACAACTCATGTAATTATCATTTGACTATGCATTTGCTCCAACTGAATAATGGAAAAGCACAAAGCTAAAAATATCCAATGCATATACCATGTAATGTATGCAAATTATATTCACTACTTGGGGGTTAATTTGAACGAACAATACACTACAACCTCATTATAACATGGTTCGTTATAACACGGTTTTGGATATAAGACGGTTTGAAGATGGGTCCCAAAATGTATAGATTATATAGAAAAATGACATATTATATAGAAAAATGACCATAAATGTCATTTTTCTATATAATCTGTACATTTTTGCTTGGATATAACATGTTGTTTAACTAACACGGCTTCTGCTTTGGGTCCCATTAATAGTGTTATAAAGGGATTGTGGTGTACTTAGATTACTATAACTTACATCACCTCCGACAGCCACATAAGTGCCACCTGGGTGAATATCAACACTAAGTGCCGCAAACTTGATCGGCTGCTCATGCATAATGTTACCATTTACTACCACGACAATCTGAAAGAGATACATAAAGCAAAACTTCAGCAACTCAAAACACTAGTACCGTAACAGTCCTAAAAATTCGGACACCTTGAGGCCTTGCTGTTATTCTCCTAAACTGTTAGCAAATTCGTTTCACGATCCAGCGAGGAGTTCAAAAAGTGTGGGAAACAGTGTAGACCCTGATCAGACTGCTCTGTCTGATTGGTGTCTGCACTGTCGCAATACTTAGTATCATTACAGTAACTCATTCAATATGGCTGATTTTAACTTTTTCTTGACATAAAAACAGATTTGTTTGTTTGTGTTGAGGTTTTTACATGCAAATCAACACTATTCGGGTAATTTTGAAGACATTGTTTCCTATTTTGTAGGACTTTTACCCAACAATTGAGATGAGATTACATCTCAAACTCTCAAGCCTTACTGGTAAAAGAAACCATTTAGGTTTAAGGAACATTTCGACTCCCACCACTTTTCCTGGGCAGGCTTAACACTTCCAAGCCGTCTACCAGTATTGAAGTTTGGATGGTTTCAGCTCTTCCGGAATTACATTGCAGCCCAATCTATTTCTTCAAGCCTCAATGGGTTGGGGCTTGAAGAAATAGATGGGCTGCATGATGCTTCCACACGGAGCTGAAACCGACCCGCACACGAGTACTGGTAAACTGCTTAAAGGATATATGCCTTCCCAGACAATGCGGTGCGAGTCAGACTGTCCATGCTTATAAACCCTTTTTGGTTTCATTGGGCGGCAGGGCTTGAAATGTCATTTGATCTCCATGTTGGGTAGAAGTGGAAGCAACGTCTCCAAAATGACCTTTACAGTGTTGACGGAGACGTAAAACCTCAAATCAAATAAAACAACAAGAGCTCTGCAAGCGGGGCATTATATGCCCGTGGCAATTAGTAAGATGGAGCATATAAATACTGACTGTTGTACAAGTTTGGATTTGTCGAATGTAACCAAGAAACAATATGTGCTCCATATATTCTTGCCTGGCACTATTAATTACCTTCAATGGCTCAAACTACCTGTCTCCAACAATTTTTCATGGTCGGTAATATTTGGTGGACCATAACCTCAAAATTATATAGGTATAACTCTGGCAATAAGTGGTGGACTGTAACGTTGAGATAATATGCGCTGCTCCACATCATAGTCTAACTATAGGTAAAGTTTCAGCTTCATCAGATGTAAAATGTGGGAGCCATTATCCAGAAACAAAATATGTTTAGAAAAATATGTGAAATGGGAATAACTCTGGTAATATTTGGCAGACCCTAGCCTCAAAATAATATGCACTGTTCCATATCATGGTCTTACTGTGTGTAAAGTTTCAACATCATCAGATCTAAAATGTAGGAGGAGTTATCCGGAAACAAAATGTTAACAGAATTTTTCAAAGGGGCATAACTCTATTATTGTTTGGTGGACAATTTGCACTACCCCACATCATGGTCGAACTATGGAGGAAGTTTCAGCTTGATCGGATGTAAACTGTAGGAGTTTTCTGGAAACGAAAAGTTTACAAAAAATTTCAAAGGGGCATAACTCTATTATTGTTTGGTGGACTGTAACCTCGAAACAATATAGGTGCCCCACATTGTGGTCTAACTATGGTTGGAGTTTCAGCTTGATCAGATGTAAACTGTAGGAGGAGTTTTCGGGAAACGAAAAGTTTACAAAAAATTTCAAAAGGGCATAACTCTATTATTATTTGGTGGACTGTAACCTCGAAACAAAATGCGCTGCCCCACATCATGGTCTAACTATGTATGAAGGTTCAGCCTGATCAGACGTAAACTGTAGGAGGAGTTAACCGGAAACAAAAAGTTTACAGACAGAAGGACGGACAGACATTCTAACATGTCGGGTTTAAGGGCTATTTCTTTATTTCTTTTGTTATTTTCTTTTGTTTGGTTTAGGGCCAAACCTCCTATACCTTTTATTTACGGAATAAGTCTATTCTTTTCCAATCATTTTCTATTGTTATCCAGCTGGACACTAGCCTTTAAACCTAACATGTTCGCCCGGACAGACAGATGGACGGACGTCAGGGGCATAACATAATACGACCGTTTTTCAAATTGGCGTATAAAAAATCAAGCCTCAGTGGGAGGGACCATACATTAAAACAGATAGGTGATAAATGGATGATTATTTTGTCAACTCTTCATAAAGAGGTGCAGAGGCAATTCTAATGAGTACCCACAACATACACTTATACCCTAATGATCCAAAGTATTGGGACACATAGGCTTAAGCAAACAGTGCAGACCCAGATCAGACTGCTCCTAAGGAGTAGTATGATCAGGGTCTACACTGTTTGCCATTCTGTTTGCGCCTTTTGGACTCCTTGCAGGATCATGAAACAAATTTGGTAAACTTTTAGTGGACACCAAGTTCTCAAGGTGTCCGAATTTTTAAGATTTTTACAGTACATGTAGAAATAAGGAAATAAACACTTCCATTATCATCAAATACAGAGTACTTTCGCTATTACAACAGTATTTGTTCTCTTAACAATTTGATGCTATAGACTAGCAACAGAAAAGATAAGTATTTTGTGATAATGGAAGGATACTTTTCCTTATTTCTCCATATAAACCTGTGTAATGGGTATTTATTAGAACTGCCTCATGAGTACCCAAAAATACAAGGATCAACCATGGTTTTTCATGCATTAACATTTGCCGGGGGCAGAGGAAACCATTTCAACATGAGGCCGCAAGGCCGAAAATTCAAATATCTTCGGAGGGATCCGGCAAATGTTAATGCAATAGATTAACCATGGATGATTGTTGTTCTTGTATAACTTTCGATTCCAACGGCAAAGTTTGATAAAAGTGCCAGAAGGCTCCATTTTAACTCCATATAAACTCTTCAAATGGGACCGACAAACCAACATTGCAGCTAGTTCAGAATGTTGTTTACAATGAAGTAGCTACGTAGTAACCCTCTGACATCATCATAGAACTCTAAAATGCTACGTTCAGGGCAATAACGTTACATCGCTCGAAGTAACATAAAGCAAGGCCCATCTTGCTATATCAAAAGCTCAAAATCCATGTTCAAACAGCACGTGAATTTCATGATTTGAACATGTTTTTTGTTGTTTGAGCATGGCTTTTAGTCCATTTGACATTGGCTTCAAACATGCGCATAGGTAGTTATGCAAGAACATAGATTTATATGGAGAAATAAGGAAAGACGAGGCGGTTCTAATGAAAACCCACAACATAGGTTTATATGGAGAAATAAGGAATCTATCCTTCAATTATCACAAAATACCCACCTCATCTGTTGCTATGTATTGTGGATTTGTCAATATAATGAATCTCAATAAGAAGTAGTGCTACACATTAAAGGATTTTTTCACTAAATAATTTCTTCATTCGTTCTCTGCATACTCATGAAGACGAGCACTAATGCACTCTTCATCTTTGTTTTCTACAGCCTTTCTGGTTGGTACATTTATTGTTCTGTTAATAAAGTTTGCTCCATTAAAGCCTCATACATGATGATTTTCAATGACACTAATGTTTGTTTGTTTGGAATTTAACACTATTTAGGTTGTATCAAACAGGTCAGACTATCTTACCACTCTTTAGGTTTATGGAAGCAGTTAACCGGTACAGTGCATATTCTTTCATCTGCAACTGACAACTGCCCTTTTTGAATCAGCAAAAGTAACGAATACACTTTTGTTTTGATATAACACAGTTATGTTATCAACATGATTTCTGCTTAGTCATCAGTATCATAAAGAGTTTGGAATGAACATAAATGAATAATTGTATAAAAATAATAATAATTAACCTTTTTTTGTACCAGATGGAATCCTCCTCCTTATACAGGGCAGGAGTCCATTTCAAAATTTTGGGGTGTCAGGTTATGTTTTCATCCAAATTTATTTGGAAAATGACGAAGTTTTAACGAAAAGTGGAGGCCTTGATCAGACCCTGTGGGCCTGCACTGCTTGCCAGGGTATCTGTTTTGTGGTTTCTGGTACAGAATGGGCTAAGAAATAGATCAGCTCTAGCAGTGAATTATTGAGTAACTGGAACTGTCAGAGGATCTGACTATAGCCCCCCTACAGCGCTCTAAGAGAAGAAAATACAAGAGCACCGCATGCAGGTGCCAACGCTCCGCTGCAAAAATTCTAAGTCGAAAAAGGGGCATAACTGTGCCAAAAATATTTTGAGGGTTACCTCACCTATTGGTATGAGTTCCCCTTTTCATAATGAACAACTAGTCTGAGTTTCAAGTAAATATGTTCAGTAATGACAGAGATATTACAAAATGTCCAAGTTTTTGCATGACAATGATGCAAAAATTCTAAGTCGAAAAATGAGCATAACTGTGCCAAAAATATTTTGAGGGTTACCTCACCTATTGGTATGAGTTCCCCTTTTCATAATGAACAACTAGTCTGAGTTTCCAGTAAATATGTTTAGTAATGACAGAGATATTACAAAAGTCCAAGTTTTTGCACGAAGACGATGCAAAAATTCTAAGTCGAAAAATGAGCATAACTGTGCCAAACATATTTTGAGGGTTACCTCGCCTATTGGTATGAGTTCCCCTTTTCATAATGAACAACTAGTCCGAGTTTCCAAGTAAATATTTTCAGTAATGACAGAGATATTACAAAATGTCCAAGTTTTTGCACGATGATTCAGATGACGCCAGAGGTATGACAATACCCCGTCGTTTTCTTCAAAAACAGCCGAGCTAACAAGAGATAGCGCTATAAGAAAAGAAAAATACAAGAAAAAAATGTTTTCAGCTTTCAGCCTCTAATTAAATTTTTCAATGTTCAAAGGGCAATAACTCCAAAAGTAGGCAATCCAGAGTTATGGTTCATGTGCTCTGCACATCGTCTTATAGTGCTTTACATTTGTGTGTAGTTTCATGAAAATACCTCGAACGGTTATGGGGTTATGGAGCAGACAAGGTTAAAATTGCAATTTTTCAATGTTCAAAGTGCAATAACTCCAAAAATAGCCAATCCAGACTTATGGTTCATGCGCTCTGCACATCGCCTCATAGTGCTTTACATTTGTGTGAAGTTTCATGAAAATACCTCAACAGTTTTCGAGTTATCATGAATAATGGAATTTTTTCAATGTTCAAAGGGCAATAACTCCAAAAGTAGGCAATCCAGAGTTATGGTTCATGCGCTCTGCACATCGTCTCATAGTGCTTTACATTTGTGTGAATTTCCATGAAAATACCTCAAACAATTTCAAGTTATCATGAATAACGGAATTTTTTCAATGTTCAAAGGGCAATAACTCCACAAGTAGGCAATCCATAGTTATGGTTCATACGCTCTGCATATCATCTCATGGTGCTTTACATTTGTGTGAAGTTTCATAAAAATACCTCACAGGGTTTTTGAGTTACGATGAAAAACGGAATTACAGAATTTCGGAATCACAGAAGGACAAGGCAAATCCAATATAGCCCCCACTTTTTCAAAGCGGGGCTATAATAAATTGTAGTTTGGAGGTCTGTTGTAAAGCAGAACAAATAGCAAGAGCATAGTACGAGTGATTTGTCTGCTTACAGCTGACAGACAAACTGTGATTTTTTATCAGGCATGACACTGGAGCACTGCCGAAAAAATCTGAAACCTGAGTGAAAAAAATCTCAAACCCCTATCACCCCTTCAAAAAACGCCATTTTTGCAACTTTTAGACAAAAACAAGCAACTATGCATAACACATTCAAACCAAAAAAATCTGAAATCTGCCAAACACGGGTGGTAATCAGGGGAACTAGCTCGAAAATGAGTCAATGCAAATTTGTTCCCTCGACACATCCGGGAGCTCTCGAGCTAGCTCCATCAACAGAAAACTTGAAAACAAAGGTAGGTCTCGAAGAGTTTTATCACCATTATTTTCTTTGTAAACTATTTATAAAAAAATCCGGCAATGCAGTTCCACATAGAAATGATTAAACTTTGTACCTCGCTAGAATTTGCCATGGAAATTTGCAGCGCTGGAGTATGAATGAAGCTAAACATTTTATCACGGACCTGAAAAATTGTCATTTTTGTCAACACAGAGATTTTGGCCGACGATTTTTTCATTTTCCGTCAAAAGTACGCCCTTCACACCCCCAGAAGTAACAGTCCTAGTGAAATGAAACATGGAACGTTTGAAATAAGCAAAATATTTTGGCCGTGATTACGTTACTTGCCACTTATGACGAAATTACTGTACGAGCAAGTCTTCTCGACAATCGAGCTAGTTCACTCGACATGGAGATAGTGCCCTCAAAGATGAAACATTCATCAGATGACTGGGGCCTGATTCGATGTCTTTCTATGGTCCCACCCAGTTTATCCAACTGGTTTCTTTACCTCTGGCTAGTGGGCCTGGTGGTTAAGTGTGCTGTCTGTCTGGTTTAACCATTTAGCTGCAAACTCGAATTGAGATTTGACATAATACATTTTTATATTGAATGTTCGATTTTCTTTTCAGATGGGCGCTTTCCAAGGAAAAAGTTCCAAAGGACTATTCCTGAGCAGGACAATACCGAAAATGCAACAAAAAATATATATATATATATATTCCTGTGCTAGATAATCGGGCGCCTCTTTACTTTTTATTCCCTAGTTATTCATGAATCATTTGACTAAGTATCATCCCTACATTTTGAGTATTTTATCCGATAGAGGCTTTTGTCTGTCTGTCTGCCTGTCTGTCTGTCTGTCTGTCTGTCAGTCCATCTGTCTGTACGTTTGTTTGTTCGTTCATCCATCTTCCAATGGAACCATCCATCTAAATACCCACTCACTTACCCCTCTCTGTAGTGTACCCATCCATCCATCCAACCAACATCCATCCATCCATTGATCCGTTCTAAGTTGGAAGCAACTAGGTGGGCGAAATGACTCAGGGGGCGAAAAGACCAGGCTTGTGGACGAAACAGCTATGGGTGCAATATGGGGCGAAACTACCAGGGAGGAACGACTGAGGGGCCGTCTTGTGGACATAGTATCTTGTTACCCCACTAGACAGAGGTAAAGAAACCAGTTGGATAAATTGCCTGGAAAGACATCGAATCAGGCCCCAGTCATCTGATGGATGTTTCATCTTCATTTTTTTGAGGACAATATCTACACGTCGAGTGAATTGGAAGGAGGCGAAGCGACTAGGTGGGCGAAATGACTCAGGGTGCGAAAAGACCAGGCTTTGTGGACGAAACAGCTATGGGTGCAAAATGGGGCGAAACGACCAGGGAGAAACGACTGAGGGGCCGTCTTGTGGGCATAGTATCTTTTTACCACACTAGACAGAGGTAAAGAAACCAGTTGGATAAATTACCATAGAAAGACATCGAATCAGGCCCCAGTCATCTGATGGATGTTTCATCTTCATTTTGAGGGCAATATCTCCATGTCGAGTGAACTAGCTCCTTGTCGAGAAGACTAGCTCGGACAGTAATTTCGTCATAAGTCGCAAGTTACGTAATCACGGCCAAAATATTTTGCTTATTTCAAACGTTCCATGTTTCATTTCACTAGGGATGTTGCTTCTGGGGGGTGTGAAGGGCGTACTTTTGGCGGAAAATGAAAAATCGTCGGCCAAAATCTCCATGTTGACATAAACTGACAATTTTTCAGGTCCGTGATAAAAAGTTTAGTTTCATTCATACTCCAGCGCTTCAAATTTGCATGGCAAATTCTAGCGGGGTACAAAGTTACCGTAATTTCCTGTGTATACCACGCACTTTTGTCACCCAGAAAACGGTGAAAAAAATCCCCTGCGTGTAATACAATGGCATAGAAAAATGACATTGTTTTTCTCGAAAAGTCGACAGGTCACGAAAACCCATTACAAATACAATGTGACACTTTGAGACCCTCATAAAGTTCGTTTGACATATTCATTCATTGAATCATTCATACCCAGACATCAACCTTTCATCCATATTACCACATATGCCCGCGGCCCTTTTTTGGGAATCGGCAAACAGTGCAGTCCCAGATCAGACGCCTCAGAAAGACGCCGCAGACGTTTCTTTTTTGGGACATCGGCAAACATTGCAGTCCCAGATCAGACACCTCAGAAAGACACCGCAGATGTCTGATTTGGATTTTCACTGTTTATTGATTTATAACGGTTCAATTATGACACTATTGTTAATCCCTGTCATATAATTGCCACCCTGCGGTGCATGTCGATAAGGTGTGAAAATATGGTCAAGTTATGCCTCTAATTTGCGTTTATTCCCCAATCATAAAATTTAATCCGCAATCAGTGTGTGTGTGTGAATTCGGGTTTAACGTCGCTTTCAACAATTTTTCAGTCATATCACGGCGGTGTCTGGTTGCAACAGGGAGCTCAATGCTCACCTTTATAGTGCTGCCTCACTGAAGTATCATATACCAGACACATTACATGATACCACACCCAGTCACATTATCCTGACACTGGATCGACCAGTCCTAGCTCTACCCCGTAAATCTGAGTGCCAAGCGAGGAGCAGCTAGTACCATTTTTAACGACTTTGGTATGTCGCCACCCGGGAAATCCGCAATCAGTGTGAAAATTATGGGGGTAGCCCCTATGTGCTTTTAGCGCCCGGTTACCTTACAAAATCTATCAAGTCAACTGTGAAAATTATTTAATTGCTCCTAAGACGAGTTGCTACGACTATTCTGCTATCTCGTGAATGGTTATGTTTTGGCGCCAAATAGCAGACGCTTGGCGAGAAAAGTTGAACTCTTTGTGTTAACGCATCTGTATTCTGTTGTTGGTTATTGACACGGAGCTTACGGAAAGCGCTGTTTTGCTAGCGAGAATACTTTTACCATTTCCAAACATTTTTTTTATGAGACAGATACGCCCCATTAAGATAAAACAATAGACACATGTGGTGTTGCTGGGGTACGATGACGTCATTTACCGATCGCGTGCAGAAAAAAAAAATAGCGGTGATTTGTGGGCGGCAGTTTGGATGCCAGAAAACTTTGATGTTCGCATTGAACTTGCTTGTTTATTTTGTTTAAAATCAGAGTTTTAGGAATAATTTGTTAACAGTAAATGGGCTTCTTTCATTGAGTGAGATGTTTGACTCACGCTGAGAAGGTGTTAATTATGGGATTAGCATAGAGAACTTGTGAATGACCAGAGGTGTCAAAATACTCAATCTACCTGTAGAAATTTCTGTCAATAACGCTATGGAGCACCTTCCTTGGAGGCATGTTGTCACAATTTTACCTTTGGAAAGAAACCTGTTTCTATCTTTCCTTGTGAAAGAAAACTGGGAAAACGCATTGTCATCTTTCATAACAAATGAATAACCGCACCCTTAAAATGTCACCTTGTCACACACCACCGTTATGGGTAAACGGAGAACACTGCCTATGCTGCAAGAGAGAAACTAACCACTATTCTATTCTTTAACTACTGGGAAATATACCTATAACCAGTCAGGCTATTTTGATAGTAGCCAATCAAAATTTGTGTACTTTCATTTTCAATCAAAATGGCGTCTGAGAAAAGCATTCTGTGATACTGGGGAAAAGCATGTGCGTGTTTTAGACTGGAATATTTTTTTTCTTACATATCTTGGACTCAGAATTGAGGTGCGTGTTATAGATGAGTGCGTGGTATACACAGGGAATTACGGTAAATCATTTCTATGTGGAACTGCATTGCCGGATTTTTTTTATAAAAGCTTACAAAGGAGAAAATGGTGATAAAACTCTTCAACACCTACCTTTGTTTACAAGTTTCGTGGCGATGGAGCTAGCTCGAGAGTTCCCGGATGTGTCGAGGGAACAAATTTCCATAGACTCATTTTCGAGCTAGTTCCCCTGATTACCACCCGTGCCAAAACTCTGAAACATCTTATGCCTGTATTATTCAACAATTCACACAAAACAGCTGATCTGTTTTGGTTATAACACACTGAAAATTGGCAATAATTTTGTTGTTTCCTTCAAATTCTCCCAACCTTTTGCAATTCTTACAAGAAAACCGGCCAAAACTGATGACTGAAACACATGCATTCATGTCCTTTTCTAAAGTTTTTGATGCGACAAAATGATTTATCACCATCTGACATCAAAGAATTTTTGACTGATGTCAAAAACAGCTGCTTCTTGCATAACCCTCTTCCAACCTGGGATTTATTTAAGAATACATCACAGTTCCTTCCATTGCTTATGTAGACATTACGAAAACATGCCTATTCAAATACATTGTAAACTTCACCACCAAAAAAAACGAAATTTTTAAGATGAAATATTGCAATATTTTTTCCTATTTCTGCTCAAAATTTAGATTGTGGGCACCTAGATGAGACAGTTCTAACGAGTACCCACAATCTTTACTTTAGAGTAGAAATAAGCAAAATAAGGTTTACCCATGTAAACCAATTTTACTATCTAAAGATTGGGTTCAAGGGGGCCAGAATTATATGGGCATGTTTTTCTGAGATATACATTTAGTACTACTTACATTTTTAATACAGGCTACCACAGCTGTCCCATCCAGCCTCACAGCCACTGCTTTTGGTAATGATGAAAGTTTTGTTGCATCAGCGCTGAAATGTTTGAGAGTTCTATAAATTTAACACTTAAAACAACATTTATAGCAAATAACATTCAAATGTTTTAATTTTTTTTCAGGGAAAGTAAGGCTTGACATTTCATGTAAATGAGTCACATGGCATATCAAACTTAAAATCAGGCTTGACATTTCATGTGAATCATTTTTAAGTTGATGATTCACGAGAAATGTCAATTATGTTCTACAGAACTGAAAACTGTCGAGTGTACAAAATTTTTCTAGACCAGACTAGCAAGTTTTGGCCATTTAGGCCAAATCACTGACTTTCAAACATTTTCAAAATTCTGTGATGGAATCAATGATCCCAAAGGACTAGAAAATATATCCCACACTATGATGAAGGGCAGGGCAACTTTTTATGGCTGTCAAACATTCCCTTAACACCAGCTGGGGTGAAGTTTAATATGTTTTATCATATGACGTCGCATCTAAAAATGTTATAACGCCATGTACGAGGACTGTTCAAATATGAATGCAAGTAGAACGTTTTCTCATGCACTAATGCGAAAATCACCTGGAAATAAATATCACAGCATAGAAAAACATTTTACCTATACATTGATACCAAACCTGTTAAAATCTGTGCACTTTAGCCATGTATATCGTTCGATAAACACTGTCTACTCTTGTATACTAATACAAAACATGGTTGGAAGAAGGTCAGAGTACGCCGTTGAAATACGGTCCTTTATTAAGAATCGTTGTATTCTTGGTATACGGTGCAAAGACATTTTTGATGAAATATGCGCGGTTTATGGGCATAATGAAATGTCTTTTCCAACAGTTTTTCGTTGGTGTGTTGACAGATGAGCTGAAAAAGACACTCGTTCAGTGCACCAAGAAGTTGCTTAAAAAGTTTCCAAATTACAATGCACAGTCTTTCGCTACTGTCGTCACAGGTGACGAGACATGGGTTCACTTTTTTGAGCCAAAACAAAAGATTCAGAACAAAATATGGGCAACAAAGTATTGCAAAAGACAATGCATTACAAAGCGGACCATGAGCGTCAAGAAGGTAATGTATGCCATATTCTTCTCAAATCAGGGCCCTGCTTTTCAGGTTTTCAGAGAACGAAGACCCGCAACTGGTTTGGTCAATGTCAGATTGCTACACGACAATGCGTCATCGCACAAGGCGTTCATTTTGCAAGACTATCTGAAGCAGGAAAAGGTTGTTGAACTCCCTCACCCCCCGTATTCCCCTGACCTCGCCCTGTGTGACTTTTTTTTGTTCCCGCGGATGAAAAAATACCTTTCTGGTCAAAAATTTGTACAGCGCAAACACCTCGGTTCTGAAATATTCCAGTGCCTTCATAGTATACCTCGAAAAGACTACCAAAATGCATTCAATGATTGGATCAGAAGACTGAAAGTTTGTATATCTGTTAAAGGGGAATACTTTGAGGGGCAAAATAAATTTTTCATCGAAATCTATCAAGGAATCATTTTTATGTGCTTAGTTGCAGTCATATTTGAACAGTCCTCGTAATGAATTCGATAATCCACTTGTGGATTAGATATGCAAATTAGTTAGATACGTCCCGTAATGTTACATGTATGATGTCCTTAACGATGTCGCGTTTACTAATGGTGGAATATTGACATTTTTGAAAAACAATCATGAATAAAATTTGTTTTAAATGTCATATGATAAATAGAATCTAGCATTCGTGCTCATGTATTATGGAATTTATTAAACTTGTTGCGGAAAAGGGATGAAATGCTCGTCAAAGCCTCGCATTTGATCCCTTTTCCTCAACTCGTTTAATAGATTCAATTATACATGAACACTCGTGTAAGATTCTCTATGTAATGAATTTGGTAATGCATTACCACTGGATTAATTATGCAAATTAGTTAGATACGCCCCGTACACATACTTACATCCTTAACCATCCTTAATGGCAAACTTCTGAAATTTTTGTTAAAAAAAAATCGTGAATTAAATGCATTTTATAGGCCATATGATAAATAAAATCTTGCATTCGTGCTTATGTATTATTAGATTTTTTAAACTCGTTGAGGAAAAGGGATAAAATATTTGGCTAAGCCTTGCATTTTATCCCTTTTCCTTAACTTCTTTAATAAATTCAATAATACAAAAAAGGCGATAAATCCAATATAAAGTAAACAGAATCTTACACTCGTGGTCATTTCATATGAAATTTATGAAACTTGCCGAAGGCTCGTTTCATAAATTTCATATGAAATGACCAATCGTGTAAGATCCTCTATATATAGAAAGGTAATCTTCTGGAGGCAATGACTAGAACACAAAACTGATAACCTCAGTGTGTACAAGATTTTTCTGGGGCCGATGTTCTCTGAAAAAAGTAATAATAGAATTATTTGACAATGTTTGGAATAGTTCTGACTGATAGTTGAAGGAGCAAATTCTTTCATTTAAGACTACTATAAAGATCCTAAGTATTTGGACAGACAGGCCTTAGCAAACAGTGCAGACCAAGATCAGACTGTTCCTGAAGGTGCATTCTGATCTGGGTCTAAACTGTTTGCCTTTCCATCTAATCTTCTTGGACTCCCTACTGGATTTTGAAACAAATTTGTTAATGTTTTAGTGTGAGTGAGTGTTTGAGTTTTACGTCCCACCAACAGCAGCTGCTAAGGTCATACGGAGAAGGGACCTCGGTTTACAGACTCATCCGAAAGTCTGGAGAAACCTGGGATCGATCCTGTGATCCCTGGTTTACAAGGCAAGTAGCATAACCACTACACCACGGAGGCTTCTCTTTAATGGTTTAGAAGAACTACAGCAAGTCCTCACAGTGTCCGAAATTTTAGGATTTTTTGCAGTTGACCTAATGACAAGGAGACAATGTCAAAAGAGTTGCCTCCCCTGAAGATGAAGCCATTAATTTAAGTCTGTTTGTTTGAAATTTCACAGCCCTGTTAACACTATTTAGGTCAATTGAGCCCTTCAATTTACATCACCACTCTCTTCCTGGCTCAGTAAATGATTAAGCTGCCCATTCATCATATGGTGTCGTGTCTGGGAATGAAATAATGCCATGTAATAAATTCGGTAATCCACTGGTGGATAAAATAGGCAAACAAGTTAGATACGCCCCAAAACGTTACATGTAGGATGTCCTCAACGACGTTGCGTTTACTAATGGCAGAATATTGACATTTTAGATAAAATAAGATGTGAATAAAATGTATTTTAACCCTTATCTTGTTGAATATTCATTTAAGCCACACCCATTTCTGTCTATCAACCAATCAAATTACTTGATGTTATTTATTGCTACAAATTCATAAACTGAATGCCAAACAGTGTAGATCGTGATCAGATGGCTTCTTCAGAAGCCGTCTGATCTGGATCTACACTGTTTGCAAAGATAGGGTTTGTCGTGAACAGCAAGATAAGGGTTAAGGGACATACCGTATTCGCCCTAATTATGGCACCGTGCCCTTAGTTTTTTCACAATCGTGTCAAAAAATCAGGGCGAAAAAATCTACCTAATTAGCACACACTTGATACGAAAACAATAGCTTCCGAGATGATGCATACTGATATTTAATGGGACAGAAATTGATACTTAAGCATTGCCTTCAATATTGAAGAAACAACAGTAAGTTTTTTTTATAGATTTAATGTGAAAGCTTAAAGGGGAGGTTACTGTAAAGTGTGCGCTTATGCATTTCCTTTTCAAAAATAGCTTTGATGTGCGCTTATAGGAGCATGTGCGGTAATTAGGGCGAATACGGTATGATAAATAGAATCTTACATTTGTCTTCACGTATAAATGAATTTATTAAACTGGAGGAAAAGGGGTAGTATGCCCGGCAAAGGCACTCAACCCAAAGTAACGAAGCATAAAAACTCTTCAAAGCTTGAGTCCACGTGAATATCACTGACTTCTCGGAATAGCTTTTTTTTTTTAGAAAATAGCAAGAGTGAGGTCAGAGTGTTGCATAAGAAGGTTATCTTGGAATCATAGGTTGAGCTTGGCAAACAGTCTAGACCCAGACAAGATGCAACAGAACACGGCATCTGATCAAGATCTACACTATATGCTTAACAAATGTTATTTTAGGGTTAAATGAAACAGTTTAAATCACAGTCCAGGATTATTTCTCCGACCTACACTCGAGACAATCAACCCACCAGTATTCTCAGTGCTTGGTTAATCAATCTATCCAAAGTTATAAAGTGGAGTGCCTTTTCAATGCTGAAGTCCATGTGACTTTCACTGACTTGTCAGAAATCCAGGTAACAGCTATTTGTAGAACTTAGTTGCACTATTCTTACTGCCGTGCGGTCATAGTGGTGCGTAAGAGGGTTATCTATAGAATTTAGACTGGAATCATGTGCTGGACTTGGCACACAGTGAAGAACCAGATCAGACACCACAGAATCAGGTCAGGGTCTTCACTGTTTGCTTACAGTTCAGTAATTTAACCCATATATGATAATGGAATCTCCCACCTAATAAGTATGGAGTGGTCAATTTTCAATTATAGGGGTGTCAGGTTTTTGGGGCGTTTTCGGGGTAAGTTTAGCAAAAAACATATGTACTTTAAGCAAACAGTGTAGACCCAGATCAGATGCCGCATTCTGCGGCATCTGATCTGGGTCTGCACTTTTGCCAATGTCCCAAAAAGGGCCGCTAGGCATATATGAGTTAAGGGTAAAAAAAAAACAAGAGGGCCATGATGGCCCTTGATCGTTCACCTTATCCATGAGTAACAAGTTGGCTACTGGGAGGGCCATTATTGACCCCAGGGCTATAATGTGCATAATGTTGAGGGAGGTCTAAAAAGGTGAAGCTTCATACCAAATATCAACAAAGGCTATAATTTGAACAATCTTGGCATAGGTCCACTAGCTGAAGCAACACACCAAATATCAAAGACCTGGGCCTTGTGGTTTCAGAGAAGATGTTTTTAAAGATATTCCCTACATAAGCCTAGGTAAAACCAAATGGCCCCGGGGCAGGGGCATTTTTGGCCTCAGGGCTATAATTTAAACAATCTTGATAGAGGTCAACTAGATGAAATTTCACACCAAATATCAAAGACCTAGGCCTTGTGGTTTCACAGAAGAAGATTTTTAAAGATTTTCCCAATATAAGTCTATGTAAAACCAAACGGCCCCAGTGCGGGGGCATTTTTGGCCCCAGGGCTATGATTTGAACAATCTTGGTAGAGGTCCACGAGATGAAGCTTCATACCAAATATCAAAGACCAGGGCCTTGCGGTTTCAGAGAAGAAGATTTTTAAAGATTTTCCCTACATAAGCCTGTGTAAAACCAAAGGGCCCAGGGCGGGGGCATTTTTGGCCCCAGCACTATAATTTGAACAATCTTGGTAGGGGCCCACTAGATGAAGCTTCATACCAAACAGCAAAGACCTGAGCCTTGCTGTTTCAGAGAAGAAGATTTTTAAAGATTTTCCCTATAAAAGCCCATGTAAAACCAAAGGGTCCAGGGGCGGGGGCATTTTTGGCCCCAGCATTATAATTTGAATAATCTTGGTAGGGGTCTACTAGATGAAGCTTCATACCAAATATCAAAGACCTGGGCCTTGTGGTTTCAGAGTAGATGATTTTTAAAGATTTTCCCTATATAAGCCCATGTAAAACTAAAGGGCCCCGGGGCGGGGGCATTTTTGACCCCAGCACTATAATTTGAACAATCTTGGTAGAGGTCCACAAGATGAAGCCAAATATCAAAGACCAAGGCCTTGCGGTTTCAGAGAAGAAGATTTTTAAAAAATTTTCCTTTATAAGCCTGTTGGCCCCAGCACTATAATTTGAACAATCTTGGTAGGGGTCTACTAGATGAAGCTTCATACAAAATATCAAAGACCTGGGCCTTGTGGTTTCAGAGAAGAAGATTTTTTTAAGTTTTCAGTAAAAAAATCTCTTTTTTGCTCCTGTGACCTAGATGTGCAACGGACCAGAACCATTTGAACAACTTTGAAAGGGGACCACCTAAGGATCATTCCTGTGAAGTTTGATCAAAAATCCGATCAGTGGTTTCAGAGATGTTGTTTGAAGAAATTGTTTATGCATGGATGCATGCACGGACGGACGCACGACGGACAAAAAGTGATCCCAAAAGCTCACCTCGTCACTACGTGACAGTGAGCTAAAAACAGTCCAAGTTCCATTTCAGGACCATTTTTTCAGCTTTCACTCCACCGATCAGTAGTTTCTGTGCTTCGTTTTTTACCAACTAGCAGACTTGTTGTATGATGTTGGAAAACATTTTTACCTGTATTCATTTGTTCTAGCACTGTTATATCGTATAGTATCATCCATTCCTATGGTGACAAGGAAATCTCCTTTAACAGCTATCTTCTGTATCTGATTTGTATGACCTTTACCATGAACCAACTCACACAGGCCTGTGTTGACATCCCAGTAATGTAACCAACGTTAAGGAATACACATATGATATTCAAATCCGAGCTCAGTTGTTCAAAGCCGCGTTAGCTTAACAAGCTCATTAGTGGTCAAACTCTTAACTGTTCTACCAAATACAATAATGAATATCTGAAATTTTGTTATTTTTGTTGAAAAATTATATTAAATGATCAAAGTTTTAATGATTTGTTTTGTTTGATTTGAGGTTTGACATCCCCGTCAGCACTATTAGGTCATTTTGAATATTGTGGGACTTTTACCCGACACTGAGATGAAACTAGAGCTGCCAGAGGATCTGATTAAAGCCATGCAGCACCACTATTTGAGGAGAAGACCCATAGCACTGAAATATTTTGAATTCATACTTACCAGGTACAGTGAAATTCCGCTATTAAAACCACCTAAACTTAAGACTAATTTTGCTTCAAAAAGCTTATTTAGAAAGATGCAGTTATTTTTTCTTCGTGTTTTCTAGCCACATTGTCCTCAGGTCAGGGACCACCTTCGGGAACAGTCCCAAAGGTGGTCTTTATATAGGAATTTTTTCTTCGTGTTTTCTGGCCAAAGGGTCCTCTGGTCAGGGACCACCTTTAGGACTGTTCAAAAGTGGTCTTAAAGACCACTTTTGAACAGTTCCAAAGGTGGTCTTAATATAGGAATTTTACTGTACACCACTGTTGGACATGGTAACATGTCAATGTCAACTCTATTCCGGTATACACTTTACATCAGCTCACTGATTCCAACTCTACCTGATAACGGTATACATTATTCATCAACCCAAAGTGCATGTGTGTACCAGGTTGCTTTGCACATCATATTGTAGATTTTTATTTTCTTGTCCTTTGGGATCACTGATTCCATTTTGGAGTTTTGAAAATATTTGAGGGTCACGGATGAGGCCTAATTGGCCGAAACTAGGTAGTCTGGCCCAGAAATACTTGTACAGTCCATACTTTTCAGGTATGCCGTGTATTTTTGGCTCACAAAGGATAACCCTTTTATAGAACAAATTTAAAGTCACTGCAGCTGGTGTTAAGGGAATGTATTGTGGCTGTAAAAATTCTCCCTGCCCTTCATCATACTGTAGTTTTTATTTTCTTGTCCTCTGGGATCATTGACTCCATTGTGGAGTTTTGAAAATATTTTAGGCTCACTGATGAGGCCTAACTGGCCAAAAGTTAGTCTGGCCCAGAAATACTTGTACACTCCATACTTTTCAGTTCTGCTGTGTATTATTTTGTTTGCAAAGGATAACCCTTTTATAAGCATACTGTAACCCTTACAGTTTTTGAGAATAGGTGTAAGTCTCATCGAAGCAGGACAAGTTATTAAGCAAAATGCATTTAATTTTTTGAAAGCCTACCAAGGGATATAACTTGAATAGTTATGGACACTCACTTGGCCCCATTTCCAGTATACAGTTGAACCTGCGGGGGCGACCACCTGTCTTAAGTGATTTCCTGTCTTGAATGACCATCCTGCAATCCTCCAGAGTGATTTCAAAGTTAAATTACCTGTCCTGAGTGACCACCTGCCCAATGCGACTAACGAACGCTTAAAACTTTTCCAAATTGTAAAATTTCCCTGCCATGTGTGACAATATAAGTTTACTGTGACACTGGAAAATCAACTGGTGCGCCAGTACCAATAATTATCTCTCTTCATTGTTGTCTTTGGAAACCGAAATTATGACATGGATTATGACACTTATGGGGATTAAATTTAATTGTTTGCCAATTATAATCAATACATGCACTGATTGTCGCTAATTGGATTGTTTGGTCATAATGCGTGACATGACTTAGCGTTTGAAAAGGCGCAAAAATAATACCAAATAAATTATGTTGTCTCGGCAAACTATCATTACGACTTGTATCAGCGGCTCGGCAAACTACCACCATGACTTGTATCGGCTTCTCGACAAACTATCACAGCGACTTGAACATATTCATGTAATCTATTTTTTAATTGTTTAATTTTAAAACACCTTTTTTTTCCAAAATCTTTTGAATTCATAGTTTGCTCTTTATCATACATTTAAATAAATATTCCCTTTTTTTTCATTCATCTTAAAATAACCTTTTAGAAGCAACACTTTTCTGTAGATAAATGCATATATTTCAATAATCATGATAATGATATCAGAAATTGCTTAGTGTGATTTAAAAAAAAGTGAAAAACAAGAGGGCCATAATGGCCCTGGATGGATCACTCACCTGATCCATAGTGTAACAAGTGGGCCCCGGGGAGGGCCAGTTTTGGCCCCAGGGCTATAATGTATATGTTCAGCGCAAAGTAAGAATCGGTACAATTCTAGAATTGTCTTGCGCAAAGTAGGAATTCCTACTTTGTTGCGCAATTCTAGAATTGTACCGGTACAATTCTAGAATTGCGCAAGGGATTCGAATGTTATATGAAACAGGTAAATGTCTCTGCGCAAAGTGGGAATCTTTTGGACAAAGTGAGAATCGAATGTTTCATCCGTATGGACAAAGTGGGAATATTTGGGACAAAGTGAGAATCGAATTTTCATCTGTGGGAATAGCATTTATCATCTGTATAGTCTGGGTAACATTACTTTGATGGTTTCGCCGCAACAACTACTTTCAACTTGACTGAAATGTGTTTGCTTTACCGATATCTTGCTGTCGTAAGTAAAAAAACTGATGTTACTGATGAAGTTGGAAAATTTCATAAGCAACAGCAGTAAAAATAAAAAATAATAACGATATCGGCAAAAATAACATGCATTTCAAAACAAATTTCAAGTGTACCCAACCATCAAGAAATCATCAGTACCAACACTGGACTAATGAGCATATGCCTATGATATCAGCGGCCTCACGCATAAAAGGTACTTATCGTATATCCGTAAATTGATACATAAATGCACATGCGCAAAGTCTCACTGAGGCCAGATATTTGATTCTTTGTCTGAACCTTCCTCTAGTCCCATATATTCTTCATGCGTACAACGAAGGCTCTAAGAACCTCTTATGCGTGATGCCGCTCATATTCTTTAAAGAAAATTAAAATGGAATGTCCATGAGATAGAAGCGAAGTTTGGACGTCATTTTATAGGGTGATTTTTACCACCAGGGATCAGTTTCCATATGAATGTGATAAAATCCCGTAATAATATTTTACTTTTCTCACTTTGTCCCGATTCCCACTTCGCAGAGGCAATTCCGATACTGTTATTGCGCAAGGTAAGAATTCTCACTTTGTTCCGATTCCCACTTTGCGCAGAGACAATTCCGGAATTGTATTGCGCAAGGTAGGAATTCTCACTTTGCGCAACAAAGTGAGAATTCTTACTTTGCGCAGGACAATTCTAGAATTGTACAGATTCTTACTTTGCGCAGAACATATATAATGTTGAGAAGGTCTAAAAAGTGAAGCTTCATTCCAAATATCAACAAAGGCTATAATTTGAACAATCTTGGCAAAGGTCAACTAGATGAAGCTAAACACCAAATATCAAAGACATTGGCCCGGTTTCAGAGAAGAAGATTTTTTAAAGATATTCTCTACATAAGCCTATGTAAAACCAAGTGGCCCCTGGGCGGGGGCATATTTGGCCGCAGGGTTTTAATTTAAACAATCTTGATAGAGGTCCACTAGATGATGCTTCACACCAAATATCAAAGACCTGGGCCTTGCTGTTTCAGAGAAAAAGATTTCCAAAGATTATCTCTATATAAGTCTATGTAAAACCAAAGGGCCCCAGGGCTATAATTTGAACAATCTTAGTAGAGGTCCACTAGCTGAAGCTTCATACCAAATATCAAAGACCTGGGCATTGCAGTTTCAGAGAAGAAGATTTTTAAAGATTTTCCCTATATAAGCCTATGTAAAACCAAAGGGCCCCGGTATGCGGGCATTTTTGGCCCCAGCACTATAATTTGAACAATCTTGGTAAAGGTCCACTAGATGAAGCTTCATGCCAAATATCAAAGACCTAGGCATTGTGGTTTCAGAGCTGAAGATTTTTAAAGGTTTTCCCTATATAAGTCTATGTAAAACCAAAGGGCCCAGGAGCTGGGGCATTTTTGGCCCCAGGGCTATAATTTGAACAATCTTGGTAGAGGTCCATTAGATGAAGCTTCATACCAAATATCAAAGTCCTGGGCCTTGTGGTTTCAGAGAAGAAGATTTTTAAAGATTTTCCCTATATAAGCCAATGTAAAACCAACAGCCCCAGGGTGGGGAAGGGGGGGGGGGGGGCATTTTTTGCCCAAGCACTATCATTTGAACAATCTTGGTAGGGGTCCACTAGATGAAGCTTCATACCAAATATCAAAGACCTGGGTCTTGTGGTTTCAGAGAAGAAGATTTTTTAAGTTTTCAGTGAAAAAAATCTCTTTTTGGCTCCTGTGACCTAGCTGTGCAATGGACCAGAACCATTTGAACATCTTTGAAAGGGGACCACCTAAGGATCATTCCTGTGAAGTTTGGTCAAAATCTGATCAGTGGTTTAGGAGGAGATGTCATTTGAAGAAATTGTTTATGGATGCACGGACCCACGGACGGATGTACGAAGGACAAAAAGTGATCCCAAAAGCTCACCTCATCACTACGTGACGGTCAGCTAATAAAGCAAAAAAGCATTTTAAAATTTGAAAACCTATCAAGGGAGTTGTGGATCCTTGTCCCCTATTCTGGTATACACAATACATCCAGTCAATGTCCATGTTTATTCAAAGTTTCTGCTTTCTAGCCTGAGAAATCTGTTACAAAAATTTTCAAGAATGACAAAATTTGAAAACCTACCAAGAGACATAAGAGTTAAGTGCCCTTGGTCACTATTCTGCTGCTACACCTTCCTTACAGTAGAGACCAAGTGTAGTATAAGTTTCATTGTGTGTGTGTGTGAATTCGGGTTTAACGTCGCTTTCAACAATTTTTCAGTCATATCACGACGGTGTCTGGTTGCGACAGGGAGCTCAATGCTCACGTTTATAGTGCTGCCTCACTGAAGTATCATGTCCCAGACACATTACATGATACCACACCCAGTCACATTATCCTGACACTGGATCGACCAGTCCTAGCTCTACCCTGTAAATCTGAGTGCCAAGGGAGGAGCAGCTAGTACCATTTTTAACGACTTTGGTATGTCGAGGCCCGGGATCGAACCCGAGACCTCCCGTTCCCCGGAGCGGACACTCTACCAACTGAGCTATCGGGGCCGGAAAAGTTTCATTGAAGTAGGACCATAAATATAAAAGTTATTAAGCAAAATGCATTTTAATTTTGCAGTCAAGGTATCCCAGAATGATAAGTCACTGAATCATGGAAGGACATGGCAAATCCAGTATAGCCCCACTTTAAACCTTTTTCGAAGAGGGGCTATAATGAGATTTCAATACGCTGGGCACATTGTTTCAGTACTCTGTGTACTTTGTTTCAGTACTCTGGGTACTTTGTTTCAGTACTCTGGGTACTTTGTTTCAGTACTCTGGGTACTTTGTTTCAGTACTCTGGGTACTTTGTTTCAGTACTCTGGGTACTTTGTTCTCCTTGTTTTAGTACTGGCACAATGTTCTAATGGAGTCTTGGAATATTTATTTGAGGTTACAGGTAACCAATACACTTCTGCCTCTTTCTGGAATTCAGCAGAATTTACAGCATTGAAAAGATACCTTTCACATACAAAAATAAACTGTAATTATGAAAGGATATAGATCTGTCCATCACTGGCTCCAGTATAGATCTGTGATTTGTCTTCTGATGCAGCCAAAGCCATAATTGGCTTATTATGACCCTGAAAATACAATTACAATGTTTCAACAGACACAGATGCCCTGCAGTGGGACAATTCTCACTCGAAAACAATTATTTTGGAAAAAATGAAGATGTAAAAGGGTAATATTTACCCTAAATCGAACTTTACCTATATTTTATGATTATCGACCAGAGTATAAAATATGAAGTCAATACACTATATATATATCAAATGGAAAACCTTTTTGTACATATGGATGTGAAGATGAAGCTGAAAAATTGCCATGGCTACCATAATATGATCTGTGCATTTTGTTTGAATATAATAATTATGGTTTAACTAACATGGTTTCTGCTTTGGGCTCCTATAAAAGTGTAAAATGAGGCTATGGTGTACTGGTGTAGTGGCTTTAGTCAATATCAACACTAAGTTGACAACAAGCAATCCTGGTGAGATGGCTCAAGATGAGCCATCTCATCTGGATCTATATAGTGTTTCTTGGAGTTTAATGGCCCAGTCAACATTATTTAGGTCATATAAAGCCTAAGCCTGTCAGTTAACATCCTAAACACACTTTTTCGGGACAGGCTTATATATACTAGGTCAAAAAAGTTCCCATACATAAAATTGCTTCTGTTACCATAGCTACTACAAAAGTAAAATACACAAAAATTATTTTGTTTTGGTTAGAGGACTCATTTTTCCATGCAAAGGCCCAAACTGTTTTTGTTTATGAACACTTGCCAGCCTAGGCTATTGTTTTAAACACCCAAGGGGTCATTGTGAAAATTTTGCAGAATAAATCAGTAGAAAAGCCAAGATTTAATACCATAAAAATTACACTTGCCACAAGATTTCTAAAATTTCATACATGTAACTTTTTATTGGATACCCTGTGTGTCTATTCACAAAAGATTTGGAACTTCAGTTCCAGTTGCTAAGAGAAACAGATGATCACGAATAGGCCTCCGATTCTTTGAAGGTGTGTGCAAAATGCTGCTTTCAATTGAAACGCCATAAAAAATTGCAATTGGTAGTGCTATATGCTACATGAATTTTTAGCATTATTTTCCATCATGGTTAACAGCAATGGTGGTAACAATGCGCTTTTTAAAGAAACTGCAAAAATTGGATGACAGGTATAGAAAGAACAACAGTTTTGAAATTGCTATATTTTTGATTGAAAGGGAGATAATCTGATAATTTCACAAATCAAAGCCTTGATTCTAGTGCAAGATCACAAGATATTGTAAATGTAAAGTGGGTTTCGATGTTCAATGGACATGTTCTTTCATCTCAGAGGCAAAATGATCATCTGCGCATGCGCAATGCCAAATTCCTAGCAATACCTTTCTCGGCACATACTGCAAAACAACTCTTGAGCAGAGTAGTATAGGCAAATGCAAATTTATGCATTTTGTAGCTAAACGCCTGATTCGCATGTTTACAGCCATCATTAGCTGAATGGCTACCGGATAGCTACTGGAATTTACCCCAAAAGTTGGTATAGTTACTTTTTTGACTGAGTATATACCAGCGGTTCACCAGTACGAAGCATATTCTTTTGCCAGAAAGTGACAAATGTCCTTCTTGAATCAACAAAAAGGAGAGAATGACTATAGAAAAGAATCCATGATCAAACTCCACAAAGAGAGGAGAGAACAACCATAGAAAAGAACCCATGATCAATCTCAAGTAAGAAAGGAGTGAATAGCCATAGAAAAGAATCCATGATCAAGCTCCACAAAGTCAGAGGAGAGAATGGCCATAAAAAGAATCCATGATCAATTGCCAGAAAGAAAGAAGAGAATAACCATAGAAAAGAACCCATGATCAATCTCCACAAAGAAAGGAGTGAAAAGCCATAGAAAAGAATCCAAGATCAATCTACAGAAAGAAAGGAGAGAATGACCATAGAAAAGAATCCATCATCAATCTCCACAAAGAAAGGAGAGACAAGAGGACCATAATGGCCCTGGATCGCTCACCTGATCCTTACTGTACAAATAAAATAGTAGGTAATATAAGGTGCAGTGACTGGTTTGAACAATTTTGGTTGACAATGACCCAAGAAACATTAGTGGGAAATATTTCAAAGATTTAGGAGCAGAAGCCATTTTAAGGGTCATTTTCTATTTTGTATATTTTTTAATTCTGATGAGTACCATGTTCAGTGGAGGGAAAGGATTTTGATTAATGATTGGGAAAATTTCTTTGAAACTGTCTCTTTTTGAGGATGAAGTCTTTTATAAGTTCCCATTGAAAATACACAGTTGACTTGAATGTGACTATCTGGGCACCCTGTGTGGACATTGAATGTCAGGTCCTAGTGCATCATACTGAGATTAACCTGCTCAGTCTAACATACAATGGTTTGTCATGACAAGTGGAGGTGTGGTGGGGGTTGGCATCTGAAGCTAGTCTTATGAGTCAGTGGGAAGCCAGCCATTGTCACAAGGAAGATACATGCCAAATATGAAGGCTCTATCTCAAATGGTTTTTGTTTGTTTTGTTTGATTTGAGGTTTAACATCTCCATCAACACTGTAAAGGTCATTTTGGAGACGTTGCTTCCAATTTTGTGGGACTTTTACCCCGACGTTGAGATGAAATTACATCTCAAGCCCTGTTGCCAATGAAACCAATAGGGTTTATAAGCATGGACGGTCCGACTCACACCGATTTGCCTGGACATGCTTAGATCCTCTAGGCAGTTTACAAGTACTCATATGCAGGTCAGATTTAGCTCTACGTGGAAGCATCGTGCAGTGCAGCTTTAATATTTCTTCAAGCCCCAATCTGGTGGTTGGGGGGGGGGGGGGGGGGGGGGGGGGAGCTCAAATGGTTCAAAAGTTATGATAAAGTAGTTCACTGGTCAAAGTCACAGGTTAAAATTTTTGTATGGGTGGGAAGCCCTTGTCACAACGAATATTCATGCAAAATATGAAGGCTCTATCTCAAATGGTTCAAAAGTTATGATAAAGTAGGTCGCAAGTCAAGGTCACAGGTCAAAATATTTTTGTATGAGTGGGAAGCCCTTGTCACAAGAAACTTACATGCCAAATGTGAAAACTCTTTGTTAACTGGTTCAAAAGTTATGACAAAGTAGGTCACAGGTCAAGGTCACAGGTCAATTTTTTGTGTAAGTGGGAAGCCCTTGTCACAAGGAACCTACATGCCAAATATGAAGGCCCTTTCTAAAATGGTTTAAAAAGTCCATCCAGAAATAACTAGACAAAAATGCCCAGTGGGGCACGTATACCCCCAGCCAGTGCCATCACCTCAGCTGAAAATAGCAATATCAAAAGCTTCTTTGCATATACAGGCCATATTCCATAGAATGGCCATTTTCAAGATTCAAAGGGCAATAACTTTGAAAGTAGGAAAGCAAGAGTTATGGTTTGTGTATTCTGCACTTCGTCTCATGGTGTTCAACATTCGTGTGGAGTTTCATGAAAATATGTCAAGCCGTTTAAAAGTAATGGAGAAGACACGAAGATGTTAGCAGACACATAATTTACAATCTTCAAAGGAAATAATTTGTAATGTATGCAAACAAGAGTTATGGTTCTTGTGTTCTGCCCATCCTATTATCTTGCTTTACTTTGTTTGAAGTTTCATGAAATTATCTCAAACTGTTTTAAAGTTACAGAGCGGACACAAGTGTATGGTAAAACTCGTAATATTCAAAGGGCAATAACTCTGAAAGTAGGAAAGCAAGAGTTACAGTTCATGAGTTCTGCAGGTCGTCTCATGGTGTTTAACATTTATGTGAAGTTTCATGAAAATATGTCAAGCAGTTGAAAAGTTATGCAGTGGACACGAAAATGCAAGTTGAAACATACAAAAGGCAATAACTCTAAAAGTAGAAAAGCAAGAGTTATGGTTCATGTGTTCTGCAAGTCGTCTCATGGTGTTTAACATTTATGTGAAGTTTCATGAAAATATATCAAGCAGTTGAAAAGTTATGGAGCAGACACGAAAATGCAAGTTAAAACACACAAAGGGCAATAACTCTGAAAGTAGAAAAGCAAGAGTTACGGTTCATGTGTTCTGCACATCGTCTCATGGTGTTTAACATTTATGTGAAGTTTCATGAAAATATATCAAGCAGTTGAAAAGTTATGGAGCGGACACGAAAATGCAAGTTAAAATATACAAAGGGCAATAACTCTGAAAGTAGAAAAGCAAGAGTTACGGTTAATATGTTCTGCACGTCGTCTCATGGTGTTTAACATTTATGTGAAGTTTCATAAAAATATATCAAGCAGTTGAAAAGTTATGGATCGGACACGAAAATGCAAGTTAAAACATACAAAGGGCAATAACTCTTAAAGTAGAAAAGCAAGAGTTACAGTTCATGTGTTCTGCACATCGTCTCATGGTGTTTAACATTTATGTGAAGTTTCATGAAAATATATCAAGCAGTTGAAAAGTTATGGAGGTGAGACAAAAAAGCAAGTTAAAACATACAAAGGGCAATAACTCTGAAAGTAGAAAAGCAACAGTTACGGTTCATGTGTTCTGCAAGTCGTCTTATGGTGTTTAACATTTATGTGAAGTTTCATGAAAATATGTCAAGCGGTTCAAAAGTTATGGAGAGGACACGAAAATGTTAACAGACACACAAACAGACACACAAACACACAGAAAATAGGAAAACTATATACCCCCATCATGGGCCCCATGGCATACTGCGTATGCCGGGGTATAAAAAAGTTATTGACTGGACACACAAAAAAAAGATTTTTTTTTACCTCTGACCTCTTAGTATGACTTTGACCTTGGAGGTACCAACCTGGGTCTAGCGTGCAAGATATCGTCTCATGATGGTTAACATTTCTGCCAAGTTATTTCACAATCTATCCAGGAATAAGAACGTCATTGACTGAACCCTAAAAAAGTCCCTTTTTCGATCTTTGACCTGTTAGTATGACCTTGACCTTTGAGGTACCAACAGGGTTAATGCACCCAACACATCGTCTCATGGTGGTTAACGTTTCTGCTAAGTAATTTCAAAATCCATCGATAAATAAGAAAGTTATTAACCAAACACGAAAAAAGGCCCCTTTTTTACCTTTGACCTCTAAGTATCACCTTGACCTTTGAGGTACCAACCTGGATCATGCACGTAACACATTGCCTCATGGTGGTTAACATTTATGCCACATAATTTCAAAATCCATGTAAAAATAAGAGTTATTAACCAAACACGAAAAATAAAGGCCCCTTTTTTGACATTTGACCTCTATGTCTGACCTTGACCTTTGAGGTACCAAACTGAATCATGCGTGCAAAACAACGACTTATGAAAGTTAACATTTCTGCCACGTAATTTCATATTCTATCTAAAAATAAGACAGTTATTGACAAAACACAAAAAAGGCTCCTTTTTGGAACTTTGACCTCTAAGTATGACCTTGACCTTTGAGGTACCAACCTAGGTCATGCACGCAACACATCGTCTCATGGTGGTTAACATTTCTGCCAAGCAATTTCAAAATCCATCTGAAAATAAGGAAGTTATTGACCAAACACAAAAAAGGCCCCTTTTTTTACCTTTGACCTCTGAGTATGACCTTGACCTTTCAGGTACCGACCTGCCTCGTGCGCGCCAAACATCATCCCATGGTTGTTAATATTTCTGCCAAGTAATTTCAAAATCCATCTGAAAATAAGAAAGTTATTGACCGGACACGATTTGCCCATACATTCATACATACCGACAAACTTCCAAGGGAGATAACTCAAAAAGTATAAGTGCGAGAGTTATAGTTCTTGCGCACTGCACGTCGTCTAATATTGATTAATACTTATATGAAGATTCTTGAAGATAGCTTGAACAGTTTTCAAGTTATAGAGCGGACACAATTTTGTGACAGACGAACAGACAGACAGATGGACAGACACCCGGGGGAAAAACAATATGTCTCTCCAAAAATATTTTTTTCGTGGGAGACATAATGACCATAGAAAAGAATCCATCATCAATCTCCACAAAGAATGGAGAGAATGGCCATAGAAAAGAAATCATGATCAATCTCCAGAAAGAAAGGAGAGATTGACCACAGAAAAGAATCCATGATCAATCTTCATAAAGACTGAGGTAATGGCCAAGTATGACCAAAATAGAATGACCAAAGAAAAGAATCCATGATCAATCTCCAAAAAGAAAGGAGAGAATGACCACAAAAAAGAACCTATCATCAATCTCCACAAAGAAAGGAGATATTAGCCATAGAAAAGAATCTATGATCAAGCTTCACAAAGAAAGGAGAGAATGACCATAGAAAAGAACCTATCATCAATCTCCACAAAGAAAGGAGATAATAGCCATAGAAAAGAATCCATGATCAATCTCCACAAAGGAAGTTGCCGATACAAGATACAAGAAACTTTATTTAGAATCGACTTTCAAATGTACAACAGAACAAAATTAGCCTCTGGCTATTTTGTCAACAAACATGGTTTAAAACTATATAAATATACATGTTGTAACAATAATCAGAGATTAAGAAGTCTATCACAGTGACATGGAACAGGATTGCAGGAGATATGAGAATTTTATTAAATGCAAAGTAAAAATTTATGATTTTGACTATTCTAATATGTTTATAAAGTATTATTATTAGAGACACTGACAGTTAAATTTAGTATGCTTAAAATGTTAGAATGGACTAGAAAATAGTAATTTATAGCCTGGAGATCAGTCTTCAAAGACAAGGCAGACCGCCAGCTATAAATATGGTAGACCCAAAAGTGACCCTGATCACCAAGGTTGAAAGAGTAAATGGAAATGCTTACCTTCAATATTTTACGGGGTTGTGCAGGATTATTTCTGTCCAGGTAGTTGATATATCCTGAGAGTGAAACTGTCATTATGTTATTTCCAATCCATATACACCCAACCTGCTGATCTAGAATTTCTTTACCCATAACAAACTCCCTGAAACATCACAAAAACATGCCTCTATAACTCTGACCCGCTTAAACGCCAATTTTATATTTTATGAGCAAAACTGGGGTTTACAGGGGCATACATAATGTTTCTTTTTTCTGCTCAAAAAACACAGATTATGAGAACTCATTAGAACTATGGTACAGTTTGAGTGAGTGAACAGGGTTGTAAAGCAATCTGACCTATTAACCTTGTTTTCAATTTAACAGGACCAACATTAAAACTTGACAGATATCATCAAGGCAACAATTTGGTTTTGGGTTCATCGAGATTGAATCAAAACTGTGGCCTTTAGTGGGTGAACAAGGTTTTAAAGCAATTTGAACTTATGACCTAGTTTCTGATGACCCATAATCAAACTTGACAAAGCCATCATCAAGACAAATTCTGGTTTCGTTCCTCAAAATAATTAAAGCAAAAGTGTGGCTTCTAAAAGGTGAACAAGGTTTTAAAGCAATTTGACTTAGTGACCTGGTTTTTGATGCCACTCATATTCTAACATGACTGAGATACCATCAAGATAAACTTTCTGGTAAAGTTTCATGTAGATTGATGACCTGTGTGGCCTCTAGTTGGTTTAAATGCAATTTGACCTTGTGACCTAGTTATTAACATGACATGACCTTTATTAGAACTTGACAAAGATATATAATCAAGACAAACATAATGGTATATTTTCATGAAGATTGAACCAAAACTAGTGATAAACACAGTTTTAAAGCAATTTGACCTAGTGACCTTGTTTTTTATCCGACATGATCCATATTAGAACTTCACCAAGCTATCATGAAGACAAACATTGTGGAGCAGTTTCATGAAGACTGAAGATAAATACTAAACCAAAACCATGACCTTGTGATCTAGTTTTGATTTGACATTTCCCACATTAAAACTTGACCAAGTCATTTGTTTGATTTGATGCTAAACATCCCTGTCAACACTATATAGGTCATTTTGGAGATATTGCTTCCAATTTTGTGGGACTTTTACCCAACATCAAGATGAAATGACATCTTAAGCCCTGTCGCCCAATGAAACCAAAAGGGTTTATAAGCATGGGAGGTCCAACTCGCACCGCTTTGCCTGGGCAGGCTTAGATCCTCTTACCAGTTCTCATGTGTGGTAGGATTCAGCTCTGCTCGGAAGCATCATGCAGCCCATTTATTTCTTCAAGCCCCGATGACCAAGACATCATGAAGACAAATATTCTGGTAAAGTTTCATGAAGATTAAAGCAAAACTGTGGCCACTAGACAGTGAACGAGGTTTTCAAGCAATTTGACCTTGTGACCCTGTTTTTGACCTGACACAACTCACATTCGTGTTTGACCACCGAGATATCATCAAGACAAACATTCGGAGATTGAAGCAAAACTGTGACCTTCAGATAGTGAACAAAGTTTTCAAGCAATTTGACCTACTGACCCAGTTTTTGATCTGACATGATGACCATATTTGTACTTGACTACCTAGATATCATGAAGACATATTTTCAAGAAAACTTTCATGGAGATTGAATCAAAACTATGACCTTTACACAGTGAACAAAGTTTTCAAGCAATTTGAACTACTGACCCATTTTGTGATCTGACATGACCAATATTCATACTTAACCACAAAGATATCATCGAGGCAAACGCTCATTAAAGTTTTGTGAAGATTGAAGCAAAACTGTGACCTTTAGACAGTGACAAAGGTTTTCAAGTAATCTGACCTAGTTACCCAGTTTTTTAACCGACATGACCCATATTTGTATTTGACCAGAGATATTATCAAAACAAACATTCAGGCAAAGTTTCATGACGATTGAAGCAAAACTATGACCTTCAGATAGTGAACAAGGTTTTCAAGTAATTTGACCTAGTGACCCTGTTTTTGATCTGATTTGACCCATATTGTTTGTACTTGAACACTGAGATATCATCAAGACAAATGCTCAGGTATAGTTTCATGAAGACTGAAGCAAAACTGTGACTTCTAGAGGGTGAACAAGGTTTGAAAGCAATAAGACATAGTGACCTAGTTTCTGACCCAACATGACTCATATTATAACCTGACCGAAATATCATCAAGATAAACATTTTGGAGTAGTTTTAAAACAAGAGCTCCTGTGGCAATTAGTAAGATGGAGCATATATATATACTGACTGTGGTAAAAGTTTGGGTTTGTGGAATGTAACCAAGGAACAAAATGTGCTCCATATGTTCTTACCTGGCACTATTAATAACCCTCAATGGCTCAAACTACCTGTCTCCAACAAAATTTTCTTGGTCGGTAATATTTGGTAATATTTGGAGATGT
The DNA here is from genome assembly GCA_963580285.1 of Lucinisca nassula. Taxonomy (NCBI): domain Eukaryota; kingdom Metazoa; phylum Mollusca; class Bivalvia; order Lucinida; family Lucinidae; genus Lucinisca; species Lucinisca nassula. The sequence goes on along the minus strand of OY757010.1, from coordinate 133,496,432 downwards.
TGCTTCCAATTTTGTGTGACTTTTACCCGACATTGAGATGAAATGACATCTCAAGCCCTGTCACCCAATGAAACCAATAGGGTTTATAAGCATGGACGGGCCAATTCACACCGCTTTGTCAGAGCAGGCTTAGATCCTCTAGGCAGTTTAAAAGTACTCATGTGCGGGTTGGTTTCAGCTCTGCGTGGAAGCATCATGCAGCCCATCTATATCTTCAAGCCGCGATGGGGGAGAGGGGCATTAGAAAAATCTATGAAAGGGTAATACTCTTGTAATATTAGGCCGACTGTAACCTCAAAATAATATGCGCTGTTCCACATCATGGTCTTACTATATGTAAAGTTTCAGCTTCATCAAATGTAAAATGTAGGAGGAGTTATCTGGAAACAAAATGTTTACAGAATTTTACAGAGGGGCATAACTCTATTATTATTTGGTAGACCGTAACCTCCAAATTATATGGGCTGCCACACATCATGGTCTAACTATATATGAAGTTTCAGCTTAATCAGATGTAAATGTAGGAGTCATCCAGAAATGAAAAGTTCACAAAAAAATTCAAAGTGGCATAACTCTATTATTATTTGGTGGACCATAACCTCGAAACAATATGCGCTGCCCCAACTCATGGTCTGTGTATGAAGTTTCAGCTTGATCGAATGTAAACTGTAGAGGAGTTATCAGGAAACGGAAAGTTTACAAAAAGTTTCAAAGGGGCATAACTCTATTATTATTTGGTGGACCATAGCCTCAAAACAATATGCCCTGCCCCACATCATGGTCTGACCATGTATGAAGTTTCAGCTTGATCGGATGTAACCTGTAGGAGTTATCTGGAAATGAAAAGTTTACAAAAAATTTCAAAGGGGCATAACTCTTAATAATATTTGGTGTACCGTAATCTCGAAACAATATGCACTGCCCCACATCATGGTCTTACTATGTATGAAGTTTCAGCTTGATCGGATGTAAACTATAGGAGGAGTTATCCAGGAACGAAAAGTTTACAGATGGATGGACAGACAGATGGACAGATGTTCTAACATGTCGGGTTTAAGGGCTATTTATTTTGTTATTTTCTTTTGTTTGGTTTAGGGGCTAGCCTCCTAATACTTTTATTTACGGAATAAATCTATTCTTTTCCAATCATTTTCTATTGTTATCCAACCCTGACACTAGCCCCTAAACCTGACATGATCGCACGGAGAGACGACTGCCGCCAGGGGGTATAACATAATGCGTCCCATTTTTCAAACGGGCGGAAAAAACTGAACTAAAACCAATGGCCTCTAATGGGACAACAAGCTTTTAATACAATTTGATCTAATGAACTAGTTTTTGATTGGACATGCTCCATATTCAAATCTGACCAAGGCGGCAATAAGACAAATATTATGGCTAATTTTCAGAATGATTATAGCAAAACTGTGGCCTCTAGACTGTGAACAAGGTTTTCAAGCAATCCGACTTTGTGACCCAGTATATGATATGACATGACCCACATTTGTAATTGACCACCGAGATATCATCAAGACAAACATTCTGGTTATATTTAATGAAGATTTTGTTTTTGTTTGATTTGAGGTTTAACGTCCCCGTCAACACTGCAAAGATCATTTTGGAGACGTTGCTTCCAATTTTGTGGGACTTTTACCCGACATTGAGATGAAATGACATCTCCAGCCCTGTCGCCCAATGAAACCAATAGGGTTTATAAGCATGGACGGTCCGACACTCACACCGCTTTGCCTGGGCAGGCTTAGATCCTCTAAGCTGTTTACCAGTACTTGTGTGTGGGTCAGATTCAGCTCTGCATGGAAGCATCATGCAGCCCATATATTTGTTCAAGCCCTGATGGGCGGGGGCTGGAAGCAAAACTGTGATCTTGAGACAGTGAACAAGCTTTTTAAGCAATTTGACCTAGTGACCCAGCAAAAATATGGCTTCTAGAGGGTGAACAACATAAATTTTGACAGACTCAGAGTCTTCATTCATTTCTTTCAGATAGCCTGGATGCTGTCAAGACTCATGTGATGAGCAAAGATCCAGATTTCAGATGTGCAGCCTTATCTGAATTATCGCTGATTGCACAGATTTTGTCACGTGCTGGCTTATATGTAGTGAGTGTTTGAGTTTTATGTCTCCACGGAAACAGGAGATAGGACCTCAGTTTAAATACTCATCCGAAATTTGGGAGAAGCCCAGCTTCAATCCTGTGACCCCTGGTTTACAATAGCATATCCACTACACCAAAGAGGCTTCTTGCTTAAATGTAATGTGTGCTCATATGAATCAAATATGAAGAGGTATTAACCCATTTCAGATTGTATAACCCCTAAACGGGTACAGTGGCAAACAGTGCAGACCCAGATCAGACGCCACAGAATGTGGCGTCTGATCAGGGCCTACACCATTTGCAAAAAGTTCAGCCATTTTCCAAATCAATTTTGAAGAACAAAACCTGACACCCCTAAATTTTGAAATGGACTCCTGCTATATATAAGGAGGAAGATTCCATTTGGTTCAAAATGGGTTAATACTGCTTAAAAATAATGGCCATGGTAGCTCACTGGGATGTGCATCCGACTGGTGGTGAGATGGTCGCTGGTTGGTCAGCAACATTCTTTCGTGAAGATTAATGAGCCAGCACATAACAAAACCTAAAATAAGACCAGTGCGACAAGCAGGGACTCAAATCAACCTGCACACCCATCCACTATGACAAGACCTTTTGCTTATGTCTCTTTGCATAGAAATTAGCCTATAGAAGGTTCATGCAATCAGTGAATACTCTGATCAGACTATGCGAATGCACAGGCTGATCTGAGTCTTTACCGGTTGCTCAAGCCTTCTTCTAGATTTTGTCATGCGCCGACTCTAATTATGAAATTTTTCTAAGATTGCTTATTCAAAAATGGCAGATGTCAGTTTGCAGTGAAAGAATAAGCACTGTACTGGTAAAACACTTGCCAAGTAAAAGTGTGTGTGGTACACAGACCAACTGAACAGCTCAAGATGTCCTAAACAATGTAGCTTTTTATTTTACCTCACTGCAGCTGGTGGTAAGTGCCATGTGGCAGCTGTAAAAAGTCTCCCAGTGTTTCATCATAGTGCAGATTATAGTTTCTTTTCCTTTGGGATCATTGAGCCCATCCTGGTTATACTGAAAATCGAATACCGCTCAAGCCGGCGCTAGAGGACGTATGCAGCCTTGCAATCTACATTGGTGTATATGAAGAGACTCAATTAAACCGAGTGTCGGATTTTTGTTCTTTTATATGTTCTTTGTTTCCAAAGGCAACTTTTTAGCTTTTTATTTGACTTGGCCATTATTCTCAAACAATCAAATGTCACAAAGCACTTACTGAACAAGCTGTCTGGAAGCTACATCCCAAATTTTAGCAGTCTTATCTCCCGATACAGTCAATATCTCCTTGCCGTCAGGGCTGAAGGCAACCTAGAAGTACATTACGATAACGCATCTGTGTGATATAGTGCATTTTTCAAACTAAAAAAAAAGTAAATTTTCTGATGCAAATTTGTGATATTTTCTTTATTTAAACTCCAAACATAGGTTTTGGGTCCTCGTTAGAACCCCCTCATTGAGGCGGTTCTAACCAGTACCCACAACCTATGTCTTGGGAGCAGAAATAAGGAAAATAACTATTACCCCCCATAAACCCCAGTTTTCTCAATATAAAGTGGGGTTTAGGGGGTCTTTATTTTACAGACTTGTTAACGTGATGAGCAAAGGTTCAACATGGGTGGAAGGCATTCAGTGTTTCAGCTTGTGGTGGATTTTCATGACTGACATGTAGTGGAGGCCATTTTTGCAGCCCAAGGACTATGACAATGTAGAATAGTGCAAAGAAGATGGTTGAATGCTATAATTACATATGACGGATGTTCGAAAAGAATTGCTTATTGTCCTCTAGCTCGATATCCACATGGGGCACGATCAAAACCAATACATACTTGTATGGGGCTATTCAATATCTACACAATGTTCCTGAAGCAGCAGGGCGAGGAATGCATCAATGAAATCTTTGGACTGGTATGCAACATCGATGCAAGTATCAATTGAATTTGTATTAGAGTTTAGAACATACAGGCATCTATAAACTTTGTCATACAACTTTAACCAAATGTAAAATTTCTCAATCTGTGACCTTGACCTCAAGGTCACTGTAGGGGGTGGGACATGCATCAATGAAATCTTTAGATCAGTATGTAACTTAAGTGAAAGTATCAACTAAATCTATCAAAGGTCACTGTGGGTGGGGGAAGGGACATACATCACGAAATGTTTGGACTGGTTCATTGATGCAAGTATCAACTGAATTTGTATTACAGTTTAGAACATACAGGCATCTATAAACTTTGTCATAAAACTTTATCATAATGTAAAATTTCTCAATCTGTGACCTTGACCTCAAGGTCACTGTAGGGGGTGGGACATACATCAATGAAATCTTTAGACCAGTGAAAGTATCAACTAAATCTATTAAAGGTCACCGTGGGTGGAGGAAGGGACATACATCACGAAATGTTTGAAATGGTAGATTGATGCAAGTATCAACTGAATTTGTCTTACAGTTATGAACATACAGGCATCTATAAACATTTTCATAAAACTTTAACCAAATGTAAAATTTCTCAATCTGTGACCTTGACCTCAAGGTCACTGTGGGGGTGGGACATGCATCAATGAAATCTTTAGACCAGTATGTAACTTCAGTGTAAGTATCAACTAAATCTATCAAAGGGTTCAGAAGATACAATCTCTTAGAAACTTTGAGAAAAACTTTAACGACATTGTTAACAGATGGACGGAAACACGGACAGACGGACTGGTATGCAGGGGGTATAATTACAGCAAGTCTTCAAGGTGCCGAACTTTTTAGATTTTTATCAAAATTTTGGAAATAGATTTGTTTTTGACGGTAACCGGGCACTCGAAGCACATAGGGGCTACCCCATTTTTGGAAATACCATGGTTCTGTCATTTTCAACTTAATTTGGACGAATCTGATGTAATTTGAAGAAATGTATACAAAACATCATATTCAACCAAATGTTGTAGGCTACCAAACGTCGTATTGACCAAATGTTGCATCCAATGAGATGTTGTATCAACAAAATGCAATTTGATGAAGTGTCATGGAAGCATAGGTGATTTAGTCAGTTCATTCTTTGTGATTGATCAACATGTTGTGCATGTGATTGATGACTGATGAAACATTGAACAAGAGGGCCATGATGGCCCTGGGTCGCTCGCCTGTTCCATAGGGTAACAGTGGGCCCCGGGGAGAGCCATTATTGGCCCCAGGGCTATAATTTGCATAATCTTGGCAGTGGTCTAAAAGGTGAAGCTTCATACAACATATCAAAGACCGGAGCCTTCTAGCTTCAGACAAGAAGATTTTTAAAGGTTTTCCTCATATACATGTAGGTCTATATAAAACCTGCGGGCCCTGGGGCACAGCCATTTTTGGCCCCAGGGCTATAATTTGAACAATCTTGGTAGAAATCCACAAGACAAAGCTTCATACCAAATATCAAAGACCATGGCCTTCTGGTTTCAGACAAGAAGATTTTCAAAGGTTTTCCCAATAGAAGTCTATGTAAAATAAGTGGGTTCTGGGATGGGCACTAATTTGAACAATTTTGGTAGAGATCCACTATATGAAGCTTCATACCAAATATCAAAGACCTTGGCCTTCTGGTTTCAGACAAGACAAGACCCATCTTCTTTCTTATGAATGTTTTCATTGCTCTTAAAGGAACTCATTTTTGATTTTTATTTGCCTTCACTGCAGCTGGTGTTGTGCCGTGTGGCGGCCGTAAAACGTCTCCCCGTACATCAACAATAGTGCAGTTTATATTTTACTTTTGGTCCTTTGAGATCAGCGTGAATATTCTGAGAAATCAGAAATAAATTATTGGTTTAGACTCATATTCTAGACAGGTTTTTTAATTATTTGGACCCCATTTTGATTTATATCAGTCTTTGAATCGACTGCCTATTCGAAATTCGCAAAATTGCAGTATGTTTCCTCTGGCTTTCATTGTCGGATTATTACAGGGTCACTGATGAGGCTTTATTAGCCGAAACTACGTAGTATGACCCATCTTCTTTCTTATGAATGTTTTCATTGCTCTTAAAGGAACTCATTTTTTATTTTTATTTCAAAGGTTTTCCCTACATAAGTCTATGTAAAACCAGTGGGCACCGGGGTGGGCCCATTTTTGGCCCCAGGGCTACAATTTGTACAATTTTGGTAGAGGTCTACTAGACAAAGCTTCATACATAATATCAAAGACCTGAGCCTTCTGGTTTCAGACGAGAAGATTTTATATAAGTTTATGTAAAACCAGTGGGCCCCGGTGTGGAGACATTTTTGGCCCCAGGGCTATAATTTGATCAATCTTGGTCGAGATCCACTAGACAAAGCTTCATACCAAATATCAAAGAACTGAGCCTTCTGGTTTCAGACAAGAAGGTTTATAAAGATTTTCCCTATATAAGTCAATGTGAAACCACACGGCCCCGGGAATGGGGAATTTTCGGCCCCAGGGCTATAATTTGAATAATCTTGATAGAGGTCGACTAGACGAAGCTTCATACCAAATATCAAAGACCTGAACCTTCTGGTTTCAGACAAGAAGATTTTTGAAGATTTTCCCAATATAAGTCTATGTGAAACTAAAGGGCCCCATGGTGGGGGCATTTTTGACCCTAGGGCTATAATTTGATAATCTTGATAGAGGTCCACTAGATGAAGCTTCACACCAAATATCAAAGACCTGGGCCTTGCAGTTTCAGAGAAGATTTTTAAAGTTTTCATTTAACAAATCTATTTTTAGCTCCTGTGACCTAGATGTGCAATGGACAATGGACATTTGAACAATTCTGAAAGGGGACCACCTAAGGATCATTCCTGTGAAGTTTGGTCAAAATCCGATCAGTGGTTTAGGAGATGTCGTTTGGAGATTTGTTTACGGATGGATGCATGCACAGACGGACGCACGTATGATGCATGAAAAGTGATTGTAAAAGCTCACCTTGTCACTACGTGACAGGTGAGCTAATAATGAATGTGCTAGACATGTCATCAACATTGTTCCTGGGTTTGAGCCTGGCTCTGGACACATGAAAAACCAAGTTCTGCATCAGAATGTCAGGTGATTTTTTCTGGGTACTAAAGTTTTTGCCCACCTCTGATTAATCAACAGCTTGAAATATATTTTTAAAGACAGTAAAATTACCTCCCCCACCCACCCACCCACCCATCCAAAAAACAGTCCTCAACTTAAGGGGAATGGGAACACCTGGCAGATTTTTCTGCCATTTTTCAAAGGGAAAGTACTTTTGGACCTTCTCGCTTTTCTGTAAGCCCTGCCCCACTGAAAAAGGGGTCTACACTTAAAGGGAAGAATTTGTTCTTTAGGAGCAAATTCTTTTCTTTAAGAGTTGACCCCTATTAACATGGGCGGCAAAAATACTTTTGAAGGAGTTGTCTCCCCTGAAGGTGTATCCATTTCCCTTAATATGATATACCATATAATGAAGTGGTAGGAAGCCTACAGGACAGTGTACAGATTATACATAAAAATGACCATTAATGGTCATTTATCTATATAATCTACATATTTAAATTATTAGTTTTTATTGCAAATTCTGCAGGTACTGATCAAAGCCTGATCATTCTGCCTGGTACGCTGTTTTTAGGCTACAATCAACTGTTTGTCTACACTGTTTGTTCCACTTCAAATAATGTAGAAGTGAGCATGCATCATCGTGCCTAATTATCTATGCCAAGTTGTCCAAATATAGCACTCATCAGCATGTCTAATTACATGTGAGCATTCATCAGCATGTCTAATTATTTTGCCCAGTTGTTAGAATATAGTACTCTTCAGCATGTCTAATTATCTATGCCCATTTGTTCTAATATTGCACTCATCATCATGCCTAACTATCTATGCCCATTTGTTCAAATATTTCACTCCTCATCATGCCTAACTATCTATGCCCATTTGTTCAAATATTCCACACCTCATCATGCCTAACTATCTATGCCCATTTCTTCAAATATTTCACTCATCATCATGCCTAACTATCAATACTCCTTTGTTCAAATATTTCACTTATCATCATGCCTAACTATATATTCCCATTTGTTCACATATTTCACTCCTCATCATGCCTAACAATCTATGCCCATTTGTTCAAATAAGGCACTCATTAACATGTCTAATTATCTTTTCCCAGGTGTTCAAATATAGCACTTAGCACATCTAATTATCTATACACCATTTTTCAAATATAGCACTCATCAGCATGTCTAATTATCTTTGCCCAGTTGTTCCAATATAGCACTCATCAGCATGTCTAACTTTCTATGCCCAGTTGTTCAAATATAGCACATAGCATGTCTAATTATCTATACCAAGTTTTTCAAATACAGCACTCATGAGCAAGTTTAATTATCTATGCCCATTTGTTCAAATATAACACTCATAAGCATGTCTAATTATCTATGCCCAGTTTTTCAAATACAGCACTCTTCAGCATGTCTAATTATCTATGCCCAGTTTTTCAAATACAGCACTCATAACCATGTACAATTATCTATGCCAGGTTGTTCACATATAGCACTCATCAGCATGTCTAATTATCTATACCCAGTTTTTCAAATACAGCACACATATGCATGTCTAATTATCTATGCCAAGTTTTTCAAATACAGCACTCATCAGCATGTCTAACTTCTATGCCCAGTTGTTCAAATATAGCACTTAGCATGTCTAATTATCTATACCCAGTTTTTCAAATACAGCACTCATAAGCATGTACAACTAGAACTGTCAGAGGATCTGACTATAGCCCCGCTATAGCCCTGTCAGAGGAGAAAGACTCATGAATTAAAGGTAAAGACTTGTGAGAGGGTTAAATCCCTAACAAGGTACCTACGCCTTATAGACTTTTCGCGTTATTAGATCTGAAAAACAGTCTAAGTTAAAAAATAAGTTTTGGATAATGAAAAAACCACATGCACATCTTAAGACCTCTATGGAAACACCTGTAAAGTTTCAAAAAGATTGACCTAGAACTGTAAGAGGAGTTGCGGTAACAAGGTAGCTACTCCCTATACATTTTAACATTAGTAGATCTCAAAAATTGTCTAAGTTAAAAAAGGTGAAATAAGTGAAAAACATTATTTAAGGATAATGAAAAAAGAATATGCACATCTTCAGACCTATATGAAAACACCTGTAAAGTTTCAAAAGGATTGACCTAGAACTGTAAGAGGAGTTGCGGTAACAAGGTAGCTACTCCCTATACATTTTAACATTAGTAGCTCTCAAAAATTGTCTAAGTTAAAAAAGGTGAAATAAGTGAAAAAAATTATTTAAGGATAATGAAAAAAGAATATGCACATCTTCAAACCTATATGATAACACCTGTAAAGTTTCAATAGGATTGACCTAGAACTGTAAGAGGAGTTGCGGTAACAAGGTAGCTACTCCCTATACATTTTAACATTAGTAGATCTCAAAAATTGTCTAAGTTAAAAAAAATGATTTAAGGATAATGAAAAAAGAATATGCACATCTTCAGACCTATATGATAACACCTGTAAAGTTTCAAAAGGATTGACCTAGAACTGTAAGAGGAGTTGCGGTAACAAGGTAGCTACTCCCTATACATTTTAACATTAGTAGATCTGAAAAATTGTCTAAGTTAAAAAAGGTGAAATAAGTGAAAAACATTATTTAAGGATAATGAAAAAAGAATATGCACATCTTCAGACCTATATGAAAACACCTGTAAAGTTTCAAAAGGATTGACCTAGAACTGTAAGAGGAGTTGCAGTAACAAGGTAGCTACTCCCTATACATTTTAACATTAGTAGATCTCAAAAATTGTCTAAGTTAAAAAAGGGTGAAATAAGTGAAAACAATTATTAAAGGATAATGAAAAAAGAATATGCACATCTTCAGACCTATATGATAACACCTGTAAAGTTTCAATAGGATTGACCTAGAACTGTAAGAGGAGTTGCGGTAACAAGGTAGCTACTCCCTATACATTTTAACATTAGTAGATCTCAAAAATTGTCTAAGTTAAAAAAAATGATTTAAGGATAATGAAAAAAGAATATGCACATCTTCAGACCTATATGATAACACCTGTAAAGTTTCAAAAGGATTGACCTAGAACTGTAAGAGGAGTTGCGGTAACAAGGTAGCTACTCCCTATACATTTTAACATTAGTAGATCTCAAAAATTGTCTAAGTTAAAAAAGGTGAAATAAGTGAAAAAAATTATTTAAGGATAATGAATAAAGAATATGCACATCTTCAGACCTATATGAAAACACCTGTAAAGTTTCAAAAGGATTGACCTAGAACTGTAAGAGGAGTTGCGGTAACAAGGTAGCTACTCCCTATACATTTTAACATTAGTAGCTCTCAAAAATTGTCTAAGTTAAAAAAGGTGAAATAAGTGAAAAAAATTATTTAAGGATAATGAAAAAAGAATATGCACATCTTCAAACCTATATGATAACACCTGTAAAGTTTCAAAAGGATTGACCTAGAACTGTAAGAGGAGTTGCGGTAACAAGGTACCCACTATCAAATATTACAGACAGACAGACAGAAAGACAGACCGACAGACAGACAGACAGACAGACGGAATTCCGGACAAGCCAAATCCAATATAGCCCCCACTTTTTCAAAGCGGGGCTATAATTATCTATGCCCAGTTGTTCAAATATAGCACTCATCAGCATGTCTTATTATCTGTACTCAGTTTTTCAAATACAGCACTCATAAGCATGTCTAATTATCTATGCCCAGTTTTTCAAATACAGTACTCATAAGCAAATCTACTTATCTATGTTCAGTTTTTCAAATACAGCACTCATGAGCAAGTCTAATTATCTACGCCCAGTTTTTTCAAATACAGCACTCATAAGCAAGTCTAATTATCTACACCCAGTTTTTCAAATACAGCACTCATCAGCATGTCTAATTATCTATGCCCATTTATTCAAATATAGCACTCATCAGCATGTCTAATTATCTATACCCAGTTTTTCAAATATAGCACTCTTCAGCATGTCTACTTATCAAAGCCTAGTTGTTCAAATATAGCACCCATCAGCATGTCTATTTATCTATGCCTGGCTGTTGCCCATATATGACAATGTAATTGTATCATTAAAACTTTTATCAATAAACATGGATAATATGCTAATATTTTAGCTGAAAAAAAAAAAATGTTTTCAGGAAAAATAATTCTAACTTAGATATTGTATTTTTTTTTCTTGTTATCTCAAACACAGATAGCTCATTTACATGTAGTTTTGCAATATGTTCTTTCAGTTGAACTCCTTTAATGGGAGTGAGTGAGGATTTCAGTTTTACGTCCCACCAACAGCTGAGGTCATACGGAGACGGGGCCTTTAATGGGAAACTACGGTTATCTCAAACCAAACATTTTTTCAGGAGTTTGAGATAATGAGCCAAGTGTTTTGTTAGATATCATTTACCCCCTATATTAATTGCATTGCCATACATTGGCCAGATAAAAATATGCTATCTCAGTGAGCTTTATCAGGTCAACCTGACATTGCAATTTTATGAATGAACCAGACTCCAGAAAAAATTTGCAAAAAAATGTAATCATTACTGGAAAAAATGGAAAAATTACATGAAAAAAAAAATATAATGGGAAAAATTTTGGTCAGATGAATAGAGAATAGCAGGTGAGTGTCTTTTGATATCAAGTTTATCAGGCAAAGCCTTGAGAATGCATGTAGAATGGCGAGGCTTGCCGAGAGATTATACACGCATTCTCAAAGCCAAGCCTGATAAACTTGATATCAAATGACACACACATGATAGTCTATTTATCAGTTTGTCCCCTTGTACACTCTTAAATTGGCAATTTACAATCAGTTATTGATTGTCCTCAGTGTGTCCCAACATTCCCGTGCACCCTAGTGGTCAATATATACTCGAGACAAAAGTTAGTATACAGGTTAATGAATGCCCATTTGTGTCCCAATGTCTCCCTCTCTACATACATATGAGGCATCATAAATAACAATAACCACTTCCCAAAATTTGCAGCATTTTCCGTTAAAACTGATTAAAGGATAATGAAATTGCGTCACTTGAAATGGACAGCGGGTCTGATCCAATATTTTGTCTTCAGTAGCTTCCCTTTAAACATGTGTTTCGAATAAGGATTATTCAATAAATGATTTTTCATGCAACAGATTCAAAGAAGGGCAACTGATTGGCAAGAATATATCGAATATCGAAATTAAACACAAGATAAAGTGCAACATCTTTTGTCCAAGAAAATGGTATTTTTGCCTTTTACGTTCTTCCTTTGATTAGATGCTTATGTTTCTAACGGATTTGTATTGGTGATTAACTTTTCATTAAGCAATTTTATAGGGATCACTATGGAGTAAGCATAAAGATGCCGAGCAAAACAATAATTATGCGAAAATTTCAAATGAATATCTCTTACATGATTTGAGAAAAAGACTTATTTAATTCACTGTGATTTTCATTGAAAGGGAGATAATCCGGAACAAGCAGAAATTCCAATTGAGTTTGAAGCTGTTTGTTTGGATATAATGGCAAAATAATGATGTGGTCTTAGATGAACATTCATACTTGACTTTTGTGGTGTGCAAAGATTTGAATGTCATGTACAACACAAGATTTTATTGGAAATATTGATTTTCAATTAAGGGCAATAACTCCACTCCATCATGGATGACTGCATTAGGAAAAGAATTGGAGTTTTACAAACTTAGATGTTTGGAAAAAACCAACATAGGCATATTTTATTACAGACAGCAATACAAGATCAGGTGTCATATAATATTTTGACCCGCCTAAAAAGTGACCCGCGGGTCATAATATTATTATAATATTTTGACCCCCCCTATAATATTTTGACCCCCCTCCCTAACTTCACAAAAGTTACATTTAAATGACCAAATATGGTGAGGTAACTGTTAAGCAGTAAAACTATGACAATTGTGGTGGTTGTTCCTACTGATTTTTACACTTGGGCAGTGTCTGAGGGGTGGGGTGGGATAGTTCTAGATCTGAAAATCTACAGCAAGAATAATGACTATAATATATAAGAAAGGGCAATCATGTTTAAAGGGAAATGGCTAAAAAGCAGCAAAAAAGATAAAAAATAACAGAAAAAACCACATGACTAAAATGGTATTGAGAGAACCAGCCTATGCATGTGGGGGAGGGGGGGGGATCAAATTATTATAGCTATAATAAAATGACCCATCCTTTTTATCTGTTATTGATATACTGGTATTTGAGTTCATTCAATTAATTAAACTTTTCATTGAATTAGATGGCTTGTAATACACTGGATTCAGTAAGGTTCAGTATGTGGGAGGGGTTGTAACTTAATGACTTGAAATAAGGGGGGGGGTCAAATTATTATAGCTATAATAAAATGACCCACCCTTACTATTTGTAATTAGTGTACTGGTATTTGAGTTCACACAGTATAATTAAAACTTAAATTGCTTTATATGGCTAGAAATAAGACTCTATTCAGTAAGGTTCAGTATGTGGGAGGGGTTGTTACTTAATGACTTGAAATTGGGGGGAGGGTCAAATTATTATAGCTATAATAAAATGACCCACCCTTACTAACCCTTACTTTTTGTAATTAGTGTACTGGTATTTGAGTTCACACAGTTAAATTAAAACTTATATTACTTTATATGGCTAGAAATAGACTATATTCAGTAAGGTTCAGTATGTGGGAGGGGTTGTTACTTAATGACTTGAAATTGGGGGGAGGGTCAAATTATTATAGCTATAATAAAATGACCCACCCTTTTTATCTGTTATTGATATACTGGCATTTGAGTTCACTCAATAGATTAAACTTTTAATTGAATTAGATGGCTTGTAATACACTAGATTCAGTAAGGTTCAGTATGTGGGAGGGGTTGTAACTTAATGACCTGAAATGGGGGGGGGGGGTCAAATTATTATAGCTATAATATAATGACCCACCCTTATTATCTGTTATTGATATATTGGTATTTGAGTTCATTCAATTAATTAAACTTTTCATTGAATTAGATGGATTGTAATACACTAGATTCAGTAAGGTTCACTGGTTCAGTATGTTGGAGGGATTGTAACTTAATGACTTTAAATGGTGGGGGGGGGGGGTCAAATTATTATAGCTATAATAATATGACCCACCCTTACTATTTGTAATTAGTGTACTGGTATTTGAGTTCACACAGTTAAATTAAAACTTAAATTGCTTTATATGGCTAGAAATAGACTCTATTCAGTAAGGTTCAGAATGCAGGAGGGGTTGTTACTTAATGACTTGAAATTGAGGGGGGTCAAATTATTATAGCTATAATAAAATGACCCACCCTAATTATCAGTTATTGATATACTGGTATTTGAGTTCACTAAAAAAAATTAAATTTTTAAAGCTGCTTGCCCACGGCTCAATATGGAAAATATATTTTTTTTAAAAATCGCCTAAAACAGCTTATTGTGGAAGGAAATATAAAAAAATAACAATCCAATGTTGAAATCTTAAGAAATTTTCCGTATATTTGTAATAAATGTCTTCAAATCCAAAAGTGTTTGCAACGGTTTTGAACGTTTGTATATAAATATGTGGCGTCTTGGTACCACACAACGCTAAATCGTTATTTTCAAAGTGAAATATATCTAAATTGTACGTAGATTATCCGATAATATTATGATCATTATATTTACTTATACACAGCCTTTCAAATACTACCTTTAGATTTTATTCCTATTTTTGACATGAAATCCGTGGGCTAGCAGCTTTAATTGAATGAGATGGCTTGTAATACACTAGATTCAGTAAGGTTCAGTATACGGGAGGGGTTGTTACTTAATGACTTGAAATTTGGGGGGGTCAAATTATTATAGCTATAATAAAATGACCAACCCTTTTTATCTGCTATTGATATACTGGTATTTGAGTTCACTCAATAGATTAAACTTTTAATTGAATTAGATGGCTTGTAATAGAAATGATTCAGTAAGGTTCAGTATGCGGAATGGGTTGTAACTTAATGACCTGAAATCAGGGGGGGGGGGGGGGGGGTCCAAATTATTATACCTATAATAAAATGACAATTAGTGTACTGGTATTTGAGTTCACTCAGTTAAATTAAAACTTAAATTGCTTTGTATGGCTAGAAATAGACTAGGTTAAGTAAGGTTCAGCATTGGGGATCTAAGTAATGACTAGTAGGGGGTAATTTTTTTATACCTATAATAAAATGACCTACCCTTACTATTTGTTACAATACTGGTATATTATTTCACTAAATTAAATTTAAGTTTAAATCAATTATACATACGTATAATAAAATGACCTACCCTAACCATCTGTTGTTCATACTGGTATATGAATTAATTTAAAGCTAGAATGCTAGAAATACACTAGGTTCAAAAGTTCAGAAGATGTGGGGGGCGGGGGGGGGGGGGGGCAAATTAATATAGCAATACCTATCAATCTGTTATTCAAATGCTGGTTTTTTGAGTAGACTCAAATTATTAAAGTTGAAATTGTCTTAAAAAGATGAACACGAGGTTCTGTATGGGGTTCTAAGTTAATGAGTTACTTAGTTAACTCATATGAACAGGGAGGGGGTGGGGGTCAAGGGGGCCTCTGTGGCAGAGTGGTTAAAGTTTGTTAAAATTTGTTTGTTTGAGCTCCATTAAAGTGAATTCTTCACATGAGGAAGCCTTCCAGCTGCTTTACAGAAGGTCGGGGTGCTACCGTGATGAAATAATACTTGGCTGGACGTCCAATCTGGAGTCTTCTCCAACACCAAAGTTGGAAGTCGATGCGTCATTAGAACCGAAACATAACAACGGGGTCAAATTATAGCTTTTGGATTGGGTGTAGTGGGAGTAAGGGTTAAATTATTTGTTAATATAGATTTCAATACAATAATATTTTTTCCAAGTAGAAAAAATATCCTGTTATTCTGGTAAATAGAGATCCAACAGTTTTCTAAGTAACAATAATAATTAACATTATTTTCCATAATTTCCATACACGAACAATTATACATACTACAACACTTTGCAAATGTTTTTTCTCAGCTATTTCTGGTGTGCTTACTGTTACTATTGAACTGTTCCAAACTGTATATCCAACTATGATTTATTTGATGAGTGGCTAACATGAACAATATCCTTGAAATGTAAATAAGTAGAAATTTTGAATATTATAAAGCACTAACTGTTTTTTCTTAGTGCCACCTAAATTTGATACGATAAGATAATTTTATATTTATAGTGTATAACAATAAGCAAAAATTAACAAAACATCCATAGACAGTTCCATAGACAGTTCAACATAAAATATGCATATGGTTTATACGTGTTAACAATAACACCATCATACTGAAACCAGAGCCCATTCAAATTGATCACATCAATTAAATAATTCTCTCTTGTGAAAACATGAAAAATATACTTTTTCACTAAAATAGAATATGAATTGCTGACCTTACTAGCGAAGGAAAGTTTTTTTGGGCAATGGTTATTATAAACCACCCCCCCCTTTCTTGGTAGCAACACCCATTTCAAAAGAGAATATTATTCTGCATTAATTTTGTCAAATGTGAAATAATCTGTTGATATTATTGTCCAGTACTATTATTTTGAGTCCATTTCCTTAGTTGAAAAAAGATATGTATGGGGGGGGGGGGTCATTTTATTATAGCTATAATATTTTGACCCCCTACCCATGTTGTCAGATCTGCAATAGACTCCTTGCAATACCCATTTCTTAACTTGTCAATACCTATTTATCGATAAAAGTCCACTTCTGATTTATTTTGCTGAAGTTTTAGGCGCGGGTCAAAATATTATAGTGGGGGTCAAAATATTACTGTAATATATTGACCCGCGGGTCAAAATATTACACGGGTCAAAATATTATCTGACACCGGTATTCCAAATCAAAAACTGTATATTTTTATTGCCTTTGAGTATATTTAGTATCAGCTGACTGTAATTTTTCCTTTTATATTAATTGTAGAAATAATTTTTCAAATTTTCCCGTATTAATAATATTTTTGCATTTTTTTTCAGTAGTCTGGTTCATTCATAAAAGTCTAATGTCACATTGACCTGAAAACGCTCACTTGTCCTGAGATAGCACATCTTTATCACATCAATGTGTTGAAATGCCATTAAAATAAGGGGTAAATGATAATACTAAATATATGGACAAATTATTGCACACCGGAATCTTGAAACGCACTGAGGACAATCACAAACTGATCATAAATTGCATATTTAAAGAATGTACAAGGGAACAAACTGATAAATAGAATACAAGATATGTGTCATTTGATATCAAGTTTATCAGGCTCATGTACAAGGGAACAAACTGATAAATAGAATACCAGATATGTGTCATTTGATATAAAGTTTATCAGGCTCAGATTCGAGAATGGGTGTAGAATCGCTCAGCAAGTGCGATTCTACAAGCATTCTCAAAGCCATGCCTGATAGCCTTGATAAATATAAATATATATATAAAAAAAGAACCTGGTATTTCGGTCCCCGCCCATCGGGGCTTTAAGAAATATATGAGCTGCATGATGCTTCCACGCAGAGCTGAAACCGACCCACACACGAGTACTGGTAAACAGCTTAGGGGAGCTAAGCCTGCCCAGGCAAAGCGGTGCCAGTCGGCCCGTCCATGCTTATAAACCCTATTGGTTTCATTGGGCGACAGGGTTGAGATGTCATTTCATCTCAGTGTCAGGTAAAAGTCCCACAAAATTGGAAGCAATGTCTCCAAAATGACCTTTACAGTGTTGACGGGGAGGTTAAACCTCAAATCAAATAAACAAACAAATCAAACAAACGAACCTTGTATTCTCTATTTATCAATAACAAGTTAAGCTAAGGAAGATTCAAACATTTGGGCCCTGTTTAACTGGTAAAAAAAAGTTTTACTTACTGCATAAATCCCCCCTTTGTGAGCCTGGACATCAGTTTCTCCACTGGTACCTCCAAGGCAGCCTAATAAACTGCCTGTTTTACCATCATAAATGAATGCCTGAAAGTCAAACAAGAGCACCAAGGTAGTACATGTATTAATTTTGATCTGTGCTGAATAAAATAATTATTTTCAAAACTATGGAAGTCTTGAAAAGTGAGTGAGTGTTTGAGTTTTACATTCCACCAACAGCTAGGGTCACACAGAGACGAGACCTTGGTTTAAAGACTCATCTGAAAGTCTGGAGAAGCCCAGGATCGATCCTGCGACCCCTGGTTTACAAGGCGAGTAGCATAACCACTACACCACGAAGGCTTCTGAAGTCTTGGAAAATATCTAAAAGTTGCCTTTCCTGCCAAAGTAAAA
Source organism: Lucinisca nassula (assembly GCA_963580285.1). Classification (NCBI taxonomy): domain Eukaryota; kingdom Metazoa; phylum Mollusca; class Bivalvia; order Lucinida; family Lucinidae; genus Lucinisca; species Lucinisca nassula. Next base: position 133,477,960 of record OY757010.1, on the reverse strand, counting down.
ATAGAGACTGTCCCAGTTATGCCTTTTAGAAAAGCTTCCTCAATTCTGCCCAATCGAGCTGTTCAGCTCAGGTGCAGATAAATATATAGGACAAATATACATGTTTAGGTCTTAATCACAATCACTTATTTTCAGTATAGAATAACATCTTTAAAAGTTTAAAAATAAAATAGAAGTGAAGGCAATGATAAGGAATCAATACAATTAACCCACAGCTCCCATCATAGACCTGTCACCTGACAGGATAGCTCACTGGAAGTCACACTTTGACTTCCCGTATCTCAAATTTCCAAAAGATCTGCTCAGTTGTCTTCATATACATGCGGAATCTGTTGTAATTCTGCAGAATTTGGACCAGAGACTGCATATTTTTTTGTAGTTTGTTATGATGGTCTGCGGAAATACGCTCATTTACGAACATATTTCCGCACAAAAGTAGAAAGCACTACAAATGAACGGCGCTTTCTCCAATCCCTGTTTGTAGTTCTTCGTAAAACTGAAACTCAGACATTTTCCAGTACTGAATAGTTCGTAGAAAGTGGAAATTCATTTTGTATCGTAAATAAGCATAGATTAGGGAACTAAGGAATTTTAAGATCTGACGAGGATTTAGCAAATTTTTGCTTCGTAACCTTTCATAGAATTTGGAGTGGGTAGAAAGATCAACTCCCAGATGAATTTGTTGCCATGGATAAAAGATGGTACCAGTTATAACAAGTCTCTTTATTGCTTTGGAACCAAATATTTCAGTTCTTTATAGCATCTGTAAGGAAGCAGTCAGCCAGTATAAGACATTTGAGAATTTAAACTATGGAATAGACATGCGCTTGTTTTTGTGTTTTACATGTAAATGGCATATTATAAAAGATAAACATTAATGCAGTGCATGGGAATATCATGACAGATTTCAATGGTTTGAACACTACAGAAAGTGACCAGAGGGTCACGTATACCCCCCGCCAGCGTCACCCTCTGATATATCTTTCGAGCTTGTATGTAATATGAATGAAGTCAAGAAGCTATAAGATTTTTATTTGATTTGAGGTTTAACGTCCCCGTCAACACTGTAAAGGTCATTTTGGAGACGTTGCTTCCAATTTAGTGGGAATTTTACCCGACATTGAGATGAAATGACATCTCAAGCCACTAATATAGAGCATACATTGAAAAATGAGTTCATGGTTTTGGGAAGTACCGTCAAAGACCTTGCATGGGACGCTGAGTCAAAACGAATTGCTGTTGTGGGAGAAGGAAGAGAAAGGTAGGTGTCCTTCCTGGAGATTTTTGTTTGTTTGATTTGAGGTTTAACGTCCCCGTCAACACTGTAAAGGTCATTTTGGAGACGTTCCAATTTTCCAATTTTGCGGGACTTTTACCCGACATTGAGATGAAATGACATCTCAAGCCCTGTCGCCCAATGAAACCAATAGGGTTTATTAGCATGGACGTACCGCCTCGCACCGCAGTTCCTGGACAGGCTTAGATCCTCTAAGCGGTTTACCAGTAATAGTGTGCGGGCCAGATTCAGCTCTGCGTGGAAGCATCGTGCAGCCCATATATTTCTTCAAGCCCCTATGGGCGGGGGCGGAGAAGCTATAAGAATCTATAAATGTGCTTGTAAAAGCTAAACCAAACATAAAATTTCTAAATGGACCAAGGGAGTGAGGGCATCAAATAGAACATACAGGCATCTATAAACTTTGACATAAAACTTTAACCAAATGTAAAATTTCTAAGTCTGTGACCTTGAGGCCAAGGTCACCGTGGGTGGGGGAAGGGACATGCATCATGAAATCATTTATCAAACATGAAGAGAATCTAACATGTGGTTACAGAGAAGTTTTTCCCTTTGTAAGTCTATGGGAGCTATATGTTGCCATGGCAACACCAGTTTCAATCTGAACTGCCCCAAAACATACTGCATCTTCTCCCCCAATTGGATAATGCTTCTCATGAAATTTAATCATGATTGGCAAAGTGGCTTTAAAGATATACTTATTTGAAAATGTGAACAGATGCGGGACGCCGGACGATTTGCATACTAATACCTCAAATGAGCCTTCGGCTCAAGTGAGCTAATAATACTAGGGGTTTCAGAGAAGAAGATTTTTTAACCTTTTTTTCCATTATAAGTCTATGGGGGCTAAGGGGCCCAAGAGCGTGGCCAGTTTAGATCCCAGGGGCTTGATTGGCACAATTTATGTAGGGGACCACTTGACATTGCTACATGCTTAATAATTTAAGCTCTGGGCCTAGTGGTTTCAGAGAAGAAGATTTTTTTAGCTTTTTCCTTATAAGTCTATGGGGGCTAAGGGGCCCCGGGGCATGGCCAGTTTAGACCCAAGGGGCATGATTGGCACAATGTATGTAGAGGACCACTTGACATTGCTACATGCTTAATATGTAAGCTCTGTGCCCAGTGGTTTCAGAGAAGAAGATTTTTTAAGCTTTTATTTCCATTATAAGTCTATGGGGGTTAAGGGACCCCGGGGCGTGGCCAGTTTAGACCCCATAGGCATGATTGGCACAATTTATGTAGGGAACCACTTGACATTGCTACATGCTTCATATGTAAGCTCTGGTCTAGTGGCTTCAGAGAAAAAGATTTTTTTAGCTTTTTTCCACTATAAGTCTATGGGGGCTAAGGGGCCCGGGGCATGGCCAGTTTAGACCCCAGGAGCATGATTGGCACAATTAATGTAGAGGACCACTTGACATTGCTACATGCTTAATATGTAAGCTCTGTGCCTAGCGGTTTCAAAGAAGAAGATTTTTTAAGCTTTTATTTCCATTATAAGTCTATGGGGGTTAAGGGACCCCGGGGCATGGCCAGTTTAGACCCCAGAGGCATGATTGGCACAATTTATGTAGGGGACCACTTGCCATTGCTACATGCTTCATATGTAAGCTCTGGGCCTAGTGGTTTCAGAGAAGAAGATATTTTTAGCTTTTTTCCATTATAAGTCTATGGGGGCTAAGGGGCCCCAGGGCGTGGCCAGTTTAGACCCCAGGGGCATGATTGGCACAATTTATGTAGAGGACCACTTGACATTGCTACATGCTTAATATGTAAGCTCTGTGCCTAGCGGTTTCAGAGAAGAAGATTTTTTAAGCTTTTATTTCTATGGGGGATAAGGCACCCCGGGGCATGGCCAGTTTAGACCCCAGGGGCATGATTGGCACAATTAATGTAGGGGACCACTTGACATTGCTACATGCTTCAGATGTAAGCTCTGGGCCTATTGGTTTCAGAGAAGAAGATTTTTTAAGTTTTTCCCATTGTAAGTCGATGGGAGCTATATGTTGCCATGGCAACAAGAGTTTCCATCTGATCTGCCCCAAAACATAATGCATCTTTTCCCCCAACCTGATAATGCTTCTCATGAAATTTAATCATGATTGGCCGACTGGCTTTAAAGATATACTTAGTTGAAAATGTGAACGGACGACGGACGCCGGATCATTGGCATACTAATACCTCACATGAGCCTTCGGCTCAGGTGAGCTAAAAAGTAATGAGCTACTAAAAAACTTCAATGCAAAAACTTCAACATTTGTGGACGCCAACGCCATGGGTAGTACAATTGCTTACCGAACAAAAGTTCCGGTGAGCTAAAAAATATTGTGATAGTATTGCAAAAGAATATTAGGAGAATTACAGATCCTCAAGTTGTCCAACTTTTTAGGATTATTACGGTAGGTCATGTCAAGTAAGTCAATTATAATATCTAACCCCACCTTCATTCATAAATAGAGGATCTTACATGAGTGCTCATGTATTATTGAATTTATTAAACAAGTTGAGGAAAAGGGATAAAATGCGAGGCTTTGCCGAGCATTTTATCCCTTTTCCTCAACGAGTTTAATAAATTCAATAATACACGAGCACGAATGCAAGATTCTATTTATCATATGACATTTAAAACGCATTTTATTCACGATTGTTTACAAAAAAGTAAAAATTCCGCCATTAGTAAACGCGACGTCGTTAAGGGCATCGTACATGTTACGTTACGGGGTGTATCTAACTAATTTGCATATAGTGGATTATTGAAAATATTACATGGCGTTATTACGTGCTCAGACGCGACGTCATTTGATAAAAAGCTAACCAGTACAGTGCCTTTTCTTTCACAAAAAAACTGACAGCCCTTCTTGAATCAGTAGATGGGAAAAAATGACCATTGAAAAGATTTGAAGATTTATCTGTACAAAATAATGTTGATGAATGACAGGTCTTGAACCTGTCATCTCTACCCACCAGTCAGATGGTACAAAGCTGGCCATAATAGTAAAGTCTGTGGTTTCCTAGCAATTTTGGTCCGCAATACTGTATTTACCCAAAGTATTTGGACACCTAAGCTTCCTATCATACTTCCTCTTAAACTGGAACAAGTACAATTCAATACCAAAGTTGCGCCTAGAAACAGTTTGTTTTTTTTTTTGGATTTTTTTTTTTGGATTGGAGGTTTAACATCCCTGTCAACACTATATAGGTCATTTTGGAGACGCTGGCTTCCTTCCAATTTTGTGGGACGCTTACCCGACATTGAGATGAAATGACTTCTCAAGCCCTGCCGCCCAATGAAACCTATAGGGTTTATATGCATGGACAGTCTGACTCGCACCAATTTGCATGGGCAGGCTTAGATACTCTAAGGGGTTTACCAGTACTCATGTGTGGACGGTTTCAGCTCTGCATGAAAGCATCATGCAGCCCATCTATTTTTTCAAGCTCCGATGAGCCCGTGGTCACCTCAAAACAGCTGGAGGAGTGGCAAACAGTGTAGACCCTGATGAGATGCCAGATGAGTGGCAAACAATGTAGATCCTGATGAGAAACAGTGTTCTGCAGTGCCATTTTCAAGACTCAAAGGGCAATAACTCTGAAAGTAGGAAAGCAAAAGTTATGGTTCATGTGTTCTGCACGTCGTCTCATGGTGTTCAACATTCGTGTGGAGTTTCATGAAAATATGTCAAGCCGTTTAAAAGTAATGGAGAAGACACGAAGATGTTAGCAGACACTTAATTTACAATCTTCAAAGGGAAATAATTTGTAATGTATGCAAATAAGAGTTATGGTTCTTGTGTTCTGCCCATCCTATTATCTTGCTTTACATTTGTTTGAAGTTTCATGAAATAATCTCAAACGGTTTTAAAGTTACAGAGCGGACACAAGTGTATGGTAAAACTCATAATATTCAAAGGGCAATAACTCTGAAAGTAGGTAAGCAAGAGTTATGGTTCATGTGTTCTGCACGTCATCTCATGGTGTTTAACATTTATGTGAAGTTTCATGAAAATATGTCAAGCAGTTTAAAAGTTATGGAGCGGACACGAAAATGCGAGTTATAACATTCAAAGGGCAATAACTCTGAAAGTAGGAAAGCAAGAGTTATGGTTCATGTGTTCTGCACGTCGTCTCATGGTGTTTAACATTTATGTGAAGTTTCATGAAAATATATCAAGCAGTTGAAAAGTTATGGAGTGGACACGAAAATGCAAGTTAAAACATACAAAGGGCAATATAACTCTGAAAGTAGAAAAGCAAGAGTTACGGTTCATGTGTTCTGCACGTCGTCTCATGGTGTTTAACATTTATGTGAAGTTTTAAGAAAATATGTCAAGCGGTTCAAAAGTTATGGAGTGGACACAAAAATGTTAACAGACAGACACACACACACACACACACAGAAAATACGAAAACTATATACCCCCATGGCATACTGCGTATGCCGGGGGTATAAATATGGCAGTCAACTCCACCATGAAACCTAGGCTATAGAGAGAGCTCTAACAAGAGGGCCCAGAGGGCCCTGGTTCGCTCACCTGATCCAATGTATAACAAGTGGGCCCCGGGCAGGGCCAATTTTGGCCCCAGGGCTGTAATTTGAACAATCTTGGTAGAGGTCCACAAGATGAAGCTTCATATCGAATATGTAAGACCTGGGCTTTCTGGTTTCAGAGAAGAAGATTTTAAAGGTTTACCCTGCATATAGAAGTCTACGTAAAAGAAGATTTTCCCTAAATAAGTCTATGTTAAACCAAAGGGCCCCGGAGCAGGGGCATTTTTGGCCCCAGGGCTATAATTTGAACAATCTTGGTAGAGGTCCACTACCTGAAGCTTCATAACAAATATCAAAGACCTAAGCCTTGTGTTTCAGAGAAGATGATTTTTAAAGATTTTCCCTATATAAGTCTATGTAAAACCAAAGGGCCACATGGCGGAGGCATTTTTGGTCTCAGGGCTATAATTTGCACAATCTTTATAGAGGTCCACTAGCTGAAGCTTCATAACAAATATCGAAGACCTAAGCCTTGTGGTTTCAAAGAAGAAGATTTTTCAAGATTTTCCCTACATACGTCTATGTAAAACCACAGGCCCCAGAGCGGGGGCATTTTTGGCCCCAGGGCTATAATTTGAACAATCTTGGTAGAGGTCCACAAGATGAAGCTTCATACCAAATATCAAAGACCTGGGCCTTGCAGTTTCAGAGAAGAAGATTTTTCAAGATTTTCCCTATTTAAGCCTATGTAAAACAATAGGGCCCTGGTGCGGGGGCATTTTTGGCCCCAGCACTATAATTTGAACAATCTTGGTAGGGGTCCACTAGATGAAGCTTCATACCAAATATCAAAGACCTGGGCCTTGCGGTTTCAGAGAAGAAGATTTTTCAAGATTTTCCCAATATAAGCCCATGTAAAACCAAAGGGCCCCCGTGTGGGGGGCATTTTTAGCTCCAGCACTATAATTTGAACAATCTTGGTAGGGGTCCACTAGATGAAGCTTCATACCAAATATCAAAGACCTGGGCCTTGCGGTTTCAGAGAAGAAGATTTTTAAAGATTTTCCCTATATAAGCCTATGTAAATCAAAAGGGCCCTGTTGCGGAGGCATTTTTGGCCCCAGCACTATAATTTGAAAAATCTTGGTAGGGGTCCACTAGATGAAGCTTCATACCAAATATCAAAGACCTGGGCCTTGCGGTTTCAGAGAAGAAGATTTTTCAAGATTTTCCCTATATAAGCCCATGTAAAACCAAAGGGCCCCCGTGTGGGGGCATTTTTAGATCCAGCACTATAATTTGAACAATCTAGGTAGGGGTCCACTAGATAAAGCTTCATACCAAATATCAAAGACCTGGGCCTTGCGGTTTCAGAGAAGAAGATTTTTAAAGATTTTCCCTATATAAGCCCATGTAAAACCAAAGGGCCCCCGTGCGGGGGCATTTTTGGCCCCAGTACTATAATTTGAACAATCTTGGAAGGGGTCCACTAGATGAAGCTTCATACCAAATATCAAAGACCTGGGCCTTGCGGTTTCAGAGAAGAAGATTTTTCAAGATTTTCCCTATATAAGCCCATGTAAAACCAAAGGGCCCCCGTGCGGGGGCATTTTTAGCTCCAGCACTATAATTTGAACAATCTTGGTAGGGGTCCACTAGATGAAGCTTCATACCAAATATCAAAGACCTGGGCCTTGTGGTTTCAGAGAAGCAGATTTTTAAAGATTTTCCATATATAAGCCCATGTAAAACCAAAGGGCCCCCTGGCGGGGGCATTTTTGGCCCCAACACTATAATTTGAACAATCTTGGTAGGGGTCCACTAGATGAAGCTTCATACCAAATATCAAAGACCTGGGTATTGTGGTTTCAGAGAAGAAGATTTTTTAAGTTTGCGGTGAAAAAAATCTATTTTTGGCTACTGTGACCTCTATGTGCAACGGACCGGAAGCATTTGAACAACTTTGAAAGGGGACCACCTAAGGATCATTCCTGAGAAGTTTGGTCAAAATACGATCAGTGGTTTAGGAGGAGATGTCATTTGAAGAAAAGTTTACGGACGCACGCACGCACGCACGCACGCACGACGGACAAAAAGTGATCCCAAAAGCTCACCTTGTCACTACGTGACAGGTGAGCTAAAAAGCAAGTATAGTAGAACTTTGATGGCTCAAACACCGCTGGCTCTATTACCATGGCTGAGTCGAACCCTTTCTTGAGTCCCTAGGGAATTTCGCTACATAAGAAATAGTTAAGGGGAAAATTTAGGCTATTTTCGTTCCTTATCTTGCAAATGTATGCTGTGTGTACTCATTAGAATCCATCAAAGAGGCAATTCTAATGAGTACATGCAGCATACATTTATGTTATAGAACAACGAAAAGAAGCCCCAAACTATGCCTCCTGGCAGTAACCCTAAGTGGCTCAAACTACCCCTGTCCTGAACAGAATTTCGCAGCCCAAAAAGGTGTTCAAGCCATCGAAATTCGACTGTACAAGACAACTATTTTTGGAATCCAAAGAAAAATCTGTCAGCTAAACACATGTAACTGTGCCATATATAGTTGAAACAAAAATGTGCAGTATATATGGAAAAATGACCGTAAAGGTAATATGAGCCAGCGCATGACAAAACCTACAATAAGACATGTGCGCCCAATGAAGACTCAGATCAGCCTGTGGATCCATGCAGTCTGATCAGTCTTCGTTGTGCACTCTTAGGATAGCTAATGGCCCAATGGTACTTCAGCAGCAAGAAAAGTCTCTGGTTAGAATATATGGATGCGCAGGCTGATCTGAGTGTTCGATGGGCACATGTCTTATCGTAGGTTTTGTCATGCGCTGGCTCATATTTCTATACAATCTATACTTTGGCTTCCACCTGTCAGACTTGGATAAATAGATTGGGCTGCATGATGCTTCCATGCAGAGCTGAAACTGACTGCCTATGAGTACTGGTAAACCACTCAAATTGATTAAGCCTGCCCAGGCAAAGTGGTGTGTGTCAGACCTCCCAGTGCATAAAAGCCTGATTGGTTACATTGGGTAGCAGAGCTTGAGATGTCATTTCATCACAATGTCAGGAAAGCGTCCCACAAAACTGAAAGCAATATCTCCAAAATTACCTAAATAGTGTTGACTGGGACGTTAAACCTCAATGAAACAAACAATCTATACTCCTATATCAGTTACCCCCTAAATGAACTACATTGTAACACATTGACCTGATAAAGATATCCTTTCTCAGGAAAGGTGAGTTTTATCAGGTCAACGTGACATTGCTCTTTTATGAATGAACCTGTCTACGAGAAAAATGGCAAAAATGTTATTATTACTGGAAAATTTTTAACAAGAGCACCGCAAGTGGGTGCCAACACTCGGCTACAGCCCCTTTTCATAATGAACAACTAGTCTGAGTTTCAAGTAAATATGTTCAGTAATGCAAAGATATTACAAAATGTTCAAGTTTTTGCATGACGACCCAGACGATGCCACAACTATGATAATACCTCGTCGTTTTCTTCGAAAAAAGGCCGAGCTAAAAATTACTTTTAAAAAAGGTTTATCACAAGAAAAATTTCTGTCAGCCAATCCACCGATTGTTACGCGCCAGAATGTTGGGGATTGCAAACACTAAGGAAAATCTAGAACTGATCGTAAATTTCCAGTTTACTTAATTTTATGGGGGGGGGGTTAGTTTTACCGCCTTTTCAAGATTATTTCAGTCATATCGAGCCAATCATTAATCAGAGGTGGGTGAAAACTGAAGTACCTGGAGAAAAATCACCTAATCTTCTGTTGCAGAGAAGCCTCCGTGGTGCAGTGGTTAAGCTACTCGCCTTGTAAACCAGGGATTGCAGGATCGATCCCGGGCTTCTCCAGACTTTCGGAGGAGTCTTTAAACCGAGGTCCTGTCTCCGTATGACCTTAGCTGTTGGTGGGACGTAAAACTAAAACTCACTCACTCACTCTGTTGCAGAACTTGGCGTCTCACATGTGACTGGAGCCAGGCTTGAACCTACAGTGTTGAGAGACCTAATGATCAGCGCTCTTATCTACTAGGCCACGGAAGACCTTAAATTGTCCAGTTAAAAGTGTACAAGGGGATTAACTGATTCTTGTCATTTGATATCAAGTGTATCAGGCTCTGCTGCAAGAACATGTGTTCTCAAAGCCTTGTCTGATAAACTTGATATCAACAGATACTCACCTGGTATTCTCTATTTTCTATACAATCTTTACATTTTGAGATCCATCTTTCAACCTTATTATACCCACAACTGGGGAAATAGAATTGAGAAACCTTGTTATATCACGGTTGGGGGCATAAAAATCTCTTCCTATACTTAGCTGCTGCATAATAGGCTAATCTACTAGTCAGATGGCCCTGGAGACAGGTTTTCAAGTGATGAAACAAGGACATGAACTCACCATTCCGTCCGAGCCACCTGTAATGTACACACTATCATCTGGTGCATATCTCACAGACTGTACAAAGTTAGAGTGATTACGATTCTCTACCGCCTGTTTGAATGGTGGACCCTTGAACAATTGCGAAGACTTATCCTCTCCACCTGTTGCTATGCAGTATGGACGGCTCTGTTTGAAAGCTACTGAATTGATTGAATTTGTATGGCCAGTAAGATTTCCAACTGTGTTCCCGCTATCGTAAGTTATGCATTGTCCATAGCTGGAAAACAAAATCAATAACAATGCAAGCACTGCATGATGCCCTGCCACTACAATTACATCAAGCAAGTGCCATATCACAGTGAAAAACAAATTCAAAGTAAGGATGCATTACTATTTCCCATTAACAAAGTTGACAGGAATACTTGACTAAGATGACTATTTTTAATGTTCAAAGAGCCATGGCTCCAAAAAGAAATTTTATTTTTGATTTGATGTTTAATGCCCCCCTCAACACTCTATAGGTCATTTTGGAGACGTTGCTTCCAATTTCGTGGGACTTTTACCCGACATTGTGATGAAATGACATCTCAAGCCCTGTTGCCCAATGAAACCAATAGGGTTTATAAGCATGTACGGTCCGACTCGAATTGCTTTGCCTGGGCAAACTTAGATCCTCTAAGCGGTTTACCAGTACTCATGTGCGGCCGGATTCAGCTCTGGGTGGAAGCATCATGCAGCCCATTCATTTCTTAAAGCCCCGATTCGTGGGGGCTTTCCAAAAGGAAGTAAACCAGAATTAAAATTACTGAAAATGGATATTTTAATTCTGGTTTACTTCCAAAACGAAGTAAACCAGAATTAAAATTCTCATTTTCAGTTTTTGGGGGCTGGTACCCTTTAAACTAAAGTCAAGGTCTTCAAAATCTAGTCAAATCTTTGGTCATCTGCAATGATATTTTGTACCAAGTTAGACAACATTTCATTGATGTGTTCATGAGATTGGGTGCAGACAAGCCATCTTTGGCCAAAAATTGACAGTTTTTTGGGGCCTGTGCCCTTGAAAATAAGGCCAAGGTCACCAAAACCTAAATGCTGTTTTCCCCAATCCTAGTGCTGTAACCATGGGCGTTTTGTCAGAATCAATCATTAGGTTCAGGAGATATAGTGCTTCAAACAGACTACAGGATAGAAATGGCTATGTTCAATGTTCAAGGGGCGATAACTCTAAAAGTAAGAACATCAGAGTTATGGTTCATATGTTCTGCAAGTCGGTTTATTCTGTTTTACATATCTGTGAAGTTTTATGGAAATATCTCAAACGACATGAAGTTATGGAGCAGACACGAAACTATGACAGAAATGGCTATGTTCAATGTTCAAAGGGCAAAAAGTACAAAAGTAGGAAAATCAGAGTTACAGTTCATAAATTCTGCATGTCATCTCATAGTGCTCTACATATCTGTGAAGTTTAAGGAAAATATCTCAAATGGTATCAGAGTTATGGAGCGGACACAAAACTGATAGCAGCAGTTGTATTCAAAGTTCAATAACTCCAGAAGTAGTAAAATTACAGTTAGGGTTCATATGTTTTGCACGTCATCTCATGGCTTTCTACATATCTGTGAAGTTTCATGGAAATATCTCAAATGGTATTAAAGTTATGGAACAGACACGAAACTATGACCGAAATGGCTATGTTCAATGTTCAAAGGGCAATAACTCCAAAAGTAGGAAAATCAGAGTTATGGTTCATTATTCTGCACATTGCCTGATGATGCTTTACATATCTGTGAAGTTTCATGAAAATATCTCATCTGGTATCAGAGTTATGGAGCGGACACGAAACAGATAGCTGCAGCTATAAGCAAAATTCAAAGGGCAACAACTCAAAAAGTAGGAGAACCAGAATTTTGGTTCATATGTTCTGCACGTCGTCTCATGGTGCTCTACATACATGTATCTGTAAAGTTTCATGGTAATATCTCAAACGGTATCAAAGTTATGGAGCAGACACGAAACTATAACAGAAATGGCTATGTTCAATGGGCAACAACTCCAAAAGTAGGAAAATCAGAATTACGGTTCATATGTTCTGCATGTCGTCTGACAGTGCTCTACATATCTGTGAAGTTTCATGAAAATACATGTATCTCAAACGGTATCAGAGTTATGGAACAGACACGAAACTATAAGGCGCTGACAGACAGTCGTACGGACGGCCGTTCTAACATGTCGGGCTTAAGGGCTATTTCTTTTGTTATTTTCTTTTGTTTGGATTAGAGGCTAACCTCCTAAACCTTATATTTACGGAATAAACTATTATTTACCAATCATTTTCTATCATTTTCTATTGTTGTCCAATCCAGACACTAGCCCCTAAACCTGGCATGTTCGCCTGGACGGACGGACACTCAAAACTTCGGAGGGTATAACATAATACCCCGTCATTTTTTGAGTGGCGGGGCATAAAAAGTGAATAGTAATATTTAACCCTTATCCTACTGATCAAGACAAACCCTACTTTTGCAAACAGTGTAGATCCAGATCAGATAGCTTCTGAAGAAGTATATATAGATCAGATCAGCTGGCTTCTGAAGAAGTATATCCTGATCAGATCAGGATCTACATTGTTTGACTTTCATTTAGTGAATCTGTAGGGTTAAATTACATCAAGTGATGTGATTGGTTCAAAGTCAGAAATGGGTGCGGCTAAACTAATTATTCAGTGGGATAAGGGTTTAGAAAAGGAGAAAATATGAACCCTTCAAGCATCATGGAAAATTCTAGATCAGCTGACAATCTCTTCTTTCTTATTTTTTTAAATTAAAAAGTCTTGACATTCCTCGTGAATCATTTGTCACATGGAATGTCCAGACTTATTTTCTAACCAATCATTAGGTTCAGGAGATATAGTGCTTCAAACATCTACATGATAGAAATGGCTATGTTCAATGTTCAAGGAGTGATAACTCCAAAAGTAAGAAAGATAGCCGGTAGAGATGGCAAATCCCCTGACCAAAAGCCAATATGGCCTTCAGAAGATTGTTCACCAAAAGAAAGTGCACCAGAATTAAACCAGCAATATATCACAAAAGTATTCGAGTTATGGCCCTCACAAGATTATACTGTCAGGGGAGATAACTCAAAACCCAGGGCACTCAGAATTGTGGTTCTTGCACATGACATGCCTGCTTACGCTCATGTATTTCTGTACGAAGTACCATCAATATGTCTCAAAGGGTATTGGAGTTATGGTGATCAGAAGCTGGTCATACTGTTATATTGGAAGAGTAGATAACTCAAATACCACAGCATCAACAGCTATGGTTCTTGCACATGACACCCCTTCTGTACCTTGTATACAATTGTGCCAAGTTCCTTCAATATATCTCAAAGGGTGTTGGGAGTAATGGCCATCACAAGGTTATATTGTCAGGGGAGATAACTAAAAACCCAGAGCACCCAGAGTTGTAATTCTTGAGCATGGCACATCTGCTTAACCTCATGTACATCTGCATCAAGTACCACCAATATGTCTCAAAGGGTATTGGAGGTACGGTGATCACAAGGTGGTCATACTGTTATATTGGAAGGGGAGATAACTCAAATACCACACCCAGAGTTGAGGTTCTCAGGCATGAAGTGCCGTCTCGACCTTGTATACAATTGTGCCAAGTACCATCAATATATCTCAAAGGGTATTGGAGTTATGGCCATCACAAGGTTATATTGTCAGGGGAGATAATTAAAAAACCAGGGCACCCCGAGTCGTGGTTCTTGCACATGACACACCTGCTTAACCTCATATACAACTGTACCAAGTACCATCAATATAGAGTATTGGAGATGTTGCCATCACAAGGTAGTGATTCTATTTTATTGGAAGGGGAGATAAATAAAAAACCACCCAGAGTTGTGGTTCTTGTGCATGACACACAGTCTTGGCCTTGTGAACAATTGTGCCAGGTACTATCAATATATCTTAAAGGGTATTGGAGTTATGGCCATCACAAGGTAGTCACTCAATTTTATTGGAAGGGGAGATAACTAAAAAACAATGGCAACCAGGGTTGTGATTCTTGTGCATGAAACGCCGTCTCTGCCTTGTGAACAACTGTGCCAGGTACCATCAATATATCTCAAAAGGTATTGGAGTTATGGCCATCACAAAGTAGTAATTCTATTTTATTAAAAAGGGAGATAACTCAAGAAGTATGCCATCCAGAGTTCTGGTTCTTGCGCATGACACGCTGTCACAGCCTTGTGAACAATTGTGCCAAGAACCATAAAAGAATTTCAAAGGGTATAGGAGTTATGGCAATCACAAGGTTTTGTCTACGGACGGACGGACATTCCAACATGTCAGGTTTAAGGACTATTTCTCTTGTTCTTTTCTTTTGTTTGGATTTGGGGCTAACCTCCTAAACCTTTTTTTTTTTTTACAGAATAAATATATTGTTTAACAATCATTTTCCAATCATTTTCTATTGTTATCAATCTGGACACTAGCCCCTAAACCTGACATGTTTGCCCAGACAGACAGACGGACGGACACCAGGCTGATCGCTATATCCCCCGAACCTATTCGGTCGGGGGATAAAAAATCATATTTAAGGTTCATATCTTCTGCACATCATCTCATGGTGCTCTACATATCTGTGAAGTTTCATGGAAATATCTCAAGGGGAATTGAAGTTATGGAGCGGACACGAAACTATGACAGAAATGGCTATGTTCAATGTTGAAAGGGCAATAACTTCAAAAGTAGGAAAAGAAGAGTTATGGTTCATATGTTCTGCATGTCGTTTCATAGTGCTCTTCATATCTGTGAAGTTTCGTGAAAATATCTCAAATGGTATCAGAGTTATGGAGTGGACACAAAATTGATAGCAGCAGCTATATTCAAAGTTCGAAGGGCAATAACTCCAAAAGTAGGAAAATCAGAGTTACGGTTCATATGTTCTGCATGCCATCTCATGGCTTTCTACATATCTGTGAAGTTTCATGGAAATATCTCAAACTATATCAAAGTTATGGAGCGGACACGAAACTATGACAGAAATGGCTATGTTCAATGTTCAATGGGCAACAACTCCAAAAGTAGGAAAATCAGAGTTACGCTTCATATGTTCTGCACGTTGTCTATTAGTACTCTACATATCTGTGAAGTTTCGTGAAAATATCTTATAATAATAATAATAATAATAATAATAATAATAATCGACCTTATTTACAGAGGGTAACACATTCAGTACTAGTACTAATCTTCCATGTGGCCCTCTTTTCCTGGGAAGGAACCAGTGCTAAGCAATGTGGATAAAGTTTCTTGCTCAAGGAAACAACACGAGGCGCTTGCAAGGATTGAATCGGCTACCACTCAATCTCAAATCTGATGCTTTACCACTGCACCACAGCGCTCCACAATCTCAAATGATATCAGAGTTATGGAGCGGACACAAAACTGATAGCAGCAGCTATATTCAAATTTCAAAGGGCAACAACTCCAAAAGTGGGAAAATCAGAGTTACGGTTCACATGTTCTGCATGTCGACTCATGGTGCCGTACATTATCTGTGAAATTTCACTGAAATATATCAAACGATATCAAAGTTATGGAGCGGACACAAAACTATGACAGAAATGGCTATGTTAAATGTTCACAGGGCAACAGCTCCAAAAGTAGGAAAATCAGAGTTATGGTTCATATGTTCTGCACGTTGTCTCATAGTGCTCTACATATCTGTAACGTTTCATAGAAATATCTCAAATGGTATCAGAGTTATGGAGCGGACATGAAACTATGAGGCGCTGATGGATGGACTGACTTTGGAGGGTATAACATAATACGCCTGGCGGGGTATGACAAAAGCCACATTAACATAAAATCTCTAAGTCTGTGACCTTGAGGTAATGGGTATCGGCAGCTGTATTGCTGAACTAAAACTTTGTGCCTATATCTATCATCATATCAAATATGAACAAAAGCTATCATATGATTTCAACAAGAGGGCCCAGAGGGCCCTGGGTCGCTCACCTGATCCAATGTATAACAAGTGGGACCCGGGCAGGGTCAATTTTGGCCCCAGGGCTATAATTTGATCAATCTTGGTAGAGGTCCACAAGATGAAGCTTCATATCGAATATGTAAGACCTGGGCTTTCTGGTTTCAGAGAAGAAGATTTTAAAGGTTTAGCCTGCATATAGACTATGTAAAACAAGATTTTCCCTATATAAGTTTATCTAAAACGAAAGGGCCCCGGAGCGGGCGCATTTTTGGCCCCAGGGCTATAATTTGAACAACCATGGTAGAGGTCCACAAGATGAAGCTTCATACCAAATATCAAAGACCTGGGCCTTGCAGTTTCAGAGAAGAAGATTTTTTAAGATTTTCCCTATATAAGCCTATGTAAAACAAAAGGGCCCCCGTGCGGGGGGGGGGGGGGGGGGGGGGGCATTTTTAGCTCCAGCTCTATAATTTGAACAATCTTGGTAGGGGTCCACTAGATGAAGCTTCATACCAAATATCAAAGACCTGGGCCTTGCGGTTTCAGAGAAGAAGATTTTTAAAGATTTTCCCTATATAAGCCTATGTAAAACAAAAGGGCCCTGGTGCGGGGGCATTTTTGGCCCCAGCACTATAATTTGAACAAGCTTGGTAGTGGTCCACTAGATGAAGCTTCATACCAAATATCAAAGACCTGGGCCTTGCGGTTTAAGAGAAGAAGATTTTTCAAGATTTTCCCTATATAAGCCCATGTAAAACCAAAGGGCCCCCGTGCGGGGGCATTTTTGGCCCCAGCACTATAATTTGAACAATCTTGGTAGGGGTCCACTAGATGAAGCTTCATACCACATATCAAAGACCTGGGCCTTGCGGTTTCAGAGAAGAAGATTTTTCAAGATTTTCCCTATATAAGCCCATGTAAAACCAAAGGGCCCCCGTGCGGAGGCATTTTGAGCTCTAGCACTATAATTTGAACAATCTTGGTAGGGGTCCACTAGATGAAGCTTCATACCAAATATCAAAGACCTGGGCCTTGCAGTTTCAGAGAAGAAGATTTTTCAAGATTTTCCCTTTATAAGCCCATGTAAAACCAAAGGGCCCCCGTGCGGGGGGCATTTTTAGCTCCAGCACTATAATTTGAACAATCTTGGTAGGGGTCCACTAGATGAAGCTTCATACCAAATATCAAAGACCTGGGCCTTGCGGTTTCAGAGAAGGAGATTTTTTCAAGATTTACCCTATATAAGCCTATGTAAAACAAAAGGGCGCTGGTGCGGGGGCATTTTCGCCCCCAGCACTATAATTTGAACAATCTTGGTAGGGGTCCACTAGATGAAGCTTCATACCAAATATCAAAGACCTGGGCCTTGCGGTTTCAGAGAAGAAGATTTTTCAAGATTTTCCCTATATAAGCCCATGTAAAACCAAAGGGCCCCCGTGCAGGGGCATTTTTAGCTCCAGCACTATAATTTGAACAATCTTGGTAGGGGTCCACTAGATAATGCTTCATACCAAATATCAAAGACCTGGGCCTTGCGGTTTCAGAGAGGAAGATTTTTAAAGATATATAAGCCCATGTAAAACCAAAGGGCCCCCGTGCGGGGGCATTTTTGGCCCCAGCACTATAATTTGAACAATCTTGGTAGGGGTCCACTAGATGAAGCTTCATACCACATATCAAAGACCTGGGCCTTGCGGTTTCAGAGAAGAAGATTTTTCAAGATTTTCCCTATATAAGCACATGTAAAACCAAAGGGCCCCCGTGCGGGGGCATTTTGAGCTCCAGCACTATAATTTGAACAATCTTGGTAGGGGTCCACTAGATAAAGCTTCATACCAAATATCAAAGACCTTGGCCTTGCGGTTTCAGAGAAGAAGATTTTTTAAGATTTTCCCTATATAAGCCCATGTAAAACCAAAGGGCCCCCGTGCGGGGGCATTTTTGGCCCCAGCACTATAATTTGAACAATCTTGGTAGGGGTCCACTAGATGAAGCTTCATACCAAATATCAAAGACCTGGGCCTTGCGGTTTCAGAGAAGAAGATTTTTTAAGTTTTCGGTGAAAAAAATCTATTTTTGGCTACTGTGACCTATATGTGCAACGGACCGGAACCATTTGAACAACTTTGAAAGGGGACCACCTAAGGATCATTCCTGTGAAGTTTGGTCAAAATCCGTTCAGTGGTTTAGGAGGAGATGTCGTTTGAAGAAAAAGTTTACGGACGCACTCACGCACGCACGCACGGACGCACGGACGCACGACGGACGACGGACAAAAAGTGATCCCAAAAGCTCACCTTGTCACTACGTGACAGGTGAGCTAAAAATATAAGCTCTTAAAAAACTTAAACATAAATTTTTCTCTAGTCGGTGAAAATGACCTTGAGGTCATGGGCGTGGGGGGTTGTATTGTCAAATGAAGCCATCATTTGGTTTGAAAAAAATGAGCTCTTAAAAAACTTTAGCATCAAAACTTTCCAAGTCCATGACCTTGACTTTGCGATCATTGGCATGGCCAGGGGTAAAACTTCAGAACCATATCTATCATCATACCAAATACAGTCAAACCTCTATAATTCAAAGTGCCAAGGACCCCAGGAAATCCTTCGAATTATCCGTAGTTCGAATTTTCGAAATCGGCAGTTCGGATATGTTCGGGTATTTTTAGTCAATGTCATTGTATGACCATTAGTGCAACTTCATCTCAAGTTTATCAGAATTGTTATTTTACCTGTAACCACCCGTCCGGTGAAACACCCTTAACCACCCCTTAACACCCGAATCAAAAAGAAGAGAAATGACCACTTAAACCCCATAAGAATACACTTACATAACCCCATAAGAATACACTTACAATCATTAAATAAAATGATCAGTGCAGATAAAGTCAATTAAGGACACATATTACTCAATTTAGGATCATCACCGTTAATTAGGTGTCAATTACCGGTAGTGGATAACCCATGAATTCATTCGGATGTGTAACAATCAAACTCGCTGCATGAAGAAAACATGATCATCATGCGTGACCTTGATTTGCCAAGCGGTATTCCAAATTTAACAGGGGTTTTTAATAGGAGTTTCTTTGATCGGGACCAACGAATCCGTTCGAAAAATGGAACAAAAATCAAAATTCGAAATATCGGTAATATTTTTGCAATTAATAATAGAGGAAAATGTCGAGACCATCAGTCGTCTTCAAAATATCCGGTAGTTTCCACTGTATGAACCAAATCAAACATACAGTTTGGAAACAATGAGCTGTTAAAAAACCTTTAATGCAAATGTGGATGCAGACGCCGATTCCAAAGCCAACGCCAACACCGACGCTGGGGGTAGTGCAATACGTCTTCCTGGACTTTGACCAGGCGAGCTAACAATTGGTAGGGCTGGCTAATCGGAGCTGAAAAGATAATCGATTATCATTTCTGTCATTGCGATCGATAACCGATTAGTAATCGCTAAGGTTTTTGTCATAATTTTACCTGTCTGGCTTTCTTCTGAGCATGACTCTTACCATATGTTGCACTTTACCATATGTATATTTGAACAGACAGGCCTGAGCAAACAGTGTAGACCCAGATGAGACTCTGCAGAATGCGGGGTATAATCAGGGTCTGCACTGTTTGCCTCTCATCCAGCTATTTCAGGCATTACTTTGGGTAGTAAATTGTACCTATCAAGTAATCGATTAAAAGCAAATCAGAAATGATAATCATTTTTGTTGAATTTATCGATCGATTAATCGATTATACGATTAATCTTGTCAGCCTTAACAATTGAGCACCTCAACTCTTTACCATATATGTTTCTATAATTTGAACAAGCACAATTTACTACCCAAAGTTGTGTCTAAAATAGCTGGATGAGTGGCAAACAGTGCTGACCCTGATGAGTCGCCACATTCGATGGCATCCCAACTTGGTTTGCACTGTTTGCTCAGGCCTGTCTGTATGCATATGGTGTCTGTCAATACTCGATAGAATTAACTCACCGAGGCAGTTCTGTTTAGCATTGCCTAACTGAGGTGGTTCAAACAAGTACCCACAATTCTATGTTTTTGGAGACAAGTTTCTGAGCAAAAACTAGGAAAATACTGCATATCTCTGCAAACCCCACCATTGATTCTCTTTATAAAGTGGGGTTTACAAGGGTTATAATTACATGGACTTATTCACGTGATGTCTGGAGCTTAAAGTTGCAGTGACATGACTTAATCCTTCAACTGCTAACCACCTCTGGCAGACGACATTTTCAAAGTGAATTTTTCTAATTCTTCAGTGAAAATAAGGTTTGACAATTCACATGTAATGTCAAGCCTTATTTGCTAAGAAAAATGTTTTAAAAATCAGATTATTGTCTGCTGTAGAAATTTTTATTTTATACATAGCAGTGAAATCAATGCATATCTTCTGAAACGAATAAAAGCGATATTTTCACAGTGTGAAAATATAAATGATATTTTCAGTGTGAAAAAAAAACATGGCCGGGTTATTTCACAGTAGCAGCCCAGACTACTTCTCTCGCGAAAATTCATATATATGTTATCTACAAAATAATTCTGTAAAATACCGTGAAAAGCACTCTTTGTACCGTAAAAATGCTGTATTCAAAATGGCGATCTGTTTATGTTTTGAAACTGACAGTTGTGACGTCATAGCCAAGTCAAAAATTGTGACGTAAGATCTGATTGATCAATTACAGTAAGTGTCCTAAAATATTATAAAATAAAAAGAAAATTTACTTTTTTTCGATAAATATAGAAAATATTTCATCTCGTGTGTTGAAAACATCAGAATTTTCACGAGTGCTTTGCACTCTTGAAAATTCTGATATTTTCAACACACTCGATGAAATATTTTTGGTATTCATCTCAAAAAAGTAAATATCCTCTCTATATATAGCAGTTGAAAGCTTTTTGGCTTGAAGAAATATATATGGGCTCCATGATGCTTCCACGCAGAGCTGAATCTGGCCCGCACACTAGTACTGGTAAACAGCTTAGAGGATCTAAGCCTGTCCAGGAACCGCGGTGCGAGGCGGACCGTCCATGCTAATAAACCCTATTGGTTTCATTAGGCGACAGGGCTTGAGATGTCATTTCATCTCAATGTCGGGTAAAAGTCCCGCAAAATTGGAAAATTGGAACGTCTCCAAAATGACCTTTACAGTGTTGACGGGGACGTTAAACCTCAAATCAAACAAACAAAAATCTCCAGGAAGGACACCTACCTTTCTCTTCCTTCTCCCACAACAGCAATTCGTTTTGACTCAGCGTCCCATGCAAGGTCTTTGACGGTACTTCCCAAAACCATGAACTCATTTTTCAATGTATGCTCTATATTAGTGGTGTCCCAAATCCTTACTCTACCATTCTGATCTAGATGAAGAAAAAACGCAAAAAGTAGTGCACTCATTAATCATTTTTATCCAAAACAGAACCTTATTTTTTACTCTTTTGGTTTTCCGCCCTTTCAAGATATTCACTCACACTGAGCCGATCGTTGATCAGAGGTGGTCGAAAACCAGAGTAAGCGGAGAAAAACTACCCGCCCTTCAATTTCAGAACTTGGTGTCTCGCCTGTGATCCAACCAGGCTCAAACCACAGCAGTGAGAGACCTTATGATTAACTTGCTGTTCACGACAACCCTTTTCTTTGCAAACAGTGTAGATCAGATGGCTTCTGAAGAAGCCATCTGATCTGGATCTACACTGTTTTGACATTCAATTTATGAATTTGTAGAAATAAATTACATCAAGCTATCTGACTGGTTCAAAGTCAGAGATGGGTGTGGCTAAACTGAACCTCCTTCCGCCTTATACAAATGAATTTCAATGGCACAAGAACTTCTGAGACCATGAAAATGTGTTTCAGATAGGGCTGGCAAATCAGAGCTGAAGAGATGCTCAATTATCAGTCCTGCCATTGTGATCTATAAGTAGTAATTGTTGAAGATACCTGTCTGACATTCTGTAAATTTCTAAAAAAATACTGCTTACACCTTAAGGGGAATGGGAACACCTTCGGGGGTGGCAACTCCTGTAAAAGTATTTTTTGTGTCCCGTGTCAATAGAGGTCAACTCTTAAAGGAAAGAATTTGCTCCTGTACTCGCTAACCGCTTACGTATAAGCCTGCCCAGGATAAGTGTGGATAGGTAAAAAATGACCTAAATAGAAACAAACATAACAATCTATTTTATGATTTATTGCAATTATGAATCCTATTATTAAATTATTAATAATAAATTCTTGCGAAGTTTATTAAACATGCAAATAATTTCAAAACAGAATAAAGACATGCATTTTGAGATCATATTTCATGTAAAGATATCTGGTACATGTAATAACTGAACTAGAATGATAAAAATGTTAACATGTTAATTATGTTACAATATGGAAGGGGGACGCAAATCATTATTTTTTTTTTAGTTTTGGTTTTACGGCCTTTCAAGATTATTTCACTCATTTTGAACTGATTGTTAATCGGAAGTGTGCAAAACTGGAGACCGGAGAAAAACTACATGACCTTCTGTTTCAGAACTTGGCATCTCACATAAGACCCGATGAGAGATCTAATGACTAAGGCTGCCACGATTAACCAGATAATCGATTAATTGATCGATAGATTCCAGAAATATGATTATCGATACTGATTTTTCGTAATCGATTATTTTCATAGTAGAATTTACCAGCCAAAGAAATTTCTTAAATAGCTAGATGAGTGGCAAACAGTGCAGACCCTGATGAGACGCCGCGTTCTGCGGCGTCTCATCTGGGTCTACACTGTTTGCTCCGGCCTGTCTGTGCAAATACCTAGAGTTAAGTACAACATATGGTAAGAGTCATATTCAGACAGAAAGCCAGACAGGTAAAATAATGACCAAATCTCCAGTGATTACTAATCGATTATTTATCGATATGGCAAGACCGATAATCGATTATCATTTCAGCACCGATTAGCCAGCCCTACTAATGACTGAGAGTGAGTGCTTGTAGTGATTAGGACATGGAGTTGCAAATTACCCAACAGAAGGTACAGACAAAAGAATGGATCCAAATAAATGTGATAGAGTGTGTATGTGCATGCGACTTCAATGTGGCATTCCTTACTGACATCCCTATGTGGCATTCCTTACTGACATCCCTGTCAGCGGTGTTTTCATAAAATATCAAAACTATTCTTCTGTAAAGGCTCTTTCAAGAACCCTTAAAGACAATACAGGACAAGAATTTAGCCACGTGTGTAAGCATTTAACATTAATTGGGATGGGTTGATATTGATGTTAGCCTTTTGTCCTACAACGATTTTAATAAGCATGTTATAAGTCCGTTTTTCGAGTACAGTGGAAAACGTCGTTTCGTATGGAGTGGGTATAAATTGTCCCATACATTTTTAAAAATTGATTTTGTGTACCGGTAAAAAATGCTTACTATTTAATAGAGGGATTTTAAAATGGGTGTGTTTTCATACTGATTTGTTGACAATACAATAATCTCTCTCGATATTGTGTAATCCATTTTAACCCTTATCTTGCTGTTCACGACAACCCCTATCTTTGCAAACAGTGTAAAGCCAGATCAGATGGCTTCCATCTGATCAGGATCTACACTGTTTGGCAGTCCGTTTATGAATCTGTAGCAATAAATTACATCAAGTAATTTGATTGGTTGATAGACAGAAATGGGTGTGGCTTAAGCCCAAAAAGGGAGGGGTTAATGGAGATATTCTAGAACATTGTAGTTATTACTCCAAAACACAAATGTTGTAGATATTTGTAATATTTGCCTCGACGAGGCTATTCTGGCGAACGTCCACAACATTTGTTTTTGGAGTTACTGAGGGAGAAAGGCCTTTTATTACCTATTATACATTCTTAATAGCAGCATTTTCTTTCTAACCTTAACCCATTGTATGCTTGTGGACTCTTGCATTGCTATATGATGGACAAGTCCATTTGTCACATAAGGGATGTCAGGCATATATTTTTGTTTTTATTCTATTTTTGATCAAAAATTCTGTTAGCAAATAGTGCAGGTCCTGATCAGACACCCCGTTCCGCGGCCTGATCTGGGCCTGCACTGTTCGCCAAGGTACTCCTTTAGGGGTTTCCCGGCATACAATGGGTTAAAGTGTACGGGAACAAATATATGACATGTACAGCAAAGTTCCGCTATTAACCCTTCTCTTGCTGAATATTCAGTTTAGCCACACCCATTTCTGACTTTGAACCAATCAGATAACTTGATGTAACTTATTCTTACAAATCCATAAACTGAATGTCAAACAGTGTAGATCCTGATCAGATGGCTTATTCTGAAGCCATCTGATCTGGATCTACACTGTTTCCAATGATAGGGGTTGTCGTGAACAGCAAGATAAGGTTTCATAAACAGCTTAAACCCCTGTCACACCAGGGCTGCGTTCTCACAGCGTCCAAGAAAAATGCAGAACCCCGAGGTGTGCGCAGTACGATCGCAAACATCGACGTAGCAACGCAGTGGCGTCGCCAGTAGACGCGTTGGGATCGCATAGAACGCCAAGCGACGGCGCACATTTTGAGCATGCTCAAAACAAACGCCGTCGCTCGGCGTTCTGATCAGAGCGCAGTGAGGTCGCCGTAAGGTTGCCATAGCAGCGTAGTAAGGTCTCCTACAACGGTACAGGAGCTCGGCAGGGGCACACAGAGGTCTCCTACAACGCCATATAAGCTCCGCTTGTATAATTGATTGACTGATTGATTAATTTGATATTTAACGTCCCAGTCAACACTGTATAGGTCATTTTGGAGACGTTGCTTCCAATTTTGTGGGACTTTTACCCGACTTTGAGATGAAATGACATCTCAAGCCCTGTCGCCCATTGATACCAATAGAGTTTACACGTATAGCATGTTTACACCAATAGAGTTTACACGTATCTCGCACCGCTTTGCCTGGGCAGGCTTAGATTCTCTAAGCGGTTTACCAGTACTCATGTGAGGTCGGTTTAAGCTCTGCGTGGAAGCATCATGCAGCCCATCTATTTTTTCCAGTCCCGATGTGAGGGGGCCGCCCGCTTGTATAAACAGTGGCTAGAGTAGAGTTTGTGTACTGTCCCAAAAAACTACTTCTGAGGTGACTCATTCCGGGTAAGGTAATGGCGGTGGACTTGCTCCTGCTTGCGGTGATTGCGATGGACTTGCTTCCGACGGCACAGGAGTACTGGTAAACCGCTTAGGGGATATAAGCTTGCCCAGGCAAAGGGGCGCGAGTCGGACCATCCGTGCTTATTAACCCTATTGGTTTCATTGGGTGACAGAGATTGAGATGTCATTTCATCTCATTGTCGGGTAAAAGTCCCACAAAATTAGAAGCAACGTCTCCAAAATGACCCATAATGTGTTGATGGGACGTTAAACCTCAAATCAAACAAAACTGTTCGACTGATGAAGATGTCTGTTTACACTTTGAGAACGTCTTCAACATGTGAGCGCCGTAAAAGCGCAGTGCACGCATTGAGGGCGCCGTAAAAGCGCAGTGCACGCATTGTGAGCGCCGTAAAAGCGCAGAGGCAGCGCCGTGAGAGCGCATACAATCGCCATCAAGAACGCCGCAGGATCGCGATTTATCGCCATGTAAGCTCCGTAGCAACGTCTTGGTCGCTGTAGGGACGCCATGACAGGTCCATGTTCACAAAAATATCCCATATTTCTTGCGATCTCGCGGCGTTCTGAAAAATTAAACAACGCCGCCCCATCGCAGTGAAAACGCGGCATAGTGTGACAGGGGCTTTATTTAGTAGGTTGTAGTTATTTTTTCTTTGTGTTTTCTGCATACAGTGTCCTCTGGTCAAGGACCACCTTTGGGACTGTTCAAAAGTGGTCTTAAAGACCACTTTTGAACAGTCCCAAAGGTTGTCTTAATATAGGAATTTTACTGTATATGTCAATATGTAGGGAATACTCACCTCCTGATGCGATATAAAATCTAGTTGGAGAATATTTAGCCACAAAAACTGGGTAGGAATGTTCTATGTACAAATCACACACACCTGGATTCTGAAACGAAATCATCATAAGGTACATTTACGTACCATAATGATCTTAAGTATTGAGACAGATAGGCCAAAGCAAACAGTGCAGACCCAGATCCAGTGGTGCACTCGTAAAGCATTTGATATGAGATCGAGAGGTAGCTGGTTAGTTTATACTAATTATACCCGCATTTTTTGAAAAACAAGAATTCCGCCGAAGGCTATGTCGCGCCTGTGGGGGCGCAAAGTCACCCAACCATGATATGTAGGTCAAGGTCAAACATAGATGCTTGCACTAGGGTGGTGGCAATATTTTACAAACTCAGTGAACCATGAAATGTAGGTCAAGGTTAAATATGGATGCTTGCATGTAAATTGTCATCCCCAGATGCAAGTTTGTACCAAGTATCATCAATGAAGCTCTTATAGTTCTTGAGAAATAAACTTGAACCTCAGGGTAAACGCTAGGGTGGTCGCAAATGTTGACACCTTGACAAACGGACGGACGGACGAATGGACGGAAAACCTGGCGCCTATATCGCGCCATGTTAATAGCAGGCGCGACAAAAAACGGGTATATTATTTTCGTCACGTCCGTCCGTCCTTCCTGACAGACTAGAGGTACATGTACCTAGTGGGGTTAGGATTCTGCCCAATTCAACTTAATGAGGTTTATTCCGTAAGGCACAGTAACTTTTCAGTTAGTGGGGTTAAAAATTTCATATGTAGGGTTAAAACTCTGTACAGTGGTGCGTTATGGGGTTAAAGTCTCCATAGACTTTACATTAGTAACCCCACAAGGTACCTCTACTAAGAATGTCCGTCTGTCACGTTTCTTGTGAATGCAACTACTTTTTTATTTCTTTACCTACAGTGACCAAACTTGGTACATACATTGCTTGAGGACTGCAGATGTGCATAAAGGTGTCAAAATTTCATCTGACCCCCTGGGGTCATGGGGTGAGGTCAAAGGTCAAATTTCTAAGAAAAGGCTTGTGAATGCAACTACTTTTTTCTTTCTTTACCTACAGTGACCAAACTTGGTACATATATTGCTTGGGGACTGCAGATGTGTATGAAGGTGTCGAAATTTTCATCTGACCCCCTGGGGTCATGGGGTGAGAACAAAGGTCAAATTTCTAAGAAAACGCTTGTGAACAACAAAAACACTTTAAAGAATCACTTTCTAGAGCTTGTTTTTTTACTTAACCCTTATCTTGCTGTTCACAACAACCCCTATCTTTGCAAACAGTGTAGATCCAGATCAGATGGCTTCTGAAGAAGCCATCTGATCAGGGATCAGGATCTACATTGTTTGCCATTCAGTTTATGAATTTGTAACAATAATTTACATCAAGTAATTTGATTGGTTGATAGACAGAAATGGGTGTGGCAGATATGAATATTCAGCAGGACTATGGATAAGTGCACTGTGTGCTTATGATGGCGAATATTATATGTGCATTGTACCTCAACATCTCTAATGACAACTGTTTTATCATGGGTATACAGGAAATTCTTTCCCTTTGGATCATCCCCAAGGACAATAGGTATTCCTCTTGTTGTTCGCGGCAGTGTAGGAAATGTACATCCTGAAATAACAATTATTGTATTTACCGTAAGTATTCCAATACATGTACCTCAATTCCTTCGCATACATGTAATTGTTCTAAAATTATTTCACTACCTGATATTGTGTCTAAAAATAGCTGGATGGGGGATAAACAGTTTAGACCCTATTGAGAAACTGCATTCTGAATCTGTAGCATCTCATCTGGATCTACACTACACAGGTCTGTTTGTCTGAATATGCAAGGTAAATAATATGGCTCAAGATGAAGAGTAACGACAATAATCAAGGGATAATTTTCCTTGTTCCCTGTAAGAAATGTACAGACGACCCTCGCTATAACGACAGTCTTTGTTCCCTAAAATTGGCTGCTATATATAGCGAAAATTGCCGCTAATGAGTAGTTTAATAGGTACATGTAACTAATGAATTTTTAGCTGAATAATAAAACAGAATTACTCCAATGAATTAACGTTATGGATAAGGCTGACACGATTAATCGTATAATCGATTAATCAATCGATACATTCCACAAAAATGATTATCATTTCTGATTTGCTTTTAATCGATTACTTCATAGGTATAATTTACTACCCAAATGTATGCCTAAAACAGAGGGATGAGTGGCAAACAGTGCAGACCCTGATGAGACGCCGCATTCTGCGGCATCTCATCTGGGCCTACACTGTTTGCTCAGGCCTGCCTGTTCAAATATTCATATGGTAATGGGCAACATATGGTAAGAGTCATGCTCAGACAGAAAGCCAGACAGTTAAAATAATGACAAAAACCTTAGCGATTACTAATCTATTATCGATCCCAATGGCATGACTGATAATCGATTATCTTTTTAGCTCCGATTAGCCAACCCTAGTTATGGATATTTGTTAGAATCGCCTCGCCAAAAAAAAGTTTGCCTGCCTACCAAGAAAATTATTTTGATGTTTCCAGAAACAAGACATCTATTTTTTTGGCCTTAAAACAATTTATGGTCGTCCACCCGGTTTTCGACTACACTCGGTTTTCGACGATTTAAGCAGTCGCGAGATTTTTGCGCGAATTTCGACGTCACAATATTTCTAATATTAACTTTAGGAAATTCCATCTGTCAATCCTTAACAATGACCAAAAATGTGTTTCAAACCTGTAAGTATTATAAATATTTTCACTTTTTATTTACTTAATTGCTTCATTAATTGGTTTCTGCCAAAAACACATACATGCCCATTGAAACATCAGTATCCAAACCATCAGACGATGCCTTTCCACAAAAGGCACTCATTTGGAACCCCTCGGAATTGATCAGTTGCCATATATGGGGAATCTTTGCCAAAAATAAAAAGTATGGAAGCACAGAATTGCCCCAAAAATGTTAGAAAGTACTCTTGATTCATGTGTCAAATTTTTTTAAATGAGCCCAGTGTTCAGACTGGGGGGTATTGGACACACCTAACATACTGCACAAGTGCAATTTTTTTTAAGAATGTGATATTTTCCTTTGGCCCTGTTGTCAGTAACTACTGAAATGTAAGAAAAAAAGTGAATTCTCAGAAGTACCATTTTTAAATTACTTTAATGTACACTGCTAATGGTTTTAATTGGATGAAATTTATTACACTGTAGTTCAATATAGACTTGTACAAGACAATGCATTTCTAATGAATGAGAATAAAATAACACAATGAATAAAGATAAGAAGTTGTTCTGTCATAATATCACTTAAGATAAGTTTTTCCATGTTTCTTTCCACTTAAATAATGACACTAATTGGCCATCTTTGAAAACCGAGTGGTGACGTCATGCCATTTTGACATGTCAGGTGATCAAATATGGAGTCTGATAGCAAAATAAAACAGCATGAACCAAAAATCGGCTGGTTGCGGCTGGTATAACGAGTGTACCTGCATATTTTAGCGCATCAGAGTTAAAGCAAATTCTTTTTTTTTTAATCCGGTACATAAGCGGTAAACAAGAGGGCCATGATGGCCCTGGATCGCTCACCTGATCCATAGTGTAACAAGTGGGCCCCAGAGAGGGCCATTATTGGCCCCAGGCCATTATTGGCCCCAGGGCTTTAATGTGCATAATGTTGAGGGAGGTCTTAACCCTTTACCACTCAGGGTGAATTTTGCTGATTTTCACAGTGTTGCACCCGACAGCAACTTCAACTAGCCATTGTTTCATAATGGATGGTCTGTTTTACACCAAACTCGGTATGAATGTTCATTGGGCAGTAGCCTTTCAAATGCAACCTTTCATGACTTGATTATTGTTGTCATGGTAAAGAGGGGGCATCTCAAAGTTTGCAAAAAGTGTGTTTTCACATGAATTTTTGACCACATTTTAATCTTCACACAGCTGTCAAGGCAACAATTAAGGTGTTTGGCACTGGCCATTTTCACTGTTTGCAGCATGTTTTATCAGCATCAATTTTCAGGCATTTTTGACCCCAGACACCCTCAGATATAAATTTTAGCGGCTGGTTGAGCCATACACCCAAAATTTTACGGGATGTGAGGGGGGTGTTGCCCCCCTTCAATCCCCCCCAGAATATTTTTAGTGGGGAGGCGCGTGAAAAAACAGGTCACTTTTTTGCCCAGCAAATCCTAAAGCAAACTTAATATCAAGGTAGAAATGCAGATTTTAGGTGCTTCTGGGGCTTAAATATAGGTGGGGGGGTGCAGACCGCAAAAAAAAAAAACAAATCTGAGTGGGAAAGGGTTAACTGAAATCTGGGAACATACTGAATTTTAGTCTAAAATGCATTAATTATTTCTGAAATATTGTCTCTTGCAATAAAATGATGAAGAAAACATTATTTTGGTCAGTTAGGATTTTCTTCATTAACCCTTTACCACTCAGGGATTTTGTGAATTTCGCTGATTTTCACAGTGTTGCACCTGACAGCAACTTCAACTAGCCATTGTTTCATATTGGATGGTCTGTTTTACACCAAACTCGGTATGAATGTTCATTGGGCAGTAGTCTTTCAAATGCAATCTTTCATGACTTGATTATTGTTGTCATGGTAAAGAGGGGGCATCTCAAAGTTGGCAAAAAGTGTGTTTTCACATGAATTTTTGACCACATTTTAATCTTCACACAGCTGTCAAGGCAACAATTAAGGTGTTTGGCACTGGCCATTTTCACTGTTTGCAGCATGTTTTATCAGCATCAATTTTCAGGCATTTTTGACCCCAGACACCCTCAGATATAAATTTTAGTGGCCCGTTGAGCCATACACCCAAAATTTTTCGGGATGTGAGGGGGACGTTGCCCCCCTTCAATCCCCCCCCCCCAGAATATTTCTAGTGGGCAAGCGCAAAAAAAACAGGTCACTTTTTTGCCCAACAAATCCTAAAGCAAACATAACCATCCAGGGGTACAAATACAGATTTTAGGTGCTTCTTGGGGCTTAAAATGGGGGGAGGGGGGTGCAGACACGTAAAAACACGTATCTGATTGGGAAAGGGTTAACTGAAATCTGGGAACATACTGAATTTTAGTCTAAAATGCATTAATTATTTCTGAAATATTGTCTCTTGCAATAAAATGATGAAGAAAACATTACTTTGGTCAGTTAGGATTTTCTTCATTAACCCTTTACCACTCAGGGATTTTGTGAATTTCGCTGATTTTCACAGTGTTGCACCTGACAGCAACTTCAACTAGCCATTGTTTCATAATGGATGGTCTGTTTTACACCAAACTCGGTATGAATGTTCATTGGGCGGTAG
The DNA here is from genome assembly GCA_963580285.1 of Lucinisca nassula. NCBI lineage: Eukaryota > Metazoa > Mollusca > Bivalvia > Lucinida > Lucinidae > Lucinisca > Lucinisca nassula. The sequence goes on along the minus strand of OY757010.1, from coordinate 133,446,436 downwards.
TCTTTCAAATGCAATCTTTCATGACTTGATTATTGTTGTCATGGTAAAGAGGGGGCATCTCAAAGTTGGCAAAAAGTGTGTTTTCACATGAATTTTTGACCACATTTTAATCTTCACACAGCTGTCAAGGCAACAATTAAGGTGTTTGGCACTGGCCATTTTCACTGTTTGCAGCATGTTTTATCAGCATCAATTTTCAGGCATTTTTGACCCCAGACACCCTCAGATATAAATTTTAGCGGCTGGTTGAGCCATACACCCAAAATTTTACGGGATGTGAGGGGGGTGTTGCCCCTCTTCAATCCCCCCCAGAATATTTTTAGTGGGGAGGCGCGCGAAAAAACAGGTCACTTTTTTGCCCAGCAAATCCTAAAGCAAACTTAATATCAAGGTAGAAATGCAGATTTTAGGTGCTTCTGGGGCTTAAATATAGGTGTGGGGGGGTGCAGACCGCAAAAAAAAAACAAATCTGAGTGGGAAAGGGTTAACTGAAATCTGGGAACATACTGAATTTTAGTCTAAAATGCATTAATTATTTCTGAAATATTGTCTCTTGCAATAAAATGATGAAGAAAACATTATTTTGGTCAGTTAGGATTTTCTTCATTAACCCTTTACCACTCAGGGATTTTGTGAATTTCGCTGATTTTCACAGTGTTGCACCTGACAGCAACTTCAACTAGCCATTGTTTCATATTGGATGGTCTGTTTTACACCAAACTCGGTATGAATGTTCATTGGGCAGTAGTCTTTCAAATGCAATCTTTCATGACTTGATTATTGTTGTCATGGTAAAGAGGGGGCATCTCAAAGTTGGCAAAAAGTGTGTTTTCACATGAATTTTTGACCACATTTTAATCTTCACACAGCTGTCAAGGCAACAATTAAGGTGTTTGGCACTGGCCATTTCCACTGTTTGCAGCATGTTTTATCAGCATCAATTTTCAGGCATTTTTGACCCCAGACACCCTCAGATATAAATTTTAGTGGCCCGTTGAGCCATACACCCAAAATTTTACGGGATGTGAGGGGGGTGTTGCCCCCCTTCAATCCCCCCCAGAATATTTTTAGTGGGGAGGCGCGCGAAAAAACAGGTCACTTTTTTGCCCAGCAAATCCTAAAGCAAACTTAATATCAAGGTAGAAATGCAGATTTTAGGTGCTTCTGGGGCTTAAATATAGGTGTGGGGGGGTGCAGACCGCAAAAAAAAAACAAATCTGAGTGGGAAAGGGTTAACTGAAATCTGGGAACATACTGAATTTTAGTCTAAAATGCATTAATTATTTCTGAAATATTGTCTCTTGCAATAAAATGATGAAGAAAACATTATTTTGGTCAGTTAGGATTTTCTTCATTAACTATTTACCACTCAGGGATTTTGTGAATTTCGCTGATTTTCACAGTGTTGCACCTGACAGCAACTTCAACTAGCCATTGTTTCATATTGGATGGTCTGTTTTACACCAAACTCGGTATGAATGTTCATTGGGCAGTAGTCTTTCAAATGCAATCTTTCATGACTTGATTATTGTTGTCATGGTAAAGAGGGGGCATCTCAAAGTTGGCAAAAAGTGTGTTTTCACATGAATTTTTGACCACATTTTAATCTTCACACAGCTGTCAAGGCAACAATTAAGGTGTTTGGCACTGGCCATTTCCACTGTTTGCAGCATGTTTTATCAGCATCAATTTTCAGGCATTTTTGACCCCAGACACCCTCAGATATAAATTTTAGTGGCCCGTTGAGCCATACACCCAAAATTTTTCGGGATGTGAGGGGGACGTTGCCCCCCTTCAATCCCCCCCCCCAGAATATTTCTAGTGGGCAACCGCAAAAAAAACAGGTCACTTTTTTGCCCAACAAAACCTAAAGCAAACATAACTATCCAGGGGTACAAATACAGATTTTAGGTGCTTCTTGGGGCTTAAAATGGGGGGGGGGGGGTGCAGACACGTAAAAACACGTATCTGATTGGGAAAGGGTTAACTGAAATCTGGGAACATACTGAATTTTAGTCTAAAATGCATTAATTATTTCTGAAATATTGTCTCTTGCAATAAAATGATGAAGAAAACATTACTTTGGTCAGTTAGGATTTTCTTCATTAACCCTTTACCACTCAGGGATTTTGTGAATTTCGCTGATTTTCACAGTGTTGCACCTGACAGCAACTTCAACTAGCCATTGTTTCATAATGGATGGTCTGTTTTACACCAAACTCGGTATGAATGTTCATTGGGCGGTAGTCTTTCAAATGCAATCTTTCATGACTTGATTATTGTTGTCATGGTAAAGAGGGGGCATCTCAAAGTTGGCAAAAAGTGTGTTTTCACATGAATTTTTGACCACATTTTAATCTTCACACAGCTGTCAAGGCAACAATTAAGGTGTTTGGCACTGGCCATTTTCACTGTTTGCAGCATGTTTTATCAGCATCAATTTTCAGGCATTTTTGACCCCAGACACCCTCAGATATAAATTTTAGCGGCTGGTTGAGCCATACACCCAAAATTTTACGGGATGTGAGGGGGGTGTTGCCCCCCTTCAATCCCCCCCCAGAATATTTTTAGTGGGGAGGCGCGCGAAAAAACAGGTCACTTTTTTGCCCAGCAAATCCTAAAGCAAACTTAATATCAAGGTAGAAATGCAGATTTTAGGTGCTTCTGGGGCTTAAATATAGGTGGGGGGGGGGGGGGGGGGTGCAGACCGCAAAAAAAAAAACAAATCTGAGTGGGAAAGGGTTAACTGAAATCTGGGAACATACTGAATTTTAGTCTAAAATGCATTAATTATTTCTGAAATATTGTCTCTTGCAATAAAATGATGAAGAAAACATTATTTTGGTCAGTTAGGATTTTCTTCATTAACCCTTTACCACTCAGGGATTTTGTGAATTTCGCTGATTTTCACAGTGTTGCACCTGACAGCAACTTCAACTAGCCATTGTTTCATATTGGATGGTCTGTTTTACACCAAACTCGGTATGAATGTTCATTGGGCAGTAGTCTTTCAAATGCAATCTTTCATGACTTGATTATTGTTGTCATGGTAAAGAGGGGGCATCTCAAAGTTGGCAAAAAGTGTGTTTTCACATGAATTTTTGACCACATTTTAATCTTCACACAGCTGTCAAGGCAACAATTAAGGTGTTTGGCACTGGCCATTTTCACTGTTTGCAGCATGTTTTATCAGCATCAATTTTCAGGCATTTTTGACCCCAGACACCCTCAGATATAAATTTTAGTGGCCCGTTGAGCCATACACCCAAAATTTTTCGGGATGTGAGGGGGACGTTGCCCCCCTTCAATCCCCCCCCCAGAATATTTCTAGTGGGCAAGCGCAAAAAAAACAGGTCATTTTTTTGCCCAACAAATCCTAAAGCAAACATAACTATCCAGGGGTACAAATACAGATTTTAGGTGCTTCTTGGGGCTTAAAATGGGGGGGGGGGGGGGTGCAGACACGTAAAAACACGTATCTGATTGGGAAAGGGTTAACTGAAATCTGGGAACATACTGAATTTTAGTCTAAAATGCATTAATTATTTCTGAAATATTGTCTCTTGCAATAAAATGATGAAGAAAACATTACTTTGGTCAGTTAGGATTTTCTTCATTAACCCTTTACCACTCAGGGATTTTGTGAATTTCGCTGATTTTCACAGTGTTGCACCTGACAGCAACTTCAACTAGCCATTGTTTCATAATGGATGGTCTGTTTTACACCAAACTCGGTATGAATGTTCATTGGGCAGTAGTCTTTCAAATGCAATCTTTCATGACTTGATTATTGTTGTCATGGTAAAGAGGGGGCATCTCAAAGTTGGCAAAAAGTGTGTTTTCACATGAATTTTTGACCACATTTTAATCTTCACACAGCTGTAAAGGCAACAATTAAGGTGTTTGGCACTGACCATTTTCACTGTTTGCAGCATGTTTTATCAGCATCAATTTTCAGGCATTTTTGACCCCAGACACCCTCAGATATAAATTTTAGCGGCCGGTTGAGCCATACACCCAAAATTTATCGGGATGTTGCCCCCCCTTCAATCCCCCCCACAGAATATTTCTAGTGGGCAGGCGCGCAAAAAAAACAGGTCACTTTTTTGCCCCACAATTCCTACAGCAAACAACTATCCAGTGGTAGAAATGCAGATTTTAGGTGCTTCTGGGGCTTAAAAATAGGGGGGGGGGGGGGAGTGCAGACACGTAAAAACATGTATCTGAGTGGGAAAGGGTTAATGGTGAAGCTTCATACCAAACATCAACAAAGGCTATAATTTGAACAATCTTAGCAAAGGTCCACTAGATGAAGCTACACACCAAATATCAAAGACCTGGGCCTTGCGGTTTCAGAGAAGAAGATTTTTTTTTAAAGATATTCCCTAGTAGGTTTTAGCTTACGCAATACACATTTTTTCATTAAAGAACGTTAAACAAACATGTTTTATGTCATAGATTTAAATTGTGGCTGTTTCTTAAATAAAAAATCATTTGCTGTCGTTAAAGAAAAAAAAAAAAAAAGGTTAAATCTCGAACCAAAACGTGGGTTTACTAGAAGTCACTGAAAATCTTATAGGGCCGAACCGAACTTCTTAATATTCTAAATAAATGTTATTTCATAATTACTAATGTCTACTACCCTTATCTTAAAAAATAAAAAAAAAACCTTATCAAAAAAACAACAAAAAAAAAAACACGAAACCACGTGATCGGAAAAATGTCATCATTCAGTTTCATTTTATACAATACACATTAAATTACACTAGGACGTAATACCACGTGTTTTATGTTATTGTTTCAATTTTGGAGCGAAGATCTATTTCTTATTTATTTATTTTTTCTTTTTCCATGATTACACGCAACAGATGTGGTTTTTGAATTGCGCCCTGTGGAAAACCACTTTTTATGTTTAAATATCCGTTCAACATAGGCAGTCATAAATTAATGACATAAACACTTGTGTAAACAAATAAGCGTCTGTCCTGCATTATTTGGCCTAAATTTCACACCTTTTCCAATTGTTTGACAGCTTACCTACTGATAACGCCAGGGGATTACAGGTTAGTAGCGGAATAATCCATTTGAATAGTAGTGCCTAATTAATTCCTTTGTAATAGTTCAACAACTTGACCTTTTCTCACTGATAAATTGTTTCAATTAAACGTGTATTCAATTACCCTTCGTGTGTCTTCTATAGATCTCCTATAGATATAAAAACAACAGAAAAAAGAATGACTTTTTTCAATGTACTTGCTGTCTAACCTGTCTGGAAAATGGTTCGGCTGTGTGGACAAATCCGATTTACCTATACCAATAATGAGCCGGTCCAATAACTGGCCCTCGAGGTGTTTTATCAATACACGCTTGGATTATCTGTGGCAAAAGGTCAGTTCGTTTACACAATTTAGCGACTTGGCGAAAATTTTCGAACCGATTTTTTGAAAATATCATTGAATACTGGACCGATTTTTTAACATCCTTTGTAAGTCCAAATCGGTTCAGAAATACCAAAATCGGTCCAGAACCGAAAAACCGATATTTTCTCGAGCCCTGTTCCCTACATAAGCCTATGCAAAACCAAATGGCCCAAGTGCTATATAAGTCTATGTAAAACCAAAGGGGCCCGGGGTGGGGGCATTTGTGGCCCCAGGGCTATAATTTGAACAATCTTGGTAGAGGTCCACTAGATGATCATGAAGCTCCATACCAAAAAAGCAAAGACCTGGGCCTTGCCGTTTCAGAGAAGAAGATTTTTTAAGATTTTCCCTACATATGTCTATGTAAAACCAAAGGGCCCCGGAGCGGGGGCATTTTTGGTTTCAGGGCTATAATTTGAACAATCTTGATAGAGGTCCACTAAACGAAGCTTCATACCAAATATCAAAGACCTAGGCCTTGTGGTTTCAGAGAAGAAGATTTTCCCTATATTAGTCTATGAAAAACCAAAGGGCCCCGGAGCGGGGGCATTTTTGGCCCCAGGGCTATAATTTGAACAATCTTGGTAGAGGTCCATCAGATGAAGCTTCATACCAAATATCAAAATCCTGGGCCATGTTGTTTCAGAGAAGAAGATTTTTTAAGATTTTCCCTATATAAGTCTATGTAAAACCAAAGGGCCCCGGAGCGGGGACATTTTTGGTCTCAGGGCTATAATTTGAACAATCTTGATAGAGATCCACTAGATGAAGCTTAATACCAAATATCAAAGGCCTAGGCCTTGTGGTTTGGGAGAAGAAGAATTTTAAAAGTTTTCCCTATATTAGTCTATGTAAAACCAAAGGGACCCGGAGCTGGGGCATTTTTGGCCCCAAGGCTATAATTTGAACAATCTTGGTAGAGGTCCATTAGATGAAGCTTCATACCAAATATCAAAGGCCTAGGCCTTGTGGTTTGGGAGAAGAAGAATTTTAAAAGTTTTCCCTATATTAGTCTATTTAAAACCAAAGGGACCCGGAGTTGGGGCATTTTTGGCCCCAAGGCTATAATTTGAACAATCTTGGTAGAGGTCCATTAGATGAAGCTTCATACCAAATATCAAAGTCCTGGGCCTTGCGGTTTCAGAGAAGAAGATTTTTAAAGATTATCCCTATATAAGCCTATGTAAAACCAAAGGGCCCCGGGGCGGGGGCATTTTTGGCCCCAGCACTATAGTTTGAACAATCTTGGTAGAGGTCCATTAGATGAAGCTTCATACCAAATATCAAAGACCTAGGCCTTGTGGTTTCAGAGAAGAAGATTTTTAAAGATTTTCCCTATATAAGCCTAGATGTAAAACCAAAGGGCCCCGGGGCGGGGGCATTTTTTGTCCCAGCACTATAATTTGAACAATCTTGGTAGGGATCCACTAGATGAAGCTTCATACCAAATATCAAAGACCTGGGCCTTGTGGTTTCAGAGAAGAAGATTTTTTAAGTTTTCAGTGAAAAAATCTATTTTTGGCTCCTGTGACCTAGATATGCAACGGACCGGAACCATCTGAACAACTTTGAAAGGGGACCACCTAAGGATCATTCCTGTGAAGTTTGGTCAAAATCCAATCAGTGGTTTAGGAGGAGATGTTGTTTGAAGAAATTGTTCACGGACGCACGACGGACAAAAAGTGATCCAAAAAGCTCACCTCGTCACTATGTGACGGTGAGCTGAAAATTGGTCGTCAAAAACCCGGAGGGACGCATACAATCTGACCTAGAGAGGCATACCAAAACGCATACCTCTGAGTCCTAATTCATACCGCACCGGGCCCAAATCCACTGTCACTGTGGTCCCGGCATTCATCTCAGATAAGGGAAGACCACTCCACCAAGGAACAGTTCCGGCTAAAAAAGAATGCTTCAGGGCATCACTTCAGGACTGGTACCTATAGTATTGTGTGTTGTTTACCTTTGATGGCCCTACCTGTGAAGAAACTGCCACAGGGGTCAAGTAATAATCCTCATCAAGAGACACTATACCAGAGAGCACCTTATAAAAGGTTAAAGAGGACTGCCTATGACAGCCATGGGACTGCCATTCCAATTCGCTCAGCACACTACCAATATCACTTTTATTCTGTCATTGCCGACAGGTCCATCAAGCTGCTGTTTGCTTCAAGCCACCAAGTTTAAGTTTATAGAATTCTAAAATCTTTTCAGAATCAACATTGTTTTTTTGTTTTTGATTTGAGGCTTAACGTCCCCGTTAACACTGTAATAGTCATTTTGGAGAGTCTGCTTCCAATTTTGTGGGACTTTTACCCAACATAGAGATGAAATGACATTTCATGCGTGCCGCCCAATGAAACCAATAGGGTTTATAAGCATGGACGGGCCCACTCGCGCCACTTTGCCTGGGCAAGCCTAGATCCTCTAAGCTGTTTTCCAGTACTCGTGTGCGGGTCAGTTTCAGCTCTGTGTGGAAGCATCATGCAGCCCATATATTTCTTCAAGCCCTGATAGGCGGGGGCTGAGAATCAACATTGTTACTGGTGACATGTCAAATGATATTCATTCACCAGGGTGATGCCATCAGTATAGACGGATCCAATGTTTTGACACGTGACCTTGTTTACATGCAATTGCGCATGCGCAAAACTACTTTTCCTTTTAAGAACGATCTGTCGTGGTTGGCAAAACGCCCCTGGTTCCATATAAACACATTGTAAATAGGTTTAATATTACGGACATATTTTAGTTGAATGTCACAGAAAATCGATCGTATTACACTTTTAATGAGTAGATAAATATATTTTAGAGTTCATTCATGCATCTTTCGCTTTTATTCATTCGTTTTTCGCATTTTTATTACAAATAATTAAGACCGTCCCGCCTAGTTACCTGCATAAGTTTAACAGGTAATTCAATCATCAAAATATCCTCAAATCTTCTAGAAACCAATAATTACTAGCTAAGACCGGTCTATTATAAAAGTTTAATGGTTAATTTTGTCGTTTTGATTTCAAACAAAATACAAGTTTAGAGAAAATAACATCGCATTTACAATGGCGATAAACGGCCAAAGACGTTTTCTGCCAACCACCGGTAAGTCCCGGCAAAAAGTATTATTGAGTGATGACGTAGTGTTTGGATGTGTCTATAAATAAGGTTATACCAACTTATTCTGATACTAAACTAGAAGTGAGAACTCAAATGAGCAGAGCTGCCCACTCGTTGGATCAAAAGAAATGTACGAAACCGCTGGTGGTGAAACAACAAAGTACGAAAAGGAAATAATGAATGCGACATCCGCTGCGACAGACAGCACATTCTGGTCAACACGTAAGATGCACATTAACATCTGTTTCATCAGATTTCTTGCATATTATCGAATTTACTTGTCAATTTTGATCTGAAATCCTCGTGTTTTCGAATTATGTCAGTTCATTTCCTACTTCCGGTCACCACCCAGGTAGAAAAAGAATATATAGAGCACATGCGTCTTGCCTAAATCAACCAGAGTTCCGGATGAAATTACCAGTACTTACTTTCTTTGTATGACGACATGCTAGACTTCTTGTCCATCTCTGATTTTTATATTCGCTGTGTCTTAAAGCGTTGTTGTTGTTTCGATCGACGGCCGGTACCGTAAACCCGGAAGTAAACTTTCTAAACGCATGCGTCAAAATTTTCGCTCCATATATGGTAATTCCTACTTTCGTTTTGTCAGTTGACACATGTTTGTGGTGACATAAGGACGTATATTTGCTACATATCAATTAAGAGGTGGAGCGTGATAGCTCAGTGGTTAGTGCACTTGCCTCTGATGCTAGAGGTCCCGGGTTCGATCCCCGGGCCGGCAGCGGCGATAAAATTTCGGTGTCTGAACACGCTCCATTGGCATCATTTGCAGGGATAAAGTGCCATAAAGTGCAACGTCCTTCGGATCGGGGCGTTGACTGGAGGCCCCCTGTGCAGGGAGAATCATCCCCTGTGCAGGTTAAAGATCCCTACCGTAATTACATGATTACTGTGTAGGCTTTCATCCTGCAAACCTGGAGTGTATGTAATGTACACCTGCTTTCTTTCTTTCTCTCTTTCTCCCGATACTGTTTTCGGTCAATTCTGACCATGATAACAGGTTTGGGGTGTGGCACAAATGTTTTCAATCCCCACCCCCACTTTCAATCCCCACCCCCATTACCTGCGGTAATGGTCAAATGTGACCGACGCAGTATCAGAAGATAGATAGATAGACTTGAATCAGAATCCAGTCTTTTGAACTAGATATCATGTACTGCAGCGCTGTTTGGCATTTCAGGTGCCCTCTTAAAGCTCTTTTCAGTTCCATGACACCACAGTTACTGTTGGGATCAGGTCACTTGCCAATGTGTTGTGTGTGTGTGTGTGTGTGTGTGTGTTTTAAGTTATTTTGAGTGCTTTTTGCTGTGATTGGAACATTTATCATCATAAAACATGTTTAGAAACTTCTTTGCAATGTTTTTAAAACGTCTGCTTTACTATGAAGGGCTCAAATGAGCCTTGATAGTAAAAAAAGACTGTTTTTTAAACTGTAAATGATGGTAAGTGTTCCAATTATATCAAAATGCAAAAATAACTTTGAAAAACATGAGCAAGTGACCTGACCCAAGTATGTGTGCATGACACAACTATCAAATGTGAGGACAAGTTACTCTCGGGGTGGGGTTGGGGGGTGGGGGCATTGACTATCTTTTAAATTTTAACTATCATCTTCATATAAATTTGGTTATTACCTCAGTTGGTTGCGTGCCAAAAGAGAGAGAGAGAGGTCGCTGGATGAGTTCTTTATTATTGGCCACTTTATTATTGGCCACTATTTACAATCGGACGTATACTAAAAGGCATACCTCTGAATCTCAATCTTACAGTGTACGGTCTTTGAACTCCTCTGCAGTCTTAGCATTCACCACAGAAGAGGTAAGACTATTCCACTGGGGAATTCTAGGAAAAAAGTATTTTTTCAGGGCATCACTATAGGACTGGTACCTACGATATTGTGCCCATCGGGGCTTGAAGAAATAGATAGGCTGCATGATGCTTCCACGTAGAGCTAATACCGACCCTACGATATTGTGAGCTGTTTACTGTTGATGCCCTTGTTCGGGTTGAAACTGTCGCAGGGGTCAATTATTTGTCTTTATTATTGGCCACTGGACCTGAATGTATCTTATAGAAGAAGGTCAAAGAGGATTGCTCACGACGGACCTCTAGGGACGGCCATTCTAGCTCTTTAAGCATGTCACCAACGCTACTTCTATTTCGCCATCGTCAGCAGGTCCGAACAGCTGTCCTCTGCACCTTCTCCACCTGCTGAATCTGCGTTTTAACATAGGGATGCCATATGGGTGATGCAATTCAAGTTGAGGGCGATCCAATGTTTTATATGCAACATCCTTTGTCTGTCTAGATGCAAAAGCCAAGTTACGTCTAAGAAATCCTGAAGTCCTAGTTGCTTTCGATATTATCTCGGAAATGTGTTGACCCCAGTCTAGATCATCAGTGACTGTGATACCAAAATATTTGGAGGATTGAACCTGCACCAAAATTTGGCGGTGTAGTGAATAATCAAACTTAATTTGTTTGTCCGGCTCCGGGTGTCGTGGCACCCTCATTGAATGACAATTGGCCACATTGAACTTAATCTGCAAATCGGCCTCCCACTGTGCTAGTCGATTCAGATCAACTTGTAAAATAAGACAGTCAGTAGGAGAATATATATTCCTAATAAGGACACAGTCATCAGCAAACAAACGGACAGATGACCTGTTATTATCAGGAGATCATTAATGGATACCAAGAAAAGGACCGGCCCAAGGACACCAGATAAAACAGGGACTGGATCAGACACTTGGCCACCAAGTACAAATTGTTGTGAGCGCCCTGAGGGCCATGGGCTAATCCACCTATGTGTGGATCCTCTTATCCCATAGTAATCCAAGTTATACAATAGCCTTCTGTGAAGTACCTTGTCAAAGGCCTTGGCGAAGTCCATGATGATCAAGTCAGTCTGTTTGTGGCCACGGTTTATAGCCCCTTCCAGATTGCTCACAATGTCATGACAAAATCGAACTAATTGAGTTCCACAAGAACTTTGACTTCGGAAGTCAGCAAGAATGTTCTCAAGGGCCATATATTTTATGGCCATATACATGGCTCAATATTTTAATGACCATATATCCGAAATTTGTAAAAAACAAAACAAAACAAAAAAACAACAACTTCTAAACAACTTGCTTTGCTGAAACGTTCAAGTAGATTTTTTACCAAAAATGAAAAACTTGTCATTTACAACTCATTTATTTTATCAAATTTCATTTATTGTCCCTTGGTTTGGCGATTTTGCAATCAGGTAAGCACTATTAATTTAAAAAAAAAAATACAGGAAAGAGCCTTACGGTTTATTAATGATGATTATTCCTCATCTCTACAAGCACTGTTGGACACCAATTATTGATAAGGCAAATCTACTTCACATCAATAGACTATAACAAATGGCATATGAAGTTTTCAAGATCTTAAACAAAATGGCACCCTCATATATACAAGATCTGGTTAATATAAAAAATGTCTACATATGATTTCAGAGGCCAGAAACAAGTTGTACAGCCAAGGGTATAATTACAACAAGATTTGGGCTAATGTCATTTCGGTATGAGGCGGCCCGGGTTTTGAACAGTCTTCCAAATGAGGTCGGACTAACCGAAAAGTCCCTCAATTCAACAGACTGTTGCACACCTGGGACGGCCCATGTTGTAAGTGTTCCTTATGCTCTTCTTAATTCCTCTATTTCTTGTTTGTCTATTTTTTAATTTCATTTTTTTTTTAATTTTATTTATTTTATTTTAATCTAAGTGCTTTTTATTATCCGGCTTACTACCTTTCCTATCTCCAACTACTGCCCATATTCAGAAAATTTAAAACCCACATAGCTTCAATACCCCATCCCCACCCTCCCAGCCCAAACCATTTTCCTTTCAGACCTTTAACTTTTTGCTTTCGCACACAAGTGACCCTCTTGCTGGAGATATTCTCCTTATGGAGTTAACTTGTTAGTGCCATTTTCATATGTGCATACTGTGGCGGCGGCGACCACATCCTGAAAACGCGTGTCTGGTGGACTCGGTGCTTTAACATTATGCATTGCATTAGTCAGTTTCTTTTTATTTCCTTTCCAGAAACAGTTTTTATGAAAGCTTTCATATTAATCTCATTCTTCATGTTTCTGTTTCTTATGTGCATGTCTTATTTTCATGTTAATGTTGTACATGTGATCTTATTGCATCTGCATGCTGTGATATAGTTGTATATTTTAATTTTTAAATATGTTAAATATGCTGATCTAGCATTCTTAAGTTATATAAATATGTACATAATATGTGATATTTATCTGAAATTATTACTAGTTAACTTTATTTTTGTTTGTCAAAATAAAAGCCCTACAGGGCTTATGTTACTGTTCACAATATTCGACACAAAATAAATCTTCCATGTCTATGTCTATGGGAGTCTCTCAAGAAAAGGAGGAGAGACAGAAGGCATATACTCTTGTACGAAGGTCTAAAGGGTGCTGCCAGCATGCCAACAAATGGCACTTTCCCCCAAATTAGGAATGGTATCGAGTTCTTATATTATCCCTTGCCAGCTGTGGTATCATCTTGTGGCTATCTATTATCTTGCTACATACAGATACATACAGACTAGTGATATAGAAGGACTCTGTCGAAAGCAGTGCTGATTCGAGTGATGCTTTTCAATCTACAACCTTCGAGTTGTTTGCAAATCATTTTTGCACTCTTCATCTAATTATATCCAAAGTCTCAGTAAAAGGTGTTGCGATATACGTCAAAGATTCATTTTACTGTCGAACGGACATCGAGGTACCTGGCGCTGAAGCTATTTGTGGTAGATTAATGAAGAGTCAAATCAAAAACCATTCTTATTGGCGGATTCTGCGGAGCTCCAGGAGGTGCGAGTCGGACCGTTCATGCATATAAACTCTATTGGTTTCAATGGGCGACAGGGATGGGCGACAGGGATGGGCGACAGGGCTTGAGATGTCATTTTATCTCAATGTCGGGTAAAAATCCCACAAAATTGAAAGCAACGTCTCTAAAATGACCTATATAGTGTTGAGGAACGTTAGACCTGAAATCAAACTAACAAAGCTCCAAACAGCTAGGCGGACTATTTCAGTCTTATTAGAAAGATAATACTAATATTCTGACACCACACATTCCCCCCCCCCCCCCCCGCCCATAGGGGCTTGAAGAAATATACGGGCTGCATGATGCTTCTCCGCAGAGCTGAACCCGGCCCGCACACTAGTACTGGTAAACCGCTTAGAGGATCTTAGCCTGTCCAGGAACCACGGTGCGAGGCGGACCGTCCATGCTAATAAACTCTATTGGTTTCATTGGGCGACAGGGCTTGAGATGTCATTTCATCCCATGTCGGGTAAAAGTCCCACAAAATTGGAAGCAACGTCTCCAAAATGACCTTTACAGTGTTGACGGGGACGTTAAACCTCAAATCAAACAAAACCACACAGTCAAACTTCGATGACTCGAAACCCATTGGGAGCATGAGCATGGAAATATGTTCTAGACAGCGGTAGTTCGAGCCATGGAGGGTTATTATTAGTGTCATACCAGGAGGCATATTGGACATCATTTGTGGGATATCTTTTTGGTGTTCCATATTATAAATGTTGTGTGCCCTCATTAGAAGCGCCTCATATAGGCGATTCTAATGAATACACAAAGCATGCATTTGCAAGATAAAATAAGAAAATATATTAAATGATATTTCGTATTTGGAGGAATTCCCTGCGGACTCAAAAACGCGTTCGACCCATCCATGGTAAACGAGCCAACGGAGTTCGAGCCATTGAAGTTGTAATTACCTGCGTTTTTAGCTCGTCTTACGAAAGTAAGGTGTTGGGGCTATTGCCATAGGCCTCGCGTCCGTCGTCGGTATCATCATCAGCGTCGGCGTCCGCATTTGGTGAAAGTTTACCTGCAACTTCTTGTTAGTTATATTTTATTTATTTTCAGATCAACTGAACAACAGGAAAAAAAAGAAGAAAAATTAACATATTCTTTCTTTCTCCATTTCCAAAGTTTTTTCAGCTCACCAGAGGCGAAGGCTCCGGGGGAGCTTACAGAATAGGTGGTTGTCCGTCAACGTCGTCTGGCGTCGTCCGGCGGTAGCACTTTCAAACATCTCCTCTGAAGCCACTGGGCCTTTAACCTCTAAGTATGACCTTGACCTTTGAGGTACGGACCTGAGTCTTGCGCGCAACACTCCATCACATTATGGTTAACATTTCTGCCAAGTAATATTTAAATCCATCCAGGAATAAGAAAGTTATGGAGGATAAAAAAATTTGTGGACGGACAGACGGACAGACAGACAGACAGACAGACAGACAGACAGACGGACGGACAGAGTGATGCCAAGTAATATCTAAATCCATCCAGGAAATAAGAAAGTTATGGAGGATAAAAAAAATTGTGGACGGACAGACAGACAGACAGACAGACGGACGGACAGAGTGATTACTATAGGGCACCCACACTTTCAGTGCGGGGCCCTAATAATACATAAATGTTTTAATTATTATGACTAAAGTCCTTGACTGCTCATATAGGAACTTCTGAAATTACTATTAGATGGTTTAATACAATACATAACAGAGATCCAAGAATATTAATTGATTCATTTGGTTGCTGTGATGCTAAAAGCTTTTAAAATGACAACCATTTTATTATTATTAATATATTACTTTTAAAGTGACCTAACATTATAATTTGTTGACTGGGAGAGGTGTAAGAACAGAAGAAAATGGGTGAGAGTAATGCTTTGACCAAATCACTGTGACCACTATGACTTGGACCAGTCAAAGGAGGTCCTACTTGGACCAACTGGGGTGTTAAACTCTGACCATTTACCTGTCTGACCATACTAGATGATGCATATAATCATTCTGAATAAACACTTTAATAGCCTTTTCACAGGTAATAAACAAGTCATTTTAGCAATTTCACTGAAAGGACTTTCAATAAGATTTAACAAAATTAAATTGCTTATTCTCACTATTTATTTTAAAATTATAAAACTGGGCTTTAACGAACATAATAAATATAAAATGGGTATGTTAAGTAGATCTATCCACCTATCAATCAAGACTCAGTATGTGCTCGACTGAGTTTAGATATGAAAACATGCCTATGTAATTCCAACCCAGATCTTCCCCTCCATTTGGTAGTGGTTTACAGTTATATTAATTATATCGCTGAACATAACTGGGTTGGGGAAGAACTGGGCCGGCCCATTTCTTCCCCACCCATGGGTAGTATTGTACTTTTAAGTCAATTATGACGTTGAAGGTGTCTAGGGTGGGGAAGAACTGGGCCAGCCATTTCTTCTCCACCACTGGGTAGTGTTTTGTACAGTTATATCGCTGAAGATGTCTGGGGTGGGGAAGAACTGGGCCGCCCCGTTTCTTCCCCACCCTTGGGAAGTGATGTACAATTAAATCAATTGTTGACGTTGAATGTGTCTGGGGTGGGGAAGAACTGGGCCGGCCCATTTCTTCTCCACCCTTGGTGTCTCTTAATTGTACAGTTAAGTCAATTATGATGTTGAAGGGGTCTTGGGTGAGGAAGGCCCAGTTCTTCCCCAGCCCTGGGTAGTGTCATACGGTTGTGTTAGTTATATCACTGAAGATGTCTTGGGTGGGGAAGAACTGGGCCGGACTGTTTCTTCCTCACCCTTGGGTAGTGTTGTACTGTTAAGTAAATTATGACGTTGAAGGTGTCTGGGGTGGGGAAGAACTGGGCAGGCCCGTTTCTTCCCCACCCTTGGTGTCTCTTAATTGTACAGTTAAGTCAATTATGATGTTGAAGGTGTCTTGGGTGAGGAAGGCCCAGTTCTTCCCCGGCCCTGGGTAGTGTCATACGGTTATATTAGTAATATCACTGAAGATGTCTTGGGTGGGGAAGAACTGGGCCGGACTGTTTCTTCCTCACCCTTGGGTAGTGTTGTACTGTTAAGTAAATTATGACGTTGAAGGTGTCTGGGTGGGGAAGAACTGGGCAGGCCCGTTTCTTCCTCATCCTTGGTGTCTCTTAATTGTACAGTTAAGTCAATTATGATGTTGAAGGTTTCTTGGGTGGGCCCAGTTCTTCCCCAGCCCTGGGTAGTGTTATACGGTTATGTCAATTATATCACTGAAGATGTCTGGGGTGGGGAAGAACTGGGCCGGACTGTTTCTGCCTCACCTTTGGGTAGTGTTGTACTGTTAAGTAAATTATGATTTTAAAGGTGTCTGTGGTGGCGAAGAGCTGGGCAGGCCCGTTTCTTCCCCACCCTTGGGTAGTGTTGTACAATTATGTCAGTTGTATTGTTGAAAATTTCTTGGGTGGGGAAGAACTGGGCCGGCCCGTTTCTTCCCCAATCTTGGGTAGTGTTGTACCATTAAGTCAATAAGGGCGTAGGAGGTGACAGGGTCGGGGAAGAAATGGGCAATATGTTCTATAAAAGGGTTATCCTTTGGAAGCAAGGAATACACAACAGAACTGAAAAATATGGAGTGTATATGTTTTCTGGGCCAGACTAGCTAGTTTCGGCCGATTAAGCCTCATCAGTGACCCTCAGATATTTTCAAAATTCCACAATGGAATCAATAATCCCAAAGGACAAGAAAATATAATCTACACTATGATGTAAGGCCCCCGCCCATCGGGGCTTAAAGAAATAGATGCTTCCACGCAGAGCTGAAACCGACCCGCACACGGGTACTGGTAAACAGCTTAGAGGATCTAAGTCTGCCCAGGCAAAGCGATGCGAGTGTCGGACCGTTCATGCTTATAAAACCTATTGATTTCATTGGACGGCTGGGCTTGAGATGTCATTTCATCCCAATGTCGGGTAAAAGTCCCACGAAATTGGAAGCAACGTCTCCAAAATGACCTTTACAGTGTTGACGGGGACGTTAAACCTCAAATCAAACAAAACAAACAATACACTATGATGTATGATGCAAGCCCGTTTCTTCCCAACCCTTGGGTAGTGTTGTAGAGTTATGTCAAGTATATCGCTGAAGATATCTTGGGTGGGAAAGAACTGGGCCGTCCCAGTTCTTCCCCAGCCCTGAGTAGTGTTATACGGTTATGTTAGTTATATCGCTGAAGATGTCTGGGGTGGGGAAGAACTGGGCCGGACTGTTTCTTCCTCACCTTTGGGTAGTTTTGTACTGTTAAGTAAATTATGACGTTGAAGGTGTCTGGGGTGGGGAAGAACTGGGCAGGCCCGTTTCTTCCCCACCCTGGGGTAGTGTTGTACAATTTTGTCAGTTATATTGTTAAAGATTTCTTGGGTGGGGAAGAACTGGGCCGGCCCGTTTCTTCCCCAACCTTTGGTAGTGTTGTACCATTAAGTCAATAAGGACGTTGAAGGTGACAGGGGTGGGGAAGAGTCGGGCAGTCCATGATTTAAACCCAGTCCGTTTCTTCCCAACCCTTGAGTAGTGTTGTACAGTTATGTCAGGTATATCGCTGAAGATGTCTTGGGTGAGGAAGAACTGGACCGGCCCAGTTCTTCCCCACCCCTAGGTTTCAAATTCTATTTAGATTTGAGTTCCAAACATTTGTTGCTTATATTATCTGCTTAGTTAATACCAATTTGTGTCTTAAAAAGCAAAGGAAATTTGTCACAAGAACGTTTTTGTAAAAAAAAAAAAAAAAAATCTGGAGTGGGGAAAAAGCCCCACTCCAGATTCTATTTAGATTTGAGCTCCAAACATTTGTTGCTTATTATAATTTCTTAGTTTATTCCATTTCTGTCTTAAAAAGCAAAGGAAATTAATCACAGGAATTATTAGTAAACAGAAACATCTGGGGTGGGGAAAAACTTGGCCAGCCCAGTTCTTCCCCACCCCAGCCTCCAAATTCTATTTAGATTTGAGGGCCGAACATTTGTGGCTTATTATATCTCTTTAATTTACACCAATTTATATCTTAAAAAGCAAAGAAAATTCATCATAGATGCTGTGATTGTGATGAATATTTTATTGCATCTCCGTGAATGGTGCAGCATAGAGCAAATTTTGTCATTCAAGCTAAATGGACTCAGAACTTATTCAGACTGGTCTCTTTTCTCATTTTTAACAAATTGTAAGCCAAAATTTACTTGTTGACTATGGTTCTAAAAACCAGGTGGGGAAGAAACTGACTGGGTGGGGAAGATACTGACTAGTCAGTTCCTCCCCCCGGGTAAGAACGGGGTCGGCAAAGTTCTTCCCCCGGGGAAGAAACGCACCGGCCCAGTTCTTCCCTGGGGAATAACCGGGCCGGGGGAAGAAACTGACCGTTATACCGGGTCTTTGATATTTGGTATGAAGCTTCATCTGGTGGACCTCTACTATGATTGTTCATATTATAGCTCTGGGGCCAAACCTGGCCCCGCCCCGGGCCCACTGGTTTTACATAGACTTATATAGGGAATCCTTTTGACAATCATCTAATTTGAAACCACAAGGCCTAGATCTTTGATGTTTGGTATGGAGGTTCATCTAGCGGACCTCTACCAAGATTGTTCAAATTTTAGCTCTGTGTTCAAAAATGGCCCCGCCCGGGAAAACTGGCCAATTGGTTTTACACAAGCATATATATATAGGGAAAACCTTTAAAAATATTCTTGTCTGAGGCCCAGGTCTTTGATATTTAGTATGAAGCTTCATCTGGTGAACCTCTACTATGATTGTTCAAATTATAGCTCTAGGGCCAAAAACTGGTCCCGCCCAGGGGCCCTGTGGTTTTACATAGAGTTATATAGGGAATCCTTTTTACAGACCAGTGATATAGAAGGACTCTGTCGAAAGCAGTGCTGAATCTAGTGATGATTTTCAATCTACAGCCTTCGAGTTGTTTGCAAACCATTTTTGCATTTTTCATCTATTTATATCCAAAGTCTCGGTAATGGTATTGTGATTTACACCAAAGTAGAAGTAAAAAACAGATCAGGAATCGATACAATTAACTTACTCCACCCATCAAAGACACCAAAGGGAAAGAAACACAAACATTAAGCGACCAGACCATAATGGAAACCTAAACAAAGGAGGGCCATAAGGACAGTTACTTTCCCACAAAATGGCCATATGGCCATCCAAAAAAAAAGACACAAGTGATACACACAGTAAGTAACAAACAACACCTTAAATAAACCGCCACAAAAGAAACGCTTTGGAACGGTCAGTGGAAAGATTTCCACTGGGGGGGGGGGGGGGGGCTTAAATCGTGGCCACAATCCTCGCCCTTACTTCCGTCGCGATTTAGACAAATAATTTGTTCAGTCCGCATGAAGGCCTCCTAACTCATCAGTGCAACATCTCCGTGAACACAAAAAATCAAAGAACCACAGAGGTGAGGCAACGGTGAGGACTCGACAGCAAGAAACCACTGAAATGCTGGAGCAAAAGAAAACCAACAGTTAGACTCCGATGGGCCCGACCAGAGACAGAGCATCAGGCACCAACCAACATTACCTTGAATTAGATCTCTCTAATTCTCAATAAGCCTTTACGTTGGAGCCGTCATAGAATCTGAGGCCTGACCCACCGGCGTGCAATTAAAGAGGGAAGCAAAGATGCCAACCGTGATTGGGTTAACTACCATGCATGCAGTCTGCCGTATAACATCCATGTTGTACCCAATCTTTTTATATCGAAGAATGATTTTACGAAATTTGGGTGCTGAAGTCATTGCGGTTATATATTTTTTCTGAATTTATATACTAAGTCACCATAAAATTCGGGTTCCGATAGACCTTGTTGCAGAAGAGATTTAAGACCAATATTGAATTTTGAAATTAAATCAGAATGGCGTCTATAAAATTTTGAAAAGGCTTTGCGTAGTTTATGGTACCGATAACCCTGATTAAGGAGTTTAGCCGTTAATAATTTATTACGACAGTTGAAGTCAGCTACAAGATTACACACTCCAGCAAATCGAATTAATTGCGAAATATAAACGCCATAGGATGGCGCACGAGGAACAGCGCCATCCAAAAAAGGAAATTTTACAATCTCAAAATTAAAGTCATCGCGTTTATCATAAATTTTGCACGAAACAAACCCATCTACAATAGAGAGATGTAAATCCAAAAACGGGGCCTCGGTATCAGAAGAATTTGCTTTATTTAACTGAAGTTCTGGGGGGTAAATCTGACTGATCAAACCATCGAAATAGGTATTATCAATATTTAATAAATTATCTAAATATCTAGAAGTGGATATTTGTGGTTCAAAGATTCATTTTACTGTCGAGCGGACATCGAAGTACCTGGCGTTGAAGCTGTTTGTGGTAGATTAATGAAGAGTCAAATAAAAAACCATTCTTATTTGCGGATTCTGCGGAGCTCCAAGAGGTGCGGGTCCTTGCATATAAACCCTTTTGGTTTCAATTGGCAGGGCTTGAGATGTCATTTCATCTCAATGTCGGGTAAAAGTCCCACAAAATGGAAAACAAGGTCTCCAAAATTACCTATTATAGTGCTGAGGGACGTTAAACTTGAAATCAAACTAACAAAGGTCCCAACAGCAAGGCGGACTATTTCAGTCTTATTAGTTAGATGATACTAATATTCTGACACCACACAGTCAAACTTCGATATCTCGAAACCCCTTGGGAGCATGAAACTATGTTTTAGACAGCGGTAGTTCGAGCCATGGATGGTTACTATTAGTGCCATACCGGGAGGCATAATGGATACCATTGTGGGATATCTTTTCGGTGTTCCATATTATAAAGGTTGTGTGCATCCATTAGAACCGCCTCATAGAGGCAATTCTAATGAGTACACCCGACATACATTTGCAAGATAAGAACATATATTAATTGTTATTTCGTATTTGGAGGATACATTGAATTTTGAAATTAAATCGGAATGACATCTATAAAATATGATACCGATAACCCTGATTAAGAAGTTTAGCAGTTAACAATTTATTACGGGTGTTGAAGTCGGTTACATGACTACACACTCTGGCAAATCTAATAAATTGCGAAATATAAACGGCATAGTGTGCCGCATGAGGAACACCACCATCCAAGAAAGGAATATTCACATGCAAGATAGAGGCTGTCTTCCCTATGAAATGTCCATTCAGTTAAATCATTAAATTTGTCTTTTATAACATTATGAGGAAGTGCAGTGTAAAGGGAGGAAAAATCATAAGTAGACAGACTTGAAGCACGAAAACGTTTGGATTTCAATTTATTTAAAACTTCATTAGAATTTTAATAGACCAAAACAGATTTCTCCCTGATCTTTCAAAGACTTTGTCGCAATATTTAATCACATGCTTTATGGCAGTAAAACATGAAATTAATAATGTAGAAAGTGGCGGTACAAGAGCTTGATTTGCAATAAATCGTGTTTTGTATCGTCTTTTATGAAGCTTAGGTAACCAATATACACCTGTGGACGCAAAAGCGTTCAAACTCCGATGAAGTACCTTTCAATGAATCTCTTTGCATCAGGTTAGTTTGACAAGCAAATGTCATTCACCAAAGTAGTCTAAAACTGGATCAAGAAATATACATTAATTGGTCTTATTGTGGCAAGTACTTTTTTCCATTTTAGATCAGGCTGACATTCGAGATGTATTCTGATTGGACAGTCCAAGGTCTACAGTGAAATGTACAACACTTTGTGTTTTCAATTTATTTCTGTCTTGCAGTTGACTGATAGGATGTAAAGAAATATTGAATGAAACATCAGATCAAAATGAAATGAAGCTCATCAGGCCCTAAAGATTTAGACGGGTTCAAGCCTTTAAGTTACTTGATCACTCCCGCCGAGAATACAACAATATTTTCCATGAAAGGGGCCGATCTTCCAGTCAATTCCTCGTTGAACTCAGTTTTATTAAATGCATCATTGAATTGACCAACCAGTTCTTCTGCCCTTTCAGAGTCTGATTCCGCAACCCCGTTCCCTCCTCTTTTATTAAGGGGTGGGATACCTTGCCTATCTTTCTTCTGGCTATTGATATATCTGTAGAAGTCTCTGGGATTTGCCTTTACATCACCTACCAAGTTATTTACATACAGATCATGCTGATTTTTTATGTCATTTTGGGAGCGTAGCTGTTGCAGCGTAGCTCCAGTGAGATTAGAAGTGATTTCTGCACTACTTTCGGTTTTACTGCATATGACCCAATTACCAGTGAGAACATAGTACCCCCTGTTAACTTAGTAGATTATTACGCCATGCGGTATCTTCTTATAGACTGCTTCACAGACCACCTATTTCAAACGGAATAGATGAATATTTTAATAGATGAACTGTGTAGCAGTCTAATCGTTTTATAGTTCAGTTCATATAACCCAGTTTACAGCCCATTTGTACCATAAAATCCCAAACCTGGCAACTTGCAAACAGAACAAACCCAGATCAGATACCACAGAACGCGGAGTCTCATTATGCCCTTCACTGCATACTTACAAAAAGGTTCAGCCATTTTTGCCAAATATTTCGTGGAAGCGACAACCTGACATCCCTGATTTTAAAATGAACTAATCCCATACTGATATAAGGTGTTGAGGATTCCATTCGTTTAAAATGGGTTAAAAGTACGCAGTGTGGGTCGATAATGTATTACCAAAATAAGACAGTTGGAATGAGTTTGGACAGGTGCACGTCAAGGCTTATATTGAAAGGAGTAAATTTTGCAGTTTAGACACAGATGAGACGCCACTTGTTGTAGCGTCTGATTTGGGTCTGGTATGTTTGTCCCTAAAAAGGCTGCTAGACATATACTCCGAGTATGGGTTAATGTGTGTGTGTGTGGGGGGGGGGGAGGGTTACTTTTTTAAAGCGACCTGTCTGCGTCCTAGGCACGTGACCATAAATAAAGCAAATTTTCGGCTCAGACGCAAGTTCGATACCTGCCGGGTTCGGCAACATTCTTTTTAGGAGATTGATCGTGAAATCTGTTCCACGGTGATTCTATCCCTTTCGCTGATCCAAGAAGGGCAGTTGTTGGTTTCCGGTAAAAGACTGTGTACATTGCTGTATTGACAATATCTAACCAAAGAAGTTGCCTTAATGCCAGATCATTTCATAAATGGCCTCGTCGAGGCAATTTATTTTTTTTTATATAATAATTACAGAGTATAATGTCTAAACCTCTTCAAATATTCCTATGGATTGATATTGACAATAACTAACCCAAGAAACTGTCGTATGCAAGATCACTTCATAAATGGCCTCACCGATGCAATATATATTTAGAAAAATGTTAACAGAGTATAATGTTCAAACCTATCTGAATATTCCGATCATTTTTGGCATTCGGGTTGATATTGACAATACCTAACCCATGAGGATGTTTTATGCAAGATTACTTTATGAATGGCCTCGCCGAGGCAAAATAATATATAAAAAAATGAATACAGAGTATAACATCTAAACCCGGCTTTGATCATTTTCGGCATACAGGTTGATATTGACAATACATAACCCGCAAAATTGTCTTATGCCCAATTACTTTACAAACGGCCTCGCCTAGGCAAACTGAAAAATTATTTCGAAGTGTAACTTCTAATCTACTTGGAATATTTTTGACAACTGTTAGCATACGGATAGATAATGTACAGATCTAACCAACGCGATTCCTGAATGCCCAATTTCTTTATTTTAGCCTCGGCAAGGTAAAAAATTCACCCACTGACACGGTCTTATAACTTTCAACCCGACGGGTATTTTTATGCCCCCGCCATTCGAAGAATGGTGGAAAGGGCATATAGCGTTGCCCCTGTCCGTCCGTTCGTCCGTGCGTCCGTCCGTGCGTCCGAAACTTAAACACAGTCAATAACTTCCTTATTTCTTGATGGATTTTAAAATTACTCGGCAGAAATGTTAACCATCATGAGACGACGTGTCACGTGCAAAACCCAGGTCCGTACCTCCAAGGTCAAGGTCATACTTAGAGGTCAAAGGTCAAAAAAAAGGGTCCGAAACTTAAACGCAGTCAATAACTTTCTTATTTCTGGATGGATTTTGAAATTACTTTGGAGAAATGTTAACCATCATGAGTCGATGTGTCACGTACAAAACCCAGGTCCGTACCTCCAAGGTCAAGGTCATACTTGGAGGTCAAAGGTCAAAAAAAGGATCCGAAACTTAAACGCAGCCAATAACTTTCTTATTTTTGGATGGATTTTGAAATTATTTTGAAGAAATGTTAACCATCATGAGACAATGTGTCACGTGCAAACCCAGATCCGTACCTCCAAGGTCATACTTGGAGGTCAAATGGCATAAAAAGGGTCCAAAACTTAAACACTGTCAATAACTTTCTATGGATGAATACGAACATAGACATATTTTCGGGCGGGGGCATCCGTGTCCTATGGACGCATTTCTAGTTTTATAATGTTTTGCATGCAGATGTAAACTGACAAGATCAAGCTAATGGTATTGTCTAATGCCAGATAGCTTTATAAACAGCCTCACCGAGGCAATTTTTAAAGACTGATTACGGATGTATAACTTATAAACTGCTGGGAAAAGTATGATAATTTTTTCTCATGAAGATAAACATCATCAAGTCGTAACCAAGAAGAATGTCTAATGCAAGATAAATAACCTCCCAAAGGTAATTTTTCAAAAACTGATTCCATAAAATAACTTTAAAGCCGCCAAACAATTGCGCAAGCCGCAGTTATTGCACGAACTATAGCTCAGCAGAAATCTTCAAGTAAACTGTAGAACTGCATGGTTTCTGTACTGCTCAAAACATTGATTGAGGGTTCTTAATAAAACTGTCTCGTCAAGGGTGTTCAATCAAGTCCCCGCAATCAATGTTTTGAGCAGAGATAAGAAAATATCACAATTTTGTATCTTAAAATTTCATTTTTTTTTTGCCAAAAAATGACAATGTATTTGTACAGATGTGTTTTCGTGATGGTTGTTGCGGGGTCTACACCTTAGCGTGAGTTAATTTCAATATAGGTCTTGTTGCTTTAACACGACTTCTGGCCCAGAATAGCTTCAAACAGCTATGTTCATTGGATCAATATGAGCCTGAATTAAAATACCAATCAGACGCTAAATCATATTATCAAAGCTACGCTCCATCAGCACTCACAGTGCTTTGATTAACTTCTCGTCTCAAGTTTTCAAATTTTGCTCTGAGTTTACCACTTCCCAACTTTTTTGCCTTAGCATGAATCTTATTTCTCCTCCGAATTTTTCTTCTTATATCTGGTGTGATCCAAGGAATTGAAGATACAGACCTGCTAGTTTTGGAGGGGATATGATTTTCGGACGAAGCTTCAATGAAAGACTTTATCAAATCAAAGTTCTCCTGGACAGACCGAGCGTCTGAATGACCATGAAAATATTTCTCTCTTGCAAATTTTAGGGCATCCTTCCTCATGGTTTCATAGACACCCTTTTGATATAAGTACACCTTTCTACGAGGTTTCTTTATAGGTGGTATGAAGATTTTCAAAAATCCAGAGACAATATCATGATCGCTTAGTTTGTCCGGGGATTGAATATCCCCAAACTAAGAATCAAATCCAAAGTGTTCCCATCTCGAGTAGGGAAGTCAACAACCTGTTCTAAGCCATGATCATTCATGATGTCAACCAACATTTGTCCTTCTGTCGGATTCAGCATTGTGTCTTGTTTGCTGAGCCTATCTGATCAAACAATCTCTCTGAAGTTGAAGTCACCTAGGACATGTACTGCGGGAAGTTTTTTACCATCATTCTAAGACTTAATGCGACCAAGCTGATCTTTAAATAACTGAAAGTTTTCGACTGTGTCGTTAGGTGGTCGATACCAACTTGCAATAAAGTGGGAAGTTTTGTTTGCAAAAACCTTAACCCAGACAGATTCTGAGTCGTTTTCCAGTTCCATGAATGGCATATGAGAGATGTCTCTGTGAACGAGCAACATCACCCCGCCGCCATGAATGTTTCTATCTTTTCTGTAGACACTCTATTCGCAAGTTTCAGCAAAAAGCTCCGAAGTAATAATTGAACTGTCAATCTTTGTTTCCTGAATAGCCACAATATGTGGTTGGTGAATATCAAGGAAAGCTAAAAGTTCAAGCATTTTGCCACTTAAACCGTTAATACTGCAAAGTTTCAAACCTTTTACAAAATTCGGCTTTCTCGTGTCAATAGTCGGAAATTTAACTCTTTTTTCCTTTGACAGAGGGTCAAATTTCTTTCTTTCTTACAGTTCTATAGGTTCGCTGAAGAACGAGTCAGAAAAATTAAAAACCTCGCACTTCGGGCATATCCATGAACAACTCGAGTTTACCAGTTTTCCATACTCGGCATCTGAAAGGAAAGCGCAATCCGTGTGAATCCACATTTCACAATGGTCACACTGAACGGCCTTATGTTCATTCAGAACATCACCGCTACATAGGCCACAGTCTGCTTTGCAGTCTTTGAAATACCAAGTTCCAATTTCAAGCTCTAGCAATTGGTTTTCATCCAATTCAGAACATGAGGAATGAAAACGCTTTTCATGGGCTGCATGATGCTTCCACGCAGAGCTGAAACGCACGTGAGTACTGGTAAACTGCTCAAAAGGTCTATGCCTGCCCATGCAAAGTGGTGCGTTTCAGACCGTCCAGTGCATATATAAGCCGTATTGTTTTCATTGGGCGGCAGGGCTCGAGATGTTATTTCAACAAAGTCCCACAAAACAAAAGAACAATAAATAAAAACTAACAAGATCTTGTATCTTGTATAGTTCGTTAATCATGAGAGGGAGATAAATATATTTATGCTTGTTTGTACAATTTTACAAATACTCATGATACAATTCAATACAATTCAATGTGGAGCGCATTGGTGCAGTGGTAGTGCATCGGATTTGTGATCGAGAGGTTGCAGGTTCGATCCTTACGCTTACCAAAATGTTGTGTCCTTGAGCAAGACACATCATCCACATTGCTTAAAAAAGTACTGGTTAATGCCCAGGAAGTCATGCTCGTAATGCTCAGATGTGAGCGAGTAGCAGTAATAGGAGAAAAAAGAAGAAAAGAACAAAAGAAAAATAAATATTCACTGTACATAATGCTGTTTTGAGCTCAGCCAAGAAGAAAACAAATAATGTCTAACCTATTCATATAGCAGTGTAATTTCAAGTACACAAAATACATGAAATAATAGGCATAAAATATACAAAGTACATAAAATACATTGCATAGTTTATGCCTCCTATTTGTCGGCACTTAGTATGACCTGAAGCCCCATGCAGGCGGCTTACGCGAACATTCCTAAACAACCTACCACGTTGCATCAGTGAAAACTTTTTGTTTACAAATTTTTGACGTGATGATGTAACGCCGTGCATCAGGTGCGTGAAAGATTGATAAATTATTCCACTACTGAGTGTTGTTGTCCTACACACTTGCAGGCTGAAAACATCGACTTTGTTCAAATCTCCTCTGATTCAGAAGGCCGCACGTGTTGACGTGGCCGAAGAAAATGGTGAAAAATGATTACACCGTAGCTGCTACAGATGAAAACTCTAAAAGGAAAATAAGTGCAGAAGAAGGTATTTAATTTATGTTTATAAAATAATCTTGTCTTAGGCACAGTTTAGATGTAATGTAGACATTGAGCATTGGTATATATGTATAACTATACCATTTGTAACATGGCCCCCGCCTGTCGGGGCTTGAAGAAATAGATGGGCTGCATGATGCACGCAGATCTGAAACCGGGTCGGGTATGAAACACCCTTCCCGATCCCGATCCGAAAATCCCCGATCCAAAATTTTCTATTTGCCCTAATTCATTAATTAGAATATATGTTAAGAACTTTTTGTGTTTATTTTATTACTTTTAAGTATTTTAATCATTATTTATGTAAATTTTGTTTAAATAAGTCCAATTTGTGATTTTATCCTAAATTATTCCTCGCTCAGGGGTATGAAAGACCCTGCCGATTTTTCGTAAAATTATTGTAGTCTTCCGCCTCTAATAACAAAAATAACCAATAACTAAATGAAAAAATCAACATAAAGGAATTGTTGTATACTTTTATGGCTTTTCTAGAATAAAAGAGAACTTAAAAAGAGTTTCGGAAGTGTTTTTTTGCATATTTTTATCGAAAACTATTACCGATCATTATTGCTATTTAAAGTAACGTAAATTGAACCGAATGTGAAAGAAATCACCCAAAAGGATCGATCTTGAGTTTCATATTGTCTCAAAAATAAAAAATAGATAGATAGCACATGGTGAAACTCTATCACTCGCACAATGGTAAATTGTTATATACTTATATGTCACATATACGATTTTTGAGACAATGTGAAACTTAAGATCGGTCCGTTTCCAGTCATTTCTTTTACATTCGATTCAATTTTCTTTACTATAAATAGCAATAATGATCGGTAATCGTTTTGGATAAAAATATGCAAAAACACCACCGAAACTCTTTTTAAGTTCTCTTTTATTCTAGAAAAGCCATTAAAGTACATAACAATTCGTTATGTTGATTTTATCATTTAGTTATAGATTATTTTTTTAATTAGAGGCGGAAGAATACAATATTTTTACGAAAAATCGGCAGGGTCTTTCATATCCCTGAGAGAGGAATAATTTAGGATAAAATTCAAATTTGGACTTATTTAAACAAAATGCACATAAATAATGATTAAAATACTTAAAAGTAATAAAATAAACACAAAAAGTTCTTAAAATATATTCTAACTAATGAACTAGGGCAAATAGAAAATTTTGGATCGGGGATTTTCGGATCGGGATCGGGAAGGGTGTTTCATACCCGACCCTGAAACCGACACACAAGTACTGGCAAACGGCTTTGAGGATATAAGCCTGCCCAGGCAAAACGGAACGCGTCAGACCGTCAATGTTTATAAACCCTGAATGCCAGGGTACTTAAGGAATGTAGTGCTGAAATCTTTCCTGTGTTGGCCTTAATCTTCAATGAATCACTTGCCCAGGGCACTGTACCAGATGACTGGCGTCAAGCAAATGTTACCCAGTCTATGAAAAAGGGGAAAAATATGATGCTGCAAATTATAGACCAGTGTTGCCAACATGCATCTGCTGCAAAACCCTGGAGCATATATCAACAAGCACTTAGCCTTTGATGAATATGTAGAACTGAGTAAGCCAAACAGGTTTGAACCTCTGTCAGAGGATAAGAGAGGCAAATCTTTGACTGCTGATGAAACTTAAGTCAAATTTTGTGAAAGGTTTGAAACTTTGCAGTATAAACATAAATGGAATTAGAGAAAAATTCTTGAACTTTTAGTTTCTCGATACATCTCAACCTCATATTGTTGCTATTCAGGAAACAACATTACCTTGAATTAGATCTCTCTAATTCTCAATAAGCCTTTACGTTGGACCAGTCATAGAATCTTGTTCCCCCAGCTGGACACTGTAGAAATCACCATTCGTTGGCGTTTCGGACCCTTACTGCAAGAACTGACATTTTTAAAGAGTCGTTCTTCCCCAGAACCATTAGAGATTGGAATGCCCTTCCCGATTCGATTATTTCGACAGCTGAAGATGCTGATGTTTGTGTAGCTAAATTTACCTCTTTGGTTAGAGCTAGGGACTAACTTCCCACATCACAGGTCCTGGTGTATGAATGTCTTTTGATGTGTCACCAGTAACAATTCTGATTCTGATTTGAGAACATCCTTGTTGACTGTCAACATGGTTTCCGGGGTCAAAGGTCTTGAGAAACGCAACTTGTTCAATTTTACCATGACATTGTGAGCAATGTGGATGGGGCCATAAACCATGGCCACAAACAGACTGACGTGATCATCATGGACTTCGCTAAGGCCTTTGACAAGGTACCCCATAGAAGGCTATTATATAAACTGGAGTACTAAGGGATAAGTGGATCCCCACATAGGTGGATTAGCCCATGGCTCTCCGGGCACCCGCAACAAGTTGTACATGTACTTGATGGCCAAGGGTCTGATCCAGTCCCTGTTTTATCTGGAGTTCCCCAGGGTTTGGTCCTTGGACAGGTCCTCTTTTTTGGTTTTCATCTATCTATCTTCTTATACTGAGTCAGTCATATTTGGCCATTACCTCAGTTGATTGGGTGGCTAAATTTAGAATTTACCTGAAAAAAAAAAGAGAGCGAGGCACTGGATGCATCCTTAAATGTGCATTATTGAGCTGTCTGGAAAAAAATGCTTCCAAAAATAAAATACATGTAGCCGTTTTTTTTCTTTAAAACAATACAAATGAATGCATTTTATGCAAAAATGCGAACAATTATGATGAGGGGTAAACAAGTTTGAGAGGGATTCCCTAACTAGGTTTCGCACACTAGTTAGATCTATTTTTAGTTTGTGACAAAAATAGAATCCCCATATATGACGTTATGCGACATTCATTTTTGGCCTTGTTTGCTTAGGCCATGCCTGAATCGGAAGAAATGTGAAGCTGAATACCATGCCATAAGTAACAACACTCAGAGATGATACTGTCGCCATGTATGTGTAAAGTGAGAGATTTATTTTTAGAACAGAAATTCTGAATACATGTTCAGAGCGAAGGGTAAACACAAATGAAAACGACCATTTTCACAAAGTTCTGAAGCTGTATTTCGCTCCAAAAGTGTACACTTGACAAAGGAGTATGCATTGAAGATAAAAACTAGAAAAAAAATTTGAGACCCGGTAGCTCAATAATGCACCTTTAAAACTATTTACAATCTGATAACAGAGGTATCCTAAAACACATACCTCTGAGTTTCAATCTTACACTGTACTAGCTTTAAACTCTTCTGCGGACTTGGCATTCACCGCAGAGGAGGGAAGACTATTCAGTTGTGGAATAGTTCAAGGAAAGAACGAGTTCTTCAGGGCATCACTATAGGACTGGTATCTACGATATTGTGAGTCGTTTACTTTTGATGCCCTTGTTTGGTTTGACACTGTTACAGAGGTCAAGTACCTATCTTTATTAATAGACACTGAATCAGAGTGTATCTGATACTTAATTTGCAGGGTCCAAGCTAGCCCAAAAAATTTGGTAGAAGTGACTTCTCCCTCCTGGAAAAATAGGGAGAAGTTTGCTGGGTCTAGGGAGAAGTGGGTGCGGCTTAAAGCTGGACAACAACAATGTAATGAGTTCTCCTGTAAACTGCCATTTGGAGAAAAGTGTGTTTTATAGGGGTATCAATCATATGTGACATTTTGATGATGACCATGAGTGGGATTTGCCTTTAAAGATGAAGATTTGTATGTTTGATTTGAGGTTTAACATCCCCATCAACAGTAAACACTAAAATGTTTTGAAGATGCTGCTTCCAATTTTGTGGCACTTCTACCTGACATTGAGATGAAATGACATCTCAAGTTCTGCTGCCCAATTATTTAAGACGAAGAAGCTTGGGGTCATAAAGAAGAATTTTTGGTGACTTATGAAAGTTGTCTGGCAAATAAAAAAAATCTAAGCACTGAACATGCTCAGCAGGGCTTTAGACAAGGCTGCGTACCGCGTAAATTACGAAAATAATTGGGAGGATACTCCTTTTTTTTTCAAATCTGCTGCGTATCAGGTACGAAAATCAAATTAGCATTACGCATTTAATATTTTTTGAGAGCGTATTTGGAACGCACATGGAATAAATGACGTGTGTAATAAAAGGCGGGAAATTCTCACACGGGAAAATTATGCATTCATAAATTATTTCAAGGGAATCAAGTTTTATTTGGGTTGGGGTTACGGTCTTTTCAAGATTATATCACATATAGAGCCGATCAGATCGTTAATCAGGTGGGCGTAAACCGGAGTAATCTGAACTACAGTAAGACAAGCGAGCAGTGAAGTCTCGGATCAGTCAGCGCATGCACACGAGCCTTCATTAGCATTATTGATTGGATGAGCAGGTCATTGCTCAACAGTATCGACGCGCATCAGTCTGCGCATCGCTGATTTTACAAGCTGGGTTATCCAAACGGACTTGCGTAGTTGTTGCGCATGTTGTTCTGACTTACATAGTGGTTGCGCATGCTGGTCTAAGTCTTCGAGTATCGTGCGACCAGTGAAGACTCGGAGTAGCCTGCGCATCATTGCAAACTGCTCAGTCTTCGCTGACCCCAAGAGCCTTTTGCAGGGCTACTCAGAGATAGGTGAGAAAAAAGGTTGCCCGAGATGCGCATGTTGATCTGGGTCTTTGCAAGGTGTTGTGTGACGCAGCTCGATATACACACTGTTTACTTGTAATACTGTCGCAGACTGATCAAGCCGCGGGGATATTGCAAACACTAGCTTCGCATTTTGATCAGTCTTTGCAGATCATTGGCAACCGGTGAAGACGCACGTCCAGCCTGAGTTCTGAAACGTCAAATGACATGGATAATTATTGAGTAGTCTCCTTTGAACAGATTACTTATTCAGACATCGGTTATTTTTTGTATTGCTTTGATAACACGCTTTCAGATGAATCAAACAAATTATTTTTTATTTAAATACTATAATTCTATATTAAAAGATACCTAGAAGTTTAATGTTCAAATGTTTTTAAAATAATAAACGTTGCTATTGCTTCGACCCAGTACACCACTTACTTGTGAAATGCATGTACATATACCTGTGTATAATTCCAGTAGACACACAAGTACCATTAGCTTCACTAATGTGTGAGAAGCCAACTGATCATAACGATTTTGATGGCATTTCATAAACCAAAACATGGTGCCCAAATTTTTCATGCAAAAGTGCCCTACCCAGCCAAGCTCCCCTCTGCCCAAAAATCCTAGCTGGAGCACTGCAATCCTCAAGTTAATTTCAGCTGATCAGGAGTCTGTCTCTGCCGCACTTTTTGTGAAAAAGGTCCTGACAGATTTTTGATTCAGTAACTGGTTCAATTTATAACATTGCCTGTAAGGAAACACGATTGGTCCCACGATCGAAGGGTGGAAGAAAATAAATATCCATGGACAATATATGATGAAATTGAGAATATGGTTTTGAAAAGGAATTTTAAAAGTTTTAAAGAATATGAGTTTCACTCCATATCTTGGACAATAAAGTGAAGCTGATATTCTAAATTTTTAGAAACTCTTTGCAACAATAATCAGCCATTGAAGTCCTGCTATCTGCCAAGACAACTGAACCCCAAAAGTTAGATTTCTCCGTCAACATACTGCCCAGAAGAGATTTCAATATGGCATTGTTTTGTCTTATTTGTGGCCAGGCATACTTCTTGTTTTCTAATAGACACAGATATTGAATATGTGTATATATAAGAAAACAAACAGTACACCTGGCCACAAATCAGTCCATAAAAACATTGTGTCGAGACTGCAAAATGAAGTTTTTTTGGTTTATTTTTCAGTACTCTTAAAAATTTCTCGTTACTCCTTTTTTTAGCTCACCTGTCACGTAGTGACAAGGTGAGCTTTTGGGATCACTTTTTGTCCGTCGTGCGTGCGTGCGTACGTGCGTCCTTAAACTTTTCTTCAAACGACATCTCCTCCTAAACCACTGATCTGATTTTGACCAAACTTCACAGGAATGATCCTTAGGTGGTCCCCTTTCAAAGTTGTTAAAATGGTTCCGGTCCATTGCACATATAGGTCACAGTAGCCAAAAATAGATTTTTTTTCACCGAAAACTTAAAAAATCTTCTTCTCTGACACCGCAAGGCCAAGGTCTTTGATATTTGGTATGAAGCTTCATCTAGTGGACCCCTACCAAGATTGTTCAATTTATAGGGCTGGGGCCAAAAATGCCCCCGCACGGGGGCCCTTTGGTTTTACATGGGCTTATATAGGGAAAATCTTTAAAAATCTTCTTCTCTGAAACCGCAAGGCCCAGATCTTTGATATTTGGTATGAAGCTTCATCTGGTGGACCCCTACCAAGATTGTTCAAATTATAGTGCTGGAGCTAAAAATGCCCCCGCACGGGGGCCCTTTGGTTTTACATGGCCTTATAAAGGGAAAATCTTGAAAAATTTTCTTCTCTGAGACCGCTAGGCCCAGGTCTTTGATATTTGGTATGAAGCTTCATCTAGTAGACCCCTACCAAGATTGTTCAAATTATAGTGCTGGGGCCAAAAATGCCCCCGCACGGGGCCCTTTGGTTTTACATTGGCTTATATAGGGACTTCTTTAAAAATCTTCTTCTCTGAAACCGCAAGGCCCAGGTCTTTGATATTAGGTATGAAGCTTTATCTAGTGGACCCCTACCAAGAATGTTCAAATTATAGTGCTGAAGCTAAAAATGCCCCCGCACGGGGGCCCTTTGGTTTTACATGGGCTTATATAGGGAAAATCTTGAAAAAGCTTCTTCTCTGAAACCGCTAGGCCCAGGTCTTTGATATTTGGTATGAAGCTTCATCTAGTGGACCCCTACCAAGATTGTTCAAATTATAGTGCTGGGGCCAAAAATGCCCCCACCCCAGGGCCCTTTTGTTTTACATAGGCTTATATAGAGAAAATCTTTAAAAATCTTCTTCTCTGAAACTGCAAGGCCCAGGTCTTTGATATTTGGTATGAAGCTTCATCTAGTGGACCCCTACCAATATTGTTCAAATTATAGTGCTGGAGCTAAAAATGCCCCCTGCACGGGGGCCCTTTGGTTTTATATGGGCTTATATAGGGAAAATCTTGAAAAATTTTCTTCTCTGAAACCGCAAGGCCCTCTTTGATATTTGGTATGAAGCTTCATCTAGTAGACCCCTACCAAGATTGTTCAAATTATAGTGCTGGGGCCAAAAATGCCCCCCGCACCAGGGCCCTTTTGTTTTACATAGGCTTATATAGGGAAAATCTTGAAAAATCTTCTACTCTGAAACTGCAAGGCCCAGATCTTTGATATTTGGTATGAAGCTTCATCTTGTGGACCTCTACCAAGATTGTTCAAATTATAGCCCTGGGGCCAAAAATGACCCCGCTCCGGGGCCCTTTAGTTTTACATAGACTTATATAGGGAAAATCTTGAAAAATCTTCTTCTCTGAAACCACATGGCTTAGGTCTTCAATATTTGTTATGACGCTTCAGCTAGTGGACCTCTATAAAGATTGTTCAAATTATAGCCCTGAGACCAAAAATGCCCCCGCCATGTGGCCCTTTGGTTTTACATAGACTTATATAGGGAAAATCTTTAAAAATCATCTTCTCTGAAACACAAGGCTTAGGTCTTTGATATTTGTTATGAAGCTTCAGCTAGTGGACCTCTACCAAGATTGTTCAAATTATAGCCCTGGTGCCAAAAATGCCCCCGCTCCGGGGCCCTTTGGTTTAACATAGACTTATATAGGGAATATCTTGTTTTACATAGACTTCTATATGCAGGGTAAACCTTTAAAATCTTCTTCTCTGAAACAAGAAAGCCCAGGTCTTGCATATTCGATATGAAGCTTCATCTTGTGGACCTCTACCAAGATTGTTCAAATTGTAGCCCTGGGGCCAAAATTGACCTTGCCCGGGGCCCACTTGTTATGCTTTGGATCAGGTGAGCGAACCAGGGCCCTCTGGGCCCCCTTGTTAGCTCACCTGTCACGTAGTGACAAGGTGAGCTTTTGGGATCACTTTTTGTCCGTCGTGCGTGCGTGTGTGCGTGCATGCGTAAACTTTTTCTTCAAATGACATCTCCTCCTAAACCACTGATCGGATTTTAACCAAACTTCACAGGAATGATCCTTAGGTGGTCCCCTTTCAAAGTTGTTCAAATGGTTCCGGTCCATTGCACATCTAGGTCACAGGAGCTAAAAATAGATTTCTAAAATGAAAACTTTAAAAATCTTCTTCTCTGAAATGGAAAGGACCAGGTCTTCGTTATTTGGTATGAAGCTTCATATAGTGGACCTCTACCAAGATTGTTCAAATTATGGCCCTTGGGCCAGAAATGCCCCCGCCCCGTTGGCCTTTGGGTTTACATAGGCTTATGTAGGGAAAATGTTTAAAAATCTTCTTCTCTGAAACCACAAGGCCCAGGGTTTTGATATTTGATGTGAAGCTTTACCTATTGGACCTCTACCAAGATTGTTCAAATTATAGCCCTAGGGCCAAAAATGCCCCCGCCCCGGGGGCCTTTGGTTTTACATAGGCCTATATAGGGAAAGTCTTTAAAAATCTTCTTCTCTGAAACCTAAAGGCCCAGCTCTTCGATATTTGGTATGAAACTTCATGTAGTGGACCTCTACCAAGATTGTTCA
This sequence comes from Lucinisca nassula, assembly GCA_963580285.1. Taxonomy (NCBI): domain Eukaryota; kingdom Metazoa; phylum Mollusca; class Bivalvia; order Lucinida; family Lucinidae; genus Lucinisca; species Lucinisca nassula. The sequence continues at coordinate 133,409,768 of OY757010.1, read as the reverse complement.
AATTATGGCCTCAAATTATGGCCCTTGGGCCAGAAATGCCCCCGCCCCGGGGGCCTTTGGGTTTACATAGGCTTACATGTATATAGGGAAAAATCTTTAAAATCTTCTTCTCTGAAACCACAAGGCCCAGGTCTTTGATATTTGATGTGAAGCTTCACCTAGTGGACCTCTACCAAGATTGTTCAAATTATAGCCCTGGGGCCAAAAATGCCCCCGCCCCGGGGGCCTTTGGTATTACATAGGCTTATATAGGGAAAATCTTTAAAAATCTTCATCTCTGAAACTGCAAGGCTCAGATCTTTGATATTTGGTGTGAAGCTTCATCTAGAGGACCTTTACCAAGATTGTTTAATTATAGCCCAAAGGCCAAAAATGCTCATGCCCTGGGGGCCTTTGGATTTACATAGGCTTATATAGGGAAAATCTTTAAAAATCTTCTTCTCTGACACCACAAGGCCCAGGACTTTGATATTATGTGTGAAGCTCCACCTAGTTGACCTCTACCAAGATTGTTAAAATTATAGCCCTAGGGCCAAAAATCCTGCCCTGGGGGCCTTTGGTTTTACATACAGGGAAAATCTTTGGTTTTACATGGGCTTATATAGGGAAAATCTTGAAAAATCTTCTTCTCTGAAACCGAAAGGTCCAGGTCTTCGATATTTGGTATGAACCTTCATCTAGAGGACCTCTACCAAGATTGTTCAAATTATGGCCCTGGGGCCAGAAATGCCCCCGCCCTGGGGGCCTTTGGGTTAACATAGGCTTATATAGGGAAAATCTTTTAAACTCTTCTTCTCTGAAACCACAAGGCCCAGGTTTTTGATATTTAGTGTGAAGCTTCACCTAGTGGACCTCTACAAAGATTGTTCAAATTATAGCCCTGGGGCCAAAAATGCCCCCGCCCCGGGGGCCTTTGGTATTACATAGGCTTATATAGGGAAAATCTTCATCTCTGAAACTGCAAGGCTCAGATCTTTGATAACTGCTGTGAAGCTTCATCTAGAGGACCTCTACCAAAACTGTTCAAATTATTGCCCTAGGGCCAAAAATGCCCATGCCCCGGGGGCCTTTGTATTTACATAGGCTTATATAGGGAAAATCTTTAAAAATCTTTTTCTCTGACACCACAAGGCCCAGGTCTTTGATATTATTTGAAGCTTCACCTAGTTGACCTCTACCAAGATTGTTCAAATTATAGCCCTAGGGCCAAAAATGCCCCCGCCCTTGGGGCCTTTGGTTTTACATACAGGGAAAATCTTTAAAAATCTTCTTCTCTGAAACCGAAAGGTCCAGGTCTTCGATATTTGGTGTGAAGCTTCACCTAGTGGACCTCTACCAAGATTGTTCAAATTATAGCCCTAGGGCCAAAAATACCCCCTCCCCAGGGGCCTTTGGTTTTACATAGGCTTATATAGGGAAAATCTTTAAAAATCATCTTCTCTGAAACCGCAAGGCTCAGATCTTTGATATTTGGTGTGAAGCTTCATCTAGTGGACGTCTACCAGGATTGTTCAAATTATAGCCCTGGGGCTAACAATGCCCCCGCCCCGGGGGCCTTTGGTTTTACATAGGCTTATTTAGGGAAAGTCTTTAAAATCTTCTTCTCTGAAACAGCAAGGCCCAGGTCTTTGATATTTGGTGTGAAGCTTTACCTAGTGGACCTCTACCAAGATTGTTCAAATTATAGCCCTGGGACCAGAAATGTCCTCTTGTGTTTTATATTAGGATCACTTTTTGTCTGTCATCCGTGCGTAAACAATTTCTTCAAACGACATCTCCACCTAAACCACTGATCGGATTTTGACCAAACTTCACAGGAATGATCCTTAGGTGGACCCCTTTCAAAGTTGTTCAAATGGTTCCGGTCTGTTGCACATATAGGTCACAGGAGCCAAAAATAGATTTTTTTCACCGAAAACTTTAAAAATCTTCTTCTCTGAAACCGCAAGGCCCAGATCTTTGATATTTGGGGTGAAGCTTCATCTAGTGGACCTCTTTCAAGATTGTTCAAATTATAGCCCTGGGGCCAAAAATGCCCCCACCCCGGGACCCTTTGGTTTTTCATAGGCTTATATAGGGAAAACTGTTAAAAATCCTCCAGTCTGAAACCAGAAGATCCAGGTCTTTGATATTTGGTATGAAGCTTCATCTAGTGGACCATTACCAGGTTTGTTCAAATTATAGCCCTTGGGCCTAGAATGTACTAGAGACACTAATTCTCAGGTGAGCGATTCAGGGCCCTCTGGGCCCTCTTGTGTTTTGTAATAGGATCACTTTTTGTCTGTCATCCGTGCGTAAACAATTTCTTCAAACAACATCTCCTCCTAAACCACTGATCGGATTTTGACCAAACTTCACAGGAATGATCCTTAGGTGGGCCCCTTTCAAAGTTGTTCAAATGGTTCCGGTCTGTTGCACATCTGGTCACAGGAGCCAAAAGTAGATTTTTTTCACAGAAAAATTAAAAAATCTTCTTCTCTGAAACCACAAGGCCCAGGTCTTTGATATTTGGTATGAAGCTTCATATAGTGGACCTCTACCAAGATTGTTCAAATTATAGTGCTGGGGCAAAAAATGCCCCCGCCCCAGGGCCCTTTGGTTTTACATGGGCTTATATAGGGAAAATCTTTAAAGATCTTCTTCTCTGAAACCGCAAGGCCCAGGACTTTGATATTTGGTATGAAGCTTCATCTAGTGGACCCCTACCAAGATTGTTCAAATTATAGCCCTAGGGCCAAAAATACCCCCTCCCCAGGGGCCTTTGGTTTTACATAGGCTTATATAGGGAAAATCTTTAAAAATCATCTTCTCTGAAACCGCAAGGCTCAGATCTTTGATATTTGGTGTGAAGCTTCATCTAGTGGACGTCTACCAGGATTGTTCAAATTATAGCCCTGGGGCTAACAATGCCCCCGCCCCGGGGACCTTTGGTTTTACATAGGCTTATTTAGGGAAAGTCTTTAAAATCTTCTTCTCTGAAACAGCAAGGCCCAGGTCTTTGATATTTGGTGTGAAGCTTTACCTAGTGGACCTCTACCAAGATTGTTCAAATTATAGCCCTGGGACCAGAAATGTCCCCGCCCCGGGGGCCTTTGGTTTTACATTGGCTTATACAGGGAAAATCTTTAAAAATCTTCTTCTCTGAAACCGCAAGACTCAGATCTTTGATATTTGGTGTGAAGCTTCATCTGGTGGACCTCTACCAAGATTGTTCAAATTATAGCCCTGTGGCCAAAAATGCCCCCATCCTCGGGGCCCTTTGGTTTTTCATAGGCTTATATAGGGAAAATATTTAAAAATCTTCATATCTGAAACCACAAGCCTCAGGTCTTTGATATTTGGTATGAAGCTTCACCTAGTATAGCCCTTGGACCAAGAATGTACTAGAGACACTGATTCTCAGGTGAGCGATTCAGGGCCCTCTGGGCCCTCTTGTGTTTTATATTAGGATCACTTTTTGTCTGTCATCCGTGCGTAAACAATTTCTTCAAACGACATCTCCACCTAAACCACTGATCGGATTTTCACCAAACTTCACAGGAATGATCCTTAGGTGGACCCCTTTCAAAGTTGTTCAAATGGTTCCGGTCTGTTGCACATATAGGTCACAGGAGCCAAAATAGATTTTTTTCACGGAAAACTTTAAAAATCTTCTTCTCTGAAACCGCAAGGCCCAGATCTTTGATATTTGGGGTGAAGCTTCATCTAGTGGACCTCTTTCAAGATTGTTCAAATTATAGCCCTGGGGCCAAAAATGCCCCCACCCCGGGACCCTTTGGTTTTTCATAGGCTTATATAGGGAAAACTGTTAAAAATCCTCCAGTCTGAAACCAGAAGATCCAGGTCTTTGATATTTGGTATGAAGCTTCATCTAGTGGACCATTACCAGGTTTGTTCAAATTATAGCCCTTGGGCCTAGAATGTACTAGAGACACTAATTCTCAGGTGAGCGATTCAGGGCCCTCTGGGCCCTCTTGTGTTTTATATTAGGATCACTTTTTGTCTGTCATGCGTGCGTAAACAATTTCTTCAAATGACATCTCCTCCTAAACCACTGATCGAATTTCGATCAAACTTCACAGGAATGATCCTTAGGAGGACCTCTTACAAAGTTGTTCAAATGGTTCTGGTCCGTTGCACATCTAGGTCACAAGAGCTAAAAATAGATGTTTTTCACCGAAAACTTAAAAAATCTTCTTCTCTGAAACCACAAGGCCCAGGTCTTTGATATTTGGTATGAATGTTCATCTAGTGGACCCCTACCAAGATTGTTCAAATTATAGTGCTGGGGCCAAAAATGCCCCCGCCCCGGCGCCCTTTGGTTTTACATGGGCTTTTATAGGGAAAATCTTTAAAAATCTTCTTCTCTGAAACCGCAAGTCCCAGATCTTTGATATTTGGTATGAAGCTTCATCTAGTGGACCCCTACCAAGATTGTTCAAATTATAATGCTGGGGCCAAAAATGCCCCCGCCCCGGTGCCCTTTGTTTTTACATGGGCTTTTATAGGGAAAATCTTTAAAAATCTTCTTCTCTGAAACCGCAAGTCCCAGGTCTTTGATATTTGGTAAGAAGCTTCATCTAGTGAACCCCTACCAAGGTTGTTCGAATTATAGTGCTGGGGCCAAAAATGCCCCCACCCCAGGGCCCTTTGGTTTTATATGGGCTTATATATGGAAAATCTTTAAAAATCTTTTTCTCTGAAACTGCAAGGCCCAGGTCTTTGCTATTTGGAATGAAGCTTCATCTAGTGGACCCCTACCAAGATTGTTCAAATTATAGTGCTGGGGCCAAAAATGCTCCCGCTCGGGACCCTTTAGGCTTATATAGGGAAAATCTTTAAAAATCTTCTTCTGAAACCACAAGGCCCAGGTCTTTGATATTTGGTATGAAGCTTCATCTTGTGGACCCCTACCAAGATTGTTCAAATTATAGCCCTGGGGGCCAAAAATGCCCCCGTCCCGGGCCCTTTGGTTTTACATAGACTTCTATATGGAAAATCTTGGAAAATCTTCTTCTCTGAAACCACAAGGCCTAGGTCTTTGATATTTGGTATGAAGCTTCATCTGGTGGACCTCTACAAAGATTGTTCAAATTATAGCCCTTAGACCAAAAATGGCCCGCCTTGGGGGGGCTCTTTGGTTTGACATAGACTTATATAGGGAATTTTTAAAAAAATTTCTTCTGTGAAACCACAAGGCCTAGGTCTTTGATATTTGGTGTGAAATTTCATCTAGTGGAGCTCTATTATGATTGTTCAAAATATAGCCCTGGGGCCAAAAATGCCCCCGCCCCGAGACCCTTTGGTTTTACATAGACTTATATAGGGAAAATTTAAAAATCTTCTTCTCTGATACTGCAAGGCCCATGTATTTGATATTTTTGTATGGAGCTTCATCTAGTGGACCTTTACCAATAGTGTTCAAATTATAGCCCTCGGGCCACAAATGCCCCCAACCCAGGGCCCTTTGGCTTTACATAGACTTATATAGAGATAATCTTTGAAAAATCTTCTTCTCTGAAACAGCAAGGCTCAGGTCTTGAATATTTGGTGTGAAGCTTCATCTAGTGGACCTCCATCAAGATTGTTTAAATTATAGCCCTGAGGCCAAAAATACCCCCGCCCCGGGGCCATTTGGTTTTACATAGGCTTTTGTAGGGAATTTCTTTAAAAAAATCTTCTTCTCTGAAACCGCAAGGCCCAGGTCTGTGACATTTGGTGTGTAGCTTCATCCATTGGACCTTTGCCAAGATTGTTAAATTTATAGCCTTTGTTGATATTTGGTATGAACTTTCACCTTTTTAGACCTCCCTCAACATTATGCACACTATAGCCCTGATGTCAATAATGGCCCTCCCCGGGGCCTACTTATTACTCTATGGATCAGGTGAGCGATCCAGGGCCATCATGGCCCTCTTGTTTTTAAAAAGGACGAGTACTGTACTCTTTTGAAAAAAAAATTATCTAAAGCCCTGGTGCTGAATTGAATCTAGGCTGATAACTTCATTCTACTCTCTATCCTCTTTGTATCAGTATTGTTTGAGTTCAACAAACATTAACAGCATGGCTACTTATGGTAGTTTTGGAAATAATCTAGAAACACAGTGAAATTCCACTTTTAAGACCACCTAAAAGGAAGACTAATTCTGCTTTAAAAAGCTTATTTGGTAGGCTGCAGTTATTCTTTCTTTGTGTTTTCTGCATACAGTGACCCCTGGTCTTAGAGACCACTTTTGAACTGTCCCAAAGGTGGTCTTTATATAGTTATTTTGCTGTATTTGGGCAAGCTGTAACTTTTGTTATATCCAACCATGTTATAAAAGTATACTGAATGGTGTTATAAAGTAAAGAGATTTCTGTGTAATAGTTGATGCATTTCACTAAGTTCCTGTCACAATTGTATTTTAAAACTGACTATAGAAACAAGGGGAACAACCTTGCTAGATGAAACTCAGTTTATTTTTTTATGAATTTGGATAATTATTGAATATTTACCAGCAAGTAATATTATAAATTATTTTCACTTACGAAATAAAAAATTGCTACCTACTTTTGTTGTTGTCCATAAAAAAATGAAAACGATTGATCGATGCAAAAGAAATGTAAAACAAGTCAAAAGGCGAAACAAATAAACCATCTATATTACAAATTTATTAAATCCTAATACGGCCCCCGCCCATAGGGGCTTGAAGAAATATATGGGCTGCATGATGCTTCCACGCAGAGCTGAATCCGGCCCGCACACTAGTACTGGTAAACAGCTTAGAGGATCTAAGCCTGTCCAGGAATCGCGGCGCGAGGCGGACCGTCCATGCTAATAAACCCTATTGGTTTCATTGGGCGACAGGGCTTGAGATGTCATTTCATCTCAATGTCGGGTAAAAGTCCCACAAAATTGGAAGCAACGTCTCCAAAATGACCTTTACAGTGTTGACGGGGACGTTAAACCTCAAATCAAACAAACAAACAATTAAATCCTAATAGGCAAGGTACTTTAATTTTTATGGTCCAACTAATTCCTTGAGAAATTCTTTTAACACCAAAACACAGGCTATGTTATATTAATTACCAAAAAAAAAAGTCCTCAAAAAATATCCGTGCCAGTTCTGAGAAAATTAGGATTTAATCCGCAGAAAAAGCATTAAATAAGTAATGGCCAGATAACAGCACCATACACTGTTTTACCGGCTGTAAGGCTCCTCACGCGCAAACAAATGACGTCATCCAAAACAAAAAGACACGTCAGAAACTGATAAAGTGCAGTCTTTCTACATTCTATTTTTTTAATATATCCCATTTATATGTTCTTTGTATGCTATTGATAAACAAGATCTATGTTCAAGTTGTAAAAATAAACTTTTTTTGGGGGGTCTGAAAATACATTTGTCAATGTCTCATGACAAAATTTTAATGTATGGAAGCACATTTGTGCCATCAGAATCAAATGAATTAATATCGTAAATATGTGCATACGGTGTATTCCGGTAACATGGCGCACGTAAGATTTTGATAGCTATGTGTGACTTTGTGGAAGCAACCACTCAAAAATCACAATCAGAACAATTGCAACCGTGACTGTACTATCTACTTACTGCAATAGAAATTGGCCGCTGACCTTTTAACAGGCAGGAAAAATAATAGGGGTGTACCCCCTTGAAATTGATTTACAAATTGTGTCTCCCAACATTGCGCACAATAACTGTTTTGAGCTGACTGAACACAAAGGTTGACTCAAACAACCTTAAAAGGGGCAAAATCCGGATGAGAAAAATATCTTTCAGCTAATTTGCCATGAGGAATCCATATATGAAATTTCAAAACCCTGGTATACAAGGTTCTAAAGTTTTACTATGCATCACAAAGCATAGGCCTACAATGTACCCAAAGTGCCATTATAGCCACAAAGTATTTTTCGGAATTTTGTCAAAAGTTTATCAGGACATCTACTCGTCACCAACTTACAAGGCTCTAGCTCCAATAGATTTGAGATATTTTGCTGACAAGATTTTATATAAAAAAAAATATCAAAGGGCAATAACTTCTGAAAGGGGCATAATCCGGATAAGAAAAAAATATGCGTTAGCTATTTTTCCATGAAGAATCGATATATGAAATTACAAGACCCTTACATGCACGTTTCTTGCGCTATGCTATGCATCAAAGGCGTAAAGGAAAGTCGAATGGACGAACTAGAAGCAATATGCCCCTCCAACTTTTTTAAAGTTGGGGTCATAAAAAACATAACGAAAACACGCATATTCAAATCTATGGGAAGATTTGATCACCCCTCAAAAAATCCAGAGAAAAATTTCTTATTCATTTTCTTATTCATCACGAAACGAGACGTTGCTCCCAAGTTTGTGGGACTTTTACCTGACATTGAGATGAAATGACATCGCAGTCCCTGTAGCCCAATGAATCCAAAAGGGTTTACATGCATGGACAGGCTGACTCGCAGCAACTTTTCTGGATATTCTTAGCGCTTTAGCAGTACTCATATGCGGTCGGTATCAGTTCTGTGCGGAAGCATTAGCCGCCCGAACATAACTCCAAGCCCAGATGGTAGGGGTAACAAACACGCCTATATTATTTTGACCCCTCGAACCCCACTTTTATATAGTACAGGGATAAATATTAAATTTCTTATATCAGCCAAAAAACATAGATTGTGGGTACTCGGTAGAACCGCCAAGTTCAGGCGGTTCTGTCGAGCTCCGCAATCTACTTATGTTTTTAGCAGAAATAAGAAAAACATCGTTTTTTTTTATCCTAAAATTCCATTTTTGGGCTGAACAACTGACAATGTTTTTGTTTAGGCGTGTTTCGTAATGTCTGCTCAAAAGCATAGATTGTGGGTACTCGATAGAAACCCCCTCCTACTGGAGTTTTAGTTTATACTAATTTATTTTAGTTTGATTGCGATTAAAGCCTCAACCCTATTGGTTTCATTGGGCAACAGGGCTTGAGATGTCATTTCATCTCAATGTCGGGTAAAAGTCCCACAAAATTGGAAGCAACGTCTCCAAAATGACCTTTACAGTGTTGACGGGGACGTTAAACCTCAAATCAAACAAACAAACAAATTAAAGTAGAAGTAAAACAAAGATCAGGAATTGATACAATTAACTTACTCCACCCATAAAAGACACCAAAGGGAAAAAAATACAAACATTAAGCGACCAGACCATAATGGAGACCTAAACAAAGGAAGGCCATAAGGACAGTTACTTTCCCACAAAATGGCCATATGGCCATCCAAAACCAAAAGACACAAGTGATACACACAGCAAGTAACAAACAACAACATAAATAAATCGCCACAGAAGAGCCGCCTTGGAACGGTCAGTGGAAGATTTCCACTGGGGGGCTTAAATCGATTTTACGTGGCCACAATCCTCGCCCTTACTTCCGTCGCGATTTAGACAAATAATTTGTTCAGTCCGCATGAAGGCCTCCTAACTCATCAGTGCAACAAGCCTCAAGCTTAATTAATCGGTCTAGAACACTCATTCCGGATGTTTTTACGCGCACGAGGGAGAGGCAGTTGACCTTAACACCACAGCTACCCATTTACACCTGGGTGGGTGGGGCACTGGGGAGTTTTAGGGGGTGTACATTATTTTTCTTATTTCTGCTAAAAGAAGCCTCCGTGATGTAGTGGATAAGCTACTAGCCTCATAAACCAGGAGTCGTGGGTTCGATCCAAGGGCTTCGCCAGACTCTCAGATGAGTCTTTAAACCGAGGTCCGGTCTCCATATGCAGGGGTTTCATCAATAGACGGGTAGTGGGGATTTTCCCGTTTACTTAGACATTATTCCCCTGCTACGCTTGATAAATTTGTAAGGGCTTTATTCAGATACATGTAACATTGAAATTCACACTCCTATCTTTCCTTGAAATCCAGATGCCGAAATGTTTTTGAAACCACTGCATATGACATTTGCTGTCGACGGGATGTAAACCTCAAACACACTCACTCACTTATTTCTGCTAAAACATAGATGAGGCAGTTCTATTGAGTATAAACAATCTCAGAAGCTATGTTTTTGAGCAAAGAAAAATAACCCATAAACCCCAAGTTTTTTCAAGTATATAGATAAAAGTGGGTTAGTGGGGGTCAAAATTATATAGGCATGTTTTCGTGATGTGATTGATTTTGATTTTCCTTTTTTTTTCCCTTCCCCACCCCCACCCCCCAAAAAAAATCTTTTGGTGTACCAATAACTTATCATTTATTTTGGCGCACAGAAACTATAATTTTTTTAGTGATATTAATTTTTTCTTGTTTTATGCGACTTTCCTTTATTGTCTACGCCCACGGGTGTAGACAATCTTAATGATAGCTTATATATAACATATATTTGCCCTTATCTAGTTCTTCCCACATCCAATTCTTAACGTTTTCATTTCTAGACGGCAATCTTGGCAGATTGTTTTTTCATGACGTTAACCTAGAATGTAAAATGAAACTTTAAAGTGAATGACCACCATTTTTTTTTCTCAGATCCATTTTACAATAACACCATTGAGGAATGATAAAATCATATTCCTCTCCTAAACTGTTGCTCTAATTAGTTGTAATGGCTCATTAAAGTTGTTTATAGGGTGTCAGACATTTTTACAGACTATATCTCCTGCAGTGACATCAAGGAGACTGTTCAGTTCATGTTCTGACAGCTAACTTTAGCACCTGAGGATTTTAGAGGAGAAAGTGAACTTTAAAATTATAAAAATGCCTTCTTGTAAGGGCAAATACTGGACAAGGAATTAGCTGTTTTTTTGTTTTTTTTTCTATCCCTGACCTTTAGAAAAATAGAGAGTTATGTAAAAAAATGGATTCATAATCTTGGAACAGAGAATCTTAACATCAGGAAATTTGTTTATGCAAAGCATAACATTTGTGCTAAACATTTTGAAGATAGCTGTTTTAAAGTGGATTTGAACTTAAAGTGTGTTGATAACTTGTTTCTTTTCTTTTCTTCATTAATTAATGCCCATCAGTATCATTTAACCAATCATTTCCTTAGCACGCCTTGACAATTTTAGGTAATATTTCAGGGCACTTCATATGGCCTTTTGTGATATTTTTCTTAACCTTTTTTGTACAAAATGGAATCTTCCTCCTTATATATATACAAGGAGTCCATTTAAAAATTAAGGGCTGTCAGGTTGTTTTCCTCAAAATTTATTAGGAAAATGGCTGAACATTTTGCAAACAGTGTAAGCCCTGATCAGACTCCGTGTGCTGCGGCGTCTGATCTGGGCCTGCACTGTTTGCCAGGGTACCTCTTTTGGGGTTTCGGGTACTAAATGGGTTAATCCAGATTAAAGCATAGATTGTGGATACTCAATGAGGTGATTCCTTTGATTTATATTTTCATTTTTGGATAAAGTCCTGGATTTTATGCAAACAGTGTACAGGTGTACAACGTGATTAACTGTAGATCAGACAAGGATTACTGAAAACAATTGTTTTGTAGGAAAGAACAGATTTGATGTTTAACATTCCCATCACCACTATTTAGGGCATTTTGGAGATGCTGCTTCCAATTTTGTGGGATTTTTACCCAACATTGAGATGAATGCCACCCAATGAAACCAATGGCACCAAACTCAGGAAAACTGTCTTCAAAGTCTTTATTTTCATCCAAAAACATTATGGTAGGGTGACAATCTGGACCAAAAAAATGGGAACCCATACCCCCCCGTATAACAAGACAAGTTATATACCAAAATGTTCGTCAAGATCCGTAGTATCTGAAACTGCCGGCATAAATTGGCATAAATGATGGCGAGCTGAGAAATCCAAGATGGCGTCCAAGATGGCCGCCACAGCTGTAAATTCCAGTTTTTCGTAAAATATGAATATAAATACCACAAATCATCTTACAAACTTACTTTAATTTATTTTTCTGGTGTAGAAAGAAGATTTGTGCTAGAATATAGATCAACTTTTTAGGTTTGACTTGAAAACCGGTGAAAAAAAATGATATTTTATTGTTTTTGTGTCTAGTTTCATAGGTGGTACATAAAAGAAATTCTGATGTTTCAAAATTTAAACAGTTTTTACATATCTATTGTTTTATTTTAACTAAGACACTATTCTAAAATACATTTAACACTATTTTAATATACATTTATGGTTTGTTATGACTTTTTTACCATCAATTTAGCCCCAGGATTACCCCACCCACTCAGTTTACCAGTAAAATTCATTCACATAAATGCTCACAAACAAGGGATTTGTAGGTGTTTGCTTCATTTTAGACAATTAAGAAGTAGAGGACATTCACAATAATGCTTAGTTCTGTTTTCATATCGTCTCAAAAACATGCCCATATGTTTTTGACCCCCTTGAACCTCACTTTGTTTTATAGAAAACTAGGGTTTTCAGGGGTAAGCATTATTTTTCGAATTTATGCTTAAGGACATAGCTTGTGGTGTTTGACAGCATCGCCACATTGAGAGGGTTCTAAAGAGTCCCCACAATCTATGTTTTGAACAGAAATAAGAAAAATATCATTATTATCTGGATTTTTTTTTTTGGGTGGGGGGTGGGGGGGTGAGGGGGTGGTAGTAAAATCTTCCAATGGATTTGAATTATGCGTGTTTTCGTAATGTTATGTATTTAGCCATTTGAAACACCACCTCTTTATAATACTGTTTTCTGAATCAAAGCATAAACCTCTTAGTTAAACAGTGTTATGTCCAAGAAAAAGGTAGAATAGTGTAAAAGAAGTTCCTTTACATGTTTTTTTGTCATTTTTTTCTATGCAAATAGTTAGGGGTTTGGGCTTTGAACAGTGTTATATAAAAATGTGTTATAAAATGATTGTGCTGTACTAATAGGCCATATCAGACTCCAAGTACATGATTTAAAACTGTCATAGTCCTCGGTATAAATATGAGCTAGTATTGTAAACAAGTTCTTACAAATGTTAGTTTTTTGTTTGTTTGTTTGTTTGAATAGGGTTTAACGTCCCCGTCGACATTATTAAAGTCATTTTGGAGATGTTGCTTCCAATTTTGTGGAACTTTTATCTGACATTGAGATGGAATGACATCTCAAGCCCTACCGCCCAATGAAACCAGAATGCTTATATGCATTGGACGATCTGACACACACCGCTTTGCCTGGGCAGGCTTAGTCCTTCTTAAAAGCGGTTTACCAGTACTCGTGTGTGGTCAGATTCAGCTCTTCGTGGAAGCACCATGCAGCCCAATCTATTTCTGCATGCCCCGATGGGTGGGGGCAACTTACAAATGTTAGTTTGCTTGTTTGTATTGGGGTTTAACGGCCCAGTCAACACTATTTAGGTCATTTTTGAGCTTGTCAGTTTACTTATCCACACTTTTCCTGTGCAGGATTATACATAAGTGCACATTCTTTCGCCAGAAACTGAAACTGCCCTTCTTGAATCAGCGGAAAGGAGAGAATGACCATTGAAAGGATTTCATGATTAATCTCCACGAAAGAATGTTACCGACCCCAGCAGATATCGAACCCGTGTCCTACTGATCACCATTTAGGCGCTTACAAATGTAAGACCTATTCAAACATGCTTTACTACTTGCAAGCTTGAGTACATGGTTGTACTTTCTATGAGCAAATGCAGTCATCACTACACTGATCAGGCTATTTACAACCATATTAGTTAAAAGAGAGAGGCTGCTTGCATCTGTGTTATGAGCTGTGGAATGAATAACCCAGTTTCAGGATCAACCATATGCCCTAGGTCTATAGGGCTAGGCAAATTAATCTTAGATTTAATAGCTCCCCATCAAATCAGTAGCTGATATGTACATCTTTACAAATGGAGCAAAAAACTATTAGTTGGTGGTAGATGACTAGGTCTAACTCCGGGTTTTTGGAGCACCATTGTTGTCTAATGTGTTTGGCTGAACAGCAAACCTACAGAAAAATTGCTGCTGCCTTAACTGGCCCTGAGACATTTGACTCAATACCAAGATCTGAAATCTCTTGAAGCTTGAAGTCTGATTTAGGCAATCCTCTTGCCTATACTATGTAAAGAAGAGCAGGTATCACATCCTGTAAGGCAATACAGACAGCATAATTGCCCTTTCATCTGGCTCTAGCTTCCTGAAAACAGTGTGAACTGGAATACCTGAAACTGAAACCAATACAGCTTATTAGCATGGACGGTCCGACTCGCACCGCTTTGCCTGGACAGGCTTAGATCCTCTAAGGGGTTTACCAATACCCATGTGCGGTCGGTTTCAGCTCTGCGTGGAAGCATCATGCACCTGATGGGCGGTGGGTGGGGGGAGGGGGTGGGGGGCGAAGACATTTCGACAATATAGCTACTGGAGATGAAGTTCCTCAAGAGATAAGAGATACAATAAGAAGTTTGATAAGTTGCCATAAAATGGGTCAAAAGCCATTTGAGTCATTCATGCAGGAAAGACTCATACCCATAGCTAGTTAGGCAGTCCAAAGAACAGTCTTATGAGCCTTTGCCTGGGTCAAAACTCCAGACTATGAGTGATATCAGGTCAATGGCACAGGTGTCTGTGGAAACCAGTCTGAGGAACTGACTGCCACCGGTGAAGAGATATATGCTCTCATTCAAGGCCTTGTCTTTCAAAAATGCTCATGATCACGCGAGTTTGTTTACAGATGAAGAATGTATGATGCCTACCAAAAAGTCGGATTTCCTTGAAAAACTAGAAAGACTTGCTGGTTGTGTAGTATTTGACGGGATATCTGTACTTAAAATGTTGCAGCATTCATCATGTCTCAAACTGACATATCAACAGATGGCTGCTATGTTTTGGTCTTACAGTCTTTTTACCATTATTTGGGTAGGTACCATACTCGTCGGTTTTGACAGGAATGAGGAAAACAGTCTCAAATCACAGACCCAACAAAAGTGTGGAAAGAATGTTTCTTCACACGTGCCTGTGCCTACGAGGAAAAATATAGTAACTGGTGATTGATAGATACTTTCAAACAGTAAAATCAAGAACTTTACACTAGATACCTTACTGAAAATTGCCATGAGCTTCTTAAGAAGAATGCTACTGTTGTTGGTGCAGGTTGACTTGAGAACAAGGCTCTGAAGTTTCCGCTGATGGAGCGCTGTGGTGCAGTGGTAAAGCATCGGATTTGAGATCGAGAGGTAGCCGGTTCGATCCCCGCAAGCGCCATGTGTTGTTTCCTTGAGCAAGGAACTTTATCCACATTGCTTTGTACTGGTTCCTGTCCAGGAAAAGCGGGCCACATGGAAGATTAGTACTAGTACTAAATGTGTTATCCTCTATAAATAAGGTTGATTATTATTATAATTATCATGTTGTTTCTGTTCAGCATGAACTTTATTCCAACCGTGAAGAAGCTGATAGTAGAATGATTTGCAACTAGCCGTTGCAGGTTCTCTTGTTGTCAGTTCTGATACCGATGTTTTCTTTCTACTTGTGCATCATTTTAACCTACTTTATGCTGATGACAGGCAGAAGAGGTATTCATGCTGACTGCACCAGGTATATTCCAGTTCACACTGTTTTCAGGAAGCTAGAGCCAGATAAGAGGGCAATTATGCTGTCTGTATTGCCTTATGGGTTGTAATACCTGCTCTTCTTTACATAATACAGGCAAGAAGAAGGCAATTCATGTTCTGCCTAAACCAGACTTCCAGCTTCAAGAGATTTCAGATCTTGGGACTGAGTCAAATGTCTCAGGGCTACTTAAAGCAATAGCAATTTCTTTTTAGTGCACAGGTGTGCATATCAGCTACCGATTTGATGGGGAGCTTCAAAATCTAACATTAATTTGCCTAGCCCAGTAGACCTAGGATATACAGAGTAAACCGCTTAGAGATTCTAAGCATGCCCAGGAAAAGTGGTGCGAGTTGGACCATCCTTGCATATAAAACTTTTTGGTTTAAATGTGTGGCGGGGCTTGAGGTGTCATTTCATCTCAATGTCGGGGAAGGTCCCACAAAAAATTGGAAGCAATGTCTCCAAAATGCAAAATGACTGATACAGTGTTGACGGGGGACGTTGTACCTCAAATCAAACAAAATATAAAGCATATCCACTTTATAACACGTTTTTTATATAACAGTTTTGGATATAACACTTTATAACCCCAAAAATCTAGCCAGTTACACAGCAAAAATGACAATGAAAGTCATTTTGGATCAATTTGATAGACACTATTTTGCTATTTTGTTTGGATATAGCACTGCTTAATTAAGACGGTCAATGCTCAGATCCGAAAACAGTGTTATAAAGAGGTGGTGTTTCCTAATGGCTGATCATATAATATAGTATGAGAACAGAACTAAGCATTAGTTTCAATGCCCCTCTTCTACTTGTTGTTTAAAATGAAATCCTCGCCTGCAAATCCCTTGAGTGTGAGTATTATGTGAATGAATTGTACTGGTAAACTGAGTGGGTGGGGTAATCCTGGGGCTAAATTGATGGTAAAACAGTCATAACAAATCATAAATGTACTTGGAAATAGTGTTAAATGTATTTTAGAATAGTGTCTTAGTTAAAATAAAACAATAGATAAATAAAAATTGTTTAAAATTTTGAAACATCAGCATTGCCTTTATGTACCACCTATGAAACTAGACACAAAAACGATGAAATGTCTTTTATTTCACCGGTTTTCAAGTCAAACCCAAAATGTTGATCAATATTCTAGCACAAATCGTCTTCTTTTACCAGAAAAATAAATTAAAATAAGTTTGTAAGATGATTTGTGGCAATATTGTGTGACTGAATTTTACTGGTAAAATGAGTGGGTGGGGTAATCCTGGGGCTAAATTGATGGTAAAAAAAGTCATAACCAACCATAAATGTATTTTAGAATAGTGTTAAATGTATTTTAGAATAGTGTCTTAGTTAAAATAAAACAATAGATATGTAAAAACTGTTTAAATTTTGAAACATCAGAATTTCTTTTATGTACCACCTATGAAACTAGACACAAAAACAATAAAATATCATTTTTTTCACCGGTTTTCAAGTCAAACCTAAAAAGTTGATCTATATTCTAGCACAAATCTTCTTTCTACACCAGAAAAATAAATTAAAATAAGTTTGTAAGATGATTTGTGGTATTTATATTCATATTTTACGAAAAACTGGAATTTACAGCTATGGCAGCCATCTTGGACGCCATCTTGGATTTCTCAGCTCGCCATCATTTATGCCAATTTATGCCGGCAGTTTCAGATACTACAGATGCTGACGAACATTTTGGTATATGACATGTTTTGTTATACGGGGGGGTATGGGTTACTACCAGAAATAGTGGACTTTTTGGCCCATTGTCACCCTACCATTATGAAACCAGTATGTAAGATCCTGAACTGACAGCCTATTTAAGGATTTTTCAGAATGCAACCTGATTAGAGAGCCTAATTACTTCTCCTTTAGTAGCTACATAGAGAGACATAGAGCTTCAATGGTCTCCTTGAGGTCAGGAATTGAGCAAACATGTTGGACGCTGGGATACATTTGGATTACCTTGGGGAAAATATGGCCGCTGCCAGAAGGCTTCACTGAAACCATTAAATGTTAATTTAATTACCTTAGCAGATTTCAATTGGTAATAAAAGTCAGAGATTAATAATTACAGTAACTTATTCTTGCAATTGAAGTAATTATATTTTAAAGGTGGTCATTCACTTTAAACTAGAATGCGAAATGAAGAAACTGTAAATGTAGGCATGTAGTACAATTAGTTGTAATTGACAGTGAAAAAAAAAATCGGAAATTTTGTTTTATCTGACATTGGTGATAAGCTTTGGAAATCCTCATTTGATATCTGTGACTTTTTTTACACTTTGTGGCAACTGGCACATTATAGTTCTACACATATTAATGTGTGCTTAGCATAGACTCAAGCTTTTTATAAAAGCTAATACTTGTTTTTCGAAATTTCACACACAAAAAAAATATACACAAAAAAAAATGTAAAAGAAAACTTTTATCTTCAAAATTTTTAGTATTTTTCCCCAGAAAGAACTATTTCATTTTGGATGATTTAATGAAGTCCACTATTAATTGTTTAACATACGCCTGGTTTTTGTGACGTTTCTTCATTTTTCGTATTTTTTTTTCGTCCCCTAAAAATACCTTTTCCACTCGGATTTTTTTGAGGACTTTTTTTCTATAAATCAGGACACCTTCCTGATACTAAAACTGCTGATAACATTTCTCAAGGAATTAGTTGTGGGTCAAGGGTCATTTCAGGCTAAATGTACTGGCCTATAATGCAGACTGTCAATGTCAACATCTTATTATTGTATAAGGACAGTCGGCAGGGAACTCTGCAGTAAAAAGAAACAAAGAACGGTTATCTTTCCCGCCGTTTTTCTCATTTGGTGGAGGTGAAAGCTTCGGTTTTTATCGCTATAATTTGATAAGTTTTAAACAGTAGTAAAAGCAAAATTTGTCTGATTTTTTTTATCGACAATCACCAGAATTAAAAGGAAATATACAGGATAATAGTATGGAGTAAGACTTTGTCAGAGGTCTGAGACTGATTTAAAATATATCCTGTGCGCATTTGGTAAGGTCAAATAGCAGGATACCTTTGTTTACAACTCCGAAAATGGCAGACCCAAGCGGAAGTGATGTCACGCCGATTGTCCTTATACAACAGTACGTCCGCACCCGGACTTTGGCACAAGCTAACGGTGCAAATACACTTATTCAAACCGGCCCCGATAGCTCAGTTGGTAGAGTGTCCGCTCCGGGGAACGGGAGGTCTCGGGTTCGATCCCGGGCCGCGACATACCAAAGTCGTTAAAAATGGTACTAGTTGCTCCTCGTTTGGCACTCAGATTTACGGGGTAGAGCTAGGACTGGTCGATCCAGTGTCAGGATAATGTGACTGGGTGTGGTATCATGTAATGTGTCTGGGACATGATACTTCAGTGAGGCAGCACTATAAACGTGAGCATTGAGCTCCCTGTCGCAACCTGACACCGTCGTGATATGACTGAAAAATTGTTGAAAGCGACGTTAAACCCGAATTCACACACACACACACACTTATTCAAATTACATCATCTTGTGTAATCATAATTGGCTCTTAAAGCAATAGAAACTTTGTGCAATGACTACTAAGCTTGTTGCAAGAGGCTCGAGCGGCATGAGCTTATGGTAAGATATAGAATTGAATTGCATAACGGTACCAAACTGGATTTGGCACGAAGTGCAGAATAAACAGTTAGCTTCAGTCAGTGTAACTACTGAGATTTATGACACTAGCAGTGATTTTTTTACCCCTGTGTTCTGCGTCTAAGACGCACAAATGGGACTGAGGACGCACAATCATAAAATATGTGCGTCCTTCGGACGCAAAAAAAAGAATCATGGGCGAAAATTCCAACTTTAGTTTTCGCGGCTGTAAATATCGGCGGAAGTGATAAAATACCACACTTTTACCGAACCTTCAACTGCCCAACGAGTCACCGAAAAATCGATACAGGTACAGTTTAATGAGCCAACCACAAGACGAGGCTCCCTTACATCTAAAACGAACCCACACGTTCACACAAGCAAGTTCAGTGCGAACATAAAAGTTTTCCGCCATCCAAATCGCCGCCCACAAACCACTAATACCATTTTTCTGCACGTGATCGGTAAATGACGTTATTCGATGCCAGCAGAAGCCTTCGTGGTGCAGTGGTTACGCTACTCGCCTTGTAAACCAGGGATCGCAGGATCGATCCAGGGCTTCTCCAGACTTTCGGATGAGTCTTTAAACCGAGGTCCCGTCTCCGTATGACCTTAGCTGTTGGTGGGACGTAAAACTAAAACTCACTCACACTCGATGCCAGCAACCCCACACGTCTTTAATTCCATTGTTTTATTTTAATTGGGTGTATATCTTTAATAAAAAAATGTTTTGACCCGGTAAAAATATTTTCTCGATAGCGAAACGGTTGTGAATAGAGGTGGATAGAAAACAGCGTTTTGCACAGCTCACGTAACAAACAACGACATAAATAAATCGCCACAGAAGAACCGCCTTGGAACGGTCAGTGGAAAGATTTCATCAGTGCAACATCTCCGTGAACACAAAAAATCAAAGAACCACAGAGGTGAGACAACGGTGAGGACTCGACAGCAAGAAACCACTGAAATGCTGGAGCAAAAGAAAACCAACAGTTAGACTCCGATGGGCCCAACCAGAGACAGAGCATCAGGCACCGACCAACATTACATTGAATTATATCTCTCTAATTCTCAATAAGCCTTTACATTGGAGCCGTCATAGAATTTGAGGCCTGACCCACCGCCGTGCAGTTAAAGAGGGAAGCAAAGTTGCCAACCGTGATTGGGTTAACTACCATGCATGCAGTCTGTCGTATAACATCCATGTTGTACCCAATCTTTTTATATCGAAGAATGATTTTACGAAATTGGGTGCTGAAGTCATTGCGGTTATATATTTTTCTGAATTTATATACTAAGTCACCATAAAATTCGGGTTCCGATAGACCTTGTTGCAGAAGAGATTTAAGTTCAATATTGAATTATGAAATTAAATCAGAATGGCGTCTATAAAATTTTGAAAAAGCTTTGCATAGTTTATGGTACCGATAACCCTGATTAAGAAGTTTAGCCGTTAATAATTTATTACGAGTGTTGAAGTCAGTTAAATGACTACACACTCTAGCAAATCGAATTAATTGCGAAATATAAATGCCATAGGATGGCGCACGAGGAACATCACCATCCAAAAGAGGAAAATTTACAATCTCAAAATCAAAGTCATCGCGTTTATCATAAATTTTGCACGAAACAAACCCATCTACAATAGATAGATGTAAATCCAAAAATGGGGCCTCGGTATCAGAAGAATTTGCTTCATATAACTGAAGTTCTGGGGGGTAAATCTGACTGATCAAACCATCGAAATAGGTATTATCAATATTTAATAAATCATCTAAATATCTAGAAGTGGAGCTAAAAGCTTCAATAATTTCAGATTGGTTATCAATGGAAAGCGACAACATGAAGTCTCTTTCATAACAATACAAGAACAGATCAGCCACAAGAGGTGCGCAATTCGTACCCATCGGAATACCCACAATTTGTCTAAATAACTTAGTACCGAATCTAATATAAATATTGTCAAGTAGAAAGGTGAGGGCATCACACACTTTCTGACATGACCAAAGTGTATAATTCTTATGCTCTTTAGAAGTGAAAAATGCATTTCTGACATTATATACAAGATAGAGAGAATCTTCTGTGTGAAAAGCCCATTCAATTAAATCATTAAGCTTTTCTTTTATAAGATTATGAGGAAGTGTAGTGTAAAGAGTGTAAAAATCGTAAGTAGACAGACTTGAAGCACGAAAATGTCTGGATTTCAATTTATTTAAAACCTCATTCGAATTTTTTATAGACCAAAACAGATTTCTTCCTATCTTTCAGAGACTTTATCACAATATTTAATCTCATGAGTTTTAATAGCAGTAAGACAGGAAGTTAATAATTTAGAAAGTTCAGTGGTAGTGCAAGAGCTAGAATTTGCAATAAACCGTGCTTTGTAAAGTAGAAGTAAAACAAAGATCAGGAATTGATACAATTAACTTACTCCATCCATAAAAGACACCAAAGGGAAAGAAATACAAACATTAAGCGACCAGACCATAATAAGGTCTTTTATGAAGTTTTGGTAACCAGTATAGCGTAGGAAGCTCTTGTCTTGGCCTTCGGTAACACACACAGCAAACTTGGTGGCTGAATGACAAATATGTTTATCTACTACAGCTCTCTCTTCAGCTAAAGGCTGAAGTTCATAGGCCTTAGTACCACCAAACTCCTGCTTAAGTGTGTTAACATAGTGGAGCCGTCACACAACGACGACGTTGTTAGCGGCCTTGTCTGCAGGGGCCAAAACAAACTTCTTATGAAATTTTTGAATACCTAGTTTAAGATGACGTAAAGACGTCTTGGGCTTAGGAGGTAATAAGTTAGTATTTTGAGAATAGAAAGAAATGCGTTTATTCACTAGTTTTAAAATTGGCTTATCGATAGCGCCGTACACCAGAAATGAAAGACACGCACCGCAGCCAATCATGTTCACTTGGCAATTATATGAAAGGGATGAACAATAGTGTCATAATTGAACCGTTATAAATACACAGGTGGTTTGTCTCTGAATTGTTGACAAAGCCGGACAGTGCAGCAATTATTGTGATTCACTTTCTCTAGTTTAACCGTATTTAAGGACTCAAAAGACTGACAGTTGTAGACGATTTTTTCGCACTTGCTCGACCGGCGTCGTAAGGTCAAAGTGCACCTGCCCGGCGCGTTTTCGGACTTGTGGCGGGCGGCCGGGCAATGGTTTGTCAGCACCTGCTTAGATAGCTGGTGTCCCAAACAGGTGGAAACGTTCGGGATTTTACCTCCACTTTGCACATGTTGCGGTGCGCATTTATCGAAAACGAAAGTAGAAAACAATCCTCCGAAAAAGAATGGGAAAATAGACACAAAAACGTACACATTAGCTGGATTTCTTTGGGCTAGTAAACAACACAAGTTGATGATTGATTCTGTTCATTGCAAGTAACAGATACTAGACATTCATTCATCACCACATTATTTTTAACTATGCTAAACCGATTTTTTTTTTTTTTTTTTTTTGCTTCCTTTTTTCCCTCCAAATATTGGGACTCATACTTTCAGATTTGGGACGCACAGTTTTTGGTTGAGCGAGTCCAAGGACTCATAATTGAACATTTGTAAAAAAATCACTGCACTAGTGGATCGAAGGATTATCGCCACCTTGTCAGTTTACCGTTACTAGTTACAAGGAAGACACACAAAAAAAAACAAAAACGGACAAAGTTTTTTTTCGCTTTCATCGTCAAATTTAAAGTCGGCGAAGTGAGCCCCAACAAGGCAACTTCTTCGCCTGAGTCGCCCTGTAGCTTGAGCCTTGATTTGGTATGTTGTTGTTTATCTACAAAGCATTTTGACGCTGCTCATGTACACTATGTACATAAGTACATCTCTTGTACTTCACACAAGGTACAAATCTCATGCTGCTATATGCGCGCATGCGTAAATATATTGCAATTCAAAATCTTTTTGATATTGAAAAGTAGAATCTCTCCGTTTTCACATTTTCCCAAGGCCTAATATTCCGTACCTTGATTCTTTTGTATCAATCAGAACCAATTAATGTCACTGCTACGGGTCTGATCAGACACACAGGTAATTAAAGAGAAGAAATTGTCGTGCTTCGGTTCATTATGTAATGGCCCGGTCCTCCAGGTTCGACATAAACCCAAGACCGATGGACATTGTCTAGCGAAAAGCTGGTCAGGTCTGGTAAGGTCAGTGGCTGGCTGGTCCGAATAGTGCAGTTGAAATTCTGCAATCACAGATAATAGAATTCCTGTTTTAAATTCATTACTCGTTTACCACAAAATAGATTTCTTTTTTAGTTTTACCATCTATGTAAATAAATAATATTAGAAATAATCTGATGACTGTTGATTCAGTCAGTATGATTTTCATCATTTCTTCGGTCCAGTTGAATTTAGATCAGGTCCAGTGCATCCCAGGAGTTACAGGGCCACCTTGTCCAGTTATTTAAAAAGTTAATGTTGAACCCTGTCCTCCATGCTACCGCGGTACTTAGTGATTGAACACAAAACAAGAACAGATAGAGAAACTTACCTTAAAGTCTCAGTACACTACCTTTCCTTGCCATATCCTCTTCATTTTGAAAACATAAGTCCTGCTATAACAATAATAGAAAGCGGTCAGTTCAGCGCCATGTTGTTTGTTAGCTCAACTGGGCCGAAGGCTCCAGGGGAGCTTATATTAGTGGGTCCCCCGTCGTCCGTCCACACTTTTGAGCAGCAATATCTCTGTATTCTGCAGGCTGATCTCAATTATTTCTCATCTGTAGCATGTCTCTGGTGGGGCATTGATGACATAAATCTTTTTTCGAAATCGATCTGAAACTTGGTTCCTATGACAACCACAAGGTCCTATAAACTTACTGTGGGAAAATGCTTGTCATCACCGTAGCGTTTTCAGTTTTGATCGGATCTTTATAAAACGTATATGTAAGGTGGCTGGGGATACAACCTCGGATGAGTTGGAAAAAACCGGCCAAGTCCGTCCATTTGTCATAGAGTTATGTCCCTTTGATTGCTGAAAATACCGGTTTTTCACCTTGTCATCACCGTGGCCCCTTCAGTTTTGATCGGATCTTTCTGAAACTTTTATGTAAGGTGACTGGGTATAAAAACTCGGATGAGTTCCAAAACCGGCCAAGTCCGCCTATTTATCATAAAGTTACGTCCCTTCGATTGCCGAAAATGCCGATTTTTGACCTTGTCATTACTATAGCCCCTTCAGTTTTGATCGGATCTTTCTGATACATATATGTAAGGTGGCTGGGGATAAAACCTCGGATGAGTTCGAATACCGGCCAGGTCTGCAAATTTAGCATAGTGTTACGTCCCTTTCATTGCTGAAAATGCCGATTTTTGAAAGTTGATTTTTTAAATCAAGTTTCTTTGTTATTACATTTCTTCTTCCGGTACTGGACCGCGTCGATCCACTTCCGCTGTTAGTTCGCTGCATAAAATAGTCCAAATGAACTCTTGATAATTAATTTTGCAGGCCGGCCCCGCATGGAACGTCTTTCAAAATATTTCAGTTTTCGAGACTTTATACGGATTGAATATAAATTGGCACAGAAATACGAATTCTGAAAAGAAAACAGTACTCTGGAACTATTTTCCTACGCGCTTTTCGGGGATATTTATGTTTTACTCTTTCATCCCTGAGTTTCTAAACAGGACTCTTCTCGCTTTATTTACTTGTTGTAACTGGTTTGAGATTTTACTCTTTCATCCCTGAGTTTCTGAACAGGACTCTTCTAGCTTTAAATATATTCTTATAGAAAAAGATTTCCGATTAGTTCACTGACATGATGGCAGACAGTGTACATGTAGATTCTGGCGAGATGTGCTAGCTACGTGCCGTCTTATCGGGATCTGCAAGTTTGCATAGATACAGTGTATTTCTACCTCGGCGTCTGCACCGGTCTACAGGGTTAAAAGGGTTAGATCGCTTCTCCGTAACTAAACAACCCTTTACTGGCCGACATCAAACACAGATATTCACCTGCTTTCGAGAGCTATAATTATAAAACATGTGTTGTAACCTGTGAGTTTTAAATCAAGTTCCGTACTTTAAATAAATAGTGAAGACACCGATCAGACGCTAAATTCTGTGGCCTCTAATTTGTCTTAATTGTTTCCGAATGTCCCAGTATTGAAACAATTGGCATTTATGGGTTAATGTACACGTTGGAATAAACGTATTCTAAGTTCGCAAAACGTGGCGCCTGATAAGTGTTATAATCATTAATGTTTAAATCAAATGGTTTAAAAATGATCTTTTTCGTCAAGTTATTCACCTTTTTATGTCCTGACGCACGAAAGCGGCTGCAAAACGTATATGCATCGTTCATGCGACGTTGCTAAGACGTCATGTGCCCGCTAGTAGAATTTCTCTTAAGATTATTAGCAGATTGGACAAGCACAAAATGTACTGAGCTAATTTAGAAATTTATGGTTTTAACCATGAAGAAATTAGCAGACACGTTTTCTTTCATTCTTTCTTCCTTTTTTTTCCTCGTGGGGGTAGTTGGGTGAGGCAAAGGTGATGTGTATCTTGTGTCACTGGAGAGTCCAGCTGATATTGACTTACAGTTGGGCAAGGCCTGCTGTCCTTGCAGCAGGTAACGGTAGAGTGGGGGGTTGTTGTTATTTCTTCTGTTTCTACACTTCCGTTCATTTTCCCCTTTCTCTGTCCATCACTTTCATCTCCTCTACTATCTCTTCTATCTCTTTTCTCCCTTTCTCTTGGCGATGACAAAATGATCCACAAGGGTTGTTGACCTGTCGTTAAACTAAAAACAATCGATGAATCATTTTTTTTTTCTTCGTCGAATTTTTCAACCCTCTGGGACCTTGTTAACAAAAGATCTAGATAACTCATTACGAAAACATGCCTATATAAATACATTGTAAACTTTACCGCCGTAAAAACAAACATTTTAAGATGAAAAAGTGTGACATTTTCTTATTTATGCTCAAAATATAGATTGTGGGAACTCGTTAGAACCGCCTCGATGAGGCGGTTCTAACGAGTACCCACAATTTATAGTTTAGAGCAGAAATGAAAAAATAAAGTTTACCCCTGTAAACCCCAGTTTTACTATATAAAAGTGGGGTTCAAGGGGGGCCAAAATGATATAGGCGTGTTTTCGTGATGTGCTTGATCTACGACTGACATTGTTATCATAATAATTATTCCTCATAAATCAACTTTCCTCAGTACTTTCAGTACTTTGATTGACCTTGTCATCACCGTAGCCCCTTCAGTTTAGATCGGATCTTTCTGAAACTTATATGTAAGGTGGCTGGGGATAAAATCCTGATGAGTTTGAAAACCGACCAAGTCGGCCCATTTATCAAAGAGTTACATCCCTTTGAATGATTGCTGAAAATGCCGATTTTTGACCTTGTCATCACGGTAGCCCCATCAGTTTATCGATTCTTTCTGAAACTTATTTGTAAGACGACTGGAGAAAAAAACTCAGATGAGTTTGAAAACCGACCAAGTCGGCCCTTTTATCATAGAGTTACATTCCTTTGATTGCTGAAAATGCCGATTTTTGACCTTGCCATCACTGTAGCCCCTTCAGTTTTGATGGGATCTTTGTGAAACTTATATGTAAGGTGGCTGTGGATAAAACCTTGGATGAGTTCGAAAACCGGCCATGTCGGCCCATTTATCATAGAGTTACGTCCCTTTGATTGCTGAAAATGCCGATTTTTGACCTTGGCATCACCATAGCCCCTTCAGTTTTGGTCGGATTTTTCCGAAACTTACATGTATGGTGGCTGGTGATTAAAAATCAGATGAGTCTGAAAACCGGTCAAGTCTGCTAATTATACCCCCGGCATACGAAGTATGTCAGGGGGTATATAGTTTTCGTCTTTCCGTCAGTTCGTCCGTTCGTTGGTTCGTTCGTATGTTCGTTCGTTCGTTTGTTAGTTCGTTCGTACGTTCGTACGTTCGTTCGTCAACCTTTACGTCAAAGTTTTGCGTTAAACCTTTTTGATTGCTCATATCTCTGTAACCACAGGTTGGATTCTCTTCATATTTGGTACATGATATCTCTATAGCATTACCTTTCATATGGAATATCTAAGCCCCTGGGTGGGTTGTCTGTCTGTCCGTCTGTCTGTTCATCTACTTTTACGTCAAAGTTTTGTGTTAAACCTTTTTCATTGCTGATATCTCTGTAACCACATGTTAGATTCTCTTCATATTTGGTATAGGATATCTCTATAGCATTACCTTTCATATGGAATATCTAAGCCCCTGGGTCAAGCCCCTGGGTGGGCTGTCTGTCTGTCTGTTCATCTAATTTTTCGTCAAAGTTTTGTGTTAAACCTTTTTCATTGCTGATATCTCTGTAACCACATGTTAGATTCTCTTCATATTTGGTATAGGATATCTCTATAGCATTACCTTTCATATGGAATATCTAAGCCCCTGGGTCAAGCCCCTGGGTGGGCTGTCTGTCTGTCTGTTCATCTAATTTTACGTCAAAGTTTTGTGTTAAACCTTTTTCATTGCTGATATCTCTGTAACCTCATGTTAGATTCTCTTCATGTTTGGTAAAGGATATCTCTATAGCATTACCTTTCATATGGAATATCTAAGCCTCTGGGTCAAGCCCCTGGGTGGGCTGTCTGTCTGTCTGTTCATCTACTTTTACGTCAAAGTTTTGTGTTAAACCTTTTTCATGGCTGATATCTCTGTAACCACATCTTAGATTCTCTTCATGTTTGATAAATGATTTCATGATGCATGTCCATTCCCCCACCCATGGTGACCTTGACCTCAAGGTCATGGTGACCTTGACCTCAAGGGCACGGACTTAGAAATTTTACATTTGGTTAAAGTTTTATGTCAAAATTTATAGATGCCTGTGTGTTCTATTTGATGCCCTCACTCCCTTGGTTCATTTAGAAATTTTATGTTTGGTTTAGCTTTTACAAGCACATTTATAGATTCTTATAGCTTCTTGACTTCATTCATATTACATACAAGCTCGAAAGATATATCAGAGGGTGATGCTGGCCGGGGGTATACGTGACCCACTGGTCACTTTCTCTAGTTTATCATAGAGTTATGTCCCTTTGATTGCTGACAATGTCGATTTTTGACCTTGTCATCACGGTAGCCCCTTCAGTATTGCTCGGATCTTTCTGAAACTTATATGTAACTTGTCAATAAGTTTGCTGGCGATAAAACCTAGGATGACTTCGGATACCGGCCAAGTCTTCCCATTTATCATAGAGTTTAGTCCCTTTGATTGCTGAAAATGCCGATTTTTACCTTGTCATCACGGTAGCCCCTTCAGTTTTGATCGGATCTTTCTGAAACTTATATGTAGGGTGGCTGGGGATAATAACTTGGATGAGTTCGAAAACCAGCCAAATCGGCCCATTTATCAAAGAGTTACGTCCCTTTGATTGCTGAAAATGCCGATTTTCGACCTTGTCATTTGAAAGTTACATATTAACAAGTCAGGAATAAAAGCTTGAATGAGTTTGAAAATCGGTGAGGTCAGCTGATTTATCATAGAGTTACATTCTACTTGATTGCAGAAAATTTTTAGCATGTCATCACCTTGTCCTCCAATAAATTCTTCAGGAAAGGTTGGCACTTCTTGAAACTTTGAATCTGTTAGCCCAGGTGAGCGATACAGGACCATCTTGGTCCTCTTGTTTATCGTGAGAGTTGTCCTTCATGGTAATGATGGTACCGTGGTAATACTAAAAGCCGATCACGTATGGGAAGCCAGTATGGTAATAAATATTGTTATTTTTTGAAAGATAGGTTAGTCAACTGTCTTCACCGCTAACCGAATTTCAGACCGTAAGTTAATATTTAAATGATATGAGAACAGATTGAAAACAAAATTAACATATTAAGAAAGGATAATTTTTAGAGTAAAATGTTACTCATTGTCAGTTAGACAGTGTGGGCACTAAAACACACTGTCTCGCCTTAAAACTCTGACTTTGGATCATGTTTTCAAATGCGTCCAATGTGGGCAGAAGTCACATTTTCTCCAGTTCCCTAGGGTAATGAAGACAGACCCTCTCAATTCATCTGGTTCCCATTTTTAGCTCGTCTGTTTTTTGAAAAAAAACTTTCGAGCTATTGTCATCACTCCGGCGTCTGCGTTGTCGTCCTGCGTCGTCCTGCGTCGTTCCAAAAAATCTTAACCTTGGCTATAACTTAAAAAGTATTAGACCTAGCCTCATGAAACTTCATACACACACTCATCATCACAAGAGCTACATTTTGACCAAGGACCATAACAACATTGTTGATTTTGGCTGAATTATCTCCCCTTTTCCAATTTTTTTCTGAAACACATTTTTTGCTCTCATTTTAATACTATTCACAACAGAGCCTTCAAACTTCACATGAATGTTCCTTGGGACAAGACCTTTTCAGTGATACCACACTTTTTGATCTGTGACCTTGACCTTTGAACTTTGACCTATTTTTCGAAAATTTAACCGAAAACCTTAACCTTGACCATATTTCCAAAAGTATTTGGCCTACCTTCATGAAACTTCATACACATACTCACCATCACAAGAGCTACATTCCCTACAAGTTTTATAACTCCATCTTGCAATTTGATTGAATTATCTCCCCTTTTCTCTCCGTTTTTAGCTCACCGTCACATAGTGACGAGGTGAGCTTTTTGGATCACTTTTTGTCCGTCGTCCGTCGTGCGTCCGTCCGTCCGTGCGTCCGTGCGTGCGTCCGTGCGTGCGTAAA
The DNA here is from genome assembly GCA_963580285.1 of Lucinisca nassula. Lineage (NCBI taxonomy): Eukaryota > Metazoa > Mollusca > Bivalvia > Lucinida > Lucinidae > Lucinisca > Lucinisca nassula. The sequence goes on along the minus strand of OY757010.1, from coordinate 133,379,860 downwards.
CAATTTCTTCAAACGACATCTCCTCCTAAACCACTGATCGGATTTTGACCAAACTTCACAGGAATGATCCTTAGGTGGTCCCCTTTCAAAGTTGTTCAAATGGTTCCGGTCCGTTGCACATAGAGGTCACAGGAGCCAAAAATAGATTTTTTTCACCGAAAACTTAAAAAATCTTCTTCTCTGAAACTGCAAGTCCCAGGTCTTTGATATTTGGTATGAAGCTTCATCTAGTGGACCCCTACCAAGATTGTTCAAATTATAGTGCTGGGGCAAAAAATGCCCCCGCACGGGGCCCTTTGGTTTTGCATAGGCTTATATAGGGAAAATCTTTAAAAATCTTCTTCTCTGAAACCGCAAGGCCCAGGACTTTGATATTTGGTTTGAAGCTTCATCTAGTGGACCCCTACCAAGATTGTTAAAATGATCAAATTATAGCCCTTGGGCCAAAAATGCCCCTGCTCCGGGGCCTTTTGGTTTTACATAGACTTATATAGGGAAAATCTTTAAAAATCTTCTTCTCTGAAACCACAAGTCCTAGGTCTTTTATATTTGGTATGAAGCTTCTTCTAAAGGACCCCTACCAAGATGATTCAAATTATAGTGCTGGGGCCAAAAGTGGCCCCGCCCCGGGGCCCTTTGGTTTTTCCATAGGCTTATATTGGGATTATCTTTAAAAATCTTCTTCTCTGAAACCACAAGGCCCAGGACTTTGAAATTTGGTATGAAGCTTCACCTAATTGACCTCTACCAAGATTGTTCAAATTATAGCCCTGGGGCCACAAATGCCCCCACCCCGGGGCCCTTTGGTTTTACATGGATTCATATAGCCCCGGGCCATTTGGTTTTGCATAGGTTTATGTAGGGAATATCTTTAAAAAAAATCTTCTTCTCTCAAACCGCAAGGCCCAGGTCTTTGATATTGGATGTGTAGCTTCATCTAGTGGACCTTTGCCAAGATTGTTCAAAGTATAGCCTTTGTTGATGTTTGGTATGAAGCTTCACCTTTAAGACCTCCCTCAACATTATGCACATTAAAGCCCTTGGGCCAATAATGGCCCTCTCTGGGGCCCACTTGTTACACTATGGATCAGGTGAGCGATCCAGGGCCATCATGGCCCTCTTGTGTTTTATATTAGGAACACTTTTTGTCTGTCATCCGTGCGTAAACAATTTCTTCAAACGACATCTCCTCCTGAACCACTGATCGGATTTTCACCAAACTTCACAGGAATGATCCTTAGGTGGACCCCTTTCAAAGTTGTTCAAACGGTTCCGGTCCGTTACACATATGGGTCACAGGAGCAAAAAATAGATTTTTTTCACTGAAAACTTAAAAAATCTTCTTCTCTGAAACCACAAGGCCCAGGTCTTTGATAATTGGTATGAAGCTTCATCTAGTGGACCCCTACCAAGATTGTTCAAATTATAGTGCTGGGGCAAAAAATGCCCATGCCCCGGGGCCCTTTGGTTTTACATAGGCTTATTTAGGGAAAATCTTTAAAAATCTTCTTCTCGGAAACCGCAAGGCCTAGGACTTTGATATTTGGTATGAAGCTTAATCTAATGGACCTCTACCAAGATTGTTCAAATTATGGCCCTTGGGCCAAAAATGCCCCCGCTCCGGGGCCCTTTGGTTTTACATGGGCTTATTTAGGGAAAATCTTTAAAAATCTTCTTCTCTGAAACCACAAGGCCTAGGTCTTTGATATTTGGTACGAAGCTTTATCTAAAGGACCCCTACCAAGATTGTTCAAATTATAGAGCTGGGGCAAAAAATGCCCCCGTCCCTGGGCCCTTTGGTTTTACATAGGTTTATATAGGGATAATCTTTAAAAATCATCTTCTCTGAAACTGCAAGGCCCAGGACTTTGATATTTGGTTTGAAGCTTCATCTAATGGACCTCTACCAAGATTGTTCAAATTATAGCCCTGGGGCCAAAAATGCCCCCGCTCAGGGGCCCTTTGGTTTTACACAGACTTTATATAGGGAAAATCTAAAAAAATCTTCTTCTCTGAAACCACATGGCCCAGGACTTTGATATTTGGTATGGAGCTTCATCTAATGGACCTCTACCAAGATTGTTCTAATTATAGCCTTGGGGCCAAAAATGCCCCCGCTCCGGGGCCCTTTGGTTTAACATGGACTAATATAGGGAAAATCTTTAAAAACCTTCTTCTGTGAAACCACAAGGCTTAGGTCTTTGATATTTGGTGTGAAATTTCATCTAGTGGACCTCTATCAAGATTGTGCAAATTATAGCCCTGGGGCCAAAAATGTCGCCGCCCCGAGACAATTTGGTTTGACATAGACTTATAAAGTGAAATCTTTAAAAATTTTCTTCTCTGAAACTGCAAGGCCCTGGTCTTTGATATTTGGTTTGGAGCTTCAACTAGTGGACCTCTACCAAGATGGTTCAAATTATAGCCCTGGGGCCACAAATGCCTCCACCCCAGGGCCCTTTGGTTTTACATAGACTTATATAGCCCCGGGGCCATATGGTTTGCATAGGCTTATGTAGAGAATATCTTTAAAAAATCTTCTTTCCTTGCTCAAACCTCTCCGTTGCAATCTTAACCAAAAACAAGGAACAATGAATAATTGTTTTTTGGTGTAAGCCTGTGGGAACCACCGACCGACTGCCAAATATATTATATAAACATATGGTAAATAATTAGCAACATTCTTACGGACTTGAAAACCACTTCCACTATCATGCCCAATATCTTCAAAACTTAGCAAAAAACACGTCCGTTTGTCGGTCGTTCCCAAAGCTGAATGACAACTTACACATCATCAAACTTGAAAATCTCGTGGACTTGCTTTAACGGCCACCTATCGGACTGGGCAAAGGCACCTATCGGAGATAACCCAATCAAGGGAAATCAATTTTCGACTAATTCATTTCTTTCAAACGTACGAAAATTACATTTCCCTTGCTCAAACCTCTCCGTTGCAATCTTAACCAAAAACAAGGAACAATGAATAATTGTTTTTTGGTGTAAGCCGGTGGGAACCACCGACCGACTGAACTAAAAGAACGGGCCTTATGAGCACAGAAATTCTCAAATTCCAAGAGAACGAGATACTTTCAATCTCTCTTCAACTGAATCTTTGATATAGCCGTCTTTTGCTGATTCACTTAACCATCTACCATGTCTTTTAAACATTCTGTCAGGAATTCCCCTATTTGCAGCGGCACTAGCACCGCCCGATCTCAATGAGTGCAAACAATACTGACTAACATCACTTACGTGAGGTTTAAGTGCTTCAAGAAAAAGTGATCTTAAGTTACTATAAGACAAATGCTTTCCGTCTTTTCTGAGAACATAGCCCGTCTTGGTTGCACTCAGATGAGAAAAAATGTATACTTCAGATTCGGAAGAAATACCTGCCCATTGAAAATAGCGCTCCAAATTTTGAACAGGGCACAGGACTGTTCCAGTTCGGGCAATAAGAATCCATGCTCCATCTCTGTATTTGTCCGTCTTACTGGACTCGATGAAAACACTCATATACACACTATTTATCAAAATATCGCTTCTTTTCAGTTTTAAAAGCTCTTCACTTCTCAAGAAACTAGAAAATGCTAGTAAGCACGCACAGATTGTTCTCTGATTCATAATATTTCCGAACACATACATTGAATGAAAAATTTTTGATAATATTTCACTAGTGATAGGTTCTTTCTTTTGAATAGGTTTAGACAGTCGCCGTTTAGCAGCATCTAATATATTTGTGACTAATTTCGAATCTGTAGGGGACTTGAAGTCAAATAGTTCATGAAACCATTTTATACTGTAAAAAGCATTTGTAACAGGACTATGAGTATTTGATGACTGCACTAAAGATGCCATATACAACGCTACGTTAAACGCCCTAGCCGGCAACGTATCCTTACTTGTAAGCCCATTACTCAAAGCCCAACTTCTCCATCTCTTAAAACCTCGTTTGTACGATAAACATGTATTCTCTGCTCGGGATTCTTTGAGTAGATCCGGCAGCAAGGAAACCCTGTCCACCAGGACGTCTGGTAGCCGTTGTATATCATCTGAATAACTCTGAAAAAATAAACGTAAAAGAAAACCTTACTAATCAGAACTTCAAACTGAAGAAATGTACCCAAACCAGTACACTAAACCCCATTTGCCGATCCCGGCAAATAGTACAGCATACCCTACTCGCCGATACCGGCAAATAGAAATGACAATATGTCACTCATTTCTCTACATTGTATGTGAAATCTACATACAAAGCCAACATATTAAATTTAAGATTTTCATTTCCAAAGATACCAACTCCATTTTTACAAGGCGTATAAAATACTTTCTCTACTGGTAAATACATACAATCTTGCAAAAACGAATTCATTTTGCCATATCCTGAACATATCAATGGCCAGAAATTCGCTGATTTCCATTCTGGAACAACTAAAATACCTTTGGCTCTGCAACTTTCCATTTTTCTCAGGACTCTGCTTACTAGAATGATGGGCGGCACGTACAATCCAAATGATTGACCCCAGTCAAATGTGAAAGCGTCTACACCTGCTGACATATGACACCAAAACTTTGAATAAAATACTGGCAATTTCGCATTATGCTCCGAGGCAAAATAATCTATATCTAATTTACCCCATCTTTGTTCAATCATAGATAAAATCTCAAACGAAATTCCCCAGTCATCTTTCTCAATAATTTTAGAGTAGTAATCCGCTTTCTCATTCGAACTCCGGGGTAACCATTCAATTTCTAAATGGATTGCATGTATGGAAGAAAAATTGAAAATCTGCATAGCTAAATCTTGTAATTCTGTTTTCATGGACCCTTTGTTGACAATACTACAAACGTTTGTATTGTCCGTAAACCACTTAACACGCTGATTGCTCAAAACGTGTGCCAAAGCCCGTAAGACCCTAAAAACTGCGCATAGCTCTCTCCATGTAGATGATTTTAACGCTTCTTCAGGAGACCAAGAGCCATGAGAAATGCCATTAATTGTGCCAACTTCGTACCCAGCATACCCAGTGCCCGAGGCATCACTGTAAACTATTCGAGAACTAATGCCCTCCGAATTTAGATTCCTAATGTTTAGTGAAGCTAAAGTATGTGACCAAAAGTGTAATTGCTGATGACTTTCTATTGAAAGTTTGATGTAGGAATTCCAAGATAATGCCTTCAAAATATCTATGCTCACATATCTTGTTATTATCTGCGCTACAGGGCCAATGACAATATTCATGGAAATTATTTGGCCTACAAAACTAGCAGCTTTTCTCACCTGTACCCGACTTGATGTGTGCAATCCCTGAAGGGTCAATAAAGCTTTATCAACCCTTCTCTGTGGAATACTAATGGTGAACTCTACAGAGTTCAATATAGCCCCTAACCACTCTAACTCTTGTACAGGTGCCCATAAGCATTTATCAACTTTAGGTATAAAGCCAGAATCAAGCAAATCATTCTTGACTTGCTGAGATAACTCTTGTGCCAGAAACAGTGTCTGCTGTACCAAAACCATCATCAAGGAACATAATAATTTTCTTCCCTTCTCCCCTCCATTTTTCTATTAAAGGGCGTGTCAGTTTAGTGTAAACAAAAGGAGCCACGCCCAGGCCGAACGGCAAAACTAAGAATTTATAATAATGAATGATCCCTTTCTCATCAGGAAATGCAAAGCCAAGAAACTCTGTGTCTGGCAATCGAATATCTATAAAATGATATGCTGAGCATATATCAAATTTTATCATCCAGCTATTTTTCTTTAAATACATGAGAGCAATTCTTAGATCTTCATATTTCACTTTTTGTTTCCAAACATGCTTATTCACTTCCCTCAAATCTAAAATTAGCCGTTTTTTTTTGCCATTAATTTGTATAGCAACTGACAAAGGGTTAACCACTGTAGGTACATAATCGCATTCCTTGACTAGACCCCTAACTAGAAGATCTGAAATTGCTACACGTACAAACTCTTTTTCTCTTAATGCAGACATGTTATTTTTTGAAAAAGACTTCTGAGGCAAAGAATAAAATGGTATTTTAAATCCATAAAGAATAGTATCTAGAATAAACTGATTAGCCCCTATTGATTTCCAAAAATCAATATGATTTCTGAGTCTATTTTTAACAATAATATCCTTTTGGCCCTGTTCGTACTCAAAATAATTTTCTGTGAACATATCATGATCAAATTCATTAAAATTTGGCAATAAATACTTATCTTCAATATCTACGTTAGGGGATTCCCCTAATGATGGGACTATCTCATTTCTTGACGGGTAGCTCAGGTTGTTGTTGTGCTGTACTCTTGGTGTATGGACAGGTTCTACGAATGTGGTTAAATTCACCGCAGGCAAAGCATGGTCCGACGGGGAAGATACTTCGTTGATCGACTGGTGCGACTGAGTATCCACGAAAAGAACCGAACCGGGGACCGACAGGCTGTGGCTGAAACTGTGGAAATGAACTTGTCCCCGAAGTAATACCACCCCAAAGGCGCTGATTAACAGAATCAGAGTAACCATAGGCTGCTGGTACCTTAGTCTTCGATTTTGACTTTTGCATGGTCTTCTTCTTCTTGACCGCCATGGACTCGGCTCGGAAAAGACGAGACTCGTCATCCGAATCACTAGCCAAAGGATTACTAGCATATTGACGCACAGTTTCCCAGCCTCCCTCTGAGGAATCTGCAATCCTGATATGCTTATTGCGAACTTTAAGTTTCTCGCAAGACTCATTAAGCAGCTCGACAGTATAGTCACGCTTTCCATTTTCGAGGGCCCAAATAGCCTGCTTTAAACTGTCTTCTACTCAGAATTAAACTCAAATTGCAGTCTGTTACCTTCGAACCTCCAGCGAATGTCTTTGGCAGTTTTCAACTTTTTCACTTCAGAAACCACGGAAAAGGATTTACCAAGCAGTTCTTGTTTCAATGAGTTAATTTCAGTCTTTTGACTACGTAATTCTAGCAGTAGTTCTTTCAAATTGCTGTTAATGTCCACGCTAGACTCTGCACCCGAAGCCCCAGGATTTTGCAACGACATGACAACCACAAAGAAAAAACACGTCCGTTTGTCGGTCGTTCCCAAAGCTGAATGACAACTTACACATCATCAAACTTGAAAATCTCGTGGACTTGCTTTAACGGCCACCTATCGGACTGGGCAAAGGCACCTATCGGAGATAACCCAATCAAGGGAAATCAATTTTCGACTAATTCATTTTTTTCAAACGTACGAAAATTACATTTCTCTGAAACCGCAAGGTCCAGGTCTTTGATATTTGATGTGTAGCTTCATCTAGTGGACCTTTGCCAAGATTATTCAAATTATAGCCTTTGTTGATGTTTGTTATGAAGCTTCACCTTAAGACCTCCCTCAACATTATGCACATTAAAGCCCTGGGGCCAATAATGGCCCTCCCTGGGGCCCACTTATTACACTATGGATCAGGTGAGCGATCCAGGGCCATCATGGCCCTCTTGTTTTAAATTGTTTTTGTCTCTTATTTCAATACTATTCACAACAGAGCCTTCCAACTTCACATGAATGTTCCTTGGGACAAGACCTTTTCAGTCATACCACACTTTTTGATCTGTGACCGTGACCTTTGAACTTTGACCTATTTTTCGAAAAATTAACCAAAAAACTTAACCTTGACCATATTTCCAAAAGTATTTGGCCTACCTTCATGAAACTTCATACACATGCTCACCATCACAAGAGCTACATTCCCTACAAGTTTTATAACTCCATCTTGCAATTTGATTTGACTTAGAACTTTTGTTTTCTAAAAGAAACTGCAGACGAGCGTTGGCACCCGCTTGCGGTGCTCTTGTTTTATATTAACAACACATTTTTATTCCACAGAAATTTCTTCATCAATATCACTTTCAGAACTTTCAGTTGACAAAATATCAAGGGGCTTCCCTGTTTTGCTTGTCCCTGAAGTGCCAGGCTGTTGGCTTAAGTTGGGTATGATAGACTTTTGAGGCTGAATGACTTTTTCCTGCTGCTTTTTTCCATTCGAATTTTTGTAATTGGCTTGACAAGACTTACGCATTTTTTCTTCTGTTATTTTGAAGAAGGGGTAAGTATTTCAATGTTAGATTTTTTCAATAGATAAAAAAGGGTGGAATGAACTTTTTTTCGGCTTGGGCTGAACAGCTTTGGTGATGGTCCTCTTTTGGAAAAAGTCAGATGCAACCATTTCATGGGTGGAAGCCTGCTCTTCATCATGTTGCTGTTTATAGTTTGGTGCATGGCTGGTCTCATCTTGACTCGGCGTTGATACACTGGATAGTTCATCTTCAGGTTCGTTTGTTTCTTGAAGGGTTTTGTCTTGTACATATTTTACAGAAGGAGCTACATCAGTGTCTGGAATCGCTTTATTGTTAAATTGGCGAATTCCAGTGCAGTGAAAGGCAGAAATCAAGTTGTCGGCTGATAATGCTTTAGATAAGGCTTGGATGTTAGTTCTGCAATCTGATACATTGTTATATTTGCTCCAGGATTTCTTCTTATGTAAGATTGGCATTCTGTAAAATACATCGACTTAAAAGGGTCAAAAATGGCTACGTCCAGGGGCTGGGTCACATGACTGGAATGTGGAGGCAAGACAAATAGTGTTGCTTTATTCTTTATAGTTCAGTCTGCTAATGTTAGAGAAATATGGGACTTGTGTCCATCACAAAGAATCAGAACTGGAACACTTCCTTTGTCTTCTGGTAGCTTAACATACTTCACAAAATGTTTGGTCAGATAGTTCTGAAAAATTATTGAATTAGACCATCCAGTTTTTTTTTACATTTCTCCCACAGCACCAGCGCATGCTCCATTCATGAAGTCGTCATTCCATCGTTGGCCAGGAAATACATAATATGGGGTATACTGTTGTCTAATGCATTCCCACCAGCAATAATTGTAATCGTAGACGATCAAGCTGATGTTATGTTTTGAGGTTTTGTGTTCTTGTCACAAATAATATTTTGAGGCGAATGCTCTGAATTAACACAAGTTTCATCCAAGGTTGGCAAAAAAGCGGGAAATACTCATATTTCCCTGGACGGTAGGAAATCCCGAGAAATACAAGGAATTCCCGGGAATACTGGGATATATATATTTATATAGGTGGTACCAATCGAGATTGCTTAATAAACCCCAACTACCTAGCTGTTTGAAAGCAAAATTATTTCAAGTTCATGCAGGGCTTGAAAATTCCTCTTGTCTGCTTGCAATGACAAAAAAATGAAGGACAAGTAAAAAGTTTGTCTAGTCCTTACGAAATTTACCAAAGTTTACATGCACTTAGTCATGTAGGACAAGTGAAATTTTGAAGGATTTTCCAGCCCTTTTTATGTTGAATAACTAGAAAAATCTATAGTCCCTTGCCTTCATATAGTATATGGTTATAATTTCTTTTCAAACTTGATTCTAAAATATTTATTTTTAACTTAAAGCTATTTCCCTAGACTTTTAAAATACTTAGTTGAGCATCTGAAGGTAATTTTAGAAACCTTTTATTATACCCCCGACATACGAAGTATGTCAGGGGGGATACCCCCGACATACGAAGTATGTCAGGGGGTATATAGTTTTCGTCTTTCCGTCCGTTCGTTGGTTCGTTCGTTAGTTCGTTCGTTCGTACTTCCGTTCGTCCCGCCGTTTGTCAACCTTTACGTCAAAGTTTTGCGTTAAACCTTTTTGATTGCTCATACCTCTTTAACCATATGTTAGATTCTCTTCATCTTTGGTAAAGGATATCTCTATAGCATTACTAAGCCCCTGGGTGGGCTGTCCGTCCGTTTGTCAACTTTTACGTCAAAGTTTTGTGTTCAACCTTTTTGATTGCTCATATCTCTGTCACCACGTGTTGGATTCTCTTCATATTTGGTAAAGGATATCTCTATAGCATTACCTTTCATATCGAATATTAAGCCCCTGGGTCAAGCCCCTCGGTGGGCTGTCTGTCCGTTTGTCAACTTTTACGTCAAAGTTTCGTGTTAAACCTTTTTGATTGCTCATATTTCTGTCACCACATGTTGGATTCTCTTCATATTTGGAACAGAATATCCCTATAGCATTGTCTTTCATATTGAATATCTAAGCCCCTGGGTCAAGCCCCAGGGTGGGCTGTCCGTCCGTTTGTCAACTTTTACGTCAAAGTTTTGTATTATACCTTTTTGATTGCTCATATATCTGTCACCACTTGTTTGATTCTCTTCATGTTTTGTATAGGATATCTCTATAGCACTACCTTTCATTTGGAATATCTAAGCTCGCGGGTCAAACCCCTGGGTGGGCTGTCCACCCGTCTGTCCGTTCATCAACATTTACGTCAATGTTTTGTGTTAAACCTTTTTTATTGCTCATATCTCTGTAACTGCATGCTAGATTCTCTTCATATTTGGTAAAGGATATCTCTATAGCATAACCTTTCATATGGAATATCTAAGCCCTTGGGTCAAGCCCCTGGGTGGACTGTCTGTCAGTTTGTCAACTTTTACGTCAAAGTTTTGTGTTAAACCTTTTTGATTGCTTATATCTCTATAACCTCATGTTAGATTCTCTTCATATTTCGTACAGAATATAGCTATAGTATTAACTTTCATATGGAATATCTAAGCTCCTGGGTCAAGCCCCTGGGTGAGGCTAGGGGTCACTAATTAGGACTTACACATTTTGATTACGTCCAAGTTTTGTGTCAACTGTTTTGGTTTAAACAATATTTATTAAAATAGATTCACATGTATACATCGCATAATAGTATATGGTACAGGATTTGATAACTGTTTTCATTATACTCCTTGCATACAAAGTATATCAAAGGTTATAGTTATTGTCTTTCCATCTGTTCATTATTAGTTAGTTTGTTCTTGCTTTATGCTGTCACCCTTGTCCTAAGATTTGTCAGCTTATGTATTGATCCTTGTGATCTTAGAAACTACAGCGACTAGAACTGTTAAATTTTGCACAATATTTTCTCTTGAAATGCAGACAATAATAAATGCAAGTAATAATCAAAAAATGCATTGTTTATTATGTCATTATACAGCTACTTTAATTCAGCAAATGTTCTATGACAGCCTATTCTATGTTTGTTGTTTCCAGGTAAAATTGTTCCAAATTGCAACAAACTTTGAATTATTATTATTCAGCAAAGACAAGCAGTTTCATCTTTGTATATGATAAATTATACATTATTTGTTGAAATGCAATAGTTATTCTCAGTGGACTAAATGGAAAGTTTATATGGAAAGGTTCAATGCTACAAACAAATTTTCATTTCCACTAAAAGGGGATGGCACTGGTCGGGGGTATACGTGCCCCACTTGGCACTTTCTCTAGTGCTTAAATTAATTGTGTTCTTTTAATACTTGTCTCAACCGTCAATTAAATTATCACACCTTTTAGCATTATGATTTGTTTGATTTTAGGTTTAACATTCCCGTCAACCCTTTATAGGTCATTTTGTGGGACTTTTACCCGACATTGAGATGAAATGACATCTCAAAACCCGTCAACCAATGAAGCCAAAAGGGATTATAAGCATGGACGGTGCGACTCGCACCGTTTTGTTGGACAGGCTTAGATCCTCTAAGCAGTTTACCAGTACTCATGTGCGGTTTCAGCTCTGCGTGGAAGCATCATGCAGTCCATCTATTTCTTTAAGCCCCAATGAGCGGGGCGGATTTAGCATTAGGAGTATGATTACTTGAACAAAAAACTTGCAAACAAACCTTTTCATCAGTGTCAAAGAGTTGTTGTAGATCCCCCAAAAGATTTAACCGTGTGGTTTACTGTTACACTAAAGCATACGAAACATGCAGTTCCAGTGGCAAATTCTCTTAAAGTAGCTAAGTGATTCTGATCTGAGTCTGCACTGTTTACCCAGGCATATCTGTCCCAAATATTGGGATCATTATGGTATCTTATCTTCTTAAGCATGTGAGTGATTACAAAATAACTCTCTGCACTTACATGACAACAGATCACTTTATATTTATGCTTGTGTTCGGTTGAGTAAAAGCAAACTTATGACATACATGTATATGTATTGGGAGGGATATTGCAAAATAGCTAACTGTTCATTTTTTCTATCAGATGACTAAACGAAACTCATATTCCCCACTTTTGCAGAAATTTGGAGTATTTCCCAGTGGGTAATTACCATTAAGTTAAAAAATGGGAATTCCCGCCACCGGTATTTACCGACCAACCTTGCATGTACATGTATAGATATCAGAATATTTGTTATTAGCTCACCTATCACGTAGTGACAAGGTGAGCTTTTGGGATCACTTTTTGTCCGGCGTCCGTCGTGCGTGTGTGCGTGCGTAAACTTTTTCTACAAATGACATCTCCTCCTAAACCACTGATCGGATTTTGACCAAATTTCACAGGAATGATCCTTAGGTGGTCCCCTTTCAAAGTTGTTCAAATGGTTCCGTTCCATTGCACATCTAGGTCACAGGAGCTAAAAATAGATTTTTAAAATGAAAACTTTAAAAATCTTCTTCTCTGAAACCGAAAGGCCCAGGTCTTCGATATTTGGTATGAAGCTTCATCTAGTGGACCTCTACCAAGATTGTTCAAATTATGGCCCTTGGGCCAGAAATGCCCCCGCCCCGGGGGCATTTGGGTTTACATAGGCTTATATAGGGAAAATCTTTAAAAATCTTCTTCTCTGAAACCACAAGGCCCAGGTCTTTGATGTTTGGTGTGAAGCTTCACCTAGTGGACCTCTACCAAGATTGTTCAAATTATAGCCCTAGGGCCAAAACTGCCCCCGCCCCGGGGGCCTTTGGTTTTACATAGGCTTTACAGGGAAAATCTTTAAAAATCTTCTTCTCTGAAACTGCAAGGCTCAGATCTTTGATATTTAGTGTGAAGCTTCATCTAGTGGACCTCTACTTAGATTGTTCAAATTATAGCCCTGGGGCTAAAAATGCCCCTGCCCCAGGGGCCTTTGGTTTTACATAGGCTTATATAGAGAAAATCTTTAAAATATTCTTCTCTGAAACCGAAAGGCCCAGGTCTTCAATATTTGGTATGAAGCTTCATCTGGTGGACATCTACCAAGATTGTTCAAATTATGGCCCTTGGGCCAGAAATGCCCCCGCCCCGGGGGCCTTTGGGTTTACATAGGCTTGTATAGGGAAAATCTTTAAAAATCTTCTTCTCTGAAACCGCAAGGCCCAGGTCTTTGATATTTGGTGTGAAGCTTCACCTAGTGGACCTCTACCAAGATTGATCAAATTATAGCCCCGGAGCCAAAAATGCCCCCACCTTGGGGGCCTTTGGTTTTACACAGGCTTATACAGGGAAAATCTTTAAAAACCTTCTTCTCTGAAACCACAAGGCCCAGGTCTTTGATATTTGGTGTGAAGTTTCACCTAGTGGACATCTACCAAGATTGTTCAAATTATAGCCCCAGGGCCAAAAATGCCCCCGGAGGGGTGAGGGGGGGGGGCTTTGGTTTTACAGGGAAAATCTTTAATAATCTTCTTCTCTGAAACCGCAAGGCCCAGATCTTTGATATTTGGTGTGAAGCTTCATCTAGTGGACCTCTACCAAGATTGTTCAAATTATAGCCCTTGGGCCAAAAATGCCCCATCCCTGGGGCCCTTTGGTTTTTCATAGGCTTATATAGGGAAAATATTTAAAAATCTTCTTCTCTGAAACCACAAGACTCAGGTCTTTGATATTTGGTATGAAGCTTCACCTAGTATAGCCCTTGAGCCAAGAATGTACTGGAGACACTGATTCTCAGGTGAGCGATTCAGGGCCCTCTGGGCCCTCTTGTATATGTAATAAACAGAGACTGAGAGTGATGGATATGTTTTTGTATTTTGATTGAATCTGCACCCACCATGGGCATGAAAAGGTAGAGACTGGCATGTGTGATTGGCAAAAATTGAAATTGTCATGTGTGGCTACATGTGCATGTAAACACCGATAATTGGTTTGCATGCTCATGTACTGCCACATCAGCTCCTTCGGGTTTTCCTATGAGGAAGCACCAGCAGGATCCTTAGAGGGCTGTTATAACAATAACATACCTGTATAATATAGTGCATTCTTTCCTATCTCCAAAATGGTTACTTTTCTGATGAAGATTAGTGATTTTTTTTTTTCGTTTTCATATTTCACGTTACGCATATTACCATGTTATGTATTATTTGCTATAGTCTATTACCCACCATAAAAAATGACACTCTGGACTGAGTACCGTTCTTACCGTGCTCCTTAACGCTGATCGTGCTAATAGTCACGTATAGCCCGGATGCACGCAGGCGCAAATGATTTCTATTTTTTTCTGATGGTGTACGACAGACATCGCTGAAGAAGATTCGATTTTAAAATCTGGAATCATCCTTCGTTATCGAAGTCGTAATCGTATTTTCGTACATCCATATTCGTTGCCCACCTTCTATTTCATATTTATTTCGTAAATTTGTGCTTTATTTTCCGATTTACATGCTCGATTTCTCTTTGTTTGTAAACAAAGATCTTCGGCAAAGATTTCCTTTTCTTTGTTTTTCCTTTCGGTCATATCTTTCGTTCGGAAATTATTTCCTCATTATTATTATTTGTCATTTTTCGCCGTATTCTTTTCTCTCCACATGCCTCAAATTAAAGGCTTATGCGGTCATTTTAAAGCTCACTGGGATACACATCCTACATGTATTTTCTGTGCTTTATGTTCCAGGTTCAATAACTGCAAATTTTGTGTTGATTGGTCTCTCGATCGCTGGAATTTAGTTGATTCTCGCAGAACATACAAGGAGAAGATAGCGAAAAGTAAAGTCTCCTCTTCTGGTAAAAAGTCTGGCTTCTCTAGCAGATCCAGCCAAAAGACTCATCAAGCTACCGACTCAGAAGAAATCTATGATTCTTACGGCAAGTTCTCTGGTACAGACGGTCAACATGGTGCATGTGATCAGCTCAGATCATCCACTTCACGTTCGGCGGCTATAGGCCCACAACTGAGTGGTTTGGTTCGGTCACCTGGGCAGAGTAACAGCGACCGTTCGGGTGCTACACTGTCGCTCAATAGATCGGAGCGTGGACCACCCAAGAAGGCCGAGTCTAAGACCCATTCCGGACAAAATGTCCTGGGACATTCCCAACCGGATATCGGACTTTTACTGGATACCGGACGTCAGGACAGGTCCACTGCTGAAATATTTTCCGGTACCGACCGAAACACCAGACATTCATCACAGGGCACCGGACATAAGGATAAGACCCTGAATAGTTCATTTCTCGGCACCGGACAACCGGACAAGACCGGACGCAAACAATAGGCCAACTCCGGACGATCAGACATTCAACCAAAACCGGCTCCGAACAGATCTGGACAACATTGAAATAGTCATAATAGATCCGGACATAGCAGAGGTTTCACGACAAACCGTTCCTCCACACCACATAACACCAGTAACAACAGTGTTCTTATTAATGAACCGGAAAATCATTCAAATAATGATCGGTCATTAATAAATAATTCCCGTCATAGAGCCACGATCTCCAGGGACGCTCAAAGGGGTAGAAAACATACTCCTCCACTAGTTCGTTCCTTATTTGTCTCTTCTTCACGTTCGAGGTCGAGATCTCATTCAAATTATGTTCAGAACATGATATCTCGTTCTCAGACAAAGAAATCACCAAGACACAAATCTCTATCTTCATCATTATCGACTTCGCCACATTAGCATCATAGGAGGAAAAGTCTACATCGATCACGATCACTATCACTACAATCTTACAAAAGATCTCACAAAAGACATAGATCTTCATCTAGTTCATACTCTCGTAGTCCCAAGTGTCATAAATCGAGAGTTGTTTCCTAAAAAAAGGAATTATCTATTAGGGTTAGGAATAACGATTTTGACGAGGAGAATGCTACTCACAACACAATTAGAGCCTCTCGTTCTCCATCTTCTGGTGAGGTAAACGAAACTTCTGTTGGAATAAAATTTCCTCAAGTCATCGAAGAAATCTATAAATTACTCCCAGAAGAAAAGTTCCCTAGAAAAGAACACTCTTCCTCGTCTTCGATTCCCAAACCAAAATCCAGTATCGAGGAAGTCATTGCAAAGGAAGAATCTCCTTCAGTCTCTCTTCCTCAGTCTCAAGTTATTGGTGAACACTATGAATTTCATACAAGACCAGATTAAGAAAGATCGTACTCCTGAAGATTGGGTGATTCAGAGAAAAGACATGAATTCTTTAGTTAGAACCAAATTTTACCAATCTCAGAACAATAATGTACCGATTTCTAAGGAGGTTCCTCTTGATCAGGACGTCAATAAGCTGAATGTGTCACTTTCTGGCACTATACCTATTCCTGTCAAAAACTTGAATTCATTTGAAAGCCAACTGAGAAATCTCCTACAGATTTTTTCTCGTGCGGACATTTTCTCTTACGCTGCATATAAGAGTCTATGTCTGGAAAAGTTGGATCCTCCGATGCTCAAAAGAATCCTCGAATCACTGGCCATGTCAATTAACCATTCTGTTTCTCTTGCCTCATTTCTTACTGTTGAAATTCAACAGTCAAGAAGAGAAGCAGCTGTTCGTTCAGCTCCTAAGTCTTTGTCGGATCTCGCAAAAATTCGACTTAGGTCTGCTCCTATTATCTCTGAATCTCTGTTTGCTGGAAAGATCGATGAGATATTTAAAGAAAATACTGAGACTTTGACAAGCAATCTCATTTCCAGGACTGTCACTTCTCAAAACAGAAATCAGCAGTCATCTGGCTCTTCTGTCAATTCACAGAACTGAAGATCAGATTTAAAAAAAAAAAAAAAAAAAACGATTCTAAATATCAAACGTCCAGATCAAGAAGGGACCAACAGAAAAATCAACCCAGCAGATCCTCTGGTCCTTCCAGAGGCGATACTGGTTATTCTAGGGGTTTTGGCAAGTCTATTAGAGGTGCCCCTCCCGTAGAGGGGCCATTAACAGTTCAAGACAATGAAGTTCCATCTCCACTGCTCCATCATCAACCCATGATTCCGGTTGGAGGAAGGTTGGCCCATTTTGCCCATTATTAGCAAAACATAACATCAAAACAATGGGTCCTTTCTTTCATAAAAAGAGGTTACAAAATTCCATTCAAAGAACTTCCACCTCTTTCAAACCATCCTATCTTATTTCACCAGTCTCGAAGACCAGAACTGGCAGAAGATGTCAACAGTCTCCTCCAAAAGAGGGCAGTGGAGGAAATATTTCCGGAATCACCTAGATTTTATTCGAGGATATTTCTGGTTCCAAAAAAGAATGGAAAGTTTGATAAAAGACCTGTCAACTCTGAATCATTATGTCCTGACACAAGGCTTCAAAATGGAGACTCAGAGAAAAGTCAGAAACTCCATTCAACCTCAAGATTGGGCATTTTCGTTAGATCTGGCGGATGATTATTTGCATGTCCTGATGCATCCAACAACTCGCAAATATCTTCGTTTCACAATAAACAACAGGGTGTTTCATTTCCGAGCTCTCCCATTCGGGCTGTCAACCAGTCCTTTTGTTTTCACTCAGCTCATGACGACAATAGCTTCCCACCTTCACACGAAAGCTATTTCCCTTTTACCATATCTAGACGATTGGCTGTCAAGGAATCAAAATCGCCAGACTCTGTTGCAACACAGACAATTCATCATTCATCTAATCACGGCTCTAGGCCTGATAATAAATCTGGACAAATCGGATCTAATTCCATCACAATACTTTGTGTTCATAGGGATGGATTGGAATTTCACACTCTACAAAACTTAGTGAAAGTTCCAAAGGACAGAATTCCACCACTACTTCAGTTTGTGAATCTGTTCCTTCTACTAAAAGTAGAAGTAAAACAAAGATCAGGAATCGATACAATTAACTTACTCCACCCATCAAAGACACTAAAGGGAAAGAAACACCAACATTAAGCGACCAGACCATAATGGAAACCTAAACAAAGGAAGGCCATAAGGACAGTTACTTTCCCACAAAATGGCCATATGGCCGTCCAAAATAAAAAGACACAAGTGATACAAACAGTAAGTAACAAACAACGATATAAATAAACCGCCACAGAAGAACCGCCGAGGCCCGACCCACCGGCGTGCAATTAAAGGGGGAAGCAAAGTTGCCAACCGTGACTGGGTTAACAACCACGCATGCAGTCTGTCGTATAACATCCATGTTGTACCTAATCTTTTTATATCGAAGAATAATTTTACGAAATTGGGTGCTGAAGTCATTGCGGTTATATATACCATAAAGACAGTTTCTGCCAGACAGTTTCTGTCTCTTTTTGGAAAGCTCCATGCAGCAGCAGACTTTGTAGAACTAGGCAGACTTCATCTTCGCCCCCTGCAAATGTCACTGTTAGCTCAATGGAGACCTCACAAACTTCCTCTTTGTCATCCATTCAAGATCACACACAATATCCGTCATCATCTTGCTTGGTGGAACAGTCATCATATTTACAACCAAGGAGTTCCAATCAGGATCTCCTCTCATTCTCACCAGTTGTTCACAGATGCCAGTCCGTCGGGTTGGGAGCTCATCTGGAACCAGAAGGAATACTATTTCATGGAGTATGGACTCAAAAACAATCTCAACTCCATATCAATCTTCTAGAGTCATAGGTGAGACGTCAAGTTCTGCAACGGAAGGTCAGGTGGTTTTTCTCCGGGTACTCCGGTTTTCGGCCACCTCTGATTAACGATCGGCTCGATATGAGTGAAATAATCTTAAAAGGGCCGTAAATCCTAAACCAAAAAAAAAATCAATCTTCTAGGAATGATGGCAATTTCATTTGCTCTGAAGGAATCACATTTCACAATCAACTGTGCTAGTGTCCTCAGACAACACCACTGTGATTTCTTACTTTTCTCGACAGGGAGGAACTCATTCCCCATGTCTCTGTCTAGAAGTTTGGAATCTACTCAATTGGTGTCTTCACAACAAGATAGACTCACAATCAGACACATTCCCGGGAAATTCATCATTCTGGCAGATCGATTATCCAGGATAAACAAACCGATCTCCACAGAATGGTCTCTCAATCAAAACATTGCCAATGGAATTTTTCACATGAACAGATTTCCCAACATAGATCTTTTTGCAACACGTCTCAATCACAGACTTCCACTCTACGTGTCACCGATACCAGACGAAAAAGCCCTAGCAATAGATGCTCTCACGATGAACTGGAATCACATTCACGCTTATGCATTTCCTCCATTTCATCTGATTCCGAGTGTGCTGAACAAAATTCGTCAGTCTCAATGCAGAATTGTTCTAATAGCACCTCTGTGGCCAAACAAATCTTGGTTCCCAGAACTGCTAAATCTGTTAGTATCCCAACCAATAATTCTTCCTTACACTCCAGATCTTCTGGAACAGCTGCAAGGAAAATTTCTACATCAAAACACTCAACTTCTTGCCCTTCATGCATGGGAATTATCAAACGATCCATTAGAGATAAGAATTTTTCAAGAGAAGTTGCAGACCATGTCTCTAAGGCAAGACGAGCTTCCACCAGACAAGTCTATAATTCAAGATGGCAAATTTGTGCCAGTTGGGCAGATAAGAGGAAAATGAATCCTAGCAAGGCCACTACAGATATACAGTAAAATCTGTCTTAATGGCCACCTCTATTAAGCATGCAACCTGTCTTAAGCAAGCAGGTATTCAGACCCAAAAAAGGAAAATGCATTAAAATTCACCTGTGTTAAGCAAGCACTTGTCTTAAGCAAGCACTTTTAGAATATCCCAAAGGTGCTTGCTTAACACAGGTTGGACTGTATTAGTGTAATTGCTGATTTTCTCATATATCTTTTTAAAGATAAAAATTGTCAAGTCAGCACTATCAAAGGTTACAGATCTATGATATCTAATACCTAAAAATTCAGTTCTTACTTTGACATAGGAAAGGATCCTGTCCTTTCAGAACTGATCAAGTCATTTCAAACGCAAAGACCAGTAAACAGACCTCTGGCCCCTAAATGGGACCTTGCTTTTGTTCTTACCTTCTTTTGTAAAGAACCTTATGAACCATTAAACGCAGCATCTCTGATTCATTTATCAATGAAAAAAGCATTTCTTCTCACCATGGCCACAGCCAGACATGTGAGTGAAGTACATGCATTAAATTTTGCTATGGACAAAGAACATCTTAGATTCAGTTCAGTTGATGGTTCTCTCATTGTTAGAACTCAAGTAGGCTTTTTAGCAAAGAATCAGCTTCCTTCTAAAGCCCCAGATTCTATCCATATTCCAAGACGTTCTAACAGTTGTAGAAACAATGTTTTTAATAGGCTATTATGTCCTGTCAGAGCAGTCAAATTATATCTCAAAAGGACAGAGTCTATCAGAGGTACTAGAACTAGACTCTTCATACCCACTAAGGGAAACCATGACATCAATAAGTCTACTATTTCCTCTTGGGTCAAGTTCACTATCAAAAAGGCTTACATTGTTTAGGTTTCCATTATGGTCTGGTCGCTTAATGTTTGTATTTCTTTCCCTTTGGTGTCTTTTATGGATGGAGTAAGTTAATTGAATCAATTCCTGATCTTTGTTTTACTTCTACTTTACAAATCCATTTCCAATAGAAACATGCCTTTATTGAAACCCAGAGCACATGAGTTAAGAGCTCTTTCAGCTTCTTGGGCTTATTTTAACTTCATTCCCCTTGATGAAGTCATTAAGACAGCTGTTTGGTCAAGTTCTTCAACCTTTGCTAAGTTCTACCTAAGGGACTTTCGGGTACAACAAGCAAACCTAAGAGATCTAGGCTCATTAGTGGTAGCCCAAAAAGTGGTGGGGGGGGGGGGGGGGTGGGGACTGAAGTTCTGGTGCCTGCCCGTGAAGAAATATAAATCCACAAGAATGCTTCTCGTTGCCAATGTCACCAGAACTTAAAGGTAATTGGAGAGTATTCAACAGCCACTTCCAGGAAGAGAGATGGAGGATACTAGAAGTTCCCTTCACATTAATATCTTGCACATCTTAAGATCTTAACCTAAAGAGGCTTCACATCATGGTTTCATCTAAGATCTTCTGTATTTGTTCCTGGAAGTATTATTGCCAGTTTGGACTGAGAATTAGGGAAGGAACCTCCCTCCAATATTTTGATTCTAAAGCAAATAATACATAACATGGTAATATGCGTAACGTGAAATAAAATTTTTACATGTAAAATTTGTTTCACTAAGCATACTTACTAGTTAATGTAACAGAGGGCCCTACCTCCCTCCCCTCTTCCTTCAAATATATATCCTATTAATATATATTTATACTTTGGAAGAAAAATTATGAATCATTTGCGCATGTGTGCATCCGGACTATACGTGACTATTAGCATGATCAGCATTAAGGAGCACAGTAAGAAGGGTACTCAGTCCAGACAGTCAATTTTTTCTTATGGTGGGCAATAGACTAAAGCAAATAATACATCACATGGTAAGTATGCTTAGTGAAATAAATTTTACCTGTAAAAGTTTTATTTCATCATCATCATCATCATCAATCATCAACAGACTTTTGATTAACATGCAGGTACAGGGGCAAAGTCCACATAAGTGGGCCCCCTTCCAGGTAGCTGGCTTGCTGCACGCATGGCGGATCTTACACCAGATCTCCAGGCTTGTCTATCATGAGGATCGATAGCAGAGAGCTTCCATTCTCTGCAATCTCTTTCTGTTAGCTGCTTCCAGGTCATCTTGGGCCTTCCTGGCCCCTGCTTTCCACCTACCTGTATGTCACAGGCAGTCTTGACTGCACCATTTGAGCCTTCCACATGTCCATACCAGCGAAGCCTTCTCTCTTTCAGGATGAGGTCCAGGTCCTCAATGCCAAGACACTCAAGTAACTCACTGGACCTGATGGTGACAGTGTCCTGTGACTTGACATTGCAGATCTGTCTGATCATTGCCCTGTCATTTTGTTGTAGACATTGGAGGTTTGGCTTTGTCAATGTCCATGTCTCGCTGGCATGGAGCATTGCGCTCCGCACATGTGTCTTGAACGAGAGGTGGCGGGAAGAGGGAACTGGTAGCAACTCCTTGAATTTCTTCTAGGCTGTTTTCACATGTGATGTAGTTGAAAGGTCGCAACCACCCGCTGCAGAGGGCATATCACCTAGGTAGCAAAAGGAAGCTACAACCTCCAGCTTGTCAGATCCGACTTGGACTTCCCTCTCTGGTCTGCCATCTAAGGGGCGTGCAGTTCCTTGGCACAGTGTACACCTGTAATCAGGGTCCTCTATCAAGCGTTTGAGCCCACTGAAATTCTTGTGCACCCAGAACTTGCAGTTGTTACAAAAGATACTGTTGCTGCCCACTCCAGTGTGACATACAGCGCATGGGAACTGGCCTGTACTCTGCAAGAGGTTCAGACCTGTACCACAGATCATGATCTTTGTCTTTCCTGCATTCACTCTCAGCCCTTTCGCCTCCATTGTGTCTTTCCAAGTTAAGAGCCTCCTGACACATTCCGCAAGGGATTCTGCTATGATGACAAGGTCATCAGCATACAGGTCCTTCCAGGGGACTCCAGAGCAGAACTCGCATGACAAGGCTTCAGGCACAATGATGAAAAGCAGTGGGCAGAGAACAGAGCCTTGATGAACACCCACCTTCACCTCAAATTCTTCACTGTAACTATCATCAACGCGGACAAGGCTCCAAGCATTAGCATACATCCCTTGGACCAGTTTCACAATCCACTTGTCCATTCCAAGTTTTCTTAGTGCCCACCAGATGACTTTCCGAGGCACTCGGTCAAATGCCTTCTCCAGGTGTACAAAAGCCATGTAGAGTCTCCTGTTGGCCACCAGATACTTCTCTTGCAGCTGCCGTACAACAAAAATTGTGTCTGTTGTGCCTCTTCCTGGGACGAAGCCAAACTGTGAAACGTCGATGGACATAACTGCCCAATGAGGCCATCCACAATCCTCTCCAGGACTTTCATGACCTGTTCTGTCAGCTTGAGACCACGGTAGTTGCCCCGTTCCAATGCATCGCCCTTGCCCTTGTAGAGACAGACAATGAAACTCTGTTCCCAGTCAGAGGGTACCTTCCCATTACGGATGATTGCAGCTGCAAGGTCGCGGATCATCGAGGTACCCGCATCACCTGCAGCTCTTATCATTTATTTATATGCATTAAAGGCCATATTCGACTGGTAAGTTTCGGGAAATTTCCATGAAATTCCATGCATGAATGTGGTGTCTTTCTTGTAATAGTCAATCACATGCCATGGTCCAATCAAATATGATTTATTTTTGAAGTACATAAGTGATTGTGGAGCAGGATTCTAGAACCTCCCGTGCATCTCGATCACTTAAGAGCTTGACAAAAATAAAAGATTTCATTGGTCCATGTGACCGGCTATAACAAGAAAGCCACCACACTCCTATGTGGAATTTCGTGGAAATTTCACGAAACCTACCGGTACCAGTCGAATACTGTCAAAGACAGGTTGTGGGTGCTCGTTTAAACCACCTCATGAGGTGGTTCTAACAAGTAGCCACAACCTGTGTCTTAGAGCAGAATAAAGCACCACACTCCTATGTGGAATTTCGTGGAAATTTCACAAACCTATCAGTCGAATACTGTCAAAGACAGGTTGTGGGTGCTCGTTAGAACCACCTCATTGCAGTGGTTCTCACGAGTAGCCACAACCTGCATCTTAAAGCAGAAGTAGGTAAAATAATGTATACCCCTGAAAACCCCAGTATCCAATATAAAGTGGGGTTTATTAGGGGTGTTCAATGTTAACCCTTATCTTGCTGTTCACGACAACCTCTATCTTTGCAAACAGTGTAGCTCCAGATCAGATGGCAGAAGCTACACTGTTTGGCATTCTGTTTATGAATTTGTAGCAATAAATTAAATCAAATAATTTGATTGGTTGATGGACAGAAATGGGTGTGGCTTAGATGTGTGTGTGAATTAGGGTTTAAAGTCGCTTTCAACAATTTTTTCAGTCATATCACGACGGTGTCTGGTTGCGACAGGGAGCTCAATGCTCACTTTTATAGTGCTGCCTCACTGAAATATCATGTCCCAGACACATTACATGATACCACACCCAGTCACATGCTCACTTGCAACTATTTACAGGTACATGAACATGTGTATGTGCATCATGCTCATGCATATAAATAACTCATACTTTTATGTTACAACTAATGTAACAGAATTTTATGGTAAAAGTGTGGGTAATAACACGAATCTGTCGTGTTAATTAGTTTTCGCACATGTTCTGATTTCTTCAGTGCTAGAAATTAATTTCTTTTTGCAAGTTGAGTTGCAAGTACCGTAGTTGCCATCTAGGTTGAAAGAAAATAAGACATGACAATATTGTCATGTGGAGATGATTCAAATAAAATGTCAAGCTTTATCTTCATCTAGTATTAAATAATGAAAAAAAAAAAGTACCATCTGTTTTAGAATTTCCTGAAGTCCTTGAGTGGTTAGTCACAGTTTTCCAGTTATTAAAATGATATAGGTGTAGATTTTACCCGAAAAGGAAAATAGAAAAAAATAAAGAAATCTACACCAAACGGATGGGTGGCCTTAGCCTAGGTTATCAGTTGCTGGTTGTCAGAGAGAAAAATCAGCCTTGACATCTCTTTATGTAGTAAAACAGGAGTTGACAGGGGCTTACATTATTTTCATATTTCTGCTCAAACCATCGAATGTGAGTACTCATCAGAACCGCCTCATGATGTGGTTCCAATGAGTACCCACAATCTATGATTTCAGTAGAAATATAAAAAAATGTCGGAAGTTTTTATCTGAAAGTTTTCTCTTTGTTTTGGTGCAAAAATTTTGGAATAGGCATATTTTTGTAAGACAGTTCACTTGAAATGTCTAGCATGATTTTGCCAGCTGCCTATTGCCTATAGTAACTTAACCCATTATGTACCAAATGGAATTTTCCATTTCTCGAAATTTAGGGGTGACAGGTTGTGTTTGCTTTGAAATTTACTTGGAAAATAGCTGAACTTCTTGCAAACAGTGTATATAGGCAATGATCAGATGCCGCCTTCTGCAGCATCTGATCTGGGCTTGCACTGTTTGCCAGTATCGCGTTTTGGGGCTTCCTGTACGAAATGGGTTAAGGTTCCCAATTACTGCAGCTGTTTTTATACCTTGTCAATAAAGCTAATTAACCCTGTTGTACCAAATGGAATCTTCCTCCATACATATATATACATGTATATAGTCAGGAGTCCATTTCTAAATTTAGAGGTGTCGGGTTGTGTTTTCGTCAAAATTTATATTGAAGATGACTGAACTTTTAGCAAACAGTGGAGGCCCTGAATGCGGCGTCTGATCTGGGCCTGCACTGTTTGCCAACTAGCTGTTTTGGGGTTTCCGGTACTAAATGGGTTAATTACTGATGTCATTTGCTCCAACTATATAACCACTATATGCTGCAGGTTATTGTTAATAAAATCTGAACTTAGTAGGTTGTTTCTGTGGCAAATGGATTATGGTTCTACCATATGCGGCCTATTTAACCACACTGTGTTCATAGCATTGGTGTTCATAACATTTTCAATACTGCACCTTCATGTAAAAATAATAATAATAATAATAATTAAGTCTTTATTTCAAGAGGGTAACACAATTAGAACAATAACTAATCTACTTTGCGGCCCTCAGTTATTTACAAATTTTACAAAGAACAAAGTTCCAAATTTACTGCAAGTACCTGGACACACAGGTGAGAAGAGATGCCAAAAAGTTCAGCATCTCTTCAGGGTCTAGGCTGTTTACCAGTCATCTAGCCACCCACAGGCACAATGTCAGGTAGTAAACCATACTTATTCAAGTTTTGGGACATATATGGTAAGGAGCTAAGGTGTCCAAATATTTAGGGTATCAAAGACAATTCTACATGGATTGATACAAAATGGCAAAAAGGTTGACAATCTTCCCAGCATGCACAAGTATTGAACTCAGCATGTAGAATGCTTTGTAAGAATTTGATCTAATAACTCCACCTCTGAAATTTTGGAGCAAACAAGTCACAGAAAATCATGGTGTTCACCCTGCATGCTGCAGAGGACATAGTCTATCCAACTGTCATGTTTTACAGGTTTTTTTGGCAGATTTCATGGATAGGAGAAAATATATTGCCCCGGCCCATTGGGGCTTGGAGTGATAGATTTGGCTGCATGGTGGTTCCACGCAGAGCTGCAACCGAGCACCCACGAGTACTGGTAAACAATTTTAGAAGGTCTAAGCCGGCCCAGGCAAAGTGTTGCGAGTTGCCCCACCCATGCATATAAACTCTGTTGGTTTCATTGGGCAGCAGGGATTGAGATGTCAATTCATCTCAGGGTCGGGTAAAAGTCCCACACAATTGGCAGCAACGTCTATAAAATGACCTAAATGGTGTTGGCAGGGACGCTAAACCTTAAATCAAAACAAAATCCATTAAATACACCAAAAGTAGTATAAAACATGATATTAAATTGGACAAAACTTAAAAGCCACGTTGACCTCTAGCATGCACAAAATACGTCTTTTGGTGTAATTCATATACATGTACTTTTTAAAAAAAAAAAAAAGTAGAAAAAAAAGAAGTACATGTACAGTAAAATTGCTATATTAAGACCACCTTTGGGACTGTTCAAAAGTGGTCATTAAGACCTGAATAAGCTTTGTAAACCAGAATTAGTCTTAACCCTTATCTTGCTGTTCGCGACAACCCATATCTTTGGAAACAGTGCAGATCCAGATCAGATGGCTTCT
The DNA here is from genome assembly GCA_963580285.1 of Lucinisca nassula. Lineage (NCBI taxonomy): Eukaryota > Metazoa > Mollusca > Bivalvia > Lucinida > Lucinidae > Lucinisca > Lucinisca nassula. Next base: position 133,353,090 of record OY757010.1, on the reverse strand, counting down.
GAAGAAGCCATCTGATCAGGATCTACACTGTTTGACATTCAATTTATGAATTTGTAGGAATAAATTACATCAAGTAATCTGATTGGTTCAAAGTCAGAAATGGGTGTGGCTAAACAGAATATTCAGCAAGAGAAGGGTTAATTTTAGGTGGTCTTAATAGCAGATTTTCACTGTACATGTATAAAACATGATGGTGGAACAGAGTTTTATAAGTCATGTTGCCCTCCGGCATTCACAAAAGACACTGTGTCTTTAAAGGAATGTGTGTGGTAAGTACATGTAGCTTAAATTAGCAGGGGTCACTCGGGTGCAAATAATTTTGTAGCCATGAATGTCTGTCCAGAAAAAGTGGTGTGAGTAGACCCCATCCCTTAACCCTTAGTGTTTTCGTTTGGGAGATAGGGCTTGAGATGTCATTTCATCTCAGTGTTGGGTAAAAGTTCAACAATTGGGAGCAACATCTCTAAAAAATAGTGTTGACGGGGATGTACATGTAAAACCTCAACACAAACAAAAGCTCTTCATCATTGATGTCCACATGACCCTCATTGATTTGTAGAAAAGCCAGGTAACGGTTATTTATAGAAAATAGCAACAATATTCTTACCTCTCTGAGGTCAGAGTCTTGCAAATGGGGTTGTCTGTAGGATCTGGACTAGAAACATACATTTGGTTTGGCTTACAGAGTTAATAGATCCAGGGAGGAGTTGCATAAGGCATGCGCTACAGAGCACTTTGTGGCGCTTCACTATACAACGGTACGTTTCAAAAAAGCGCTTTGTAACTGTTTGGGGCTGCCTCATTCTACCTTGCATAGCAACCAGGCGAAACAAAATGGTGGCGTCCGACGTCGCGGTATACTTAGTGTCCGTTTTAAGTCATTTATTACTTTTGTCTTCTCAATTTTAGCAGAAATGACAACAGAAACAAAAACAATCACTGAAGCAAGCACCGCATCTTTTTTTCCTGGAAATTTTCGGGTTTGAAAATCATTCTATTTTGGCAGACATTTTAGATAGGACCTCCATCGAGCGGAGCATTGCATAGAACGGAAAAAGCGTTGCAAAGCGCTATAATAAAGCTCTCGCCTTATGCAACTCTCCCCAGATCAGAATCCACAGTATGTGGTGTTGGATCGGGCTTTAGCATTTTAAGACTAGTGAATAAACGCATTTCTTTCTATTCTCAAAATACTAACTTATTACCTCCTAAGCCCAAGACGTCTTTACGTCATCTTAAACTAGGTATTCAAGAATTTCATAAGAAGTTTGTTTTGGCCCCTGCAGACAAGGCCGCTAACAACGTCGTCGTTGTGTGACGGCTCCACTATGTTAACACGCTTAAGCAGGAGCTTGGTGGTACTAAGGCCTATGAACTTCAGCCTTTGGCTGAAGAGAGAGCTATAGTAGATAAACATGTTTGTCTTTCAGCCACCAAGTTTGCTGTGTGTGTTAACGAAGGCCAAGACAAGCTTCCTACGCTATACTGGTTACCAAAACTTCATAAAAAACCTTACAAAGCACGGTTTATTGCAAATTCTAGTTCTTGCACTACCACTGAACTTTCTAAATTATTAACTTCCTGTCTTACTGCTATTAAAACGCATGTAATTAAATATTGTGATAAAGTCTTTGAAAGATCAGGAAGAAATCTGTTTTGGTCTATAAAAAATTCGAATGAGGTTTTAAATAAATTGAAATCTAGACAGTTTCGTGCTTCTAGTCTGTCTACCTACGATTTTTCCACTCTTTACACTACACTTCCTCATAATCTCATAAAAGAAAAGCTTAATGATTTAATTGAATGGGCTTTTCACAGAGAAGATTCTCTCTATCTTGCATGTAATGTCAGAAATGCATTTTTCACTTCTAAAGAGCATAAGAATTATACACTTTGGTCATGTCAGAAAGTGTGCGATGCCCTCACCTTTCTACTTGACAATATTTATATTAGATTCGGTACTAAGTTATTTAGACAAATTGTGGGTATTCCGATGGGTACGAATTGCGCACCTCTTGTGGCTGATCTGTTCTTGTATTGTTATGAAAGAGACTTCATGTTGTCGCTTTCCATTGATAACCAATCTGAAATTATTGAAGCTTTTAGCTCCACTTCTAGATATTTAGATGATTTATTAAATATTGATAATACCTATTTTGATGGTTTGATCAGTCAGATTTACCCCCTAGAACTTCAGTTAAATAAAGCAAATTCTTCTGATACCGAGGCCCCGTTTTTGGATTTACATCTATCTATTGTAGATGGATTTGTTTCGTGCAAAATTTATGATAAACGCGATGACTTTGATTTTGAGATGGTAAATTTTCCTTTTTTGGATGGTGATGTTCCTCGTGCGCCATCCTATGGCGTTTATATTTCGCAATTAATTCGATTTGCTAGAGTGTGTAGTCATGTAACTGACTTCAACACTCGTAATAAATTATTAACGGCTAAACTCCTTAATCAGGGTTATCGGTACCATAAACTACGCAAAGCCTTTTCAAAATTTTATAGACGCCATTCTGATTTAATTTCAAAATTCAATATTGGACTTAAATCTCTTCTGCAACAAGGTCTATCGGAACCCGAATTTTATGGTGACTTAGTATATAAATTCAGAAAAATATATAACCGCAATGACTTCAGCACCCAATTTCGTAAAATCATTCTTCGATATAAAAAGATTGGGTACAACATGGATATTATACGACAGACTGCATGCATGGTAGTTAACCCAATCACGGTTGGCAACTTTGCTTCCCTCTTTAATTGCACGCCGGTGGGTCAGGCCTCAGATTCTATGACGGCTCCAACGTAAAGGCTTATTGAAAATTAAAGAGATAATGTTGGTTGGTGCCTGATGCTCTGTCTCTGGTCGGGCTCATCGGAGTCTAACTGTTGGTTTTCTTTTGCTCCAGCATTTCAGTGGTTTCTTGCTGTCGAGTCCTCACCGTTGTCTCACCTCTGTGGTTCTTTGATTTCTGTGTTCACGGAGATGTTGCACTGATGAGTTAGGAGGCCTTCATGCGGACTGAACAAATTATTTGTCTAAATTGCGACGGAAGTAAGGGCGAGGATTGTGGCCACGTAAAATCAATTTAAGCCCCCCAGTGGAAATCTTCCACTGACCGTTCCAAGGCGGCTCTTCTGTGGCGATTTATTTATGTTGTTGTTTGTTACTTACTGTGTGTATCACTTGTGTCTTTTAATTTTGGATGGCCATATGGCCATTTTGTGGGAAAGTAACTGTCCATATGGCCTTCCTTTGTTTAGGTTTCCATTATGGTCTGGTCGCTTAATGTTTGTATTTCTTTCCCTTTGGTGTCTTTTATGGATGGAGTAAGTTAATTGTATCAATTCCTGATCTTTGTTTTACTTCTACTTTACACTGATTGCTTAGGGTACAGGGGCCAGTTGTTCAAAACTAATGACATTGTTAGTTAACGTATCGTTAAAACTTTGATCATTTATTATGGCAAATACGCTTATATTTTTGCTGAAAAAATGTGAGCAGCTTTTGCTTCCGAAAAAGCTGCTCACATGTTTTCAGCAAAAATAACAAAATTTTAAATATTAAACTTGCTAGAACAGTTATCAATATGACCACTAACGAGCTCGTTAAGCTAACAATGCTTTGAACAACTGGCCTCAGGAATCTAAGGAGTAAATGGGACAAACTTATTCTCTTTCCCAGCTTAACCATTATCCTGCTGTTCATGACAACCCCTACCTTTGCAAACAGTGTAGATCAAGATCAGATGGCTTCTGAAGAAGCCATCTGATCTTGATCTACACTGTTTGTCATTCAGTTTTTATTCTCCAGACTTTCGGATGAGTCTTTAAACCCAGGTCCCGTCTCCGTATGACCTTAGCTGTTGGTGCGAGGTTGGACTCAAACACTCACTCATTCAGTTTTTTAATTAAAACAAAAACATTATATCATATAATCTGATTGGCAGATAGTCAGAAATGAGTGTGGCTAATTTTATTATTCAGCAGGATATAAGGGTTTAAAAATAATCAGTCAACAAGTGCTTTTAATGCTTTGATTCATTTCTACTTTCAGTTCCATGGTGGACTTCCAGTCGACTGGCCCTAGCTGTGCTGGGCTTCTTTGGCTTCATCAATGTCTATGCCTTGCGAGTCAACATGAGTGTGGCCATTGTTTGTATGGTGAACCAAACAGCATTACGGCTTGCCGAGGCCAATTCCACGTTGAATGATACCAGCAGCCGGGTGGAGTCAAGCACCCAATGTGGCCTTATTCATGCTGGACCTTCTAATGAAACAGATGCAGAGGATTTCAGGGTGGGTAATTCTGCATGCTTGTATATATATAAACAAGAGTACCGAGATGGTCATGTATTGCTCACTGGAGCTATTAGATTTGCAATTTGAATAATCTTGGTGGAGATCCACTAGATGATGCTACATACCAAACTTTAAAGACCTGGACCTCTTTTCAGACAAAAGATTTTTAAAAAAGATTATTGCTAATTTTCCTCTTTTTTGCCATTACATTAAATGTAATTCTTTCAACAGCTTTGAGGGAGGACCACCCAAAGATCATTTATAATAAGTTTGGTTAGAATCCATTCAGAAGTTCAGGCGGACATGTTGTTTAACCCATTTTGTACCAGAAACCACAAAACGGGTAATTTGCAAACAGTGCACGCCCAGATCAGATGCCGCACAATGCGGCATCTGATCAGGCCCTACACTGTTTGCAAAACGTTCAGCCCTTATCCAAATAAATTTTGAAGAAAACACAACCTGATACCACTTAATTTTGGAATGAACTCCTGGTATATATAAGGAGGAAGATTCCATTCGGTACAAAAAGGGTTTAAGAAATTTTGGATGGGCGACAATAAAGGTTCTGGCACGATTACTCATATAATCAGTTAATGAATCATTACTGATTTGCTAGCAGTGGATGATAAGTGCAATTTACTGCCCAACGTTTTGTCTAAAATTGCTGGATGAGTGGAAAACTGCAGACCCTGATAAGATGCCGCATTTTGTGGTGTCTCATCTGGGCCTATATTGTTTGCTCAGGTCTGCTCTCCGAATATACATGTATACAGTAAAGCGTAACGAATTGTAAGAGTCATGCTCAGAAAGCCAGAAAGGTAAAGTTATTACTCCGCCCCTGCCCATCGGGGCTTGAAGAAATAGATGGTCTGCATGATGCTTCCACACAGAGCTGAAACCGGTCCCCACACGAGTACTTGTAAACTGCTTAGAGGATCTAATCCTGCCCAGGCAAAGCGGTGCGAGTCAGCCAGTCCATGTTAATAAACCCCATTGGTTCATTGGGTGGCAGGGCTTGAGTTGTCATGTCATCTCAAGGCCGGGTAAAAGTCCCACAAAATTGGAAGAAACATCTTCAAAATGACCTTTACAGTGGTGACGGGGACGTTAAACCACAAATCAAACAAACAAACAAAGTTATTACTAATTGATTGTTGATTACAGTGGCAGGATTGATAATAGATTATCTTTTCAGCTCTGATCAGCTAGCCCTTGCAAAAATGGTGTTTGGATACTAGTCACAATAGCTCCCCTAGAGCCTTCAACTTAGTTAAGCTCAAAAGTAGACAGCCATTTGGGTCTTTGTTAAACACAACCCAAGTTGTTCAAAGCATTTGTATTGTAACTTAACAATCTTATAAAATATTCTTGAAAATAAAATATAGCTTCTCATACACTAGTAATTTTTGCTAAATAAAATACGAATAGCCTTTACAAAGCTCGAGTAGATTTTGCAATTCACATTTTTGTCTGAATAAAAAAAATGCTCCCAAGACATAGATAGTGGAAGCAGTATGAATGAGCACCTACAATTTGCTTGTATGTTTGGGTTAGAAAAAAGAGGAAATGTTCTGTAAAAAGGTAACCCTTTGGAAGCAAAGACTACTACAACACAGAGCTGGAAACTGTAGAATATACAAATTCTGTTTGGGCCAGAGCATCACATGAACAAGTCTGTGAAATGAACACCCCCTTAAATCCACTTTATATAGAGAAAACTGGGGTTTACGGGGGTATACATCATTTTCCTTATTTCTGCTCCAAGACATAGGTTGTGAGTACTCGTTAGAACCGCCTCATAGAGGCGGTTCTAACGAGCACCCATAACCTATGTTTGCAGTAAAAATATCATGGATTTTCATCAAAAGTATCCATTTTAGAGATGTGAAAAAATGCCCTATGTCACACATGCGTGACATCGTAATGGTAGCTAGTTTTGGCCAGTTAGGCCTCACCAGTGATCCTCAAATATTTTCGAAATACCACACTGGAATCAATGAAAATAGAGGAAAATCATTTTTAATTAGCTTAAAATACAATCTTTAGAGCCGTTTAAGAAAAGAGCTGTTAATTTCTATTGATGTGTTCTGCTGTTGCTGTTATGGTTACTGGTATATGACTGACACCCCAAGCACCAGAAAGGAGGATCAATGAGGATAAAAAGCTAATTATATTATTTCCCATATTTGTCTTCAGAGACCCTCGCTCTGGTCACATGAACGTCCGGTGATTTTTCTTCTGGTTCCCTAGTTTTCACCCGTCTCTGATTAATGATCAGCTCAAAATGAGTGAAGAATGAGTGAATACATGTATATTGAAATGGCCATAAATCCAAAACGAAAAAAGAAAAAAAAAAAAAAAGAGCAAAAACCTGTACTGTTGGTACTTGCTAGAATCATCTTCCTGAGGCAATTCTAATATGTGTAAGTAGGGCTGGCTAATCGGAGCTGAAAAGATAATCGATTATCAGTCCTGTCATTGCGATTGATAATCGATTAGTAATCGCTAAAGTTTTTGTCATAATTTTACCTGTCTGGCTTTCTGTCTGAGCATGATTCTTACAATATGTTGCACTTTATCATATGTATATTTGAACAGACAGGCCTGAGCAAACAGTGTAGACCCAGATGAGACGCCACAGTATTCGGCGTCTCATCAGGGTCTGCACTGTTTGCCTCTCATCCAGCTATTTTAGATATAACTTTGGGTAGTAAATTGTACCTATCAAGTAATTGATTAAAAGCAAATCAGATATGATAATCATTTTTGTGGAAATTATCGATCGATTAATCGATTGTACGATTAATCGTGTCAGCCTAACGTGTAAGTGCCCAGCAACACAGGTGTTTATGAAGAAAGGTCCCTTATATTAACCTTGTTATCATAATGATCCTAAGAACGGGTAGGCCTAAACAAACGGTGCAGACCCAGATCAGACGCTGATCCGGTTCTACACTGTTTGCTATACCATGATTGGACTCCTTTCTGGGTCATGAAACAAATTTTTTAAAATTTTGGGAGAATTACAGCAAGTCCTCATTGGTGTCCAAATTTTAAGGATTTTTACGGTACTTCTTATTTGGAGCTATGTTTAATCAAAGTTTTCCTGTATTCTAACAGGATGGAGAGTTCGAGTGGAGCAAAACAGTACAAGGACTTATCTTGGGCTGCTTCTTTTGGGGCTACATCATTACCCAGATCCCCGGAGGCTGGCTGGCAACCAGGATAGGTGGGAAGAGAGTGTATGGATTCAGCATGCTTGGAGCCACCATTGCCACATTCCTAACACCTGTTGCGGCACAGACTAGTTACATATTCTTGATTGTGTTGCGAGTTATTGTGGGAATAACCTCAGTAAGTTCTTATTAATTTTGTTATAAGTAATTGTGGGAATGACCTCACTCACATATTCTTAATGGTGTTCTGAGTAATTATGGGAATAACCTTAATCCATTTCAGACTGTAAACCCCTAAACGGGTACCCTGGCAAACAGTGCAGGCCCAGATCAGACGCCGCAGAATGCGGTGTCTGATCAGGGTCTACACTTTTTGCAAAATTTTCAGCCAATTTCCAAATAGTTTTTGAAGAAAACACAACCTGACACCCCTAAATTTTGAAATGACTCGTGCTATATATAAGGAGGAAGATTTCATTTGGTACAAAACTGGTTAAAAAGTTAGATAGTCTTGATGATGTTATGAGAAACTGTGGGAATAATCTCACTAAGTTACATAATCTTCATAATGATATGATTTATTGTGCCATTACATAACTATTCTTGATACAGAATAGTGTACTTCTTAGGTAACTGTCTCATTGAAGTGATTCTAATGAGTATGCACAGCATGCCTTCTTCAAGATCAAATACAAGTAAGCTGCCAGAATTATCCAAGATAAATGGATATCTGAAGGGCTTTTGTTTGTTTGTTTGATATTAGGTTTAATATCAACACTGTATAGGTCATTTTGAAGACGTTGCTTCCAATTTTGTGGGACCTTTACCTGACATTGAGAAGAAATGACACCTCAAGCCCTGTCGCCTAATGAAACCAATAGGGTTTATAAGCACGGACGGTCTGACTAACGCTACTTTGCCTGGGCAGGCTTAGATCCTCTAAGCGGTTACCGGTACTTGTGGGTGGTCGGTTTCAGCTCAGCATGGAAGCATCATGCAGCCCATCTATTTCTTAAAGCCCCGATAGGTTGGTGGTGGTGAGGGGGGGGGGGGGGGGGGGGGGTAGGGGTTGGGGTAGGCTAAAGAAAGAATTCTGTTTATCATACAATGTCACTTCTGAGAATGAAATAACACCATGTAATAAATTTGATAATCCACTAGTAGATTAAATATGCAAATTATTTAGATGCATTCTATAATGTATTTTGGTCTCTTAAGGATGTGGCATTTACTAATAGTGGAATATTGACATTTTTTGTAAAACAATAATGTATAAATTGCGTTTTAAATGTCATATGATAAATGGAATCTTGCTTTCGTGCTTATGTATTATTGAATTTTTTAAACTTGTTGAGGAAAAGACATAAAATGCTCAGCAAAGCCTCGCATTTTATCCCTAGTCCTCAACACGTTTAATAAATTCAATGATACATGAACACTCATCTATAAGGACTGAAGAGTGAGTTTGAACTAAACCTTAAGATGCCGAGAAAAACAACATCTGAAAATTTCGTCTGCTTATGTCGTCTGCTGAATTCTCTTGCAAACTTTTTAGAAATATTTTTTTATATGGGCAAACAGTTTGGATCCATATCAGACTGCTCCTACAGGAGCAGTCTGAACTGGGTCCACACTGTTGGCAAAAATGACTGTTAAAGTAACAGGCAGACGACAAAGCAGACGACTTTGGTATTCCATGGTAAACAAGCTATCCATGTTCGAATTACGGTACATGTATTGAAGCTATGCACATGTATGTACATGAATTCCAAAGTTGGTTTAAGGAAACCTTCACACAAAACAAGATCATGATGCTGATTTATTTCAGGGGGTATGTTATCCATCTATGCATGCCCTGTGGGGTAACTGGGCTCCACCCCTAGAGAGGAGCAAGCTTGTCTCATTTACATATGCAGGTAAGTACATGCATTATGTTTAAACACTTTGCCCCTGGGCAAATATAATCAGGTGGTTCTTGTGAGCTCACTACCATACTGTCTCTTTATTTCGAAAGCAAACACTCATACACATATTGTATATAAAAAAAAGCCTCCATGGTGTAGTGGTTATACTACTCGCTTTGTAAACCAGGGGTCGCAGGATTGATCCCGGGCTTCTCCAGAATTTCGAGTCTTTAAATCGAGGTCCCGTCTCCATATGACCTCAGCTGTTGGTGAGACGTAAAACTGAAACACTCAATCACTCACTCCATGGTGTAGTGGTTATGCTACTCGCCTTGTAAATCAGGGGTTGCATGATCAATCCCGGGCTTCTCCAGACTTACGGATGAGTCTTTAAATCGAGGTCCTGTCTCCGTATGATCTTAGCTGTTGGTGAGACAAAAACTCATATATAAAAAGAGCAGATTACAGTCCAACCTGTATTAAGCAGGCACCTATGGGATAATCAAAAAGTGCTTGCTAAAGACAGGTGCTTGCTTAACACAGGTGAATTTTAATACATTTTCCTTTTTTGGGGAACTGAAAGCCTGCTTGCTTAAGACAGGTTGCTTGCTTAATAGAGGTGGCCACTAAGACAGGTTTTACTGTATTATGAGGTCACCAGAGCATGAAGTGCTCACGGTCAGTACTTTTTGGTCTATTTGGAACAATCCTATGCAATCTGAAGGGAAATGGACACATCTTAGGGGAGGCAACTCTTTCAAAATATTTCTGTGCCCTTATCAATAGGGGTCTCCTCTTAAAGGGAATGAGAACACCTTCAGGGGAGGCAACTCATGTAAATGTGTCTCCCATGTCAATAGGGGTCAACTCTCTGAGGAGCAAATTCTTTCCTTTAAGAGTAGACCCATTTTTCAGTGGGACAGGGCTTCTAGAAAAGGGAACAGGAAGTCCCTAAAGTTGTCTCCCTTTGAAAAATGGTGGAGTGAGTGAGTTATTGTAGAGTTTTACGTCCCACCAACAGCTAAGGTCATACGGAGATGGGACCTCGGATGTAAAATGGTGGAAAAACCTGCCAGGTGTTCCCATTCCCAATAAAGGAAAGAATTTGCTCCTGAGAATTTGCTCCTCAGGAGCAAATTCTTTCCTTTAAGAGTAGGTGCCTTTTCAAAGTGACTCATTTTACCACAATGCAAGGGCCCTCACCCATTTGGGCTTGGAGAAATAGATTGGGTGCATGGTGTTTCCATGCAGAGTTGCAACCGACTGCACATGAGTACTGGTAAAGGGCTTAGAGGGTCTAAGCCTTCCCAAGAAAAGCGGTGAGAGTCAGACCATCCATGCATATAAACCCTATTGGTTTCATTGGTTGCAGGGCTTAAGATGTCATTTCATCTCGGTGTCACAAAATTGGCAGCAACGTCTCCAAAATGACCTCAATAGTGTTGACGGGAAATTAAATCTCAATCCAAACAAACAAACAAACCACAACACAAACGGGTCATAAAAATTGCCTCCCTTGTAAAAATAGCAGAAAATAAGACAAGTGTGTCAGTGTCACTTAATCCTTGTTGCCTTTCACTTATACTTTCACATTCTGGCTGTCTACTTCTAAACTTAAAGAAATACTGTAAAAATGCTAAAAATGCGGACATCTTTTGCTGTAATTCTCCTAACGTAATTCTCCTAAAAGTTTGGCGAATTTGTTTCATGATCCAGCAAGGAGTCCAAAAGGTACAGAAGGAATGGCAAACAGTGTAGACCCTGATCAGACTGCTCCTACAGGAGCAGTCTGATCTGGGTCTGCATCGTTTACTATTGCATATCTGTCACAGTACTTATCATCATTATGCTAGGCTGTGCTTTGTTGTACATACATACATGTATTTTGCAGATTCAGTATAGCAGGAAGCCTTTGTTACTATCTGTAATTTTTCTTTTTGGGTTGATTGTCAGTTTGCCCACAGTTACTAAATGAATCTTGCCGCCCCCGCCCATAGGGGCTTGAAGAAATATATGGGCTGCATGATGCTTCCACGCAGAGCTGAATCCGGCCCGCACACTAGTACTGGTAAACCGCTTAGAGGATCTAAGCCTGCCCAGGCAAAGCGGTGTGAGTCGGACAGTCCATGCTAATAAACCCTATTGGTTTCATTGGGCGACAGGGATTGAGATGTCATTTCATCTCAATGTCGGGTAAAAGTCCCACAAAATTGGAAGCAACATCTCCAAAATGACCTTTACAGTGTTGACGGGGACGTTAAACCTCAAATCAAACAAAACAAAAAACTAAATGAATCTGAGCTATGTTGCTTAAGTCCATGTGACTTTCACTGACTGTGCAGATAGCATTTCAATATTAGAAGCAAGTAGCAAATAGTTGGTTTGAAAGTAGGTTGCAAAAGGCATCCACTTGGCAGCAAAAAGTGTCATTCCATTAGCAGGCACCCTGGAGATTGACCCTTCAAGAGCTTTCAAGGTCATTACCTCAAGGTCAAGGTCACTGTGGCTATTTTTAGAAAAACTTTGTCATCGCTCTAGCGCCTACATTTCTTCACCAATTTCAATATCTGTAGCTGACAGTATTTTCAGTGTATTGACAAGCCTTATTTTTCTGGCCCCACCCATCAGGGCTTGAAGAAATAGATGGGCTGCATGATGCTTCCATGTAGAGCTGGAACCTACTCGCACACGAGTGCTGGTAAACAGCCTAGAGGATCTAAGCCTGCCAAGGCAAAGCGGGACGAGTCGGCCCGTCCATGCTTATAAACACTATTGGTTTCATTGGGTGGCAGGGCTTGAGATGTCATTTCATCTACATGTCGGGTAAAAGTCCCACAAAATTGGAAGCAGCATCTCCAAAATGACATTTACAGTGTTGACCCGGACGTTAAACCTCAAATCAGACAAACAAAAAAACAAGCCTTATTTTTGCAGAAAAAAAATACAGCACAAGGTGGTAATGTTGTGGGCACTATACCAGGTAGCCACTTTCTGCTACCGATTGTTTGCCCATGTAGCGAACTGAATTTTCAGGTAGCAAATTTACTACTGGCTACTGTTAACCCTTCTCTTGCTGAATATTCATTTAAGCCACACCCATTTCTTTATATCAGCCAATCAAATTACTTGATGTAATTTATTCCTACAAATTCATAAACTGAATGCCAAACAGTGTAGATCCTGATCAGATGGCTTCTTCAGAAGCCATCTGATCTGGATCTACACTGTTTCCAAAGATAGGGGTTGTCGTGAACAGCAAGATAAGGGTTAATTTCTCACCCTGCATTTGTAAAAAAATCCAGGTGACTGTATTTACATCTGTGCTGTTCTTTAAAATAGCCCTGTGATGTCAGACTGATACATACCAAAATGGTTGATCATCTGTAAAGTCTGGGCTGGGCTAATGTACAGGGACTTTGACAAAGACTGAAGATCAAGATCAGATGCCACAGAACACAGTGTCTGATCAGGGTCTACACTTAGTAGTTTTTGTTTGGAATACTGAAATTTACAAGTTCAACAGAACAGTCTAAGTCACTCTCAGAGATAACTGACCCATCAGTGCATTCAATGGTATGTTTTTCACATTTTCAGGTGCCCAGGTTGGTAACGTGATCACATTTCCTCTAGCTGGTCTGCTGTGTAAATATGGGTTTGCCGGAGGCTGGCCCTCAATTTTCTACATTCTTGGTAAGTATAGAAGATAAAAAAACTTTTCTGATGAATAATTATCATAGCTTCAGATAAGAGGGGGTAGTAACAAATTATTTCTGTAAATTCTGCACAAAGTCTAGAAGCCTCTGTGATGTAGTGGATAAGCTACTCGCCTCGTAATCCATGGATAGTGGGATCAATCCCGGGCTTCACCAGACTTTCGGATGAGTCTTTAAACTGAGGTCCTGTCTCCATAGACCTCAGCTGTTAGTGGGACGTAAAACTCAAAACACACTCTTTCTGTACAAAGACATACGGGGTGGGTACTCATTAGAAGCGCCTTACCAAGGCACTTCTAATGAGTACCCACAACATATGAGTAGGAGTAGTATAATAGGTAATAAAGGACTTTTCCCTATTACTCCAAGAAACCAATGTTGCGGACATTTGTTAGAATCGCCATTTGTTAGAATCGCCTCGGTGAGGCGATTCTAACAAATGCCCATGACATTTGTTTTGGAGTATTAAATAATTACAATATTCTTGAATTTCGCCATTAGGGCCCCGCACTGAAAGTGTGGGTGCCCTATAGTAATCATTCTGTCCGTCCGTCTGTCTGTCCGCACCAACGAAACGACATTTAGGGGGCAAAAAATTTGGACATTTTGACACTTAAGTATATATTCGTAGGTCCAAATGGGGTTTATTCCGTTATTTGGGTACTTAAGTGGCAAAAATTCACTCTTAGGTGGCTTGCCGCTTAAGAGAATTTGCCGCTTAAGTAGTCAATATGCCGACGCCTAGCCACTTAAGTATCCGTTCGTGAGAACTTCCGTCTGTCCGTCCACAAATTTTTTTATCCTCTGATAGCGCTGCCGGGGCCCTAGTCAGTTTCACTGACAGCTCTAGTTTATTGTCTACTTCTGAGCTAAGGCTTCGTTCCATTGAAATTGCATCATATCGAGTTTTGTCGATACATCGAATGTCAGTATAAAGAGGGTTGACTATACTTATATGAGCCCCGCCAAGCGAATTTGTGTCTTCGAGCATTCCGTCATGACAAATTTTAACTGCGCATGCCCAGCCATTCAGAGGGGCCAGTGATATGGCTTTCTGTCTGAAGGTTCCTCTTGATTCACTGCTTGTATGAGCGAGCAGCGAAGGTTCTGGCGAGACTGCACAGATGCGCAGGCTCGCCTGAACCTTCGCTGCTCGGATAGGCGATAAGTACCAAAATCCCTTGACGGGGCCCATATCATTATGACTAGGGCTGGGTACCACCTTTGGAAATTGGACTGTGGTATACCACAGTATACACCCATGTACCGCGGTACGTACCGTGGTATACCACAGGTTTCAAACACAAAGTGTTTGTACTTCGTAAAATAAAACAGACAAATAAACAGAGAATCAGAACACGTTTTCTAGAGGTTTACGGTTGCGAAAAATGTGACATTGGTCAATAATATTGTCTTTGCAGTTTATCTGGATGTGAACTTTACTGATTGCCATTTATATGTCCATGGCCTTTCACTAATCTTAGGCCAATAAATTAGTTAATCCATTATTATTAACAAATAAGACACGATTTTTTTTTCCAAATTGCCATGTGATAATGAGCGTAAAGTAAGCCAAGATTGCAAGTCTTTCATTTCATGTGTCACTTAATATCGATACCTGCTGGGTCAGGACACGACCATGCCTGATGTTTAACCCGCCTATATAGCGGTTCTTTTGATATTGCGTAAATGGCTTTAGTTGGCTAAGTATTGAGCACATTTTATAATTATTGACAACATTAAAAACGTCGGGTTCTTCAGAAGTCGCCACATGCTATCTCCCTCCATTATCCATTTGAACTGTCTCTGGCCATTATTTATTCACAGTTCGAGGCAGTGCAATAAAATTGTATATATATCATCGGCATAATGATTTTATAAAATGCAACAGTAAAACTTATTCGTCTTTCAAAACATTTTTATCCAGAAACAAACGAAATGTGTAAATAAAAAAGTGTTGATACTATGTCAGCCCGACATATTTTTACTCCAGACATAAGTCAATACAAAGCTAAAGCAAGAACTACATGTCATTATTATATTATTGCAAACGAAACCGTTTCTTCCTCTCCATTGCTGCACAGACTGATCAACACACAACATGCTGTCTTGCGATGTCATCTTTGTCAGTTGTGCACCGATAAGCAGTGCATATAATATATGTTACAAAGTTTTCACGCAAGATTACTTTGAGCCCCAATTAGCAGGATTAAACTGTTATGCGTTGGTTATAAATTTATTACCTCTTTATCTATGTTAATCCGAAGTGACCTGCATGCGGAGCATGCTCTATTAGTTATTACCGCTATTCATCTCAAGTATCCGATAATATTAGCGCCCTATCAGTCGCGTCGGAGCCTTTGAACTTAACAGTGCTCAGCATGACTTGTGGCGCATTATAAAAGACGAGAGGTATTTTTTCGTGGCCGACGCTAGTGAAATAGTTTCGCAAACATATATTTGTTCTAACGCAAACATTGAATTACATGTATTAAAAATTTCCGATAAAATGGGGAACTTGCCAAAATTACCGGTACGGCCAAAAGTACCGCGGTGCGTACCGCCAGAAGAAAATGTTGCAGTTTACCAGTGCACCCATTTTACCACTCACCCCTAACTCTGACCAGACTGAAAGAAAAATCCTCGATGGCTCAAACTTTATACCACCATCTTGAACACATTTTTATGGTGTCAATGGTGTTCAAGCAGTTTAAGTTTGTTTGATGTATATGATTGTGAACAACAGTTTAAAATGTTGTTTGAATGTTGTTTTTTTTTCAGGCATTTTAAGTTCTGTTTGGTTTATTCTCTGGATGATCTTTGTGAGTGATTCCCCTACACAACACAAGAGGATTTCAAAGATTGAGCGGGACTATATACAAGAGTCATTGTCCAATGTGACTCTCTCAGCTGACAAATCACATGAGAATAAGGTTAGAAAGTCGTTGGTTTTCACATCTTTGACAAACATCCTAGAGTGCTCCAACTCATTTTGATCTAAGTGCCACATGGCAGGGATGGGTTGATGTGTGTAGGGAGTGATCTTTGGGATAAATCATCACCTCCTTTTTATCCCCACTGAGCTATTGTGACTGATTTATGTCCAAAAATAGATATCGTAAAAATTCGGACACCTTGAGGACTTGCTGTAATTCTCCGTAAATTTTAACAAGTTTGGAGTCCAAAAAGTGGAGGCAGAATGGCAAACGGTGCAGACCCCGATCAGACTGCACCTACAGAAGCAGTCTGATCTTGGTTTGCATTGTTTACTTTGGCTTCTCTGTCCTAATACCTAGGCTTATTACGGTACCTATACTAAAACCTCTTTATAACACTATTGTTTGGGTCGAAAGAAGTCACTGTGTCAATTAAACAACCGTGATTTATCCAAACTAATAAGTTTATATAATCTATGCATTTTAGGATCCATTTTTAGCTCGTCTGTTTTTTTGAAAAAAAAACTTTCGAGCTATTGTCATCACTCCGGCGTCTGCGTTGTCGTCTGGCGTCGTCGTTCCAAAATAACTTAACCTTGGCTATAACTTAAAAAGTATTAGACCTAGCCTCATGAAACTTCATACACACACTCATCATCACAAGAGCTACATTTTGACCAAGGACCATAACAACATTGTTGATTTTGGCTGAATTATCTCCCCTTTTCCAATTTTTTTCTGAAACACATTTTTGCTCTCATTTTAATACTATTCACAACAGAGCCTTCAAACTTCACATGAATGTTCCTTGGGACATGACCTTTTCAGTGATACCACACTTTTTGATCTGTGACCTTGACCTTTGAACTTTGACCTATTTTTCGAAAATTTAACCGAAAACCTTAACCTTGACCATATTTCCAAAAGTATTTGGCCTACCTTCATGAAACTTCATACACATACTCACCATCACAAGAGCTACATTCCCTACAAGTTTTATAACTCCATCTTGCAATTTGATTGCTCTTGTTTGACTTAGAACTTTGGTTTTCTACAAGAAACTGCAGACGAGCGTTGGCACCCGCATGCGGTGCTCTTGTTAATCCATGCTATAATATCTGAAACCATATTGTTAAGAGTTTTTGGGCATTGCAACAGATAAAATGGGTATTTAAAATTTTTTGTAATAATTGAAGGATAGGTTATCTTATTTCTCCGTATAAACCTATGTTGTTGGTAATTATTAGAAATGCCTCATCGAGACGGTTCTATTGAATACCCACAACATAGGTTTTTATTGAGAACTGACAAAAATTATCCTTCAGTTATCACAAAATACGAGCCTTATCTGTTACTATGGTTTAGGTGTATTTAACTAAAATCACTGAGGGCTACAAATTGGTTTCAAGTAAATGACATTTATGGATTGATGTGGCAAGGGTGGATGGAGGGAGTTCGGCACCATCTTGTTGCAGCCATTAACCCTTGTCCTGCTAAGCCCGGATATGTCTGATCTTTCAACCAATGCAGATCCAGATCAGATGGCTTCTTCAGAAGCCATCTGATCAGGATCTTCATTGTTTGTCATTCAGTTTATGAATTTGTTGCAATGATTTGCATCAAGAAATCTGATTGGTTGATAATCAGTGGTGGGTGTGATTTATGCCTAAAGAGTGAGACCCAAATCTCTGAGTGAGACCCAAATAAAGATGATTCTTGGAATGGCTTGTCTGCACCATATGTCAGGAATGAATGAATGAATTTTGGTCCATCTGGGTTCAATATTTCATTGCAACCTATCAAAGATTTCACTTTATTTTGGTGACCTTGACCTTATTTTAAATGGTTAAGTTATATTTTTGATGGGGTGACATAGTTTTATCTGAAAACATATCTACTGATTTGTTATATTCTCATGCTACAGGTAAGGTGATAATAGCAGACATAAAAAACTGTTAAGGGGAATGGGAACACCTTCAGGGGAGGAAACTCCCATGACAATCGGAGTCAGCTCCTAAAGGAAAGAATTTGCTCCATTTAGAGTTGACCCCTTTTTTACGTGGGACAGAGCTTATAGTAAAGCAAACAGGAAGTTCCGAAAGTTGTCTCCCTTTGAAAAAATGGCGGAAAAATCAGCCAGGTGTTCCTGTTCCCCATAAGGTGGGTATTTTGTGAAAGTAGAAGGATTGTATTTTTTAATTCTCGATAAAACCCCATGTTGTTTGTTGTTGGTATACTGGTATGTTATGAATACCCACAACATTGGTTTATATGGAAAAATAAGGAAAAATATTAGTCATTTATCACCAAATACCCATCTTATCTCTTTTACTTTTAACATCCTAAATACTATAAAATATTTTTTAACATCAACCGTTTGACGCTTGTGACCCACAAAGAGGGTTAGTATATACTAATTTATTTTAGTTCGATTGCGATAGAAGCTTCAAGCTTATTTAATCGCTCTCGAACACTCATTCCGGATGTTTTCACGTGTGCGAGAGAGAGGCAGTGACTATTACACCACTGCTACCCATTTACACCTGGGTGGAGTGAGGCAATGTCAATACGTGTCTTGCCCAAGGACACACCTCGATACCGGGTGCCGGATTCGAACTCACAACCTCTCGATCATGAGTCAAATGCATTAACCACAAAGAGGGTTGACACATTGTTTAGCACAAAACCATCATCATCATCCCACCTTATCAATTGCTATGATACTTTATTTTATTTGAGTGATGCCAAGGGAAAATATGACTTAAAATATACAGTTAGTAAATACACAAACTAGCCTATGAACCTACAGTCAGAACACAGCCTTCAATCAAAACACATCACAAATGCATCATAACACTATTGTTGGGATCGAAAACATAATGTTACGTCAAAACAAAAATGTTTAGATCATATGAGCCCCGCCAAGCGAATTTGAGTCTTCGAGCATTCCGTCATCACAAATTTTAACTGTGCATGCCCAGCCATTCAGAGGAGCCAGGGATATGGCTTTCTGTCTGAAATTTCCTCTTGATTCACTGCTTGCATGAGCGAGCAGCGAAGGCTCTGGCGAGACTGCGCGAATGCGCAGGCTCGCCTGAACCTTCGCTGCTGGCATAGGCGATAAGTACCAAAATCGCTAACGGGGCCCATATAAAAAAATGACCATTATGGCCATTTTTTTCTGCAGAATCTTTGCATTTTGGATTATTAATCTATTCATTTTCAGGGGCCACCTTTTAACTTGTTATATCCAAAACCGTATTATAATCAACCATCTTATAGCGAGGTTGTGGTGTAAAAATGTTAGGATCATATAGAAAAATGTTTCTATATAATCTCTACATTTTTGTTGATTTTTCCATATATTCAATACATTTTTGGGATGCACCTTGAAACCGTGTTATATCCAAACCATGTTATGTGTGTGTGTGTGAATTCCGGTTTAACGTCACTTTCAACAATTTTTCAGCCATATCACGACGGTGTCTGGTTGCGACAGGGAGCTCAATGCTCACTTTTATAGTGCTGCCTCACTGAAGTATCATGTCCCAGACACATTACATGATACCACACCCAGTCACATTATCCTGACACTGGATCGACCAGTCCTGGCTCTACCCCGTAAATCTGAGTGCCAAGCGAGGAGCAGCTAGTACCATTTTTAACGACTTTGGTATGTCGCGGCCCGGGATCGAACCCGTGTTCTCCCGTTCCCCGGAGCGGACACTCTACCAACTGAGCTATCGGGGCCGGTCCAAACCATGTTATAATGAACCATGTTATAATGAGGTTGTGGTGTACTGACAGCACTGGTGGTTTGATTGTTTCTGAGAGAGACTGGGAAAACTGGCCTGAATGGAGACGAAGACAGTTTTGTTTTATCCTTAAATATGTATATTTTAAGCAAACATTGTAGACTCTGATCAGAAGTCACATTCTTTGGCATCTGATCTGGGCCTACACTGTTTACTAATGTCCCAGCACATGAGCCCAGTCAGGTTTTACAAGATAAGAGTCATACCAGTACTCGTGTGGTCAGTTTCAGCTTTGTGTGGAAGCACCATGCAGCCCAATCTATTTCTCCAAGACCTGATGGTGGTGGTGGGGATGGGGGGTCAGCACAGCCTGATCTGAGCCCTTTACTGTGCGTCCATTTCTGAAGACATGATTTTACTTGGCATTTGCTCAAGTCATTGTTACTTCTATTTTCAGCCACTGGTTGTTCCATGGTGTAGCATGTTTAAGTCATTGCCAGTGTGGGCTATATTGGTAGCTAATATTACAACTGATTGGGGCTTGTATTTCCTGTTAACAAGTATACCTCTGTATATGAGCGAGGTGTTGAGACTCGACATATCAACGGTGAGTATTTAAGGGGGATGGACAGACCTGATACACTTTCCACCATTTTGTTTACAAGGAGGCAAACTTGACCCCTTATTCATAATTTGCTTCCTTTTTAGGTCAGATCCTTTGCAAATGGGTCTACTCTTAAGGGAAAGGAAGAGTAGACCCATATTAATATGGGTGACAAGAACTCTCTCTTGAAGAGTAGACCCATATTAATATTGGTGACAAGCAGTCTTTGAAGAGAAGACCCATATTAATATGGGTGACAAGCATCTTCTTTGAAGAGTAGACACATATTAATATGGGTGACAAGCATCTTCTTTGAAGAGTATACACATATGAATATGGGTGACATGCATCTTCTTCGAAGAGTAGACACATATTAATATGGGTGACAAGCATCTTCTTTGAAGAGTAGACCCATATTAACTTGGGTGACAAGAATATCTGAAAGAGTTGCATTCCCTGGAAACCAGTTTATTTCCCTTAATGTAACTAGGTTACAACTGTTTTCTTAATTGTCACATTTTAGTTACATATGGAGAAACATTCAATTATCAGCTTTTTGTTCTCTGTCAAAAACACCCTCAGGAAAAAACAGCATTGGACTACCTGTCATTTTAACATTAAAGTACAAATTGTTTAGCCAAGACAAATGCTATCTTTATGAAAGACAATTTTTGAGTACTTGTTTGGTTCCCTGCCCACCCAATCCCTTAAGAAGAAGATCTACTTTCAAATTTAAGTTGGTAACCAGGCTCTTTCAGTCTTCACTCAGGCTCAGAGAAACAGCTTGATTGCTGCCACTAAATTACAAGACATGTTCTTTCATGGCATAACTTATTACTGGGTATTAATGAATGAAGTAAATGGCATATCAATGAAGAATACAAAGTTGATATAGTATCAGTGCTAGTTGCATGCAGTCTGGATTTCAGCATCTTGCCGTAATGATCCTAAGTATTTGGACAGACTAGTCTAAGCACAAATAGTGCAAACCCAGATCAGACTGCTCCTGAAGGAGCAGTGTGTTCAGGGACTATACTGTTGCACTTTCTAGACTCCTTGCTTGATCGTGAAACAAATTTGTTAAAATTTTAAAAGAATTACATGCTTATAAACCATATTGGTTTCATTGGGCGACATGGCTTGAGATGTCATTTCATCTCAATGTCGGGTAAAAGTCCCACAAAATTGGAAGCAACATCTCCAAAATGACCTTTACAGTGTTGACGGGGACGTTAAACCTCAAATCAAACAAACAAATATCCATAAAAACCTCTGTTGTGGGTATTCATTAGAACCGCCTCGTCGAGGCAGTTCTAATGAATACCCGCAACATAGGTTTATATGCAGAAATAAGGAAAACTATCATTCAATTATCACAAAATACACACCTTATATGTTGCTATGAACATGTACAACAAAAATACAAAAAGGGGGGATTTTGTCCAGGGGGATTTTGTCCGTTATTCTATCCATATATTAATGATAATTTTGCGAGATTATTCTGATTTTGTCTTTAAAAGTTCTGTTCTATGTCATCATTAGAATCACCTCAGTGAGGTGATTCTAATGTCTACACACAACATTCCTTAATTTTATTGAATATCGAAAAGAATCCCCATTATACCTCATGATCTTTTGCTATGATTAATCAGCATTACTTCAAATTACCCATCTCTCCAACACAGTAAAATTCCTATATTAATACCACCTTTGGGACTGTTCAAAAGTGGTCTTAATAAGAACAGTGCCAAAGGTGGTCCCTGACCAGAGGACACTGTAGGCAGAAACCATAAAGAAAGATTAAGTGCAGCCTTCAAAATGAGCTTTTTAAAGCGGAATTAGTCTTAATTTTAGGTGGTCTTAAAGGGGAATTTCACTGTAGTTTAATGGCCACAAGGTGTATGTGTGTGTGTGAATTTTGGTTTAACATCACTTTCAACAATTTTTCAGTCATATCTGGTTGCGACAGGGAGCTCAATGCTCACTTTTATAGTGCTGCCTCACTGAAGTATCATGTCCCAGACACATTACATGATACCACACCCAGTCACATTATCCTGACACTGGGTCGACCAGTCCTAGCTCTACCCTGCAAATCTCAGTTCTAAGCGAGGAGCAGCTAGTACACTTCTTAACGACTTCGGTATGTCGCGGCCTGGGATCGAACCCGTGACCTCCCATTCCATGGCCCCAAGGTAGTGGTGCAAGTTGGACCATCCAATACATATACGCCCTATTGGTTTCATCTGGTGGAAAGGCTTGAGATGTCATTTTATCTCGGGTAAAAGTAAAAGTCCCACAAAATTAGAAGCAATGCCTCCAAAATAACCAAAATAGTGTTGATGGGGATGTCAAACCTCAATTTAAACAAACAAACAAACAAACAAACAAACTCAAGTACTTGAAGTTCCATTGTATATACAAAGCTGCATCCATTCCAGCCTCACCCCCCAATCAACTAATTGTAACCAAAATTGTCCAAAGTTGGTTTTGG
Organism: Lucinisca nassula; assembly: GCA_963580285.1. Lineage (NCBI taxonomy): Eukaryota > Metazoa > Mollusca > Bivalvia > Lucinida > Lucinidae > Lucinisca > Lucinisca nassula. The sequence continues at coordinate 133,330,194 of OY757010.1, read as the reverse complement.
GGGCATACAAATTTAAACACAATAAGTTCCTAATAAACACAAGTCAGCAATTTGTCCCATTTAAATTATTGCAAAACCGTAATAATTGATACCTTTCAATGAACTTAACCCTTGTCCTGCTGAGCCCGGATATGTCTGATCTTTCAAACAATGCAGATCCAGACAAGCCATCTGATCAGGATCTTCATTGTTTGTCATTCAGTTTATGAATTTGATGCAATGATTTGCATCTAGAAATCTCATTGGTTGATAATCAGTGGTGGGTGTGGCATATTTAAATATTCAGCAGGTCAAGGGTTAAAGCACTTTCAGCTTCAGCAGACTGCAAAATCTTGCCCGCTAAGTTGTTGTCAACTATACTTCTTGAAAAGGTATTGGGTGAGTGTTTGCGTTTTACGTCCCACCAACAGCTAAGGTCACACGGAGACGGGACCTCGGTTTAAAGACTCATCCGAAAGTCTGGAGAAGCCCGGGATCGATCCTGCGACCCCTGGTTTACAAGGCGAGTAGCGTAACCACTACACCACGGAGGCTTCTTAAAAAAAAAAAAAAAAAAAAAAGGTATTGGTGTGCAGTTACTAGATCATGTGCTCTGATTACAGCAAGTACAATATACCCTAGTAAACCCCCACTTTCCTCTGCATAAAGTGGGGTTTACATGGATTTTTATTACACAGACTTGTTATCCTGATGTACAAAGCACTCATTAACAATTATCACTCCCTTGGCTAATTCAGCAGACGACAGATTGTCCTCTACCAAAATTGCTCAAACCATTCTGCTCGGATGAACAAGATGGGCACCAGAGCTAAAAATAGAAAAACCTTTAAACAACTCCTCCTTAACCAGTGGATGGATTTGGAAATAGTTTCACAGGAATGTTTCTTGGGTGACTCTCTACCAAAATTGCTCAAACCATTCTGCTTGGATGAACAAGATGGCCATCAGATCTAGAGCTAAAAGTAGAAAAAAAAAATAACATTATTTTTTTTACATAGACTTTTAAAGGAAAAACCTTTAGAAATCTTCTTGTCTCAAACCAGAAGGCACAGGTCTTTGATATTTGGTATGTAGCTTCATCTAGATGAGCTACCAATACTGTTCAAATTATAACCCTTGGGCCAGATATGGCCCCGCCATGGTGCCCACTTATTTTACTTAGACTTATAAGGGAAAAACCTTCAAAAAAACTTTTTGTCTGAAACCAAAAAATATTTCAGTATGTCATCTGCTGAAAAAAATTCCCAGCATGCAGAGCAATAAACCATTACACAAACAAGCCTTTACAAATACATTGGCACCTTTATCGCCAAAATAATGAAAATTTTATAATGAAAAATTGTGATATTTTTCTTATTTCTGCTCCAAATATAGATTGTGGGCACTCGTTAGATCCACCTCATCGAGGCAGTTCTAACGAGGACCCACAATCTATATTTTAGAGCAGAAATAAGAAAAATAAGGTATGCCCCCGGAAACCCCAGTTTCACTATATTAAAGTGGGGTTCAAGTGGGTCAAAATTATATAGGCGTGTTTTCGTGATGCACACAACAAATGTGATGTAGTGGTTAAGCTAATCATCACATAAACCAGGGCTGATGGGCTTGATTCCAGATTTCTCCACAAGATGAGTCTTACTTAAGAAAACACGCCTATACTAATACATTGTAAATTTTACCGCTGAAAAAACGAAAAATTAAAGACGAAAATTGTGATAATTTTCTTATTTCTGCTCAAAATATAGATTGTGGGTACACGTTAGAACCACCTCATCGAGGCACCACAAAAGTTCAAGAGCAGATGACCATCAAATTTCTTCAAAGTAGGCTTCAGAGAAAATAAAGCTTGTCAGCTCACGTTAATCCTCTGCTCAGCAGATGATTCACATGTAATATCTTTCCCCTGCAAATATAAAAAAAAAAAAAAAAAAAAAAATGATGTCTGCAAATTTTCACTAGGAGCAATCTAATCAGGGTCCACACTGTTTGTATGCAAAAATATGTTTAAAAAGTTTGCAAGAAGATTCAGCAGATGACATAAATGTACAACATTTTCAGATAGCGAAAGCAGTTTTCATGACGCATTAACCCATTTGGTACCAGAAACCCCAAATCGGGTCATTGGCAAAAAGTGCAGACCCAGATCAGGCGCCACAGAACGCGACGTCTGATCAGGGCCTGCACTGTTTGCAAAAAGTTAAACCATTTCCCCAAATAAATTTTGAAGAAAATACAACCTGACACCCTTAAATTCTGAAATGGACTCCTGGGGCCAGTTGTTCAAAGCATTGTTAGCTTAACAAGCTCATTAGTGGTCATATTGTTAACTCTTCTAGCAAGTACAATATCGTAAATTTTGGTATTTTTGCTGAAAAAATGTGAGCAGCTTTTGCGTCCACAAAAGCTGATCACATTTTTTCAGCAAAAAGTTCAGCATGTTTGCCAAATTTAATGATCAAAGTTTTAACGACACATTAACTAACGAAGTCGTTAGTTTTGAACAACTGGCCCCTGGTTTATATAAGAAGGAAGATTCCATTTGGTACAAAAAGGGGTTATGGGTTAACTATCTCACAGAAATGATTCCCGTGCTCAGGGTTATAAAACTCTTTTCATGCTCAGCACAACTGAGAATGTATTTTGTCCTTCATATAAATGATTGTTTGCATTTTAATATTTATTACGATAACTCACCCATGGGGCATAGAGGTTTTTTCCACATCTCCAAAATGGCTACTTTTCTGATGAAAATCTGTGATATTTTTTTATAAATGTTCAAAACATAGGTTGATGGTGGTCATTAGAACCGCCTCATTCAATGAGGCAGTTCTAATAAGTACCCACAACCTCTGTCTTGGAGCAGAAATAAGAAAAATAATGTATACCCCTGTAAACCTGTTTTCTCTATATAAAGGGGGGGGGGGGGGTTTAGGGGTGTCATCATTTCACGGACATGTTCATGTGATGATTCAGGACAGATATTTCTACTGATTTAAGCATGAAAAAAAAAATATAAAAGTATTCTGAAATTTATGAGCAATAAAATTTCATGCTCAGTTGATATGATCTTGGAAAGGGTTTCATAACTTTGGGGTCATTCTGGTCTAATGAGATTCTACTGGTCATTTTGTACAGTGCAACTCAAAGTCTTACATAAATGTTTTGTCCATGTTCTGCTGTCCAGTGCACTGTACAGTCCAGTAATCCTATGTACATACTCAAGATTTGACTGGCCATTTGTTTTCATGAGACCTTCTTCTATCTACTCAAAGCTTACCAGAGCCTTCATGGCCTAATAGTGGAGGGAGCAAACTCTAAAAGATTATGTCTCTCACTGCTGTAAGTCTGAGCAATGCTGAGATCAGATCACATGTAAGACACCCAAGTTCTACAATATAATGTGAGGTGTTTTTTTCTCAGGGTATGTCTGTTTTCCCACACATCTGATTAGCAATCAGCTCAATTTAAGTGAATTGATCTTGAAAGAACCATAAACTAACACCAATGCTCTAATGCCCAGAGCACATGTATTCTACTGGTCATTTTTACCCATGAGACCTATAATAGTCTCGCAGAAATGTTTCCAGTTTGGTCTCATAACATATTCACCATTCTCCTCTATCCAGTGCACACGTGTAAACGTCTCATAGTGTTTACGCAAGGCTGTGGGCATGTTGCTTATTTTCAGTTTCCCCTTGATCACCAGAACAATTGGTTTTTCATCACAGAAAGCCTTGTGTACCTCCTCTCTACACCAAGGCTTATTGATGAAATTGTCTGAGAGAAAGAATAGAATAACAGAGGACTGCTCAATACATCTCATTATTTCATTGTGTATTGCATATCCTGGTCTAAAATGTGTGCCCCCTGTTGCAACACAGTCAGACTCAGTGTTCAGCATCTGTTTTAGTTCAGACTCTAGTTTAGGATACACCTTGGTCATAACAAACTCTTCATCATCACCAGAAAATGACAAAAAGGCAACATATTTCTTTCCAGTTTTGCCATATGTTTCTATTCCTGCTTCTTTTAGTCTTTTGAACTTCAACCTTCTTCTTTCTTTTACCACAAACACTGCTGTTATTGAACTCAGAATGACTGTGATGACAGCTAAAGTTATAAAAACTGTCTCCACAATCCATTCCTCACAGCTGTAATCAAGTTGTCTGACAGAAACCAGATTAATACCATCAGTTTTATTTTCCTTTGAGCATGTGTATGTTCCATTAAGGTGTTGATCCACAACAAATTTCAGAAGACAAAGATTGTCACAAGAACAGGACAGTGGGTTTCCTTCTAATCTTAAACCAGCAGATATTTCATATGGACCTTTGCTTGAGTGTGAGGAGTTCTGATTGAAATGCAGATTTTTCAGTAGTTTACAGTTTGCCGAGTCTAAGATGACAATTCTGTTAAAGCTCAGGTCTAGATATTCCAAAGCTTCTAGATAATTGATACCAAAGTCCAATGAAACAAGTCTGTTATGTGATATGTCAAGAGTCCTGAGATTTCTGTTATGCCTCAAAGCATTGTTTGGGATGCTTATGATGTTATTTTCTGAGATGATCAGAACTTCGAGGTTCTGCAATGCTTGGAGCAATGAGTTGGCATAGTCTTCGTCAGTCAGTGCCTGTCCTAGCTTATTTCTGTTCATGTCCAAATGACTAAGTGCTTTGAATGGATGCACTAAATCAGGCTGGATGTAGGTTAGGGAGTTGTCTGAGATGTCCAGTTTTTGGAGATGTTTAAACTGGTTCCCAATACAGATTGTTCTGTTGTTGGAGAAGAACTCAGCTGTGATGCAAAGATGCGTTGAGTTGTACGTGCCTCTGAACTCATGAATGACTGATTTGAACATATTCCTGACATGAAGTTCTTTTAGGTTGAAAGGAAGGAAGTTTGGACCAAACTGACTATTCTCACAGAATTGCCTGTAATATGAGAATGAATTTTTGCACTCAGCTTCAGTGAGAGGAAAGTATGGATAGCTAGCATCTAAAACTTGTAGATTGGTAAATACTGCCTCTGGAGATTGTTTATAGTACTTGTAAATCCATGGCAAAGAGAAAACAGCCTCTCCAGCTCTAGAAACATTGAAAGTTTGTAGCTGAGGAAGTAGGGAGAGAGGAGGTGGGTACTGGGAGATGTCAAAGATAGTGTTGGTGCCACTGAGGTCAAAAACCTGGAGAGGTTTATTCATCATTGCATTTTGTAGACCGTCTATATGAAAATAATCTGGAACTGGTGTATGCCTGATAGTAATATTTGAGAGGTAGAGTTGAGTTATATTAGGTAGGACATCCTTTCCCTGTAATGTGGATACTATATGATGGTATTGTGAATAATCATAGTATGTATTATTGCTGAGATCCAGCATTGTAACATCAGTCAGACCATGGAAAGCACTGTCATTTATCTTCAGGTAACAGTTACACATGACCTTTAGGTTTTCAAGATCCCCAAGCCCTTTAAACTCATAGCCCTGCAGTGTCCTGTCAGGTAAAATTTCTGTCTGATTCAGTTCTTTTCCCAGAGTCAGTGAGAGATCAGTCACAGTTTGCCAGCCAGGGGTAGTAAAGTTCATGACTGGTTGTAAGGGAACTTGGTGTGCTGTTACTCTAGTTACATTCTCTGGTATGAAGGATGGCAAACAGTCATAACATTCTATATCAGGGACATTGCACACGCAATTGTCAGGACACTTTGAGCTCACGCTACAAATTATCAGTAGCAGTAGACATACATTTGGGTACAAAGCCATGTTTCTTTATGTTTACGGTATATTTTCTATCTTAAAGATGACTTTCTGTCACCTGTTTCATCTATAGGCTAGAAAAATGAGGTAATATTCACCTCACTGCTCTTAAAACTATACTAGTACACCACAAGACTTTACAACACTACTGTTGTCCCAAATCACAACTGTGGAAACAGTCCTATATATCCAAACAAACATGTACAGATTTTATAGAAAATACAGCCATCTATAAATCATGTTACATCCAAAACTGTGTTCAAATGAACCGTTTATAAAGATGTTATGTGTAATATACTTAATCTACTGTAAGTCAATTAAGTTATCATGAGAGTACAAGCTAACAAATTCTAAAACAGCACAGCTAGAAAATGCACTTTTTCAGTGGTTATGGAAAAAAAAAAAAAAAAAAACATATTTTACCGAAAGCAAGTGTTCTAAGTACACACATTAAGTTCATCACAGAATAATATACAATTGTCAGTACATTTTCTGCTTGCTTACTGATGAGTGAGATTGTGTCTTGATCACTCTATGAAGGTCGGCAAGACACTGTTATGGCCACAGTAGGTAGAGTGATAATTTCTTTTCACTGTCTTTTTGTCTGTTTCCTTGGAGATAGCTGATATCAAACAGGATCTTTTGTTCACAAGTTGAGCCAGTGAGGTTTACTGCAAATAAAGGTTAAAATACTTGTATTTTAGGTGAATAAAACAACTTCTTTGTTGGCAAAACAGCCATGACATTGTAGCATCAAAACAAAAATTAATGCTTTCATACAGAAAATTGATTGTATATAGTATGTAGATTATGTAGAAAAGAAATATATTTATTCTATGCAATCTGACAATTGCCATGTCATATTAACAAGTCCGTGAAATGAACACCCCTCTACAGTCCTCTTTATATAGAGAAAACTGGGGTTATCATTTTACTTACCTCTGTTGCAAAACATAGGTTGTGGGTACTCATTAGAATCGTCTCAAGTAACTGTTTCAGGGCTATGAAAGATTGCACTATTTCAAACAGGTTGTGTTATCATAATGATTCCTTCCCTTACAGCTGAAGTTGACAATTACCCCTACTAAATATTTGTATTGAGCAAAGTGGAAGATTTATTAGCAAACCTTATGTAGAAATGGATGTGTTTTATTGTTTGAATTTCTATTTTACATCCCACAGACAGGGTGGATGAATGTCATTTGACCAATCACCGGTAGCAATTCTGATTCTGACAGGCATAAGGAGACAGGATCTAGGTTCAAAGTTTATCCAAATGACCCAGAAAGACTTGGATCATGTTGAACAAGCAGTTTTGGACAATTTATTTGGTGAAAATCTTTTGTTTGAATTAACCTCAAAAAGAGGTAATACTTGTCTGAAGGGGTAATTGTCAAGAGGGCTAGTTGTCCACAAGAGTAATTATATGGAGAGGTTATTGTCTAAAGGGTATTTGTCCAAATGGGTAAATGTCCAGAGTGTTAATTGTATGAAGGGTTAGTTGTCCAGAAGGGTATTTGTCTGGAGTGTTCATGTTCCAATGGTGTATTTATCTGGAGGGGTAATTGTCCAAAGGGGGAATTATCTGGAGGGATAATTGTCCGAAGGGGGAATTATCCAAAGGGGTAATTGTCCAGGGGTAATTGTCCAAAGAGGGAATTATCCAAAGGGGTAACTGTCCAAAGGAATAATTGTCCAGAAGGGTAATTGTCCTGAAGGGTAATTCTCCAGAGTGTTAGATGTCCAGAGGGGAATTGTCTGAAGAGGGGTATTCTTTGTCTTGAGGGGTAATTGTACTAAATGGGAATTATCTTGATGGGTAATTGTTCAAAGGGGGATTATCCAAGGGGTAATTGTCCAGAAAGGTAATTGTCTAGAGGGGTAGTTGTCCTGAGGGGCAATTGCCTGAAGGGGTAATTGTCCAGAGGAGTATTTGTCCAGAGGGGTAATTGTCCTGAGGTGTGGAATTGTCAGGAGGGGTAATTGTCCAAAGTGGAAATTATTCAATGGGGTAATTGTCCAGAGGGGTAATTGTCTGGAGGGATAGTTGTCCAGAGGGGTAATTGTCTGGAGGGATAGTTGTCCAGAGGGGCAATTGTCTGAAGGGGTAATTGTCCAGAGGGTTATTTGTCTGAAGGGGTAATTGTCTAAAGGGAGAATTATCTGGAGGGATTATTGTCCAAAGGGGTAATTGTCCAGAGGGGTTATTGTCTGGAGGGGTAAATGTCCAAATGGGTAATAATTGTCCAAAGGGATAATTGTTTGAAGAGGTAATTTTGTCTGGAGGGGTAATTGTCTAAAGAGGAAATTGTCCAGAGGGAGAATTATCTGGAGGGGTTATTGTCCAAAGGGGTAATTGTCCAGAGGGCTTATTGTCTGGAGGGGTAAATGTCCAAATGGGTAATAATTGTCCAAAGGGATAATTGTTTGAAGGGGTAATTTTGTCTGGAGGGGTAATTGTCTAAAGAGGAAATTGTCCAGAGGGGTAATTGTCCAAAGAGGAAATTGTCCAGATGAGTAATTGTCTGAAGAGGTAATTGTTCAGAGGGGTATTTGTCTGGAGGAGTAATTGTCCAAAAGGGTTATTTCCAGAGGGGTGGTTGTCCAAAAGGGTAATTGTACAGAGGTGTAATTGTCTGGAGGGGTAGTTGCCCAGAGGAGTATTTGTCTGGAAGGGTATTTATCCAAAAGGGGAATTATCTGGAGGAGTAATTGTCTGAATGAGTAATTGTCTGGAGGGGAAATTGTCGGATGACAGGAATGGTCTGAAGGGGCAGAGGTCTAAACCCTACTTTTAACAATAATATGGTTATAATAATGATTATAGCAATAACAATAGTGGTTACAATATTAAAATTATAAAAGATAGTGATAATAATTTTACCTGTAAAACCACTAGTTCATGATGCATTATTTAAAACATCAAAGTTACTGATCAGTATAATTTTTTTCTTAATAGGTAATGACAAGAATAAAAATGATAGTAATAATAATGCATCTTAAAGTGAATGATCAGTTTGACATGATCTTAATAGTGATGACTGGGTTTTTTCAGCCTCACGATCTTATCAGTATCTTTACATTTTGCTTTATGGGCCTCGGTGGCCTAATGGGTAAGTGCCCTGTCTCTTTATCATAAGGTTTCTCCCCACTGCGGATTCGAGACTGGTTCGGGTTAAATGTGAAATGCCAAGTTCTGCATCAGGTCAGGTGTTTTATAATGATCTCAAAATAAATGACACAAGAGATATAAATGCTGCACCATCGCAAATACTCATTTATCTAAATTTGACCTTTGACCTCACTGCATGACCCCAGGGGGTCAGCTCAAATTTTGGATACCTTCGTGCACATCTGTAGTCCCTAGCAATATGTGTACCAAATTTGGTCATCATAGGCCAAGTAATAAAAATGAAAAAGTAACTGCATTCACAAGCATTTTCTTGAAAATTTGACCTTTGACCTCACCCCATGTCCCCAATGTATCAGATCAAAATTTGGATACATCCATGCACATCTGCAGTCCCTAATTAATATGTGTACCAAGTTTGGTCACCAAAGGCCAAGAAATATAAAAGAAATTGCATTCACAAGGTTTGTGACAGACAGAAGGAAGGATGGTTGTACAGACAGCCATCTGGATGGACACCCATTAAGAAACTAATATACCTATTTTTATGTCCCCGGTAGCGACAGTGGGACATATTGTTTTTGCCCTGTCTGTTTGTTTGTTGGTTGGTTTGTACATGGACAACTTTAATGTGGGTCATAAATATTGAACCATTGGAGGTAGAGTATTCATATTTGGCATGAAGGTTCCTTGTGACAAGAGCTTCACATTCATGCAAAACAATTTGACCTATGACCTTGACCTTGAACTTTGACCTACTTAAAAGAAAAAAATAACATTGGTCATAACTTTTAAACGGCTTGGGATACTGCCTTCATTATTTGGCATGTATGTTCCTTGTAACAAAAACTTGACAATTATGAAAAAAAATTGACCTGTGACCTTGACCTTTGACCTACTTAAAATAAAAAATAACATTTTGGTCATAACTTTTGAACAATTTGAGATACAACCTTCATATTTTGCATGTAGGTTCCTTGTGACAAGAGCTTTACATTCACACAAAAAATTTTGACCTGTAACCTTAACCTTTGACCTACATAAAAGAAAAAGTTAACGTTGGTCATAACTTTCAAACCCTTTGGGATAGGGCCTTCATATTTGGTATGTATGTTCCTTGTGATAAGAGCTTTACATTCATGCATTTTTTTTTTTACCATGACCTTGACCTTTGACCTACTTAAAAGAACAAATAAAATTGTTCATAACTTTTGAACCGTACATGATAGAGCCTTCATATTTGGCATGTAGGTTCCTTGTGACGAGCTTTACATTCATGCAGAATTTTTTGACCTGTGACCTTGACCTATGACCTACTTTAAAGAAAAAAATATTGTTCTTAATAACTTTCGAACCGTTTAAGATAGAGCCTTCATATTTAGTGTGTAAGTTCCTTGTGCCAAGGGCTTCCCACTTAAACCAAAAATCTTGACCTGTGACCTTGACTTTGAACTGTGACCAACTTTGAAAAAAATGACCATGCCCGGGGACATGTTTCACAAACACATCTTGTTTTGTGTGTGTTTTTTTGTGTGTGTGTGTGTTTTTTTTTTCTAAAAAAGTAGGTATAATAATTTTGAAAGAATAGTTCTACAGACCAGCTACCGGTAATAACCCATATTTTTTGTTTCGCGGAGAAACCGCCTAACGCGAAATCGGCTATTTTCTCCGCAAAACAGCGAGAAAAGATAAAATGAGCGAGAAATTTCTCGCTGAAATTTCTCCCGGTTTAGCAGAGAAAATTCTCGGCGAAAATTTGACCGATTGCTTTCATTGAAAATGAAATTACCCGCGTTTCGCGGAGAAAAAAATACAACTGGGCTTACGTGAAATTTTCGGCTCGTTATTATGTTTTCGTTTGTTTGGCATTGTTTTTGTAAACGAAGCCAAATGATAGTCATTGTTAAATCATAATCAAATATTCTTCCATGTTACACAATTTCATTTTAGTAATTTATTTCTCCTTTGTATAATCCCTTTCTAAAAGTCTCATGACAACTTTTATTCACATCACGAAAATACGCCTATTTATTTGTTACCCGCTTAAACCCCACTATTAACTGGGGTTTACAGGGGTATACATTATTTACCTAATTTCTGCTCACATAGATTGTGGGTACACGTTAGAACAACCTCGCTGAGTCGTTTTAAAGTGTACCCAAATTCTTGAGCAGAAATATGAAAAAATGCCAGAATTTTTATCCGAAAATTTTCCGTTTTTAGTGGTAAAATTTTACAATATATTTGAATAGGCGAGTTCTCATAATGAGTCGTACATGTACATGCAGGTTATTAACACCATAATGATGTGTGACATTTACCAAAAGCTCAGCTTGATGAAATAGATGGGCTGCATGATGCTTCCACGCATAGCTGAAACCGAACCGCATGCGAGTACTGGTAAACCGCTTACAGGATCTAAGCCTGCCAGAGCGTGTTTTCATGATGTCTGGTCAAATTTATTTATTTCGAGCCGACCGCGCTCAACTCGTAAAGTTGCAGAATTTGAACCGAACGAGGTGCGAACCACAGCAGTGAGAGTCCTAATGAGTGTCAGCGCTTTAAGGATGCCCGTTATAATTGGGGTGTTTACTGGATTTACGGCACTTTCAAGATTATTTCGAATGGACTGCTAATCAGAGTTGAGCGGAGTAAGACCACCTTCTGTTGCAGATCTTGGCGTCTCATAATGTGGCCTGAGCAAGGCGCAAACCACAGCGGAGAGACCTAATGACCCGATGATTAACCCTTTTTGTACCAAATGGAATCTTCCTGCTTATACAGGAGTCCATTTTGAAACTTAGGGTTGTCAGGTTGTTTTTTCTTAAAAATTTAGTCCGGGAAATGGCTTAACGTGTTGCAAACAGTGTAGGCCCTGATCAGACGCCGCGTTCTGCGGTGTCTGATCTGGGCCTCCACTGTGTGCCAAGGTACCCCTTTAGGGGTTTCTGGTACTGAATTGGTTAAGGGTCAGCGCTCTTACCCATTAGGACACGGGGGTGTTACCTTCGGGGTGTACAGTAGACTAAACAAGATACCCAGGTTGCATGACTGTACAAATTTTGCTGATTATCTTGGAGAATTTTGTAGTTCTGCTCCAAGTTAGAGATCAGACTTATATGCAGCCTTGGAATGCTTGCCGCGCAATTTAACCATATTAACCTTTTTTGTACCAAATGGAATCTTCCTCCTTATATATTGCATGAGTCCATCTCAAAATTTAGGGGTTTTCAGGTTGTGTTTTCTTCAAAATTTATTAGGAAAATGGCCGAACTTTTTGCAAACAGTTTTGTGGCGTCTGATCTGGGCCTGCACTGTTTGCCACGGTACCCGTTTAGGGGTTTCCAGTCTGAAATGGGTTAATGTACATGTATGAGCAAAATTGAATTGTAAAGGCAAGAAACACAAGCGGGCCTTCATGTGAGCTTAAGTGTAAGCATCAGTGATGTTCAATTACTTGCAGTGTAAGAAATAGATCAACCAAAATGTATCTAGTGAAATCAGTGCCCACATATACATGTACAAGCCGGATCCCCGTTAGTATATACATTGAGTTTGATTTTTCTAAAGTACTCCCAATATGGTGAACCGATAGAAAATCAACAGTTTTCAATTTATGAAGCGTTTGCACAACAGTAAAAAAAGGAACCATTCATCATGTTCATACTGCGTTGTAAAGTGCATAAGATGCAAATCATTAAGATTCCAACCGGATCAAATTCATACTTTACGGTCGCTAGAGTTGTCCATCTTTGTACAAAGAACATGCATGTCGTCATATGCTTCAAATTTTGTGTACCAAATTTTAATACATGAAAAAATACATGCACATGAACAAATATACAAGTAGGTATAGGCAGATTTCGTGGAGAAACACCGTGAAAGACTTCACCTGTACTAATTGGCTTTCTCCGAGAAAAAGCGATGTTCATGGAGAAATTTCGCGGCGTTTCGCGGAGAAATTAACCGCTTTGAAAGGCAATTTTTTTTCTTCTTGGAGAAATTTCTCGCTTGTTCTCCGAGAAAAAAAGCCTATTACCCCGGAGAAAAAAAAATATGGGTTATTACCGGTAGCTGGTCTGTACATACAACTCGAGTGACTAGTGAAGACTCTGATCTGACTGTATGGCTGTGCTGGTCATGCATGGCAGCTTGTGCCACATCGTGTATAGTTCATGAAGTTATTATTATGGAAGTAACAAAGATGAGAAACTGAGAAAAATTTCTACCTTCTGAATGTTCTCCTAGTGGTCTTTCTATCTGTTTAGAGACTCAATAGAGTTTCTTCACAAGATACATTAATTTTCCCTAGATAATATCAATGTTTTTAGCACTGGATACATTAGTCTCTAGAATGTCCAGATAATTTCAACATTTTTAGAACAGGATACATTTGTCTGCAAAATGTCTTGATAATTTCAGTGTTTTTAGCACAAGATACATTTGTCTCAAGAATGTCTTGATAATTTCAAACCTTTTAACACAAGATACAGTCATTTGTCTCAAGAATGTCTTGATAATTTCAATGTTTTTAGCACAGGATACTTTTGTCTCAAGAATGTCTTGATAATTCCAATCTTTTTAACACAAGATACATTTGTCTCAAGAATGTCTTGATAATTTCAATCTTTATTTCACCGGATACATTTGTCTCAAGAATGTCTTGATAATTTCAGTGTTTTTAGCACAGGATACATTTGTGTGAAGAATGTCTTGATAATTTCAATCTTTTTAACACAAGATACATTTGTCTCAAGAATGTCTTGATAATTTCAATCTTTTTAACACCGGATACATTTGTGTGAAGAATGTCTTGATAATTTCAATCTTTTTAACACAGGATACATTTGTCTCAAGAATGTCTTGATGATTTCAATATTTTAACACAAGATACATTTGTCTCAAGAATGTCTTGATAATTTCAATGTTTTTAGCACAGGCTACATTTGTCTCAAGAATGTCTTGATAATTTCAGTGTTTTAGCACAGGCTATATTTGTCTCTAGAATGTCTTGATAATTTCAATGTTTTTAGCGCAGGATATATTTGTCTCAAGAATGTCTTGATAATTTCAATCTTTTTAACACAAGATAACACAACCTCATTATAACATGGTTTGTTATAACAAGATTTTGGATATAACACAGTTTCAAGATTGATCCCAAAAATGTACAGATTATATAGAAAAATGACCATAAATGGTCATTTTTCTATATAATCTATACATTTTCATTTTGATATAACACTTATTTGATTGTTATTTAACTCACAGGGTTTCTGCTTTGGACCACAATTACAAAAGTGTTATAAAGAGGTTGGGGTGTATAAAGTGGGGTTTACAGGTGTTTTCTTTACACAGTACTAGTCTTAGTACAGGATAAACTGTTACCGCCATTGTTGTTTTAGCTCCTTTTGTTTTCACTCTCACATCTAGAATCCAGAGTGTCAACACTAAGTAAGACTTACTGACTAACTTAAGTTACAAATTTCATTGTCTTAAATAGTGACTGAGACTTCCACAGATATGGAAACCTGATACAAGGCGGATATGATTTTGATGTAAACTCAGACTCCTGTAATCCACCCCAAGTTATCTGACTCAGCCATCTATGATACAGATAGGGGATGGCATACCTGTGTAATGTCACAATCAAATTTAAAGTAATACCTGAAACTCTTAACCCGTAAGACACTGAGAAAAAGTACATCTGAAAATGTTGTCTGCTTATGTCGTCTGCTGCATTTTTTTTGCAAACTTTTTAAAAATATTTTTGCATACCGGCAAACAGTGTGGGCCCAGATCAGACGGCTCCTAAAGGAGCTATCTGATCTGGGTCCACACTGTTTGCAAAAATTTATTTTTAAGGTAACCGACAGACAGCAAAGCAGATGACAATTATCGTGATTGGCATTTTATGTGTTAACATGCTGATGTGGTTATATTGGTTTAACTCTTTGCCTGCCAGTCACAATAATTGCTATGTTGTCTGCTGGTTACTTTAATTTAAAAGTGGCTCCATGGCCCAGTGGCTAAGAGCGCTGTCTCTTAATCATTTGGTCTGTCACTGCTGCAAAAAATATGCCTGAAAGGTTTATAACAGATAACATAAACATACAACATTTTCAAATGCAGTTTTTCTTGGAGCTTTAAGGGCTAACCCATTTACCCATTTTGGATGGGAAGCCCCAAAGCTGAGCAAATAGTACAGGCCAAGATAAGAGCTATGTGTCTCATCAGAGCCTTCAGTGTTTGCCATTTCTTGAAACATTTTCATAAATAACCAACCCATTTTGTACCGGAAACCCCAAAATGGGTATTTGGCAAACAGTGCAGGCCCAGATCAGATGCCGCAGAATGCGGCGTCTGATCAGGGCTTACATTGTTTGCAAAATTTTCAGACGATTTCCAAATCATAAGTTTTTGAAGGAAACACAACTTGACATCCCTAAATTTTGAAATGGACTCCTGCGTTATATAAGGTGGAAAAGTCCATTTGGTACAAAAACGCTAAACCTGATTACCCTTAATATTGAAATGGACTCCTGCTATAATATGGAGTCAGGAAGACACTGTCAGTTGTTAGAAATGTACAGCATGTGGCAAATTGTTACAAAACCAAGTTCTTCAACTGTGATGGGGTATTATGATGCTGTACAGTCTGTGTGATTTTTTTTTTTTGAAAATTCATGTCTCAGTGCTCAGCAGAGGAAATAATGCTTCATGTTTCATGTGAATCATCTTTCCAACAGGGAGGGTGTTCCATAAAAATCCTAAAAATCTGGACACCTTGAGGACACGCTGTAATTCTCCTAAAATTTTAACAAGTTTGTTTCATCGATGATCCAGCAAGGAGTCCAAAAGGTGCAGACGGAATGGCAAACAGTGTAGACCCTGATTAGACTGCTCCTTCAGGAGCAGTCTAATCTGGGTCTGCACTGTTTGCTTAGGCCTATCTGTCCCAATACTTAAGATCATTTCGGTATCCTGAGGTATTCAGGTTTCTTCAGACCAGATTAAATCCATCCCTTGTTTCAAATTGACCAGAAAAAGAAAGGTAAGAAAACCACAACAAATGGATGGGTGGTCTGCCAAATGATTCGCATGAAACACTAAACCTAACTTGCTCTGAAAAATAAGAAATGAATGAAAATGTCAACTGCGTCAATTTTGTTTGGCACTTTTATGTTAATGGGAATGTTACATTTGTCTGTGTCATGTCATAAATGTTCTAAGAACATTTTCATGTATTTCTCCATAAAAATATTTTATACTGTAATGATCCTAAGTATTGGGACAGATAGGCCTAAGCAAACAGTGTAGATCCTAATCAGACTGCTCCTTCACAGTGCAGACCAAAATCAGACTGCTCCTAAAGGAGCAGTCTGATCAGGGTCCACACTGTTTGCCATTCCTTTTGGACTCCTTGCTGGATCATGAAACAAATTTGTTAAAATCTTTGCAGAATTACAGCAACTTCTCAAGGTTTACGGTAGCTCTATGTAATTGTCAGCATAACTTGAGCATATACCATATTTGCCATGATAAGAGCACAGTGTGGTTAGACTATAAGAATCTTAAATGGGTGTGAGGGGTGGATGGAAAAAATTCATCCCGAGGTTCACTGTACAGCATCAGGATGTGGCCAGAGATCCCGAGGGACGGATTTTCCATCCACCCCTCACACCCATGTAGGATTCTTTTTCTTGCATGCCTTCTATTTCTGAGCGTGGGTTTTTAATACTGCAGTCACTTTGATTGCGGACATCCGCCATATTGTGATGACACTACAGTGATGTTCAGTGTCATCACACAACGTGTTGTGATGTCAGCCTTAACAATGGCGCATATGAGATCGTATTCAACCAGTGCACTTATCAGACACGTGAGAATATTCGATTTTGGGTAAGAACACCAGGGTTAGAACAGAATTTCTATCCCAAGCTAAAGCTATGGATTTCCTTATCTGGTGTGCAAGAAATTTCATTCTAAGCATAAAAACAAGCACACGTTCAGGTACAGCCAAATGCTCAATATACCAGATACGAGTTCAAGTGTATTGAGAACACACTGATCTGTTTTCAGAATGGTCTATACTCTGCTCTACCATACATAGCTTTCTGGGCAATGATAAACATCGCTGGCTGGCTAGCTGACTTTATACAGTCTAAAGGTTGTATGTCAACTGGAGTGACTAGGAAAGCCTTCACAAACTTTGGTAAGTACTCCTCAGTACATAATACTGTAAAATTCCCCATCGGGGCTTGGAGAAATAGATGGGCTGCATGATGCTTCCACGCAGAGCTGAAACCGACCGCACACGAGTACTGGTAAACCACTTAGAGGATCTAAGCCTGCCCAGGCAAAGCGGTGCAGGTCCATGCTTATGAACCCTATTGGTTTCATTGGGTGGCACGGCTTCAGATGTCATTTCATCTCATTGTCAGGTAAAAGTCCCACAAAATTGGAAGCAAAGTCTCCAAAATGACCTCAATAATGTTGGCGGAGACGTTAATTCTCAAATCAAACAAAAATCAAAACAGATATTACAACCATCTTTGGGACTGTTCAAAAGTGGTCTTTAAGATTACTTTTGAACAGTTCCAAAGGTCGTCTTATACAAGAGGGCACAGAGTATAGAAAATATAAAGAAAGAACCACTGAAACATTTCAAATATGCTTTTAAAAGCATAAGTAGTCTTAATTTTTTAGCTGGTCTTAATAGCGAAATTTTACTGTCTACTTGCCCTCACCTGTCGGGGCTTAGAGAAATAGATTGATGACACAGTGAAACCGGTGTTATGTTTGTTTATGAGTTGATCTTAGTTCTGGACCGGAGGTTTTAAAACATTTTTCAGGCTTAACTCACTTCAGCACAAAATTGCTAATGCTCATAACTATTAGTTAAATACAAAAATGACACACTTTTTCTGCTCAGATCAGTAAATCGTGTCATCTGTCCTGCTCATAAATTCTGAAGAAGCCATCTGATCAGGATCTTTATTGTTTGTCATTCAGTTTCTGAATTTGTTGCAATGATTTGCATCAAGAAAACTGATTGGTTGATAAGCAGTGGTAGGAGTGGCATATTTAGATATTCAGCAGGTCAAGGGTTAAGCTTTTCTGATCATATTTGCAGGAATGATCGTGCCCGCTGTCATGCTGATAATTCTTGGATATATAGACTGTACCAAGCCTGGAGCCGCCGTCACCCTGCTAGTACTGGGTGTGAGCTTGACTGGTTCTCAGTACAGTGGCTGGGTAGTCAACCACATGGACATAGCCCCAGCATTTGCTGGGATCCTGTTTGGTATTTCTAATTCTATAGCAGCTGTGACAGGGTTCTTATCTCCAGTGATTGTGGGAGTAATAACTGCGGTATGTATACAATGAAACCTACACCTGTGGACAAAAAAACGGTTCAAACTTCTATGATGTACCTTTCAATGAATCTCTTTGTATCAAGTTAGTTTGACAAGCAAATGTCTAAAACTGGATCAAGAAATATGCATTGTTTGGTCACATTTTGGCAAGCACTTTTTCCATTTTTAGGTCTGATTGACATTTGAGATGTATTCTGATTGGACAGTGCAGGAGTCTGCTATGACATGTACACCACTTTGTGTTTTGAATGTATTCCTAGCTTGCAACTGACTGACAGGATGTAAGAAAATATTGAATGAAACATCAAATCAAAATAAATGAAGCCCATAAAAGTTTGGGCGGATTTGTGTCCACAGGTGTTTGTTGAACAAGCACCTTGGGGAATGTCAAAAATTGCTTAAGACAGGTGTTGTTTAACACAAGTGAATTTAATCTGATTTGTCCCTGAAAGGGACCCTGGAAAGTGACCTTTTAATACACGTGAATTTAAACTAATTTGTCTCTAAAAGGGACCCTGGAAAGTTGCCTTTTAAGGAGGGTCGCGCATAATTGACTCTGCCGTAATCAGGTTCGAATTTTTACCTCAAAATGATTTTTGTTTCTATTTAGTTTTCAAAGTGTTTTCTGAGGTTTTTGTAACATTTAATAACCATTGCAATGTACATTTTGTTATAAATTATTTTGCGACTTCATAGACTACTTTCCGGTCTAGTCCGCATGGCTGGAAGCACAGGAAAATAGAGGGATAAACAGACTAACCCTGTTTTTTTCCAGCTACTGGTTTGTTTCCTCCGATTGCAGCCCATCAGCTGTCCATGGCAAATCTGAACTCTCTTTAACGCACGATGTTTGCTTTATTTTTCCATTGGTGTCAAAAATATAGCCTCGAAGAGTCTATCAGGTCACATATTCCACGGCCATACTTTGTCAACACAAACAAAACAATGAATCAATAGTGACGTTTACTTTAGTTTGCGTGACGTCATATATATGGAAAGAAAACACTGCCATATTTGATAACTAAAAGTGCAGACTGTAATGCCTGGCAGCACACAATATTCTTTTAACTGCCAGTCGCAGTCTCAGGTTCAATTACTGTTAAGCCATCTCAGTGAACAAATAGCCTATGTCAGCACCCATAATTAGGATCTTGCACTCAACAGGTGTAGGCCTACTGGTAAACTGCTTAGAGTATCTAAGCCTGCCCAGGCAAAGCGGTGCGAGTCTGCCTGTCCATGTTAATAAACTCTATTGGTTCAATTGGCGGCGGGGTTTTATTTGACATTTCATCTTAAGGTCGGGTAAATGTCCCACAAAATTGGAAGCGAAGTCTCCAAAATGACCTTTACAGTGTTGACGGGGACGTTAAACCTCAAATCAAACAAACAATAATCAAGCATAAGCAAAAGGGTGTACAAGAAAAAATCCCTTTGATCTGTTTCGAATATAAAGATGATGGTTTAGGTTGTGCCACACGGAGCCTTTGTATGCCCACATATCCACCATCATAACAGAATTTTGTCAATGTACCAGCTCCAGCCAATCGGGCTGCATGATGCTTTCACGCAGAGCTGAAACCGACCGCACGTGAGAACTAGTAAACCGCTTAGAGGGTCTAAACCTGCCCAGGAAAATGGGTCCGAGTCGGACCGGCCATGCATATAAACCCTTTTGGTTTCGTTGAGCGGCAGGGCTTGAGATGTCATTTTACCGTCAACATAATATTGGTCATTTTGGAGAGGTTATTTCCAATTTTTGTGGGTCTTTTTACCCGACATTGTGACGAAACCTGACAGCCAGTGAAACCAATCTATATATTTATAAGGACCGTCCGTCTTGCACCACTTTACCTGGGCAGGGCGGTCTACTCGTACTCATGAGTGATTGGGTTAGTATCATGCAGCACAATCTTTTTCTTCAAGGCCAGTTCAGGGCTATCATGCATTATAGAGACTATATATATGAGAACTTTTTGGGCGACGCCTTTGAAGTGGTGTAGCACACTGAAGTGATTCAGCTACGATTACAAAGGCCCCCCAGAACAGAACTCGCATGACAAGACAAAGCACAATGATGAAATGCATTAGGCTGAGAAAAGAGCCTTGAGGAACACCGACCTTCAATTCGAATTCTTCAATGGAACCAACACAAAAACGCATACGGCTCCGCGAATTAGCATACACCCACTGGACCATTCGAACATTCCACTCCTCCACTTCAAATTTTCTCTGTGCCTCCCAGATGACTTTTCGAGACACTCAACCAAATGCCTTCTCAAGGTCCACGAAAGCCACTATGTGGGAATGCAACTGCCATTTTGGCTTTCCGCTAGTGATGTTTCCATTACGGTCTAGTTATTCATGTTCGTGGTTCTTTCCCTTTGGTGTGTCTGATCGGAGGTGTTGGGTAATTGTATCGATTCCAGTTCATTGCCATCACTTCTATCCACTTTCGGAAAGTAAAAGGATAACTTATCTCACCTACCTTTCACAGTTTGCATAAACAGGCAATAGATAATTAAATAGCGTTTCCGGTCAATATGGCATGAACAAAAAAACTTGTCAGAATTATAGAAAAAAAATAATTAGAAGTGTTTCTACTTTCCCTATAACGTTGGCAGGAAGTTAAATGGGAAAAAGGAAATTTTTATATTATTTTGCATCAGCTTATTGTATTTTTTTTTTTTTTTTATCAATTTCAACCCATTTCATTAGGGGGTGGGGTAATAGATTGTCAAAAAAGAAAGCTAAAATGTTTAATAATGTTTACCAGGTATATTAATAACATACATCTGACATTGTTTGAACGTCTGCGACAATGTTAATGGCTTCATATCTTTTAAACATGAACAAAACGACAATATGGCTATATCAGAACATGCATTTTTTGGCCAGAAAAATCCTTTTTTCACACCATAAAACTTATAAATGAAATTGTGTTTCAATTCTAATGAAATACTTTGATTAATATCACATTAAGGAAGCAAAAGTATGTGCAATAATAAAGGTATAATCCTTGTTCTTGTCATTTAAACAATATCTTAATGCTTTTTTAGCCATTTTTATTGGGGGGTGGGGTAATTTTTTCTGCAATATTTCTCTCAGATGCCTGGTGACATGGTCAAATTTCACGCCTATTTCGTGTATCTAATATTATTACACAATATATGTGAAAATAAGAAAAATCTAAAGACGAAAAATGCATTTTTCAAATATAGCGAAAATTGCATCCCAAAACAGCAAAACATGCAGAAAAGGACATTTGTAAATAGGTGTTTCGACAAAAATCTGTGAAAGAGTTTGTCTTTCACACATAGGTACGCAAACATGACATTATCCTGCATTGTGTTTTTTTAAACCAAACTTGGAAATATTGTTTTAAACAATTGTTATCGACAATTTGTCAATGACTGGGGTAATTATTGAAACATTCGATAAATTCGAAAACAGTACCCATCTTTAAGGCTAAAAAGCTCGAAAAAAAGCCTGGTGTGCCTATATTTTTATACCGGCAAACGAGTGCAGAGATTTCAAGCTACAAAATATAAGCAAATAAAAAAAATCTAAAGAGAAAAGAATTACTCCCCACCCTCCTTAATACAGGTGAATTTAAACTAATTTGGCTCTAAAAGGTACCATGGACAATTTAAACTAATTTGTCTGTAAAAGTGACATTGGAAAGAGGCCTTTTAATACAGGGAACTGCTTAACAGAGGTGGCATGTAAGGCAGGCTCATTTTGGTATCTCAGACTAGGAGGTTTTGTGACCAAGATCAAAATACTGTTTAAGCAACAGAAAATTGAACTTTTAGATTCTAAAATTTAACAGTTCAGTTTCATGTTGCCTAAACAGTATTTTTCTCTGATTATATACAATAAAAATTCTGTGGCTTGAACACAAATGAATTATTTAAGTTGGCTTCCCATGCCATAAATTGTTTAAGTTGGCTTCCCATGCCATAACCTTTATCCAGCTGGACACGACAACCAAACCTATCTTTGCAGTGTAGATCCTGATCAGATGGCTTCTGAAGAAGCCATCTGATCAGGATCTACACTGTTTGTCATGCAGTTTGCGAATTGAACAAATACACTATATCAATTGATTTGATTGGTGGATTATCAGAAATGGGTGTGACTAAATTAATTTATTCAGAGGGATATGGATTAACAAGTATTTTTGGACAAATTAAAAAAACAAATGTTATTGTGTATACTTGCTAGAATTGCCTCATGGAAGAGATTCTAATAAGAACACAGAACATGCTTTATTTTATAAAAGATCAAAAGCGGAAATCCCTACATCATCGCCATTATTCCTCCTGACATGGGATCATAATTAACCCTCAGGGGCTCAAACTGCCCCTCTCACAAAACTGTAATTGGTCCCAAAGGTGTTTAGTTCATCTATATTTGTGGCGGCCCCCGCCCATCGGGGCTTGAAGAAATAAATGGACTGCATGATGCTTCCACGCAGAGCCGAAACCTACCCGCACACGAGTACTGGTAACAGCTTAGGGGATCTAAGCCTGCGCAGGCAAAGCAGTGCGTGTTGGCCGTCCAGTGCTTATAAACCCTATTGGTTTCATTGGGCGGCAGGGCTTGAGATGTCATTTCATCTCAATGTCTGGTAAAAGTCCCACAAAATTGGAAGCAGCGTCTCCAAAATGACCTTTACAGTGTAGACAGGGACGTTAAACCTCAAATCAAACAAACATCACATCATAAAAATAATATGATCTTACATGTAACAATCGCCCCCGCCCATGGGGGCTTGAAGAAATATATGGGCTGCATGATGCTTTCACGCAGAGCTGAATCCGGCCCCCACACTAGTACTGGTAAACCACTTAGAGGATCTAAGCCTGTCCTGGAACCCTGGTGCGAGGCGGACCGTCCATGCTAATAAACCCTATTGGTTTCATTGGGCGACAGGGCTTGAGATGTTATTTCATCTCAATGTCAGGTAAAAGTCCCACAAAATTGGAAGCAACGTCTCCAAAATGACCTTTACAGTGTTGACGGGGACGTTAAACCTCAATTCAAACAAACGAACAAACAAAACTAACATGTAACAAAACATGGCTTCCGGCCCATAACTTCATGCCACCATCATTGATAACCTTATGTTTTCAACTGACATTCTTCTGAACATCTGAACTTCTGAACATCTTTGCAATAAAATCTAATTTGAAATTGTTATATTAGCCCTTGTCCTGCTGAGCCCGGATATGTCTTATCTTTCAAACAATGTAGATCCAGATCAGATAGCTTCTGAAGAAGCCATCTGATCAGGATCTGCATTGTTTGTCATTCAGATTGTGAATTTTTTGCAATAGTTTGCATCAAGTAGTCTGATTGGCTGATAATCGGTAGTGGGAGTGGCAGATTAAAATAGTCAGCAGGACAAGGGTTAAAAACAGAATCTTACAATCATAGTAATTCCATATGAAATTTATGAAACCCGCCAAAGGCTTGTTTCATGAATTTCATATGAACTGACTACTGGTGTTTGTTTGTTTGAGGTTTTACATCCCCGTCAACACTATTAAGGTCATTTTGGAGACGTTGCTTGCTTTTGTAAGACTTTTACCCGACATTGAGATGAAATAACATCTCAAGCCCTACCGCCCATAAAAACCGCTGGGGTTTAAGGAGCGGTCCGACTCGCATAACTTTTCCTGGGCAGACTTAGACCTAAGCTGTTTACCAGTACTCCTCCCTGTCGCAACCAGACACTGTCGTGATATGACTGAAAACTTGTTGAAAGAGACGTTAAACCCGAATTCACACACACATTATCAGTACTCAAGTTTGGTTGGTTTCAGCTCTGCGCGGAAGCACGGTGCAGCCCAAACTATTTCTCCAGGCCCCAAAGGGCGGGGGTGCTGAATACTGGTGTAAGATACTGTTTATAATATAACAATTTTAAATTACAGTAGAACTTCGATGGCTCGAACACCGATGGCTCGTTTACCATGGCTGAGTCAAATCCGTTCTTGAGCCCCTAGGAAATTCCTCTACATAAGAAATAGTGGGTGATAATTTAGGAGATTTTAGTTTTTTTATCTTACAAATGTACCCTGTGTGTACTCATTAGAATCGCCTCAATGAGGCGATTCTAATGAGTACACACAGCATACATTTTTATTTACAAACATTTTTATTCTAGAACACCGAAAAGATGTCCCAAATAATATCATTATGCTCCTTACAGTAACCATCAGTGTCTAGAACTACCTCTGTCTCGAACAGATTTTCGAGGTCCCAAAGGTGTTCGAGCCATTGAAGTTCGACTGTAGCTATGTTATTTTTATGTAGGACAAAACAAGAGAGCAGTGGCAGATAGTGTTCTACATAGCAGCTGCTATCTATGGTATCGGAGCCTTATTTTACACCGCCTTCTCTTCTGGTGAAGTTCAGCCCTGGGCAAGAGACGAAAGTGCAGATATAGAGATTAATGTGGCAGAGTTACAGCCCTTGGACAATGGTGATCTCAAAGAAAATAAGGCAAAACTGGATGCTTCGGAAACATGCTAGCATATGTGTGACACATTCTAGCAGATATACCAGTAGCATATCAGTCAGTTGGAAAGGGATGAATCTGGTCATATCATCATATCAGGGCCCAGTAGTTCAAAGCATCATTAGATCAACACACTCGTTAGTGGTCCAACCTGTATTAAACAAGCACCTGAGGGATAATCAAAATGTGCTTGCTCAAGACAGGTGCTTGCTTAATACAGGTGAATTTCAATGCATTTGAAGTTTTTGGGGAACCAAATGAATGCTTGCTTAAGACAGGATGCTTGCTTAATAGAGGTGACCACTATGACAGGTTTTACTGTATTCTATTGAGTTCAGTATCTAATACTGTGGTATTTTTGCTGAAAAAAATGTAAACAGCTTTTGCAATTGCAAAAGCCGCTCACACTTTTTCAGTAAAAATAGTTGTTCTTTTTGCCAAAGGAAATTATCAAAGGTTTAACAATGCCTTAACTAATGATGTTAGTATGGAAAAACTGGGCCCAGATCATTTTGATCCATGTCTGTGAAAATGGGTCTTCAGACATGTATGCAGTGAAGGATTAAGTGAGTCTGTACACCTTTAGTCACATGTTTCCATGGCCTAGTGGGTAAGAGCGCTGACTCATAACCCATTGTATGCGGGATATCCCTAAAGGGGTACCAGGGCAAACAGTGCAGTCCCAGATCAGACGCCGCAGAATGTGGCGACTGATCAGGGCCTGCACTATTTGCTAACAGAATTTTCCTTCAAAAATAGAATAAAAATGAAAAAATAGGCCTGTCACCCCTCATATGACAAATGGACTTGTCCAACATATAGCAATGGAAGAGTCCACTAGCATACAATGGGTTAATCATTAGGTCTGTCACCACTGGGTTTGAGCCTTGCTTGTCTTACATGTGAGAATAGATGCCATGTTCTGCAGTGGAAGCCTGGGTATTTTTTCTCCAGGAACACCGGTTTTAATAATTAGGGGCCAGTTGTTTAAAGCATCGTTAGCTTAATGAGCTTGTTAGTGGTCAAATTGTTAACTGCTCCAGCAGGTTAAATATCTATAATTTTGGTATTTTTGCTGAAAAAAGTGAGCAGCTTTTGCATCTGCAAAAGCTGCAACAATACTAGCATATTTATGAAATTAAATGATCAAAGTTTTAAGGATAAGTTAACTAAAAACATTGTAGGTTTTGAACAACTGGATCCAGCTTAATTAAAGTGAAATAACTTTGATAGGGCCAGAAAACCAGAATTAAAAAAAAACAGTCAGAATACAAATATACAACCTTGTCCTTACGGAGAAGCTTTGGTTGATGGCTATCTACAGTCGAACTTCAATGGCTCGAACACCTTTGGGACCTCGAAAATCTGTTCGAGACAGGGGTAGTTCGAGCCACTAATGGTTACTGCCAGGAGGCATAATGGGGATAATTTTAGACATCTTTTCGATGTTTTATAATGAATATGTATGCTGTGTGTACTTATTAGAATCGCCTCATTGAGGCGATTCTAATGAGTACACACAGCATACATTTGCAAGATAAAAGACTAAAATCTCCTTAATTATCTCCCACTATTTCGTATGTAGAGGATTTCGCTAGGGTCTCAAGAATGGGTTTGACACATCCTTGGTACACGAGCCATCAGTGTTCGAGCCATCGAAGTTCTACTGTACATAGTTCACAGTGAATACTCTGATCAGACTGCATGGATGCCCAGGCAGGTACGAGTTTTCACTGAGCATACATGCCTGAAAAATCATTTTCACATTTGTCACCCACTTTGAAGTTTTTGTCATTTTGAAATGTTTTAACCCTTATCTTGCTGAATATTCATTTAAGCCACACCCATTTCTGTCCATCAACAAATCAAATTACTTGATGTAATTTATTGCCACAAATTCATAAACTGAATGCCAAACAGTGCAGATCCTGATCAGATGGCTTCTTCAGAAGCCATCTGATCTGGATCTACACTGTTTGCAAAGATAGGGGTTGTCGTGAACAGCAAGATAAGGGTTAAAGTAGTTAAGTTAAGCAATACTAGCTCCAATTTGAATGTTTTAGATGTCAGAGATATGTGTATTCATGTACACATGAATCACTTTTTAACCCTTATCTTGCTGTTCAGGACAACCCCTAGCTTTGCAAACAGTGTAGATCCAGATCAGATGGCTTCTGAAGAAGCCATCTGATCAGGATCTACACTGTTTGGCATTCAGTTTATGAATTTGTAGCAATAAATTGCATCAAGTAATCTGATTGTTCAAAGTCAGAAATGGGTGTGGCTAATCTGAATATTCAGCAAGAGAAGGGTTAAGCAATACTGTTTGAATGTTTTAGATGTCGGAGGTATGTGTATTTATACACACATGAATCACTTTTTAACCCTTCTCTTGCTGAATATTCAGTTTAGCCACGCCCATTTCGGACTTTGAACCAATCAGATTACTTTATGTATTTTATTTCTACAAATTCGTTAATTGAATGTCAAACAGTGTAGATCCTGATCAGATGGCTTCTTCAGAAGCCATCTGATCTGGATCTACACTGTTTCCAAAGATAGGGGTTGTCTTGAACAGCATGATAAGAGTTAACACTATTTATGATAACTTAAACATTATGACATTGTTTTTATATGCTCAAACATAAGTTTTGATTCCATAAAAATCCTAAAGTTTGGACACCTTGAGGACTTGCTGTAATTCTTCTAAAACTTTTAAGAAATTTATTTTACGATCCTGCAAGGGGTCTTGCAGGGGTCCAAAAGGTGCAAACAGAATACGATCCCAGCAAGGAGTCCAAACATTATGGCTAACAGTGTAGACCCTGATCAGACTGCTCCTTCAGGAGAGTCTAATCTGGGACTGCACTGTTTGCCTTGGCCTATCTGTCCCAATACTTGGGATTATTACAGTATTACATTATGATATAGTTTTTTATAAACTCAAACAAAAGTTAAGATACTTCCATAAAAGTGCCCCCACCCATCGGGACTTTTGCTGCTCACAGGCATGTAAAAGATCCTGGTGATTGAGCTATTTTTATCCAAAAAGATATGCATTTAAACCTATTTAACCCATTTAGTACCAGAAACCCCACAACGGGAAGTTGGCAAACAGTGCAGCCCCAGATCAGATGCCACAGAACACGGTGTCTGAGCAGGGCCTACACTGTTTGCAAAAAGGCCAGCCATTTTCCAAATAGATTTTGAAGAAAAAACACCCTGACACTTCCAAATTGTGAAATGGGCTCCTCCTATATATAAAGAGGAAGATTACATTTGCTACAAAAAGGGTTAATTGGCTACATGTTTATCTGAAGAAATTTTACCTTTTTTGTAGCAAATGGAATCTTCCTCCTTATATATATATAGCAGGAGTCCATTTCAAAATTTAGAGGTGTCAGGTTTCTTTTCTTCAACAACTTTGGAAATTGGCAAAATATTTTGCAAAGAGTGTAGGCCCTGATCTGATCTTGGCCTGCACTGTTTTCAAATTACCAGTTTTGGGGTTTCCGGTACAATATGTGTTAAAATTAGAATGTGGCATCTCATTAGGTTGTACACTGCCACTCATCCAGATGTTTTCAGACAAAACATCTGGGCCAAGGTGTTCAAAGCATCGTTAGCTTAACAAGCTCTTTACTTTTCAAATTGTTAACTGTTCTACCAAGTACAATATCTAAATTTTTGTTATTTTTGCTAAAAAAATGTGAGCAGCTTTTGCATGAGCAAAAGCTGCTCACATTTTTTCAGCAAAAATTCTAGCATATTTGTCAAAGTAAATGATCAAAGTTTTATTGATACGTTAACTAACAACATCATTAGTTTTGAACAACTGGCCCCTCGTTAGGGGTGAAATTGTTAACTGTTCTTGTGAGTACAATTTCTAATTTAGTATTTTTTTTTGCTGAAAAATTAAAGCAGCTTTTGCATGTTTTTATGCCCCCGGAATCTAAGAGATTCGGGGGCATATAGTTTTTGGTCTGTCCGTCTGTTTGTCTGTTTGTCCGTTTGTCCGTCTGCAAAAACTTTAACATTGGGCATAACTTTTGAATGGTAATAGATAGAGCTTTCATATTTCACATGTGTATACCTTATCACAAGACCTTTCCAGTGGTACCATAATTTTTGATTTCGTGACCTTGACCTTGACCTTTGACCTATTTTTTTCAAAATTTTTAAAAACATTAACATTGGCGCTGTCCGGGGGCATCAGTGTTTCACAAACACATCTTGTTTTTTTCAGCAAAAATATTAACATATTTGCGATATTAAATGATCAAAGTTTTATTGACACATTAACAGACGACATCATTAGTTTTGAACAACCGGCCCTGGGTGGTAAATTGTACAATTTTAAGAAAAATTATGATAAGGAGTTGAGGTTTCAGAATATTAAGTACAGTAAACTGAGTCTTACACAGAGGTCAGGGGCCAGTCGTTCAAAACTAACAAGGTCGTTAGTTAACATATCGTTAATACTTTGATCAGTTAATATGGCAAATATGCTAATATTTTTGCTGAAAAAAGGTAGCTCAGTCGGATGCGCGTCTGACTGGTGATCAGGAGGAAGTGGATTCGATACCTGCTGGGGTCAGCAACATTCTTTCATGGAGATTGATCATGAAATCTTTTCTGCAGTATTTCTCTCCCTTCCGTTGATTCAAGAAGGGCAGTTGTCAGTTTCTCGCGAAAGAATGTGCAGTGGTTAACCGCTTACGTATAAACTTGCCCAGGAAAATTATGGCTAGGTAAACTGACCATCTCAAAAAAGACTAAAATAGTGTAGACTGGACCATTAAACTCCAATACAAACAAACAAACAAAATTGTTTGTTAACAAATCTGACATTGAAACTTTGATTATTTAACGCTTTGAATGCTGGGTATCTTTTTTTGCAGACGACATTTTGAAAAAAAATTCTTATTTTTCCTAGAAAACAGGATTTGACATTTCATGCAAAATTGTCTCCTATGGAGACGTTTTGCATGAGATGTCTAGTCCTGCTTTCTGGGAAAAATAAGAAAAAATAACAATTTGTCGCCTGCTGACTTAGCCCAGAGCATGGTAAAGGTAAATATGGCTATTATATGAATATTTTTGCTGAAAAAAAAAATTGAGTAGCTTTTGCATAAGCTGCTCACATTTTTTCAGCAAAAATACCAAAATTTTAGAACTTTTATTTGCTAGAACAGTTAACAATTTTACCACTAACGAGCTCGTTAAGGTAACAAATATTTTTTCATCAAAAACTAAGAATGTATTGCCCCATGATCTCTAGTCATATTTTCAGTTGTCCACTCCCGTTGTCATAGAGATTTTGTTTTATGTTCTCATTCTGGTCTAAAGAACTCAATCATCCGTCATGACGTAAGAAACAGTGTAAAAATTGAACCCATTTTAGACAGGAAGCCCAAGAATATGGCATTTGCAGACAGTTCAAACCCAGAGCAGATACCACAGAATTTGTGGCCTGATCACTGTTTGCAAAACTTGCAAAACATTCACCCATTTTCAATAAATAACTCAAACCTTGTGGCTAGGTGGTTAAGAGTGCTGACTCTTAAACATTAAGTCGCACTGCTGTGGGTTTGAGCCTTGCTGGGGTCACATGTGAGATGCCAGTCATTGCAACAGAAGGTCAGGTGTTTTTCAATTCAGCTGAGTATACAAATGCTATTTATATGTCTGGCTGTATATATGTTTACATTGAAACTTTGATGGCTCGAATACTGATTGCTTTTAAGGGCAATGGGAACACCTGGCTGATTTTTCTGCTATTTTTCAGAGGGAGACAACTTTTGGGACTTCCTGTTTGCTTTTCTATAAGCCCTGTCCCACGGAAAAAGGGGTCTACTCTTTAAGAGTTGACCCCTGTTGGCATGGGAGACAAAAATACTTTTGCAGGAGTTGCCTCCCCTGAAGGTGTTCTCATTCCCCTTAAACCACTGCGGTTTCGAACTTCAGCAAAAATTCCCCATAAATGAAAGTATTGATATATCTTTAAAGGGTATGTTGTGTATACTCATTAGAATAACCCCATTCAAAGAAAAAAATCGAAAAGATATCCCTATTATACCTCCTGACCTGGTGGGTTGATCAACTCTCAGTGGATCAAACTACCCTCGGGATGGTTTGGTGTGGTAAAGATACGTGTATCCTGCGTCACTGGGGCATCCAACTAATATTGGCTCACAGTTGTACAAGACCTGCGGCCCTTGCTGCAGGTAATCAAGGGTAGAGGAGAAGTCAAGTTATTTCTTCTGTTTCTACACTTCCATTCATTTTCCTTTTTCTCCACTGTCCCTCACTTTCATCTACTCTCTATCTCTTTTCTCCCTTTCTCTGGGAGATGACACAAAATGACCCAGAAGGGTTGATGTGAAGTTAAAGTGCAAACAATCAGTCAATCAAACTACCCATGTCTTGAACACATTTTCATGGTCCCAAGAGTCTTAAGAGCCATTGAAATTTGAATGCAAGTTTTTTTTTTTCCTTATCCCGCTGAATAATTAATTTAGCCACTCCCATTTCCGGCTTTAAACCAATCAGATTACTTGATGAAATTTATTCCTACAAATTCACAAACTGAATGTCAAACAGTGTAGATCCTGATCAGATGGCTTCTGAATCTGATCTGGATCTACACTGTTTGCCACAGTAGAGGTTGTCGTGAACAACAGGATTAGTGTTGAAGTATTTTTCCCAGTATCATAGAGACATTATTTTGTTAATTTTATTTGCACTGACCGCCATATTTATATTTTAAACTTTTATGTAAGGAACATGACTGGTTTTATTTTAATTTTCATTATTGTTTACTTATCACATAAATGTATTTTGCCTGATACTCTTTTTACATGTAAATTAAATGGTATTTATGTAAGATATATAATCATGAATGAATGAATAACACTTTAAGGGGAATGGGAACACCTTGCACATTTTTCCTCCATTTTTCAAAGGGAGACAACTTTCGAGACTTCCTGTTCGCTTTTCTACAAACCCTGTCCCACTGAAAAAGGGGTCTACTCATAAAGGAAAGAATTTGCTCCTCTGGAGCAAATTCTTTCCTTTAAGAGTTGACCCCTATTGACATGGGAGACTTACTTTTGCAAGAGTTGTTTCCTCTGAAGGTGTTCCCATTCCCCTTAAAAGGCTCTTATAGCATATCGAGTCCACTACAATAACACACCTGTGCGGCATAGTGCATTTTTTCACATCTCCAAAATGGCCATTTTTCTGATGAAAATCTGTGATATTTTCCTTATTTATACTGCAAACATAGGTTGTGGGTGCTTGTTAGAACCGTCTTGTTGAGGTGGTTCTAACGAGTACCCACAACCTACTTCTAGGAACAGAAATACGCAAAATAACGTATACCCCTGTAAACCCCAGATTTCTCTATATAAACTGGGGTTTTGAGGGGTGTTCATTTCACGGACTTGTTATCGTGATGTTTTCATTCAGGAGCAAGTAGATGACCCACAATTAGGGTCTACACTTCATTAACCCTTTTTGTACCAAATGGAATTGTCCACCTTATATATAGCAGGAGTCCATTTCAAAATTTAGGGGTGTAAGGTTGTGTTTTCTTCAAAATTTATTTAGAAGCCTCCGTGGTGCAGTGGTTACACTACTTGCCTTGTAAACCAGGGATCGCAAGATCGATCCCGGGCTTCTCCAGACTTTCGGATGAGTCTTTAAACCGAGGTCCCATCTCCGTATGACCTTAGCTGTTGGTGGGACGTAAAACTCAGACACTCGCTCACTCAAAATTTATGTGGAAATTGGCTGGAATTTTTGCAAACAGTTTAGGCTCTGATCAGACGCCGCATTTTGCGGTGTCCGATCAGGGCCTTCACTGTTTGCCATTTACCCATTTTGGGGTTTCCGGTACAAAACTGTTTAAATGCAGACTCATCACCATCATTCAGGTGTAGTGGAATAGAATTTATTTGACTAGTCTTGATGTTTTAATCCACCAGACAAATTTTATTTTACATACTTCTCTATTTAATAGTGCATAATAGTCTATGTATATTTCATAAACTAGTTTCCGTCACTGGTGTAAGTCAAATGTAGCTGTACATTTAAGTGCATAATGCCTTTCCAAGATATGCTTTGTCAGCCTCGATAGCTCAGTGGTTAACGCGTTCGACTTATGATCGAGAGGTTGAGCATTTGAATCCGGACACCGGTATCATGGTGTGTCCTTGGGCAAGACACGTAATGACACTGCCCCACTCCACCAAGGTGTAAATGGGTAGCAGTGGTGTAAAAGCCACTGCCTCTCTCTCTCACGCATGTAAAAACACGTGGAATGAGTGTTCGAGAGCGATTCAATAAGCTTGAAGCTTTTATCGCCATTACGATAACTCACCCATGCGACAGTGCTTTTTTCACATCTCGAAAATGGCTATTTTTTTCCTGATGAAAATCTGTGATATGTTTCTTTTATACTGCAAACATAGGTTGCTGGTGCAGTTGAGGTGGTTCTAACGAGTACCCACAACCTATATCTTAGAGCAAGAATAAGAAATATAATGTATACCCCTTAAACCCCAGTTCTCCCTTTATAAAATGGGGTTGAGGGCAGTCTTCATTCCACGGACTTGTTCACGTGATACTTGTTAGAGCCTGAACAAGCACCCCAAAACAATGTTTGGACTAGAAATAAGAAAAATATCTTAAATTTTCAAGAGATATGAAAGATGTCATTTAGCATGTGTTTTACCGTAATGTTTGTTTGTTTGATTTGAGGTTTAACGTCCCTGTCAACACTATTAAGGTCATTTTGGAGACGTTGCTTTCAATTTTGTGGGACTCTTACCCAACATTGACATGAAATGACATCTCAATCCCTGCTGCCCAATGAAACCAATATGGTTTATAAGCATGAATGGGCAGGCTCGCAGCAATTTTCCTGGGCAGGCTTAGACGTTCTAAGCTTTTTTACAGTAATGTCATGTTTAAATCATAACCCGTTCAGGCCAATGGACCCATAGATATCCCACACAGGCCTCAGTTGCCTAATGGATAAGAGTGTTGACTCTTAATCATTAAGTCCATCACCGCTGTGGTTCAAGCCTTGCTCAGGTCACATGTGAGATGCCAAGTTCTGCAATGGAAGATCAGGTGGGTTTTCTCCCAGAACTCCTGTTTTTGCCTACCTCTCATTAACGATCAGCTCAAAATAAGTGAAATAATCTTGAAAGGGCCATAAAAACATACCAACACAAAACCTTACAGCTATCTTTGCAAACAATGTAGATCCTGATCAGATGGCTCATAATGAGCCATCTCCTCAGGATATACACAATTTGCTGTTTCATTAATGATCTTGACTTAGACCCCCTAATGACAATAATGGACATGTCCAAATTCATTGATGGAAGAGTCCACTTTCGAAACTCAGGGGTGTATTCAGGGTTATCATCTCTTTCAAAACTAGTTTTGTCCACTCTGCCAGTATGGGTCTACACTTGAAAGGAAAGAATTAGCTCCTGAGTTTAAGGGGAATGGGAACACCTTCAGGGGAGGCAACTCCTGCAAAAGTATTTTTGTCTCCCATGTCAATAGGGGTCAACTCTTAAAGGAATCACTCAGCCAGAATTGTTCACAGTTTTGTGCAAGCCATCACATCACCTTAACAAGTCAGTGTAATGGACACCCCAGTAATCCCAACTTTATATAGAGAAACTGGGCTTGAAGAAATAGATGGGCTGCATGATGCTTCCACGCAGAGCTGACACCGGCCGCACACAAGTACTGGTAAACCCCTTAGAGGATCTAAGCCTGCCCAGGCAAAGCGGTGAAAGTTGGTCAGCCCATGCTTTTAAACCCTATTTGGTTCATTTTGGCATCAGGGCCTGAGATGTCATTTCATCTCAATGTCGGGTAAAAGTCCCACAAAATCGGTAGCAACGTTTCCAAAATAACCTATACAGTGTTGTGGGGACGTTAAACCTCAAATAAAACAAAAACAAAACAAACAAGAGAAACTGGGGTTTAGAGGGTTATACATTATTTTTCTTATTACCAATCCAAGACATAGGTTGTGGGCTCAATCTGGTGGTTCTAACCAGACCCCACAGCCTATGTTTTGATAATAGATATGAATAATATCACAAATTTAAATCCAAAAATTAACCGTTTTGGAGAAATGAAAGAATGCAATTTATCATATGACATCGCCTCTGGGAGTGTAGTTACGCCATGTAATATTTTTCGATAATCCACTAGTGGATTAAATATGCAAATTAGCTTGATACGTCCCGTATCGTTACATGTACGACTTCCTAAACGACGTCACGTTTACTGACGGCGGAATATTGACATTTTTGTAAACAATCGTGAATAAAATGCGTTTTAAATGTCATATGATAAATAGAATCATGCATTTGCTCTTGTATTATTAAATTTATTAAACTCGTTGAAGAAAAGGGATAAAATGCTCGGCAAGCCTCCCATTTGATCCCTTTTCCACAACTTAATAAATTCAATATTACATGAGCACTCATGTAAGATCCTCTATATATTTCACGGATGTGTTATTGAAATGACATGTTGCCTGCTTCTGCTGCTAATGATAATTGGAATACCAACATGCGAGATGCGAGATGATTTAGTTCACTGAGGTTAGACCTGGTTAAAACTCATCCCTTAGCCAAAATACACCTTAAATCTTTTTATCATATAACATCACTATTGTAGAGTGGATAATGTCATGTCATAAAAATCATATGACCTCGCATGTAATAACACATGATTACTGGCATGTAATGTCATTATGCTGTCCTTAACAAAGCTGCTTTTTTTTTTTTTAACTTCTTGGGCAATAAAATACGATTTAAAATTGTTATATGAAAAACAGAATCGTTTCATAAGAAATTTATGAAACTCGCCGCAGGCTCGTTTCATATGACCACTCTTGTAAGATCTTCTGTATATAAGAGACGGTAATAAAGGCTAATAGAAAATGAAGTGTATATTTTGTAGCATATATAATGAAGAGTAATAACTTATAGTTAATAGAGAGAAGAAAACTTAATATAAATGGAAAATAGAAAACTAATATCAGTAACTATCATGTATTGAACGTAAGAATTTACTGAAAATGGAGATTTTAAAACTCTGTCATATATTGAATGAATAACATATAGTATATTCAGAATATAAAGTGCCTTTCAGTGAATAGAGCGAATTTGATAGCGAATGGAGAGGAATCTACTGGAACAATGATTTAAGGGGAATGGGAACACCTGGCAGATTTTTGCCATTTTTTAAAGGGATTCAACTTTCGGGACTGCCTGTTCACTTTTCTACAGGCTAAGTCCCACTAAAAAAGGGGCCTACTCTTAAAGGAAAGAATTTGCTCCCCAGGAGCAAATTCTTTCCTTTAAGAGTTGACCCCTATTGACATGGGAGACAAAAATTCTTTTGCAGGAGTTGGCTCCCCTGAAGGTGTATCATGAAGCATGTTTGTGATCATTCCCTTCCTACTGGTTCAAGACAGACAGCAAGCTGTTGTCAGTTACTTGTGAAAGAATATATACAACTGGCTAACCTCTTAGATGAATTCAGCCTGTCAAGTAAAAATATGGTTAGGTTTATTGACTGGCTAAGCATGACCCTACTAGTGTTGTCTGAGCTGTTAACCTCTAAAACAAAACAACCAGTAACTGGCCTCTGTGGCATAGTGGGTAAGACTGCTGACTCTTAATCATTAAGTCTCTCACCACTGTGGTTCAAGCCTCGCTCGGGTTACTTGTGAGATGTCAAGTTCTGCAATGGAAGGTCAGGTGGTTTTTCTCCAGGGACTCGTGGTTTCACTCACCACTGATTAATGATCGGCTCAAAATAAATGCAAAAAATAAAAATAAATAAACAAACCAAAAAAAAAAAAACAGTAAAACTCTTAAAGTAATGAAGCATTGAAAAATTGGATTGATATTCCTGCGAGTTTGGTTGTATGCAGTTTCTTGGAAAACCTATACACTGTTAATACACGTAATGAGACATTTCACAAAAAAAAAACTGATTTTGCCTTTGACAAACAGTAAGGTGCAGATCAGACTCTGCAGCCACACAGTCTGATCAGCACTTTGTTGTTTGCTCCTTGGATAGTACAATACCTCTAGTTTCTATATCTCTTAACTCTAGCTAATCTGTGTAGCTGAGCAGGTCAATTTGTGTCTACTCTGGTCACAAACCCGAAGACAGGCTTTCTAGTGACAGGGCTCTTAATACGGGCCTAGCCAAAGCTTTCAGCGAGATCCAGGCTTCACACTTTGTTAAAAGGATACTCCTGTGTTCAGTTGCTGAAAGCACCATTTGCTTAACAAGCTTGTTAGTAGTTAAAAACTTAACTCTTTAAACAAACACAATATCAAATACAGAGGTTTTTTTGTTGAAAAAATGTGAGTCGCTGCTACTCGCATTTCTGTTTCAGCAAAAATTTTAGCATATTTGCCAGATTTAGTGATCAAAGTTTTAACCCTTTTTGTACCAAATGGAATCTTCCTCCTTATATATTGCAGGAGTCCATTTCAAAATTTAGGGGTGTCAGGTTGTATTTTATCAAAATTTATTTGGAAAACGACTGAACTTTGAGGAAACAGTGGAAGTCCGTGATCCGACGCCGCATTCTGCAGTGTCTGACCTGGGCCTGCACTGTTTGCCAGGGTACCCATTTTGGGGTTTCTGTTTCAAAATGGGTTAACCATGGCTCATTAGATGATCTGTCCATATAAGGCAATGCTGTCAATTAGAGTGCGGGAATGACATTCATCAGTTAATAATCCCAATAGAAAGTATGTATACACATGTACCTGTACTATTAATTCTATTTTTGGATGATATTTTTCTTTAATTTATTACATTATAATCTCAGGATAATAGGGTGTGTGTTCTCTTTAGTTAAATTTTATCATGTAGACATTTTATGGATTCTTACTTTGTATGCATTTAGAGAAGGAAGTGTCTAGAGTGCCGGTACTGGCACTCTAGACTCTGAGGCTAGAGTGCCGGGTCCGGCACTCTAGACTTGGTGGCTAAAGTGAGGGACCCGGCACTCTAGCCATTTCTATGTGGACAGGCTAGAGTGCCGGTAATACCCGGTAATACAATACTTGATAGCTATAATTCGCCAGAGAGCATCATACTAAGGACGAATGGTAGAAAGAAAACATTTACCTGACAAATGTAAAATTATCAACCATATTAGAGGTGAGAATACTCCACATGGAACGTATACTAAGTATATCAACAACTGCAAAAATGCCTCAAGGGAGAATACTTCACATGATTTTGAAACTGTGTCTATCATCAGCTGCTTAAATTGGGCTGGCCAAAGTGCCGGTAATATATTAATTCTTTGTTATTTCCATCATCTACCACCTAGAATCGAAATTTCTCTGACATGGCATGTAAGTCTGATCTGCACCTCTGTTGTTCACATACGCTCTCTGGCGGATTATATCTATCAAGTATTGTATGACTGGGTATTACAGGCACTCTAGCCTGT
Source organism: Lucinisca nassula (assembly GCA_963580285.1). Lineage (NCBI taxonomy): Eukaryota > Metazoa > Mollusca > Bivalvia > Lucinida > Lucinidae > Lucinisca > Lucinisca nassula. Next base: position 133,291,875 of record OY757010.1, on the reverse strand, counting down.
CCACATAGGAATGGCTAGAGTGCCAAGGCCGTCACTTTAGCCACCGAGTCTAGAATGCTGGACCTGGCACTCTAGCCTCAGAGTCTAGGGTGCCGGTACCGGCACTCTAGACACTTCCTTTAGAGAAGCTGGAAAACATGTTTTTGGCTGTTCAAGAGCTTTGTTTGTGTAAGTCGTGTGACTAATTTTGAAAGTCTTAGGACTTGTTATGAATGTCATGTGACTGGTTATGAACATCATGTGATAGTCATATTACTGGCTACGGAAATCATGAGACAGCAATAGTTATTTACTGTACTGGGCCCAGTTATTCAAAACTAACAAAGGCATTAGTTAAGACTTTTATAATTTGTATGTGACAGCCAACAGTTTTGCTGAAAAAGCACCATAGATATTTTGTTTGCTAGAACATTGTATTTTCATTGCTAATAAGTTCTTTAACAAACTTGCAGTTCTTTAATCCTTATTCTGATGAAACGACAGCCCCTCCCTTTGCAAACAGTGCAGATCCAGATCAGATGGCTTCTGAAGAAGCCATCTGATCTGGATCTACACTGTTTGTCATGCAGTTTGTGATTTGAACAAATGCATTACAATATCAAATAGTTTGATTGGCTGGTAGTCAGAAATGGGTGTGGTTAAATTAATTCAGCAGGATAAGGGTTAAACAAATAATACTTAAAACAAATGGGTCCAGACACATGTACAAAATGTATGAAAATATGAAAAATATTTTCCTTAGTAGTTATTTTATGTTTTAAAGTTGTTATAAATTTTGTCTTATGCCCTGCCACAAGGACAGTTTAGCATTTGTTGTGCCTGTCCATTTATCTGCTATCTGTCCATCACCCTAACAAGTCCGTGTAATGAACACCCCTCTAAAACCCACTTTATATAGAGAAAACTGGAGTTTACAGGGGTATTCATGAATTTTCTTATTTCAGCTCCAAGACATAGGTTGTGGGCTCTCATTAGAACCGCCTATTTGACCACCCACAACCTATGTTTAGAGTATAAATTAGGAAAAATATCACAGATATTTGTCAGAAAATAATTCTTTTGAAGAAATGGGAAAATGCATTATTTCACATGGATGTGTTATCATAATGCCATTTAAAGACTAAAAGCCCTCGCCTATCTGGGCTTGAAGAAATAGATGGGCTGCCTGGTTCTTCCACGCAGAGCTAAAACCAAAACCGACCTCACACTAGTACTGGTAAATCGCTTAGAGGATCTAAGCCTGCCCAAGCAAAGTGGTGTGAGTCAAACCGTCTGTGCTAATAAACTTTTTTGATTTCATTGGGTGACAGGGCTTGAGATATTTCATTTCATCTCAATGTCAGGTAAAAGTCCCACAAAATTGGAAGCAACATCTCAAAAATGACATATACAGTGTTGACATGGAAGTTAAACCTAACATGAAATAAACAAAACAATAAAGACAATTGCTTTTTTAGCTCACCTGACCATGACATTTAGAAGAGTTCAAACACAGGTAACGGTACAATTGCTTTTTTAGCTCACCTGACCGAAGGTCATGGTGAGCTTTTGTGACTGTGAGATGTCCGGCGTCGTGGTTCGTCATGCGTCCGTAAACTTTTCTTGTTAACACTCTAGAGGCCACAGTTTTGATCCAATCATCATCAGACTTGGTCAGAATGATCATCATGACAATATGTTGGTCAAGTTCGAATATGGGTCATGTCGGGTCAAAAAGTAGGTCACCAGGTCAGATCAAAGGAAAACCTTGTTAACACTCTAGAGGCCACAATTTTGGTCCAAACATCCTCAAACTTACTCAGGATGATCATCTTGATAATATCTCAGTCAAGTTCGAATATGGGTCATGCCGGTCAAAAAGTAGGTCAGTAGGACAAACCATAGAAAACCCTTGTTAGCACTCTAGAGGCCACAGTTTTGGTCCAATCTTCCTCAAACTTTGTCAGAATGTTCATCCTGACATTATCTCAGTCAAGTTTGAATATGGGTCATTTTAGGTCAAAAAGTAGGTCAGAAGGTCAGATCATAGAAAAACCTTAACACTCTAGAGGGCACAGTTTTGGTTCAGTCATCCTCAAACTTGCTCAGAATGATCATCCTGACAATATCTTGGTCAAGTTCGAATGTGGGTCATTTTGGGCCAAAAAGTAGGTCAGTAGGTCAAACCACAGAAAAACCTTGTTAACACTCTAGAGGCCACAGTTTTGGTCCAATCATCCTCAAACTTGCTCAGAATGATCATCCTGACAATATCTCGGTCAAGTTTGATTATGGGTCATGTTGGGTCAACAAGTAGGTAAGTAGGTCAAATCATATAAAAACCTTGTTAACACTCTAGAGGCTACAGTTTTGGTCCAATCTTCCTCAAACATGGTCAGAATGTTCATCCTGACAATATCTCAGTCAAGTTTGAATATGGGTCATTTCAGGTCAAAAGGTAGGTCAGTAGGTCAGATCATAGAAAAACCTTGTTAACACTCTAGTTATATATATAGGAAGTGCACATGAAATACTGCATAAGAGGTTGGTTTACCATCTGACATTGTTCCAAAAGTATGCTGAAGGAATGCCAAACCTTGCAGACTTTGATTTGACTACTTTTCTAGAAGCTCTCGGGTATGGGTCTACATTGCTTGATAGAGCAAAGCCTGCCACAAAAACCAGCTGGCCTGAACAAAGTGTAGGAAGAGCTACTGCACTGTGCCAGGTGTTGGTTTTGGCATCCATGCTGGCAGTCAGTGAAAGGTATTTTAACCCATTTCTGGTGGGAAACCCCTAAAACCCTGTCAAACAGTGCAAGCCCAGATCAGACCCCACAGAATTGGGTCTGATCAGGATCTGCACTGTTTCCCTACAAGATTCTCCATTAAAAATAGAATAAAAACGAAATCATGGGCATCACAAACTTTAACTCTTATCATGCTGTTCACAACAACCCATTTCTTTGGAAACAGTGTAGATCCAGATCAGATGGCTTCTGGAGAAGCCATCTGATCAGGATCTACACTGTTTGACATTCAGTTTATGAATTTGTAGGAATAAATTACATCAAGTAATCTGATTGGTTCAAAGTCAGAGATGGTTGTGTCTAAAATGAATATTCAGCAAGAGAAGGGTTAAATGACAAATGTACTTGTCCAACATATAACAATGGAAGAGTCCACCAGTACACAATGGAATAAGAGCTCATATTGTTTAAACCAAACAATGGATTTGGTTCATGTTTGGTATAAGGATAGATCTAGGTCTTGTTATATTCAACAATACCATGTGACCTTAAAGTCAATGTCATGAACAAAAGAACTGTTAATATTTTTCATTTAAGTTTTTTAAGAACATTACTGTTACATTTTTCATTAAAGTTTTTAGACCATTTATTTTTCAAACCAGAAGTCAGATTCATCTCCAATTTGGTCTGGTGACTGGTATTGGTTAAGATTTATTCAGCAATACACAGACACATCCTCATGATCTCAAGCTTCCTAGTGCTTAATACTCCTTTCTCTTAACCCTTCTCTTGCTGAATATTCAGTTTAGCCACACCCATTTCTGACTTTGAACCAATCAGATTATTGATGTAATTTATTCCTACAAATTCATAAATTGAATGTCAAACAGTGTAGATCCTGATCAGATGGCTTCTTCACTGTTTGCAAAGAAAGGGTTGTCGTGAACAGCGGAATAAGAGTTAAATATTAGGTCTCACACTGTTGTGGGTTTGGTTTACTGATAGATGCAGGTTCAGTGTTCACACCCATGGCTATAAGGTCAAGGTCATGAAGTTTTTTTTTTGAAGTTCATAAGAGCTTGAATTTCCCAAACCATATGAACTTGGTTTAGATTTGGTAAGCTTATAGCTATAGGTCCATACCCCCATCCCTGCCCATGTCCTTTAGGTCAAGAACAGCACACTGCTATCTTCTGATTCCCATCTTGAAGTTTGGTTCATATTGGGAGTGACTATAAGAGTCTGATTTTTTTTATTATTCAACAATACTCCTACTGCTGCCCATGACCTCAATGTCACAGATGAAAAAGTGTGTGTGTGTGGGGGGGGGGGGGGGGTGTCAATGAAGGCACTGTACCAGTGAGCAATGCTGTGTGACGGGGGGTGTCCAGTTGTTCAAAGCACCGTTAGCTTAATGAGCTGGTTAGTGGTCTAACTGTTAACTGTTCTAGCTAGTACAGTATCTAAAATTTTATTTTTGCTGAAAAAATAACAGCTTTTGCTACTCACATTTTCAGCGAAAATAGCATATTTGCCATATTCAATCATCAGTTTTAATGATTCGTTAACTAATGACATTATTAGTTTTGAACAATTGGCCCCTGTTGTTTTAAGCCCAGGGCCCAGTTGTTTAAAGCATTGATAGCTTAGCAAGCAATTTAGTGGTCAAAATGTTCTAGCAAGTACAGTATTGAATATAGTGGTATTTTTGCTGAAAAAGACTGTGAGCAACTTTTGCTGCTGGCATTGTTTTTTTCCTGCAGAGAAATATTACCATATTTGTTTAATGCTCTAACAATAAGTTAACTCTTATCCTGCTGTCCATGACAACCCTTTTCTGCGCAAACAGTGCAAATCCAGATCAGATGGCTTCTGAAGAAGCCATCTGATCAGGATCTACACAGTTTGACATTCAGTTTATGATTTTGTAGGAATAAATTACATAGTAATCTGAATGGTTCAAAGTCAGAAATGGGAGTGGCTAAACTGAATATTCAGCAAGGGAAGGGTTAACTAATGATAGTGTTAGTTTTAAACAACTGACCTTGGATTTGTATGCAAGAAATGCGCTTTTAGTGAAATCATTAAACAGTCAGTGCATAAAACATAAAACATGCATGTAATGGGAAGGTAATGCAGCAAAATTTTTCTCTTAAGACCACCTTTGGGACTGTTCAAAAGTGGTCTTTAAAACCACTTTTGAACAGTCCCAAAGGTGGTCTCTCACCAGCGGACACTGCATGCAGAAAACACAAAGGAAGAATAACTGCAGCCTACTAAATAAGCTTTTAAAAGCAGTATTAGTCTTAATTATAGGTGGTCTTGATAGCGGAATTTCACTGTATGTCATTGGTGAATTCTGCTCCAAGTAGTACTTATTTTGGCCATACCATTATTTATGTTAACAAGTCCATGTAATAAAAACCCTTGCAAACCCTGCTTTATGTATAGAAAAGCAGGTTTACAAGGAATGAATATTGCTCAAAGCCATAGATAGTATTTACATGAATTGCCTCTATGATGAGGCAGTTCTAAGGAGCACGCGTTATCTATGTTTGTAACAGAAGAAAAAAATATGACAGTTTTTATCCGACAAGGGTATTTGATAGACAGGGAAAGGCGTACTTTACCATTGTAGGTGAGTTTGACTGATGGCTGTAACTGGCAGAATTAGGGTTTGGAGTGGGGATGAGGGGCATTTTACTTGTGTAGGGAGGGTTATTAGCTTCATGGCCCAATTTTTCAAAGCATTGATGGCTTAAGAGGAATAGGAACACCTGGCAGATTTTTCAGCCATTTTTCAAAGGGAGACAACATTCGGGACTTCCTGATAGCTTTTCTATAAGCTCTGTCCCTCTGAAAAAGGGGTCTACTCTTAAAGGAAAGAATTTGCTCATTAGGAGCAAATTCTTTTCTTTAGGAGTTGACCCCTCTAGACATGGAAGACAAAAATACTTTTGCAGGAGTTGCCTCCCATGAAGGTGTTCCCATTCCCCTTAATGAGCCCATTGGTGGTCAAACTTTGGACTGTTCTAGCAAGTTCAATATTGAATACTCCGGGATTTTGGCTGAAAAAAAAATATGAGTAGCTTTTGCATTTGTCTCTTGCCCCTTGTCCTCTTGTTTTTGCATGGTAAATTTAATGTAAGCATGCAGCATTTCATTATATTAGGCCTCATATTTTTCAGGAATTTGCAGGATTTTAGGCTTTTAGAGCTTGATTTTTTTCTTGATTTCAGGCTTTTAGATTTTGATTCTTGTGCCAATAGTCTGTTTAAAAAACTATTTAACCATTATCCTGCTAAAAAATTTATTACGGTAACCTACACCCATTTCTGTCTATAAGTCAACCAAAATACTTCATATTTTCACAAACTGCATTACAAACAGTGTAGATCCTGATCAGATGGAGTACGAGACCTGTTATATTCAGGGGATAACTGCATTCAAAATTGTCATAAAGAAAGTTAATTCGGTGGTTTGATGGTTGGAAATGTTGTTTTACGGTGATGACTCAGTGGCTATGAGCGCTGACTCTTCATCATTGGATCTCTCAACACTGTGGGTTTGAGCCTTACTCAGGTTATATGTTAGACCCAAAGTTCTGCAATGGAAGTGTTTTTTTTTTTTTTTCCCCAACTCAGATTATTGATCAGTGGGTGAAAGCAGCCCAATACAAGAGAAATTATCTTAAAAGGGCTGTTTATCTGCACCCCCCCCCCCCCCCCCAAAAAAAAACAAACAAAAAAAACAACAACAAAGTCTTTCTGGCTGTTTAACACTTACATACAGGCCTGTGTAGGGAAAGGGTAGATTGGTAAACTTACTGACTTGATATGACCTAGACAGTGTTGACTTTGCCATAAAACACAAACAAAACCTACAGCATGCCAGAGATAATTTGAAGAGATTCTTCCTCAGTTAAGGCAGTTCTTTCAAAAGGACTTTCGTCTCTCCTATTAATAAAGGTCCATTGAAGGAAAAACTTAGTGTTGGTCTACTCTTCAAGGGAAAAAATTGCTCTTTTGGAGCAAATTCTTTAAGGGGAATACATACACTTAGGGGAGGCAACTCCTGCAAAAGTATTTTGTCTCCCATGTCAATAGGGGTCAACTCTTAAAGGAAAGAATTTGCTCCTTAGGAGCAAATCCTTTCCATTAAGAGTAGACCCCTTTTTCAGTGGGCCATGACCTATAGAAAAGCAAACAGGAAGTCCTGAAAGTTGTCTCCCTTTAAAAGTCCTGAAACTTCCTTTCCTTGTTAGAAATGGCTGAAAAGGTCAAGGTTAATCAATCCACTCCTCTAAATGATTGTTTGATTTGAGGTTTGACATCCCCATCAACACTAGTAAGGTAATTTTGGAGACATTGCTTCGAATTTTGTAGGACTTTAAAATGACATCTTATGCCCAGCCGCCCAATGAAACCAAAAGACATATATGCATTGGATGGTCTGACTCGCATCACTTTACCTGGGCAGGCTTAGTCCTTCCAAGCGATTTATCAGTGCTTGTCTGGCCAGTTTCAGCTCAACCGAGGTGCGAGGCGGACCGTCCATGCTAATAAGCCCTATTGGTTTCATTGGGGGACAGGGCTTGAGATGTCATTTCATCTCAATGTCGGGTAAAAGTCCCACAAAATGGAAGCAATGTCTCCAAAATGACCTTTACAGTGTTGACGGGGACGTTAAACCTCAAATCAAACAAATCATCCTTGAAGCACCATGCACCCTGATCTGTTTCTCCCAGCCCCGATTTATTCAGCAATACACAGATACATCCTCATGATCTCAAGGTCAATGTTTTAACCAGCTACCTAGTGGCTATAAGTATGGAGGTGATTCTCTAAATGTGCTTGTTATGATTCTCTAAATGTGCTTGTTAAGTTGAAGTAAATCTGTAGCTAGTGCTTTCACTTCGATGTAGATACACATGTACATGTATTGCATCACATGTCCAGACGTTTATTTTGAGGTTTAGGGAATTTTTCTTTTCATTTTATGGAGTAAAGTGGAATGAAGAATAAAGCATGACATTTTATAGAATGCATTTCTGTAGGAAAAAGTTTAATACAGTAAAATTCCTATATTAAGATCACCTTTGGGACTGTTCAAAAGTGGTCTTTAAGACCACTTTTGAACAGTTCCAAAGGTGATCTCTTATTGAGATATTTGGTGTAGAAAACGCAAAGAAAGAATATCTGAAACCTTCTCAATAAGTTTCAAAAGCAGATTTACATTTAGTCTTAATTTTAGGTGGTCTTAATAGCAGAATTTTACTGTGGTTCGAAAAGTCTGTTTTAATCTTTGCTTTCTGTTATTTGATTTTTAACGGATTTGCAGTATGTATTCGGACAAATAGGCGAGAGCAATCTTCGTAAACCAAGATGAGATGCAACAGAATGTGGTGGCTCATCAAGGTGACTGGGTCTATACTATTTGCCACTAATCCAGCTATTTCTAGACACAATACATAATCTTTTAGAAATGAAGCTGAAAAACTGTGACCAGAACCAGACCTGAACCGGCGACCCCTTACTCACAAGGCAACTGCTCTACCGACTGAGCTATACCAGCACTACTATCATTACTTCAGCTTCTTCAACCCCGGTAGTGTCTTGTGCATGTTCTAATTTTAGAACAAGAATGGTAAGGAAGGGTCTGAATATTAAGGGTAAATATGGCAACTTTGTTTTAAATTTCTTGTGAATAGATTTCAGTGCTTGAAGAGGTTTCAGCAATTTCAAGAAAATTTCACTCATATAGGACGGCTGGTAAGATTAATCGGATAATCAATTGATTGATAAATTCCATAAAAATGATGATTGTCACTGATTGGCTAGTAATCGGTTATTTGATTTCTGTGGATGTTACATATACATTACTGTATTTACCCTAAAAGTACTAAAAATTCGGACACCTTGAGGACTTGCTTTAATTCTCCTAAAATTTTAACCCGTATCCTGCTGAATATTCATTTTAGTCATACCCATTTCTGACTTTGAACCAATCAGATTACCTGATGCAATTTATTTTACAAATTCATAAATTGAATGTCAAACATTGTAGATCCTGATCAGATGGCTTCTTCAGAAGCCATCTGATCTGGATCTACAATGTTACCAAAGATAGGGGTTGTCATGAACAGCATGATAAGAGTTAACAAATTAGTTTCATGATCCAGCAAGGAAGGAGTCCAAAAAGTGCAGACAGAATGGCAAGCAGTGTAGGCCCTGAGCAGTCTGATCTGGGTCTGCTTTGTTTGCTTAGGCATGTCTGTCCCAATAGTTCGGATCATTACCATAATTAAGTAACTAGACACCTCAGCTCCTTGCCTTACTTGTTCTAAAATTTAACGAATACCATTTTCTGCCTAATGTTGTCTAAAAATAGCTGTATGCCAGTGGAAAAGCATAGACCATGATGAGACGTCACATTCTGCTGTGTATCATCTGGATCAACACTGTTTGCTCAGCCTGTGTGTCCAAACACGTGGTAAAGTATAACATTATGGTTTGAGTCAGGCTCAGTAAGGTAGAAATATGACCTAATTTTCAGTGATTAATAATAAAATTTTCGATCACAATGGCCGGACCGATATTGATTATCTTTTCAGTTCTGATTAGCGTGCCCTACAACCTGTCAATGAAAACTTTAGTACCTTGAGAACATTCCCTTTACTGTCAATAGCAGAATTCGCTTGTGTCCCAAGCAAGGGTTATGCTCAGAGCTTGGCATTAAAAGTGAAGCTTTTTACCTTCAGACCATGGAGAGCCATTTCATTTGCTTTTAGTTTGTTTGTCAGCTTATTGTTATTAGTTATGCCATAGATGTGCCAATACCTTTAGCAGGTTTATAGCTTTATTTGTTGTTTGTAGAACATTAGCTTTTTGTGTGTGTGAATAAACGTGCCAAATGTATCTCTTTGTAAATGATGTCTTTAGAACCAGTCCAACAGCCCTATTTCAAAGGGAAGTCATACACAGGGCAGATTTTTCCACCATTTTTCAATGGGAGACAACTTTCAGGACTTCCTGTTCGCATTTCTATACACTCTGTCCCACAGAAAAAGGGGTTGTCTCTTTGCTCCTCGGGAGCAAATTCTTTCCTTTAAGAGTTGACCCATATTAACATGGGAGACAAAAACACTTTTACAGGAGTTGCCTCCGCTGAAGGTGTTCCCATTCTCCATCGGGCCTTGGGGATAAAGATCGGGCTGCATGGTGCTTGCATCCAGAGCTGAAACTGACCGCACATGAGTACTGGTAAACCACTTAGAAGGTCTAAGCCTGCCCAGGCAAAGTGGAGTGAGTTGGACCGTTCATGCATATAAACCCTATTGGTTTCATTGGGCGACAGGTCTTGAGATATCATTTCATCTCAATTTCAGGTAAACGTCCCACAAAAATTGGAAGCAACATCTCTAAAATGATCTAAACACTGTTGACGGGATATTGAACCTCAATTCAGGCAAAAATATACTATATATCATTCAATGAAACTGAATGTTGGAAAGATGGTAGATGAGTATGAACTCATTTGACTACCGTACTTTGTCATATATTTTCCTGTCCATGCTGAGCTGTATTCAATAATCATTGTTTTGGTAATTCTATAGCAGGCCATGCATAAACTAAGACATATCCCTCTCCCTTAAGCAGCCAGTTCGGGAATTTTGCTGGGTGACTGCTTAATGGAGGTTAAGCTATATTTAAATTTAAGAGCTTACAGTATTTATGCATTATTCTCACATTGGGTATTATTTCAGAAAGAAGGAAACCAGTGTATTTTATAATAATTCATAATATTTAGACTTAAACAAAACAAGATCATCAAGTTCATACACTTCCACAGCACTAAACTGATTCACAACACTAAATATATCACAGACAAATAAAATAATTATTAACTGAATAAGAAAAAATTAATACTTTGTTAGCAACAAAGCAGTGATTGGGTTCAGCCAAGATGTGTATTTTATCAGTTACCCCCTATATATATTGCATTACAACGCATTGACCTGATAAAGATATGCTATCTAAGGACAAGTGAGCTGTATCACATCAACGTGACATTGCACTTTTTGAAAGAACCGGAAAAATGGCAAAATGTTATTATTACTAGAAAAATCGAAAAAAATTTACATTGAAAATTATCAACAGAAAAATGAAGGTCAGATGATAGTAAATAGACTGGTCGATTATTTTCCGCACCGGAATGTTGGGACGCACTGAGGACAATGGGTAGGTGATTGAAAATTGCCAATTTAAATGATTTACAAGGGGATAAACTGATAAATAGAATACCAGATTCATGTCATTTGATATCAAGTTTATCAGGCTCGGCTTCGAGAACGCATGTAGAATCGCTCGGCAAGCCTCGCGATTCTACAAGCGTTCTCAAAGCCTTGCCTGATAAACTTGATATCAAAAGACACTCACCTGGTATTCTCTATTTCTGTAGCAGGGTGTCAGCCTTAAGAAGCCCTGCTATCTTTACAGCAGATAAATCCTGCAATCCCTGGTTTACAAGGCGAGTAGCATAAGCACTACACCATGGAGTCTTCTGATGAAATGCTGAGATAATCATCAAAAGGTAAGATTCAAGGAGCATAAAGGTCCTAATCTCTTAAGGCAAACTACTTAAAATATTTACTAATAAAAGTACAGCATTTCACTCCATGGCGTGGTGGCACTCCACTTAAATCAAGTGATATAACTATGTCAAAGATTAAATCAAAGCGAACAAGCATTAGTCTTTCCTTAAACTTGGCACGAGGACTAATTTCAATGTTCAAAGGGCCATTACTACAAAAATAAGTAAACCAGAATTACACTTTTTGTTTTTACAGAACATCCTCCATGGTGCTTCATATTCATGTAAAGTTTACTGAAACTATCACGAAACGGTTTTCAATTTACTGATTAGATACAAGTACACTGTATATCATAGAAACTGCTATTGCCAGTGTTCAAAGAGCCACACCTAAAAGAGTAGTTAAACAAGACTTGCAGTTCTTGAGTTATACAGGTCACCCATGTTGCTTTACCTTTTGAAAGGCTTCAACAAAATCTATGAAGCTGTTTTCAAGTTGCAGAAAGACTGGGATCACTATTTCCAATTTTCCAAGGGTGGCAACTCAAAAAGCAGGTAATTCCGTGTAATGGGTCTTGTGTTCTCAACACCATATCATGGTGATATACATTTGTATCCAGTTCAAGAAAATATCTCAAAAAGTTTACAAGTTACAGAGCAGACACAATATATAATAGAAAGCATTATTTGCAATGTTCAAAGGGAATTAACACCAAAAGTAGGCAAACCAGAGTTATTTGTTCTGTATGTCGTCTTGTCCCATTTGTGTGAAGTTTCTGAAAAGGTTTCAAACTACAGAGTTTTAAAAGTACATGGTATAAATAGCTAATTTTAATATTTACTATGTTCAAAGGGTCGTACTCCAAAAGTAGGTTAATCTGAGTTACAGTTCTTGAGTTCTGCATGTCAGTGCATGGCATTTAAAATTTGGACGAAATTTCATGAAACAACATCAAAATGTTACTCGACTTATAGAGTGGACATGAGTACATGGTAGAAAAGGCTTTGTTTAATGTTCAAAGGACAATAATTCTGAAATAAGGCAAACTTGATTTATGGTTCATAAATTTTGCTCGTCCTCTCCTGGTGCTGTACATTTGTGTGTAGTTTTGTGTAATTATCTCGGTGTCAGAGGTATGGAGCGGTGGTAGACATGGCTATGTTCAATGCTGAAAGGCCATTTAAGTCCAAACAAATAGACAAACCAAACTAGAGTTACGGTTTATGTGTTCTGCACGCTGTCTCATGGTGCTTTACATTGGTGTTAAGTTTCATGAAAATATCTCAAGCGGTATCAAAGTTATGTAACGGACACCAAATTATGAAGCCCTTAAGTACGGATGGACATACATTCAAAATTTCGAAGGGGTATAATATAATGCCTGCCACTTCCTGATTGCACAATGTTCCAAAGACCCACTAATTGGAATATGGAAACCACTGGGATAAAAAAGGACTGGTGATGGGTAGGGCAAAAAGCTGATGGCTGCCAAATGTATGAAAAGTAAACCAGTATAAAGAAATCAATTTGAAAGTTTGAATAATTTGACCATATAATTAACTGTATCAAACACATGCAGTTTGTTAATTGATAATAACCTGATATACAAAACTGTAAACTATGAAATGAAGACCTCAAGTTCTTTTTCTATTTTTTAAATTTCTGTGTGAAAATAACAATTTCACCCAAAACACCATATATTTAAAGAAGTTCCAACATTTGCAATATGAAGTGCCAACATTTGCAACATTTACAATGCGAAAACTGCAGCCTGAAAAAGTGTCAATCACTATCACTGTCTGTAATAGCAAACCTGCGTAAATCATCAAGATCTATTTCCTGTATCATGCAAGGTACCCTCTTCCATTTCTTAGAATGTGACCCTTTGCCATGCATATCTACAAGACGAAAATACTCAACCTTCAACAGAGGAAATTCTATTCCTTTGTAATCTAAAACTCCACCAAGTGGATGTGAACATTTATTACAAGATGTAGTACCATCCATTTTCATGTCACTCTCTTCGAATTCAGGGATAGGGCTACGTTCTAAAAATACTCTTTCCCGCACTTCACGAGAAATACATACATGATGTGCTCCTTGAATTTTTCTTATATCTGACGCCATGCATACAAAATTGTTGCAATGAAAACAACTGAATTCAAAGTCACCATTTACAACCTTTTCATCTTTTTTCTTCTGTTTTGTTTCCCGTTTAAGTTTAGCTAACAACTGCAGTTTAATCAGCTGTGCCTCAAAGTTATTTCTATTTCTTTCAATGACTTTTTCCAACACAATTGTAGCATCATTCATCATCTTTTCAGCGATAGCATTTTTCTCTTCCTTATCAGCAATAGGAGAACCTCGCTCAGTAATTACGTAGTATCTGCTGTTCGGAGCTCTGGCACGACCTGCAATTATAATAGCGTGACTCAATTAAAACAATGTACAAGTTTATGTAAAACCCGTGGCCCCGGGGCAGAGAAGATTTTTACAGGTTTTCCCTATATAAGTCGGTTTTCCCTATATATAAGTCTATACAAGAGGGCCGTGATGGCCTTGGATCGCTCACCTGATCCATAGAGCAACAAGTGGGCCCTGGGGTTGGCAATTATTGACCCCAGGGCTATAATGTGCATAATGTCGAGGGAGGTCTAAAAAGGTGAAGGTTCATACCAAATATCAACAATGGCTATAATTTGAACAATCTTGGCAAAGGTCCACTAGATGAAGCTACACACCAAATATCAAAGACCTTGGCCTTGCGGTTTCAAAGAAAAAGATTTTTTTAAGACATTCCCTACATAAGCCCATGTAAAACCAAATGGCCCCAGGGCGGGGGCATGTTTGGCCTCAGGGCTATAATTTAAACAATCATGACAGAGGTCCACTATATGAAGCTTCATACTAAATACCAAAGACATGGGCCTTGCAGTTTCAGAGAAGAAGATTTTTTAAGACTTCCCTATATAAGTCTATGTAAAACCAAAGGGTCTCGGGGCGGCGGCATTTTTGGCCCCATGGCTTTAATTTGAACACTCTTGATAGAGGTCCATCAGTTGAAATTTCACACCAAATATCAAAGACCTGGGCCTTGTGGTGTCAAGGAAGATTTTTAAAGATTTTCCCCAATATAAGTCCATGTAAAACCAAAGGGCCCGAGGCGGGGGCACTTCTGGTCTCAGGGCTATACGTTGAACAATCTAGGTAGAGGTCTACTAGATGTAGCTTCATACCAAATATCAAAGACCTAGGCCTTGTGGTTTCAGAGAAGATGATTTTCAAAGATTATCTCTATATAAGTCTATGTACAACCAACGGGCCCCGGGGCGGGGGCATCTGTGGCCCGAGGGCTATAATTTGAACAATCTTTGTAGAGGTCCACCAGATGAAGCTCCATACTAAATATCAAAGACATAGGCCTTGCAGTTTCAGAGAAGAAGATTTTTAAAGATTTCCCTATATAAGTCTATGTAAAACCAAAGGGTCTCGGGGCGGGGGCATTTTTGGCCCCAGGGCTTTAATTTGAACAATCTTGATAGAGGTCCATTAGATGCAATTTCACACCAAATATCAAAGACCTAGGCCTTGTGGTGTCACAGATGAAGATTTTTATAGATTTTCCCCAATATAAGTCTATGTAAAACCAAAGGGCCCGAGGCGGAGACATTTTTGGTCACAGGGCTATAATTTGTGCAATCTTGGTAGAGGTCCACTAGATGTAGATTCATACCAAATATCAAAGACCTAAGCCTTGTGGTTTCAGTGAAAAAGATTTTTCAAGATTTTCCCAATATAAGTCTATGTAAGATAGAGGGCCCCGGAGTGGGGGCATTTTTGGCCCCAGCACTATAATTTTAACAATCTTGGTAGGGGTCCACTAGATGAGGCTTCAGACCAAATGTCAAAGACCTGGGCCTTGCGGTTTCAGAGAAGAAGATTTTTAAAGATTTTCCCTATATAAGCCCATACAAAATCAAAGGGCCCCAGGGCGGGGTCATTATTGGCCCAAGCACTATAATTCGAACATTCTTGGTAGGGGTCCACTAGATGAAGCTTCATACCAAATATCAAAGACCTGGACTTTATGGTTTCAAAGAACATGTTTTTTGAAGATTTTCCCTATATAAGCCAATGTAAAAACCAAGGGCCCCAGGGCGGGGGCATTTTTGGCCCCAGCACTATACATGTAATTTGAACAATCTTGGTAGGGGTCCACTAGATGAAGCTTCATACCAAATATCAAAGACCTTGCAGTTTCAGCGAAGAAGATTTTCCCTATATAATCCTATGTAAAACCAAAGGGATCCGGGTTTGGCCCCAGCACTATAATTTGAACAATCTTGGTAGGGATCCACTAGATGAAGCTTCATACCAAATATAAAAGACCTGGGCCTTGTGGTTTCAGAGAAGAAGATTTAATTTTTCGGTGAAAAAAAAATCTATTTTTGGCTCATGTGACCTAGATGTGCAACAGACCGAAACCATTTGAACAACTTTGAAAGGGGACTACCTAAGGATCATTCCTGTGAAGTTTGGTTAAAATTTGATCAGTGCTTTGGGAGGAGTTTTCGTTTGAAGAACACGTTTACGCACGCACGCACAGACGGACGAACGACGGACAAAAAGTGATCCCGAAAGCTCAGCTCGTCAATACGTGACAGATGAGCTAATAAAACCAATGGGCCCCATTTTTGGCTCCAGGGCTATAATAATTTGAACAATCTTGTTAGATGACCACTAGATACAACTTCAAACAACATACCAAACACCTGGGCCTTCTGGTTTCAGACAAGAAGATTTTTTAAGGTTTTCCCTATATTAGTCTGTAAAATAGAAGTGAAGGCAGTGGTCAGGAATCGATACAAATAACCCACAGCTCCCATCAGAGACACCAAAGGGAAAGAAACACAAACATGAAAGAACAAACACTAATGGAAACATCAATAGCGATAGCCAAAAGGACAGTTACTTTCCCACAAAATGGCCAATTGGCTATCCTAAACAAAATAATATAAGCGATTCAGACTGGTGGGCCCCGGCGTGGGGGCATTTTTTGCCCCAGGTCTATAATTTGAACAATCCACTAGATGAAGCTTCATACAATGTCAAAGACCTGGGCCTTTGGTTTCAGAGTGAAAGTTTTTTTAAGTTTTCAGTGAAAACAAATCTATTTTAGGCTCCTGTGACCTACATGTGCAACGGACCAGAACCATTTGAATAAGTTTGAAAGGGGACAACCTAAGGATCATTCCTGTGAAGTTTGGTTAAAATTGAAGAAATCGTTCACGCACGGACGCTCGCACGACGGACGACGGACAAAAAGTGATCACAGAAGCTCACCCCGTCAGGACGTGACAGGTGAGCTAAAAAGGGTCACTAAATATGCCTATTTGGCCACAACTAGCTAGTTTGGCCGTGAGAACTTGGGGCTTGATATTCATTCTTAATGCGGACTGAACAAATTATTTGTCTAAATCGCGACGGAAGTAAGGGCGAGGATTGTGGCCACGTAAAATCGATTCAAGCCCCCCACCCCCCACCACCACCACCACCACCCCAGTGGAATTCGTTTCCGCTGACTGTTCCAAGGTGGTTCTTCTGTCGCGGTTTATTTTTGTAATGGTTTGTCTTTTGTCTTTGGGTGTTTGTGTCGTTTATGTTATTTTATTTTGGATAGCCTATTGGCCATTTTTTGGGAAAGTAACTGTCCTTTTGGCTTTCCGCTGTTGGTGTTTTCGTTGGGGTCTGTTGTTTCATGTTTGTGTGTCTTTCTCTTTGGTGTTTCTGATGGGAGCTGTGGGTTGACTGTATCGATTCCTGATCATTGTCTCCACTTCTATTTTGTGTGCCTAAGGCAATTCTGTAGCTTTACGGTTAACAACTTTGCTTCCCTTCTTATTGACCAGACCTCAGATTCTGTGATGGCTCCATGGCAAAGGCTTTCTTTATTTTTTCAGGTAATGTCGGTTGGCACCTGATGCTCTGTCCCTTGTTGGGTCTACCGGAGTCTGTTGGTTTTTTTTTTGCTCCAGCATTTCAGTTATTTTCTGCTGTCGAGTTCTCAATGTTGTTTCACTATAGTTGTTTGATTGTTATGTTCTCAGAGATGTAGCACTGATGAGCTGGAAAGCCTTCATGCAGGCTGAACAAATGATTTGTCTAAAAAAGCGAGGATTGTGGCCACGTAAAATCGATTTAGGCCCTCAGTGAAATACTTTTTACTGACACGTTATGTCGCGGTTTATATTTGTTACAGCTGGTCTTTACATGTAGGTATTGCTTATGTATTTTTTTTATTTTGCACAGGCGTTTGGCCATTTTGTAGTAAAGAAACTGTCCTTATGGCATTCCGCTTCTGATGTTTTCATTAGGGTTTAGTTATTTAATGTTCGTGTTCCTTTCCCTTTGGTGTCTCTAATGGGAGGTGTAATGTAATTTATCGATTCCTGATCATTGCCTGCACTTCTATTATGTTAAGCTGGAGATGTCATCATGCAGATTAATTTGCAGCATGAAATGACGCTTTAATCATATGCGGTGCTAGCCTACCCTCTTCACAACAGATTTTTCTTGTTTGAAATGTGAAAAAAACACACACAACAAAACTCGAATTCCGAGAAATGGATATGCCACTTGAAGTGCCACCCATTATATACGAAACAAGAGCTCCGCAAGCCGGGCATTATACACCCGCAATAAGTAAAGTGGAGCAAATATATACTGACTGTTGTACAAGTTTGGGTTTGTGGAATGTAACAAAGGAACACTATGAGCTCCATATATTCTTACCTGGCACTATCATCATGTCATCATGCAGATTAATTTGCAGCATGAAATGACGCTTTAATCATATGCGGTGCTAGCCTACCCTCTTCACAACAGATTTTTCTTGTTTGAAATGTGAAAAAAAAACACACAACAAAACTCGAATTCCGAGAAATGGATATGCCACTTGAAGTGCCACCCATTATACACGAAACAAGAGCTCCGCAAGCCGGGCATTATACACCCGCAATAAGTAAAATGGAGCAAATACATGTATATACTGACTGTTGTACAAGTTTGGGTTTGTGGAATGTAACAAAGGAACACTATGAGCTCCATATATTCTTACCTGGCACTATTTTAAACCCTCAATGGCTCAAACTACCTGTCTCCAATTGGGCCCCGCCCATAGGGGCTTGAAGAAATATATGGGTTGCATGATGCTTCCATGCAGAGCTGAATCCGGCCCGCACACTAGTACTGGTAAACCGCTTAGAGGATCTAAGCCTTACAGGAACCGCGGTGCGAGGCGGACCGTCCATGCTAATAAACCCTTTTGGTTTCATTGGGCGACAGGGCTTGAGATGTCACTTCATCTCGATGTCGGGTAAAAGTCCCACAAAATTGGAAGCAACGTCTCCAAAATGACCTTTACAGTGATGACGGGGACGTTAAACCTCAAATCAAACAAACAAAAACCTGTCTCCTACAAAATTTCATGGTCGGTAATATTTGGTGGACCATAACCCCAAAATAATATGGGCATAGCTCTGGCAATAAGTGGTGGACTGTAACCTTGAAATAATATGCGCTGCTCCACATCATAGTTTAACTATACGTAAAGTTTCAGCTTCATCAGATGGAAAATATGTTTAGAAAATCTGTGAAAGGATAATATTTGGCAGACTGTAACCTCAAAATAATATGCGCTGTTCCACATCATGGTCTTACTATATGTAATGTTTCTGCTTCATCAGATGTAAAATTAAAGAGGAGCTATCCGGAAACGGAATGTTTAGAAAAATCTGTGAAAAGGGTATAACTCTGGTAATATTTGGCGGACCACAACATTGAAATAATATGCGTTGCTCCACATCATAGTTTAAATATATGTAAAGTTTCAGCTTCATCAGATAGAAAATATAGGAGGGGTTACCCGGAAACAAAATATGTTCAGAAAATCTGTGAAAGGATAATATTTGGCGGACTGTAACCTCAAAATTATATGCGCTGTTCCATATCATGGTCTTACTGTATGTAAAGTTTCAGCATCATCGGATGTAAAATGTTGGAGAGTTATCCGGAAACAAAATGTTTACAGAATATTTCAAAAGGGCATATCTCTATTATTATTTGATGGACAGTTACCTCGAAATAATATGCGCTGATGGTCTAACTATATATGACGTTTCAGCTTAATTGGATGTAAAATGTAGGAGAAATACAGAAACGAAAAGTTTACAAAAAAAAATCAAATTAGCGTACCTCTATTATTATTTGGTGAACCATAACCTCCAAACAATATGCGCTGTCCCACATCATGATCTAACTATGTATGAAGTTTCAGCTTGATCGGATGTAAACTGTAGGATGAGTTAACAGACGGACGAACGGACGGACGGACGCCAAGGGGTATAACAGTTTTTAAACGTGCATATAAAAAGAAAAAATATAGCAATCAGAAGAGATGGCAAATTCCCTGACCGAAAGAAAATATGACGTTCAGAAGAATGTACAAATGCAGCAAGTGCACAAGATGAAAAAATACGCCAGCAATCCTCAAGTACATTGCTGCAAAGTAACAGCAATACATCTGCAAGATATTGCATAAATTATGTGTATATTAGGGTGTTCATGATCAAATGATATTAACATGATGGAGCAGACAATTCGTCTGCTGAGTGCAATAACGTTGTAAGTGCAAAATGGCAACTTTTCAGGAGAGACAAAAACTGTTTTATTAAAGAATGGCATAGAAAACCATACTATAAGCTGGTTTCTTAACTTCATGGTGATTTCTTTCATTTGTGTGTGATGTTTATTGTTGAATAAATGACATTTGAAAAGAAATATTTAGCATTTAAGGGTTGATACACCATTTCTGCGCCGAGTGTTTTTGGTGCAAAAACAGTGTATGTGCATCCAGCGCTAAAACGGTGTAAATGTACAAACTTATTTCTTTGCCTTTTACATGGTAAAGCAGTAAATTAAAGACACTTGGTAGGTAATAGGTCACATTTTATACATTCTGCATGGTACTTACATGCTTATTCTGAAATATCATGCAGCAGGATTCAATATTTTTGAGGTATTAAAAAACCTTTGCACAAAAATGGGGTAAGTGCACTTACACTGTTTTTACGCCAACTTTTTTTCTAAAAGTCAGAGCAAAAACGGTGTAACTTACAAAACAACTTCCAAAATGCTGAAATAAATCATGACTGAGGCAGAATCCAGCTGTAGAACTTATTTACCAAGTGTGTCAAGTCCTAAGGCACCCATTTATGCAAAAAAAAACTATTTTGGCCAAAATGTCAGTTACACCGTTATTGCATTCAGCAGACGAATTATTGGCAATTTACTACTTGGATCACCTGCTTGTGTATTCAGGAGAACTCGTTCTTATTTCAAATTTTAACCAACTCTACGAGGAACTATCAATATATCTCAGGTTTTCTAGACATCGAGATCAAAATGTTATACTGTCAGAAGAGATAATTCAAATACCAGGACATCCAGTGTTGTGGCCATAACACAAGTAATGCCTTCTCAACCTGGTGCACAATTTTACCAAGTACTATCAATATATCTCAAAAGGTGTTGGAGTTGTGGTAATCACGAGGTTATTCGGTGAAATCATCATGGCACCGAGAGTTGTTGTTCTTGCTCATGCCATGCCTTCTTACAATTTAACAAAGAACCATCAACGGATCTTTAATGGCGTTTGATGTATGGCAATCACATGGTTATATTGTTATTTGGTTATATTGTTAGGTAAAATTAATCAAATACCATCGCACCTAGAGTTGTGGTTCTTGCTCATTACACGCATTGTCTACCTGGTGTACAATAGTACCAAGTACCGTCAGCATATCTCAAAGGCTGTTGGAGTTACGTCGATTACAAGGATACACTATCAGAGGAGAATACTACAGTATCATGACACCCAGAGCTGTGGCTCTTGCACACGACAGGCCTTCTAACCCCGTTTACAATTGCATCAAGTATCAGCAATAAACCTCAAAGGGCATTTGAGTTAGGGCAATCGCATTATTATTTTCAGGGGACATATCTCAAATACTATGACAACCAGAGTTGTAATTCCTGCTCATGGCACATCTTCTTAACCTCATGTACAACTGTATAAAGTACCATCAGTATATCTCAGGATGTTGGAGTTACCGCGCTCACAATGTTATATTATCAGATAAGATAACTCATATCATGTCACCAAAAGTTGTGGGTCTTGTGCATGGCACACCTTCTCAACCTCGTGTACAATTTTACTAAGTATGATCAATTATAAACCAGAAAATCATGAGTGATGTGCAGAAAACCCATCGGGACTTAAAGAAATAGATTGGGCTACATGATGCTTCCATGCAGAGCTGCAACCGAACGCAGATGAGTACTGGTAAACAGCTTAGAGGTTCTAAGCCTGCCCAGGAAAAGTGGTGCCAGTTGAATCGTCTTTGCATTTAAACCCTATTGGCTTCATTGGGCAGCAGAGCTTAAGATGTCATTTTATCTCAATGTAGGGTAAAAGTCCCCCAAATCTGGAAGCAAAGTCTCCAAAATGACCTACACAGTGTTAACGGGGATGTTTAGCCTCAAATCAATCAAAAATCGGGGCCCAGTGGTTTCAGAAAAGAAGATTTTTGAAGTTGATCCATTATAAGTCTATTGGAGTTAAGGAGCCCTGGCGAATGGCCAATTCAGACTCACGGGGCATGGTTGGCAGGACTAATGTAGGAGACCACTTGGCATTGCTACAAATTAAATATGTAAGCTCTGGGCCTCATGGTTTCGGAGAAGAAAATTTTTGAAGTTTTTTTCCAGTATAAGTCTATAGGAGCTAATGAGCCCTTGGGCATGACAAATTTTGACCCAAAGGGCATGGTTGGCATGTTTTATGTGGGTGACCATTTTGTGTTGCTATATACTAAATATCTATGGTCTGTACTTTATGGTTTCAGAAAAGAGAAGATTTTCGAAGCCCATTTTCCATTATTCCATTACTAGTTTATTGGAGTTATGGGGTCACAAGATTTTGCCAATTTAGACCCTAGGGGCATGATTGGCAGGATTCATGTAGGCGACCACTCGACGTTGCTACATGCCAAATACCTAAGCTCTCGCCCTTATGTTTTCAGTTAAGGTGTAACTATACCATTTAGTGACACAGAGGCCTGATATTTAATCTTCATCAGTGTGTCTAAACCCCAAAGTTTTGAAATCGAAACGGATGATGGACAAGAGCCCCGGAAAACACAGCACATCCCCCTCCGAGCACACACCGACCGACGTAGCTCATGAGACATGTCAGCTGGAGGCATCAGGCAAGAGACGCCCGATCCAGATAGGCTTCCCCCACCGAGCCAACATCAGCAAATATGGCCCACGCTCAACAGAAGTCCCGGGCATTAGGAAGGAGATTCCAAAGTAGCGAGACTTGCAATATTTAAAATATGACAAAACGTGGCAACTAAATCCGCTAAGATACATGTCTCACCTGACAAGTCAGTCTTAGTTTAAGAAAAGTTAGAATTTTATACTGCAACAAGATGTGTTTGTGAAACACTGATGCCCCCGGACAGCCCATGTTTAATATGAAAGCAGTATCACTAAGCAATCAAAAGGTATGGCCAATGTTCAAGTCTTAAAAATGTAGGTCAAGGTCACAAGGTAAAAAATTATGGGATTGTTGAAAAGGTCTTGTGACATAGTATGCACATGTGAAATATGAAAGCCCTATCACTTACCAATTGAAAGTGATGGCCAATGCTAAATTAAAAAAAAAAGGTCAAACATCAAGGTAACAAGGTAAAACTAGAGCGATGACAAAGTTTTTTCTAAAAATAGTCACAGTGACCTTGACCTTGAGGTCATGACCTTGAAAGTCAAAGCAACTCGAGATGTCATCCTAAGAAACATTTGTGTGAAGTTCTATTAAAATCCATCAATAAATGTAGGTGCTAGAGCGATGGCAAACTTTTTCAAAAAATAGCCACAGTGACCTTGACCTTGAAAGTCAAAATTGCTCGAGATATTGTCATAAGGAACAGTTATGTGAAATTATATTGAAATTGGTGAAAAAATGTAAGCACTAGAGCAATGACAAAGTTTTTCTAAAAACAGCCACAGTGACCTTGACCTTGAAAGTCGAACTCGCTCGAGGTATTGTCGTAAGGAACATTTGTGTGAAGTTATATTGAAATCGTTGAAGAAATGTAAGCGCTAGAGCGATGACAAAGTTTTTCTAAAAATAGCCACAGTGACCTTGACCTTGAAAATCGAACTCGCTAGAGATATTGTCATAAGGAACATTTGTGTGAAGTTCTATTGAAATAGGTGAAGAAATGTAATCGCTAGAGCGATGACAAAGTTTTTTCTAAAAATAGCCACAGTGACCTTGACCTTGAAAGTCAAAATTGCTTGAGATATTGTCATAATGAACATTTGTGTGAAGTTATATTGAAATCGGTGAAGAAATGTAGGCCATAGAGCGATGACAAAGTTTTTCTAAAAATAGCCACAGTGACCTTGACCTTGAAAGTGGGACTTGCTAGAGATATTGTCATAAGGAACATTTGTGTGAAGTTATATTGAAATTGGTGAAAAAATGTAAGCGCTAGAGCAATGACAAAGTTTTTCTAAAAATAGCCACAGTGACCTTGACCTTGAAAGTGGAACTCGTTCGAGGTATTGTCATAAGGAACATTTGTGTGAAGTTATATTGAAATCTGTGAAGAAATGTAGTCGCTAGAGCGATGACAAAGTTTTTCTAAAAATAGCCACAGTGACCTTGACCTTGAGGTCATGACCTTGAAAGTCGAACTCGCTCGAGATATTGTCATAAGGAACATTTGTGTGAAGTTATATTGAAATCAGTAAGGAAATGTTGGAGCTAGAGCGATGACAAAGTTTATCTAAAAATAGCCACAGTGACCTTGACCTTGAGGGGGGTCTGGATGGACAAAAATTATGGTACCACTAGAAAGGTCTTGTGACAAGGAGTGCACGTGAGACATATGAAAGCCCTACTACTAACCAATCGAAAGTTATGGCCAATGTTAAAGTTTATAAAAGTAGTTCAAATGTCAAGGTCACGAGGTCAAAAATTATGGTACCACTAGAAAGGTCTTGTGACAAGAGGAGCACATGTGAAATATGAAAGCCCTACCACTTACCAATCGAAAGTTATGGCCAATGTTAAAGTTTTTAAAAAGTAGGTCAAACATCACGGTCAAGGTCACAATGTCAAAAATTATGAAAGCCCTATCACTTACCAATCGAAAGTTATGGCCTATGTTAATGTTTTTAAAATTTTTGAAAAAAATAGGTCAAAGGTCAAGTTCAAGGTCACGAGATCAAAAATTATGGTACCACTGGAAAGGTCTTGTGATAAGGTATATACATGTGAAATATGAAAGCTCTATCTATTACCATTCAAAAGTTATGCCCAATGTTAAGGTTTTTGTAGACAGACAAACGGAAAAATTGTGTAAAAAAATAGGTCAAAGGTCAAGTTCAAGGTCACGAGATCAAAAATTATGGTACCACTGGAAAGGTCTTGTGATAAGGTATACACATGTGAAATATGAAAGCTCTATCTATTACCATTCAAAAGTTATGCCCAATGTTAAGGTTTTTGTAGACAGACAACCAGACAAACAGACAGACAGACCAAAAACTATATGCCCCCGAATCTCTTAGATTCCGGGGGCATAAAAATTAAAGATATAATATA
Source organism: Lucinisca nassula (assembly GCA_963580285.1). Classification (NCBI taxonomy): domain Eukaryota; kingdom Metazoa; phylum Mollusca; class Bivalvia; order Lucinida; family Lucinidae; genus Lucinisca; species Lucinisca nassula. Next base: position 133,266,816 of record OY757010.1, on the reverse strand, counting down.
GTTATTTAAATCAGTACTTGAGTGCTGACGCCAAAACCGCAGTATCAGCCTCAGCACTAAGGAACTGATACTGAACTGATTGTACCCTCGGTTACGAACGAATCATCCATCAGCAGAGATACCGACCCAGTGGTTGCAACTAAGGTGTAACTATACCAAAAGTGACACAGAGGTCTTTCTGCTATTTAATCTTCATCAGTGTGTCTAAACCCCAAAGTTTTGAAACCGAAACGGATGATGGACAAGACCCCCAGCAAACACCGCACACCCCCTCCGAGCACACACCGACCGACGTAGCTCATGAGACATGTCAGCTGGAGGCATCAGGCAAGAGACGCCCGATCCAGTTAGGCGTCCCCCACCGAGCCAACATCAGCAAACATGGCCCACGCTCCACGGAACTCCCGGGCATCAGGAAGGAGATGTCCAAAGTAGCGAGACTTAACGTCACTACAGCTGGTGTCTAGGAATGTGTGGCGGCCGTAAAAAGTCTCCCTGCCCTACATCATAGTGTAGTTTATATTTTCTTGTCCTTTGGGATCATTGATTCCATTGCTGAAATTTGAGAATATTTGAGGGTCACTGATGAGGCCTAATTGGCCGAAACTAGCTAGTCTGGCCCAGAAAACATGTACACTCCATATTTTCCAGTTCTGTGGTGTTTTCCTTGCTTCCAAAGGATAACCCTTTTTAGAACATATTTGCAATATTTAAAATATAACAAAACGTGGTATTCACATCCGCTAAGATACATGTCTCACCTGACAAGTCAGTCTTAGTTTTAGTAAAGTTAGAATTTTATACTGCAAAAATTAAAGATATAATAATCGTCATTTAAACGAACGAATCATCCACCAGCAGAGATACCGAATCATCCACCAGCAGAGATACACCAGCAGGGACGAACGAATCATCCATCAGCAGAGATACCGACCCAGTGGTTGCAATTAAGGTGTAACTATACCAATTTTATGACACAGAGATGACATATAGTGATATTTAATCTTCATCAGTGTTTATAAACCCCAAAGTTTTGAAACCGAAATGAAGAGAAGATTTTTGAAGTTTGTTTTTCATTTTAAGTTGTACATTTCAAGTCTATGGTAGGTAATGGCCCATGGGCGTGGCCAACTTTGACCCAAGGGGCCGTTTTGGCAGGATTTATTAAGGTGACCATTTCATGTGTCTACATACTAAAGATCTAACCTCTGGGATTTATGGTTTCAGAGGAGAAGATTTTTTAAGTTTCTTTGTTGTTGTTTTCCCATTTTAAGATTATGGGAGCTAATGAGCCCATGGGCGTGACCAATTTTGACCCCAAGAGCATGGTTGACCACTTGAGTTGCTAAATGCTACATATTTAAGCTCTGGGCCCTGTGGTTTCAGAGAAGAAGATTTTTTAAGTTTTTCCAGTTGTAAGTATATGGGAGCTAAAGAGCCCTGGGGTGTGGCCAATGTGGATCCCATGGGTATAATTGGCAGGATTTATGTCGGTGAGCACTTGACGTTGCTACAAACAAAATATCTAAGCTCTGGGCCTTATGGTTTCATAGAAGAAAGTTTTTGAAGTTTCTTCCATTATAAGACAATAGGAGCTGATGAGCACGGGCGCGGCCAATTTTGACCCCAGGGGCAGGGTTAGCAGGATTTATGTAGGTGACTATTTTATGTTGCTAGACACTAAATATCTAAGTTCTGTGCTTCACAGTTTCAGAGAAGAAGAATTTTGTAGCCTTTTACCATTATGAGACTATGGGAGCTAAATGGGCCCCGGGGCGTGGCCAATTTGGACCCCAGGGGCATGATTGTCTGGATTTATGTAGGTGACCACTTGTCATTGCTCCATGCTATATATCTAAGCTCTGGGCCCTGTGGTATCAGAGAAGAAGTTTTTAAGCTTTTTCCATTATGCGTCTATGGGAGCGAAGGGGCCCGGGGGCCAATTCGGACGCCAGGGGCATGATTGGCAGGATTTATGTAGGTGACCACTTGCCGTTGCTACATGCTAAATATCTAAGCTCTGGGCCCTGTGGTTTCAGAGAAGAAGATTTGCTAAGCTGTTTTTTCCATTATGAGTCTATGGGAGCTAAGGGGCCCAGGAGAGTGGCCCAATTGGACTCCACGGGCATGATTGACAGGATTTAATTAGGTGACCACTTGCCCTTGCTACATGCTAAATATCTTAAGTCTGGGTCATGTGGTTTTAGAGAAGAAGATTTTTTTAAGCTTTTTCCATTATGAGTCTATGGCAGCTAAGGGGCCCCGGGGCGTGGCCCATTTGGATCCCAGGGGCATGACTGGCAGGATTTATGTGGGTGACCAATTGCAGTTGCTACATGTAAAATATTTAAGCTCTGGATCCTGTGGTTTCAGAGAAGATTCTTTAAGCTTTTTTCCATTATGAGTCTATGGGAGCTAAGGGGCTTTGGGGTGTGGCCCATTTGGACCTCAGGGGCATGATTTGCAGGATTTATGTAGGTTACCACTTGCCATTGTTACATGCTGAATATCTAAGATCTGGGCCCTGTGGTTTCAGAGAAGAAAATTTTTGAAGCTTTTTTCCATTATGAGTCTATGGGAGCAACAGGGCCCCGAAGCGTGGCCCATTTGGAACCCAGGGGCATTATTGGCAGGATTTATGTAGGTGACAATTGACATTGTCACAAGCTAAATATCTGAGCTCTGGGCCTTGTGGTTTCAGAGAAGAAGATTTTTGAAGCTTTTTTTTCCATTATGAATCTATGGGAGCTAAGGGGATCCCAGGGTGTGGCCCATTTGGACCCCAGGGACATGATTGGCAGGATTGATGTAGGTGACCACATGCCGTTGCTACATGCTAAATATCTGAGCTCTGGGCCCTGTGGTTTCAGAGAAGAATATTTTGGAAGTTATTTTTTTCATTATGAATCTATGGGAGCTAAGGGGCCCCGGGGCGTGGCCCATTTAGACCACAGGTGCATGACTGGCAGGATTTATGTAGGCGACCACTTGCCATTGCTACATACTAAATATATCAGCTCTGGGCCCTGTGGTTTCAGAGAAGAAGATTTTTTAAGCGTTTTTCCATTATGAGCCTATAGGAGCTAAGGGGCCCCTGGGCGTGCCCCAAAACCCAGGGGCATGATTGGCAGGAATTATGTAGGTGACCACTTGCCGTTGCTACATGCTAAATATCTAATCTATGGGCCCTGTGGTTTCAGAGAAGAAGATTTTTGAAGCTTTTTTTTCATTATGAGTTTTAGGGCTAAGGGGCCCTAGGGTGTGGCAAATCTGGACCCCAGGGGCATGATTGGCAGGATTTATGTAGGCGACCACTTAACATTGTTACAAGCTAAATATCTAAGCTCCGGGCCCTGTGGTTTCAGAGAAGAAGATTTGTTTTGATTTTTTTCCCTATATAAGTCTATGGGAGCTATATGTTGCCATGGCAACCAGAATTCCAATCTGATCAGCCCAAAAACATTATGCAGCCTTTTTCCCTACCTGATGATGCTTCACATGAAATTTGATCAAGATTGCCCATGTGGTATTAGAGATGTACTTATTTGAAAATGTTTACGGACGCACGCAAGGACGCACGACGAACGACGGACAAAATGTGATCACAAAAGCTCACATTGTCACTACGTGACATGTGAGATAAAAATAGAAGTGAAGGTAATGATCAGGAATCGATACAATTAACCCACAGTCCCTATCAGAGACACCAATGGAAAGAAACACAAACATGAAACAATTAGAAACAAACAAAACAGCCCTGATATGCAAAATAGAAGTGACGGCAATGATCAGGAATCGATACAATTAACCCACAGCTCCCATCAGAGACACCAAGGGAAAGAAACAAACATGAAACAACTAGACTCTAATGGAAACATCACTAGCGGAAGCCAAAAGGACAATTACTTTCCCATAAAATGGCCAATCAGCTATCCACAGCAAAATAATATAAGCCATATACACACTCAAAGACAAACCATAACAAAATAAACCACACTGGAACAACCACCTTAACCGCAGATGGTATTAGTTATGGCGATCACAAGGTAAACACAAGCGTTTATTGTCAGGGGAGATAACTCAAAAACCATGGCACTTAGAGTTGATGTTCATGCGCATGGGATGCCTATTTAACCATAAGTACAATTATACCAAGTACCATCAATATATCTCAAAGGGTATTGGAGTTATGGCCATCACAAGGTTTCATCTACGGACGACACACACGGACTGACAGACGCCAGGCTGATCGCTATTAACCCCGGACCTATTTGGTCGGGGGATAAAAAAGACTGCATACAACATATTGAAAATCCAGAAATGGGCTTTCTGGGCACAACTAGCTTTTTTCAGCCGATAAGGCACGATCAGTGACCATTGTTTTATTAAACTTATATGAGCTGGAATGGACAAGATAAGATGACTCCAAAGGAAACAAGAGTGCCAAGATGGTTCTTATCACTCGCCTGAGTTATAATGATCTATTTTTGCTCTCTAGAAGCTATAAATGACTCATTTGTAGCATCTAGAGTGCAGAAACATATATTTAGAAATTATGTCTAGTGTCCCAGATTTGACATGACATGATCCATATTCAAAATTAATCAAGACACAGTTTTGTTTTGATATGTATGAAGAAAATCTGTGGCCTCTAGGGAGAGAAGAATGTTTTTGGTTCGACATGACCCATATTCGAACTTGAATGTGATATGATCAAGTCAAATAGTCTGGGAAAGATTCTTGAAGAATGAAGCAAACTGTGGGGAACAGGGTTTCAAAGAAATTTGACCTAATGTACTTTGACCCGACATGATGTAGATTTGTACCTGACCAAGATGTCAAGTTAAACATTTTGACATGGTTTTACAAAGTATAAAGCAAAACTGTTGCAGCTAGTGTACACACAAGGTTTTAACAAAAGTTTACCAAGTGATCTTGTTTTTCATCCAACATTACCCACATTCGAACCTGACCGAGATATTATCCAGACAGACATTCTGGAAAATTTTAATAAAGATTTCCTCTAGAGTGCACAAAGTAAATGATAGGCACAAGGTGATCACAATAGCTCACCTTGTGCACTTGTTGCTCAGGTGAGCTAATGAAAATATAAACTGAACTTTGATGAAGTAATGGAAGACATTCTACAAACACCACACCAGCAGCAGTGAAGTGAATAAAGCTAAAAGGGACTGAACACACATAAAGGAATATAAATAAGATATCACGCTTTCTGGTCGGGACTAACTTATTTCGGCCATTTATGTCTAATCAGTACCCTAGTTTTTTGTTTGGTTTCCCGAAGAAAACGGAATAGGCTCGATGATCCTGGTGGAAATAAAATATAAACTGCACAATGATTAATTAGGGGGAGTCACATTGCCACCAACACACGGCCAGTAAATAAGTAACACTGAAATGACCAGTCAGAAATGGCACAACAACAGGAAGTACTGGGGAACTTAAATCGGAGTCACTGGCTAAAACTGCGGGATTTTGGTTTGATAGAACAGGTAGAACAGCACGGTAATCCCACAAGTGAAATAAAGAAAACACACAAAAAGACTTATGTGCCCAACAAATACTAAGATCAGTATCCACAGCCACGTAGTCGGGTCAAATATGTTCTATAAAAGGGTTATCCTTTGGAAGCAAGGAATACACCACAGAACTGAAAAATATGGAGTGTACATGTTTTCTGGGCCAGACTAGCTAGTTTCGGCCAATTAGGCCTCATCAGTGACCCTCAGATATTTTCAAAATTCCACAATGGAATCAATGATCCCAAAGGACAAGAAAATATAATCTACACTATGGTGTAGGGCAGGGAGACGTTTTACCGCCGCCACACATTCCCACACACCAGCTGTAGTGAAGTCAAATATATTCTATAAAAGGGTTATCCCTTACTGCCTGGACTTTCTCCTGCTTCTGCCTCTGGGCTATCCAAAAAGAGGTGAACAGAAATCTTGCCAATTACAGCTGAAAAATCAAGCTCGCACAACAAACACCTTATGTTTGAGGTAAGGAAAGCCCGACTTAAACCACAAAGCACTGTGCTAATGCCAGACATCAACACCAAATCATGTAGTTGAAGCATTCGATCGAGGCCGTTGATGAGTCAAAGACGTGGCCCAATATCATCACATTACCAGGGAAACATAATTGTGTGAAAGACAAGGATCTGGTTATACTTTTTGTCATTGTATAACTGAGCATGCACTTTGTTTTGCATATAACTGTCGAAACAGCAAATAATTATTCACCATTTTTGCATTATTTGCAGGCCCCAGCTTAAACTTTATCAATATTGGAAAAACAGGTAACCAGACGGGGGTTTAAAGGTCAGGGGATCTGGTTACCTGTTTTCCCAACACTGATAATCTTCAGACTAGGAACCAGCAGATAATGCAAATAAGGTAGATGAGGACTTTCATCCCGATATATCAGTAAAGAATGATATTTTGTCCTGCTCACAAAACTTAAAAGAAGAGGGCCATGATGGCCCTGGAACGCTCACCTGATCCATAGAGTAACAAGTGGGGAGGGCCATTATTGACCCTAGGGTTATAATGTGCATAATGTTGAGGGAGGTCTAAAAAGGTGAAGCTTCATACTAAATATCAACAAAGGCAATAATTTGAACAATCTTGGCAAAGGTCCACTAGATGAAGCTACACACCAAATATCAAACACCCGAGCCTTGTGGTTTCAGTGAAGAAGATTTTTTTAAAAGATATTCCCTACATAAGCCCATGTAAAACCAAATGGCCCCGGGGCGGGGGCATTTTTGACCTCAGGGCTATAATTTAAACAATCTTGATAAAGGTCCACTAGATGAAGCTTCACACCAAATATCAAAGACCTGGGCCTTGCTGTTTCAGAGAAGAAGATTTTCAAAGATTATCTCTATATAAGTCTATGTAAAACCAAAGGGCCCCGGGCAGGGGCATTTGTGGCCCGAGGGCTATAATTTGTTCAATCTTGGTAGAGGTCCACTAGATGAATCTCCATACCAAATATCAAAGACATGGCCTTGCAGTTTCAGAGAAGAAGATTTTTAAAGATTTCCTTATATAAGTCTATGTAAAACCCAAGGGTCTCGGGGCGGGGGCATTTTTGGCCCCAGGGCTATAATTTAAACAATCTTGATAAGAGGTCCACTAGATGAAATTTCACACCAAATATCAAAGACCTAGGCCTTGTGGTTTCATAGAAGAAGAAGTAAAGATTTTCCCAATATAAGTCTATGTAAAACCAAAGGGCCACCAGACGGGGGTATTTTTGGTCTCTGTGCTATAATTTGAACAATCTTGGTAAGAGGTCCACTAGATGAAGCTTCATACCAAATATCAAAGACCTAGCCTTGTGGTTTCAGAGAAGAAGATTTTTAAAGATTTTCCCTATATAAGTCTATGTAAAACCAAAGGGCCCAAGGGCGAGGACATTTTTGCCCCCAGCACTAGAATTTGAACAAACTTGGTAGGGGTTCACTAGATGAAGCTTCATACCAAATATCAAAGACCTGGGCCTTGCAGTTTCAGAGAAGAAGATTTTTAAAGATTTTCCCTATATAAGCCCATGTAAAACCAAAGGGCCCCGGGGCGGTGACATTTTTTGCCCCAGCACTATAATTTGAACAATCTTGTTAGGGGTCCACTAGATGAAGCTTCATACCAAATATCAAAGACCTGGGCCTTGCGGTTTCAGAGAAGAAAATTTTTAAAGATTTCCCTATATAAGCCCATGTAAAACCAAAGGGCCCCGGGGCGGGGGCATTTTTGGCCCCAGCTCTATAATTTGAACAATCTTGGTAGGGGTCCACTAGATGAAGCTTCATACCAAATACCAAAGACCTGGGCCTTGGAGTTTCATAGAAGAAGATTTTTTAAGGTTTCGGTGAAAAAAAAATCTATTTTTGGCTCCTGTGACCTATATGTGCAAAGGACCGGAACCATTTGAACAACTTTGAAAGGGGACCACCTACGAATCATTCCTGTGAAGTTTGGTCAAAATCTGATCAGCGGTTTAGGAGATGTCGTTTGAAGAAATTGTTTACGCACGCACGGACGGACGCACGACGGACGACGGACAAAAAGTGATCCCAAAAGCTCACCTCGTCACTACGTGACGGTGAGCTAAAACAGTTGTTGGCATTTTAATATTTATGAAGAGAACAAATCCCAAGCTAAACTGAGTTAAGAACGAGCCCCCTGGTTTCCATTATCCAAACCATACCTCTTGACTGTGCCCGAACAATTTCGTTCGTCACATGCTCATACCGTATAACAAGGTTACATTTTGTTATATCCAGCCCTTCCTCTGCTACTGAAGTAGCAACTATCAGCTGGTGTAGGCCATCCTTGAAATACACTAAAACGTCTTTCTGTTCATGCTTCGTCATGCCTAAAATAAAAAAAGAAACTTAACTATAAAAAAGTTTTGATAGTCGTTTCGTTTCTGACACAGTCTTTTCTTTTAAATATTCTGTAAAAAGGTAAAATCAAGGTTCCACTCAACTAATGTGTAAGTGCTGTGCACCACACTAGGATTAGAAATTCATGTGACATAATGATTGCCCTCATAGCTCCAAATTTTTGTTTAATTGATGAAAACTCGAAATAGTTTGCCTAATTCTTCAATAAATATAGATTGTGGTTGCGCATAAGAACTATGTTTCTGATACAGCTCTAACAATATCCCAAATGAATTATTTGCGGAATATGGAAAACAACGAACTATGTACACTTACGGCTGGTAAATCCCTAAAACCTAGAATGGTTTGCAAATGTACACTTTGCATGAAATTGTAAACCTTGATATTGTGATATGAAGGTGGACTTTACAGGTTAATTTTAATCCAATGCAAGTGATATCTGTCGTATGGCAGTGATAAAGCATTATCATGTACTTCATAGTTCAGTTTATATTTGGGCCCCGTCAAGCGATTTTGGTACTTATCGCCTATGCGAGCAGTGAATCAAGAGGAACCTTCAGACAGAACGCCATATCCCTGGCCCCTCTAAATGGCTGGGCATGCGCAGTTAAAATTTGTCATGACGGAATGCTCGAAGACACAAATTCGCTTGGCGGGGCTCATTAAGAAATATATCAGCTCTAGCAGTGAAGTACTGAGTAGTACATCATAGTTTCTGGGTGAGTTGTAAAGTACATAAAATCACGATCTCGTAGCGCGAGTGATGTATCTTCTTGCAAGACTGGCCGAAAAACTGAGATTGGGTTGGTTGTGTTGGGGTTTAATGACACGTCAACCGTTGTGTGTCATTTGGTTTTGTCTTCTAGAGAAGGGAGAAAAGAGCTAAAAGAGAGTGCAGAGGAAATGAGAGATACAGGGGAGAAAGAGGAAAATGAATGAAAGTGCAGACACAGACAAAATAACAAATCAGCTCCCGTTTTACCTTATCTGCTGGAAGGACAGTAGGCGTTGCCAAACTGTAAGCCAAAATCAGCTGGACGCTTATTTGATGTAAGATACACAACACCATCGTCTCACCCTACCACCCCAGACAAACTGTGGTTTACTACTCAACAATTCACAGTATTGCTGCTTTCAAATTCTCCCAACCTTTCACCATTGTTAGAAGAAATCATACCAACAAGTAAATGATGAATGCACCATCAGTACAACACAAATGCATCACAAACAGTGGTTTGCTACTGTGTATGCAAGTCTGTTGTCAGACTCTACACTTATGCATCATTATGTGGCATTCAAAGTAGAAGTGAAGGCAATGATCAGGAATCGATACAATTAACCCACAGCTCCCATCAGAGACACCAACGGGAAAGAAAGACAGACAAGAAACAACCAGACCCTAATGGAAACAGTAATAGCGGACAGCCAAAAGGACAGTTACTTTCCCACACAATGGCCAATATGCTATTAAAAAAACAAAATAATATAAGTGAAAAACACCCAAAGACAAACCATAACAAAAATAAACCGCGACACAAGAAGCGACTTGGAACGGTCAGTGAAACGAATTCCACTGTGCGATTTCCACGCAAATCGATTTTACGTGGCCACAATCCTCGCTCTTACTTTCGTCGCGATTTAGACAAATAATTTGTCCGCATAAAGGCCTCCTAACTCATCAGTGCAACATCACGTGGACACAAAAAATTAAACAACCACAGAGATGAAAAAACGGCGAGGACTCGACAGCAAGAAACCACTGAAATGCTGGAGCAAAAGAAAACCAACAGTTAGACTCCGATGGGCCCGACCAGAGGCAGAGCATCATGCACCAACCAACATTACATAAAATTCTCAGTAAGCCTTTACGCTGGATCCATCATAGAATCTGAGACCTGACCCACCGGCGTGCAATTAAAGTGGGAAGCAAAGTTGTCAAACGTAAGTCGATAACCGTTTCAGATATTTTGATAAAACTTCACACAAATGTAAAACCGCATGCAGACTACAAGAACCATAACTGTGGTTTACCAACATTTTGGAGTCACGGCCATTCGAACATACAAAACAACGAAGACCACCATTTCTACCATCTACTCGTGCCAGCTTCGTTAGTTCGAGATAGTTCGTGATATTCTGAAGTCACTTCACACAATTTTAAAACACCATGAGACGAGGTGCAGAACATAATCAAAGCACTGAGAGTGCTGATGGTGCGATTGTTTTTAAAAGTAAAGTGGTGTGCTTTGATAGATTATTTTGTTGAAATGGGTTGGAAAAATATATGTTAAGTATAGGAAACCTTTTTAATTGCATTTGCACTATATAGAATTTATCACAGACAGTTCTGTTAACTTATCACATCTCGGTTAGTAGCATGAAATGCATTTAATGCTAGACATTTATATCTGACCTAAATATGTGCAAGCATGCATGCAATCAGAAATTTCGATTTTAGAAGTTGATCCTAAGCTCCATGTATGAAGCTCACAACATAAAAATATCAAAACTACGTTTTTATCATTACTAGCAAAGAATCATATATTTATGACAAATGTGATAGGTGCTAATTGATTTTTAAACTGCCCAAAATGCATCAATATTCAGAATGTAATTTATGTATACATGTAAGTGAAGTAAAATATTTTAGGCTCTCATGATTAAATATTTTGGGCTTATAATGTCACTGGTATGGGTATAAAATCTGAAAAGTACCACTTCATTAAACCTTGGCAATTTTCTATTGTATGTAGAGACAATGAACAACAGTTTATACAGGTCAAGGACATATGCATACGGGGATATAGAGCTATGTTCATATTGTGTTTTATTTGATGTATATGTGGATCACTAAAGTGTTGTATTACTGATATATATAAAGTTACGGGTATAGGGACACAATCATTTTTTATTTCTGTGTTTTTTTCTGTTTTGCATTTATGATTTAAAAGCGGTTTGTTAGCTCATCTGCATATGGAAATTGTCGCAAATAAAACACGAATAAAACATATGTTGCATTTGTATTTTGATATCACGTTTCATTCCCTTGAATGTTTTTGGTTTGGGGACTTGTAATATATGATTTTTTGTCAAAGCACTGCAAGCACTGCATCATGACCAGCTGTAATACCTACATGAAGCAAGGTCCATAACTCTGTCAAAATGAATACAAAGGGAATCTGACTAAGTCTTTCCTTAAATACAATTAACATGAATGTACAGCTGAGATAACTAGTTGGATGTTCAAAGGCCATAACTGCAAAATTCAGTAAACCAGAATTACAGTTCTCGTTTTCTGCAGATCCCTTCATGGTACTTTTCATTCATGTAGCCTATTGAAAATATCTCATAATGTTTTTTTTTTTTCAATTTAACGAATAGATACAAATGAATCACAGATATTGTTATTTTCAATGTTCCACGAGCCATAACTGAAAAAGTAAATAAGCCAGCATAATGATTCTTGTCTTCTGCCACTTAAGTTATAGAAAGGACATACGTATATGAATGGGATCACTGTATTATTAGTGCTCAAAAGCGAACCACTTTAAGTAACAGAAAAGGCATAAGTTATGACTGTAATCACTATATTAACAATGCTCAAAAGCGGTAACTCCAAAAGCAGGTAATTTAGAGTAATGTTACTTGTGTTCTGCACATCATATCATCGTGATATACCGTTGCATAGGGATTCAAGAAAAATATCTCAGTTTTCAAGTTACAGAACAGACACAAAAATAATTAAAAAAAAATTTTTTTCAATATTCAAAGGGCCATAACTCCAGAAAATGGCACAAGAGGGAACACTTAAGCTGAAATCTAATCGCTAATGCAAACGGCCGAAGAACCACTAAAATTCTCCGTGAAAAAATATTGTTCCATATTCAAAATAGTTTGAAACGTTTCACAATAGGCTTTCAGTTAAACTAAATATTACAATTTGCATGTTCTATCAATCGACATCATGAGCGCAGATATCCAACTGTTTATATTTCAATTATTGTTTGTTTGTTTTTTTCAAAAGAATTGTTATCAATGACAAGATGTGTTTGTGAAACACGAACATGTCCCCGGGCATGGTCATTTTATTTCAGAGTTGGTCACAGTTCAAAGTCAAGGTCACAGGTCAAGATTTTTGGTTTGAGTGGGAAACCCTTGGCACAAGGAACTACATGCCAAATATGAAGGCTCTATCTTAAACGGTTCGAAAAATAAGGAACAATAATACATTTTTCTTTAAAGTAGGTCAAGGTCACTGGTCAAAAAAGTTTGCATGAATGTAAAGCTCTTTTCACAAGGAACCTACATACCAAATATGAAGTCTCTATCTTAAACGATTCAAGTTATCAACATTTTATTTGTTCTTTCAAGTAGGTCAAATGTCAAGGTCATGGTCAAACATTTTGCATGAGTGTAGAGCTCTTATCACAAAGAACATACATGCCAAATATGAAGGCCCTATCCAAAACGGTTCGAAAGGTATGACCAAAATGTTAATTTTTTCGTTTAAGTAGGTCAAAGGTCAAGGTCATAGGCCCAAATTTTTTGCATGAATGTAAAGCTCTTGTTACAAGGAACCTACATGCCAAATATGACGGCTGTATCTCAAACGGTTCAAAAGTTATGACCAATGTTAACTTTTTTCTTTTATGTAGGTCAAAGGTCAAGGTCACAGGTCAAACTTTTTGTGTGAATGTAAAGCTCTTGTCAAAAGAAACCTACATGCAAAATATGAAGGCTGTATCTCAAATGGTTCAAAAGTTATGACCAAAATGTTTTTTTTTTTTTTTTTAGTAGGTCAAAGGTCAAGGTCACAGGTCAAATTTTTTACATGAATGTAAAGCTTTTGTTACAAGGAACATACATGCCAAAGAAGAAGGCTGTAGTTCAAGCGGTTCAAAAGTTATGACCAATGTTATTTTGTTTCTTTTAAGTAGGTCAAAGGTCAAGGTCACAAGTCATTTTTTTCATGAATATGAAGCGCTTGTCACAAGGAACCTTCATGCCAAATATGAATACTCTACCTCCAACGGTTCAAAATTTATGACCAACGTTAAAGTTGTCCGCGTACAAACCAACAAACAAACAGACAGGGCAAAAACAATATGTCCCCGCTTTCACTACCGGGGACATAAAAAGCATCGAAGACGTATCCGCTGAAGAATACAAGCCACGCCAATGGTAAAGCATGTGACAACCTCGGTAACGAGACGTTTCGCCCCAAACGGGTCTCAAAACGGGAACGGAAGCTGAATACCCGATCCGGAAAATCCCTTCCATCTGGTTTGAACATATTCTATTTAATGAGAATCCTGCATAGATCAGTACAATAATCTAATTTTATGCTGCCTCAGTACAATTTACCCATTTTGTACCGGAAATTCAAAACTGGTAACTGGCAAACAGTGCAGACGAAGATCAGATACTACAGAACGCATCTTCTTATCAGGGCCTACACTGATTGTTTACGAAAGGTTCATGCATTTTTCAGATAAATTTTGAAAAGCCGTAACCTGAAACCCATAAGTTTTGGAATGGACTTGTGCTATATTGATAACACATTGATGCTTCTTTTCAGTATAAAATGGGTTAAAAGTACGCGGTGTAGGTCGATTATGTAACTCTATGCATCATTTAACGGAATCTCTAAGCTTACCAGTTTGGGGTGGTCCATATCGGGTCCATATCCAATTATAGTGGAGTCAGGTTCGTATTGTTAGCAGTAATATGCACTTTCAGCAAACGGTTGAGACCCAGATCAGACGCCGCTCGTTGAGGCGTCTGATCTGGGTCTGCAATGTTTACATAATTCCCCAAAAAGACGCTAGGCATATATGGGTTAATGGGGTGTTTATATCAATAACAAGAAATAATGTTATTTTAGTTTTCAGAGACCCAGAAAACACACCTATATTATTTTGACCCCCTTAAACCCCAGTTTTATATACTAAAACTGGGGTTTACAGGGTATACATTATTTCTCATTTTGCTCAAAAACATAGATTGTGGTTCCTCGTCTGAACCGCTTCGCCGAAGCGGTTCTTACGTGTACCCACAATCTATATTTTGAGCAGAAATAAGGAAAATATTACAACTTTCCATCAGTTTTTGGTGGTAAAATTTTCAATATATTTAGATAGGCATGTTTTCGTACTGTAATGATTTAGAGTCTGCGCCCTACACAAGGCCATGGAGGCTGTGGAAACATAAAGATATCATAACCATACAGCCGGCCTTGGTAGCGGAGTCGGACACGCGTCTGACTAATGATCGGTAGGACGCGGGTTCCATCCTGCCGGGGTCGGCAACATTTTCTCGTGGGGATTGATCATGAAATTATTTCTACAGTAATTCTCTCCCTTCCGCTGAATCAAGAAGGGCAGTCGTAAGTTTCTGGCAAAAGAATGTGCACTGTACTGATTAACCGCTTACGTATAAGCCTGTCCAGGAAAAAGTCATGACAGGTAAACTGATGAGCTTAAAAATGACCTAAACAGTGTTGACTGGGCCGTTAAACCCCAATTCAAGTTTATTCTGCTGGAATACTTGCAAATAACGATAAGGAAATATAACTTTTAAGAAAATCTTTAATAACAAGGAAGAAGTCTGAGGGACAGCCAAACCCCCCGCCGCCCTTTGTATCAAGGCTCAACCTTGTGATCTTGACCTTGAGTTGGCATGGTTTATTTATGGGTTCTGCACATCAGCTGACTGGGGGGGGGGATATTTTACCGAACGTTAATGAAAATCCTTCCAGGGGTAAAGGAGATATGAAGCGGACACAAAATTCAAAGTTTCAAACTCGTGACCTTCACCTGTGACCTTGACCTTACGTTGGCATGGTTTATTTACGGGTTCCGCACATCGGCTCACTGAGCGGGATATTTTACGAAAGTTTAACGAAAATCCCTCAAGGGGCAAAGGAGATATGGAACGGTCACAAAATACAAAGTTTCAAACTCGTGACCTTCAAATGTGACCGTGACCTTGAATCGGCAATGTTTATTTATAAGCTCACATTTGACCAAAATTTAATGGAAATCCTTTGAAGGGTAAAGGAGATATGGAACGGACAAAAAATTCAAAGTATCAAACTCGTGACCTTCCAATGTTACCTTGACCTGGTGTCGGCATGATCCATTTATGGGCTCTGCACATGAGCTCACTGAGAGGGATAATTGACCAAACCGTCTGTTCCGCAATGACGTCAACATTAAACATAAAAATGCTACGTTCATGGCGACGACGTTACCTCGCTCTTACATAACGTAAACAAAGCAAAATCCATTTTTAATGTAAACAAAGCAAAGTCCATTTTTTTACATCAACGTCCAATACTCATATTCAAGCAGCACGTTAATTTTATATTTTCAACATGAATACGCTTTCTGGCCTGGAATAGCTTCAAACAGCTATGCTCATAGGAGTTTATGCAAGAATATATTCTTTATAAGTCTGATTTAAACTAACGACCAGACGCAAAATCCAAAGATCACAGACAATCGCACCATCAGCACTCTCAGTGCTTTGATTATGTTCTGCACCTCATCTCATGGTGTTTTAAAATTGTGTGAAGTGACTTCAGAATATCACGAACTATCTCGAACTAACGGAGCTGCCACGAGTACAGGGTAGAAATGGTAACTTTCGTTGTTTAGAATGTTCGAATGGCCATGACTCCAAAAGGTTGGTAAACCACAGTTATGGTTCTTGTAGTCTGCATACGGTTTTACATTTGTGTGAAGTTTTATCAAAATATCTGAAACGGTTTCCGACTTACGGTTGACAATTTTTCTTCCCACTTTAACTGCACGCCGGTGGTTCAGGTCTCAGATTCTATGACGGATCCAGCGTAAAGGCTTACTGAGAATTAATGCGAATCTTATTCTATGTAATGTTGGTTGGTGCCTGATGCTCTGCCTCTGGTCGGGCCCATCGGAGTCTAACTGTTGGTTTTCTTTTGCTCCAGCATTTCAGTGGTTTCTTGCTGTCGAGTCCCCGCCGTTTTTTCATCTCTGTGGCTGTTTGATTTTTTGTGTTCACGAGATGTTGCACTGATGATTTAGGAGGCCTTCATGCGGACTGAAAAAATTATTTGTCTAAATCGCGACCGAAGTAAGGGCGAGGATTGTGGCCACGTAAAATCGATCGCTGGAATTCGTTTCACTGACCGTTCCAAGGCAGTTCTTCTGTTGCGGTTTATTTTTGTTATAGTTTGCCTTTGAGTGTTTGTATCGCTTATATTATTTTGTTTTGGATAGCCAATTGGTCATTTTGTCGGAAAGTAACTGTCCTTTTGGCTTTCCACTAGTGATGTTTCCATTAGGGTGTGTGGTTTCATGTTTGTGTTTCTTTCCCTTTGGTGTCTCTGATTGGAGCTGTGGGTTAACTTTACCGATTCCTGGTCATTCCCTTCACTTCTATTTTTCAGAGCAGACATACGAACATGGTAAAAATGGCTTATTTTCAACATTTACTAAGTTCAAAGGGTCGTAACTCCAAAAGAAGTTTAACTAGAGTCACCGTTCTTGTGTTCGTCTTACTGTTTAATTGTGCGTTACATTTGAGAAAAAATTCATGAAAATATCTCAAACAGTTTACATCATACAGAGCATATACAAGTGCATGAAAATGGCTGTGTTCAATGTTCAAAGGGACGTAATTCCCAAAGTAAGCAACCCAGAGTTACCATTCATATATTCTGACTGAAATTTTGCCTGATGATGATTCACAATTGTGTGAAGTTTCATGAAAATATCGCAAATGGTTTCAGAGTAACAACTTTGCTGACCTCTTTAATCCCAGCAGACATTTGACGTCTAATAGACGTCAGATTGACGTCAGACTCCAACGTCAGAATGACGTTGGATTGACGTTGATTTTGAAAGTTTTTCAGACGTCAGAAAACAGACGTCAATCTGACGTCAGAAAACAGACGTCAATCTGACGTCTTAAAACCAACGTTGATTTAACGTCGGGTTTCTGACGTCAGAATGACGTTGGATTTACGTTGATTTTGAAAGTTTTTCAGACGTCAGAAAACAGACGTCAAAAATCTGACATCCTAAAACCAATGTTGATTTAACTTAGGGTTTCAGACGTCGAATAACTCTTTCCAGCTGACAACATTTGGACATCTTTATGTCGTCTTTTGACGTTTCAATGATGTCTGTTTTAGGGCCCCAGACATAAGGCAAGTGTGTATCTATCTCTCAATTAAAAGTTTCAATAAAACAGAGTCTGGTATAATTTTCCTTGCTTCCAAAGGATTGTTCTGCTTTTTCATAATTAATCATGCTACATGTACATGATCATGATATGAAATCTGTACCACTCCACCACGAATGTTGGGCTTTAAGATTGTTCAGAGAACTCACTCCGCCACAACAAGTTGGCCAGAAGATGACAGCATCATATCATTTTGTTTAATACCAATCTGAAGGGTTTTGGAATCTGTACCACTCCACCATGAATGTTGGGCTTTAAGATTGTTCAGAGAACTCACTCCATCACAACAAGCTGGTCAGAAGATGACAGAATCATGATATCAGTTTGTTTAATAATGAAATCTGTACCACTCTACCACGAATGTTAGGCTTTAAGATTGTTCAGAGAACTCACTCTGCCACAACAAGCTGGCCAGAAGATGACAGAATACACATTTATTAAAAGTTTAAATTTCTGTGCTATATATTTTAGATTTAACAATAATGTTCCTGAATTTTTGGATACACTTGGGTAAACAGTGAAGACTCAATTCTTCTGAACTGGATCTTCACCGTTTGCCATTTTGTCTGAATCCTTCGCCTTTATTATTCCATGTTGAAATTTTAGGGTTCTAACAGGCAATATTAGGTGCTGATTTTTACATGTATAATTTTTCTGTAAAAAGAGATCCTTGGAAAAAACAAAGTTTTAAAACAGCAGACTCTGTTTTTTTAGTCTATTCATGAGAGATAATGAATGGTAGATGCGACAGACATGTACTTCGTCCAAAGCCTGACGACGTTTTAAGATGCAATTTTTCTTGGCAGCTAAAGGGTTAAATTGGTTATCATAGTTGTATAACATGATTAATCTATGATAAGCAAGTTCTGCATGACTGTTAATAGTAACATCATGCAACCCTAAAATGTTTCTGTTCTCCACGCATTTCATCCCATCCCTTCCATTCGCAGAATATGGCAGCCCAACTCGAACACCACTACTGTAACACTTTTTGTTGTTGTTTTTATTTTATATATGTCTTCTGGGCAGTTGGATGATATTGAAGTCCAGCTCAACTGGAAAAGA
This sequence comes from Lucinisca nassula, assembly GCA_963580285.1. NCBI lineage: Eukaryota > Metazoa > Mollusca > Bivalvia > Lucinida > Lucinidae > Lucinisca > Lucinisca nassula. The sequence goes on along the minus strand of OY757010.1, from coordinate 133,248,086 downwards.
CATAGCATACACTGTCTGATGTATAACTTGCCTTCAAATCAACTTATGTAATGAAATACGACGAATAAAACAGTCGATTTCAAAAACATAAATTAAAAATAATGGCTTTTGTTTTCAGGTAACAAACTGTATTAATATCAAATATCCCAGTTAGCATGGTTAGAATTATCAGATGAATCTGAATTATCTTGGAACAAGCTGTCAGTTGAATATTTCAGCATCTGGAGTTTTTGCAGAAGATCTGCAGATGAATTTTACTACAGAGCAAGTGCATCACACCATATGCACAGCTATGACATGCTGAAAAAGATTAAATTAAGAAAATTATATATATACAGTATGTACGTACAGGTCAGTCCTGTTATTACTATCCGGTTCCATGTGGATACGCCTAAAATGCAGAGTTTTATTAATGCCTCCAAGGCCCAAATTTTCTCTTCTGACTGTGAAAAAAGCTATCTTTTTCAATATTTCAAATTCTATGTCTCCTAGTTTATTGTTTCTTATCTGTTTAATTCGGAAATGGTTTGCTTTTTCACAGGGTTTTTGTACCAAAGATGTGTGGGTGAATCTTGAGAGTACAAATTAATCTATTCAGCTGGACAATGGTTCAATGTGAGAAACAAGCCGCAAAATTATCCTTAAATAGGTCCATATATATAAAGCACCTCTAATATAACATACTTTCAGTTTCATCAGGCCATGCAATGTACACGTACCAGGTCAAATGAATATTTAAGACTGTTTCTGACATAAGAATAGTAAAAGATCAGGCAACCAGTCGGCAAAAGGGGTGTGGTATTGCTAAACTTATCCAGCATTTATTTCATTTACGTGTAGAATAAAGTCGGACAAAAATATCAAAAGGTCTTCTTCAGAGTGACAGTTACATGTACAAGGGTGGAAAAAAAAAATATGGCTCGACTGGGACTTGAACCCAGGGCCTCTTGCATACCATGAGAACACTCCACAGACTGAGCTACCAAGCCACATGGCCGACCTGGCTAATGAGATTCTTCCCTAATCTCTGTCCTATCCAATCCGGCTGCGCTACTTATTCTTCATACTATTTCATGCTCTCAGACGCGGTGCTGGACCCACACTAGGCCACAAAATGTCACGGGTTGGCAAAAGAACATGACTCGACCGGGAATTGAACCCAGGGCCGTGCAAAGAATCTACGGAGCGAGCTATGAGCCGTTACACGAGTATGTCTTGATTCTTAGTGTTGGACATTGGTATGCTATCTGTCTATCTTCTTATGCTGTGGTCAGTCATATTTGATCATAAATAGCTTGTGTACACACCAGGTTTGCAGGATGGAAGCCTACACATTGATTATGTAATTACGGTCGAGGTCTAAAGTTAACCTTCACAAGGGATGACTCTCTTTGCACAGGGGGGGCGGGGGGGCTCCAGTTAATGTTCCGAACCGAATGACAGTGTACATTTTTACATTCATCCCTGCAAATGATGCTAATGGAGCGTATTTGCACACCGAAATAATCACCGCTGTCAGGGATCAAACAGGGGGGCCTCTAGCATCAGAGGCAAGAGCACTAACCACTGAGCTCATGCTCCAATAGGCAATATTTTTATCCATCTGTCTATTTATTTTTTTTTTTTAATTTATGTTTAGTTCTGATGAAAGAAAATTTTTGACAATATAGACTTTCAGGGGCAGGGACACTAATTTTCGAAACTCTATTCTGCATTGATTTGAATAAAAAAGAATTTGCTCCCAAGGAGCAAATTCTTTCCTTTTAGAAAAAGCCCACTTTTCGGAAGGGAAAACAATCAAAAACAAGTATATGTAAAATATATGTGATATATAATATGCAAATGACTAGTAAACATATCATGGTGTTGCTCCGACGTTAATTTTAGTGTCTGACAGAATTTTGAATAGTCAGATAGGTCGCGAAAACATATGTCAATTGAGTAAATCTGCAATAGTTCCATTCATTTAAGACAAACTATTAAACAGATTACCTGCTGGTTGATTTTGAGATTACTTTGTCTGTTTTTCTGATGCGTAACACTCACAATGTGACATTATACGCCCGTTTTCAAGTTGCAGATTTCTTCAATGTTGACCTCCCGCACGAAATCATGGCGCTCGATTTCAAATTTGTGTAAATACACAACAATTAGCTTTTTAAAAAAGCTTGAGCCTACGCTTAGAACACAGGATTTTTAATCTATCTGTAATTAGAACTCGCGTGTTAGGACACTAAAACACCATTGATTTATTTTCAGTTGCAAAATGTCTATTTTTTTCTTTACTTTACCAACAATGTAGTCGGCCCCCGCCCATCGGGGCTTGAAGAAATATATGGGCTGCATGATGCTTCCACACAGAGCTGAAACCGACCCGTACACAAGTGCTGGTAAACCAGTTAGAGGATCTAAGCCTTCCCAGGCAAAGCGGTGCGAGTCGGCCCGTCCATGCTTATAAACCCTATTGGTTTCATTGGGCGACAGGGCTTGAGCTGTCATTTCATCTTAACGTCGGGTAAAAGTCCCACAAAATTGGAAGCAATTAAGTCACCAAAATGACATTTACAGTGTTGACGGGGACGTTAATCCTCAAATCAAACAAACAAAACCAACAAACCAACCATGTAGAGATGATAGGTATAAAATAGGTGTACTGGGCATTCCGGCAGGGGCTGGTTATTATATTGACGCGGTAGAGTGCATGTCACCCCGGTCGGTACATATCATGCATGCAAACTCGCATAGGTTGCAAAAAAGAAAAAAAAAGAAACGTTAAACGACGTTTAGGTTTAGACGTTGAATTGACGTTTGTTCTGACGTCTGTTCAACGTCTAATCAGTACGTCTGACTGACGTCAGGATATGACGTCGAACCGACGTTATTTTTTGGTTATATGACGTCGCGACCAGAATCCAACCAAAATCTGACGTCAAAAGGACGTCATGTGCCTGCTGGGAATGGCACGCCGATGTGTCAGGCCTCAGATTCTATGACGGTTCCGGCATACATGCTAATTGAGAATTAGAGAGAATTTAATTTTAAGTAATGTTGGTTGGCGCCTGATGTTCTGTCTCTAGTCGAGCCAATCGGAGTCTAACAGTTGGTTTTCTTTCGCTCCAGCATTTCAATGGTTCCTTGCTGTCGAGTCCTCACCGTTGTTTCATCTCTGTAGTTGTTTGATTTTTGTGTTCTCAGAGATGTTGCACTGATGAGTTAGGACTGTTAATTGTTAGCACATTATCCAGGGGAAGCTACTCTACACTATCTTAACTATGACGTCATCAATACCATGGTAACGACGTTATGACGTTACATCAGTTTAACTTCTACCAGGGTAACCAATAAACCTACTAGAGTAAATATGGACTAATCTATTGCGTTAACAAGTGGTAGCAGAGCGATTTACTGTCTGAGGGCAGTAATTTACATACACAGAAGTGGACAGCAATCCGAGGAGAGCTGGTCAAGACCGAGAAGTGACATTAATTCCTGAAAATGGCAACCAGGATAGGTCCACCTAGTTTAAGGTCAAAACCTTATGAGCTGTACAGGCAGGAGTTACTTGCTTGGAGAGAAGTGACAGAGCTTAGAAAGGAAAAGCAAGGAGTGGCTATAGCCTTATCGCTTCCAGAGAATGACAAGACACAGATCAGAGAGAAGGTTTTTGAGCAAATCAGTATTGAAGACTTGAAGACGGAAGATGGATTAGATACATTGATTACATTTTTGGATGAACATCTGAAAAAGGATGACCTTTGTTTCATCTCTGTGGTTGTTTGATTTTTGTGTTCTCAGAGATGTTGCACTGATGAGTTAGGACGCCTTCATCAGGCTAATTATTTGTCTAAATCGCGATGAAAGTAAGGGCGATGATTGCAGCTGCGTAAAATCGATTTAAAAATTCGTTACACTGACAGTTCCAAGGCGGTTCTTCAGTCGCGGTTCATTTTTGTTATGGTTTGTCTTTTGAGTGTGTGTTTCGCTTATATTATTTTGTCTGTGATAGCCAATCGGCCATTGTGTGGGAAACTAACTGTCCTTTTGGCTTCCCGCTATTGATGTTGCCATAAGGGTCTAGTTATTTCTTGTTTGTGTTTCTCTCCCTTTGGTGTCACAGATGGGAGCTGTGGGCTAATTGTATCGATTCCTGATCATTGCCATCACTTCTATTATGGAATGTACACGGGTACATGGCAGAAAGGTCTATGCTCAAATTCAAAGGTAATTACTCCAAAAGTAGACAGAGTTCACTTCATGTGTTCTGCCTGTCATCTCATTGCATTTTATATTTTGTGAAGTTCTGTGGAAATACCTAGAACAGCATTAGAGATATGCAGTGTATATGAGTAAATAGTAGAAATTGCTCTGTTCAATACTCAAAGGGCAAAACCTCCAAAGGTAAGCAAACCATAGTCACGATTCAAGTGATCTGCATATCGTCTTATGCTGCCTAACATATGTGTAAAATTTCATGAAATGTCTCAAACGGTATCAGAGTTATGGAGGGGACACAATATAATGCAGCGCTGATGGACGGACAGACACTAAAAATTCAGGAGGGTATAACATAATACCCCGCCACTATTGGTAGGGGCTAGCAGGGCATAAACAGTGATAGACAAAGGAAGGTCAAACTACACTTAAACCAAAATTCAAAAGTCTATTTTAGCTTTGTAAATTCATTAGTTATTAGATTTCTTAGGCATTTCGATCAAACGTACATGGATATATCACTGAATTATGTCTTTAAAGTGATATAATTTTCCAGACATTGACCTCAGTTTCTAGTTCAACATAGGACCGAAATGTCAAACTGTCAAGTTCGAATAAAGGTCATGTCGAACCAAAGCACTAAATCACTAGGTAAAATTGGTAAAATAAATCTTATGTACGCTCTATAGACCACCGTTTTACTTCAATCTTCGTGAAACTTTAGCAAAATGTAGCTCTTGATATCAGGGTCAAGTTCGAATATGGGTCAGGGCGAGTTCATAACAAGGCTACATGGTCAGATTGCGTTAAATTCTTTTACACCCTCTGGAGACCATAGTTTTGCTTGACTCTTCATAAAGCCATACAAGAATATTTGTCTTACAGATATGCATGTCAAGTTCGAATATCAGTCATGTCGGATGAAAAACTAGGTCACTACGTCAAAATTGCTTTAAAATTTGTCCACCCTCTACGAGGTCACATTTTATCTCAATCTTCATGAAACCATACAAGAATGTTTGTTTTGCTATATTGATATAGTTCTAATATGGGTCATGTCAAATCAAACACTAGGTCACCAAGTCAAATTGCTTCAAAACCTTACCCATCCGCCACAAGCCACAGTTTTGCGTTGGTCTTCATGAAGATATATCGGAATGTTCGACTTGATGATATATTGGTCGAGTTCGAATTTGGGTTATGTCCGGTAAAAAAATAAGCCACCGGGTCAAATTTCTTTAAAACCTTGTTCACCCTCTAGAAGCCATGAATCTTCATGAAAAATTTACCATAATATTTGGCTTGATGCTGTTACGGTGAAGTTCAAATATGGGTTATGCCGAGTCAAAAACTAGATCATTGTCTAGAGGCCAAAGGTATCACCAATGAAGTTGAACTCTTCATGTTTGACTGCCATCAAAACCATGTGATTAAATATTGCGACAACGTCATTGAAAGATTAGGGAGAAATCTGTTTGAGTCCATAAAAATTCTAATGAAGTTTGAATTTTTAATTTGAAATCCAGACGTTTTCGTGCTTCAAGTCTGTTTTCTGAAGACCTTTCGACCCCTTACCCTACACTACCACATCATCTTGTAAAAGAAAAACGTAATAATTGAACTGAATGGACATTTCATAGGGAAGAGTCCTTCTGTCTTGCATGTGATGTAAGAAATGCCTTTTTTCACTTCTGCAGAACATAATAAATTCACTTCATGGTCATGTCATGAAGTGTGTGAAGCTCTCACCTTTCTTTTGAAAACATTTACATATGATTTGGTAATAAGTTATAAGACAATTGTGGGTATTCCGAAAGGTACGAATTGGGCACCCCTTATGGCTGATATGTTCTTGTTTCGTTATGAAAGAGACTTAATGATGTCCCTTTCCATTGAAAACCAAACTGAAATCGTTGAATACTTTTAGCTAGATATTTGGATGATTTATTAAATAGTGACAATATAATCTTACCTATTTCGATGGTTTGAGCTGTGGGTTAACTGTATTGATGCCTGGTCATTGCTTTTACTTCTATTTTGCATATCAGGGCTGTTTTGTTTGTGCTGTGTGGTGGCTGTAAAAGGTCTCCCCGTACATGCATTTAATGCTCTTATGTTTCCAATCCTCAGGGATTGATTGCTTGTCATCGCTCCTTAGACCTGTGGGTTAATTGTATCGATTCCTGACCATTGCCTTCACTTCTATTTTGATCAGTCAAATTTACACATACAGCCCTCAGAACTTCAGTTAAATAAAGATACCGAGGTCCGTTTTGGGATTTACATCTATCTATTGTAAATGGGTTTGTATCCGGCAAAATTTTATTTAGATAAACGCGATGATTTTGATTTTGAAATTGAAAACATGACCAAAAATGAAGATCAAGAAAGATAACCTCAATTATTGGTCAAATATTGGTCAAATCGGTGATTTCTTAGACCTGGAGGAGTTAGCGCGCTTGTTACCTGTTTGACAGGATTAAGTGTCACAGTCCGATATCGTAATCGATATATCGCCTAGGTAACATTGTCTCCAGCCATAGATAATGGACCTTGGAAAAAAATTAATATGACACCAAACTAATATTAATTAGTTATTGACTTTTGTTGGTTTGATTTCCGTGCCCATATTATTATGCTATCAAAGTTTACTTCAACGAAATTAAATTAAGTTTTATTTCCTAGACTTTTATTTATTTATTTATTCCATATTATTCCAGTATGATTTCAAGAAAAAATATTCAGATTATTCAGACAGAAGGTTAGCACGCATGTGATTAAAAATGCTATTATGCATGGCTTCGAAGAGGACATTTTCGATTTTTCGATGACCTTTTCATTGCAAAAACACGCCTATGCAAATATATTGAATATTTTACCACCAAAATAAAAAAAAAGAAAATTTTCAGAAAAAAAACTGATATTGTTTATATTTTAGGTCGAAATATAGATTTATGGAACTCTCAAGAACCACCTCGGCGAGGCGGTTCTAATGTGTACCTACAACCTAATATGTTTCAAAGCAGATGTAAGGAAAATAATGATACCTCTGTAAATTCCAGATTTTCTTTATAAGAGTAGCCCCGGTTTAAGGAAGGTCAGGGGCATATAGGCGTGTTTTCGTGATGCGGGCAAAGACTCAGATCACAAAAATTTAATTATTTATCACGGAAAAGCAGGCTAAACATTTCTTTTGAGAACAAACAATTCACATGAAATGACACTGGATGGCTAATTTAATCTCCACAAAATCAGAAAGCCAGACAGTGAATTAAGATTCCGGCCGCTACTGTCGCACTTAATGATTTAAAAGTATTCATTAATTACCCGTTGGTATAGCGGTAACAAACAAAAGATGAACATATCCCCTGTGGTCGGCCACTGAGTGTATTGTGTGACAAGTCCAGATTAAACTATTACGGCAATAAAACCTTATATTAGCAGAGGAGCTATTGAAATATATCAGTTTTAAATAATACAAATTGAGATTTTTATGCAGCAGAATATATCCATTCTGAAAATATATTGAGAATTTTGCTATCAAAACTGAAAATTTTCTATAAAAACTCCGATGTTTTTCATATTTTTGCTGTAAACATAGATTTTGGTTATTTGTTAGAACAATCTCGGCGAGGTGGTGCTAACGAGTACCCACAATCTATGTTTTTTTCATCACGAACACGTGCCTCTACAATTTTGACCCCGTTAAACGCACTGTTATATAGAAAAACTAGGGTTACAGGGGTATACATTTTTCCCATCAAAAATATAGATTGTGGGTACTCATTAGAACTTCCTCACTGAGGCGGTTCTAACGAGTATGCACAATCTACAATCTATGTTTTAAGCAGATATGAAAACAATTGTTTTTTTGGGGGAGGTAAAATATTCACTAGAGAAAGCGACCAGTGGGTCACGAATACCCCCGGCCAGTGCCACCCTCTGATATATCTTTCGAGCTTGTATGTAATATGAATGAAGTCAAGAAGCTATAAGAATCTATAAATGTGCTTGTAAAAGCTAAACCAAACATAAAATTTCTAAATGGATCAAGGGAGTGAGGGATCAAAGTTAATGAAGCAGCAGGGTGGGGTATGCATTAATGAAATCTTTGGACTGGTATGCAACATTGATGCAAGTATCAATTGAATTTTTCTTAGAAATTAGAACATACAGGCATCTATAAACTTTGTCATAAAACTTTAACAAAATGTAAAATTTCTAAGTCCTTGACCTGGAGGTCAAGGTCACCATGGTCGGGGGGGGGGGGGGGGGGGGGGGCAGGGACATGCATCACGAAATTGTTTATCGAACATGAAGAGAATCTAACATGTGGTTACAGAGATATCAGCAATGAAAAGGGTTTAACACAAAACTTTGATGTAAAAGTAGATGAAAAGACAGACGGTCCACCCAGGGGCTTGACCCAGGGGCTTAGATATTCCATATGAAAGGTAATGGTATAGAGATATACTTTACCAAACATGAAGAGAATCTAACATGTGGTTACAGAGATATCAGCAATGAAAAAGGTTTAACACAAAACTGACTTAAAAGTAGATGAACAGACAGAGGGACAGACAGTCCTCCCAGGGGCTTGACCCAGGGGCTTAGATATTCCATATGAAAGGTAATGGTATAGATATATACTTTACCAAACATGAAGAGAATCTAACATGTGGTTACAGAGATATCAGCAATGAAAAAGATTTAACACAAAACTTTGACGTAAAAGTAGATGAACAGACAGACGGACAAACAGCCAACCCAGGGGCTTGACCCAGGGGCTTAGATATTCCATATGAAAGGTAATGGTATAGAGACATACTTCACCAAACATGAAGAGAATCTAACGCGGTTACAGAGATATCAGCAATGAAATCTTCCACTGACCGTTCCAAGGCGGCTCTTCTGTGGCGATTTATTTATGTTATTGTTTGTTACTTACTGTGTGTATCACTTGTGTCTTTTAATTTTGGATGGCCATATTGCCATTTTGTGGGAAAGTAACTGTCCATATGGCCTTCCTTTGTTTAGGTTTCCATTATGGTCTGGTCGCTTAATGTTTGTATTTCTTTCCCTTTGGTGTCTTTTATGGATGGAGTAAGTTAATTGTATCAATTCCTGATCTTTGTTTTACTTCTACTTAACACAAAACTTTGACGTAAAAGTAGATGAACAGACAGATGGACGGACAGACAGCCCACCCAGGGGCTTGACCCAGGGGCTTAGATATTCCATATGAAAGGTAATGCTATAGAGATATCCTTTACCAAACATGAAGAGAATCTAACATGTGGTTACAGAGATATGAGCTGTCAAAAAGGTTTAACACAAAACTTTGACATAAAGGTTGACGAACGGTGGGACGGACGGAAGTACGAACGAACGAACGAACAAACGGACGAACGGACGGAAAGACGAAAACTATATACCCCCTGACATACTTCGTATGCCGGGGGTATAAATATATTTAAAAGGCTTGTTTTCGTAATGTAAGGAGAAATAAGAAGAATAATGCGAAACCCAACTCTATATAGAGACAACTGGGGTGGGGTTGGGGATGGGAACTGTGGGTACTCGTTAGAACCGCCTCGGCGATGCGGTTCTACCAAGGTCGGAGTCCACAATCTATGTTTGTGAGCAGAAATAAGAAAACAACGTATACCCCTGTAAACCCAAAATTTTACTACATAAAAGTGGGTCAGCCCCTAAAGAAAAAGATCAGCTGCATGATGCTTCCACGCAGAGCTGAAACCGAACACACGCGAGTACTGGTAAACCGCTTAGAGAATCTTAGTCTGCCCAGGCAATGCAGTGCGAGTTGGACCGTCCATGCTTATAAATCCTATTGGTTTCATTGGGAAGCAGGGCTTGAGATGTCATTTCATCTCTGTGTCGGGTAAAAGTCCCACAAAATTGGAAGCAACGTCTCCAAAATGACCTTTACAGTGTTGACGGGGACGTTAAACCTCAAATCAAACAAACAAACAAATAAAAGAGTGGGGTTTAAGTGAATTTCTTTATAATTCACATTATGCTTTGGTCTAAGGCTAGTCAGGCTAGGACCTTTAAGTAGCAACCGAATGGTTTTACATTTTTGTCATGCCCACTGGTGTAACAGTTTGAGTAATATAGTTTTCACATCTTCAATTTATGTAAACAAGAAAACTACTCTGAGTACAAAAGAATAAGATGGTAACTAATTTTTCAGTGATGGCCTGAAGTAGGAAGACATGTCCAATTAAAATGAATGGACAACAATTATAGCAACGTGCAATCAGTTTTAATAATGCACTTACCTTTTTAGATACCGCTATTAAATCGAAAATTGCATCGGTTAGAAAGCTCAACAAAAGCATTGGCTATATCGTCTAGCACAGAAACTAGCCATCATCATCATCATCGCCATCATCATCATTAGCATAAAGTATATGGAGTAATTATATACTTTTGCATTTGTAACAACTAATTATCCAAATCAGTTAATCATACAGTAGCTGTTTAAACTGGGTGGTAAAATCGATTTTCATCAATAAACCGATAAGAAGGGACCGCGAGCGGAAAATTCTGAATTTTTGGGTCGGTCTCTAGACATTTTTTTTAAAAATGACCTCAATTTTTCTTCTAGTAGAAATGAGAATTTTATACCATTAGATCGTCAAATGTACAAATCTTTTAAACACTTAACCAATAACTAAATAAGTCAGTTAATATGCAACGCATATATTAAGGCATCTGCGGTGATGCCATCACATTAGAATCAACACGGTAAATGTTGGTGTATGTTGGTGTATGTTGGTATATGTTGGTATGTTGCTCTATCTCTTCTTCTTCTTCTCGAATAAGTATCATTTTACATTATTTTTGTATTACATTCATTAGATAAATCTATATAATTAACATATATGTATATGTCTACAACACCACAAAGGAGAGGAAAATATAGGCTGTGCCTACATCCAATCCTTTGACTTTTGTATGTATATTTGTAGTACAGATGTATGTATATGTCATAAATTTTGAATAAATAAAAAAAAAAGAAAATTTATTGACTTTACAGGCTATATGAGAAAATTGTATAATAAACCCCGTTGTTATGAAACTTTTCTCTTTTAGCATGAACATTTTAAAGCTTGTAAATACTACAATACCAAATGATATGACACCTTGATTTCTTAGTATAACTTGATTTTATTTTCAATTTAGCTGAGGATGAAAACTATTTTATATCCTCAGGTCTTGATTGCTTACCACCCTGTTGAGCCGAAACAGCCTGACCTACAAATGCTGTTGGATTTAAAGCCTTCAACGCATCCGTCTCTTTCATCCACTTGATCATATATTCTGCTAACTGTCTTGTCTTTACAAAAATGATCCCACGTGCATCTTTATTCTCTCCTAACACTTCAATTAAGATATCTTCAACTGCGGCTAACTTGGGATTGAAACTACACACACTGAAATCCATTCCTTTTACTTCTGAAATGTAAGTGATACATACATGGTTTTCAAAAGTAATTGTACCAAGGGAATAAATCTCTAACATAAAGTAATGGGTGGCAGTTTGGGTTATTAGACAATAATTTATCGATTTTTTTACAATTTTGATTGCTTTCAGGTGTATTCATAGACACTGTGTTGAAAATGGTCAGAACAAAATTGAAATGTTTCTGAAATCTGAAGTTATATAGTTCTGATGTAACTTGCAGCTTCTCTGGTGTGAATGAGCTAAGAATGCTTTGTTATATCAGCCTCATTGTGACGAAAGTAATTTTTAGTTGCAAAGACTCGTGCATTGTATGTTGGACTCGCCCATAGGGCAAGCCTATTTACATATTATAAAACAGGCTGTAAGTTGAGATTGAGTGTCAAAAGTATATATGTTGAGATACTAATGGGGATAAAAGAATGTCACATTCCACATTTAATATGTGGTTTACAAAATTAAGTTCCGGTCAGGAATCAGTCAAAGATGCCCTTTATTCAGTAAAACAAGGTCTGCAGTTATCAAATCTAACATTAAAATCACGCCCACTATTAAGAATGATGGGTGTTTCACTGTCAGACAGCTGGCACAAATGACACATCGGGTTTAGCCATCACAGCTTTTTAGCATCTGTTCACATCATTCTGTAGAAAATACGAAGATTATTGTTCGCTGGATCTCTAATTGGCGCATCAATGAGAAGCAATGTATGAGAGTGCAAATGGCACAGCAACTGCTGAAGAAGTACGCAAAAATATCAGACGGTGTTTGATAACTAGTGATGAAACATGGTCCAGTTTATGAGCCCACGAGAAAAGTGGGTAACCGTGTAATAATGGGCTCTGAAACATGCCATAAGACCGGCTATTGCTAAATGAAAACTAGTAAGAAAAGGACACTCAGAAAAAGCCGGAATCAAAGAACGCACCCATTTCAAGTCACCTAAAGAGTGAGTGAGTGTTTGAGTTTTACGTCTCACTAACAGCTAAGGTCATACGGAAACGGGACCTCGGTTTAAAGCCTTATCCGAAAGTCTGGAGAAGCCGGTATCGATCCTGCGACTCCTGGTTTACAAGGCAAGTAGCATGAATCCGGGACGTTTCGCCCCCAAACCGTTTCCTCCCCTAGTCGTTTCGCCCCCAAGACGTTTCCTCCCTGGTTGTTTCCCCCCTAGTCGTTTCGCCCCCCTAGTCGATTCGTCCCCCTAGTCGTTTCGTGCCCCTAGTCGTTTCGCCCACTTTTCACTCTAAGGCTAATTTTAAATGTTGAACTTTTATTAGAGGTGAGAAGAGGCAAATATTTAAGTAGCATCATCGCCCTGTCACGTCAGCCTAAGTATCTGTATCTGTTCGTTAAGGGACTTCATTCATACTTGAACAGTATGTCTCTGATGGCGCGTGAAAAAGAGAAAGTGGGAAATATTGGAAAGAAAGAGAAATAGTGGATAGACAAGCAAGAAAAGAAAGTAAAGATTCCTGCCTGCTTTTTCAAATCATCATTGGAAACCAGACCTCTCCGGCTACAGAAGCGTCGCCCAACCGGCACAGGTTCAAAAATCCCTCAGGTCTTGTCGGTCCCTACCTAGCTATTAAAACGAGAGAGTAGACGGTCCCTGCTTGAAGGATACCAAGTCAGGGGCCTCAGAAACAGATGCTGGTAAAGAATTCAAATCGGGTATAGTCCCAGGGAAGAAGCTGTACTTGAATGTATAAAGCTAACCGCATTGCCTGATCAGGGTCTGCACTATTTGCTTACAGTTCAGGAATTACTGGGTCGGACGCCGCAAATCTGATCAGAGTATACACAAATTGCTGGCAGAACATTGATGAAAGGAATCGACTTGATCATTGCTTCCACTTCTATTTATTACGTTGCATCGGCGTTGACGCGTCGTTGCGTAGACGGACGACATTTGCAGCAATACTCAACCATGTATTACCTATTGGGCACACAATGTGTATACAACGTCGTATCAACGCCGATGCAACTTTATTACGTTGCATCGGCGTTGACGCGATGTTGCGTAGACGGCATTTGCGGCAATATTCAACAATTTACTGGCCGACTCTGTTAACGAACCAACCGACCAATTTAAAACAAAACTGGTAAAGGTGCTTAATTAAGCGATAATTAAAGACGTTTAACTTTGCAAAGAGCGCATGTTTTCACACCTTATCATTAAGGGCATTAATTGCGTGATTAATGTGTCAAATCAAATAAACAATGTGAGTAACGGTATTGATCAAAACAGGTAATACTTATCATAATTAATTCCTAATTAACATTTTCATTCAAAGAACAGGTTCTCTCTCTCTCATATCTTTTATATATAAAATATAGTAAAATAGTTTGGGGGCGAAACGACTAGGGTTTGGGGGCGAAACGACTAGGGTTAGGGGGCGAAACGACTAGGGGCCATAAAAGGGGGCGAAACGACTAGGGGGGAAACGACCAGGGGGGAAACGTCTTGGGGGCGAAACGTCTTGTTACCAGTAGCATAACCACTAAACCATGGAGGCTTCTAGTCACCTAAAGAAAGTAAGCGACATGCAGGTACACACAAAACCATCAGATAAAACATAAACCAATGGCACAAAGCAAGAAAACAAATAATACACTGCAAACGAACGACAGCATTGGGACGGTCAGTTTGTTTGTTTGATTTGAGGCTTAACATCCCCGTCAACACTGTATATGTCATTTTGGAGATGTTGGTTCCAATTTAGTGGTACTTTTACCCCGAAATTGAGATGAAATGGCATCTCAAGCCCTGTCGCCCAATGAAAGCAATGTGGTTTATAAGCATTGACGGTCCGACTCGCACCCCTTTGCCTGGCGGTTCGACTCGTACTGCTTTGCCTGGGCAGGCATAGATCCTCTAAGCGCTTTACCAGTACTCGCTATGCATGGAAGAATCATGCTGTCCATCTATTTCTTCAAGCACAGATGGGCGGGGGCCGCTGGGACGGTCAGTAGAAAATCTACTGTGGGGCTTCAACTTCGGAGTTAATGAAATTTCAGCCCAAGCCCTCAGTTCCAGTGCAGTATCAAACATAAAAACCATAACACATTGATCCATATGGATGCTTCCTAGCACAACAGTGATTCATAATAAAATACACAGTAAAACGATCATGTGAAGGTTCAAACAATCATGAATCAGGGATTAGCACTCTGACAATGACAGCAAATATTTTACACGTCATTTTCTTGAGGAATTCTGGGTCGCTCATAAAAATTGCTGTTCTGAAAGAATGAGGTATTTAAACATGCGAATGAGAATGAGAAAGGAACGCCCAAAACCTGTCCCCAGCTTGTTTATTTGTTACACGAGAATACTCCAGCCCATAAATCCTCAACTGTAGCACAGTAGCAGTTTGTGACGTTTGAAATAGTCAAAGTAATGTCCCACCCTCCCTACAGCCCAGACCGGGTCCCTAGCGTTTTTTTTCCTTTTTCCAAAATTGAAAACAAGAGGCCCATGGGCCACTACGCTCACCACAGGTCATGTGGTTTATACCATATACAAGCATGGTGCCCATCTTGGTCATGTGACAACAACAGTTCACCATAGACGCTCAACATGTAATTTGGTTTCAATCAACCCAGCAGTTTAAGTTGAGAAGATAAAAATACTGAATCTGAGCCTTCCAGGACAAAGGTCAGTAAATGACCTTGACCTCTGGAATTGATAAACTTCCATTCAGCTGATTGCAAATATAATTTCTGATGCCACAGGTAACCATGCAATCAGAAAAATCCACAGTTATGCCCTTTTTCCATACAAATGTCTAAAGTGACCAAATTTGACCTTGACGTAAGATAGATCAAGGTCAACCAAAGATCATCATTTGAACAAAATTGGTAGGGCCCGAGTCCCCGATGCTGAATACCAAGTTTCTAGGTCATCGGCCATTTGGTTCCTGAGAAGAATATGCTCTATAAAAGGGTTATCCTTTGGAAGCAAGGAATACACCACAGAACTGAAAAATATGGAGTATGCATGTTTTCTGGGCCAGACTAGCTAGTTTCGGCCAATTAGGCCTCATCAGTGACCCTCAGATATTTTCAGAATTCCACAATGGAATCAATGATCCCAAAGGACAAGAAAATATAATCTACACTATGATGTAGGGCAGGGAGACGTTTTACCGCCGCCACACATTCCCACTCACCAGCTGTAGTGAAGTTAAATATGTTCTATAAAAGGGTTATCCTTTGGAAGCAGGGAATACACCACAGAACTGAAAAATATGGAGTTTGCATGTTTTCTGGGCCTGATTAGCTAGTTTCGGCCAATTAGGCCTCAGAAGTTGTTTAAACGTTTTTACCATATATGGGCATGGCGGCCAACTTGGTCATGTTACCAAGATCATATGAACAAACTATCTTTCCCCCAACCCATGGAGGACCCACATGTAATTTATTTTCAATTGATCCAGCAGCTCTGAGGAGAAGTCGTTTGAAAATGTTGATGCAGACGCGGACGGCGGATCACTGCAAATGCCATAAGCTCTCGCGGAGTCTTCGGCTCTGTTGAGCTAAAAATATATCAAGCTTCGGTGAAGTTGAGATCAGACCTGACTCCTCCTCCGGCCAAAAAAGTAATGCTTATTTCAGGTAGAAGAGATAAATATAGGATTTTAAGAGCTACCCGAGGTCTGTATATCTGAGTTCATAATGTGGACAAGTGAGAAGAAATGATCTAACAAGTATATCCAAAGTACATGCACACCATAATGCCCTGCAAAAATCACATGCAATGTTTAACCCTTATCTTGCTGTTCACGACAACCCATATCTTTACAAACAGTTAAGATCCAGATCTGATGGCTGATCAGGATCAATACTATTTGGCATTCAATTTATGAATTTGTAGCAATAAATTACATCCAGTAATTTGATTGGTTGATAGACAGAAATGGGTGTGGCTTAAATAAATATTCAGCAAGATAAGGGTTAAATATGGTTGGTACAAAACAGTAAGAGAAGTTGTACTCACAAGTCATCTATTCTAAAAATAATTTGACCCCCCCCCCACCCCACGGGGCCAATTGTTCAAAACTAACTACGTCGTTAGTTAACGTATCGTTAAAACTTTATTCATTTATTATGGCAAATAGGCTAATATTTTTGCTGAAAAAATGTGAGCAGCAAAAGCTGCTCACATTTTTTCAGCGAAAATTCAAAAACTTTAAATATTAAACTTGCTAGAACAGTCAACAAAAAGGCCAATAACCAGCTCGTTAAGCTAACGATGCTTTGAATAACTGGCCACTGGAAAACATAAGCTGAAAAAGTGAAAAATAATGATAAAAAATAAAGGATAATCCCAAAATTATCTGCAGACCACGACAAACAACCTGCAAAGTTTCAAAAGGATCGGTAAAAAACTGTAAGAGGAGTTGTGTTCGTCTAATGGTAATTGGACCTGGAAAAAATATGTAATAAATGTGGATAAAGTTGATAAATGATTGATTGTTTCGGGTTTAACGACACGCCATCCCTTGTGGGTCATTTTTGTCGTCTCCCAGAGAAAGAGAGAAACGAGATAGAATAGATAGTGGAGGAGATGAAAGTGAGAGAGAGGGGAGAAAGATGAAAAATGATAAAAAATAATCTTACAACCGCGCACCCAGCAAGTTAGCAATACGGCATATCCCGTCGGTTCATTAAAGAGCAGATACGTCAAACAACACTGACACGCTACACCGGAATTGGTGTTACAAGTATGTCCAAGAAACCGTAATCAATACTTAACATCACCATCCAATACCGGTTAACCCACAGGAGAGGGCGGAGCTAAGCAATTGTCAAAAATCTCTACTGCATCCCGCCTTCAGATTACGCCACGGGTCATGCAAAAAAATCAATCACCAATTAGCGTATATTTCAGTAGAGAATGTTCGCTGTGTGGGGCTTGTCAAACAATGGAGACTCAGATCAGGCGCCACAGAACGCGGCGTTTGATCGGGGTCTACACCGTTTACATAGAAAGTGGAATTTAGGGCTTGAACGAAAGTTTGGATCTCAGTCCGGGACTATTTTCCCAGCCTACACTCGGTGGCAGTCGGGGATGCCTTCCCTTTCCGCTGGTCGCCTTTGTCGTGCGCTCGCGACTGCCGACGACTGTCTGGTCTGATTACATACATGTGCATACCTTTATCTATAATGGTCGAGTTTAGTCCGTTGCATCTCGCCTTGATTTAGTGTCGCTTATCATACAACAGCTTGTTGAGAACTGATAATTACTATTGCCTAATATTTTAAACCCCCATGAAAGAATTAACCCTTTGTCCCACATTTTGCTTTCAACTTCTTTATACACAATGTATTTTTGACACGAATCCTTGTAATTTATCCTCCTTGTGCAATTCCAATGCATACAGAAATGGTCGGCCCCCGCCCATCGGGGCTTGAAGAGATAGATTGGCTAACTGAGCCTACCACGCAGACTACACGAGTACTGGTAAAGCGCTTAGATGATCTAAGCCTGCCCATGCAAAGCGATGCGAGGCAGCCCGCCCATACTTATAAACCCTATTGTTTTCATTGGGTGATAGGGCTTGAGATGTCATTTCACATCAATAACGGGTAAAAGTCCAACAAAATTGGAGGCAACGTCTTCAAAATGACCTATACAGTGTTGAAGGGGACGTTAAACCTCAAGTCAAACAAACAAACAGAAATGGGCACAACAGGAGGCTCAGTTATAAAGTGGCTTTAGTGTATATCTAACCCATAACAACCCCTACTTTTGCAAACAGAGATGAGGTCCTACACTGTTTGCCATGCAGCTTGTGAATAATGTAAAGAAATTATAATGTTTGGCAGTCGGCAACGGCTGTGTCTAAATTTATTTATTCAGCAGGATAAGGGTTAAGACTTATTGGTTTTTTCAGGGTTTCTTCTCTTTTTTCCCGCCCATTTTTTGTCCAGTTGTGAGGAAGGTTTCAAGTTTAAAAGGGTGGGGCCATAAAATCACGAAAAAGCACGCAAAAATCCGCCCAAATATTTTACTAACCGTCGAGTCGAGCAATTAAGGGACAAATATTTTTTTTTCAGACTTTAAGTGGAATACATACACCTTCAGGGGGGGGCAACTCTTTCAAGCGTATATCTTAGTCTCCCATGTCAATAAGGGTCAACTCTTAAAGGAAAGAATTTGCTCCTATGGAGCAAATTCTTTCCTTTAAGAGTAGACCCCTTTTTCGTCGGACAAAGCTTATAGAAAAGCAAACAGGGAGTTCCGAAAGTTGTCCCCTTTTGAAAAATGTGGAAAATTTGCCAAGTCATTCCCCTCAGATTTCATGTGACCAATAACAGACTTTAATTGACCAATATTTCTGCTTTTCTGTTAGATTGTTTGTTTACTTGATTTGGATTTAACATCCCCATTAACATTATTTAGGTCAGTTTGGAGACATTACTTCCAGTTTTGTGTGCAATTTTACCTGACATTTAGATAAAATGACATTCCAATCCCTGCCGCCCAGTGAAACCGATATGGTTTATATGCTCGGATGGTCTGACTCGCCAGGACAGGCTTTGGGAGTTTATGGCTAAAGTTAACAGACATCTGAAGCGTTGCATGCTGTGCCAGTATTAGAGGCTGTTGCGTTAGGCAGCACCATGAACGTGTGTCTCGTAAGGATCCGAAAGACTTTGGGGCTTGAACCATATGTAATTCGGGTCATTTCTCCGGTCAGTCGCAATGGCGAACTTCCATATAAAAATTGTTTATTTAAAATTCACACTAATACATCTGATAAAATAAACTTCAGTTATGATTAGTTTGGTTATTCTATTTTTAAAGTTTAATATTTTATTTTATTTGCCAGTTTAACGCATTTTGTTATTTGTTGATGGTATGGATAATGGTGTTAGAAAAGAAATCGCAATATCGACGATTCTGTTCTTTTATCATAATATAGGTAATGATCGCTTTCTTTAATTATGTCCCGACATTTTCTCAACAATCAAATTACCAATAATCCAAGTGTGTACATTTGCCCCTGCCCATAGGTGCTTGAAGAAATATATGGGCTGCATGATGCTTCCATGCAGAGGTGAATCCGGCCCGGACACTAGTACTGGTAAACCGCTTAGAGGATCTAAGCCTGTCCGGGAACCGCGGTGCGAGGCGGACCGCCCATGCTAATAAACCCTATTGGTTTCATTGGGTGATAGGGCTTGAGATGTCATTTCATCTCAATGTCGTGTAAAAGTCCCACAAAATTGGAAGCAACGTCTACAAAATGACCTTTACAGTGTTGACGGGGACGTTAAACCCCAAATCTAACAAACAAAACCAAGTGTGTACAAAAATTCTGGAAACAAAACATTCAATAAGTGTTAATCAGCAACATGCTTGATTTGTCACAGCACACCCGAGTGTGGCAAGATGGACCTGTCATTTTTTTCCGCAGTCGCGATTGGCAATTCACACCAGTCTACAGACCTGAGACTGTTAAATCCTTTGATCAATGACTTGCTGTCATTTACAAAGACGAACGCGACAGGAGAAAAAATACTGGCCACGGCTGGAAACTTTACGCGTACAAAAGCAAAATCTGGCGTAAAAAATGCGCCGGATTCGGCATTTGCCATCATTGATGCTCAATAAAGTTATGCTCAATAAAGTTCTGTTCCCAACACTGTGATTATAAGTAAGAAATTGGACCACCCTGCACATCTTCATAGTCTTGTAGTTGATACGAACCATAAAAACACACCTGTTTAATTTTGACCCCTACCACTCAACGTTGGAACTTCCTACTGTTTCTGTGAGTAGCCCCGCTCATCATGGCTTGCAGAAATAGACTGGGCTGCATGATGTTTCCATGCAGAGCTGACCGTACACGAGTACTGGTAAACAGCTAAGAGGTTCTGAGCCTGCCCAGGAAATGTGCGAGTCAGACCGTCCATGTATATAAATCCTACAGGTTTCATTGGGCGACAGGGCTTGAGATGTCATTTCATCTCAATGTCTGGTAAAAGTCCCGCGAAATTGGAATAAAAAGTGGAAAAAGTGGCAAAAAGTGATCCAAGAATTATACTTAATTATATGCATATCCTCACGTCATGGAGAAATCACATTGTTTGTTTGTTTGTTTGATTTGAGGTTTAACGTCCCCGTCATCACTGTATAGGTCTTTTGGGAGACGTTGCTTGCAATTTTGTGGGACGTTTACCCGACAATGAGATGAAATGACATCTCAAGCCCTCTCGCCCAATGAAACCAATAGGGTTTATAAGCATGGACGGTCGGACTCGCACGGCTTTGCCTGGGCAGGCATAGACCCACTAAACAGTTTACCAGTACTCATGTGCAGTCGCTTTCAGCCCCATCTATTTCTTCAAGCCCAGATTGGCGGGGCCGAGGAGAAATCACATACAAAGTTTTCTATCTATTAAGGGTTAAAATGACTAAGCTCAAAATGTGGAATAATTAAGTGACAAAAAGTGTTCGAAGAATTATATCAAAACCATATGCACATCCTCATACCAAGGAGAAAACACATGCAAAGTTTCAAAATGGTAAAGCTGTAGGAGGAGTTGCACTGAGGAGATACCCAGGGTAGAGCGTTGACGAATGGATAGAGGGATGGACAAACGGATGGAACCTTGCACGCTCAAGTCTTCCAGCTACAGCAGATGCGACAAAACACCTATCTGGTAAGCTATATAGGTCAAGAAGTGCCCTGCGGTCTGCCATTCACCAGTTTCTTATTGGTCTACCCAAATGATGAGATTAAAAATTGTTTAAAAAACTGAATTAAAAGACTGAAAAGATGTGTTCATGCTAAAGGGGAATATTGCGAAGGTAACTATTGAAAATATAACACTTAAATAATATTTCGAAGAAAACGTCTCATTAGCAGAAGTTTTCGAACATCACTTGTATATATATATTCCTGGTAAGTGTTATTAAGCCATTTTGTACCAGAAACCCACAATCCGGTACCCTGGAAAACAGTGCAGGCGCAGATCAGATGCCACAAAATGCAGAGTCTGATCAGAGTCTCATTATTTGCAAAATGTTCAGCTATTTTCCAAATAAATTACAAAAATACACTACCTGTCCCCAACTAAATTTTGAAAAGGACTCCTTCTAATTATAAAGTGGAAGATTCAATCTGGTACAAAAGGGTTAATTAAAGGTTACCTTTGGAAACAAAGAACACATAAACCATGAATGAAAACCAACAATCAACTCTCTGAAAAAACATGTTATCAGTAAAGCATGAAGGGTTTATCATATTTACAAAATAAGTTTCGGACTGGCGTTTGGAAACGTTTTATATGGTCCTTTACTGTCTACAGTGAGAAATTATGCAATGGCTTATGCGATGCAATGGTAACAAGTAAAACCTGTCAATATTCATGGGCCATATCCGTAGGCCAAATCGGATGCGTGTCCAACTGCTTATCAAGGTCATGAGTAAGAGCCCTGGATCTTTCTTTCTATACATGCAACCATACATTCCCGCGAACATTCTATGCAGACAAATTTTACATTCTACTGTTTAACTGCTCAGAAGGAATAAACCAAACAAGAGGGCCCAATGGCCCTATATCGCTCACCTGTGTACGAGAAAATCATTAGTGTAGGAGACCACTTGACATTGCTACATACTAAATATCTAAGCTCAGGCAAAGCGGTGTCCATGCTTACAAACCCTACTGGTTTCATTGGGCGACAGGGCTTGAGATGTAATTTCATTTCAATGTCTGGTAAAAGTCCCACAAAGTTGGAAGAGACATCTCCAAAATGACCTATACAGTGTTGTCGGGGATGTAAAACCTCAAATCAAACAAAGTCTGTCCCTTATGGTTTTGGAGAAAAAGATTTTTTTAAGTTTTTTCCAGTATAAGTCTATAGAAGCTAATGAGCCAAAGGGCACGGTTGGCAGGTGTATGTAGGCGACCATTTTGTGTTGCTATATACTAAATATCTAAGGTCTGTACTTCATGGTTTCAAAGAAGATGTTTGAAGC
This sequence comes from Lucinisca nassula, assembly GCA_963580285.1. Classification (NCBI taxonomy): domain Eukaryota; kingdom Metazoa; phylum Mollusca; class Bivalvia; order Lucinida; family Lucinidae; genus Lucinisca; species Lucinisca nassula. The sequence continues at coordinate 133,225,385 of OY757010.1, read as the reverse complement.
TTTTTCCATTATAAGTTTGTTGGAGTTAAGGGGCCACAGGATTTGGACCCCAGGGGCATGATTGGCAGGATTCATGTAGGCGACCACTCGACATTGCTACATGCTAAATACCTAAGCTCTGGGACTTATGGTTTCAGAGAAGAAGATTTTTGAAGATTTTTCCCCATTTTAAGTTGTTTTTTTCTTTTTTCTTTTTTTTTTTCATTATAAGGGCCCTGTGGTTTCAGAGAAGATTTTTGAAGTTTCTCCAATTGTAAGTCTATGGAAGCTAAAGAACCCTGGGATGGGACCAATTTGGATCCCAGGGGCATAACTGGCAGGATTTATGTAGGTGGCCACTTGACATTGCTACATACTAAAAATCTAAGCTCTGGGCCTTATGGTTTCATAGAAGAACATTTTTTAAGTTTTTTTCCATTATAAGTCTATTGGAGGTGATGAGCTCGGCATGGCCAATTTTGACCCCAGGGGCAGGGTTAACAGGATTTATGTAGTTGGCTATTTTATGTTGCTAGATACTAAATATCTAAGTTCTCTGCTTCACAGTTTCTGAGAAGAAGATTTTTGAAGCTTTTTTCCATTATGAGTCTATGGGAGCTAAGGGGCCCCGGGGCATGGCCCATTTGGACCCCAGGGGCATGATTAGCAGGAAATATGTAGGTGACCACTTGCCGTTGCTACATGCTAAATATCTAAGCTCTGGGCCCTGTGGTTTCAGAGAAGAAGATTTTTGAAGTTTTTTTTTTCCATTATGAGTCTATGGGAGCTAAGGGGGTCCCAGGGTGAGGCCCATTTGGACCCCCGTGGCATGATTGGCAGGATTTATGTAGGTGACCACTTGTCATTGCTACATGGTAAATATCTAAGCTCTGGGCCCTGTGGTTTCAGAGAAGAAGAATTTTGAAGCTTTGTTCCATTATGAGTCTATGTGAGCTAAGGGTCCCCGGGGTGTGGCCCATTTGGACCCCACGGGCATGATTGGCAGGATTTATGTAGGTGACCACTTGCCGTTGCTACATGCCAAATATCTCGGCTCTGGGCCCTGTGGTTTCAGAGAAGAAGATTTTTGAAGATTTTTTTTTTCCATTATGAGCCTATAGGAGCTAAGGGGCCCCCGGGCGTGGCCCTTTTGGACCCCAGGGGCATGACTGGCAGGAATTATGTAGGCGACCACTTGCTGTTGCTTCATGCTAAATATCTAAGCTCTGGGTGCTGTGGTTTCAGAGAAGAAGATTTTTTAAGCTTTTTTTAAATATGAGTCTATGGGAGCAAAGGGGCCCCTGCGCGTGGCCCATTTGGACCCCAGGGGCATGATTGGCAGAAATTATGTAGGTGACCACTAGCCGTTAGTACATGCTAAATATCTAAACTCTGGGCCCTGTGGTTTCAGAGAAGCTTTATGAACCTTTTTTTTTCCATTATGAGCCTATAGGAGCTAAGGGGTCCCGAGGCGTGGCCCTTTTGGACCCCAGGGGCATGACTGGCAGGAATTATGTAGGTGACCACTTGCCGTTGCTACATACTAAATATCTAAGCTCTGGGTGCTGTGGTTTCAGAGAAGAAGATTTTTTAAGCTTTTTTTAAAAAAGTCTATGGGAGCAAAGGGGCCCCTGCGCGTGGCCCATTTGGACCAAGGGGCATGATTGGCAGGAATTATGTAGGTGACCACTTGCCATTGGTACATGCTAAATATCTAAACTCTGGGCCCTGTGGTTTCAGAGAAGAAGATTTATGAAGCTTTTTTTTCAATTATTAGTCTATGTGAACAAAGAGGCCCCGGGGCGTGGCCAGTTTGGACCCCAGGGGCATGATTGGCAGGAATTGTGTAGGTGACCACTTGCCATTGCTACATGCTAAATATCTAAGCTCCGGGCCCTGTGATTTCCGAGAAGATTTTTGAAGCTTTTAGTTCCATTATGAGTCGATGGGAGCAATGGGGCCCCGGGGTGTCGTCCACTTGGAACCCAGGGGCATGATTGGCAGGAATTATGTAGGTGACCACTTGCCGTTGCTACATGCCAAATATCTCAGCTCTGGGCCCTGTGGTTTCAGATAAGAAGATTTTTGAAGCTTTTTTTCCATTATGCGCCTTTGGGAGCTAAGGGGCCCCGGGGCGTGGCCAATTTGGACCCCAGGGGCATGATTGGCAGGAATAATGTAGGTGACCACTTGCTGTTGCTACATGCCAAATATCTAAGCTCTGGGCCCCCTGGTTTCAGAGAAGAAGATTTTTGAAGCTTTTTTCCATTATGAGTCTATAGTAGCTAAAGGGCCCTGGGGCGTGGCCCGTTTGGACCCCAGGGGCATGATTGGCAGGAATTATGTAGGTGACCACTTGCCGTTGCTACATGCTAAATATCTAAGCTCTGGGCCCTGTGGTTTCTGAGAAGAAGATTTTTGAAGCTTTTTTTTTCCATTATGAGTCTATGTCAGCTAAGGGGCCCCGGGGCGTGGCCCATTTGGACCCTAGGGACATGATTGGCAGGATTTATGTAGGTGACCACTTGCCGTTGCTACATGCCAAATACCTCAGCTCTGGGCCATGTGGTTTCAGAGAAGAAGATTTTTGAAGCTTTTTTCCATTATGAGTCTATAGGATCTAAAGGGTCCCGGGGCGTGGCCCGTTTCGTCCCCATGGGCAAGATTGGCAGGAATTATGTAGGTGACCACTTGCCGTTGCTACCTGCTAAATATCTAAGCTCTGGGCCCTGTGGTTTCCGAGAAGAAGATTTTTGAAGCTTTTTGTTCCATTATGAGTCTATGGGAGCGAAGGGGCCCCGGGGCGTCAACCATTTGGAACCCAGGGGCATGATTGGCAGGAATTATGTAGGTGACCACTGGCCGTTGCTACATGCTAAATATCTAAGCTCTGGGCCCTGTGGTTTCAGAGAAGAAGATTTTTGAAGCTTTTTTTTTCATTATGAGTCTTTGGGAGCTAAGGGGCCCCGGGGTGTGGCCAATTTGGACCCCAGGGGCATGATTGGCAGGAATTATGTAGGTGACCACTTTCCGTTGCTACATGCCAAATATCTCAGCTCTGGGCCCTGTGGTTTCAGAGAAGAAGATTTTTGAAGCTTTTTTTCCATTATGAGTCTATAGGAGCTAAAGGGCCCGGGACGTGGCCCGTTTGGACCCCAGGGGCATGATTGGCAGGAATTATGTAGGTGACCACTTGCCATTGCTACTTGCTAAATATCTAAGCTCTGGGCCCTGTGGTTTCGCAGACGAAGATTTTTGAAGCTTTTTGTTCCATTATGAGTCTATGGGAGCGAAGGGTCCCCGGGGCGTGGCCAATTTGGACCCCAGGGGCATGAATGGCAGGAATTATGTAGGTGACCAATGGCCGTTAATACATGCTAAATATCTAAGCTCTGGGCCCTGTGGTTTCAGAGAAGAAGATATTTTAATTTTTTCCCATTGTAAGTCTATGGGAGCTATATGTTGCCATGGCAACCAGAATTCCAATCTGATTAGCCCAAAAACCTTATGCAGCCTTTCCCCCTACCTGATGATGCTTCTCATGAAATTTGATCAAGATTGACCATGGGGTATTAGAGATATACTTATTTGAAATTGTTTACGGACGCACGGACGCACGCACGCACGACGGACGACGGACAAAAAGTGATCACAAAAGCTCACCTTGTCACTACGTGACAGGTGAGCTAAAAAGGAGTAGTTAGGTCAATTGGCCATTTCTAAATGAGTTAAATAGCGGTCTGGTTCGCTAAAACTCAAAACCAAACAAACCAGCCCATAGTATTAACCATGCAGGAATCTTCAATTGAATACAAAAATATATATCGCATAACTTACTGTCAAAGATATTTAGCATTATCTGTTCGATGTTAGTGTTGGCTGAATTTCGTTTTTGCTCCATGCTTTCTTCCAGAATTTCTAAGGCATCTTCCACTCTTGCATCAGTATATAAAAGTAAAGCTTGATTGTAATCCTGAAAAGCAAAAGTATCTGTAATAGGATCCCTCATATTACTGTAGTCTATATTTATGAATATAAATGATACATCAACAGTATTATCTGTTCGATGTCAATGTTGGCTGAATTTCATTTTTGCTCCATATATTTTTCCAAAATTTCTAAGGCATCTGTAACTCTTGCATCAGCATATAAAAGTATAGCCTGATTGTAATCCTAAAAAAGCAAAAGTATCTATAATATGATCCCTAGTTTCACTGTGAAATAGAAGTGAAAGCAATGATCAAGAATCGAACGAATTAACCCACAGCTCCCATCAGAGACGTCGAAGGGAAATAAACACAAACATGAAATATCAAGACCCTAATGGAAACATCAATAGCGTAAAGTCGAAATGACACAAAATGGCTAATTGGCTATCCGAAACAAAAAGATGTAAGTGATACATATACTCAAAGACAGGCCATAACAAAAATAAACTGCGATAGAACAACCACTTTGGAACGGTCCGTGAAAAGAATTTCACTGGGGGGCTAAAATCGATTTCGTTCGGCTTTACATGTGCTCTACATTTATGTATTTAAACAAGACGTTTATGGCTCTGCTCAGATTTAAACAATTTATCAATCTCGACTTCTGAGTGTTTGTTTGGGTGTGAAGAGCGGTTTCGTTTTCAGATTATGCGCATCAACACTGCTGTTGACCCAAAGAAACCATTGTTCTCTATACTCAATGCGATGATCAGAAATGTATGCAAGTTCATCTCGAACATTATAAGACACTGAACACAACCAAATACGAATGTTTAATGTAATGTCTTGCTTAATTAGACTCTAAGATGCTTAAGAGGCTGCAATATTTGAGTGTGATATCATCCAATTGTTACGAATTAGAATGTTCAAACACTCGACACTGCTGCAAGGGTTGGGCTACGTCTTATGATTGTGCTTATTGCTGGATTTTATTTTTAAATGAATGGATGGTATTATGTCATGAATCTTGGCGGAGTTTCCAACCAGCTCAGCTACAAAGCTAGAGCCTTGATATTTTTGAAAATCTCCAACAAGACCTGAGCGACCAGCTAAGACTCAGATCAGCCTGACCATCCGCGCAGTCTGATCAGTCTTCGCTGTTTGCATGAGCTTTCTATAGCCCCACGGTTATTCGTAGGGCAACAAGTGAATGCTCTGACCAGGCTGACCTGGTGGGCCCGCTGAACTGAGTCGCTTCGACCATAGCATGGGTCTGATTGTAGGTTTTGTCATGCACCAGCTCAAATATAAACTTCAGGTACTTCACAATCCACATTGCAAAGTCAAATATACTAATCAGGCGCGCGGTTGTTGTTCGAAATCCGAAACATTAAATTAAACTCATATCGTAGTTTATATTTTATGTTTCTTTTTCGATGCCATGGGCTGCCGTCAATTGTGATTCAAAATAGCGGTGGTGACTCCATACGGGATCCCAATTTTCTATTTTATTGTTGTTCGTGTCTCTTGCCTGATGCTGCTGCTGCTGTCCTGCCTCACGGACCGAGTCCGTGATCGGTTTTGCACATACAGCTATGCACTTTGTTTTCCCGGTCTTGCCTTCACATTTTTATTTCCAAACATTTAGGGTTAATCGAAAAAGTACAATTACACGAAGGGTAACTGTTCGACTAAATTCGGTAACAGTATATTTTTTATGGTATTGAATATGTCTTACGTACTATAAGGTGCATTCTGCAAGCATTTAGAACACGACGCATATCTTCAGAATGTATTGCTACCAAGCCTTTCCGCAAATCACTCAGCCACTGAATATAAGGTTGAGATCCTTTGTTGGCTGGAATTGATCTCACCAGCTTGTTGATTATTCCAACATCAACAGGAATCAAACGTCCTGAAACAAGGAAAAGCACTGCTTATAAAGCGTTTCGATAACACCAAGACTCATACTTTGTAATGTGTTTGTTGTGTCCAAAAGCAACGAATACATTACGCAAACATGCCTACACAAATACATTGCCACCTTTATCGTCGAAAAATATGAAAATTTTATGATGAAAAATTGTGATATTTTCTTATTTCTGCTCAAAATATAGATAAATAAAGTACACCCCCGGAAACCCCAGTTTTACTATATAAAAGTGGGGTTCAAGGGGGTCAAAATTATATAGGCATGTTATCGTGGTGAGAATATTGTATAGTCTTAATATGTGTACTTGTATAGTCTTAATATGTGTTTGTATTAGCCCGAGGCTAATGTTAAATTGTTGAAAATTATGAATGTCGACTTTAAATAAAGCTTCTTGTATCTCTTGTTGTATCCTGTATCTTGTTGAGAAACACATTTCCATTCATGTCAGCCTGTGTTAATTATTTTGTGGTTCAAGTAGCCTAAGAACGTTTTGTAGCATAAATTCAATCAAAGTGACTTTAGATCAAGGTCCTAGTAGAATTCATAAAGGTTTATAAAGGTGAATGTATTCTGTAATATGTTTGTTGTGTTCAAAAGCAACTAATAAGCAACGTTTTTCCATTCACATCAGCCTGTGCTAAGTGTTTAGTTGTAGCAGTAGTCTAAGAACGTTTTCCCATACACAATGAATTCTGGTGACTTTAGAGCAAGGCCACAGAATGGCACTGACTTTGGAACTCATAAAGGTTTATAAAGGTTAAGGGTTCATTTAGTTGACTGCACCTACCTATATACCAGAATAGTTTACAAGTTGGAGACGAATACATTGTTTTCCTCACCAAAAGGCCTGAGGGACCAAATCTGACAAGGTCATTAAATGCGTTGATTATCATTTCAAAACAATTTTACTACTGTGTCACCTGACCATACATACCAAGTTTCAAGGCCGTGTGGTTCAGAGAAGAACTTGTTAAGATTATTGCCATACATGGTGATTATCTTGGTCATGTGACATGGTCCATTTAACAGTAGTTTCATTCACTAACTAGAATTTGTTTTTTTTTTCTACAAAAACACAGAGTATGACCCTGACATTGAAGGTATTGGTCTGGTTCTTGTGTACGTCACAACAGCTAATGAAGGTAAAAATTTCTGCAAAGTAACTTTAAACAGTTCATCAAGAAATAAGAAAGTTATTGAGCGGACATGAAAAAAAAAAGCTCTTTTTTACCTTTGACCTATAAAGTATGACCTTGACCTGGGAGGTACCGATCTGTATCTTGCACGTGACACATCATCTCATTACATTTCTGCCAAGTAATTTCATAATCCATCAAAGGATAAGAAAGTTATTGACCGTAAACGAAAAAAAAGCCCCATTTTTTACCTTTGTCTCCTAAGTATGACCTTGGCATTGGAGGTACGGACCTTGGTCTTGCGCATGACACATCGTGTAATGAAGGTAAACATTTCTGCAAGGTTTCTTTAAAAACCCCATCCAGAAATAAACAGTTATTACTGGACATGAAAAATACCTTTTTGACCTTTTGGCTTTGACCTTGACCTTGGGGTTACTGGCCTGGAACTTGCGCACAACACATCGTCTCGTGATCGTTAACATTTCTGCCAAGACTCATCAAAATCAATCCAGAAATGAGGAAGTTATTGACCGAACACGAAAACAGACCTCTTTTTTATGTATGACCTCTTAGTATGACCTTGGCCTTGAAGGAACCGACCGTGGTCTTGCGTGCGACACATCGTCTCATGATGGTTAATATTTCTGCCAAGTAAATTGACAATCCATCCAGAAATAAGAAAGTAATTGACCGAAAACGAAAAAAGACCTCTTTTTACCTTTGACCTCTAAGTAATACCTTGACCTTTGAGGTCTCATCGCCTCATGTTGGTTAACATTTCCGCCAAGTAATTTCAAAATCTACCTAAAAATAAGGAAGTTATTGACCGGACACGGTTTGCACATACATACATACTGTAAACGACAAACTGGTTACTTTGAAAATCAAATATCGCTTAAGCAGGTGCTAGGCGGCGTATGGAATTTTGAGGCGTATGGAATTTTGAAAATATCTGAGGGTCACTGATGAGGCCTAATTGGCCGAAACTAGCTAGTCTGGCCCAGAAAACATGTACACTCCATATTTTTTACTTCTGTGGTGTATTCCTGGCTTCCAAAGGATAACCCTTTAATAGAACATATTTAACTTCACTACAGCTGGTGTATGGGAATGTGTGGCGGCGGTAAAACGCCTCCCTGCCCTACATCATAGTGTAGATTATATTTTCTTGTCCTTTGGGATCATTGATTCCATTGTGGAATTTTGAAAATATCTGAGGGTCACTGATGAGGCCTAATTGGCCGAAACTAGCTAGTCTGGCCCAGAAAACTCCATATTTTTCACTTCTGTGGTGTATTCCTGGCTTCCAAAGGATAACCATTTTATAGAACATATTGCAAACTATACTGCTGTGTATAAAGAGACTCAATAAAACCGAGTCTCCGATTTTCGTTCTTTTATGTGATCTTTGTTCTTTGTTTCCAAAGGCAACCTTTTAGCTATTTATTTTACCGTTAAGTGTCGTGTGGCGGCCGTAAAAAGTCTCCCCGTGCTTCATCACAGTGCAGATTATATTTTCTTTTCCTTGGGATCATTGAGCCCATTCTGGTTACTTTGAAAATTGAATACACCTTAAGCCGGTGCTAGGAGGCGTATGCAGCATTGCAAACTATACTGCCGTGTATTAAGAGACTCAATTAAACCGAGTCTCTGATTTTCGTTCTTTTATGTGTTCTTTGTTTCCAAAGGCAATCTTTTAGCTTTTTTTATTCCAAAGAAAATAACTCAAAAATTATAAATGCAAGAGTTATAGTTCGGGCGCTCTGCACGTCGTCTAATGTTGGTTAATACTTATATGGAGTTTCGTGAAGATAGCTTGAACGGTTTTCAAGTTATAGAGCAGACACGATTTTGTGACAGACGGACAGAGAGACAAACAGACGCCCGGGGGGGAGACAATATGTCTCCCCAAAAAGGAGGGAGACATAATTTTGACAGTAAAAACTCCATTGTCTAGTACTCATCCTTGTGTCAACTTGGCATTAATTGTGACTTCTTTGTTTGCCGAGTTGGTTCAGTGATGAGTTAGTAAACCTTCGTGCAGACTGAACAAATACATGTTTGAACCACAGTGAAAGTGAGCGTGAGGGTTGGAATCCCTTTAAGTATACTTAAGCCAACCACTAATTTTACGAACCGTTCCAAGTCGGTGCTTTTATTATGGTTCCTTCCTATTTCATATAGGCGGTTCTGATTCTTTCCCTTATTTTGTATGATTCTGTATCTTTCTCCCTTTTCAGTTGTTCATATTAGTTACATTTGTCCTTCCTGTTTAATGTTTTTCATATTGGTTATTATGGTTCTTTGCCCTATTATGTATGATTTTCCTTTTAAGTTACGTTTGAATTTTCTGAGTCACCATATGTTTGAAAAAGAGTTGCTCAATCGGTTTACCAGTGGACTTATATTATTTTATTTTGGATAGCCTATTGGCCATTTTTTGGGAAAGTAACTGTCTTTTTGGCTTTCAGCGATTGGTGTTTCCATTACGTGATGTTTCATGTTTGTGTTTCTTATCCTGTGGTGTCTCTGATGGGAACTGTGGATTAACTGTATCGATTCCTGATCACTGCTTCCACTTCTATTTGTTGTTTACTGTCGTCACTCCACGTTTCGACTTCTTTCACTATTTATATTGTGGGGAGGATTTGGGATCTGTTTGTATCAGCTTCTGATCGTTTTCGTTTCCAATTTTCATTCGCAATTCAACTTCTAGCGGTTTCGATCAAAGATACGGAATTTAAACCCACACTTAATCGTGCCTGGTACAATGTCATTGAATGGCCTTGCCCTTTATCATCTACAGAGGTCCGAGATGTTTCGGAAAAAGGTATCATTTTTCTTTTTCCTTTTCCCTTCAAAAGGCCATGGAAACACATATGACCTTGTCCAAAATGGGTCAATGACAACCGACATTCATCCAGTTATCTTGTGGTATAAACAAAAATTTAAGCCGATCAATACAGCGGATCTTAAGAAGTTTTTAAGGATTCCAATTGTTGTTTTTTCGTTTGTTCCCGCATTTCAGTTATTTCAAGCTGTAAAGTCCTGATCGTTCTTTCATTTCTGTGTTCGTTTGATTTTTATGTTCTGGGAGATGTTGTACTGATGAGTTAGAAACCCTTCACGCGGACAAAAGAAATTGGGCCAGTTGTTCAAAACTAACGACGTCGTTAGTTAACGTATCGTTAAAACTTTGATCATTAAATATGGCAAATATGCTGAAATTTTTGCTGAAAAAATGTGAGCAGCTTTTGCTGACGCAAAAGCTGCTCACATTTTTCCAGCAAAAATACCAAAATTTACAATATTGTACTTGCTAGAAGAGTTAACAATATGACCACTAACGAGCTCGTTAAGCTAACGATGCTTTGAACAACTGGGCCATTGTCTGAACCACGACAGAACCAAGGGCGAGGATTGTGGTCATGGAAAATGGATTAAAGCATCCCCCACCCCCTGTAAAAATTTTACCGACCATTTCAAAGCGGTGCTTTTGTTGTGGTTTATTATTGTCTTTGTTTGCCTTTTCATTTATGTACTACTCATATTTGTTTGTTTTTGGATAGCCGTTTGGCCGTATTGTGGGAAAGACACTGTCCTTTTGGCTTTCAACTTGTGAGTTTTAATAACGGTGAAGTTGTTTCATGCTGATGTTTCCTACCCTTTTTGTCTTGGGTGGGAGGTGTAAGATAATTGTATCGATTCCTGATTATTTCCTTCATTTCTATTTCCTAGTAGAAAATACGAAATTATGTTTCAGCAAATACCTGTTGTTTGCTTTATTAGTCCTTCGATGGCCACCATCACTTCAGATACCGACGACCTGAACGAGTTGTTTACCCTGTTTGGTACAACAATGATTTCTGAAAAAAAAGAACATCTGGAAATAATTTTTCTTCGGACAAAGAACAATGCCAATTTAAGAAGTTCCAGAAATTGATTTCTGTGTGGTAATTTACTACACTGAGTGAAACTTTCTTATGATCTTTGCTTAAGATAAAAGACCTATATTAACCCAATAATAAAAGCATCGCTACATGGCTTCATAGCGGCATCTTACACTATATCAGGTCTTTTACCATCGGATTCACTATTTCTAAACGAGTCAAGAATACTAACTCAAATACTATTTTAGCCAACACATGAGAATAGGACGCTGATAATTCTCCTATTTTTCTTACCTAAGTGCACGTAGGTAACCAACGACTGTGACTAAACGCACGAATTCAGACATGAAACCATCCCAGTGTTTCCTCTGCGTGTTTGTAAGTAGCGTCCTGTGCTGGTCGCCTATGCCAAACGGTTCCTTTTTCACGAACTAGTTCACTGATATCAAATACTTTTGTGCGCTATGTCTGCATTTAACTGTTTTGATTGTTTGTTTGATTGGAGGTTTAACGTCCCCGTCAACACTATACAGGTCATTCTGGAGACGTTGCTTCCAATTTCGTGGGGCTTTTACCCGACTCTGAGATGAAATGGCATCTCAAGCCATGCGGCCCAATGAAACCAATAGGGCTTATATGTATGGACAGTCAGACTCGCATCACTTTGCCTGGGCAAGCTTAGACCCTCTAAGCGTTTTACCAGTACTCATATGCGGTCGGTTTCAGCTCTGCGTAGAAGCATCATGCAGCCAAATCTATTTCTTCAAGCCCCGATGGGCGGGGGCTGAATCTGTGTTTTGCATATTAACTTTTCAGTAATAAATGCATACAAGAGGGCCATGATGGCCCTGGGTCGCTCACCTGATCCATAAGGCAACAAGTGGGCCCCGAGGAGGGCCATTATTGACCCCATGGCTATAATTTGCATAATCTTGGTAGTGGCTTCATACCAAATATCAAAGAACGGAGCCTTCTAGTTTCAGACAAGAAGATTTTTAAAGGTTTTCCTTATATAAGTCTATATAAAACCTGTGGGTCCCCGGTGCAGCAATTTTTGCCCCCAGGGCTATAATTCAAACAATCTTGGTAGAAATCCACGAGACAAAACTCATACCAAATATCAAAGACCTTGGCCTTCTGATTTCAGACAAGAAGATTTTCAAAGGTTTTCCCAATATAAGTCTATGTAAAACAAGTGGGCTAGGGGGTGGGCCCATTTTTGGCCCAGGGCACAAATTTGAACAATTTTGTTAGAGGTCCACTACATGAAACTTCATACCAAATATTAAAGACCTTGGCCTTCTGGTTTCAGACGATAAGATTTTCAAAGGTTTTCCCTATATAAGTCTATGTAAAACCAGTAAGGCACCAGGGTGGGCCCATTTTTGGGCTCAGGGCTATAATTGGAAAATTCTTGGTAGAGGTCTACTAGACAAAGCTTCATACCAAATATCAAAGACGTGAGCTTTCTGGATTCCGACAAGACTCTTAAACGTTTTCCCTATATAAGTCTATGTAAAACCTGTGGGCCCAGGGGAAGAGCCATTTTTGGCCCAAGGGCTATAATTTGATTAATTTTGGTTAATGTCCACTAGACAAAGCTTCATACTAAATATCAAAGAACTGAGCCTTCTGGTTTCAGACAAGACGATTTATATAGATTTTCCCTATATAAGTCAATGTAAAACCAGTGGGCCCCGGGGAAGGGGGCATTTTGGCCCCAGAGCTATAATTTGAAAAATGTTGATAAAGGTCCACTAGACGAAGCTTCATACCAAAAATCAAAGACCTGAACCTTCAGGTTTGAGACAAGAAGATTTTTAATGATTTTTCCTGTAAAAGTCAATGTAAAATCAATTGGCCCCGGGGTGGGGGCAGTTTTGGACCCAGGGCTATAATTTGAACAATCTTGGTAGAAGTCTTCATACCAAATATCAAAGACCTGGGACTAGCCATTTCAGAGAAGAAGAGTTTTGAAGATATTCCCTACATAAGCCTATGTTAAATCAAAGGGCCTCAGGGTGAAGGCATTTTTGGCCCCAGGGCTATAATTTAAACAATCTTTATAGAGGTCCACTAGATGAAGCTTCATACCAAATATCAAAGACCTGGGCCTTGCGGTTTCAGAGAAGAAGATTTTTAAAGATTTGCCCTATATAAGCCTATGTAAAACTGGTGGGCCCCGGGGCGGGGGCATTTTTAGCCCCTGGGGTATAAATTTTCAACAATCTTGGTAGACGTCAACTAGATGAAGCTTCTTACCAAATATCAAAGATCTGAGCCTTGCAGTTTCAGAGAAGAAGATATTCTCTACATCAGCCTATATTAAACCAAAGGGCCCCAGGGTGGGGGCATTTTTGGCCCTAGGGCTATAATTTAAACAATCTTGATACAGGTCCACTAGATGAAGCTTCACAGCAATTATCGAAGACCTGGGCCTTGTGGTTTCAGAGAAGAAGATTTATAAAGATTTTCCCTATATAAGTCCATGTAAAACTGGTGGACCACAGGGTGGGGGCATTTCTAGCCCCTGGGCTATAATTTTTCAACAATCTTGGTATAGGTCCACTAGATGAAGCTTCATACCAAATATCAAAGACCTGGGCCTTGGGCTTTTTGAGAAGAAGATTTTTAAAGATATTCTCTACATAAGCCTATGTTAAACCAAAGGGCCCCAGGGTGGGGGCATTTTTGGCCCTAGGGCTATAATTTAAACAATCTTGATAGAGGTCCACTAGATGAAGCTTCACACCAAATATCTAAGACCTGCGCCTTGTGGTTTCAGAGAAGAAGATTTATAAAGATTTTCCCTACATAAGTCTATGCAAAACCAAAGGGCCCTGTGCCAGGGGCATTTATGGCCCCAGGGCTATAATTTGAACAATCTTGGTAGAGGTCCACTAGATGAAGCTTTATACCAAATATCGAAGACCTGGGCCTTGCGGTTTCAGAAGAAGATTTTTTGAGATTTACAGTATATAAGTCTATGTAAAACCAAAGGGTCCCAGGGCGGGGTCATTTTTGGCCCCAGGGATATAATTTGAACAATCTTGGTAGAGGTCCACTAGATGAAGCTTCATACCAAATATCAAAGACCTGGGCCTTGCGTTTCAGAGAAGAAGATTTTTAAAGGTTTTCCCTATATAAGCCTATGTAAAATTGGTGGGCCCCGGGGCGGGGGCATTTTTTGCCCCAGGGCTATAATTTGAACAATCTTGGTAGAGGTCCACTAGATGAAGCTTTATACCAAATATCAAAGACCTGGGCCACGCGGTTTTAGAGAAGAAGATTTTTAAAGATTTTCCCTATATTAGTCTATGTAAAACCAAAGGGTCCTGGGGCGGAGCATTTCTGGCCCCAGGGCTATAATTTGAACAATCTTGGTAGAGGGCCACTAGATGAAGATTCATACAAATTTCAAAGACCTGGGCCTTGCGGTTTGCAGAGAAGAAGATTTTTAAAGATTTTCCATATATAAGCCTATGTAAAACTGGTGGGCCCCGGGGCGGGGCCATTTTTGGCCCCAGGGCTATAATTTGAACAATCTTGGTAGAGGTCCACTAGATGAAGCTTCATACATAATATCAAAGATCTGGGCCATGTGATTTAAGAGAAGAAGATTTTTAAAGATTTTCGCTATATAAGTCTATGTAAAACCGAAGGGTCCCGGGGCGGACCATTTTTGGCCCCAGGGCTATAATTCGAACAATCTCGGTAGAGGTCCACTAGATGAAGCTTCATACCAAATATCAAAGACCTGGGCCATGTGATTTAAGAGAAGAATATTTTTAAAGATTTTCCCTATATAAGCCTATGTAAAACTGGTGGGCCCCGGGGCGGGGCCATTTTTGGCCCCAGGGCTATAATTTGAACAATCTTGGTAGAGGTCCACTAGATGAAGCTTCACACCAAATATCGAAGACCTGCGCCTTGTGGTTTCAGAGAAGAAAATTTTTAAAGATTTTCCCTATATTAGCCTATGTAAAACTGGTGGGCCCCGGGGCGGGGCCATTTTTGGCCTCAGGGCTATAATTTGAACAATCTTGGTAAAGGTCCACTAGATGAAGCTTTATACCAAATATCGAAGACCTGGGCCTTGTGGTTTCAGAGAAGAATATTTTTAAAGATTTTCCCTATATTAGCCTATGTAAAACTGGTGGGCCCCGGGGCGGGGCCATTTTTAGCCCCAGGGCTATAATTTGAACAATCTTGGTAAAGGTCCATTAGATGAAGCTTCATACCAAATATCGAAGACCTAGGCCTTGTGGTTTCAGAGAAGATTTTTAAAGATTTTCCCTATATAAGCCTATGTAAAACTGGTGGGCCCCGGGGCGGGGCCATTTTTGGCCCCAGGGCTATAATTTGAACAATCTTGGTAGAGGTCCACTAGATGAAGCTTCATACCAAATATCGAAGACCTGCGCCTTGTGGTTTCAGAGAAGAAGATTTTTAAAGATTTTCCCTATATTAGCCTATGTAAAACTGGTGGGCCCCGGGGCGGGGCCATTTTTCGCCTCAGGGCTATAATTTGAAAAATCTTGGTAAAGGTCCACTAGATGAAGCTTCATACCAAATATCGAAGACCTGGGCCTTGTGGTTTCAGAGAAGAAGATTTTTAAAGATTTTCCCTATATTAGCCTATGTAAAACTGGTGGGCCCCGGGGCGGGGCCATTTTTGGCCCCAGGGCTATAATTTGAACAATCTTGGTAAAGGTCCATTAGATGAAGCTTCATGCCAAATATAGAAGACCTAGGCCTTGTGGTTTCAGAGATGAAAATTTTTAAAGTTTTCATTTAAAAAATCTATTTTTAGCTCCTGTGACCTAGATGTGCAACAGACTGGAACCATTTGAACAACTTTGAAAGGGGGCTACCTAAGGATCATTCCTGTGAAGTTTGGTCAAAATCCGATAAGTGGTTTAGGAGGAGATGTTGTTTGAAGAAAAAGTTTACGCACGCACACACGCACGCACGCACACACGCACGACGGACGACGGACAAAAAGTGATCCCAAAAGCTCACCTCGTCACTACGTGACAGGTGAGCTAAAAACTAGTGAACAAACAGGTTTAGAGCCACGAACAAATGCAATGTTTGTTTGATTTGAGGTTTATCGTCCCCGTCAACACTGTAAAGGTCATTTTGGAGACGTTAACAATACCATTGAAAGAGCAGAAAGGCTTAGTGCCATTAAGGCTAATGCACAAAAACAATACATGGACCAACAGCATAGATCCTGCTAACATTTATGATATAACGTCGCTGTTAGTTGGCGGATATCGCCATATAACAAGAGGATCATGGCGGTCCTGCGTCGCTCACCTGAGCTCAGAGATTTATATAGGTAATAATGAAGTTTCACCTAAGTAGACCGCTTTCAGAAATGTATATGCTTTGAGGGTGGTTATCTAAATGGTTTCCAAATTATTAAGACTTATACTTTTCAGTTCTGTGGTGTATTCCTTGCTTCCAATAACCCTTTCACAGAATATATTTAACGCCACTACAGTTAGTGTTAAGGGAATGTGTGGTTGTCGTACGTATAAAAAGTCTCCCTGCCCTTCATCATAATATAGTTTATATTATTTGTTCTTTAGGATCATTGAATCCATTGTGTTATTTTGAAAATATCTAAGGGTCACTGATGAGGCTTAATTGGCCGAAACTATCTAGTCTAGCCCAGACAAAAACATGCATATTCCAGACTGTTCAGTTCTGTGGTGTATTCCTTGCTTCCAAAGATTAACCCTTTCACAGAATATATTTTACGTCACTAAAACTGGTGTTAAGGGATGTGTCGCGGCCGTAAAACGTCTCCCTGCCTTTTTTGGTCGGCACCGCCTTCCCTTTCCGACCCCATATGTATTACATACCGTGCATATAGTTATAAATGATATCATAAAGATATAAATTATATACATAGGTTTCCGACATAGATACAGACAGAGTATAGACATGGTAACCGATGTGTGTGTGTGTGTGTGTGTGTGTGTGTGTGTGTGTGTGTGTGTGTGTGTGTGTGTGTGTGTGTGTGTGTGTGTGTGTGGTTCGATATGTCGCTAGTTATGTATCTTAATTAAGGAGTATAGAATAAATTTGTAAGTTAGTAGGGTGTGAATGCTTGTAGGCAGGTGGGCCGGTTTTGGTACTTTTTGTTGGTAGGCCGACAGCTGCATTTGCAGGTAGCTTTGATTATCACTAGGTCTGCATTATTGTAGAACCATCACAGTCGTAATTGGGACCCAGCGATAGCATGTTTGAGGGTAGGGGGACAAATTTGTAGAAAACTTTAGACCTTCTATGCGGCTTGCCTGTCAGTAGTCACAGTCGTACTCTGACTGTTTCTTGCTAGTCATTTTAAACATTGATTGCATAGTTTTAGAACTATGGCCGATGTAAACAAAATTAAAACGAAAAAGGGGCATAAGTCAAAATTTATTAAAGTTAAACTTGAGCCCCTTATTTCACATGTGTGTATTGTCACTGTCAATGAGTACAGCAAGTTTCATTGAAATATCTAAGACGGTTCTGAAATTATTTAAAGGAAAAAAATATGAAAAATGATGAAAATTTGTATTTTACAAAGGGCCAAAACTCTGACAATTTTGTGACTAGAGTAACATAACTTGACATAAACCTGTGTATTGTTGTTGTGACCTTATGTTTAAAGTTGATGCGTTTCACGGTTTGTAAGTAATTAAGAAACAAAAAGACATGAAAAATGTGGATGAAAAGAAGGACGGATAAAGGGGAATAAGTCAAACATTATTTAAGCTAGAGTTGTTGTCCTTTGCTACCTAAGTGTTTATTGTCACTGTCAATAATTACAGCAAGTTTCATTTGAATTTCTATAACGGCTTTGAAATTATGACAAACAAAACAACGAAAAATGCTGAAATTTCGAATTTTTCAAGGACCATAGCTCTGACAATATTGTAGCTAGAGTTATAAAGAGTAATGCTGTTGTGCCCTTATATTTAAAGTTTGAAGTTGGTGCGTTTGACGGTTTGTAAGTTACTAAAAAAACATGAAAATTGTGAACGGACAGTCAGACAGACTTGTTTAGGTTTCCATTATGGTCTGGTCGCTTCATGTTTGTGTTTCTTTCCCTTTGGTGTCTTTGATGGGTGGAGTAAGTTAATTGTATCGAGTCCTGATCTTTGTTTTACTTCTACTTTGCTATATATCCTAAGTATATAGTTTATGATCTAATTGGTACTAAATTTTGAAAAAAGGAGCACTTCTGAACGGATTTAAAACAAGAATATCAGTGAAACCGATGGATGCTCCCCGAAGGTTTTGTTTGTTTGATTTGAGGTTTAACGTCCCTCTCAACACTGTAAAGGTCATTTGGAGGCGTTGATTCCAATTTTATGGGAGATTTACCCGACATTGAGATGAAATGACATCTCAAGCCCTGTCGCCCAATGAAACCATGGACGGTCCGACACACACCGCTTTGTCTGGGAAGGCTTAGATCCTCT
Source organism: Lucinisca nassula (assembly GCA_963580285.1). Classification (NCBI taxonomy): domain Eukaryota; kingdom Metazoa; phylum Mollusca; class Bivalvia; order Lucinida; family Lucinidae; genus Lucinisca; species Lucinisca nassula. The sequence continues at coordinate 133,207,031 of OY757010.1, read as the reverse complement.
AAGCGGTGCAATAGTCGGAACAGGAAACATTATCCTAGTTAAAGAGCGGTATACTGTTTAAACTCGTTTAAACTCTCTGTACTTCAAAATGGAGTATAACAAAACCTGTTGGTGGACAGATTAGCTTGCCTGATGACACTGCCATACAAACATCAGCAACACAAAAGTCGGAATAAATGAAAGGGAGTGTCTTCAGGTACGATACCATACCCAAAGATCCTGGATGATAGTTTAGCAGCTATATTAATTGGGTAAAACTGTTTAATACAAATTATTGAAAACTTACTCTCGTACACAGAGACAATCCTCATAGGACTGTCTCCAGGTATGGTTCCGTATTGGGTGCCTTTACATGCATATAAAATATCAGACGGGTTCGAAAATGGATCTGATCCTATCCCCTTGACTGTCAAAAAAGGTCATTTTGACCCTCTGCCAAGACTAGCTTCTTTCACTTTCATCCAATTTATCTGCAACTCTAATGTAGATGGATGACTTGCGATTTTACATCCTTTTTAGCAGTATTTCAGTCACATCAGAATGATGAGAGGTTGATAATGAAAGGCTGTGTGCAATGGAAAGTAGAAGTAAAACAAAGATCAGGAATCGATACAATTAACTTACTCCACCGATTACTCCGATTACCGTTGGAAAGATTTCTGCCTCCAAGTTTTTTCTAAAATCAGCCACAGTGACCTTGACCTTGAGCCCAGGACCCTGAAAGTCAAACTTGCTCGAAATATTATCATACCCAACATTAGTGGGAAATTATATTAAAATCCATCAGCAAATGCCGACGCTAGAGCGATGACAAAGTTTTTTTTCTAAAAATATACCGCAGTGACCTTGACCTTGAGCCAAGGGCCCTGAAAGTCAAACTTGCTCGAGATATTGTCATACTCAACATTTGTGTGAAATTATAGTAAACCCCATCAATAAATGCAGGCACTAGAGGGATGACAAAGTTTTTTTTCTAAAATAGCCACAGTGGCCTTTACCTTGAGCCCAGGATCCTGAAAGTCTAACTTGCTCGAGATATTTTTATACCCAACATTTGTGTTAAATTATATTAAACAGAAGTGGAGGCAATGATCAGGAATCGATACAATCAACCCACAGCTCCGATCAGAGACACCAAAGGGAAAGACACACAAACACGAAACAACAGACCCTAATGGAAACACCAACAGCGGAAAGCCAAAAGGACAGTTACTTTCCCACAAAATGGCCAATAGGCTATCCAAAATAAAAAAAACATAAGCGACACAAACGCACAAAGGCAAACCATAACAAAAATAAACCGCGACAGAAGAACCGCCTTGGAACAGTCAGCAGAAACGAATTCCACTGGGGGGCTTAAATCGATTTAACTTGGCCACAATTTTTGCCCTTACTTCCGTCGCGACTTAGACAAATAATTTGTTCAGTCCGCATGAAGGCCTCCTAACTTATCAGTGCAACATATCCGAAAACACAAACAATCAAACAACCACAGAAGTGAGACAACGGTGAGGACTCGACAGCAAGAAACCACTGAAATGCTGGAGCAAAAGAAAACCAACAGTTAGACTCCGATGGACGCGACCAGAGACAGAGCATCAGGCACCAACCAACATTAATTAAAATCCATCAGCAAATGACGACGCAAGAGCGATGACAAAGGTTTTTTTTAAAAAATAGCCGCAGTGACCTTGACCTTGAGCCCAGGACCCTGAAAGTCAAACTTGCTCGAGATAGTATCATACCCAACATTTGTGGGAAATTATATTAAAATCCATCAATAAATGTAGCCTTAGAGCGATGACAAAGTTTTTTTTAAAAAAATAACCACAGTGACTTTGACCTTGACCCCAGGATCCTGAGAGTTGAACTTGCTCGAGATAATACCCAACATTTGTGTGAAGTTATATTAAAATCCATCAGCAAATGACGACGCTATAGCGATGATAAAGTTTTTTTCTAAAAATAGCCGCAGTGACCTTGACCTTGAGCTAAGGACCCTGAAAGTTGAGCTTGCTCGAGATATTATCAGATTCAACATTTGTGTGAAATTACATGTGAATTGAAATCCATCAATAAATGAAGGCACTAGAGCGAAAACAAAGTTTTTCTAAATATAGCCAGTGACCTTGACCTTGAGCCCAGGACCCTGAAAGTCGAACATGCTCAAGAAATTATTTTACCCATTATTTGTGTGAAGTTATATCAAAATCCATCAATAAATGTTTTTGTTTGTTTTGTTTGATTTGAGGTTTAACGTCCCTGTCAACACTGTAAAGATCATTTTGGAGACGATGCTTCCAATTTTGTGGGACTTTTAACCAACATTGAGATGAAATGACACCTCAAGCCCTGTCGCCCAATGAAGCCAATAGGGTTTATTAGCATGGATGGTCCACCTCGCACCGCGGTTCCTGGACAGGCTTAGATGATTAGATATTTAGATGATTTATTAAATATTGATAATACCTATTTTGATGGTTTGATCAGTCAGATTTACCCCCTAGAACTTCAGTTAAATAAAGCAAATTCTTCTGATACCGAGGCCCCGTTTTTGGATTTACATCTATCTATTGTAGATGGATTTGTTTCGTGCAAAATTTATGATAAACGCGATGACTTTGATTTTGAGATTGTAAATTTTCCTTTTTTGGATGGTGATGTTCCTCGTGCGCCATCCTATGGCGTTTATATTTCGCAATTAATTCGATTTGCTAGAGTGTGTAGTCATGTAACTGACTTCAACACTCCTAGTAAATTATTAACGGCTAAACTCCTTAATCAGGGTTATCGGTACCATAAACTACGCAAAGCCTTTTCAAAATTTTATAGACGCCATTCTGATTTAATTTCAAAATTCAATATTGGACTTAAATCTCTTCTGCAACAAGGTATATCGGAACCCGAATTTTATGGTGACTTAGTATATAACTTCAGAAAAATATATAACCGCAATGACTTCAGCACCCAATTTCGTAAAATCATTCTTCGATATAAAAAGATTGGGTACAACATGGGTATTATTCGACAGACTGCATGCATGGTAGTTAACCCAATCACGGTTGGCAACTTTGCTTCCCTCTTTAATTGCACGCCGGTGGGTCAGGCCTCAGATTCTATGACGGCTCCAACGTAAAGGCTTATCGAGAATTAGAGAGATAATGTTGGTTGGTGCCTAATGCTCTGTCTCTGGTCGGGCTCATCGGAGTAACTGTTGGTTTTCTTTTGCTCCAGCATTTCAGTGGTTTCTTGCTGTCGAGTCCTCACCGTTGTCTCACCTCTGTGGTTCTTTGATTTTTGTGTTCACGGAGATGTTGCACTGATGAGTTAGGAGGCCTTCATGCGGACTGAACAAATTATTTGTCTAAATCGCGACGGAAGTAGGGCGAGGATTGTGGCCACGTAAAATCGATTTAAGCCCCCCAGTGGAAATCTTTCCACTGACCGTTCCAAGGCGGTTCTTCTATGGCGATTTATTTATGTTGTGGTTTGTTACTTACTGTGTGTATCACTTGTGTCTTTTTATTTTGGATGGCCATATGGCCATTTTGTGGGAAAGTAACTGTCCTTATGGTCTTCCTTTGTTTAGGTTTCCATTATGGTCTTGTCGCTTAATGTTTGTATTTCTTTCCCTTTGGTGTCTTTTATGGATGGAGTAAGTTAATTGTATCAATTCCTGATCTTTGTTTTACTTCTACTTAGATCCTCTTAGCGGTTTACCAGTACTAGTGTGCGGGCCGGATTCAGCTCTACATGGAAGCATCATGCAGCCCATATATTTCTTTAAGCCCCTATGGGCGGGGGCCGCATTAATAAATGTAGGCACCAGAGTAATGACAAAGTTTTTTAAAAAATAGCCACATTGAACTTACACTGCAGCTTTAAACAAAGTACCATAACTCTGTGACAAATTATGTAACCAGATAGCACGGTTAATATGCGCATTCCCTATTGCTATATAAGATTCCATTGAAGTTTCGTTGAATTTCTGCAAGTAGTTGCTGAGAATTGGCGTGACCACGAATAGTACCCTATATATTCATGCAGAATTCATCAAAGGGCCATAACTGTTGGAAAAATCATCGACTCAAAACACGCAGGTGGTATTTGCATCCACCTTCGATACTTAATATTCCCATGAAGTTTCATTGAAATCCGACCAGTCGTTTCTGAGAATTCGCGTGGACAAGAGCGAGATGAACGCACGGACATACCGGCATACGGACGCACGGACGAAGCGACGACTTTATGCTCCCCCGAAATTCTTCGGGGAGCATAAATAGTTAGGTCTGTGAGTAGGTACATGTAAGATTGTAGGTAGCTGAATGGTTGGTTGGTCTGCAGATGTATTGGCAGGTGATGTGTGAGATACAGGCCTACGTGCCACCATCAACTGAGATCATATGGAGACGGACATCGGTTTAAACGCTCCTCCGAAAGCCTGGAGAAGACCGGGATGGAAATCACAAGCCCTGTATTATAAGGAGTGCCTGAACCATCACACACAGGGGGCTTCTGTTGGTAAACTGGTATGGGTATACGCGGGCAAGCAGGTTTTAATAAGTTCTTGTCAACAGTTTTACAGGTTTATACACGTAATTTAAGTGTTCAAAATAGGGCTCTACTAAGGAGAAATGTTAGTTTTAATGCTAGAGAGATACTTTTGGACGTATGGAATGGAAACTCTGTGTGTGTGTGTGTGTGTGTGTGTGTGTGTGTGGCTAGACTATATGTATATATGTATTTGTGTATATATGTATGACTGTAGGTTGGCTAGACTATCTGTGTGTGTGTGTATGTCTCAGAATCTTTAAAAATTCATTTCGCATTGAGGCACAGTGTGTCTGAACTGAAAACCTGTTCTAGGGAAGTCGCCTTGCCCATCATCATAGCGTATTTTATATTTTCTTGTCCTTGGTATGATTGTTTTCATTATGGAATTTAGAAAATATCTGAAGGTCATATAAGAAATAGAAATGAAGACAATGATCACCAATCCATGCAATAACCTCACAACTCCAATCTAAGACAACAAAGGGAAAGATACACCAACATAAAACAACTGCACCATAATGAATAAGTCACCAGCGGAATACCAAGAGGACAATTATTTTCCCACAAAAACAATACATACATGCAAAGCCGAACGATAGCAATGACAAAACACACAGAAAAACCGCTTTGGAAAAGGTTAGTAAAATGTTTTTACTGGGTGGCCTTGGTTCTGTTGTGATTATGACAAATAATTTGAGCAGCCCGCATGGAGAGTTTCTAACTTATCAGTGCAACAGCTCATAAAAATCAAACAAATACAGAGATGAGGACTCGACAGCATGAAATGCTGGAGCAAAAGAAAACTAATAGCTGGAATCAGGTAACTAGCTTTATTTGCTGCAACTAACTAGTCTGGCCAAAAACCAAACTTGCAGGCTCCATACTTTTCACTTCTGCTTGCAAGGATAACCCTTTCGCAGAATATATTTATGTGAACTGATGGAGATGGGGCAACCCTACGGCACCACAGTCAGGACGTGGAGCAATCCCCTGGAGGACTCCCAGTCAATGTCAATAAATATGTCAGGAACAATACTATATATGGTTTAGGGTTGTGGATCTGAACAGTTTGCAAGATAGTGAGTCTTAAGTGAACTGGATGGGGTACGGCAAACCCCTTAGGAATCCTCACTTGGTGTCACTGAATGCATCCCATCATAAGACAAACAATATCTTTCAGATGGGATTCTTGAGCCTTAGGTAAACTAGAGGGGCAGGGCCATTGGCCCTTGGGACATGGTTGATGTCAGTGAATGTATTGGATCAAGTATAAAGAGGTAATCATTTGGACGAGGAATATAGAAGTTTTTTTTGGGGGCCAGACTAGATTGTTTCGGCATATAATGCCTAATCAGCGACCCGCTTATATATATTCGAAACTCGCTGTGGAATCTATGATCCAAAAGGACGAGAAAATATTACCCACACTATGACGAAGGCAGAGTGACCTTTTACTGCCGCAGAACATTCCCTTGAAACCAGCTTTGTTGAAGTTACATGTTCTATAAAGCGATAAGCTTTTAAAAGCATGAAGACAAATACTACGACATAGAACCCCCCAAACGAGGAGTATATAATTTTTTTTTTTTTTTTTTTTTTGGGGGGGGGGGGGTTGACTTGCTAGTTTCCGCTAATTAGACCTCATCAGTGACCATCAAATATTTTAAAATTTCCGCAGTACAATCTATGTTCCCAAACGACTAGAAAATATAATTAGGAAGAATGGCAGGGGGACTTTAACGGCCGCCATAAACCAGGCATGAATGTGGCATCAAGGTCCAGCAAAACGGACAACATATCCATATGACATTTCCTTTGGGTCGATTTAATCTCTATATAGCCATGGGGCTGTACATTTATTTGCACAATCTGGGAAAGTTAGATGAAGCTACAGTACTGTTCACACCATTCTGTACATCTAGTCAAATAGGAGTCGACTAGGAAAAATATGTTCTAGAAAGGATTATCCCTTGGAAGCAAGGACTACACTACAGAACTGGTAAATATGGAGTGTACATGTTTTCTGGACCAGACTAGCTAGTTTCGGCCATTTAGACCTCATCAGAGACCCCCAAGTATTTTCAAAATTCCACACTGAAATCATTGATCCCAAAGGACATGGAAATATAAACTACGCCATGATGTAAGGCAGGGACTATGTCTAGACCTCAAAGTAGACTATAGGTAAAGCAGGAGTCAACTATATTCATCTTTTTTATTAAACAATATTTAACCCCATAGTTAACTAAAAATTAACACATTGTCTGATTATAGTTGTCAAGAATGATTTGAACATTACTGTATTAACATAATATCACAGAACTGTACATTCTTGTTTCACATAAAAATACTTTTAAAAAGTTTTTCTCTCTATGGGTCTACGTAACACAAACGATTTCCGGAGTAGGACCACTTTTGTTAAAGGTCCAATTTATAAACCCTGATACATTCTTTTTGAGTTTAAGTAAAAGTATAACCCCTTTGGGACGGGGCCATGTTTTGAACCAGGGAAAATATTAAACCAATGATAGTGGATGTCCACTCAGACGCTATCAAAGACATGAGCCTTCAAGTTTCAGATAAGAAGGCAGAAAAACACAAAGTTAATTTAAAGACACTTCTGCAACTGGGTATATGAGAATCAGAGTTTTATGGAGATTTGGTTTACGAATATCGAGAAATTATGAAGAAATCTAATTTTCAGAATCAATTCAAAAATATCATTAAACCCCATAAAAGAATGGGGTTCAATATAGGTGTTATGTGACAGACAACATGCCTAGTTTTTAACTCAGTCGTCATGGTTGATGACTATGCTTCCCTCTTTCACAGACCGATATGTGGGGTGGTCATGTCTCAGACTCGATGACGGCCCCAACTTAAAACTGATTTTTTTTTTATTTTATTAGTGGTTGGTGCCTGCTGATTTATCTTTGGCTTGACTCTTCGAGGTCTATCTGGTGGATTTCTGTAGCTCCAGCTTACAGTGTGTGGAACACGCTACATGCCCTCATCTTTTATTCGTCACAGTTATTCAATTTGATTAGTATTTCAGTTTGTCCTATTCTATGTCTTACTGTGTGATGTGGACCAAGTGCTTTGTGTGTTGTAAATAACATTATAACCTTGAGTGAAGGTTTGGCCCATAGAAAAGATTTAAACTCACCAGTGGTTCTCGTTACTGACCATCCTATGGCTGTGATTCTACTGTGGTCTATCTTAAATGTGGCTTTTGTCGGATTTTCCGACGGGACTTTTTTTGTTGTATGTGTTTATGGTTGTGTATTAAATTATTATTATTATTATTATTGTTATTAGATATTTAATTTTCAATACTTGTGCCTGTTGCATCTTAATCACCTCTTGCGTAGAAGCGGGAGCTGGCTGCTGTGCTATTTGTGACTTGTTTTCTTTTTTCCTTTTTGTTTTCCTCATTGTTAGTTACACTTCCTCTTGGTACCATAGGTAGGCTGATATCTTAAATTGTGGCTTTTCTTGCGCATCTACTTCTATATCTTTCTATCGTTTTTCCTGATATTAGGCTATGTAAACAAGCGACATCTGGAATGGGCATTTTTTATCGCAGGGCTATAATTTGATTAAACATAGTGGAGGTTCGCCAGATGAAGCTATAAACTAAACATCAAATGCTTGAGTCTTTTAGTTTCTGTGAAAGCAGTCAATATAAAATTATCGCATAACATCATTTGGGACAGTAATAATACTAAGTTTTCATACGAAAGTTTCCGGTGTGTAGCCTTCCTTATTTGAAGTGAATATAGAGTCTGAATAAAATAGCAATGGTAAACAGTGTAGTTCCGGATGAGTCGGCGCGTTTTGAGAAATCTAGTCTGGATCTTCATTTGTTTTATAGCTATCTTCACATTTCTTCATAGTTGAAAGGGTTGAACGAATAGACATACGCAGCAACAATAGCTAGGTGAAGGTGAATTGGAGTTAATCTTGAAACTATACTTACTTTCATCAGGTGTGTTCATGTATTGTTCCAATTCTCTCTGATACACTCTAACTCGACACAGATGTCTCGCATCTAGGTTAGCCATGACGGACTGCATGTGTCTAACTGTTTTTTCTACTGTTACCTCTCTACCAACTCCCAGTGATGCTGTTAAGCCAACAATCTGCAATATTTACATTCTCTGTACATTTACAGAAGACCCCCGTAGGTTACTGCTTGAAAGCAATGTTGTTCATACTTCAATGAATACACTGACCCACGCGACGTCATTGACGTCGAAATAAACAATGAATCTCTTCAATATGATTGGACGATGGCGACGATATGGCGCCAACGATGCTGTACCTCTGTCATTAGGAAAGCTGCTTGCGTTTTCTTTTTCATTTTAGCCCTTAAACAAGAATTTTACGTCATACTATGGATTGGAAATCATGTAAATATAATAATAAATGTAAATTATTAACGTCCATCGAATTATGAACAACATCGGGTCACGAGCAAAGTTTAAGCGAACTCTTTCGGGATTCACTTACTTTGCTCGTGTTCCGATGTTGTTCATACTTCGATGAACATTCAATAAATTACATTATCGTTTCTTAAATGCAACACTGACCTACAGCTAAGGAATGAACACAATGAAATGGACACAACTTACAAATGAGCCCCATCATGAAAGAACATGTCGTCGGCGCTTACGACCAGGCAAGATACAAACCGGTGCCGATTAGCCTGTTAATTCACGGTTTTGCTTGTCACATTAGGAAAACATGTCCGTGTGAAATAATGGCGTCCAACATGTTGTCAGAAGTGACAAATATTGTAACATCTTTCTTATTTCTGCTTCTTACATAGATTGTGAGTACTCGTTAGATGATGATGATTTCGTGTTTAACGACGCGTCAACCGAGTACTCGTTAGAACCGCCTCATTGAGGCGGTTCTAACGAGTACCCACAATCTATGTTTTTGAGCTAAAAAAGGCAGATAATGTTTATCCCCTTACACCCCACTTTTCTCTTTCTAAAGTGGGGTTTAGAGGGGTCTTCGTTTAACGGACTTGTTATCGTGATGAGAGAGTATCAAACGTCTATTTACCTAAAAACCTTTCTGGGTAAATTTTTTAGATAAGCGGCTAGCCAGTACAGTACACAATCTTTTGTTCAGAAAGTGACATCTGCCATTCTGGAATCAGCGGAAAGGAGAGAATGGCCAAGGAAAATAATTCATAATCAATCTGCACAAAATAATACCGTCCCGCGTGAATGCAATGATCAGGAATCGATACAATTACCTGACACCTGCCATCCAAGACACCACAGGGAAAGAAGCACAAACATAAAACAACTTAACCATAACGAAAACATCACAAGCGGAAAGCCATAAGGAGTTACTTTCCCATAAAATGGCCAAACAGCTGTCCAAAGCAAGACGACAAGATGTCCCTGAATCGCTCACCTGATTTCAACAGGTCACACAGCTTCGGAACGTTATGTGGGTGACAGCCATTCCATTAAGCATAAGTGTTGCACTAAGAGAGATGATCACCTTTTTAGCTCAGGTTGCCATCTTGTTCATCGGAGCTGAACGATTATAGCATTTTTGTCAGGGAGCCACCTAGGCAACATTCCTGTGAGTTTAAATCATTTAGGAGGAGTTCACATTTGAAGCAAATTAATGTTTTTCTGTTTTTTTTTTATCTCTGGTGGCCATTTATCACACCACAGCAGTACCGATTAGCTATTTTGGTCGAGGGTCACCTAAGCTACGTTCCTGTGAAGTTTGAATCAAATTGACACTAGTGTTTAAGAAGCGTTCACATTAAAAGCAAATTCTTGACATTTTTTGTTATTTTTAGGGTCGGTGGCCCTACTGCTCATAGGAGCAGAACCGTTTTAGCTAATTTTCTAAAAGGTCAATTATGCAACATTCCTGCAAAATTTGAATGAAAATGGCCTAATGGTATATGAGATGTTGATGTTTGAAGATTTTTCTTCTTTTAGCTCTGGCGGCCATATTGTTATAGGGAGCCACATAGGCAACATTCCTGTGAAGTTTGAATCCAATTGGCCCAAGGGTTGAGGAGATTTTCAAATTAGAAGCAAATTTACGTTTTTCTATTTTTCGCTCTGTTTGCCATTTTGCTCATTGGAGGGGAACCGTTGTAGCTATTATGGTAGCGGGTCACTTAAGCAACATTACTTTGAAATTTGAAAGAAACCAATCCAAGGGTACAGGGGGAGTTGTCATTTAAAGGTTTAATTTTTCTAGCTCTGGTGGCCATCTTGTTCATCTTTAGCTGAACGACTTTAGCTATAGTAGACTGTCGTTATCTCAAAGTAGAAGTAAAACAAAGATCAGGAATCGATACAATTAACTTACTCCACCCATCAAAGACACCAAAGGGAAAGAAACACAAACATTAAGCGACCAGACCATAATGGAAACCTAAACAATGGAAGGCCATAAGGACAGTTACTTTCCCACAAAGTGGCCATATGGTCATCCAAAATAAAAAGACACAAGTGATACACACAGTAAGTAACAAACAACAACATAAATAAACCGCCACAGAAGAACCGCCTTGGAATGGTCAGTGGAAAGATTTCTAAAGTCTGATATCTCATACAATGGATTAAGTGAAACTTAATTTTTTTGCAGTAATGTTAGTTTTGCTATATGTCACTTAGATTTCAACACCTTTTATCTCAAACTTCTATTATTTCAAACTAAATATTCCAGTCCCTTGGAGATAATGAGAGTCGATTCTATTTTGGTAGGCACCATTCTTGGGAGTTTGAATCAAATTGGCCCAAGGGTTTAGGAGGAGTTGACATTTGAAGATTTTTTCTTGTTTTAACTCTGGAAGACATCTTGTTAAAAAGGGCGGAACTGTTTTAGCTATTTTGGTAGCGAGCTACATAGGCAACATTCCAGTGAAGTTTGAAGCAAATTGGCCCAAGGGGTTTACGAGGAGTTCACAACCAAATTTAAGATGTTTTTTTTTTCTATTTTCAGCTCTGCGGCGGCCATTCTGCTCAACGGAGTGGCACCGTTTTAGCCATTTTGGTACAGGATCACATAAGCAACATTCCTAAAAAGTTTGAATGAAATTGGCCCAAGGGTACAGGAGGAATTGTCGTTTCAAGATTTTTTTCTATTTGTAGCTCTGGTGGCCATCTTGTTCATCAGAGCAGAACAATTTAAACTATTTTGATAGGGAGCCAACTAGGCAACATTCTTGTGAAATTTGATCAAATTGGTCCAAGGGTTTAGGAGAAGTTCGTGTTTGAAGCAAAATTTCGATGTTTTTCTATTTTAGCTCTGGCAGCCATTTTGCTGATCGGAGCGAAACTGTTTAAGCTATTTTGATAGCGGGTCACCTAAGCAACATTCCTATGATGTTTGAATCAAATTGGCCCAAGCGTAAATTGGAGACAATTGTATTTTTTTATGTTTACTTAGGGTGGTTTTAGTTCATCAGAATAGGACGATTTAGCTATTTTGCTTAAGAGTCACCTAGGCAACAATCCTGTGAAGATTGAATCAAATTGGCCCAAGGGTTTAGGAGTTGGCGTTTAAAGTGATTTTCCGATGTTTTTATAGTTTTAGCTCTGGTGGCTATTTTGCCTATCAGAGCAAAACCGTTTAAGCTATTTTGGTAAAGGGTCACCTAAGCAACATTCCTATTAAGTTTGAATGAAATCGGCCAAAGGGTACAGCAGGATTTATCTATTAAAGGTTTTTCTATTTTAAGTTCTGGTGGTCATCTTGTTTATCCGAGCTGGACGAGTTTAGCTATTTTGGTAGGGAGCCACCCATGCAACATTCCAGTGAAGTTTCAATTAAATTGGCTCAAGGGTTTAGGAGGAGTTCGCGTTTGAAGCAAATTTACGCTTTTCAATTTTTAGCTCTGGCGGCCATTTTGCTCATCAGAGCGGAACCCTATTGGCTTTTTTGGAAGAGGGTCTCCTAAGCAACAGTCCTATAAATTTGAATCAACTTGGCCCAATGGTACAAGAGGGGCTGTCGTTTACAGATTCTTCTTTTTTTGGCTGTGGTGGCCATTTTGTTTATTGGATAGGAATGATTTTAGCTATTCTGGTATTGAGCCACCCGGCAACATTCCTGTGAGTTTTTAATAAAATCGGCCGAAGGGTTTAGGAGGAGAGCACGTATGAAGCAAATTTACGATGTTTTTCTATTTTAGCTCTGGTGGACATTTTGCTCATCACAGTGAAACAGTTTTATCTAGTTTGGTAGAGGGTCACCCAAGCAACATTTCTGTTAAGTTTGAATGAAATTGGTCCAAGGGTACAGGAGGAGTTGTTGTTTAAAGTTTTTTTTTCTGTTTTTAGCTCTGGTGGCCATCTTGTTTATCTGAGCAGAACGCTTGTAGCTATTTGGGTAGGAAGCCACCCAGGCAACATCGTTCTTTCTTTCTTCCGGTTTTGCCTTAACCCCAGGAGGGGACACAAATGGTGTACATTACATGCACTCCAGTTTTGCAGGATGAAATCCTACACAGTAATCGTGTAATTAGGGAAGGGTTCTTTAAGTATTTTAGGTCGTAGTACCAAAGCGTTAATCCAAAATCATTAATCCATAGACAAATGGCATATATCAATGTTCTGACCAACAGACATGGACTCCAGAAGAGTGTAATCAGGCGTCCTAGGATAGTAAGCATTACTTGGTAAGCAAGCTTTGCCCACCATGCCTATCGGCCTGAAGGAAGAAAGGGAGTAAATGCCGAGAAGGGTATGTCTGAGATTTCGGAAGTCTTCATATGGCTTTCCATTGGCAAACACATCAGAAATAATTCTGGAAATTGCCACATTGTACGGATAAGTTTGAGCTCTGGTGGTCATCTTGTTTGTCCGAGCGGGACGATTTTAGCTATTTTGGTAGGGAGCCACCCAGGCAACATTCCAGTAATGTTTTAATTAAATTGGCTCAAGGGTTTAGGTGGATTTCGCATTTGAAGCAAATATACGCTTTTCAATCCAAAATCATTAATCCATAGACAAATGGCAAATATCAATGTTCAGACCAACAGACATGGACTCCAGAAGAGTGTAATCAGGCGTCCTATAATAGTAAGCATTATAGTAGTCCATTTTAGGAAGTTCCTAATAATAAGCCGTAGAATTAGACCTAGCGATACCATGTCTCAATGTTGAGACCGACTGCGAAGGGGGTGATGATTTAACCTGCACAGGGGATGGTTCTCCCTGCACAGGAGGCCTTCAGTTAACGTCCCGATCCGAAGGATGGTGCAGTTTATGACATTCATCCCTGCAAATGATGCCAATGGAACGATTTCGGACACCGAAATTTTCACAGCGCTGCCGGAGATCGAACCCGGGACCGCTAGCATCAGAGGCAAGTGCACTAACCACTGAAGTATAACGCTCCTAACATTCCTTTGAAGTTTTAAACAAATTGGCCAAAGGGTTTAGGAGGAGTTCGCATTTAAAGCAAATTGTTGACGAAGGACCACGCACACCGCACGACGGACATTCACTGATCACAATAGCTCCCCATGAGCACTTCGTGCTCAGGTGAGCTAATAAAAAGATATTAGCAATACGCACATCCAAAGACGGACTATAACAATAATAAACCACAACAGAAGAACCGCACTGGAACGGTCTGTAAGAAGTTTTTATAGTGGGGATCAAATCGATTTTACGTGGCCACAATCATCTCCTTTGGTTCTTTCTTGGTTTAAACAAATAGTTTGTTCAGTGCGCATGAAGGATTTCTAACTCATCAGTGCAATATCTCCGAGAACATAAAATCAAACTAATACAGAGATGAAACAACAATGAGGACTCGACAGCATGAAATAACTGAAATGCTGGAGCAAATGAAAACCAACTGTTGGACTCTGGTAGATCCCGAGACCTCCTGATCACCATTCAGACGTGCATATGGTTGGGCCAACGAGGCTGGCAATCAGCCAATTCAGAATGAATAATGGAGAAAATGGATACATTAACAGAAGCGAAAATAAACAGTGAATGATAAGAAACTCCACAGAAACATCTTTCGTCTCCCTTATCGATAGAAGACTGCGAAACGGACAATTTCTTTCCTTCAATTATCAAATCCTTTTAACTTTTATGATTAACAGGAAAACAACAGAAAGGTACTGAACGTACCTTCCGTATTTAAATGACTGAAAAACGTCCAAACATTAAAGTAAATGTAACAACATACCTGTGGAAGTGCCTGCAGCTCTATTCCATTTTTTGATTTGACATCATGGTAAATATTCATTATTTCATTGTATGGGTGATCGGATTGTGTATGGTGGCACTCATCAAATACTAAAAGGGAAAATTTTGTAATACTGTCGATTTCCTTCTGTTTCAACGTGTTGTGAAGAACTTTTGCAGTGACTACCAAAATATCTCGACTGAAAAAGATGAACAATTACTTAAGCTACATAGGTACATCCATATGATAGTATGTTGAAGTCTATTGCGAATGAACTGCGTTTTCTGATTAAAACATTAATGTGTTATTATTTCTTATCAAAACATAGATTGTTGGTGTCCCTTATAAAGGTTGGTTCTTAAGACAATCAATAATGATCCATGTTTGTGTCAGCAAAAGGATAATTAATGTATACATGTAAACCATATATTCCCCTAAAATTAGCGTAAAGTATATTTTCTAGTTCTTTGGAACAATTGATTCCATTGTGGAATTTGAAAACTAATTAGTCACTGGTGAGGCCTAACTGGCCGAAACTAACTCTCCTGGAAAGAAACTTATACACTCTACAATTTTCAGTCTGTTGTGTATTTTTAAATGCTTCCAGGTGTTTACAACATATCAGAAAAAAATTTCATTTCACGGACGGTAAATGTGGCATTTAATTTTACCAAAAGTTAGTCAATATTAGTTGACATAAGCTTAAGGTTTTTACTATGTATTACTGCAGAGAGGATTTCAATTAAAATTAAAAGCTAAAATGTATTATCAACATAATTATTGATCTCCAAACTCTCTCACATTTATAAACTGATTGATTCTTCGCCCGATGTGAAATTCTAAATACCGAAATTCTATATACCAAAACTATTTTAGATAATAAAAATTTGTTTCTATATACTGGCCACTACTTTTGCTAAAATATCCCGTTATAGGAAAGCAATTATAATGCACTTGAAAATGTTACACAGCGTTTGCCTTGATGACGTCAAAATTTACGATGATATGTTCTGCTATAGGCCGTCCGAAGCCCGACATCAACATATAACTTGGTTTTTCATTGATTATCTTTTCATTTGACGCAGTTCATGGTGCTTCTTACCTTTCAGTAGCTCTAACGTTTTAACAAGAGGGCCTTGACGGCTCTTTAATCGCTCACGTGGTTATTTGTGGCCTCTAGAGTGCACAAATAGATTTAATAGAAAATGGACCTGGTGACCTAGTATTTGACCCGATATGGCCCCTACTCTAACTTGAACCATATCCTTACTCAACTTTGGTCTTTTCAAGACAAACATTCGGGTAAAACTTCAATAATACTGAAGCAAAGCTATGACCTCAAGACAGAAAGAACCACTGATCATCCTAAGGAGGTGGTGCTAATGCTGTTTATTTTAAATGTAACTTTTTCTGATTTTCTGACGGTACTCTTCTTGTTTTATGTACATATGATTGTGTATTATTATTATTTATTTATTTTATGTTCAGCAATTGTGCCTGTTGCGTCTTGATCACCTCTATTGTGGAAGAGGGAGCTGATTGCTGTGGTGATTGTGATTTTTGATTGTGGCTTTTCCTAGATATCTAGTTCAATATATTTTAAATATGACCTAGTTTTATATGACATGACTCAGAGTCAAACATGAATGACATATCATGAAGACAAACATTGTGGTAACGTTTCATGAAAAATAATGCCAACCTGAGCCTCAAGAGAGTGAAAACAGTTTTAAAACAAATTGACCTAATGACCTTGTTTTGACCCACATAGGTGGTAGCAGATTAGTATTTTGGGAATCTGACAAAGATATCATTTAGACAATATCTGGTTTAGTTTTGTGAAGACTGAAAAAAACTGTGACCTTTCAAGTTTTAAAAGAAATGTCACCTGGTGGCCTAGTTTTGATCCAATATGATCCAAATAAAACTAGAACGAGATGTAAGTTATCAAGACAAATATTCTGGTCGAGTTTCATGAAAACTGAAACAAACGGAGGCCTCTAGAGGGTATACAAGGTTTTAAAGAAATATTACCTAGTGACCTATTCTTTTATCTGAGGTAACCCACATTTAAGCTTGACCGTGGTATCATCAAACATTATTGTGTATTTTCATGAAAATTTTAACCAAACTTTGACCTCGAGTGGATGCAAACGGTTTTAAGGCAGTGTAGATTATATTTTCTTGTCCTTTGGGATCATTGATTCCATTGTGGAATTTGTAAAATATCCTAGGGTCACTTATGAGGCCTATTTGGCCGAAACTAGCTAGTCTGGTCCAGAAAACATGTACACTCCATACTTTTCAGTTCTGTGATGTATTCCTTGCTTCCAAAGGATAACTCTTTTATGGAACATATTTAAGGCAATTCGGCGTTTTTACCAGATACATATTCGAACTTGATCATGATATTACCGAGCCAAACAGTCTGTTATGGTTTCATGGAGACTGAAGCAAAACTGTGGCCTCTGTAGGATGAGCAAGGTTTCAAAGAACTCTGACCTAGTGGACTACTTGTTGAACACTTTCGGCGATCGTTGATGTAAGCGAGAAATTGTTGAGTATAGTGCTTTAAAAGAATGGAAATCTAACCTGTTTAAAGTAATTGATAAAAGTGTTGAATTTTATTCCCAAAATACTAATCTACTACCACCTAAACCTAAATATACGTTCGGTCATTTGAAGCATGGTATCCAAAATGTCATGGGAAGTACGTTTGGTTCCAGAATATAAGGCTGCTAATAATGTCGACGTTGTTTGACAGTGGCATTTTATTAACACTTTATAACAGGAACCAAATAGTACAATGGTCTACGCACAGACTCAAAAAGTCAGTTGTTGATGGCCACAGCAATAAACTACGCATAAGGTTTTCTGTGTATGTTAAAGAACGCCAGGATAATCTTCCTACGATGTGTTGGTTACCAAAGTTTCATAAACGATCAAACAAAGCCCGCTTTATTGCTAACTCCAGCCCTTGTACTACATCTGAAATTTCTAAATCATTAACTTCGTGCCTCGCCGCTATTAAGAATCATGTTATTAGAAATTGTGAAACTGTCTATGAAAGATCAGGAAAAAAATTTGGTCTTCTTTGTTGTTTGATTTGAGGTTTAACGTCCCTGTCAACACTATTCAGGTCATTTTGGAGAAGTTGTTTCCCATTCTGGTGAGGTAATAGATAAAATAAAGTTAAGAGGTTTTCTAAGAGGTTTTCATATATGTCTAATATTGTGTATTGTATATATTTACTGTAAAGTCAAATAAATACAGTTTAAACCAGGAGGTTTTCGAGCATCTAGTTTGTCTACATATGATTTTTCCACTCTATACACTACTTTACCTCGTAACTTAATAAAAGAAAAAACATTAATTTCATTGAAATCATAAACTTCGAAAACCATTTTCTAAGTTTTATCGCCGGCACTATGAATTAATTTCTAAATTTAAGGTTGGATTAAATAGAATTTAATTTTATGTAATGTTGGTTGGTACGTAATGATCTGTCTCTCGTCGGGTCCATCGGAGTCTAACTGTTTGTTTTCTTTTGCTCCAGCGTTTCAGTTATTTCTTGCTGTCAAGTCCTCACCGTTGTTTCATTTCTATGGTTGTTTGATTTTTCTGTTCTCGGAGATGTTGCACTGGTGAGTTAGGAAGTGAGTTAGGAAGCCTTCAAGTGGATTGAACAAATCATTTGTGAAAATCGCGACGGAAGTAAAAGCGAGGATTGCGGCCGCGTAAAATCGATTTAAGTCCCCAGTGAAATACTTTTCACTGACCGTTCCAAGGCGGTTCTTCTGTCGTGATTTATTTTGTTATAATTCAACCTCGAATGTGTGTATCGTTTACATCTTTCTGTTTTGGATAGCCACTCGGTCATTTCGTGGGAAAGTAAATGTCCTTTTGGTTTTCCGCTATTGGTGTTTCCATTAGTGCCTAGTTATTTCATGTTTATATTTCTTTCTCTTTGGTGTCTCTGATGGAAGGTGTGGGCTAATTGTATCGATCTGATCAATGCCTTCACTTCTATTTTGCTGGAGGAAATGCTAAAGCTTGAGGTATTTGGCGACATTATATATAAATTAAGTAAAATTAAAAGCAAACCTAGCTTTAAGGAACAATTTCAGACAATTAATTAACGTTACAAACGCATTGGATATAATATAAATGCTACTCAATGGTCTGCATGCGTTGTGGATCAATGCCTTCACTTCTATTTTGCTGGAGGAAATGCTAAAGCTTGAGGTATTTGGCGACATTATATATAAATTAAGTAAAATTAAAAGCAAACCTAGCTTTAAGGAACAATTTCAGACAATTATTTAACGTTACAAACGCATTGGATATAATATAAATGCTACTCAATAGTCTGCATGTGTTGTGTTTGACCCAATCACGGTCAGACAGTATGCTTTCCTATTTAACTGCACACTGGTGGATCGGGGTTCAGGCTCACTGATGGCTCTGGCTTAAAGCTATTTATTAGTTGCTTGGAGTCGGCCTTTTTATGTCAGTTGCTTGGAGCCGGATTTTTATGTCTGTTGCTTGGTTCAACGGGGTTCAACTGTTAATTTTCTTTTGCTTCATTGTTCCTGTGGCGTTGTGTGCAGCACCGGATGTCCTCATCCTTGTGTCAACTTGGCTTTAATTGTGATTTCTTTGTTAACGGAGTTGATTCACAGATGAGTTAGGAAACCTTCACGCGGGCCGAACAAATACATCTTTGAACCATTGTGAAAGTGAGGCTCACTGTTAGGATCTATAAAGTATACTTAAGCCCACGAGTAATTTTCTGACCGTTCCAAGTCGGTGATTTTGCTGTGGTTCCTTTCTGTTCTACAGTGGTGGATCTGAATCTTTCCCTAATTATGTATTTTTTATTTTGATGATTCTGATTATTTCCCCCTTTTAGTTGTTCATATTTACGTTTGCCCTTCCTGTTTAATGTATGTCATGTTGGTGATTCTGATTCTTTCCCCCATTATGTGTGTTGTTCCTTCTTAGTTACGCTTGGATATTCTGAGTCACCTCCTGTTCGGGAAAGAGCTGCTGACACGGTTTATCAGTGGTCTATTTTGTTTACTGTTGTCACTCCATGTTGTGACTTATCCCTAGTGATATTGTGGGGAAGATTTTGGATCTGATTAAATCAGTACCTGATCGTTTCTCTTTTCAATTTTGATTTAACATGACCCATATACTTACTTGACTGACATATCGTCAAGTCAAACATTCTGGTAGTTTCATGAAGACTGAAGCAAAACTGTGACTTTTAGAGGTTGAACAAGATTTAAAAAAAATCTGACGAAGCGAACTAGTTATTAATAATATTACCCATATTCTAACCTGATTGACTTACCATCAAGTAAAAAATTCTGGTTGAGTTTCAAACAAATTAAAAATCTGTGGCCTCTAGAGTGTAAACAAGGTTTACAAATATGACCTAGTTATTGATCTGATATGACCCATATTCCTGCTCGATCAAAGCACCATCAAGTCAAAAATTCCGCAAAGTTTCATGAAGACTGAAGTAAATTTGTGGCCTCTAGAGTGTGAAAAAGGGGTGTGATGAAATTTGGCCAAGTGACCTAGTTTTTGATCCAAATGACTTGTATTCAAAGCTGATCCAAATGACTTATATTCAAAGATATCATCAAGTCATAAATTCTGGTAAATATGTTCTAGAAAGGGTTATCCTTTGGAAGCAAGGAATACACCACAGAACAGAAAAATATGGAGTGTACATGTTTTCTGTGCCAGACTAGCTAGTTTCGGCCATTTAGGCCTCATCAGTGACCCTCAAATATTTTCAACATTCTACAATGGAATCAATGATCCCAAAGAACAGGAATAGGGCAAGGAGACTTTTTAAGGCCAAAACATATTCCCAGACAACACCTGTGGTGACGTTAAATATGTTCTAGAAAGGGTTATCCTTTGGAAGGAAGGAATTGGAAGAAAGTTTCCTGAAGACTGAAATACAATATGGCCTCTATATGGGCGAACGTTTTAAAGAAATTTGACCTAGTGACCTCCTTTTTTCATCTGACATGACTCATATTCAAACTCATTCGAGATATCATTATTATTCTGGTTTAGTTCCATGTAGAATGCAGCAAAACTGTGGCCCCTAGGGTGCACATAAGGCTTTAACGAAATTTGACCAGTGACCTTGTTATTGATCTGACATAACACACATTTAAGATTGACTTTGATATCGTCTGCTTGGTGCAATAACGATGTAACTAACATTATGGCATAATATCAGTTACACTGTTATTGCACCAAGCGGACGATATCATAAATTCTAACATTCTGGTATGGTTTCATGACGCTTCCAGCAAAACTGTGGCCTCTAGGTAGCATGCAATGTTTTAACGAAGACGGACCTCGTGACCTAGTTTTTTTTTATCAGATCAATATTCAAACTTGACCCAGACATCATCAAGTCAAACATTCATTTAAATTTTCATGAAGATTGAAACAAAACTTTGGCGTCTAGGATGCACACAATGTTTTAACAAAATTTGACCTAGTGACCTAGTTTTTCATCCAACGTGACCTATATTCAATTATGTCCAAGATGTCATCAAGTCAAACATTCAGGTAAAGTTTTACGAATATTGAAGTAAACCTGTTGTATCCATAGTGCAAGGTTTTATTGAAATTTGACCTCTTGACCTAGTGTTTGATCGGACATGACCCACATTCGAGTTTAACCGAGAAATAAACCGGACAAATACTCTGGTAAAGTTTCATAAAGATTCGATTAAAACTGTGGCCTCTAGAGATTGCAAAAGTTAAATGCTGACGACGTACGACGCTGGACGCATGGCGCATGACGGTCATACGACGGACACAGGGCCATCACAACAGCTCACCTTGAGCACTGGAATGAAGCATTAGGCTGGGTATAACTGTATTGAAATTTGTCATTTGGGTATGTTTTGATGCGTTGCCGTAAAAACTAAATATCCGACCATAAAAACGCCAAATGACAGGTATACCCAAAACCAAAAAATGCTGTCTGCACCTAAATCGTAAAGACATCAGATCCTTCACACAAATATGACAAATCATAAGGTTCATTTTTCTTTTTTGTATAGAGAAGCCGGCCTCGGCAGCTCAATCGGATGCGTGTCTGACTGGTGATCAGGAGGACGCGGGTTCGATACCTACCGGGGTAGGCAACCTTCTTTCGTGCAGATTGATCATGAAATCTTTTCTAGGGTCATTCTCTCCCTTCCGCTGATTCAAGAAGGGCAGTTTCAGTTTCCGGCAAAAGAATGTGCACTATACTGGTTAACCGCTTATGTATAGACTGCCCAGGAAAAGTGTTAATAGGTAAACTGACTGGCACAAAAATGACCTAAAATAGTGTTGACTAGGCGGTTAAACTCTAAAACAAACAAATGTATAAGAGAAATGAAAGTTAATCTAACGACTGTGTGACATTTGATGGTCCATCAGATGTTTTGTTCGGAATACATTACCGATCAACGAAGTCCTTGAGAAATTCTTTTTTGTCTCGTTGTATTTCGCCGCTGATGACCTTCGTTCTTAGATGATTTAATAATTCAGCACAAAGCTCTCCTTGTTGATGAGCAAGAGCTGTATTTTCCACAATGAACGCACATTTCGCAATCTTATGCCCTTCACTTCTCCGAAAATGTTCCTAATGAAAGAAAACGTACATCTGTCAATTCATATTAGTACATTAAATGAGTAAATACCCGTCAGGAACTGATTGAATCAGAACGAACCCGAAGCCTATCCCAATCATCGAAGGGAAAGACGAACAACTACATCTTAGAAAACAACAAAATCACCTGCGACAATCACCTGCGGCAATCACCTGCGAGTTAGCAGCTCTTTCTCTAACACGTGGCAACTGATGAACCTATTAATTAATTTGGACACACAGAAATGTTAAAATGAAAACTTTTGATAATTGAACAGGACCGAACACGAAACAAATGAAAACGCAACGGAAGTACCCCATTTGGGCGGCCGTTAATAATAATCGGGGGTGGGGGGGGGGGTGTAAACATGGTTTGCGGTGCCCCAACATTCACCCCCATCTTCCGCCGTAGTTTACAAAATTTAGTTGGCGTTTTAAATCATCTATATATACTAAGACATTGTTGTTAACCCAATCACTGTTGACAACTTTGCTCCCCTCTTTAATTGCACGCCGGTGGGTCCGGCCTCAGATTCTATGACGGTTCCAGTCCAGGGTAAAGGCTTATGTTGGTTGGTACCTGATGCTCTGTCTCTGGTTGGGCCCATCGGTTTTCTTTTGCTCCAACATTTCAGCGGTTTCTTTCTGTCGAGTCCTCATCGTTGTTTCATCTCTGTGGTTGTTTGATTTTTATGTTCACGGAGATGTTGCACTGATGAGTTTGGAGGCCTTCGTGCGGACTGAACAAATTATATGTCTTAATCCCGACGGATTGTGGCCATGTAAAAATCGATTTAAGCCCCCCATTGGAATTCGTTTCTGCTGACCGTTACAAGGCGGTTCTTCTGTCGCGGTTTATTTTTGTTATGGTTTGTCTTTGGGTGTTTGTGTGGCTTATATTATTTTATTTTGGATAGCCTATTGGCCATTTTGTGGAAAAGTAACTGTCCTTTTGGCTTTCCGCTATTGATGTTTCCATTAGGGTCTGTTGTTTCGTGTTTGTGTTTCTTTCCCTTTGGTATCTCTGATGGGAGCTGTGGGTTAATTGTATCGATTCCTGGTAATCGCCTCCACTTCTATTTCACGATTACTTATTTTATATAAATTTTCCTTTACCTTACCAGCCTTAATTGTACTACAGGGACAGGTACAGCATGTACAGAGCAAGAAACTCAAGTGGGTCAGAAATCGCTCACTTTTATGATGCTAATCATGTCAAGTTACACTGTGACATGGTGGTCATCTTGGCTTTCAAATCAGAGGGTCTTTTTTCTGAATCTGTATGTTGCTTGATGCCTCCGGTTAATTTACTGAAAAGCTCAATCGGATTTAGGATTTAGAAATAGATGATATTCGTGCAGAGAGGAAATTGTTATATAGGGACGTTTGCCCTGTCTTCTAATTCAGGTTTTAGGGACGCAACAATTGTAGCAATTCTATATCCCCATGTCGCCCTAACGCCTCCCATCGGCTCAATATGACGTGTTGGTCATCTTAATTCATTGGAGGGCATGGTTTTAGCAATTCGGAATCTCCGAATCGCTCTGATGCTTGAAATTAATTTTCAACTCAGGGTTAGATATATCAAGATTGCCGCCATGGCATCATATTTGATATTGAAACGCAACGAGTTTTGCTATTCCGAATCTCTATGTTGCATCAATGCCTCTCGCAAAGTTTCAACTCAATCCGACTTACACTTTGGGAGATGTCTTTTAAAGAATTTCAAAATGGACGCCATAAATGTCATCTTTAATATTGGAATCCAACAGTTTTGATAATTCTGTATCTGATCGATGCCTCAATGCCTCACATCTGACTTACGATTTGGGAGATGTGGCAAAATGAATAACTAGGTGGCGTCCATCTTGGAAATCGGAACACAACAATTTTAGCAATTCTGAAACTCCATATCGAGATGTCGAAAAATAAGACGCGTTGAAGGACGACGAATAACAGGTCACAACATAAGCTTGTCTGGGCCTTTGCTGCGGATGAGCTTAGAATGTGTATGTTATCATCGTTTATCCTACTGTAGCTCTAAGTTTTTCAATATATGGAAGTCTGAATATTTCTAGATATGACTGTTTTGTTGAATGCCCTTTTCTTAATCCCATCTTATAAATTTACCTGAATTATTCTGCAGGCAACCCACGTCTTCCCTGAATTCGTAGGTGATAAAATGATAACGTTTCCACCCTGACATCCTTCTTCTGCAAGTTCCTCTTGATACTGGCGTAATTTTATTTCTCTTTCTTCCTGTATTTCGATATTGTCAAAATCTAAAATAATATACGAAGAATGTAACATAAAAACGTCACAGACAATTAATGATACCCCAACACTGAATGTTAACCAAACCCCTTGTTCATATATTAAAGAGCATGTAAATCTGTGTCTGAACTACAGAACTACAAAATCCTCACGGCAGATAACTCATGAAACGAAGCCGCCAGACCAGCAGTATGCTTTCAAAAGTGTTCGATATATATGACAATAGACAGACGTCATTTGATAGAGACAGTAAGATACGGGAATAAACCATCACTGACGCGGGACTGAAATGGAACAATAGTCAATGTATTTGAATACAGATGCCCGTATCAATATTCGAAATATCGCTAGCACTTATAGAAGGTTCAGAGGATGGGTCAAAAATGGCTCCGCTCCGGGGTAAACGTGTTATTCCTATACTCATGTGAAAAACACCTTCAAATATTGTCTGAAACTAGGCGGTCCAGATAACTGATGTTTCGTATTAACTGCATCTAGTTGACTATAACCCAAGAAAACTTCAACAGCCGAAATGAATAACTGACTGCTTAACTTCTTAACCCTTTTATAGAACATATTTAACCAGGGGTATCTGTATCGTAAACTCTGCAAAACCTTTTCTTCATTTTCATTTTTCTCTTTCTCCACTGTACCTCACTTTCATCTCATCTACTATCTCTTCTGACTCTTTTTTCCCTTTTTTCTGGAAGACGACACAAAGCGACCTACAAGGGTTGACGTGTCGTTAAACCCGAAACAATCAATCATGTTAAGGGAATGTGTGGCGGCCGTATAACGTCTTCCCGCCCTTCATTATAGTCTAGTTTGTATTTTCTTGTTCTTTGGGATCAATGATTCCGTTGTGCTGTTTTGAAAATATCTGAGGATCACTGATAAGGTCTGATTGCCCGAAACTAGCTGGTCTTTCCCAGAAGAACTTGTACGCTGCATTCTTGTCAGTTCTGCAGAGTGTTCCTTGCGTCCAAACGGTGGCTTTTTGCTAGAACATATTTAGTCTTCTATGCAAAAGAGCCTGTCAGAGCCTGGGTGTTTTGGGGCTCGGTGTATGTGTTTGAAAAATATATGCATTCTAAGATTTCAGTACTTCATTTCAAAAAATCATTCTTTGATATAAGAAAGACTGGGTGCAACATTATTGTTATACGACAGAGTGGTAAATAAGCAAATCACGCTAAACAACTTTGCTTTACTCTTTAATTGCAAGCCGTAGGAAGAAACCTAAAGACTATGATGCCACCGGCCAAAACTTTCAGAAAGTCAGTTCGTGCCTAATGTTCTGTCTCCGGTCGGAAGTCCAACTGTTGGTTATTCCTGATCATTGCCTTCAGTTCTATTTTCTTTTGCTTCAGCATTTCAGTTATTTCATGCTGTCGAGTTCTCCGTATTGTTTAATATCTGCAGTTTTTTGATTTTTATGTTCTCGGAGATGTTACACAGATGAGTTTTAAGCCCTTTTACGCGTATTGAACAAATTTCGTGTAAACCACGACAGAACTTGGTATGACATTTCTCCATCAAATAGTATCTGAGATATAAGGCAAAATCATTGAACCTTGAAGTATAGGTCACACTGACCTACATATATTTTTAAGTCCATCATCGAGTCATATGGAACTTATAATCCAGGTATGAAGTTTCCCCATCAAACAGTATTCAAAATATAAGGCGAAATCACTAAACCATGAAATACAGGTCACACTGACCTAGATATATTTTCATGTCAATCATCGGTTGTCACGACAAGGTTTCTTATTTTCAACCCGAAACTTATAGGCATGTAATTACTTGTTCTCTTACAAGAGAGCAATACTGACATGTTTACAAGTTAACCGAATTTTTATATTTTTTGTGCTACGGTAGTTAGGCCTTGTCAAGAAAACTGTCAAATTATGTTTTCCTTGATAAACGTAGGTTTCTTCGTTCTTTTCGGACGGTTTCGGACCTGCACACACCTAAACATATGTTCTTGATGGAAGTTACGTCTGTCAAATCAGACAGATCTTGTTAAGAGGGTGTATTTTCTAACCAACTAACCTTCTTGAACCCTCTGTTATTCTCTGCTGGCTGGCCTATGTGGTCCTCCATACAGGTGGCGTGTCGATCAGGCGACCCGACTTTGCGAGCTATTGTGGCAAGGCCATCGCATGATCGTACACGTGTACTGACCCATCCCTTTATAAGTAACTGACCGCTCAACATCGGGTGTGGGACATTATTTCCAGAGCCGATGTTGCAGTATCGAGCATAGGCCGATAGCAGTGAGTAAAATGATTTTTATTTATTATCTTTGATTCTTAGATGCAGCGCTATTCTTGCTTGTCAGTATCCTTCTTGTGTTAATATTGCCATTTCTTTTCCCTGTACAGCACATAAGGGGGGCACCTTAGTGTTGGGCAGAGAAGAAATGGAACTTAAGTGCTGGATCTATTGCTAACATGAATCGCCATCTATTGTAAGGGTAGATAATTTTGGCGATTTATGTACCGTTCATAGTAGGGGAGATAACTGCGTTAGGATTAAAAGATACCGTGTAAGACGGCGTTTGTTCATAGGGCACGCACGCACGCATCTTTTTACAATATAATTTGTGTAGATTCTGATCAGGCGCAGTTTAAGGTCACACATACCATCATTATTGGCGCTTCATTGCATTGAAGGTCCTCATCAGACGCAGCACTGAATTTTCGCAATAATGTTATTGTACGTTTTTTTTTCTCTTCTTTCGTTGGAAGACTGTTCAGATCCAATGAAAGTTTTAATAAAATAGTGCCAGGGTGCATTTTCTGTAGACCCTGATCAGACGCCACCTGCGTCTACGCGCGATATGTTTTTTTTATCAATCATATGGCTCCAAGCAGATTTTCCAGATATTTTGAGGGGAGTACATTTTGCTCACCGGTCTAGCCTGTAAGACTGGGCGAGCATACTGTACTCGATTATGGATGACAAAATAATGTCCTTTACTCGCCGTCTGTTGGCAAGGCGAGGAGTCCCAGCATCTATGGCTGGTTGTCATCATGAGTTAGTACCCTTTATCCTTAGTTTAGAGTCGGTGTACTTATATCAGAGTACTCCGAGCGATACATTGTCGCTGCAGTGTTAAAATAACGGTGGTGCACTCATTTTTGTTTTGTGTTTCTGCTTTGGCATGCGGATTGTGGGTACTCGTTAGAACGGCCTCACGCAGTGATACTGTTCTAACGTGTGGACGCGGTCCGTATTCTGGGCAGAAGTAGGGAACAATGGCAAACTTTTGCACCGTCATTTTCAGCCATATGTTTTGTTAAGTGAACATTATATTTATGGTAACGCATTGGTTGTTTGCACAATGGCGTTCTAAGGGACAATTCCAATCATTTAAAAGTGTAATGTTTCTGTATTTTATTTGTACATGTATAAGCTCGTTTCTTAAGTGTAATAGTTTAGTCTTAAATGTAGTAAGCTTTGATGCACTGAGGTTATATCAGTCCCACCACGTGTATTCGGCCGCAACGTCGTGACGTCAAATTGACGTTGACGTCATGACCGTTGACGTCGAATATACGTTGATATAACGCTCGCTTGCCCGCTCCTAGTGATCTGTTATGCAGGTTTCCCGTGCAATGAGGGGTGGCTATCATTTATCGCATTTGTCAAAGGTCAAATTATCCTGAAAGTTTCAAAACCCCCCACTTGCGCGGGCATGGCATCACACATCAGGGAGAGAATTTGAAAAGTTGAGGTTAGCAGAGATTATTATGAGATGTTCGTTAATTTCAGACATCTACAAGGCTTTATGATCTACCAATGGCCTGTGGCCCGTAGTAGCATCTAATCGACTATTTTGTCAAGCCAAGAGGGTAATCCATACTTGACGAAGTCAGAAACGAATCTCTTATATGAAGGAAGAATCTCCAACATGAAGGACGTGTGAAGGAGGCATACAGGCGTCCCGTGTATCAGAGAGTTCTCCTTAAACGTGTATGGTTCAAAACATGAACACATCTCGTATATGCCAAAATGGGAACAGAAAAGGAATTCTCTTATTGCTCCTAAGAGCATTGTGTCTTAAATATAAGACATAAGTAACTGTTGTTTTCCATAAGTGTGTGTTGTGTACTGTTTTATTGAAGTGACGTGTACTGTTTTATTGAAGTGACGTGTACTGTTTTATTGAAGTGATGTTGTAAATAAATATTTGTGTTACTTGGACCTTGTTCTTTGTCGATTAGACCACCCCTCGTCTATCTTGACGCACGCTGCCTTTGGGTGTGTGTAAGGCTGAACGGAGCCGCGGGCTAGCTCAACCTCCCACTCACCGGAAGTCACGTGACATTGGTGTCAGAAGTGGGATAAGGTCTTTGAAAGAAAGTGCAGGTCTTAAGTTATTAACGGGCTCATTTGCATGTGTTGTTCTCATAGTCCAAGAGCCCATTCATTTATATTTTTGTGGATGTAGCGGTTTGTGATATGAAGCTACATGTATGTTCAAGTATTGTTATAGTACTGTGAAATCAAATCATGTGAATGAAAATCATGTAAGGAGTTAGTAACTTAAGGGAATACTGAGATACAGCTTCATCCTTTTCTCGGATGGTGGTTAGAGTTTCCAATTATTAATATCAGCCTAGTGTTACCGCTCAATGTTCCGTTGTGTACGTCCCTTATAGCTTCCTGTTGTCGTGGTGCTTTTTATTGAGTTTTCCCCTTTTGAACTCTGTTTCTTGTCCGTCACGTCACGTAGGTCTAACGTCAATATGACGTCAGAATAACGTGGTTATTGACGTTCATCAGTGATATTGTGTTAATACGCGAGGCGTATCTTCAATGGTAATGATCATTTGGAGTCACGTTCCTATTTGTGAGTTATGATAACGTAACGCCAATTGTGACGTTCAAATTTTGACGTTTTTATGAATTAAGCTTCTTTAACAACATTAAGTAGCTTGTTTGATCAGTATTTTATCTGGTCTTATGCACAATATATCTATCTGGTGAAATATTTTGCTAGTTTTATAGCATTTTGCCATTTATATTTTGACCGACGTGTAATTATACGTCATTCCAAAATGGACAAGTTATTTGAACAAGGAACCCGCTTAGGTTATGAGGGGCAGGAACTCCAAAATTGGGTTAAGGAACAGCAGGCATTTGAAAGGGAGGAAAGGGTCCGCGTAAGGGAGTTGGGGTCGGCTAAATTAGCTCAGTTAGAGAAGGATAGAGAATTGGAGTTGGCTAAATTAGCTCAGGTAGAGAAGGATAGAGAGAAGGATAGAGAATTGGAGTTGGCTAAGGTAGAGAAGGATAGAGAATTAGAGTTGGCTAAAGTAGCTCAGGTAGAGAAGGATAGAGAATTGGAGTTGGCTAAGGTAGAGAAGGATAGAGAATTGGAATTGGCTACAATAGCTCAAGTAGAGAAGGAAAGAGAATTAGAGTTGTCTAAATTGGCCCATGAGAAGGAAATAGCGGAGCTGAACATTAGGTTGGAACGCGAACGTTTGACGACAAACGTTAGAATCGCGCATGAACAGACTGAGAAAGCAGCGCGCGCTAAGGATCCTAAGTTGCCTTACTTTGACGAGGCAAAGGATAAGATGGATAGTTACATTTCGCGGTTTGAGAAATACGCGACCGCGAATAAGTGGGAAACAGATCGTTGGGCTATAAATTTGATTGCATTATTAAAAGGCCGTGCCCTGGAAGTTTATGATAGGCTCTCAAATGAAGATGCAAATGATTATGTTAAGCTCAAAGAAGCATTGCTGAAAAACTTTGACATGACTGAAAGAGGTTTCCGTAAAAAGTTTCGTTACGAGAGACCAGTTAAGAGTGAAACTTTTATACAGTTTAGTGGCAGACTGAGAAGTTATTTTGATAAGTGGTTGTCCCTTGGTAATGTAACAAAATCATATGACGCAGTCTGTGATTTTATGGCAAGGGATCAATTTTTGGAATGTTGCAATAGGGAATTGTACGTTCATTTGAAGCCTAGGGAATTTGAAAGTGTATCTGACATGGCTAAGGAGGCCGATCTCTTTGCGGAAGCGAGAGGCGGTGTCCTTAGCTGTGTAACGAAGGCAGCACAAAGCGGAAAAGTGGGGGGCCTCAAAATAAGCCCAACGATCCTAACAAAAATAATGATACCACTTCCGGTAAGAAACCGGACATAAAGTGTGGTATATGCGGTAAGGCGCACTTAACATTTAAGTGCTGGAACCATCCCAGCCGTAAGATGGTTTCGAGCGCGAATATAGAGGATAATAAAACGGTTGACAATACGGCTGACCATAATATTGGTCGTGGTGCTAACCGCGGACGCGGAAGAGGTAGAGGAGATTATCGCGGACGCGGTAGAGGAATGCATCAGAATCAAAACAGTAGTGCAGCTAAGGGAGATCATCTGATAAGCTTTTGTAGAGCAAATAGAAATAACAATGACTCTATTATTGATAGTGATATACAGAGTGCTTATCCAGTGAAAGATGGTATTGATACTTCTTTGAGTAAGGATAAGGAAGGGGTTTGTTATTTCTTGAAGTCTAGGTTACATACAGCTACCGGTTTGGTGAATGGAAAAAAGGTAGTGATATTACGAGATACTGGGTGTACTGGTGTGGTAATCCGTAGATGTTTGGTATCTGATGATCAGTTGATTGATAAGGAATCTGAGGTCACATTGATTGATCAGACTTCCAATGTTTGTCCTATGGCACTAATTGATATAGATTGTCCCTTTTTCAAAGGTACTACTGAGGCATTATGCATGGATGATACACTTTACGACTTGGTTATTGGTAATATTGACGGTTCTAAGCTGCCTGATATGTCACATTTCTCGGCAGATAATGCAGCTAGTGTGGTTACCAGGTCACAAGCTAGGAATGAAGAAAAAGTGTATAGAAAACTTAAGGTCCCGGAACAGATTGAGTGGTGACAGGGAAGCTTTCAAACTTGCTCAGCAGAGTGATTCTAGTTTGCACTTGATCAGGCGTAGGGTACAATCTGGGACAGTTTCGGTCACTAGAGGCTTGAATAGGGGTGAAGCTAAGTTTGTCAGTAAGAAAGACTTGATGTATAGGCAGTTCACTCTCGGCAATAAGACCTCATTACAACTTATTGTTCCTTCTGGTTATAGAGAAAAGGTTCTTAAGCTTGCCCATGAATCTTTATTGGCAGGACACTTGGATATCAGAAAAACCTTGGACAGAGTTGTATCGGGGTTTTATTGGCCTGGTGTTTGTGGCGATGTATCTAGGTATTGTAAGTCGTGCGACATTTGCCAGAGAACCATACCAAAGGGTCGTGTCCCTAAGGTACCTTTAGGTAGAATGCCGATTATTGATACACCATTCAAGAGGGTGGCTGTTGATATTGTCGGTCCCATTGAACCTCGGTCTGATCGGAAGTCCCGGTACATTTTGACCTTAATTGATTATGCCACGCGATATCCTGAGGCGGTGGCATTGCCTAGTATTGAAATTGAGCGGGTAGCGGAGGCCCTTGTCGAGATGTTCAGTGGAGTTGGTGTACCTGATGAGTTGCTTTCAGACTGTGGTACCCAGTTTACCTCTGAGGTCATGAAGGAGGTCAGTAGGTTGCTGTCATTACAACAGTTAACGACATCGATTTATCATCCGATGACAAATGGTTTAATTGAAAAATTTCATGCTTGCCTGAAGCAGATGCTGCGCAAGTTAAGTGCTGAACGACCCAGGGACTGGGATAAGTATTTACCCGCATTGTTGTTTGCTGTAAGAGAAGTTCCTCAAGAGAGTCTTGGTTTCTCGCCTTTCGAACTGTTGTTTGGTCGTAATGTCAAAGGCCCAATGTCTATTTTGAGGGAACTTTGGTCAGAGGAGGTAGAGGAAGAACAAGTGCATTCAACTTATCAATATGTTATTGATTTGAGGAATAGAATTGAGGAAACGTGTAAATTAGCGCATGAAAATCTTAGGAAGGCTCAAATCAGGCAAAAAAAGTACTATGATACGCGCGCGAAGTCGCGCCAGTTTAAAGTGGGAGATAAAGTTCTTACCTTACTTCCCACTAGTAGCAACAAGTTGCTATTACAATGGAAAGGCCCGTATGTAGTTGAGGAGGTAGTTAATAAAATGGACTACAGAATTGATGTAGAGGGGGTAGTGAAGACATATCATGCAAATATGCTAAAGCAGTACGTCGAACGGCATACTGCGTCACATTGCCTTTTGTCAGCAGAATCGGTATGTTCCACTGAGGACGATGAGAGCGACGTACTATCATTAAATGATTGTATTTTCCCATTAGGAACTGATAATGAATCATTTGAAGAAGTCCAAGTTTCGGATAAGTTAACGCCGGAACAACAAGATGAAATCAAGTGGCTCATAAGTCAGTATCCGGACGTATTGACGAGTATACCGGGTCGTACTGACCTAATCAAACATGATATAAAACTGCTGACGACGGAACCAGTGAGGTCTAAGGGTTATCCTATCCCATATAAGACGCGTGACGTCATGGAAAAGGAACTTCAGGAAATTCGATGTTATTGAGCCCTCGGTTTCGCCATATTCCTCGCCGATTGTTCTTGTACCAAAGAAGGACGGATCGATACGGTTTTGTATCGATTTCCGTAAGCTAAACAAGATTACGGAATTCGATGCAGAACCTATGCCGAATATGGAGGAAGTTATCAATAGAATGTCTGGCCATAGGTACTTCACGAAAATGGATCTTTGTAAAGGTTATTGGCAGTTAGTCCTCGCCGAGGCGGCAAAACCTCTCACTGCATTTGAAACTCCTAAAGGGTTTTTCCAATTCAAAACCATGCCGTTTGGATTGGTAAATGCCAGTGCTTCTTTCTGTAGGCTGATGCGTAAGGTTTTGCGTGACCTTTCCAATGTTGACAGTTTTGTTGATGATATGTGGATTTTTACCCAAACATGGAGGGAGCATGTGACGTCTCTACGTCAGGTTCTTGACCGCCTCAGGTCAGCTGGTTTGACGGCGAAACCTTCGAAATGCATGATTGGGTTTGATAAGATTGATTGTCTTGGTCACAGTATCGTCGAGCAGACGTTAAGGCCGCAAGAAGACAAAATTCATGTCATTAAGGAGGCACCCAGACCCAAAACTAAGAAGCAGATCAGATCTTTCCTTGGCTTGGCAGGCTTTTATCGGAGGTTTATCCCTAATTTCGCCACCATTGCTTCCCCGTTAACTGATTTGACAAAGAAGGACAGACCTAACAACATCAAGGATTGGCAAGACTGTCATGAGAAAGCTTTTCAGACGCTGAAGAATAGGCTCACGTCTAGCCCTATTCTTCGCCTGCCCTTGTTTAATGACAGTCATCCCTTTATTCTTAGAACCGATGCGTCAGACACGGGCATTGGTGCTGTCCTTCTGCAAGCGTTTGAGGATGAGGGTAAACTTCCAATAGCGTATGCTGGTAGGAAACTTCTACCTAGGGAATGCAAATACTCTGTCATTGGGAAGGAATGTTTAGCCATTGTATGGGGAATTGAAAAGTTCCACAAGTATCTTTTTGGGGTAGAGTTTTGGCTTGAAACTGACCATATGCCACTGTCGTACATGCAGTCCGCCAAGGGACTTAACCCTCGTAGCATGAGATGGGCATTAAAGATTCAGCCCTATCGATTCAGAATCATAGCCATCCGAGGACCGGACAATGTAGGGGCTGATTATCTCAGTAGATCATAAACATAGGTGTATGTATATTGTTGTATATAGCTGTGTGCAGGTTAACAAGAACCTCTTGTCGATAGTTAAGAAAAAGGAAATCTTTCATATCCTTTTCCTCCCAAAGGGGGGACTTTTGTCACGACAAGGTTTCTTATTTTCAACCCGAAACTTATAGGCATGTAATTACTTGTTCTCTTACAAGAGAGCAATACAGACATGTTTACAATTTAACCGATTTTTTATATTTTTTGTGCTACGGTAGTTAGGCCTTGTCAAGAAAACTGTCCAATTATGTTTTCCTTGATAAACGTAGGTTTCTTCGTTCTTTTCGGACGGTTTCGGACCTGCACACACCTAAACATATGTTCTTGATGGAAGTTACGTCTGTCAAATCAGACAGATCTTGTTAAGAGGGCGTATTTTCTAACCAACTAACCTTCTTGAACCCTCTGTTATTCTCTGCTGGCTGGCCTATGTGGTCCTCCATACAGGTGGCGTGTCGATCAGGCGACCCGACTTTGCGAGCTATTGTGGCAAGGCCATCGCATGATCGTACACGTGTACTGACCCATCCCTATATAAGTAACTGACCGCTCAACATCGGGTGTGGGACATTATTTCCAGAGCCGATGTTGCAGTATCGAGCATAGGCCGATAGCAGTGAGTAAAATGATTTTTATTTATTACCTTTGATTCTTAGATGCAGCGCTATTCTTGCTTGTCAGTATCCTTCTTGTGTTAATAATGCCATTTCTTTTCCCTGTACAGCACATAAGGGGGGCACCTTAGTGTTGGGCAGAGAAGAAATGGAACTTAAGCGCTGGATCTATTGCTAACATGAATCGCCATCTATTGTAAGGGTAGATAATTTTGGCGATTTATGTACCGTTCATAGTAGGGGAGATAACTGCGTTAGGATTAAAAGATACCGTGTAAGACGGCGTTTGTTCATAGGGCACGCACGCACGCATCTTTTTGCAATATAATTTGTGTAGATTCTGATCAGGCGCAGTTGAAGGTCACACATACCATCATTATCGGCGCTTCATTGCATTGAAGGTCCTCATCAGACGCAGCACTGAATTTTCGCAATAATGTTATTGTACATGTTTTTTTTTTTCTCTTCTTTCGTTGGAAGACTGTTCAGATCCAATGAAAGTTTTAATAAAATAGTGCCAGGGTGCATTTTCTGTAGACCCTGATCAGACGCCACCTGCGTCTACGCGCGATATGTTTTTTTTATCAATCATATGGCTCCAAGCAGATTCTCCAGATATTTTGAGGGGAGTACATTTTGCTCACCGGTCTAGCCTGTAAGACTGGGCGAGCATACTGTACTCGATTATGGATGACAAAATAATGTCCTTTACTCGCCGTCTGTTGGCAAGGCGAGGAGTCCCAGCATCTATGGCTGGTTGTCATCATGAGTTAGTACCCTTTATCCTTAGTTTAGAGTCGGTGTACTTATATCAGAGTACTCCGAGCGATACATTGTCGCTGCAGTGTTAAAATAACGGTGGTGCACTCATTTTTTTCGTGTTTCTGCTTTGGCATGCGGATTGTGGGTACTCGTTAGAACGGCCTCACGCAGTGATACTGTTCTAAAGTGTGGACGCGGTCCGTATTCTGGGCAGAAGTAGGGAACGATGGCAAACTTTTGCACCGTCATTTTCAGCCATATGTTTTGTTAGAAGAACATTATATTTATGGTAACGCATTGGTTGTTTGCGCAATGGCGCTCTAAGGGACAATTCCAATCATTTAAAAGTGTAATGTTTCTGTATTTTATTTGTACATGTATAAGCTCGTAAGTGTAATAGTTTTGTCTTAAATGTAGTAAGCTTTGGTGCACTGAGGTCATATCAGTCCCACCACGTGTATTCGGCCGCAACGTCGTGACGTCAAATTGACGTTGACGTCATGACCGTTGACGTCGAATACACGTTGATATAACGCTCGCTTGCCCGCTCCTAGTGATCTGTTATGCAGGTTTCCCGTGCAATGAGGCGTTGCTATCATTTATCGCATTTGTCAAAGGTCAAATTATCCTGAAAGTTTCACAACCCCCCAATTGCGCGGGCATGGCATCACACATTAGGGAGAGAATTTGAAAAGTTGAGGTTAGCAGAGATTATTATGAGATGTTCGTTAATTTCAGACATCTACAAGGCTTTATGATCTACCAATGGCCTGTGGCCCGTAGTAGCATCTAATCGACTATTTTGTCAAGCCAAGAGGGTAATCCGTACTTGACGAAGTCAGAAACGAATCTCTTATATGAAGGAAGAATCTCCAACATGAAGGACGTGTGAAGGAGCCATACAGGCGTCCCGTGTATCAGAGAGATCTCCTTAAACGTGTATGGTTCAAAACATGAACACATCTCGTATATGCCAAAATGGGAACAGAAAAGGAATTCTCTTATTGCTCCTAAGAGCATTGTGTCTTAAATATAAGACATAAGTAACTGTTGTTTTCCATAAGTGTGTGTTGTGTACTGTTTTATTGAAGTGACGTGTACTGTTTTATTGAAGTGACGTGTACTGTTTTATTGAAGTGATGTTGTAAATAAATATTTGTGTTACTTGGACCTTGTTCTTTCTCGATTAGACCACCCCTCGTCTATCTTGACGCACGCTGCCTTTGGGTGTGTGTGAGGCTGAACGGAGCCGCGGGCTAGCTCAACCTCCCACTCACCGGAAGTCACGTGACATCGGTTTACATGGTATGACATTTCCCCCAACAAACAGTCTTCATGAGGACTGAACAAATTATTTGTCTAAATCGCGCGACGGAAGTAAGGGCGAGGATTGTGGCTACGTAAAATTGGTTTAAGCCCCCCAGTGGAATTCGTTTCCGCTGACCGTTCCAAGGCGGTTCTTCTGTCGCGGTTTATTTTTGTTATGGTTCGTCTTTTGGTGTTTGTGTTGCTTTTATTATTTTATTTTGGATAGCCTTTTGGCCATTTTGTGGGAAAGTAACTGTCATTTTGGCTTTCCCCTGTTGATGTTTCCATTGGGTTTGTTGTTTCATGTTTGTGTTTCTTTCCCTTTGGTGTCTCTGATGGGAGCTATGGATTAATTGTATCGATTCCTGATCAATTCCTCCACTTCTATTCAAGATTTAAGGTAAAATCGTATGTCCTTAAAATGTAGGTCACCGTCTTTTACACTTGATCCAATGTCACAGTTTGTTGATGTATACCCCATTGTGTCTGCAACTTCTTAGCATAATGGAAAGGTACTCAACATATAAAAAAGGTGTCCTAGATTTTGACCTCGGGCCCCACCAAAGGCATGTATCCCAGGTGCCCATGTTCTAAATATGAATGTTCTGTAATGCAAGGCTGTTGAGAAAACATCGCAGTATTACACAGGTGTCCTATATTTTGACCCCTGCATAAACCCAGTGGTATGTTCGTTTTGAATTTCAGAAGACCCTTCCAGGTACCTAAATTTCAAATATGAATGTTCTATGATGCGTGGCCGTCGAGACATTAAGCATTTAACTTCAACTTTAACGCAGTGTGACGGAAACACAAATGCAAATGCAAACCGCGCACACGCACGCAGACGACCGGGATGACTTAAACTGCCCTCCTTCTGGTTCGTACAGGCAAGCTAAAAGAAAAAAAAAACAAAATGTTGCAGACGCTAAAGAATTACAAAGGGGACTAACATTATTGATCATTGACCTTTTTCAGTAGCAACAAGAATATTAACATTCCTGGTGTTACTAATCAAGATATACATAAAAACACATTTTCAAGAACAACTATGGAGAATAGCGTGTAAATATTGATCCAGGACCCTGATTTTTCCGTGGCAACAACAGCTTATCACTACCAACATTTATGAAAAAAAATGATAAAATTCCTAAAATTGTTAAGCATATCTGCTGGTAAAACAAAAACTGTTATGAACACTTATGTTACGAACTACAAAGCAAAGGGAAATAATTATAACAATATTGATCCGTTGACCCGTCCTTTTCTATTTACAGCAACACCTTATGAATATCAACATTTATGCAAAATATAACATGATTCCCAGTTATTATAATAAGGAAAGACCAGTTTTCAAGAACTGCTTATGGGAATAACATAGAGGATCTTGCAAGAGTGCACATGTAATACTGAATTTCTGCCAAGTAATTTCAAAATCCATCTAAGAAAATGAAAATTATTGACCGGACATGTAAACAGACCCCTTTTTAACATTTGACCTCTAAGTTTGACCTTGACATTGGAAGTACGGACCAGGGTCTTGCACGCGACACATCGTCTTATAATGGTGAACATTTCTGCAAAGTAACTTTAAAAGGTCCATCCAGAAATAACAAAAAGTTATTGACTGGACACGAAAAAAGACCCTTTTTATCTTTGACCTCTAAGTATGACCTTGGAGGTACCGACGTAGGTCTTGCGCGCGACACATTGTCTTATGAAGGTTACACTTTCTGCTAAGTAACTAAAATAAAATCCGTTCGGGAATATGAAAGTAAACAACTAATTTTGACATTTGACCTGTTAGTATGACCTTGGCATTTGGGGTACCGACCCAGGTCTTGCACGGGACACATTGTCTCATGACGGTCAATATTTCTGCCGAGTAATTTCAAAATCCATTTAAGAATACAAAAGTTATTGACCGGAAACGATTTGCCCATACATAATAGTTCGTCGGTCAATACTGACAATGACTAATCTTAATCATGCCTGAAATGCTAGTGTCTGTGTGTTCTAAGACGCCTGATGAGACCAATTCTAGCTCTGAACTCTCAGTTGAAGATTAAGCAAAGACAGCTCTGTGATGCCTTAACTCTGGCTTTGGTCTCTGTGTTCGTTTCTGTTTGGCTTCGCTGATTATTTTTTGCCTCATATTCACTAGCGTCCCTTCTGATGAGACCTCGCCACTTTATTCCGTCCAGCGTATTTTGTTCCCAAGAGTCTGTTGGTATATTGCCGATCTTAAGGGATGCTTTTGGTCCTTTTGGCTTTCCACTATTGATGTTCCCATTAGGTCTGTTGTTTCATGTTTGTGTTCTTTCCCTTTGGGGTCTCTAATGGGAGCTGTGGGTTGATTGTATCGATTCCTGATCATTGCCTCCACTTCTATTTTCTAATTCTTCATAGAGAATTTCTTTGGCAACCATTCCTTAGGCATTCTGGTAACACGGCCTGTCCATCTTAACTTTGCCAGTTGCAGACGTATATTTATTATATGACGCAGAGTGTGAGTATTTTATAACGTCCTGAATAAATTCGATAATCCACTTGTGGATTAAATATGCTTATTACATTTTCAGTATTGATTTACTGAGACTTCTCAGTGAATTATCTCAGTGAATTATCATTGAGTGAATTATTTCATTTCGAACGTTTTGACGTAATAATTGCTAGGCGACGTTGCTGACGTCGTTTGTAACAACAATAACAATAGTTGACGTTTGGCCGAAATCTTTTAAAATCATAGAAATCAGACCTCAATTTTCGAGTACATTTGACGTTTTTTAGGAAATAGAAGTGGCGGCAATGATCAGGAATCGATACAATGAACCCGCCGCTCCTATCAGAGACACCAAAGGGAAAGAAACACTAACATGAAACAACAAACCCAAATGGAAACATCAATAGCAGAAAGCCAAAAGGACAGTTACTTTCCCACAAAATGGCCAAAAGGCTATCCAAAATAAAATAATTTAAGCGACACAAACACCCAAGGACAAACCATAACAAAAATAAACCGCGACAGAAGAACCGCCTTGGAACGGTCAGCGGTAACGAATTCCAATGGGGGGCTTAAATCGATTTAACTTGGCAACAATCCTCGCCCTTACTTCCGTCGCGATTTAGACAAATAATTTGCTCAGTCCGCATGAAGGCCTCCCAACTCATCAGTGCAACATCACCGTGAACACAAATAATCAAACAAACATAGACCTGCAACACGGAGATAAAGTATGATTTTCTTGATAACACAGTTCTACTTTCTTGACACTGTTGCATCTGTATTTCAAGCACAGGATGGTTTTTGCGTTGAAAGCTGAAGGAGTAATAATCAAAAATAGGCATTTCTGCAATTGAAGGAACGTTACTCTATGACAAATAGGCTGACCTCATCAGTTTTCGAACTCATTCAAGCATTTATCTCTGACTTACTGACATGTATAGTTCAAGAAGATCCGATAAAAATTGAAGGAGTTACGGTGATGACACGATCAAAAATAGGCATTTTCTGTAATCAAGGGGTACATAACTCCCTGAAATATAGGCCGACCTCACCAATGTTATAACTAAGCCGAGGTTTTATCCCTTCCTTTCATGTACATTTCAAAAAGATCCGATGAAAACTGAAGGTGCTATGTTGATGATAAGGCCAAAATAGGCATTTTCAGCAGTGAAGGGGTCGTACCGCTACTTCAGATAGGCCGACCTCGTCAGTGTTTTAACTCGCCCGAGCTTTCATCTCTGACTTACTTGTTTGTAAGTGTCCAGAAGATCCGACCAAAACTGAAGGTGCTACGGTGATGATAAGGTCAAAGTAAGCATTTGCAGCAAAATAGGGGACATAACTCCGTGAGAAATCGACCGACATCACTAGTTTCGAATTCATCCAAGCTTCTAATCCTGACTTTCTTGTAAGTAAGTTTCAAAAAGATCCGATCAAAACTGAAGGGGTACGGTGATGACAATGTCAAAAATAGGCATTTTCAGCAATGAAGGGACTTAACTCTATGATTAATGGGCCGACATGGCCGGTTTTCGTACTCATCCGAGTTTTTGTCCCCAACCATCTTAAATATGCGTTTCAGAAAGATCGGATCAAAACTGAAGGCCCTACGGTGATGACAAGCATTTTCCCACTGTAAGTCTGTGGGACCTTGTGGTTGCTATAGCAACCAAAGTTTTCATTCAATTTTGATAAAAAGCTAATGTCATCAATGCCCCACCAGAGAATGCTACAAATAAGAATTGAACGAGATCAGCCTGCTGTCTGCGGAGATATAACTGGTCAAATGTGCTGACGGGCAGACGACGGACGACGGCTGACGGACGTTCCACCATACTATAAGCATCCCTACAGCCTTCGGCCCAGGTGAGCTAAAATGTATTGGCTCGCATGTCATTCTACAGATACTTCTATTCAGCTTTGCTGTTCTATGGCAGTCTATTTTGTGTTTGTTGTTTCCAGGCAAAATTGTGCCGAATTGCCATAAACTTTGATTTTCATTATTCAGCAAAGACAAGCAGTATTATCTTGGATATGATATGAATTATACTATATGTTTAAATTCAGTAGATATTCTCAGTGGACTGTATAAGGGAAGAGTCAAACCTACAGACATAGTCATTTCCAATTAAAGGCGATGGCACTGTCCGCGGGTTTATCTAGTTTTTTTCTGTAGCATCATCTCATAAATATCAAAAGCTATGCAAAACATGATAAGATTCCTTATATCATTAATCAAAATATGTAGGAAAAACCAAAGTGTTACGGAAAAAATGTAACGGACAATTTGTAAAGAATAAAAAAGTGGGATAACAATACTAGCATTCATGCTGCGACCATTATTTTCCTGTGGCAGTAACTTTCACGAATATCAACATTTATGCAAAATAAGATTAGATTCTTAAGGGGAATGGGAACACCTTCAGGGGAGGCAACTCCTGCAAAAGTATTTTTGTCTCCCATGTCAATAGGGTCAACTCTTAAAGGAATGAATTTGCTCCTGAGGTGCAAATTCTTTCCTTTAAGAGTAGACCCCTTTTTCAGGGGGACAGGGCTTGCAGAAAAGCGAACAGGAAGTCCCGAAAGTTGTCTCCCTTTGACAAATGGCGGTAAAATCTGCCAGATTTTCCCAATTCCCTTAATATTGGTAATCATGATATGCAGGAAAAACCTAAGTGTCGCGGACAAAAATTGAAAGAAATACAAAGGGTAATGACTATGGCACTATTGATCCTGCTGCCTTTATTTTTCTGTGGCAGCAACAGATGAACGCACGGATGGACAACGTGAAAACAGTATATCCAAACTTCGTTT
Organism: Lucinisca nassula; assembly: GCA_963580285.1. Classification (NCBI taxonomy): domain Eukaryota; kingdom Metazoa; phylum Mollusca; class Bivalvia; order Lucinida; family Lucinidae; genus Lucinisca; species Lucinisca nassula. The sequence goes on along the minus strand of OY757010.1, from coordinate 133,164,590 downwards.
CGGAGTTACAATGATATGCAGGCTGACTAACGACTTCACTGAATGCATATGATGCATGATACATTTCCGCTTGCTGGGCTTATAAAATCATAATGTTTACCTGTAGCAATTGGTGGGGGAGATCGCATTGTGCTTAGATCATTAAAAGTTTCGCCGCTACTCTCTTCTTCACTTCTATTCAACAATGTACTAACAATATCCCCTTGGACCGACTCCCTGTTCAGAAGACAGTTATTCAACGAATCAATCAGTCCCGTCAATGTATCCTCATCTGATGCAGCATGTCCTTTTATCTGAAGACTGGCTTTTCCAGATCTTCTGTCTGGCGGAAGAAAACTCGACAAATCTAATTCTCCGTCTTCTGGGATAGATGATTTCGGTGGTACTAAAACAGGATTCCCGTCTGTCGACTTAACTGATGCGATATTTACACAATTACTGTCAACAGAATGACCTGTCGGGGCAAACGGTTGTTTGTGGCCTGTAGCATATTTTGTAAAAGGACTTTGAGGCAGCACGAAATTGTTTCCTTTCATTTCAAAAGAGGGTGCTGAAAACAAAGAAACATAGTGACATAGAAACTAAATATTATGGTCATATTAGAAAGTTACACAAGCTCTCACCTTCTACTTGAAAATATCTATATTGCATTTTGTAGTAAGCTATTTACACATTGCGGTACGAACTGCGCATCCCTTGTGAAATGAGGTTTTAAATAAATTGAAATCCAGACGTTCCCGTGCTCTAGCCTCCACTTCTATTTTTCAAGTCTGCCTACTTATGATTTTCACACCCGTTTCACTACACTTCCTCATAATCGTATAAAAAACACTTAATGATTTAATTGAGTGGACATTTCATCAAGAAGATTCCCTCTATCCAATTTTGTGGGACTTTTACCCGACACTGAGATGAAACTGTCGCCCAATGAAACCAATAGGGTTTATAAGCATGGACGGGCCGACTCGAACCGCTTTGCCTGTGCAGGCTTAGATCCTCTAAGCGGTTTACCACTACTCATGTGCGTGTCGGTTTCAGCTCTGCGTGGAAGCATCATGCAGCCCATCTATTTCTTCAAGCCCCAATGGGCGGGGGCCGTAACCCAATCACGGCTGACAACTTTGCATCCCTCTTTAATTGCATGCTGGTAGGTCAGGCCTCAGATTCTATGACGGTTCCAGCGTAAAGGCTTACTGAGAATTAGAGCGATCTAATTCAATGTAACGTTGGTTGGTGGCTGATACTCTGTCTCTGGTTAGGCCCATCGGAGTCTAACTGTTGGTTTTCTTTTGCTCCGGCATTACAGTGGTTCTTGCTGTCGAGTCCTCACCGTTGTTTCATCTCTGTGGTTGTTTGATTTTTTGTGCTCGCGGAGATGTTGCACTGATGAGTTAGGAGACCTTCATGCAGACTGAACAATTTTTTTGTCTAAATCGCGACGGAAGTAAGGGCGAGGATTGTGGCCACGTAAAATCGATTTAAGCCCCCAAGTGGAATAGGTTTCCGCTGACCGTTCCAATGCGGTTCTTCTGTCGCAGTTTATTTTTGTTATGGTTTGTCTTTGGGTGTTTGTGTTGCTTATATTATTTTATTTTGGATAGCCTATTGGCCATTTTGTGGGAACGTAACTGTCCTTTTGGCTTTCCGCTGTTGATGTTTCCATTGGGGTTTGTTGTTTCATGTTGTGTTTCTTTCCCTTTGGTGTCTCTGATGGGAGCTATGGGTTCATTGTATCGATTCCTGATCAATTCCTCCACTTCTATTTTGAAAACCAATCTGAAATCATTGAATAATAGAAGTGAAGGCAATGATCAGGAATCGAAACAACCCACAGCTCCAATCAGTGACACAAAAGGGAAAGAAACACAGACATGAAATAACTAGACCCTAATGGAAACATCACTAGCGAAAAGCCAAACGGGCAGTCACTTTGCATGATTTATTAAATATTGACAATACCTATTTCGATGGTTTGATCAGTCAATTTTACCACCCCACACACCGCCACCCCTATGCACTTAAGTTAAATAAAGCAAATTCTTCTGATACCGAGGCCCCGTTTTTGGATTTACATCTTTATGTTGTGGATGGGTTTGTTTCCTGCAAAATTTATGATTTTGATTTTGAGATTGCAAATTTGCCTTTCTGGACGGTGATGTCCCTCACGTGGTATTCTATGGCGTCTATATTTCGCAAGAACTTCGATTTGCCAGAGTCTCTAGTCATGTAGCTGACTTCAACACTCGTTATAAATTGTAAACTTCTTAATCTGGGTTATCGGTATCATAAACTACGCAAAGCCTTTTCAAAATTTCATAGACGTCATACCGATTTAATTTTAAAATTCAATGTTGGACTTAAATCTCTTCTGCTACAAGGTCTATAGAAACCTGCTTTTTATGGTGACTTAGTATATAAATTCAGAAAAATATATACTTACAATGAGTTCAGCACCCAATTTCGTAAAATCATTCTTCGATATAAAAAAATGGCTACAACATAAATGTTACACAACAGACAGCATGCATGGTAGTTAACCCTATCATGGTTGACCACTTTGCTTCCCTCTTTAAATGCACGCCTGATGAAAATCATCAGCTCGACGTCTTGATATTTGGACGCTCTAGAGTGGTTCTTCTGGCGTGGTTTATTTTTGTCATGGTTTGTCTTTGAGTGTGTGTATCGCTTGTATTTGATTTTCTTTTGGATAACCAATCGGCCACTATGTTGGAAAGTAACTGTCTTTTTGGCTTTCCTTTGTTGATGTTTCCATTAGGGTCGAATTGATTCATGTAAGTGTTTCTTTCCCTTTGGTGTCTCTGATAGGAGCTGTGGGTTCATTGTATCGTTTCCTGATCATTGCCTTCACTTCTTTTTATTACCCATTGATATTACCTACTTCGATCTTCGAAGGTTCGATCAGTTAAATGCACCCTTCAGAATTTCAATAAAATAAAACTAATTCTTCTGACATCGAAGCCTGTTTTCTTGTCGAGCCCAAGTCGTTGATTCTTTGATTTTTGTTTGGGTTCTATGTTTCTCGGAGATGTTGAACTGGTAAGTTAGAAACCATTCATCCGGACTGTTAAAACTACGGCAAGAATTGTGGGCAAGTAAACAAGATTTAACGCCCCTCCCACACACACATACCTCCTTCCAAGACGCTCCGTTTGATTTATTATTGTCATTGTTAGTCTGTGCATGTGTTTACTGTATTGAATGTCTTTGCATGTATGTTATTTTTTATTAATTTCGGATAGCTTTCGGCTCTTTTGTGGGTAAGAAACCGTCCTTTTAGCATCCTGCTTGTGATGTATTAATTACGGAGAAGTTGCTTTATATTGTTGCCTTTATCCTTGGTACTTCTTTCCCATTGGTGTGATGGACTGAGGGTGAACTGTAAGTGTAATGAACACTGATCATTGCGTTTACTTCTATTTTACTCTACCGTATTGTTGTTGTTATTACTTAGAATAGACCATAGGGGTGAATTAGTTATTGTTATTTTAGAGAAATCTTCATTGGAATTGAGGGAGGGGCTATAATGGTTGTACACTCCATAGCTGAAGCCACGCCTCAGTAGCTTTTCTGCTAAACGCTCCAAAGTGGTCGATTCTTTGCAGTTTCTTACAATAATTGAGCCAGAGCATAACAAAACTACAATAAGACCGGTGCGACCGGCAAACTCAAATCAACGTGCGCACCAATCCACTATCACAAGACTTCTTGTTTATATATCTTTGTATAGATATTAGCCTATAGTAGGTACATGCGATCAGCGAAGACTCTGACACGCAGGCCGATCTGTGCCTTTGATGGTCGCACAAGACTTCTTGTAGGTTTCGTCACGTTTAGTGGATTTGTGTGTTGAAGTGCCCTTTCTTTTGTGTTCTAGTGTGTGTCCTCGTGTCATCTTTCGATGGCTTGTGATGGCATTTTACTTATCGTGGTGTGTTTTGTTTTTATTAGTAACATTTTCTTCTATTATGGCAATGAAGGCATGTCCAGGAACCGATAAAATTATCTCACACCTCCCATCCAAGGCACCAAAGGGAAAGAAACACAATATATAACAACTTCGTTGTAATAAAAACGTCGCAAGCAGAAAGCTAAAAGGACAGTTACTTTCTCACCCAATGGCTGAACGGCTATCCAATACACCATGCCACCAGATGCTATGAAAGGTTGCCTTTCGAAACAAGGAACACAGTGCAGATAGAAAGTATGTAACATAGTTGACCGAGATTCTCCATAAGAGTATAGGTTTGATTTACAATGTAAAACTGAACTACATATTGCCAATGTTAAAAGAGAATCACGTATTACAGAGCATGGCCATACATGTATTTAGCAAATGATGAGAATAAAAGTGTTAGAAGTTCAATGCTTCACACATATACTTTAACGTCTAGTAAAGAAAAATGGAGTATTTAGTAATTCATAAAATTTTCCCTGAAAATATTGAATCAAAGTAATGATTCAAGTTTTCTGTGAATATTTCATGTGTCGTCCTTGCCTGTGAAATTCATTTAAATCAGTTTATTGTGAGCCTCTAGTGGTTGGTAACCAGCCAAAGTGTCAAAAATTTAAATAAACGCGATACTACACTAATGGTCGTTTCATTTTAAATTTCAACATTTTTTTTAATTTCCGTACTTTATTCACTGCAACATTTATGGAAGGGTCTATAGCTTTTGTATGAAATGAACGTGAGTGAACGATTCACATTTTTTTTTAGAAAATAACGGCATTTCCCCTCCCATATTTTTTCATATAACACAATAGTTCATTTTTGTTATGGTTTGTCTTTGAGTGTGTGTACCGCTTATATATTTTTGTATTGGATAGCCAATTGGTCATTTTGTTGGAAAGTAATTATCTTTTTGGCTTTCCGCTATTGATGTCCATCAGGGTCTAGTTATTTCATGCTTGTGTTTCTTTCCCTTTGGTGTCTCTGATGGGAGCTGTGGGTTATATTTGTCGATTCCTGATCATTGCCTCATCTTCTATTTTTATATGGAAAATCATCTAGCAATGGGTATAAAGATTCTGATATAAGAACTTTTTACAACAAGCTGAAGTTATGACACTGACTATGGTATTATTCACATGAGCAGCGAGCTGCGAAAATGTGTCTTCTGACATGTACACTGCAAACACTAGGATCTATGAAATCTGATCAGAAGCTTCACTGTGCGCTATATACATGTATAAGCCCGTTGACCAAATACTTCATTGTGAAGAATAGAAAAATGCTGTTTTCTGACTGAGTAGGTATGCAGTTTGATTTTTATCATCCAGTGCTAGTAGTTTGCTAATTAAACACCACACATCGATGTATAATCGGTCATTAATCACTTGTATAAGCAAAAACGAACCGAACCAAACCACTTCTTAACACACCTGTTCAATAACACATTTCCGCCTAATGCAGTTAATATGAAATGTATGACATAAGCCAGAGCATAGCTAAAGCTACGATGGTTTACTGTACCTGTTGCTGTTTGTGACAGATATTCACTTTCAAATAGTTCAGGAACTCGTAAGAATGCCTGCGTTGGATAAGATGCCAGTTTGGAAAGTTGTAAACTTCGCAAGTACTTTGAATCGTATTTTAGTTTACTCCCTAAAATTGACAAGAAATCGCCACTTCTAACAGCCGTTCATTTCATAGTTCTGAAAGCCATTCTTCATAGAACATTTTATTAAATAAAATGTCACATCAAGTCAAAGCGTTATATTACAATAATAAACTTTTATGCATTGATGTCAAGAAGTAAAAGACGAAATTCCGATTAAATTATCTTTAATGGTCAATTAAATTAAACAAGAGGGCCCAATGGCCCTATATTGCTCACCTGTGTACAAGAAAATCATTAGTGTAGGAGACCACTTGACATTGCTACATACTAAATATCTAAGCTCAGGCAAAGCGGTGTCCATGCTTATAAACCCTAATGGTTTCATTGGGCAACAGGGCTTGAGATGTAATTTCATCTCAATGTCTGGTAAAAGTCCCACAAAATTGGAAGAGACATCTCCAAAATGACCTATACAGTGTTGACGGGGATGTAAAACCTCAAATCAAAAAAAAATCTGTGCCTTATGGTTTTGGTGAAAAAGATTTTTTTAAGTTTTTTCCTGTTTAAGTCTATAGAAGCTAATGAGCCCTGGGGCTTGACCAATTTTGACCCCAAGGGCACGGTTGGCAGGATTTATGTAGGCGACCATTTTGTGTTGCTATATACTAAATTTCTAAGGTCTGTACTTTATGGTTTCAAAGAAGATGTTTGAAGCTTTTTCCATTATAAGTTTGTTGGAGTTAAGGGGCCACAGGATTTGGACCCCAGGGGCATGATTGGCAGGATTCATGTAGGCGACCACTCGATATTGCTACATGCTAAATACCTAAGCTCTGGGACTTACAGTTTCAGAGAAGATTTTTGAAGATTTTTTCCCCCATTTTAAGTTTTTTTTTTTTTTTTCATTATAAGGGCCCTGTGGTTTCAGAGAAGAAGATTTTTGAAGTTTCTCCAATTGTAAGTCTATGGAAGCTAAAGAACCCTGGGGTGGGGCCAATTTGGATCCCAGGGGCATAACTGGCAGGATTTATGTAGGTGGCCACTTGACATTGCTACATACTAAAAATCTAAGCTCTGGGCCTTATGGTTTCATAGAAGAAGATTTTTTAAGTTTTTTTTCCATTTTAAGTCTATTGGAGGTGATGAGCTCGGGCGTGGCCAATTTTGACCCCAGGGGCAGGGTTAACAGGATTTATGTAGATGGCTATTTTATGTTGCTAGATACTAAATATCTAAGTTCTGTGCTTCACAGTTTCTGAGAAGAAGATTTTTGAAGCTTTTTTTCCATTATGAGTCTATGGGAGCTAAGGGGCCCCGGGGCGTGGCCCATCTGGACCCCAGGGGCATGATTAGCAGGAAATATGTAGGTGACCACTTGCCGTCGCTACATGCTAAATATTTAAGCTCTGGGCCCTGTGGTTTCAGAGAAGATTTTTGAAGTTTTTTTTTCCATTATGAGTCTATGGGAGCTAAGAGGGTCCCAGGGTGTGCCCCATTTGGACCCCAGGGGCATGATTGGCAGGATTTATGTAGGTGACCACTTGTCATTGCTACATGGTAAATAACTAAGCTCTGGGCCCTGTGTTTTCAGAGAAGAAGATTTTTGAAGCTTTTTTCCATTATGAGTCTATGGGAGCTAAGGGGCCCCGGGGTGTGGCCCATTTGGACCCCACTGGCATGATTGGCAGGATCTATGTAGGTGACCACTTGCCATTGCTACATGCTAAATATCTAAGCTCTGGGCCCTGTGGTTTCAGAGAAGAAGATTTTTGAAGTTTTTTTTTCCATTATGAGCCTATAGGAGCTAAGGGGCCCGGGGCGTGGCCCTTTTGGACCCCAGGGGCATGACTTGAAGGAATTATGAAGGTGACCATTTGCCGTTGCTACCTGCTTAGTATCTAAGCTTATTTTAAATATGAGTCTATGGGAGCAAAGGGGCCCCGGCGCGTGGCCCATTTGGACCCCAGGGGCATGATTGGCAGGAATTATGTAGGTGACCACTTGCCGTTGGTACATGCTAAATATCTAAACTCTGGGCCCTGTGGTTTCAGAGAAGAAGATTTATGAAGCTTTTTTTTCAATTATTAGTCTATGTGAGCTAAGGGGCCCCGGGGCGTGGCCCATTTGGACCCTAGGGGCATGATTGGCAGGATTTATGTAGGTGACCACTTGCCGTTGCTACATGCCAAATACCTCAGCTCTGGGTCCTTTGGTTTCAGAAAAGAAGATTTTTGAAGCTTTTTTTTCCATTATGAGTCTATAGGAGCTAAAGGGCCCCGGGGGTGGCCCGTTTGGACCCCATGGGCATGATTGGCAGGAATCATGTAGGTAACCACTTGCCGTCGCAACATGCTAAATATCTAAGCTCTGGGCCCTGTGGTTCCCGAGAAGGAGATTTTTGAAGCTTTTTGTTCCATTATGAGTCTATGGGAGCGAAGGGGCCCCGGGGCGTCGCCCATTTGGAACCCAGGGGCATATTTGGCAGGAATTATGAAGGTGACCACTGGCCGTTGCTACATGCTAAATATCTAAGCTCTGGGCCCCGTGGTTTCAGAGGAGAAGATTTTTGAAGCTTTTTTTTTCATTATGCGTCTTTGGGAGCTAAGGGGCCCCGGGGTGTGGCCAATTTGGACCCCAGGGGCATGATTGGCAGGAATTATGTAGGTGACCACTTGCCGTTGCTACATGCCAAATATCTCAGCTCTGGGCCCCGTGGTTTCAGAGAAAAAGATTTTTGAAGCTTTTTTACATTATGAGTCTATAGGAGCTAAAGGGCCCCGGGGCGTGGCCCGTTTGGACCCCAGGGGCATAATTGGCAGGAATTATGTAGGTGACCACTTGCCGTTGCTACATGCCAAATATCTCAGCTCTGGGCCCCGTGGTTTCAGAGAAGAAGATTTTTGAAGCTTTTTTTCATTATGAGTCTATAGGAGCTAAAGGGTCCCGGGGCGTGGCCCGTTTGGACCCCAGGGGCATGATTGGCAGGAATTATGTAGGTGACCACTTGCCGTTGCTACCTGCTAAATATCTAAGCTCTGGGTCCTGTGGTTTCCGAGAAGAAGATTTGTGAAGCTTAATGTTGCATTATGAGTCTATGGGAGCGAAGGGGCCCCGGGGCGTCGCCCATTTGGAACCCAGGGGCATGATTGGCAGGAATTATGTGACCACTGGCCGTTGCTACATGCTAAATATCTAAGCTCTGGGCCCTGTGGTTTCAGAGAAGAAGATTTTTGAAGTTTTTTTTTTTTTTCATTATGCGTCTTTGGGAGCTAAGGGGCACCGGGGTGTGGCCAATTTGGACCCCAGGGGCATGATTGGCAGGAATTATGTAGGTGACCACTTGCCGTTGCTACATGCCAAATAGCTCAGCTCTGGGCCCCGTGGTTTCAGAGATGAAGATTTTTGAAGCTTTTTTCCATTATGAGTCTATAGGAGCTAAAGGGCCCCGGGGCGTGGCCCGTTTGGACCCCAGGGGCATGATTGGCAGGAATTATGTAGGTGACCACTTGCCGTTGCTACATGCCAAATATCTCAGCTCTGGGCCCCCTGGTTTCAGAGAAGAAGATTTTTGAAGCTTTTTTCCATTATGAGTCTATAGGAGCTAAACGGCCCCGGGGCGTGGCCCGTTTGGACCCCAGGGGCTTGATTGGCAGGAATTATGTAGGTGACCACTTGCCATTGCTACCTGCTAAATATCTAAGCTCTGGGTCCTGTGGTTTCCGAGAAGAAGATTTTTGAAGCTTAATGTTCCATTATGAGTCTATGGGAGCGAAGGGGCCCCGGGACGTCGCCCATTTGGAACCCAGGGGCATGATTGGCAGGAATTAAGTAGGTGACCACTGGCCGTTGCTACATGCTAAACATCTAAGGTCTGGGACCTGTGGTTTCAGAGAAGAAGATTTTTGAAGCTATTTTTCATTATGAGTCTATGGGAGCGAAGGGGCCCCGGGGCGTGGCCCATTTGGACCCCATAGGCATGATTGGCAGGAATTAAGTAGGTGACCACTGGCCGTTGCTACATGCTAAACATCTAAGCTCTGGGCCCTGTGGTTTCAGAGAAGAAGATTTTTGAAGCTTTTTTCCATTATGAGTCTACAGGAGCTAAAGGGCCCCGGGGCGTGGCCCGTTTGGACCCCAGGGGCATGATTGGCAGGAATTATGTAGGTGACCACTTTCCATTGCTACATGCCAAATATCTCAGCTTTGGGCCCTGTGGTTTCAGAGAAGAAGATTTTTGAAGCTTTTTTCCATTATGAGTCTATAGGAGCTAAAGGGCCCCGGGGCGTGGCCCGTTTGGACCCCAGGGGCATGATTGGCAGGAATTATGTAGGTGACCACTTGCCATTGCTACATGCTAAATATCTTAAGCTCTGGGCCCTGTGGTTTCCGAGAAGAAGATTTTTGAAGCTTTTTTTCCATTATGAGTCTATAGGAGCTAAAGGGCACCGGGGCGTGGCCAATTTGGACCCCAGGGGCATGAATGGCAGGAATTATGTAGGTGACCACTGGCCGTTAATACATGCTAAATATCTAAGCTCTGGGCCCTGTGGTTTCAGAGAAGAAGATATTTTAATTTTTTCCCATTGTAAGTCTATGGGAGCTATATGTTGCCATGGCAACCAGAATTTCAATCTGATCAGCCCAAAAGCCTTATGCAGCCTTTCCCCCTACCTGATGATGCTTCTCATGAAATTTGATCAAGATTGACCACGGGGTATTAGAGATATACTTATTTGAAATTGTTTACGGACGCACGGACACACGGACGGACGGACGCACGACGGACGACGGACAAAAAGTGATGACAAAAGCTCACCTTGTCACTACGAGACAGGTGAGCTAAAAATATAAATCACTTCAAGAAAACTCATAAATATTTATGTGACATTTAAACATATGAGAATTTTAACCATTAGAGATATGTTAAAATATATTATTTGTTTGTTTTTGTTTGATTTGAGGTTTAACGTCCGCGTCAACACAGCAACACTTTTTTGGAGACGTTGCTTCCAATTTTTTGGGACTTGTACCCGACAATGAGATGAAATGACATCATAAGCCCTGTCGCCCAATGAAACCAATTATGAGCATGGACGGACCACCTCGCACCGCTTTGCCTGGGCAGTCTAACTTTTCTTTTGCTCCAGAATTTCAGTGGTTTCTTGCTGTCGAGTCCTCACCGATGTTTCATCTCTGTGGTTGTTTGATTTTTGTGTTCACGGAGATGTTGCACTGGTGAGATAGGAGGCCTTCATGCGGACTGAACAAATTATTTGTCTAAATCGAGACGGAAGTAAGGGGCGAGGATTGTGGCCACGTAAAATCGATTTAGGCCCCCCAGTGGAATTCGTTTCACTGACCGTTCCAAGGCAGTTCTTCTGTCGCGGTTTATTTTTGTTATGGTCTGTATTTGAGTGTTTGTATCAATTATATTATTTCTTTTTTGGATAGCCAATGGGCCATTTTGTGGGAAAGTAACTGTCCTTTTGTCTTTCCGCTATTGATGTTTCCATTAGGGTCTGTTGTTTCATGCTTATGTTTCTTTCCCTTTGGTGTCTCTGATGGGAGCTGTGGGTTAATTGTATCGATTCCTGATCATTGCCTTCACTGCTATTTTGATCCTCTGAGCGGTTTACCAGTGCTCGTGTCTGGGTCGGTTTCAGCTGTGTTGAAACATCATGCAGCCTATCTATTTCTTCAAGCCTCGATGGGCGAGGGCCGGTAAACTATATTAATAATTGCATAAATAAGAAATTAAAATTATCGTCCTTCTAAAATAAAGCATTGTATATTAACCTATAGTCTCAAATAAATATAATGAATATGTATTCTCTCCTTTTTTACAGAGCTTGTAAATTCCAAGCTTTTTTACACCAATAATGTGCACGTAAGGAGAATGGATATACCTGGCGTATATTTTACACATTTGTTTGCAAGGGAGATAATATTTGTGGCTTCCTTTACCACTGCCTGTCAACTGAGACCTCTACTCGTAAAACAAAGATAATGCTCCAGGGGAACCATATCTATCCTTTAACCCATTTAGTACCAGAAACCCCAAAATGGGTAGCCTGACAAACAGTGAAGGCCCAGATCAGATGCCGCAGAACGCGGCATCTGCTCAGGGCTTCCACTGTTTGCAAAAGCAAAACGTTGAGGCCATTTCCAAATAAATTTTGAAGAAAACACAACATGACACCCCTAATGTTTGAAATGTACTCCTGCTATGTATAAGGTGGAAGATTCCATTTGGTACAAAATGGGATAAGAGCGGATCCCCATTAATGAGGGACACAAACATACTTCTTAAAGCGTTGCCTGTCCCAAAGGTGTTATCATTCCAATTAGATATCCATGTCATCTTCAGGCATATCAGGTATTGTTTAAGGGATTGGACATAAGTTATCAACAACAAATAATCTCAAAGCATAATGGTAGAATGCAAATCTAGAATTTAGTGCTCACACTTACAACAACCAACCTTTATATTGGAGCCAAATAAGAATTCAACCATAAATTTTCATCGAATCCAGACACGAGAGGGTACATTATGGTTGTGTCATAATGTGGTTGCATTAAATTTAAAAAATCAGATCACGAGCGCGTAGCGCGAGTGATTTGTCTACTTACAAGTGACCGACATACTGTGATTTATTACTCAAAAAGTCACACTAGAGCTGATCTATTTCAATTCTACCGCAAAAAAATCGATTTTTTTTTTCATTCAAATTCTCCCAACCTTTCACCATACTAGAAGACATCTTGCAGCATTATTGACTGCTTTACACATACTTTCGTCCTTTTGTTATGTTTTTGATGCGAGAAAATTCGTTTCAACTTTGACATCGTAGAATCTTTGAGTGACGTCATATAACGGTGGCTTTTCGCGGCACGCTCGTCTTCCCAGTGATTTGTTGCATACCTTCCTATTGCCTATATAGGCGTGCTGTGCTATAATATGGCTTTCTGTTGTGGTTCGAGCCTGGTATGGGTCACATGTGAGACGCCAAGTTCTGCAACGGAAGGTCAGGTGGTTTTTCTCTGGCTACTCCGGTTTTTGCCCACTAGCTCGATATAATGAGATAATCTTGAAATAGCCGTAACACCAAAACCAAAAACAAAACATGGCTTTCTAATTATAAAATTTAAATAAGTTAAATTATAAAGCAATATTTGTTTAAAATGGTGATCTTTTAACACGTTCACGCTTTTGCTTCTGAGCATGACAAACACATGTTTCATATGAGAAATGCAGCTTTAACTTACACGGTACTTTTTCATTTTGTGTCTGTTGTATCAGAACTGGGTCTCCATATGTGCACGATGTTCCATCTTCATTTGAAAAGGAAGCTGTACCGGCGATGGAATCAAATACAGGCAGTCTGTTTTTCTCTCGTGGACTTGATACTAAAATACACAAAGCATATTAGAGTGGTCACATTTTGATTAGTCAAATTGCTTTGGAAACAAGGAACACTTCCCGGAGAGAACACAGGATATGTTCTATAAAAGGGGTACCCTTTGGAAGTAAAGAATGCACTACAGAACTGGAAAGTATGGAGTGTACATGTTTTCTGGATCAGACTAGCTAGTTTCGGCCAATTAGGCCACATCAGTGACGCTCTGATATTTTCATAATTCCACAATGAAACTAATTGTGCCAAAGGACAAGAAAATGTAAACTACACTGTGATGAAGGGCAGAGAGACATTTACGACCGCCACACATTCCCTTAATATCAGCTGTAGTGACGTTAAATATGTTCAGAGCTGACTTGTTTGTATATCACTATCTGGGCACCTTGTGGACATTAAGCGTCAGGTCGAAGTTAACCAGACGGAGAAGCCAGACTTATGAGTCGGTGGTTCCTTTTGGCAATACAGAGCTGACTTGTTTGTATGTCACTATCTGGACACCTTGTGGACATTGAGGGTCGGGCCTTAGTGCATCAGACGTAGATGAACCGGCTCAGTCTAATTTACAATGTCTCGTGGTGACAAAGGGTGGTTTCTGGTACTGATTTTCGCACCATCTTTATCCAGTACTAAGCTAGTCTGACGACACCTCCATAACCTTTGCAGACGTCTCATGTAATAGGTTACCATTATATTCATAAAATACCCCACCGGACCATGTTACTGTCAAAATGATCATTCTGAGTAAGTTTGATGATGATCGGACAAAAAAACTGTGACCTCAAAGAGTGTTCACAATTTTTTTTTATATGATTTAACCTACACACCTACATTTTGATCCAACAAGTTCCATATTCAAACTTAATAGAGATACTGTCAAGATGATCATTCTGAGTAAGTTTGGTGATGATTCGACCAAAGCTGTGGCCTCTAGAGTGTTTGCAATGTTTTCTATGATTTGACCCCCTACCTTCTTTCTGACCGGACATGACCCATATTCAAGTTTGGTGATGATTCGACCAAAGCTGTGGCCTCTAGAGTGTCTGCAAGGTTTTCCTATGATTTGACCTACTTTCTGATCCGACATAAGCCATATTCTATCTTGACCTAGATATTGTCATGATGATCATTCTGATCATTCTGAGCAAGTTTGAGGATGATTGGACCAAAAACAAACTGTGCCCTCTTTAGTGTTCACAAGGTTTTCTATGATATGACCTACTGACCTACTTTCGGATCCGACATGACCCATATTCAAATTTGGCCGAGATATTATCGAAATGAGCATTCTGAGCAAATTTGATGACGAGCAGACCAAAAATGTGGCCTCTATAGTGTTCACATTGTTTTTCTGTGATTTAACTTACTGGCCTACTTTTTGACCCGACATGACCCATATTTGAACTTGATCGAGCTATTGTCATGATGATCATTCTGACCAAGTTTGATGATGATTGGACCAAAACTATGGCTTCTAGAGTGTTCGCAAGGTTTTCCTATGATTTGACCTACTAGCCTACTGTTTGACACCACATGACCCATATTCAAACTCAACCGAGATATTGCCAAGATGATCATTCTGAACAAGTTAGATGATGATTGGACCAACACTGTGTCCTCTAGAGTGTTCAAAACGCTTTTCTATTATCTGACCTACTGGCCTATTTTCTTATTCGACATGAACTATGAGTGCGATATTGTCATGATGATCATTCTGAGCAAGTTTGATGATGGTCGGACCCAAACTGTGGCCTCTCGAGTGTTCACAAGGTTTTTGTATGATTTGACCTTTTTACTTTTTACTGGCCTACTTAATGACCCGACATGACCCATTTTCGAAGTTGACCGAGATATTGTCATGATGATCATTCTGACCAAGATTGATGATGATTGCACCAAAACTGTGTCCTCTAGAGTGTCCGCAAGGTTTTCCTATCATTTGACCTACTTTCTGATCCGACATGAGCCATATTCTATCTTGACCTAGATATTATCATGATGATCACTCTGGGCAAGTCTGAGGATGATTGGACAAAAATCAAACTGTGTCCTCTTTAGTGTTCACAAGGTTTTCTATGATTTGACCTACTGACCTACTTTCGGATACGACATCACCCATATTCGAACTTGACCTACATATTGTCACGATGATCATTCTAGGCAAGTTTGATGATGATCGGACCTAACTGTGGCCTCTAGTATGTTCACACGGTTTTTCTATGATTTGACCTACTGGCCTATTTTCTGATCCGACATGACACATATTCAAACTCGAGATATTGTCAAGATGATCATTCTGAGCAAGTTAGATAATGATCGGACCAAAACTGTGGCCTCTAGAATGTTTACTTGGTTTTTCTATGATTTGACCGACTTACTTTATGACCCGACATTACCGATATTCGAACCTCAATGATATAGTGTCATGATGATTATTCTGAGTAAGTCTGATGATGATCGGACCAAAACTGTGGCCTCTAGAGTGTTCAAAAGGTGTTTCTATTATTTGACCTACTAGCCTACTTTTGACACCACATGACCCATATTCGAACTCGACCGAGATATTGCCAAGATGATCTTTCTGAGCAAGTTAGATGATGATTGGACCAACACTGCGTCCTCTAGAGTGTTCACAACGCTTTTCTCTGATTTGACATACTGGCGTATTTTCTTATTCGACATGAACCATCCGTGCGATATTGTCATGATGATCGTTCTGAGCAAGTTTGATGATGGTCGGACCCAAACTGTTGCCTCTAGAGTGTTCATGACGTTTTTGTATGATTTCACCTACTGACTTTTTATTGGCCTACTTTTTGACCCGACATGACCCATATTCGAACTTGACCGAGATATTGTCATGATGACCATTCTGACCGAGGTTGATGATGATTACACCAAAACTGTGTCCTCTAGAGTGTCCGCAAGGTTTTCCAATGATTTGACCTACTTTCTGATCCGACATAAGCCATATTCTATCTTGACCTAGATATTGTCACGATGATCATTCTGAGCAAGTTTGATGATGATCGGACCAAAAACAAATTGTGTCCTCTATAGTGTTCCTAAGGTTTTTCTGATTTGACCTACTGACCTACTTTCGGATCGGACATGACCCATATTCGAACTTGACCTACATATTGTTATGATGATTATTCTAGGCAAGTTTGATGATGATCGGACCAAAACTGTGGCCTCTAGTATGTTGCACGGTTTTTCTACTGGCCTATTTTCTGATTCGACATGACCCATATTCAAACTCGAGATATTGTCAAGATGATCATTCTGAGCAAGTTAGATAATGATCGGACCAAAACTGTGTTCACTTGGTTTTTCTATGATTTGATCGACTTACTTTTTGATCCGACATGACCCATATTCGAATTTGACTGAGTTATTGTCATGATGACCATTCTGACCAAGATTGATGATGATTCGACCGAACCCGTGGCCTCTAATGTTCCCAAGAAAAGTTTACGCACGGACGATGCATGACGACGCCGAAGATCGCTAACCATGACCTCAGGTCAAGTGAGCTAAAATCACTGTTCTTCTGCTAATTATTAAGATACCAAGGAAAACTGCATATGAAAACGTTGTTTATGTCGTGCGCTGAATATTTTTGAAAACTTATCAAAAGTATTTTTAGATAAAGGCAAACATTATGGATATGGTCAGACTGACCTTAAGGAGCAGTCTAATCTTGGTCCACACTGTTTCCAACGATTACTTTTAAAGTATCCAGCAGACAACAAAGCAGACGATAATTTTTGTGATTGGCATCTGAAGGGTTAAGGTGAATGGTACACTTTCTGGAGTTCTCTATTGAATATGCGTTAACTCCTAAAGGAACTTCATTTTCTAAGTCAAAACATTTAAGCCGATGCACAGAACAACCTTCAATATGACCTAAAGTCGATTTTTAATCTTTTTTGCCGCGTTTATCGGCGATACCTTGTTATTTTTTTTTTATTTTTTGATCAACACATCCAGCGCGAAAGTTATACAGGACATGCTCCGCCAACTTCTCCAAAAGGTTTTATGTCCCTAATTTATCTCAGAAAAGCTGCAATCAGATGGAGATTACTGCGATTTCAACATTGTCCCAAATTTTATGTTTCAACAAGTCCCGCCTTGACGGTGTGGTTTGTCGATTTGTCCTCTTGTCAGTGTTTGACTGCTGGGAAATTATTATGGTCATTCAAATATCCTGCAGGTTATGAATGTGCACATTCGAGAGTGAAACAGACCGTCGCAATTTCTGGCGTACTATTTTTTTAATATTTGAACAATATAGATAAAAGGTGTTGGAGACGGTATTGTCTCTCCTACGGATTTACTGACTAAAACAACGTATTTATATTTTTAAATGCATTGTACAACATACCTTTACCGGCCCCGATAGCTCAGTTGGTAGAGTGTCCGCTCCGGGGAACGGGAGGTCTCGGGTTCGATCCCGGGCCGCGACATACCAAAGTCGTTAAAAATGGTACTAGCTGCTCCTCGCTTGCCACTCAGATTTACGGGGTAGAGCTAGGACTGGTCGATTCAGTGTTAGGATAATGTGACTGGGTGTGGTATCATGTAATGTGTCTGGGACATGATACTTCAGTGAGGCAGCACTATAAACGTGAGCATTGAGCTCCCTGTCGCAACCAGACACCGTCGTGATATGACTGAAAAATTGTTGAAAGCGACGTTAAACCCGAATTCACACACACACACACACACACACACACACACACACACACACACACACACACACACACACAACATACCTTCATTTGGACGCCCCGTTGGCTGTACGAGATTTATCCATATATAGATAGATATAGTTTCAACTCGGCTTGTCATGTAATTACATTTCTGAGGTATGAGTGACAGAATTGGACTTAGTTTTTGTTGAAAAAGTGTAAAAGGTCAACCTGATTAGAGCAAAAGGTATTCCATTCAGGAGGCTAAGTCTTTAACGAGAAGTTGGCGGAGCTTGTCCTCCACAACCTTCTCGCTGGATGCATTGATCAAAAAATAAAAAAAAAGTTATCGCCGAAAAACACGGCAAAAAGTTAAAAATTTGACTTAAGGTGAAAGTGTAAGTGGAATGACATTTATGTAAAACAAACCTGGATCGCTCAGTGGATCCATATTGTACAATCGAAATGTTAGGTAATATATGATAGAGGGTTTGGTCAATTTTTGTTGACGGTGACCCAAGAAACATTTCTGTGAAATTATTTCAAAACCAGTCTGGTTGTTTAGAGGTAGAAGTCATTTTGAGGTTTGTATTTTGAGGTTAGTGATTTGTAGCTCTGTTGGCCATTATGATCAGTGAAGCAAAATATTTTGAGCAATTTTGTTGGAAGGTCACCCCATGGAACATTCCTATAAAATTGCTTTCCTTTCGCGGAAGAAGTCTTCTAAAAGTTTGTTGTTTTTGTCTCTATTTTAAGTTCTTTCGACCATCTTGTTTGAGTGGAACTATCTGAACAATTCTGACAGATGGTCACCAAATAAAAAAATTCGTTTGAAATAATTTATCAGAGCGAAAAAGTTTAAGCAATTTAAGTAGGTGGTCACCAAAGGAACATTCCTGAAATTATTTCAAAATACATCATCCACTGGTTAAGGAGGAGAAATCGTTCAATGAGTTTATCTATTTTTGCTCTAGCCGTTCACCTGAGTGGAACGGTTTGATCGGGCTTCAGACTCCATGTTGGCTTCGGCTTAAAGCTATTTAGTAGTTGGTCGGAGCCGGGACTTTTATGTCTGTTGCTTGGTCCAACGGGGTTCTACTGTTGGTTTTCTTTTGCGCTAGTGTTCCTGTGCCAGTCTGCTCAGCACCGGATGGCTCAGCGCGTTTTACTGTCGAGTACTCATCCTTGTGTCAAATTGGCGAGGACATCGATCAGACTGTGCAGTTTGATCTGAAACGTCACCACTGAATTCCTATTGTAGACTTTTGTAAATCGATTTAAGCCCCCCCCAGTGGAAATCTTCCACTGACCGTTCCAAGGCGGCTCTTCTGTGGCGATTTATTTATGTTGTTGTTTGTTACTTACTGTGTGTATCACTTGTGTCTTTTGGTTTTGGATGACCATATGGCCATTTTGTGGGAAAGTAACTGTCCTTATGGCCTTCCTTTGTTTAGGTTTCCATTATGGTCTGGTCGCTTAATGTTTGTATTTCTTTCCCTTTGGTGTCTTTTATGGGTGGAGTAAGTTAATTGTATCAATTCCTGATCTTTGTTTTACTTCTACTTTAATTGTGATTTCTATGTTTACCGAGTTGGTTTACTGGTGAGTTAGAAAACCTTCACGCGGACCAAACAAATACTTGTTTGAACCACAGAGAAAGTGAGGGTGAGAGGTTGGGATCCCGTAAAGTTAACTTTAACCCATCAGTAACTTTTAAGAATACTGGCCGTTCCAAGTCGGTGCTTTTGCTGTAGTTCCTTCAGGTTTTGTGTTGGTTGTTCTGATTCTTACCTTAATTACATATGTTGTTACGTTGATGATTCTGCTTCTTTTCCCTTTTTGGATGTTCATTTTAGTTACATTTGTCCTTCCAATTTAATATTTGTCATGATGGTGATTCAGATTCTTCCACCCATTATGTATACTGCTCCTTTATAATTAGGTTTAGATATTTGGGAAAGGGCTGCTGATTCGGTTTAGCTGTGGTCCGTTTTGTTTACTGTTGACACACCATTGTTCGACTTCTTTTCCTAGTAATATTGTGGGAAGAATTTGGGATCTGATTGTACTAGTTCCTCGACAATTCTCTTTCCAATGTCGAGGTCACCCAAGGTACATTCCTTTGAAATTATTTCAAAATTCATCCAGTGGTTTAGGAGGAGAAGTCATTTTAAGGTGTGTTTTTAGCTCTGGTTGCCATCTTGTTCATCCCAGCGGAATGGTTTAAGCAATTTTGGTAGAGGGTCACCCAAGAAACAGTCCTGTGAAATTATTTCAAAATCCATCCACTAGTTAAGGAGGAGAAGTCATTGAAAGGGTGTTTTCTATTTTTAGCTCTGGTGGCCATCTTGTTCATCCGAGCGGAACGGTTTGAGCAATTGTGGTATAGGGACACCTAAGGAACATGCCTGTGAAGTTATTTAAAAATCCATCCACTGGTTAAAGAGGAGAGGTCCAGAGGTATACATTATATCGCACAATGAATACTCGATCACACTGAGTGGGTGCAAATACTGATCTGGTCCGTTGTTGGGCGCACATGTTGGAATACAAAATTATGTAAAAAGCAATATTTATTCAGAATAATCGTTTTACATGTTTCTTTTCTTTAAGGGTATACCAAAAATACCAGTCACGTCACAAACGTGTCATAAAATTACCAGATCGTTCTTCTTTCTTTGTCTTTTGTTTCACAAACGGTTCTCCAGATGAAAATGGCGTTCCACCTTCACTTGTAACAGAACCTGTGTCAGCAAAGGCATCAAATACAGGCAGCCTTTTCTTCTGTAGTGGACTAGATTCTAAAATACAATGGAACGTTTTATAGTAACTATCGTAAACGTTATTTGATACAGAATCTTACATGAGTGTTCATGCATTACTTAATTTATTAAATGAGTTGAGAAACTAGATAAAATGCGGTTTCGCCGAGCTTTTTATCCCCTTTCCTCAACGAATTGAATAAATTTAATAATACACGAGTCTATTTATCATATGAGATTTAAAACGCATTTTATTCAGATTAAACATATTTTATTGCATAAACATACAAATGGATTGGACACAAGTTATGACAACATTAGATAGTCCTTTCTCTAAACATAACAACAAATCATTTCAATGGTACAATGGTGGGTGCAATTTAACATGCGACCCACCAGTGCTGTCATTGCTTTGATTTCATTTCCTTCTAGATCAATGAGCCCATTTTAGAAAAACGGAGTTCTGCTCCTGCAAACACTATGCCGTAAGCAGTTTTTACAAATTCAAAACACTGATAGCACTGGTTGGTCAATTGTCTCTGAGAGTAGTTCGTAAAAATAATTCTGATCAGTGACTTAGATTGTTAACATTTCGTTTAACTATTACTATCCTGCACTGTAAGCAAATGGCTTAGTTCCAGATCAGATGCTGCGGTCTGATCCTTAAATCCCTGTACTGTAAGCAAACAGATCTGCAGCATCTGATCTGGGTTTGTCAAACCCAACGCCTGCTATTGGTCCAGTAGAATCCCTCTTACTCAACACTCGGACCTCACAGCGAAAAGTATTTGCGGTGAATCTAATTTTCTATCTATTTTGTTTCTGTTTCTACATTGTTTGCAAATGTCCTTAACTAAGCCCTATCAGAAACTTTACTACTGTCTAATTGGACCATCATCCATCAGGGCTGGGAGAAATGGACTAATCTGCATGGTGCTTCCAGGCAGAGCTAAAACCGAACAGACATGAGTACTGGTAAACCGCTTAGCAGTCTAAGCCTGCCCAGGAAAAAGTCATGCGAGTCAGCCCATCCATGGCTATAAACACTATTGGTTTCATTCACCAGGGGTCAGGGCTTGAGATGTCATTTCAGATTAATATTGGGTAAAAGTTCCCACAAAACTGAAAGCGTCTCCAAAATGACCTAAATATTGTTGATTGGGACGTAAAACCTCAATTCAAACAAACAAAGTAACTTCTGGACATTCAAAGATTGTCGTTTCTTAGCATTTCCTTATAATTTCTCAATATTAAACCTTTGTGTTTTTGGTACACAGTCGAACTTCAATAACTCAAATACCTGTTAGACTATGAAAATTGTTCGAGATCTGGATAGTTCAAACTACTGAAATGTAACCATAATACCAGGCCATGAGGAATAACGGGGATCGCGTAAGGATATCTTTACGATTTTCATAAAATAAAGGCATGATGTGTATACTCATTAGAATCGCCTCATTGAGGCGATTCTAATAAGTACACACAACATACCTTTTAAAGATAAATCCCTAACATTTCTGTATATAATACTAGAGTTATTGGATGAATTATCTGGGGACTCAAGATCTCGAGTTCGAATAAGCCATGGTAAACGAGCTATCGGTGTTCGAGTTATCAAAGTGCCACTTGTAGTCCACTTATATCGTATAAAGATTTTTGTGTGTACCTTCAAATTACTTTTTTATCAGTGGCTTGAGATGGTTATGTTTTTTGAATGTGTTTATATCTTTCCCTCTGGAATCTTTAGTGACTACAGTTTTCTGTGGGTTTATGGCACTTACCTTCCCTAGGCTGCCCGTTGTTGTTGTATTCAACTGTCTGCAATGTTTTTACGTAAGAAGTTTTCTGTTCAATGTGTGCATCCAAGTTATCTTCTATTGAGCACTGTTGTGAGCATTCTTTCATTGGATCTCCAGATTCAGCATTACCAGGCAATTTGCTTGCAGTCAGTTCCAGACTAGAACTTGTTTCTGAATTCTGTGATACATCCACCTCTTTTAATGCAGTCATTGATGTCTCCGAAATGTCAGTAGATAATTTCAAGGATGTTTCGTCTGTCCGTTTGATTGTTTCACTGGCAAGATTTGTAAGACTTTCAAATTCTTCCATATTTGGCCATTGGTCTTCATTCTTGTCTTTAACTTTTGTTTCTTTTTCCGACATTTCTACAGCATATAAAGATTTTAAGGGGAATGGGAACACCTGGCAGTTTTTTCCGCTATTTTTCAAAGGGAGACAACTTTCGGGACTTCCTGTACGCTTTTCTGTAAGCCCTGTCCCTCTTAAAAAGGTGTCTACTCTTAAAGGACCTATTGACATGGGAAAGAAAAATAACTTTGCAGGAGTTGCCTCCCCTGAAGGTCTTCCCATTCCCCTTAATTATAAAACTGCAAAGTATTCTATAAAATTGCAGTTGTACATGGCTGAATTTAATTTTTCTGCACAATTCACTTTAACCCTGCCCCTCTCTTTCATCCCCTCTACTATTTCTTCTTTCTCTCTTCTCCCTTTCTCTGAAAAGGGTTAGCGTGTCGTTAAATACTATCAAACACACTTTACCTGACGATACCTCTACTAACGGTGCCGGCCTATGTAACAGTCGAATGCGCGTCTGACTGATGATCAGGAGGTCGATTATTTGTTAACATATTTCGTGGAGATTGATAATAAAAAGATAAAATTTCATCTTACAAGGTTCATGGTATAAAGAACACAGTGACCACCGCAAACATTCCTTGCAACGCACATTAGAAATCTAAGCTCTGCCCACTGTCATCATCTAATTCTTAAATAAAGTGCATTGTTTTTTCACACATTCATGCAATAGAAGGAATGTGAATGTGATAAAGCCCTGATATTAAGAAATGTGAAGTTATACATACACCTGTAATATATACAGGATCTTACATGAGTGGTCATTTCATATAAAACTTATGAATCGTGCCTCAGGCGAGTTTCAAAAGTTGGATATGAATGGACGGTCCACAAGTGTAAGCGTACGATCTTAAATCGGATTTTTCCAGAGAAAGTTCAGACATTTCTACAGAAAACAGCAATGTCACGGCCGGCGTCACGACGTTACGTGTCAGTAACCATGTGTTATCATGTTATTATACATGTGATCATATCGTTTTTATGACAAGACGTTATCAACTAAAACACGCCGACATCATATGATAAATACATTATCTTACAGGAGTGGCCAATTCATATGATATTTATGAAACGAGCCTTCGGCGAGTTTCATAAATTTCATATGAAATGACCATGAGTTTCAGATTCTGTTTATCATAAGACAAACTTTTAATCGCCTTTAAATTTGACCATCTTTTCACAAAAATGCATGATTGACACGGACGTCGTCACGACATTACTTAGTTCCGCCAAAGTGTTATTACACGTGTGGTCATACGATTTTTATTACACGACGGTATCCAATGCGTATCAACGACGATATGATAAACTTGAATAGTTAAGCACAAAAAAATCAAATACCTAGGTCATATTTTTCTTCAGCGTCTTTTAGAAGATTTTGATCATCGATGGCATCAACATACACCTCTAGAACATCTTCTTTTTCTTCACTAACATTAGCACCCTTGTGTTTATGGGTGTCTGCTTGCTGTGCCTTTATCTCTATAAGCAGATAAACATTGTAGAAGACATAGTTTATGAAAACCCAGCATAAGCAGGGTTTCAACATCATCACGAAAACACGCCTATATAATTTTCACCCCCTTGAACCCCACTTTTATATAGTGAAACTGGGGTTTCCGGGGGTATACCTTATTTTTCTTATTTCTGCTCAAAATATAGATTGTGGGCACTCGTTAAAACCGCCGAAGAAAAATATCACAATTTTTCATCATAAAATTTTCATTTTTTTCGGCGACAAAGGTGGCAATGTATTTGTATAGGCGTGTTTGCGTAACATTGTATCAACATTGAGTACTTGCAGGGAAGAATCTGATAAGAAGCAGCACACATACACCTACAGCACATGTACAACCAGTGAGGAAGCTGATAAGCCTGCGCATCCACGAAGTCTAATCACCTCACAGCTGATGTCCTCTCTGCGGATCAGACTAAATCAGACCGAAGCTTTGTTTGTAGATCGGGCTGCTATACTTCTAGAGCGTCTTGTTATGAAATTGTTTAAATACATGTACACTTGCCTCGATATGTGGGAGGAATGTCAGTACCCGCGTTTTTGAGAACACACATTTAGCTGTGCTTTCACTTTCACTTTCACCATAGCTTCCGATATGGGAGATGAAGGAGGTAATTTAAGAGAGGTTTTTCCTAAATCGTATTCAGATGTTTTTGTACATTTATATTGGAGGGTAGAGTATATTTTCACTATGTGGTTTGAGTGTGTTTCATATCATTATCTCTTTCTCTTTGTTGGGTGGTTTAACCCTTTTTGTTCCTAATGGAATCTTCCTCCTTCTATATAGCATGAGTTCATTTCAAAATTTCGGGGTGTCAGATTCGGTTTTCTTCAAAATTTATTTAGAAAATGGCTGAAATTTTAGCAAACAGTGGAGGCCCTGAAGAAACGCCGCGCTCTGTGGAGTCTGATCTGGGCCTGCACTGTTTGCCAAGGTACCCGTTTTGGGGTTTCTGGTACTCAATGGGTTAAAATTGAGCCAGCGCACGTCAATAAGACATGTTAGCCAATCGAAGACTCAAATCAGCCTGCGCATCCATATAGTCTAGCTTTTCTTGCTGCATAAGGTAGTATTGGGCCCTTAGCTATCCTTGGGACGCACAACGAAGACTCTGATCAGACTGCGCGGATGCGCAGGCTGATCTGAGTCTCCTTTGGGCGCACATGCCTTATTGTAGGTTTTATCATGCGCTGGCTCAATTGCTGTTTTCAGATATTAGTGCTTTTTATGAGTATTCCTTTCTTTCGTAACACCGGTCCCGACAGCTCAGTTGGTAGAGTGTCCGCTCCGGGGAACGGGAGGTCACGGGTTCGATCCCGGGCCGCGACATACCAAAGTCGTTAAAAATGGTACTAGCTGCTCCTCGCTTGGCACTCAGATTTACGGGGTAGAGCTAGGACTGGTCGACCCAGTGTTAGGATAATGTGACTGGGTGTGGTATCATGTAATGTGTCTGGGTCATTATACTTCAGTGAGGCAGCACTATAAAAGTGAGCATTGTCGCAACCAGACACCGTCGTGATATGACTGAAAAATTGTTGAAAGCGACGTTAAACCCGAACACACACACACACACACACACACACACACACACACACACACACACACACACTTTCGTAACAACTGCGATATGGAAGCGATTCTAGCATGTATTTATAACACATGTTTTGGAGAAATAAGGAAGAAAACTTGATTGTTTCCCCAACCATTTTACATAAAATGACAAAAGATCAGTGTGATATTGGGCGAAACCAGTATCTTACCCCAACGACAAAAACGAAAAGTGGCCATAACTCGACGAAAAGTTTTCGGATGATTACCTAACTCAAACCTGACCCCTATACCATGATATACCAGCCTGAAACTTTCGACTGAACACATCCCTTCAAAGATTTTGTTTGTTTGATTTGAGGTTTAACGTCCCCTTCAACACTGTAAAGGTCATTTTGGAGACGTTTCCTCCAATTTTGTGGGACTTTTACCCGACATCCCTTTAAAGATAAACAATGATATAATTTACCCTGTATTTTTTTAACCGTCAGAAGAAAAAAAATATTAAGTTGAAACTTGGCCAAAACGTAGAGGATGGTTTAATAATGATATATACTTGTGCAAACTTTCAATCATTGCCTCCACTTTTATTTCCAAAGAAACCGTTGCATCCCTGCAAACTTCTTGTGAAAGGAAAGCGTCCCTTAAAACGTTGCTGAACGGAAACCAGTATCTAAATCCAACAAAAACTGAGTCGAAAAGGGCCATACTTCATCCAAAATTACGGGGATAGTTCACAATACCGAAATTGACCTGTATATTACAATGATATAAACTTTAAGACGACGCCGACGATACCGACGCCGGGGACAGATACAAAGTCATGATCCTTATGTGTCTGCTATGCTTCGCGTTAATATCAACCTTCTCTGGGGTAACGCTCTGCATGCTGGGTATTTTTTCAGCAGACGACACTTTGAAATATTTTTCCGTATTTTTTCCACTTGACTTGACATTTCATGCAAACACTATTCACATGATATATCCCTTCCTGTTTTCTGGGGAAAAATAAGAAAACTATCAACAATTTGTCGTCTGCTGAATTAGTCTAGAGAGTGGTAAAGGTTCAAGAAAAATAAATTGAGCCAGCACATGACAAAACCTACAATAAGACATGTACGCCCAACGAAGACTCAGATCAGCCTGCGCATCCGCGCAGTCTGATCAGAGTCTTCGTTGTGCGCTGTAAGGATAGCTAAGGGTCCAATGCTCCTTCATGCAGCAAGAGAAGTCTCTCGTTAGACTATATGGATGCGCAGGCTGATCTGATTCTTCGCTGGGCGCACATGTCTTATTGTAGGTTTTGTCGTGCGCTGGCTCAATTGATATCTCACTTGCATACAGATCTGGATCCAGTTTTTCAGCCATATCATGTTGTTCCTGTGCGATCAAAGCTTTAAGAAGTACTCTGAACCAATCTTGCACACGCTGCGGCAAATAGTACAACAAAAGCCAGGCTGCCCGTCTTTGGCCATTATTTCTTTCTTCACATTTGATTTCTTCTATTTCCCCGACGCCAAACACCCCTCCCTGGCTAAGGTGTGGAATAATTTCTGTAGGATTGATCCGACCTGTCAGTTCATTCATAAACAGCTGGATAATTGCCTTAAACTGGTCTTCCTCATGCGACGGTATGAGTTTTCCCGACAAGATTTCGAAGATTTTTGGGACATCTGAAAAAAAAAACAAATAACATCCCAGCAGGCACATTACGTTACTACGACGTCGGATGACGAGCGCATGGCGTCATGACCTTACCGCAACGTCACATAAACGTCGGTGCAACGTCATGACGTTGCACCGACGTTTATGTGCCGTTGCCCTAGCGACCTGTGCCTGCTAGGACTTTTCCCGCCACAGTCTAGTAGTTCAGAGCATCGGCTCTTAAAACATTAGGGCTCTCGTCGGTGTGGGTTCGAGCTTCGCTCCGATCTCATGCGAGAATATAGTTCTGTAATAGGAAGGTCAGATGCTTTTTCGCATGGTTTTCCGGTTTTCGTAAGCTTCTGATTGGCTCGAAACATGTGAAATAATATAAGCCTCAGTGGGATAGTGGTTATGCTACTTGCCTTGTAAACCATGGGTCGCAAGATCGATCCCGGGTTTCTCCAGACTTTTTCCAGAGGTCCCGTCTCCGTATTACTTTAGCTTTTGGCGAGACGTCAAACTCATACTCACTCACTCACTCATGTGAATTAATCCCTTATAGGTCGTAAAACACAAATTAAACAAGAGGACCAATATGGTCCTATATTGCTCACCTGAGGTTACAGAGTCAAAGTTTCAGGAAGTTCCAATCTTTACAGTCAGGATTTATGCGAAGACAAGGTCAAAAACAGGCATTTTCAGCATTCAAGGAGATGTACATGTAACTCTATGAGAGATAGGCAGACATCACCAGTTTTCAAACTCATCCGAACTTTCATTCCCAACATACGTATATGCTATATTCAGGACGAGTCTATCAAAATAAAGCTATATGTTGGATAAGTCAATGTGTCAGGCCTATATTTTTCGTTATTAATCTATTTTTGACAGAAAATTCTGTTAGCAAATAGTGCATGCCCTGATCAGACGCCTGCATTGTTTGCCAAAGTACCCTTTTAGGGGTTTCCCGCATACAATGGGTTAATTAACATCAAATATCCATCCAGCTACTGAAACTGAAGTAACGTAATAAAAATTATGATTCGTTTCTTGAAGAAAATTACATGTATCTGAAGAGACAGCATCTGACACTAATGGCCATTCAGAAGTATTTGGGAGTAACAGTTAACCCACTGCCTTCAGACTAATCAGATACAAATCCTGGAAACAACTGTTTGTATGGCGTTAATTGAGGAGTTGGTTGCTCTCCTCTTATCATCTCTTGGCGTGGCTTATGGGGGATGGGTACACCTTCAGGGGAGGCAACTCCTTCAAAATTATTTTTGTCTCCCATGTCAATAGGGGTCTACTCTTTAAGGAAATAAGTTGCTCCTCCTCAGGAACAAATTCTTTCCTTTAAGGGTAGACCCCTTTTTCAGTGGGACAGGGCTTGTAGAAAACCGAACAGGAAGTCCCGAATGTTGCCTCCTTTGGCGGAAAAATCTGACAGGTGTTCCAATTCCCCTTAATCAAACAGCGACCGGTGTCTAATGTTCTTACCTGCTTGGTCCGGCCCCATAGCTTCTTTAATAGCCCTGTACATCCCAGGTTCATCTTTCTTCAACAAAGTTTGTATAGCTAATCTGGTCGCCTCAGAAGGTCGCTTTGTTGACAAAGAAAATATCTCTTTGCGTTCAGCTGAAAAAAATGCATATATTGCAATTTAAAATGTCGTTGTCCGAAATATTATCAAGTTCAAATGAAATGGCAACTCGTCACATTTTGCAAGCGAATAGTACTGTGCCAAAAGCAACGGTCTTTGGGCAAAGGAGAAAGAAACTATAACTCAGAAAAGCAATTACAATAAAATAACTATATTAAGATCGGCCACCGCCTATCGCGGCTTGAAGAAGTAGATAGTCTGCATGATGCATCCATGCAGAGCTGAAATCGACCCGCACACGAGTACTGGTAAACCGCTTAGAGAATTCAAGCCTGCCCAGGCAAAGCGGTGCGCGTCAGACCCTCCATGCTTATAAACCCTTATGGCTTCATTGGGCGACAGGGCTTGAGATGTAATTTCATGTCAATGTCGGAAAATTGGAAGCAACGTCTCCAAAATGACCTTTACAGTGTTGACGGGGACGTTAAACCTCCAATCAAGCAAAACAAACCACCCTTGGGACTGTTCAAAAGTGGTCTTAAAGACAACCACCTTTGGGACTGTTCAAAAGTGGTCTTAAAGACCACTTTTGAACAGCCCCAAAGGTGGTTTCTGACCAGAGGACACTGTGTGCAGAAAACAAAAAGCAAGAATAACTGCAAGCTTTTAAATAAGCTTTTTTAAAGGAAAAATAGTCCTAATTTTAGGCGGTCTTAACAGCGGAATTTTACTGTACTTCTAAAAATAGCCACGCCAAGAGAAATAAACGTAAAAACGCCACAGTGCGCTTTGACATTTCATTACTTGAAAGTTCTACTAAGCGCACTGTCAGATGCAACCGAATTCCCCTGATACCGACTTCGGACAGGTTTGGTTCAACGGAATAAGTCCGTACTTGGCTATAAGGAGCATGTATGATAAAACAAAAGTCAACAAAATGTTCCTCTTTAAAACAAAAGTGTAATAACTGATATGCTAATGTGTTCGTATTTTAGCATTGTATCAACTTCACATAATCTTGCGCTCTTAACTGCCCAGTGAAGGCAACGTCTTATCAATGTCAATGCAACGTCATGGTGTTGCCTCGACGTTGATGCGAAATTTGCTCAAGCGTTAGGAGCCCAGTGGATGGTGTCAAATATACTTCTTAAAAAAGGACCGATGAACACTGCGCTAATAACTTCGAATACAGTAGTGACGCGAAGGCACCAAAACACAAATCCAATAATTATATAAACTTAGGAGCTGCCGCCAATCAACACAGGAGCGGCCATAAATAAACAGCAACAGCCACCAATGAACAAAGGAACGGCTGCCAATAAACATGGGAACGGTTGCCAATAAACATATTAACGGTCGCAAAAAAGGAACGGTCGACAATAAACATAACGGCCGACAATAAACATACAGGCCGCCAATAGGACAGAGACATATACATTTCTTTCATAAACTTATAAGTAAACGTAACGAATAGTTATTTTCCCTTGTCCTGCTGAACAAATCCTTTTAGCAACACCCATTGTGACTCTTGTGTGATTACTTCATGTAATTTATTCCTACAAATTCATTAACTGAATGTCAAACAGTCTAGATATTGACCAGATGGCCATCTGAGCTGTGTCTACGCTGTTTGCACCTGGTTAAGGTACTTGAGAACAATGAAAGCAACAAATCGACTGATGAAAATGTAAGTATAAATGAAATCGCCAGTTATTTTTACTTAAGGGGAATGGGAACAACTAGCACATTTGTCCGCCGTTTTTCAAAGGGAGACAACTTTCGGGACGTCCTGTTCGCTTTTCTATAAGCCCTGTCCCACTGAAAAAGGGGTCTACTCTTAAAGGAAAACATTTGTTCCTCAGGAGGAGCAAATTCTTTCCTTTAAGATTTGACCCCTGTTGAAATGGGAGACAAAAGTACTTTTGCAGGAGTTGCCTGACCTGAATGTGTTCCCATTCCCCTTAACATTTAATTTTACGTAATGTTGGTTGGTACCTGATGCTTGCTCATCGGAGTCTAACTGTTGGTTTTCTTTTGCTACAGCATTTCAGTGTTTTCTTGCTGTTTTCATTTCAGTGTTTCCTCACCGTTATTTTCTCTCTGTGATTGTTTGACGTTTGTGTTCTCGGAGATGTTGCACTACTGACGAGTTAGGAAGCCTACATGTGGACTAAATAAATTATTTGCCTAAATCGCGACGGAAGTAAAGGCGAGGATTGCAGCCGCGTAAATCAATTTAAGCCAAACCCCATCCACAGTTAAATACTTTTCACTGACCGTTCCAAGGCGCGGTTCTTCTGTCGCGATTTATTCTTGTTATCGTTTGTCTTTGAATGTGTGTATCGCTTATATCGTTTTGTTTTTGATAGCCAACCATGGCCATCTTGTGGGAAAGTAACTGTTCTTTTGGCTTTCCGCTATTGATGTTTCCATTATGGTCTAGTTATTTCATGTTTGTGTTTCTTTCCCTTTGGTGACTCTGAGGGAGGTTTGGGTTAATTGTATCGATTCCTGACCATTGCCTTCACTTCTATTTTGGTATGCATTGCAATAATGATGACTTACAGCCACGCAAGTAGCAGTTTAGCAATAAGACTTTTCCCTGCGCACGTTTGATACTGTTTGCAACAATTATCAAAGACGCACCGTAAGCTTTGTCATACCACGTTGAACTGTCTATCATGTGCCTCTGAACAGGTAATAGAGATGACTAGCAGTGTCGGCGGAACGATTGTGTATCTAGTCCTTCGCAATTGATTAGTCAAACCTTTCAGACAGCTGACGTAACGTTAATAATATTTTTGAATATGCAGCGAAAATAAAAAACAGCTGGATTGCAGTGGTATTGCTGGATTGCTCCGCCCCAGCTTTCTGTGAGAAGCGGTATTTATCCGTTTTCAATATACAAAATATGGATCACGGTTTCTTAGTACTGTTGATAAACATGTCACTTAAGGGGAATGGGAACACCTACAGGGGAAGCAACTCTTGCAAAAGTATTTTTGTCTCCCATTTAAAATAGGGGTCAACTCTTAAAGGAAAGAATTTGCTCCTAAGGAGTAAATTCTTTCCTTTAAGAGTAGACCCCTTTTTCAGTGGGACAGAGCTTATAGAAAGGCGGACAGGAAGTCCCGAAAGTTGCCTCCCTTTGAAAAATGGCGGGAAAATGTGCCAGGTGTTTCCATTCCCCTTAAGTTGAAGATTCCTGTTCAGTGTGTTGTTGTGTTCTGACGTATTTGCACTTTAATGAGCCCGACGAGAGATGTCGTATTGCTAAACTCATAGTTGCGCAGTTGTATATTTGTTCGTTTGTCCCTTTAATTGTATTTCTCTCCATATAGGCCAAATATATGTTTTGTCAAAGATTTCTTAGTGACTATAAAAGCTAGAAGCCTCAAATATGGATCGGAATGCAATGGTTATGACTTATATGGTGAAAGCGGCAATGGGCTTTCTCGGCCGTAAATTGCTAAACTACTAGTTGCATGGTTGTTAGTCATCATTACTGCAATGCAAAGATGAGCTTTTCCAAAGATGTGTTTTTACTCTCTTCAGATGCGGAACCCGCCTATCGAGGCTTGAAGAAATAGACGGGTTGCATGATGCTTCCACGCAGAGCTGAAACCGGCCGCACACGAGCACTGGAAACCCACTTAAAGGATCTAAGTCTGCTTATAAACCATATTGGTTTCAGTGAGCGACAGAGCGTCAGATGTCATTTCATCTCAATGTCGGGTAAAAATCCCACAAAATTGGTAGTAACGTCTCCAAAATGACCTCTAGATTGTTGACCGGGACGGTAAACCTCAAATCAAACAAACAAACAAACAAACAAACCCTTTTCAGATTAATTTTGGGGGATCTTTATACCCAGCCCTTTGAGCTTTTCTGGCTGATAGATAACAAGGCTACATCTGTGAGAAACCGTCTACAGTTAAAAGAACAAACCTTCATTCAGCTACTGATTAAATATCTTAGTGTATCATGATGTATGCTTCTAAAATCTTCTATTGTAGTTGTTTTAATCTTTAAAAAGGCCCATATCTAATGAATTCTTCTGAAACTACTTTTGACTTTGCACTTGAGACTACAATTTATATATTTGAAAATTGTTTAGGTGTCATGAATCCAATGTGTGTCAGAACATATATTATCAAAATTCCCCTATTAAGACCACCTAAAATTAAGACTAGCTCATTGAGAAGGTTTCAGTTATTCTTTCTTTGTGTTTTCTACACCCAGTGTATCCTAACAAGAGACCACCTTTGGGGATGTTCAAAAGTGGTCTATAAGACCACTTTGAACAATCTCAAAGGGGGTCTTAATATAGGAATTTCATTGTATGTGTACTATCAAGACTTTTTAACTTTTAGCACTTGCTACACTACGAAACGAGTCTATGTGCTTACTTTGCAATGACAGAAAACGTAAAATGGAGATAAACTAGTTGGACAAAAAAGTGTTTTTCTCAGTAATTTGTTGGGGTATCATGGCGAAATTTCTACACATGTTGTAAAATTTAAAATACCATCAAAATATGAAACAAGAGGGCCATGACAGCCCTGTATCGCTCACCTGATCTATAAATTACAAATGATGGCCCAAGGGACATTTCAATGATATTAGCGCTGAAATCATTTTGCAGCTGGTTTGAGCACTTTTTGTAGACGGTCACCCAATAAGCATTCATGTGAAACAATTTCAAAATCCATCCACTGGTTAAGGAGAAGTCATTTAAAGTTTTTCCTATTTTTAGCTCTGGTGGGTACCTTGTTCATCCGAGTGGAACAGTTTGAGCAATTTTGATAGGGCGTCACCCAAGGAACATTCCCGTAAAAATATTTGAAAATCTATCCCTTGGTTAAAGAGGAGAAGTTTCTATTTCAAGCGCTGGTGGCCGTCTTGTTCATCCGAGCGGAATGGATTAAGCAATTTTGGTAGAGGGTCACCCGCGGAACATTCATGTGAATTTTTCACATGGATGTTCCGTGGGTGACCCTATACCAAAATTGCTCAAACCTCAGAAATTATTTCAAAATCCATCCACTGGTTACGGAGAAGTCATTAAAAGATTTTTTTTTTTTTCTATTTTTAGCTCTGGTGGTCATCTTGTTCATCCGAGCGGAACGGTTTGAGCAATTTTGGAAGATGGTCACCCAAGGAACATCTAGCAGTTAAGGAGAAGTCATTTAAAGGTGTTCTATTTTGGCTCTGGCGGCCATCTTGTTCATCCAAGCGGAACGGTTTCATCAACTTTGACATAGAGGGTCACCCAAAGAACATTTATGTGAAACTATTTCAAACTCCATACACTGGTTAAGAAGGACAAGTCGTTTATAGAGGATCTTACATGAGTGTTCATGTATTATTGAATTTATTGAACGAGTTGAGGAAAAGGGATAAAATGCGAGGCTTTGCCGAGCATTTTATCCCTTTTCCTCGACGAGTTTAATAAATTCAATAATACATGAGCACGAATGCAAGATTCTATTTATCATATGACATTTAAAACGCATTTTATTCACGATTGTTTACAAAAATATCAATATTCCGCCATTAGTAAACGCGACGTCGTTAAGGACGTCGTACATGTTATTTAGCTAATTTGCATATTCAATCCACTAGTGGATTATCGAAAATATTACATGGCGTTATGACACTCTCAGACGCGACGTCATATGATAAAAAGGTGCTTTTGTTGTTTTTTTTTCTAAGCTCTGGTGGTCATTTTGTTCATTCGAGCGGAACGGTTTGCGCAATTTTGGTAGAGGGTCACCCAAGGAGCATTCAGGCCAAAATATTTTAAAGTCCATCCTCTGGTTAAGGAGGAAAAATCGTTTTAACCTTTTTCTACTTTTAGCTCTGGTGGCCATCTTGTTCGTCAAAACGGAACGAAAAAAAACTTTGCTGGGACATTGCTGTGAAAATATTTCAAAATCTGTCCAGCAGTTTTAGAGAAGTCGTTTAAAGCAAACGGTGGCGGACGGACGGACGCACACAGCGACGACGGACAGAGGCCGATCACAGTAGCTCACTTTAAGCACTTAGTGCTCATGTGAGCTAAAACGAATGTGTAATTCACCAAAACGTCGCTTAAAATACGTGTAGTTTCGGTCTAAAGACTCGAGTTGTTCTACATTGATTATAATCATATCCAACCATATACTTATTTCAAATCATTTTAAAATCCAGTTCAATCGAGTAGATTTTTTTTTTTAGAAAACGCTGATGTCATGTGTATGTATTATACACTCGATGTCCTCAATCATACATTCATTTTTGTATTTTTGGAAATAATATTAGATCAATACCGCCTATTTTTGGACTGACAGGCCTGAACAAACAACGAAGACCTAGATTTTAGAACAAGTATGGCAGAGATGAGGTGTAGGAATACTTAGTTTAATTATGATACAACTCTTACGAACTTTAGGGAAACGGATTACATCCAGGGGACGTAAATCCCCAAAAATAGTGTTGTTTTCCATCAACAGCAGTCTACTCTTAAAGGATCACACCAACAGCAAGGAAAGAACTGCCTCTTTATGACCAAATTCTTTCCTTTCAGAATAGGCCCCTTTTTCAAAGGGATTAGCGTTGAAGGAAAATGGGCATGTAGTCCCAGAGGTCTCCCCAGTAAAATGGCGGCAAGTTAGCGAAGTGAAACCATCTCTCTGAAGGAAAAAATGAGGTTTGCAGGGATCTTAATATGTTATTTCTCATTTCTGTTAAAAAATGTCTGGATACTCGTCAGAACTGCATCCAAGCCAGTACAAAAAAACGGTCCCGACATTGATACGACGTTGGCATGTCGTTTCGATGTCGACCCGACTTTGCCCGGGTCAGGCATTCTTTGCTAACTCGGGTGTTTCTAACGGGACATCAAAAAACAGACAAAAGGTTGTAGTGATCTCTGATTTAAGAGTGGTAAACAGGGTGTACGAGTGTTTCAGACAGAAAATCTACTGACACTAGGCAGGAGCTCATCATGTATATTACAAAATTATTTGTGTAAGATAAATTATTTGCTATCAAAAAAAGAAAATCTTTGCTATGAAGAGAAATCAAGTAAAATTTTCCTACATCATACAACGGATTTACAAGATTCTGGCTTGTTTATTATCCACTAAACCAGTCTGCGACTCATCTTAAATGGCATTTTGAATCTTATGTAATTAGAATTCTCAGCATTTAGGCAGCATGTGGAGTTTGCTTTTGAGCATTACGATAACACAGCCATGTACCACATATATAGGTAGTTATTTCATAAAATAAGAACCCCTCCCTAGTAGAGGATACTAGAGTGGGGGTAGGACTGGCTAATCGGAGCGGAA
The DNA here is from genome assembly GCA_963580285.1 of Lucinisca nassula. Classification (NCBI taxonomy): domain Eukaryota; kingdom Metazoa; phylum Mollusca; class Bivalvia; order Lucinida; family Lucinidae; genus Lucinisca; species Lucinisca nassula. Next base: position 133,128,331 of record OY757010.1, on the reverse strand, counting down.
AAGATGATCGATTATCAGTCATGGCATTGTGCTCGATAACCGATTAGTAATCACTGCATATTTTATCATCATTTAACTAGCCTGGCTTTCTTCTGAGCATGGTTTTTGCTATATATAACCTATGTATGAGGACACACAGGCCTGGGCAAACAGTGTAGACCCAGATGAGACGCCGCGGAATGCGGCGTCTCATCAGGGTCTCCACTGTTTGCCATTCTTCCAGCTATTTTAGGCAGAATGTTGTGTTGTTAACTGTACTTACTGAACAATCGATAACAAACGAATCAGTAGCGATAATCATTTTTGTAAAATTTATCGATCAATTAATCGATTATCCGATTAATCGTGTCAGCCTTCGTGGGGGAGGGCTCATATGTTATGAAACGAGACTGATGCTAGCTAGTCCTACAGATATATCTGTAACGAGTGTGTGTCGTCTAATGGCATCTTCCAAATCTGTCACGAGTCTCTGTGGTCTAATGGCATCTTTCATATCTGTAACGAGTGCCTGTGGTCTAATGGCATCTTTCATATCTGTAACGAATGTGTGTGGTCTAATGGCATCTTTCATATCTGTAACGAGTGTGTGTGGTCTTATGGCATCTTCCATATCTGTAACGAGTGTGTGTGGTCTAATGGCATCTTTCATATCTGTAACGAGTGTGTGTGGTCTAATGGCATCTTTCATATCTGTAACGAGTCTCTGTGGTCTAATGACATCTTCCATATCTGTAACGAGTGCCTGTGGTCTAATGGCATCTTCCATATCTGTAACGAGTGCCTGTGGTCTAATGGCATCTTCCATATCTGTAACGAGTGTGTGTGGTCTAATGACATCTTTCATACCTGTAACGAGTGTGTGTGGTCTTATGGCATCTTCCATATCTGTAACGAGTGTGTGTGGTCTAATGGCATCTTCCATATCTGTCAAGAGTCTCTGTGGTCTAATGGCATCTTTCATATATGTAACGAGTGTCTGTGGTATAATGGCATCTTTCATATCTGTAACGAGTGTGTGTGGTCTAATGGCATCTTCCATATCTGTAACGAGTGCCTGTGGTCTAATGGCATCTTTCATATATGTAACGAGTGTCTGTGGTATAATGGCATCTTTCATATCTGTAACGAGTGTGTGTGGTCTAATGGCATCTTTCATATCTGTAACGAGTGTGTGTGGTCTAATGGCACCTTTCATATCTGTAACGAGTGTGTGTGGTCTAATGGCATCTTTCGTATCTGTAACGAGTGTGTGTGGTCTAATGACATCTTTCATACCTGTAACGAGTGTGTGTGGTCTTATGGCATCTTCCATATCTGTAACGAGTGTGTGTGGTCTAATGGCATCTTTCATATTTGTAACGAGTGTGTGTGGTCTAATGGCATCTTCCATATCTGTAACGAGTGCCTGTGGTCTAATGGCATCTTTCATATATGTAACGAGTGTCTGTGGTATAATGGCATCTTTCATATCTGTAACGAGTGTGTGTGGTCTAATGGCATCTTTCATATCTGTAACGAGTGTGTGTGGTCTAATGGCACCTTTCATATCTGTAACGAGTGTGTGTGGTCTAATGGCATCTTTCATATCTGTAACGAGTGTGTGCGGTCTAATGACATCATTCATATCTGTAACGAATGCCTGTGGTCTAATGGCATCTTTCATATCTGTAACAAGTGTCTGTGGTCTAATGACATCATTCATAACTGTAACGAGTGTCTGTGGTCTGATGACATCATTCATATCTGTAACGAGTGTGTGTGGTCTTATGGCAGCTTTCATATCTGTAATGAGTGTCTGTGGTATAATGGCACCTTTCATATCTGTAACGAATGTCTGTGGTCTTATGGCAGCTTTCATATCTGTAACGAGTGTCTGTGGTCTAATGGCATCTTTCATATATGTAACGAATGTCTGTGGTTAAATGGCATCTTTCATATCTGTAACGAGTGTGTGTGGTCTTATAGCAGCTTTCATATCTGTAATGAGTGTCTGTGGTATAATGGCACCTTTCATATCTGTAACGAATGTCTGTGGTCTTATGGCAGCTTTCATATCTGTAACGAGTGTTTGTGGTCTAATGTCATCTTTCATATATGTAACGAATGTCTGTGGTCTAATGACATCATTCATATCTGTAACGAGTGCCTGTGGTCTTATGGCAGCTTTCATATCTGTAACGAGTGCCCGTGGTCTAATGGCATCATTCATATCTGTAACGAGTGCCTGTGGTCTTATGGCAGCTTTCATATCTGTAACGAGTGCCCGTGGTCTAATGGCATCTTTCATATCTGTAACGAGTCTCTGTGGTCTAATGACATCTTCCATATCTGTAACGAGTGCCTGTGGTCTAATGGCATCTTCCATATCTGTAACGAGTGCCTGTGGTCTAATGGCATCTTCCATATCTGTAACGAGTGTGTGTGGTCTAATGACATCTTTCATACCTGTAACGAGTGTGTGTGGTCTTATGGCATCTTCCATATCTGTAACGAGTGTGTGTGGTCTAATGGCATGTTCCATATCTGTCACGAGTCTCTGTGGTCTAATGGCATCTTTCATATATGTAACGAGTGTCTGTGGTATAATGGCATCTTTCATATCTGTAACGAGTGTGTGTGGTCTAATGGCATCTTCCATATCTGTAACGAGTGCCTGTGGTCTAATGGCATCTTTCATATATGTAACGAGTGTCTGTGGTATAATGGCATCTTTCATATCTGTAACGAGTGTGTGTGGTCTAATGGCATCTTTCATATCTGTAACGAGTGTGTGTGGTCTAATGGCACCTTTCATATCTGTAACGAGTGTGTGTGGTCTAATGGCATCTTTCGTATCTGTAACGAGTGTGTGTGGTCTAATGACATCTTTCATACCTGTAACGAGTGTGTGTGGTCTTATGGCATCTTCCATATCTGTAACGAGTGTGTGTGGTCTAATGGCATCTTTCATATTTGTAACGAGTGTGTGTGGTCTAATGGCATCTTCCATATCTGTAACGAGTGCCTGTGGTCTAATGGCATCTTTCATATATGTAACGAGTGTCTGTGGTATAATGGCATCTTTCATATCTGTAACGAGTGTGTGTGGTCTAATGGCATCTTTCATATCTGTAACGAGTGTGTGTGGTCTAATGGCACCTTTCATATCTGTAACGAGTGTGTGTGGTCTAATGGCATCTTTCATATCTGTAACGAGTGTGTGCGGTCTAATGACATCATTCATATCTGTAACGAATGCCTGTGGTCTAATGGCATCTTTCATATCTGTAACAAGTGTCTGTGGTCTAATGACATCATTCATAACTGTAACGAGTGTCTGTGGTCTGATGACATCATTCATATCTGTAACGAGTGTGTGTGGTCTTATGGCAGCTTTCATATCTGTAATGAGTGTCTGTGGTATAATGGCACCTTTCATATCTGTAACGAATGTCTGTGGTCTTATGGCAGCTTTCATATCTGTAACGAGTGTCTGTGGTCTAATGGCATCTTTCATATATGTAACGAATGTCTGTGGTTAAATGGCATCTTTCATATCTGTAACGAGTGTGTGTGGTCTTATGGCAGCTTTCATATCTGTAATGAGTGTCTGTGGTATAATGGCACCTTTCATATCTGTAACGAATGTCTGTGGTCTTATGGCAGCTTTCAAATCTGTAACGAGTGTTTGTGGTCTAATGTCATCTTTCATATATGTAACGAATGTCTGTGGTCTAATGACATCATTCATATCTGTAACGAGTGCCTGTGGTCTTATGGCAGCTTTCATATCTGTAACGAGTGCCCGTGGTCTAATGGCATCTTTCATATCTGTAACGAGTGCCTGTGGTCTAATGGCACCTTTCATATCTGTAACGAGTGCCTGTGGTCTTATGGCATCTTTCATATCTGTAACGAGTGCCTGTGATCTAATGACATCATTCATATCTGTAACGAGTGCCTGTGTAGTCTTATGGCAGCTTTCATATCTGTAACGAGTGCCTGTGGTCTAATGGCATCTTTCATATCTGTAACGAGTGCCTGTGGTCTAAAGACATCTTTCATACCTGTAACGAGTGTGTGTGGTCTTATGGCATCTTCCATATCTGTAACGAGTGTGTGTGGTCTAATGGCATCTTCCATATCTGTCACGAGTCTCTGTGGTCTAATGGCATATTTCATATCTGTAACGAGTGTGTGTGGTCTAATGGCATCTTCCATATCTGTAACGAGTGCCTGTGGTCTAATGGCATCTTTCATATATGTAACGAGTGTCTGTGGTATAATGGCATCTTTCATATCTGTAACGAGTGTGTGTGGTCTTATGGCAGCTTTCATATCTGTAATGAGTGTCTGTGGTCTTATGGCAGCTTTCATATCTGTAACGAGTGTTTGTGGTCTAATGGCATCTTTCATATATGTAACGAATGTCTGTGGTCTAATGACATCATTCATATCTGTAACGAGTGCCTGTGGTCTTATGGCAGCTTTCATATCTGTAACGAGTGCCCGTGGTCTAATGGCATCTTTCATATCTGTAACGAGTGCCTGTGGTCTAATGGCACCTTTCATATCTGTAACGAGTGCCTGTGGTCTTATGGCATCTTTCATATCGGTAACGAGTGCCTGTGGTCTAATGACATCATTCATATCTGTAACGAGTGCCTGTGTAGTCTTATGGCAGCTTTCATATCTGTAACGAGTGCCTGTGGTCTAATGGCATCTTTCATATCTGTAACGAGTGCCTGTGGTCTAATGGCATCTTTCATATCTGTAACAAGTGCCGGTGGTCTAATGGCATATTTCATATCTGTAACAAGTGCCGGTGGTCTAATGGCATATTTCAAATCTATAACGAGTGTCTGTGGTGTAATGTCATCGTTCATATCTGTAACGAGTGCCTGTGGTCTTATGGAACTTTCATATCTGTAACGAGTGTCTGTGGTGAAATGGCATTTTTGATATCTGTAACAAGTGTTTGTGGTGTAATGGCAAATTTGATATCTGTAGCACGTGCATGTGTGCGCTTCTTTCATATCTGTAATTAGTGTATGTGGTCTAATGGCATCTCTCATATCTGTAACGAGTGTCCCTTATACACTTACTACCGGTGTATACTAATTACCGGTGTATTCCGTTAGAACCCGAATCTCTATGGCGTGCGTTATTATCGTTCGGAATTCCCCCCTTTAATATTTACAAGACACTACTCCCTCTGTCTAAAAAGGCAAAACTATAACAGAAATTTCTTGTTCTGAGGGTATATGATTTCTTTTATATGTAGTCATAAATCATGATGTATGTTCTGTCCTGTGTAGTTAACAAACAGACCCTTTTTTGCTTTTATTTTAAAGGCCAATAACTATTTCATTACAGAATCTCACCACATGTAGACCCTTTTACCCAAATAATTTTCTACAGGATTTGTTCACGTATACACCGGTAATTAGTAACACTGGACATTAGGGATGGTGGAAGGGGTAGACCCTTAAAAAAACATTTGGCCGGTTGGCATTTATTATTTAAAAATATATTGTTTATATCCGTTGAAGGAATGAAATAAAAGTTGATCTAGACACACTTTATCTGAATCAGTTGAATAGTTTGTTTTATATACCGACTTGAACTCTTAATACACCGGTAATTAGTAACACCAGTATATATGTGACCTGTAACGAGTATCTGCGGCATATTTCATATCTGTAATGCGTGTATGTGGTCTAATGGCATTGTTAATATCTGTAACGAGTGCCTGTGGTCTAAAAACATATTTCATATCTGCAAGGAGTGCCTGTGGTCTGATGACATCTTTCATATCTGTAACGAATGCCTGTGGTCTAATGGCATCTTTCATATCTGTAACGAATGCCTGTGGTCTGATGGCATCTTTCATATCTGTAACGAATGCCTGTGGTCTGATGGCATCTTTCATATCTGTAACGAATGCCTGTGGTCTGATGACATCTTTCATATCTGTAACTAGTGCCTGTGGTCTGATGACATCTTTCATATCTGTAACTAGTGCCTGTGGTCTAATGGCATCTTTCATATCTGTAACTAGTGCCTGTGGTCTAATGGCATCTTTCATATCTGTAACGAATGCCTGTGGTCTGATGACATCTTTCATATCTGTAACGAATGCCTGTGGTCTGATGACATCTTTCATACCTGTAACTAGTGCCTGTGGTCTGATGGCATCTTTCATATCTGTAACGAGTGTGTGTGGTCTAATGGCACCTTTCATATCTGTAACGAGTGTGTGTGGTCTAATGGCATCTTTCATACCTGTAACGAGTCTCTGTGGTCTGATGACATCTTTCATATCTGTAACTAGTGCCTGTGGTCTGATGGCATCTTTCATATCTGTAACGAATGCCTGTGGTCTGATGACAAGTTTCATATCTGTAACTAGTCTCTGTGGTCTGATGGCATCTTTCATATCTGTAACGAATGCCTGTGGTCTGATGACATCTTTCATATCTGTAACTAGTGCATGTGGTCTGATGACATCTTTCATATCTGTAACGAATGCCTGTGGTCTGATGGCATCTTTCATATCTGTAGGACTAGCATTTTCAGATTTCTTAGTTCTGCTCTAAACATATATGTTGATTGTGTGTGCTCATTAGAACTGCATCATTCAGGTTGTTCTAAGGAGTGCCAGCCCCGTGGGCATATGACGTAATTCTTACGTCACATCATCGCCGGTGCAACGTCATAACGTTAATATAACGTCAGATCTACGTCGGTGCAACGTCGTGATATGACGTTGCCCGAGCGATGTATGCCTGCTGGGAATAAGGAAAAGAAGGTATACCCTTGCAAAACCTCACTTTTCTTTAGATATAAAGTGGAGTTTACAAGGGTATTACATGAACTTGATAATGTAATCCCTACTTGATCTCAAATGCCGTCTCGTTTACCAACACACTTTATTTCTAATTTCATACACAAAGCTAGGTTAAGAAAGTAAGCTGGGTCATTGATCGGCTGCCACCCATCAGTTTCCGTTCTTGATTTGTTAGGCCGTCTGCTTTCAAATCGCCCCCCCCCCCCCCCAACCACCACCACCACAACCCACCCCGACTCGGTGTATCAAAGATGCTTAGGGTCAGGTCACTTGCCAATGTTTTTTTTCCAAAGTTATTTTTGTATTTTGATAAAGAGTATTAAAAAGACGTTAATCGTGTCTAGAAGTTTCTGAACATGTTTTATGATGATCGTAAGTGTTCCAATCATAGCAAAATGCAAAAATAACTTCGAAAAAAAAATATATTAGCAAATGATCTGACCCCATTATCCCAGCCAGCAAAGAATGGCGGGTCAACGTCGGGCCGACAACGATACGACGTGGTAACGTCGTATCGCTGTCGGCCCGATGTTCGCCCGCTCTTGCGTGCTGGCTGGGATATTTCTAGTTGGATCCCATCGAAAACCCCGGCCATTTTGTCATCATTCTCATCCAAAAGTCGATTCAGCCAATCTGATTGGGAATTGAAAATGAAAGTAAGAAAAAGAAAAATCTAAAAATCGAATGTCTTTTGACTACAGATGAAAAGAAACTTGCCTTTAGTGAAGGATGGGAGGTGTACTAGAAGATCCGTCGCTGTGACACACTCGCAGATGTAGGGAAGAAACGCGTCCAAATAAAATTTTATACTCTCTTGAGAGTCTACGTCTTCCGCCATCATTCTATTTACCTGTTCTCCAGATATAAGGGAACCAGCAACACATGACAAGGTCGCGGTTTCTCCGAGAATCTATTTATATCTACAAAATTTCCCATATCTATTTTCAGTTTTTTTTCTAAGTCTCACACAACTACTGTGGGAGAGAGTGTGTGTGTGTGAATTCGGGTTTAACGTCACTTTCAACAATTTTTCAGTCATATGACGACGGTGTCTGGTTGCGACAGGGAGCTCAATGCTCATGTTTATAGTGCTGCCTCACTGAAGTATCATGTCCCAGACACATTACATGATACCACACCCAGTCCTGACACTGGATCGACCAGTCCTAGCTCAACCCCGTAAATCTGAGTGCCAAACGAGGAGCAGCTAGTACCACGTTTAACGACTTTGGTATGTCGCGGCCCGGGATCGAACCCGAGACCTCCCGTTCCCCGGAGCGGACACTCTACCAACTGAGCTATCGGGGCCGGTACTGTGGGAGAGAGATCCACCGCCACCTATGATCCATTAATGGCCATATTTTTGCTCCCATGAAGAAATAGACAGGCTGCATGAAGCGCCCACGCAGAGCTGAAACCGACCGCACACAAGACTTCTAGCCCCACTGAGCTATCACGCTCCACAAATACTGGTAAACTGCTTAGAGGATTTAAGCCTGTCCAGGCAAAGCGGTGCGAGTCGGACCGTCCATGCTTATAAACCATATTGGTTCCATTGGGCAACAGGGCTTGAGAAGTCATTTCATCTCAATGTCGTGTAAAAGTCCCACAAAACTCAAGAATGACCTCTACAGTGTTGACGGGGACGTTAAGCCTCTCAGAAGCCTCCGTGGAATAGTAGTTACGCTACTCGCCTTGTAAACCAGGGGTCGCAGTATCGATCCCGGGCCTACCCAGCCTTTCGGATGAGTCTTTAAACCGAAGTCCCGTCTCCGCATGACCTTAGCTGTTAGTGGGAACGTAAAACTCAAACACTTACTCACGTTAAACCTCAAAGTTTTATTCTACCCCCCCCCCCCCCCCCTACACACACGGTACTTCTTATATATTTTACATGTGATAACTGGTCAACTCCTTTCTTGGGTCAGGCGCTATAATAATTTATGATTTTGTGGATGGGCCCCAGGACGGGGCCAGTTTTTGTCCAAGGGCTATAATTTGAACAATCATGTTAGAGGTCGATGAAGCTACATACCAAATATTAAAGACCTGGGCCTTCTGGTTTCAGACCAGAAGATTTTTAAAGTTTTCCCTATTAGGTCTATGGAAAATATGTGACCCCTAGGGCAGGGCCATTTTTGACCCCAGGGCTATAATTTGAACAACTTTGGTAGAGGTCCATTAAATGAAGCTACATACCAAATATCAAAAGCCAAGATTTTTTAAATTTTCCCCATATAAGTCTATGTACAAAATGTGGACCCCTGGGCGGGGCTATTTTGGCACCAAAATTTAATTTTAACTTTCTTGGCAGAGGTCCACGAGACGAAGCTGCTAACAAATACCAAAGGCTTGGGCCTTCTGATTTCAGACAAGAAGATGTTTAAAGGTTTTTCTCATAAACATGTTTGTCCTGGGGCTGGGCCAGTTTTGGCCCCTGGACTATAATTAATTTGAACAATCTTGGTAGAGGTCCACTAGATGAAACTACATACCAAATATCAAAGACCTCGGCCTTCTGGTTTCAGTCAAGAATATATTTAAAGTTTTCCCCGAAAGGGTCTATATAAAATAGTTGACACCTAGGGCGGGGCCAATTTTGACCACACGGCTATAATTTGAACAACTTTAGAAGAAGTCCATTAGGTGGAGCTAAATACCAAATATCAAAGACCTGGGCCTAGAAGATTTTTAAAGATTTTCCCCATACAAATCTATGTAAAAGAATCCCCCCCCCCCCCCCCCTGGATGGGCAATATTTTGGCCCAAGGACTGTAATTTGAACAATTTTGGCAGAGGTCCATTAGACGAGGTCTCAGCCTCATAGAGTATATGGTTTATGAGGAGATTATTGTTTTTTTTTTGTTTTGTTTTTTTAATTTTGGTTTCCAATGGCAACCAATAAAAATGAGCAGTAGGCCTAAATTATATGACAGAAACAAGATTGCTGAAAAAATATTTCTTTGAACGTTCTGCCAAAATATCTACTAAGGCTTGGCAGTAAATGCATTTTTTTTTCAATTTCTCCCATTACAATTCTATAGAAACCCGAAGATGCCATAGCAACCAAACTAAAGAGCCAAATTCATACAAAAAACACACACATAAAACCTGCTCAGGCAAATATGGTGAATATTTCCATAAAGTCTCAGCCTCATAAAGCACATGTTTTTTTTTTTTTTTTTTGTTTTTTTTTTGTTTTTTTTTTTGAGAAGATGATTTTTATGTGTGTTCTTATTCTATTTTTGGGGCGCATTTTGGTTTCCATGGCAACCAATAAAAGTGACCAGTTGGCCTAAAATCCTACGGCAGATAGATGATTGCTTAAAAATATTTTAGGAAAGTCCGGCGTCCGTCGTCGTCCGTCGTCCGTCGTTCGTCGTCAACAATTTGTTTGTTAACACTCTAGAGGTCACAGTTTTGACCCAATCTTAATGAAACTTGCTCAGAATGTTTGCCTCTATGAACTCTAGGTCAAGTTAGATATTGGGTCATGTCGGGTCAAAAAGTAGTCACCAGGTCAAATCAAAGGAAAACCTTGTAAACACTCTAGAGGCCACAATTTAAGTCCAATCATCCTTAAACTTGCTCAGGATGATCATCTTGATAATATCTCAGTCAAGTTCGAATATGGGTCATGTCGGGTCAAAAAGAAGGTCTGTAGATCAAACCACAGAAAACCCTTGTTAGCACTCTAGAGGCCACAGTTTTGGCCCAATCATCCTCAAACTTGCTCAGAATGTTCATCCTGACAATATCTCGGTCAAGTTTGAATATGGGTCATGCGGGGTCAAAAGTAGGTCAAATAATAGAAAAACCTTGTTTACCGTAGAGACTGCAATTTTAGTTTAATTATCATCAAACTTTCTCAGAATGATCATCTTGACAACATCAAAAGTAGGTCAGTAGGTCAGATCATAGAAAACCCTTGTTAACACTCTAGAGGCCATAGTTTTGGTCCAATCATCCTCAAACTGTCTCAGAATGATCATCCTGACACAATCTCGGTCAAGTTCGAATATGGGTCATTGCGGGCAAAAAAGAAGGTCAGTAGGTAAAACCACAGAAAAGCCTTGTTAGCACTCTAGAGGCCACAGTGTTGGTCCAATCATCCTCAAACTTGCTCAGAATGATCATCCTGACAATATCTCGGTCAAGTTCGATTTTGGGTCATGTCAGCCAAACAAAATAGGTCAGTAGGTAAAATCATAGAAAATCCTTGTTAACACTCTAGAGGCCACAGTTTTGGTCCAATCATTCTCAAACTTGTTTAAAATTATCATCCTGACAATATCTCGGTCAAGTTCGAATATGTGTCATGTCGGGTCAAAAAGTAGGTCAGTAGGTCAAATCATAGAAAAACCTTGTTAACACTCTAGAGGCCACAGTTTTGATCAAATCATCATCAAACTTGCTCAGAATGATCATCTCTACAATATCAAGGTCAAATTCGATTATGGGTCATGCGGGGTCAAAAGTAGGTCAAATAATAGAAAAACCTTGTTTACCGTAGAGACTGCAATTTTAGTTTAATTATCATCAAACTTTCTCAGAATGATCATCTTGACAACATCTAGGTCAAATTCGAATATGGGTCATGTGGGGTCAAAAAGTAGGTCAGTAGGTTAAATCATAGAAAAACCTTGTTAACACTCTAAGAGGCCACAGTTTTAGTCCAATCATCATCAAATTTGCTCAGAATTGTCCTATTTTGGTGAAACTTTGGTCAGGAGGGTATTTTATTTGACAGAAAATGCTGTTAGCAAACAGTGCAGACCCTGATCAGATGCCTCGTTCTTCGACGTCTGATCTGTGCCTATGCTGTTTGCCAGGCTATCCTTTCAGGGTTTTACCGCCTTTTAGGGGTTATTATAACTTTAAACAAATATTATGTATGATTATACAGTATCTCAAGCAATTCAGACTTTCAGGGTGTTTGGATCATGGTCAAAGTTCTTTTGGCTATTTTCATAACTTTTGAACCATTTGAGGTAGAGCCTTCATATTTGGCATGTATGTTCTTTGTGGCAACGACTTTCACCCGTACAAAAATTTTGACCTGTGACTTGACATTTGACCTTCTTTCTCATAACTTTTGAACCATTTAAGATAGAGCCTTCATATTTGGCATGTAGGGTCCTTGTGACAAGGGCTTCCCAACCATGCAAAATTTTTGACCAGTGACCTTGACCTTTGATCATTCATGTCATAACTTTTGAACCATTTTAGGTAGAGCCTTCATAGTTGTCATATGTGTACCTTGTGACAAGGTCTTTCCCATCATGCAAAAAATTGACCTGTGACCTTAACCTTGATCTGTGACCTACTTAATCCTAACTTTGGAACCATTTGAGATAGAGCATTCATATTTGGCATGTCTATTCCTTGTGACAATGGCTTCACATCCATACATAAAGTTTTACCTGTGACCTTGAACTTTGACCTACTTTATCATAACTTTTGAGATAGAGCCTAGATATTTGGCAAGTATTTTCCACCAGACAAGGCACCTTACTGTATTACGTACCATTTTATTGCTACAGTGTGGATCAGATGAGCGATCCAGGGCCATCATGGCCCTCTTGTTTTTTTGTTTTTTTTTTCATTTTGGTTTCCATGGCAACCAGCTAAAATGAGCAATAGGCCTAAAATCATATTGCAGATGGTAGATAGCTTAAGGAACATTTCTATCAAAGTTGTGTCAAAATCTCTGCAAAGGTTTGGCAGGTAATGCCATTTTTCAGTTTTACCCATTAGAAGTCTATGGAAATGCAACCAAACTATAGCGCCGAATTTCATAAAAAAAAAATTAAAAACACACAAAACCTGTAAAGGCAATAATGGTGAATATTTCTATAAACTCTCAGTCTCATAGAGCATACGAATTCTGAGGAGATGATTTTTTAAGTTTTTTTTTTTTTTTTTCATTTGTGTTTCCATGGCAATCAATAGAAATGAGCATTAAGCCTAAAATAATATGGCAGATAGTAAGTAGATTACCTAAGGAACTTTCTATGAAAGTTTTGTCAAAATATGTGCAAAGGCTTGGCAGCTAAGGCCATTTTTTAGCTCACCTGCGCCGAAGGCTCAAGGTGAGCTATTGTGATCGGTCAATGTCCGTCGTCCGTCGTGTGTCGTGCGTCGTGCGTCGTGCGTCGTGCGTTGTGCGTCGTGCGTCGTGCGTCGTGCGTCTGTCAACAATTTACTTAAATGACATCTCCTCCTAAACCAGTGAATGGATTTTGACATAATTTCACAGGAATGTTGCTTGAGTGACCCTCTTTCAAAATTACCTAAATCGTTCCGCTCCGTTAAACAAAATGGCCACCAGAGCTAAAAATAGAAAAACCTTTAAATGACATCTCTTCCTAGGCAAATGGCCCGATTTGAAAATAATTTCACAGGAACGTTCCTTGAGTGACCCTCTTTCAAAATTGTCTAAATCGTTCCGCTCCGTTTAACAAAATGGCCGCCAGAGCTAAAAATAGAAAAACCTTTAAATGACATCTTCTTCTAGGCAAATGGCTCGATTGTAAATATCTTCACAGGAATGTTCCTTGAGTGACCCTCTTTCAAATTGCCTAAATCGTTCCGCTCCGTTAAACAAAATGGCCGCCACAGCTAAAAATAGAAAAACCTTTAAATGACATCTCCCCCTAGGCAAATGGCCCAATTTGAAAATAATTTCACAGGAATGTTCCTTGAGTGAGCCTCTTTCAAAATTGCCTTAATCATTCTGCTCCGTTAAATAAAATGGCCACCAGAGCCAAAAATAGAAAAACCTTCAAATGACATCTCCTCCTAGGCAAATGGCCCGATTTGAAAATAATTTAACAGGAATGTGGCTTGAGTGACCCTCTTTCGAAATTACCTAAATCGTTCCGCTCCGTTAAACAAAATGGCCGCCAGAGCTAAAAATAGAAAAACCTTTAAATGACATCTCTTCCTAGGCAAATGTCCCGATTTGAAAATAATTTCACAGGAACATTCCTTGAGTGACCCTCTTTCAAAATTGCCTAAATCGTTCCGCTCTGTTAAACAGAATGGCCGCAAGAGCTAAAAATAGAAAAACCTTTAAATGACATCTTCTTCTAGGCAAATGGCTCAATTTGAAAATAACTTCACAGGAATGTTCCTTGAGTGACCCTCTTTCAAAATTGCCTAAATCGTTCTGCTCCGTTAAACAAAATGGCCGCCAGAGCTAAAAATAGAAAACCTTTAAATGACATCTCCTCCTATGCAAATGGCCCAATTTGAAAATAATTTCACAGGAACGTTCCTTGAGTGAGCCTCTTTCAAAATTGCCTTAAGCATTCTGCTCCGTTAAACAAAATGGCCGCCAGAGCCAAAAATAGAAAAACCTTTAAATGACATCTCCTCCTAGGCAAATGGCCCGATTTGAAAATAATTTCACTTGAATGTTGCTTGAATGACCCTCTTTCAAAATTACCTAAATCGTTCCGCTCCGTTAAACAAAATGGCCGCCAGAGCTAAAAATAGAAAAACCTTTAAATGACATCTCTTCCTAGGCAAATGGCCCGATTTGAAAATAATTTCACAGGAACGTTCCTTGAGTGACCCTCTTTCAAAATTGCCTAAATCGTTCCGCTCCGTTAAACAAAATGGCCGCCAGAGCTAAAAATAGAAAAACCTTTAAATGACATCTTCTTGTAGGCAAATGGCTCGATTTGAAAATAACTTCACAGGAATGTTCCTTGAGTGACCCTCTTTCAAAATTGCCTAAATCGTTCCGCTCCGTTAAACAAAATGGCCGTCAGAGCTAAAAATAGAAAAACCTTTAAATGACATCTCCTCCTAGGCAAATGACCCAATTTGAAAATAATTTCACAGGAACGTTCCTTGAGTGAGCCTCTTTCAAAATTGTCTTAATCATTCTGCTCCGTTAAACAAAATGGCCGCCAGAGCCAAAAATAGAAAAACCTTTAAATGACATCTCCTCCTAGGCAAATGGCCCGATTTGAAAATAATTTCACAGGAATGTTGCTTGAGTGACCCTCTTTCAAAATTACCTAAATCGTTCCGCTCCGTTAAACAAAATGGCCACCAGAGCTAAAAATAGAAAAACCTTTAAATGACATCTCTTCCTAGGCAAATGGCCCGATTTGAAAATAACTTCACAGGAATGTTCCTTGAGTGACCCTCTTTCAAAATAGCCTAAATCAATCCGCTCCGTTAAACAAAATGGCCGCCAGAGCCAAAAATAGAAAAACCTTTAAATGACATCTCCTAGGCAAATGGCCCGATTTGAAAATAATTTCACAGGAATGTTGCTTGAGTGACCCTCTTTCAAAATTACGTAAATCTTTCCGCTCCGTTAAACAAAATGGCCGCCAGAGCTAAAAATAGAAAAAACTTTAAATGACATCTCCTCCTAGGCAAATGGCCCGATTTGAAAATAATTTCACTTGAATGTTGCTTGAGTGACCCTCTTTCAAAATTACCTAAATCGTTCCGCTCCGTTAAACAAAATGGCCGCCAGAGCTAAAAATAGAAAAACCTTTAAATGACATCTCTTCCTAGGCAAATGGCCCGATTTGAAAATAATTTCACAGGAACGTTCCTTGAGTGACCCTCTTTCAAAATTGCCTAAATCGTTCCGCTCCGTTAAACAAAATGGCCGCCAGAGCTAAAAATAGAAAAACCTTTAGATGACATCTTCTTGTAGGCAAATGGCTCGATTTGAAAATAACTTCACAGGAATGTTCCTTGAGTGACCCTCTTTCAAAATTGCCTAAATCGTTCCGCTCCGTTAAACAAAATGGCCGTCAGAGCTAAAAATAGAAAAACCTTTAAATGACATCTCCTCCTAGGCAAATGACCCAATTTGAAAATAATTTCACAGGAACGTTCCTTGAGTGAGCCTCTTTCAAAATTGTCTTAATCATTCTGCTCCGTTAAACAAAATGGCCGCCAGAGCCAAAAATAGAAAAACCTTTAAATGACATCTCCTCCTAGGCAAATGGCCCGATTTGAAAATAATTTCACAGGAATGTTGCTTGAGTGACCCTCTTTCAAAATTACCTAAATCGTTCCGCTCCGTTAAACAAAATGGCCACCAGAGCTAAAAATAGAAAAACCTTTAAATGACATCTCTTCCTAGGCAAATGGCCCGATTTGAAAATAACTTCACAGGAATGTTCCTTGAGTGACCCTCTTTCAAAATAGCCTAAATCAATCCGCTCCGTTAAACAAAATGGCCGCCAGAGCCAAAAATAGAAAAACCTTTAAATGACATCTCCTAGGCAAATGGCCCGATTTGAAAATAATTTCACAGGAATGTTGCTTGAGTGACCCTCTTTCAAAATTACGTAAATCTTTCCGCTCCGTTAAACAAAATGGCCGCCAGAGCTAAAAATAGAAAAAACTTTAAATGACATCTCTTCCTAGGCAAATGGCCCGATTTGAAAATAATTTCACAGGAAGGTTCCTTGAGTGACCCTCTTTCAAAATTGCCTAAATCCTTCTGCTCCGTTAAACAAAATGGCCGCCAGAGCTAAAAATAGAAGAACCTTTAAATGACATCTCCTCCAAGGCAAATGGCCCGATTTGAAAATAATTTCACAGGAATGTTGCTTGAGTGACCCTCTTTCAAAATTACCTAAATCGTTCCGCTCCGTTAAACAAAATGGCCGCCAGAGCTAAAAATAGAAAAACCTTTAAATGACATCTCTTCCTAGGCAAATGGCCCGATTTGAAAATAATTTCTCAGGAACGTTCCTTGAGTGACCCTCTTTCAAAATTGCCTAAATCGTTTTGCTCCGTTAAACAAAATGGCCGCCAGAGCTAAAAATAGAAAAAACCTTTAAATGACTTCTTCTTGTAGGCAAATGGCTCGATTTGAAAATTACTTCACAGGAATGTTCCTTGAGAGACCCTCTTTCAAAATTGCCTAAATCGTTCCGCTCCGTTAAACAAAATGGCCGCCAGAGCTAAAAATAGAAAAACCTTTAAATGACATCTCCTCCTAGGCAAATGGCCCAATTTGAAAATAATTTCACAGGAACGTTCCTTGAGTGAGCCTCTTTCAAAATTGCCTTAATCATTCTGCTCCGTTAAACAAAATGGCCGCCAGAGCCAAAAATAGAAAAACCTTTAAATCACATCTCCTCCTAGGCAAATGGCCCGATTTGAAAATAATTTCACAGGAATGTTGCTTGAGTGACCCTCTTTCAAAATTGCCTAAATCGTTTCGCTCCGTTAAACAAAATGGCCACCAGAGCTAAAATAGAAAAACCTTTAAATGACATCTCCTCCTATGCAAATGGCCCGATTTGAAAATAACTTCACAGGAATGTTCCTTGAGTGACCCTCTTTCAAAGTTGCCTAAATCGTTCCGCTCTGTTTAACAAAATGGCCGCCAGAGCTAAAAATAGAAAAAACCTTTAAATGACATCTTCTTCTAGGCAAATGGCTCGATTTGAAAATAACTTCACAGGAATGTTCCTTGAGTGACCCTCTTTCAAAATTGCCTAAATTGTTCCACTCTGTTAAACAAAATGGCCACCAGAGCTAAAAATAGAAAAACATTTAAATGACATCTCCTCCAAGGCAAATGGCACGATTAGGAAATAATTTCACAGGAACGTTCGTCGAGTGACCCTTTTTCAAAATTGTCTAAATCGTTTCGCTCGTTAAACAAAATGGCCACCAGAGCTAAATATAGAAAAACCTTTAAATGACATCTTCTCCTAGGCAAAGAGCCCGATTTGAAAATAATTTCACAGGAATGTTCCTTGAGTGACCCTCTTTCAAAATTGCCTAAACTGTTCCGCTCTGTTAAACAAAATGGACACCAGAGCTAAAAATAGAAAAACCTTCAAATTCCACTACAATGAAATATAACCTCCAAAGAAAAATCTTTGGTCCACATCTCCTTAAAGCAGTGAATCCTTCATTTCCATAAGCTTTGAAACATCTTGGATTCAGGTGAGCGATTCAGGGCCATCATGGCCCTCTTGTTTCAATTTTCCCGATTATAAGTCTGAGTTACCATAGCAACCAAACAAATGTGCCGAATTAAAACACACACACACACACACACAAACACACACACACACACACACACACACACACACACACACACACACACACACACACACACACACACACACACAAACTTTCAATCCACCAGCCCAAGGATGCTACAGATAAAATTTTGGCCCAATCGGCCCTGTGGCTTCAGAGGAGATGTCGTTTGAAAGTGTTGACGCATATGACGCAGACGCAGGCGACGACGGAAAACCTCTTATCCTATAAGCTCGCCCGGAGCCTGCGGCTCTGGTGAGCTAAAATGCTTTTGAGATATTTTCAGTAAACTTCACACGAATGCGAAGCACCGTGAGGGGATCCGCAGAAAACGAGAACTGTAATCTGCTTCACTTACTTTTGGATCTGTGACCCTTTGAATATTCATCACTTTTCACAAAAAAGTAGGGGATATTCGGGTTCATTCGAGTCCATCAGCCTAAATATTAGGAATTATCAAATATCGGGTACACCAACGTCAACTGACTATCATGTGTGTGTATTCTATCATTGAGCAGTATGATATTCATGCTCGAGTGGAGTAGCACGGGTGCATAAATCATACATGGGGTAGCACGTGAATTTGAACATTAGTGACAAACCGGTTTATAAATGAGAGATTTCGATAAAACTTTCTCTATCGACTGTTTAAGTGTTATATGAAACGATTTCATAAACAGATTCGTTATAAGAACCATGATTCGGCTAACGGAGGCTAGACGTTGGAGTTTCGTTGGCATGCTCAAGACCGGAAGTACGCAGTTGCATGCGGCAAATGTTATGAATACATCACAGTCAGATGTCAGTCAGCTATGGACACGCTATCGTAGGACAGGGGCAGTAACGGATTTGCAGAGAAGTCGACGCCAGAAGAGTACTAACGGACGCGATGACGCCTTGTCTTGGTGCCAATCAAGCGTTACGCAACCGGAGACTACCGTCAACACATCTTCAGCAATACCTGCGCCGAGTCAGAGGGGTTAATGTCTCTAGACAGAAGTTCCGAAATCACCTTCACTCGTGTGACCTTACGGCACGGCGTCCGCAAGTGGTACTGCCGTTGAAAGCTAGGCACCGTAGAGCACGTTTTGCGTGGTGTACACAGGAACATTAATCAGTAGTCTCACATTATGTTCAGTGACGAATCCCGGTTTAACTTAGACTTTCTTGATGGTCGCAGAAGAATCTGGCGTCGCACTGGTGAATGTTATACAGACCCGGCTAGAGTTGCTCATGGCCGATATGGAGCAGAGTCTGTTATGGTATGGGATGGAATCATGACTGGAAAAACAGACTTACATGTGTGCCAAGGCAGAGTTACAGGACTGTACTATCGTGATAACGTGTTGGCTCCTAACATGGAACCGTTTGCTCGACACCACGGCCTTGATTCGTCTTTCAGGACGTGCCCATCGGGCACGCGTCGTCACTGAGTATCGTCAATGACAAAATATTCGGACAATACCATGGCCTGCGATGAGTCCAGACGTATCTCTCAGTGAATACGTATGGGACATGCTCAGGAAACGAGTCTGAAGCCGCGATCCGCCTCCAGGGACACTGGGTGAGCTTGGTGCAGCAATTCAAGAAGAGTGGCGAAGGATACTTCAGTTCACGATTCGTAGACTAATTGGAAGTATGCGACGACGATGCATTGCCTGCTTTGAGAATCGAGGCGGTCCAACACGTTATTGAGGGCTTGTGAAAAATGACGTTGACTCTTAGAAGGTTGGTCGCCGTATCGCTACATAATGGCGTGATCATTGAAATTAATGTGTGGTTCAATTCATGGATATTTGATATTCTGTTGAATTAAATGCATCTTGGCCAGGTAACGTTTTGTTTATTTACCAATATTCAGCCTAAAAGTAAACTATCCCCTACTTTTTGTGAACAGTATATATCCATGCGAAAGACTACTGCACCTTCACGTTTAGTTCATTTTTGACAGCGTTATGACACTTAAGGTTCCTCAATACAGTTACTTAGCTATATTTGAGGTACTAAAAAATCATATTTGCAAATAATTACCCAAAAAGATTTTTCATCAGATGATAGTCCATGTCAATGTAAGAATATGCAAGCCAAAGATTTTTATTCGAAAGTCACCATTTTTGTAATTTATTGCATTTTTTCTTGGTTTTGCAAAAAAATGATATCTCAATCCACAGAACCAGAATGTGTAAAATACTATCATAGAAATGTGGCTCAAGGTTGCCTTTAGGTACTGCAACAGAGGAATTTCAAGTAAAATACCTAAATAGTACTGAAAATTGATGATTCCCAAAAATTAAAAAAAATGTAATTATCTCACCTGGTACTATTTTAAATTCAGTGTATGGTAGCCAAAAATGATCAGTTCTACCAATTTGGCAACAATCTCATTGATTGGGTTGAGGTGTTGAAATCTCTTGCATTTAGCTTGTAAAACGATTGCCCTTCTTTGGTGCTTTCAGTTATTCATTTTATATATTTCAGTCATGCAATTTATAACAATTCATGCAATCACTGCACCAAAGTTTCCATGTGTTACTGATGTGTTTACAGGATGGGTGATTTGATACTTGATAAATCAAAAACAAAAAATTGAAATTAAGAGAAGCCAACAGTCTATCACCATATTTGAACTGAAGGACTGAAAGCAGCCTGTTCAGCACCAGAAACTTTGTGCAACTGCCAATAACTGCAATGGTATAGAAATGATTTTTACCCATTGGTTTGTTACATTGGTTCACATGAGCCACCATAAACAAATCAGTGATTTTTGACAGGTGAACTTCTGGACAACACAAAGGTTATATTTATCTAATCTATTAAATGATCTGTTGTGTCACCTACTTACCAATGTGTAGGCTGGTTAAAACTCACAGAAGCCCAATGCATGTAATATGTTTTGATGAAAAAAGCTTGAATTTTTTTTTTTCAATGTGTTTACTTGCAGCTGGACCGAACAACACAATCAGGACGATGTTACACAAAAAATAGTTCGGAAAATGAATGCATACTTTTCATAAAGTAACAAACAAATTATGTTAGAAAGTATCTGAAATTTGTTGCAAGACAGTTTCAAATTTGAATATTACGTTTTAAATTAAAAACAATGGTGTACCATTGTTATTTTTGGGAAATTAGTTCCAAGGCGTATGAATACAATTTTAGTTGGCAAGATGGATAATTCCTCAATTTGACAGCTACAATAATTTATCAGTGATAACAGGCTTCCAAGATAGGCGATGTCATAATGCTATATGCAGAAAGAAGGCTACATAGCTGAATTTTCCAGGTATATTCATTGATGAAATGTGGCAAAATTAAATGTGGAATGCATAAATGATGAGCATTCTGAGCATTCAAATTTACCGCAAAAAAAGAAGATGGCGGCGCCCATGAAGAAAAACATGTGAAAGTTTTTTTTCTGGTTTTCGAGTTAGGAAGTCTTTTTGATAGAAAGCTTGGTCCGAGTCACTAGTATTTGATGTGAACTATTGATCTGCAGCTGTTTTAGTAACTTGTAAAAAGGCTAGAAAGCAGTTTCATTTTTTTCCTGGTAAAAGTGAAAATACAGAATTGCATTTATTTTCAAAGGCACAGAGATGTAGCTAATGCAAGAAAGTACTTGCTGTAATAATCGTTGGTATCTCCAGACCTTTTTCTTCTAGGACAGGCACTTTAAAAGGAAATCAGGGTCATATTTTGGGAAAAAATAACATGCAAATCTCACACCTATATTTTTCTTGTGCAAATGTATTGAGGAACCTTAATTGCTTGATGTAAGCATGATGCAGTGCTTACAACGCTTTTTAGCTCACCAGGCAGTTGTCCGTCGTCGTATGTCGTATGACGTATGTCTGGCGTCAAAACCTTTAAACATCTTCATCTCTGAATGCACCGGGCCGATTGGGCCCAAATTTTATTTGAAGCATCTTTGGGCTGGGGGATTGAACGTTTGTGTTGTTGTTTTTATGAAAATCGGCTTTTTAGTTTGGTTGCTATGGCAACTTAGAGTTTCCATAGTCTTATAATGGGGAAAATTGAAAAATGGCATTTCCTGCCAAGTCATTTCAGATAGTTTGACAAAACTTTTATAGAAATGTTTTTTAGTATACTTCTCTCAGCCATATGCTTTTATTGCTAACCATGAGGGACCCCCAGGTTGTGCCCCACCCACTCAACTTCATAAAAGGCCATATATCTCAGAAGCTATTCAGATCCCCACCCTAAACCATATATATTCTGTTCCTATTGATGAGCCGTATTCAGTGGTACCAATCTGGGAGTCCCCGGGGTGCACCGAGGCCATGCCCCACCCCATCTACTTCATAAAAGGCCCAATATCTCGGAAACCTTACCGATCCTTACCCAAAAACATATATATTCTTGTTTCTTATGATACGACACATTCAGTGACATTAATCTAGGGATCCCCGGGGTGCGCCGAGACCATGCCCCACCCCTCCATTTCATAAAAGGCCATTTATCTCAAAAACCATTCAGATCCCCACCCTAAACCATATATACTCTTGTTCCTTATGATGAGACGCATTCAGTGACACCAACTTGGGCTCCCCCGGGATGCTGTGGCGCCATGCCTCAGCCCCTCCACTCCATAAAAGGCCACATATCTCAGAAACCATTCAGATTCCCACCTTTTAACCATATATATTCTTGTTTGTTTGTTTGTGTGTTTGTTTTATATGGTGTTAACGTCCCCGTCAACACTATATAGGTCATTCTGGAGACGCTGCTTCCAATTTAGTGGAACTTTTACCCGACATTGAGATGAAATGACATCTCAAGCCTTGTCGCCCTATGAAACCAATAGGGTTTATAAGCATGAACGGTCCGACTCGCACCGCTTTGCCTGGACATACTTAGATCCTCTAAGCGGTTTACCAGTACTCGTGTGCGGTCGGATTCAGCTCTGCGTGGAAGCATCATGCAGCCCGTTTATTTCTTTAAGCCCCGATGGGCGGAGGCCGATATATATTCTTATTCCTTATGGTGAGACGCATCCACTGACACCAACCCATATGCTTTTATGTCAATTTGAGGATCCCTGGGATGCGCCGGGGCCATGCCTCATCCCCTCCACTTCATAAAAGACCCAGTATCTCTGAAACCCTACCGATCCCCACCCCTAAGCCATATATATTCTTGTTCCTTGTGATAAGGCACATTCAGTGAAAGCAACCTAGGGTCTGCCTTGGTGCGCCGGGGCCTTGCTACACCCCTCCACTTCATAAAAGGCCATATATCTCAGAAACCTTATAGATCCCCACCCCTAAACCATATATATTCTTGTTCCTTATGATAAGACACATTCAGTGAAAGCAACCTAGGGTCTGCCTGGGTGCGCCCGGACCATGCTACACCCCCTCCACTTAATAAAAGGCCATATATCTCTGAGACCATTCAGATCCCTATCCCTAAACTACATATATTCGTGTTCCTTATGATAAGGCGTATTCAGTGACACCAACTTGCTGGGAGTCCCCCGGGATGCACCGGGGCCATGCTCCACCTCCACTTCATAAAAGGCCACATATCACGGAAGCTATTCAGATCCCAACTCCTAAACCATATATATTCTTGTTCCTTATGATAGGACACATTCAGTTCACCCACATGATGTTCCCCCAGGATGTGCCGGGGCCATAACCCACGCCCTCCTGTAACATATCATAATGTAACATAGCATGATATCTGTATCTTCTAATTTGAGGGCCATTTCACTTTGACATTAATTAATTATTCTTAACGCCAGTTTCCCCATACCCTATGTGCGGTCAGTCCTAATCACCTCTTTGAGCCTTAATGGAGTTGAAATATTTGGACAGCTGGAAGCATGACACCATATTTAAAGGGTGGGCTTCTTTGTGAGATGCATGCAAAGATTAAGGATTCAAACCTAAGCATTCAAAGATTTGGCAACATCTATTTTGGCTTTTACCATCCTAAATTTTATTTCAAAGTTTTAATATGGAAAATATTTAATTTTTAGTGTTGGGAATTGAATAAAGAAGATGAATGAAATTTATAAGGTTGAAACTGATATAAGAAAATGAACAATATGCAATAAATATCACGAAAACAAGCCTATATAATTTTGACCCCCTTGGACCCCACTTTTCTATAGTAAAACTGGGGTTTTCGGGGGGGGGGGGGGTATACCTTATTTTTCTTATTTCTGCTCCAAAATATAGATTGTGGGTACTCGTTAGAACCGCCTCGATGAGGCGGTTCTAACGAGTATCCACAATCCATATTTTGAGCAGAAATAAGAAAAATATCACAATTTTTCATCTTAAAAATTTCATTTTTTCGGCGATAAAGGTGACAATGTATTTGTATGGACGTGTTTTCGTAATGAAGAAACTAAAAGTGATATTTATTCTTCCTTGAGTTAATTCTCCCAAAAAGAAGAACAGACGTTGAAAAGACGTTGATGTAATGGTTGCACAAAAGCACCATAAACTATCACGCTCCACTTCATAAAATGCCCAATATCTCAGAAACCATTCAGATCTCCACCCTTTAACCAAACATATCCTTGTTCCTTTTGATAAGACACATTGAACGAGAGCAACCAAGGGATCTCACAGGGTGCAACTGGGCCATGCCCCACCCCTCCACTTCTCAAAAGGCCAAATATCTGAGCAACTGTTCAGAGCCCCGCCCCTCAACCATATATGTTCATGTTCCTTATGACAAATGTTACCTTTTCTTACTAGTTTACAAATAGCTGTTTTTTTTTGTTTTTTTTTACATACGAGTATATGCAGATTTCAAATTTAACCCAGCAGGCACTCAACGTTGAACTAACGTTGAAACAACGTTGAAAACGTTGTTTCAACGTTGGTTCAACGTTGAGTCAACGTTTTGTGCCTGCAGGGAAGCTTCTTAAATCTGTTTTCAAGTAGTTATACTTCAATATTTTTCAATACTTATGCAGACTGTAGCTTCAGTAGATAAGCCTCTACGGGTTTCCAGCCAGCAAAACTGTACTGAAAACCCTATCCATACTCATGATACTGTCGTAAGGCATTTTTCTTGTCTACTTGGTATATATATCACTTTTGGGACTTCCTGTTCCCCTTCAATACAAAATCAACTCCGCTAAAAAGGTGGGTCTACTCTGAAGGGAAAAGATTTTTCACCTCATGACATTTTTCTTTTCCATTCAGGGGAGGCAATTCATGCAAAAGTATTTGTCTCCCATGTCAATAGAGGTCAACACTTAAAGAAAAGAATTTGCTCCTGAGGAGCAAATTCTTCCCTTTAAGAGTAGCTCCTTTTTTCGGTGGGGCAGAGTTTAAAGAAAAGCGAACGGGAAGTCCCGAAAGTTGTTCACCTTTGAAAAATGACGAAAAAATCTGCCGGGTGAACCCATTCCTCTTAAAGCCAGACACCTGCAGATGAAGTAGACAACATATTTTGAACCAGTTGCCTCCCCTGGAGGTGAATCGGTCAATGAATATCTCACAGTCATATTGCTGCATGGCAGATCTTAGCATCGTTATGATATAAATGGATTCTTCTGTCTCGGTTTATTTTTGTTATGGTTTGTCTTTGAGTGTTTGTATCGCTTATATAATTATGTTTTGGATAGCCTATTTGCCATTTTGTGGGATTTGGCTTTCCGCTATTGATGTGTTTCCATTAGGGTCTGTTTTTTTTTTTTTTTTTTTTTCAATTTTTTTTTTTTTTTTTTTTTTTTTTTTCATGTTTGTGCTTCTTTCCCTTTGGTGTCTCTTATGGAAGCTATGGGTTAATTGTATCGATTCCTGATCATTTCCTTCACTTCTATTCTACATTTGTTTGTTTGATTTGAGGTTTAACGTCCCCGCCAACACTGTAACGGTCATTTGGGAGAGGCTGCTTCCAATTTTGTGAGACTTTTACCCGACATTGAGATAAAATGCCATCTCAAGCCCTGTCGCCCAACGAAACCAATAGGGTTTATAAGCATGGACGGTCCGACTACCGCACCGCTTTGCCTGGACAGGCTTAGATCCACTAAGCGGTGTACCAGTACCCGTGTGCGGGTCGTTTTCAGCTCTGCGTGGAAGCATCATGCAGCCCATATATTTCTTCAAGCCCCGATTGGCGGGGGCCATTCTACATTTATTTGTGGTTTCACTGACCAATCAAATCAACAAACATGCTTAAATTTTGTTTTCATCATCAGTTTGTTCGTTTGTTTTGAGGTTTAATTTCCCTGTCAACGCTGTATATGTCATTTTGGAGACATTGCTTCCAATTTTGTTGGACTTTTACTCGGCAGTGAGATAAAATGACATCTCAAGCCATGTCTCCCAATGAAACCAACAGGGTTAACAACCATGAACGGCCCGCGGTCGGTTTCAGCTTTGCGTGGAAGCATCATGCAGCCCATCTATTTCTTCAAGCCAAGATGGGCGGGGGTCCGTTGTATTCATCAGAGTGCACTGAAAATAAGGGACCTTCAAGTACGGGAAAGGTTTTATTCTTCAGTCAAACTTCAATAACTCAAATACCTGAGAGTGAGTGAGTGTTTGAGTTTTACGTCCCACCAACAGCTACGGTCACACGGAGACGGGATCTCGGTCCGAAAGTCTGGAGAAGCCCGGGATCGATCCTGCGACCCCTGGTTTACAAGGCGAGTAGCGTAACCACTACACCACAGAGGCTTCTCGAATACCTGGGAAATAGGGGTAGTTCGAATACTGAAGGTTAATACAATGCCCGTTGTCTGCGCATGCCATATTCTTCGAAAATTGATTTGAAAAATGCCACCTGCGGAAGATAATGTATAATGCCAGGTCATGAGACTTAATTTCGATAACTTAAGGATGTTTTCCAGCTTCTATAATATAAGGCAATGCTGTGCGTACTCATTAGAATCGCCTCATTGAGGCGATTCTAATGAGTACACACAATATACCATGAGACAATATTTCATGAATTAGCCTTGAAACAGTGATATCTGGAACTTAGTGATGAAATCTCTGGGGACTAAAGAACAAGGTCGAATTAGCCATTGTTAACGAGTTATCCGTGATCGAGTGAGCGAAGTTTCACTGTATATTGAATCCGTTAACTGGTACACGGTCGCCCCCACCCATCGGGGCTTGGAGAATTAGATTGGGCTGGATGGCGCATGCTTCCGCGCGCAGCTGAAACCGACCGACCATTTGAATACTTGAAAACCATTTAGGTCTAAGCCTGCTGTGGAAAAGTGGTGTGAGTCGGGCCTTCCCTTATGGCCTAGTGGTTTCTTTGGGTGGTAGTGCTAGAGTTGTCACTTCACCTCAATGTCGGGTAAAAGTCCCTCAAAATCGGAATGATCTAAACAGTGCTGACGGGGACGTAAAACCTCAACACAAACAAATAACAAATACATACACTGGTGGGTATATTTGAGTCCAGGCTGGAACTTGAAGTGGTAATGAAACTTGGACTTACATGATTTCAGTGAACCTATTCTGCACGATAAGTAAATGCGTAGTGTAGACCCTGATCAGACGTCGCGTCGCGTTCTGTAGCGTCTCATCTGGTTCCATACGTTTGTAAATGTACCGCGTATACGGACTTTTCCTTGTGTTTAGTTCACTGGCTTCACAAGGCAATGGTCGCCCCCTCGACTTCATATGAAACTGGAATACGTAGAAAATTTCTATGAAACTAAATACGTACTATTTCTCTGATGGGGGTCTTTTAAATGTCTCTTAAAATCAGACTTCATCACCACGCATTGTCAGTACTGTACATTAACCCATTTTATGCGGGAACTTCCAAAACAGGGAACTAGCAAACAGTGCCGGCCCAGATCAGACGCCGCTGAACGCGGCGTCTGATCTGGGCCTGTACTGTTTGCAATAAAAACAATAACAACAAAACATTAAGACATGTTTCTAAATGAAATTTATTGTGACACCCCTCATTTTCGAAATGGACTCCTGCATGGAGATTCTATTTAGTACAAAATGGTGTGATTCATTTTCAGTCACCGCAGCGTACTTCGGAATCCGCTTAATATCCGCTTTTGTAGTTTCCTGTTCACGTCAGACAATCGTCAAAACAACTCTCGTAAAATATGTCTGAAGGCACGTCGTGCCCTCAGCTGAGACTCAAATCAGCTAGCGTAACCACTCAGTCGTAAAACAGCCTTCCCTGTCTGCATGGGTTTTCGGGTCGACCCAAAATTACTCATGCTGATGGCCACGTGACACAAAATCCAGGAAATGGTTATTTATAGCCGCGCTATCATTGTCGTGGCGCTAGAGTGCTGCGTAATGAAAACATTACCTCGGCTCATATGCTTGGACATAAGCAAACAATGAAGACCCAGATCATGCGCCGCACGCTGTTTGCCTAAAGTACAGAGTCCAAGGGTAAAACGAAACAGTCTCTCCTTTGGCCGGTTCGATTTAGCTCTTTTGCAAGCGGAATTTCCGAAGCGGAAGATTGTCTGTCACATTAAAGAAGGTAGACAGAAGGTGGGAAGCTTGGCTTGCAAATCGAGCATGCCGTAGCCCAAATCCAAAGAAAAACTGGCTTTTGTCCCCATTCTTGCAGAAACATAAAAGAAAGTTAACTAAAGATGCATTTGATTCGATAAAGTTAACCATTTTAAACAGCTTTGAAAAATGCACAATGGCTGTCTCACAGAATGTACACTTAATTCGACCTTGTTGATGTGTGACCTCTTCTCTTCCGAGTCCTCCACTGTAAGATTCGATTCGGAAGAGCTTCTAAAACCCTACGCTGGAGAATGCTTAGAATTTCAGAAAGTGTAATACAGTAGAACGTCGATGGCTCGAACACCGATGGCTCGTTTACCATGGCTGAGTCGAACTCATTCTTGAGACCCTAGGGAAATCCTCGACAAAAGCAATAGTGTGGGATGATTTAGAAGATTTTCGTCTATTATCTTGCAAATGTATGCTGTGTGTACTCATTAGAATCGCCTCGATGAGGCGATTCTAATGAGTACACACAGCATACATTTTCATCATAAAACACCGAAAAGATATCTAAAAGTATATCGTATACCTCCTGGCAGTCTCCTTCAGTGGCTCGAACTAGCCCTGTCTCGAACAGATTTTCAAGGTCCCAAAGGTGTTCGAGCAATCGAAGTTCGACTGTACGTACATTTAGGAGACATTCCAGTCTTCTTTCTGAAATCAGAAGATCTAAATTGAACCGGCCACGTCTGTGACTTTTCGTCGGAAATTCCGCTTCCAGAAGAGTTATATGGCCACTTCAGTTTTTTCGTACTCTCTCTGGTGGACTAGAACAGTTTTACTGGGACAATTCTGGTGGTAAAGTGGCTGCTGATTGGATAACAGAGGTGGTTGGTTACCAGAGGTTATCTTTGCACGTGTATACGGTGAAATGCTTTTGAGTACATAATGCTGCTGCTGAAAGGATGTGGGTGTTGAACAGAGATTAACATTAATAAAAGGTTTACTTATGACTTCGAAATACAGTAGAACTTCGATGATTCGAACACCGATGGTTCGTTTGCCATGGCTGAGTCGATTTGTTTTTGTTTAATTTGTGTTTTAACCACAGGGGCTTGAAATTTGGTCCATCAGACATACTGAAAATTTCGCGATACAAATTTCTTACGAAATGGGTTACTGCCACATTTGTTTTTGGACATTATGCATTATTTATGGATAGAACTTCAAGATCATGTGGGTTTAACGTTCCCGTCAACACTGTATAGGTCATTTTGGAGACGTTGCTTCCAATTTTGTGGGACTTTTACCCGACATTGAGATGAAATGACATCTCAAGCCTTGCAAAAGGGTTTATAAGCATGGACAGTCCGACTCGCATCGCTTTGTCTGGCCAGGCTTAGACCTTCGCAGCGGTTTACCAGTACTGGTGTGCGGTCGGTTTCAGCTCTGTGTGGTAGCGTCATGCAGCCGATCTATTTCTTCAAGCCCCGATGGGCGGGGGCCGCATGGCTGAGTCGAGTATCTCGTTATGGGCCCTCGCATTACCCTCAGTGGCTCGAGCTACCCCTGTCTCGAACAGATTTTCGAGGCCCCATTGAAGCCATTTAAGCTCGACTGTATCATACATTAACTTTAACGAAGCCTTTAATTTAAGGAAAGATTGAAAAGCTGGAACCAGGACTGATGTCTCAAACTCTCTTTTCATCTAAAGGTATATATAGTGAAACTTCGATGGATCGAACACCGATGGCTCGTTTATAACGGCTGTTTCGAACACTTTCTGTAGTCACTAGGAAATAATTTTGTTTGATGAAAAATTGTGGTTTTGTTCTTATTTCTGCTCGTAATATATAGATTGTGAATACTCGTTAGAACTACCTCGGTGGTTCTAACGAGTACCCACAGTCTATATTTTATTTATTTGTTTGTTTATTTGATTTGAGGTTTAACGTCCCCGTCAACACTGTAAAGGTCATTTTGGAGACGTTGCTTCCAATTTTGTGGGACTTTTACCTGACATTGAGATGAAATGATATCTCAAGCCCTGTGTACCCCAAATGAAACCAATAGGGTTTATAAGCATGGATGGTCCGACTCGTGCGCACCGCTTTACCTGGGCAGGCTTTGATCCTCTAAGCGGTTTACCAGTACTCGTGTGCGGGTCGGATTCAGCTCTGCGTGGAAGCATCATGCAGCCCATATATTTCTTCAAGCCCCGATGGGTGGGGGCCGTCAGTTTATATCTTAGAGCAGAAATAAGAAAAATAAAGTTTTTCCCGTGTAAACCCCAGTTTTACTTTATAAAAGTGGGGTTCAAGGGGGTCAAAATTATATAGGGGTGTTTTCGTGATGGCATATATATCAATATTATCAGGCAAGTTGCACCATCTTGTTTCACGGCAATTATGGATTTTATCTTGAAAAGGTATATTGTGTGTATTCATTGGAATCGCCTCGCTGAGGCGATTCCAATGAGTACACACAACATACCTTTATTCTAGAAGATAAAAAATGTTATAACCATACTGCCTCTTCTTCTGGCATTTAAATTAAACCTCAGTGAGTCGAACTACGCTTACTCCAACCAGTTCTCGCGGTATCAAAAGTGTTTGAGCCGCCGAAGTTTGTATCCTTGACTGGCTATCTCGAGGTTTAACACGTCAGTCCTTGTGGGTCAATTTTGTCTCGTCTTCAAGGGAAAGGGAGAAAAGAGATAGAATAGATAGTAGATGAGATGAAAGTGAGGGACAGAGGAGAAAGAGGAAACCAAATGGATGTGTAAAAACAGAAGAAATGGCAACATTCCTTCTCTACCCGTACCTACTGCGATGACAGTGGGCCTTGTCCAGCTGAAAGCCAATATCGGTTGGACGCCCCATTGACACAAGATACACGACACTTTCGCCTCACCAGACATCCCAATCGAGCCATTGATTTTGATTGTATTGTTTGCTGTATTGTATTAATAGCTACACTACCTTGTCGTCTCAAAGATCCCCATTTCAGTGGTTTTTACGGCCCTATCAAGATTATTTCACTTATATCGAGCCGATCGTTAATCAGAGATGGGGAAAAAACCGGAGTACCCAGAGAAAAACCACCTGACCTTCCATTGCAGAACTTGGCGTTTCACATATGACCCGAGCCAGGTTCGAACCACAGCAGTGAGAGACCAAATGATTAATAGTCAGTGCTCTTATCCCCTAGGCCACGGAGGCCAGTAACCCATTCCACGTACGCCTTTTGGGCTAGGAAAGTTTATTCGAGACCGGCCTAGGTCTAGCAATTTTCACAGCGTGAGGGCAAGGAGGCATGGCTGATAACTTAGAGATAGGTTTGCTCTTCTACGAAAATATGGATGTTGTTTATTCATTAGAATCGCCTCATCGATGCGATTCTAATGAGTACACACAACATAATTTCCACATTTCCAAGGTTTTGTTTTGTTTTAATTGAGGTTTAAAGTACCCGTTAACAGTATTTAGGTCATGTTGGAGACGTTGTGGGACTTTTATCCGACATTGAGATGAAATGACACCTCAAGCCCTGCCACCCAATGAAACTAAAAGGCTTATACGCATTTGGCGGTCTGACTGACATCCTTTTGAGACCTTCTAAGCGGCTTATGAATAGTCATGTGTGGTCAGTTTCAGCTCTGTGTGGAAGCACCATGCAGCCCAATCTATTTCTTCAAGCCCCGATGGGCGGGGGCCGTGCTTTGCTCTTCTACAAAAATATGTTTGTTGTGTACACACAACATAATTTCCACATTTCCAAGGATTTGTTCTGTTTGAATTGAGGCTTAACGTTCCCGTTAAAAGTATTTAGCTCATTTTGGAGACGTTGCTTCCAATTTTGTGGGACTTTTACCCGACATTGAGATGAAATGGCGTCTCAAGCCCTGCTGCCCAATGAAACCATGAGGCTTATATACGCATTGGACGGTCTGGCTTACGTCACTTTGCCTGGGCAGGCTTAGACCTTCTAAGCGGTATACCAGCACTCATGTGTGGTCAGTTTCAGCTCTGTGTGGAAGCCATGCAGCCCAATCTATTTGTCCAAGCAAGCCCGATGGGCGGGGCGAAACTTTTCCCAGGTAAAATAAGAAAACAATCTCGGGCTATGGGAAGAGCTCATTTGGCAGGCAAGAAAAAACCAAGCCAGCAAAGAATGCCGGGCCAACGTCGTACCGCTATCGGCCCGACATTGGCCCGTGGTTTGTGCTGGCAGGGAGTTCAAATCAGCCTTAGCAGCTGAGCCATCCATGTTCGTGTAATTGAAGCTTAATTGTAGACCATTTTGTTTATTCCACATATGACAATGGAATCGTCCACCTAGTAAGTTTGGAAAAGTAAATGTCTATTTAGAGGGGTGCCAGGTTTGTTCTCTTTTGTAGTTGGGTATACAAAAATATGTAAACTTTACCCATATAGTGTAGACCTAGATCAGAAACTGCGTTTTGTTGTCTGGTCCGAGTCTTCACTGTCTGCCAATAAGTCAAAAATGGAATCTACCCCTCGTAAGTTTGGAGAAGTAAATTTCTAATTATAGGGGTGTTGTTGTTTTGTTTGTGGTTAAGTTTACAAAAAATATGTGTTCTGAAGGTTAAACATTGTAGAACCAGAACAGACGCCAGATCTGAGTCTACACTGTACATGTTTGCCAATGAGTAAAAATGGAACGCTAGGCATATATGAGTTAAATATATTTCTTGAAAATTCTTTATTAAACACAAACTAAAAATACAAGAAAAATAGTTTTGTTTATTTGTTTTTCTCGCAGTTTTTCTATGTTTCACAGACAATGGCTCCGACGCCCAAAACAGCAAAATTCCTGTATTTACGTACAAACAGAATTAACAAATTATGTTTACAAACCCATTTAATCGTCTCATAAAATTGATTTAAGTCTCCTTTTGTAAGCAACGGTTCTGATATTCTAATGCTTAGACTAATTCTGTCAGCCTAAGCTAATCTAGACCCTAATCCATTTATGCCGAATGGATGTTTCGGACAATTCGTAGTGTATAACAAGACATGTCTGCGTTAGTCTGTATAATACGTTATACAAAATATTTCTTTACCATAAGCAAACAGTGGTAACTCTGATCAGACGCCACAGAATGTGGCGCCTGATCAGAGTTACCACTGTTTGCCAATGTCTCCAAAATGGGACTCTAAGCAACTATGGATTTATGAACATTATCAATTCACCTGAGAGCATTGTTTAATTTAGTCAACAGAAATGCTGTCGCTAATCATTGGGATGTAAACAGTAATGACATCTGTTTGAACCATTGATTCGTTGTTTCTCAGAAATGAGGATAGGTTTGCTAATATCATTATTTTATCGTGTGACGTCGTTGTCATCAGTGGCATAACGTCGTGTCATATATATGAACGATACGTAATATAAATTTTCATCCTCAGTGGATTTTCAGAAAACCCCTTTAGTTAACTACCGGGAAGCATTGGTGTTCATACTTCAATATTTACATTTCCAGTGTAAAGTCTAATGTAAACCTATAGAAAATTATTGCGTTCATACGTCCATGAACGCATCGAATCACATGATTTTAAGTGACGTAGCCCTGACGTTAAGAACCATTACAAACGGTTCAGAGCACATGTGCAAAAGGTTATAAGAGATGCATATTGGAAGCATGTTTCCAGCATCTTTACCTTTGAAGATGACAATATAGATCCCGATAGTCCCCAAAAGAATGGTAAAGTTAAAAAGTTTTGGTCATTCGTAAAGTCCCTGAAAAAGGATGCGTTTGGGATCACTTCGCTAAGGGAAAATGGACTTCTAAAAACAGATGCGCGCGATAAGGCTAATATTTGCAATAAACAGTTTCAATCAGCATTTACGCGTGAAACTGATGGTGAGCTACCATCTAAAGGTGCAAGTTCGTTCCCCTCTATGGGGGACATAACAGTTGACCCCAATGGGGTCGCTAAACTGTTAGGTAAGCTCAAGATACATAAGGCATCTGGGCCCGATGACCTGAATGCCAGGGTACTTAAGGAATGTAGTGCTGAAATATCTCCTGTGTTGGCCTTTATCTTCAATCAATCACTTGCCCAGGGCACTGTACCAGATGACTGGCGACAAGCAAATGTAACCCCGGTCTATAAAAAGGGGGAAAAATATGATGCAGCAAATTATAGACCAGTGTCGCTAACATGCATCTGTTGCAAAACCTTGGAGCATATATTAGTAAGCAACATCAACAAGCACTTAGCCTTTGAGAGCATTCTTGCTGACTGTCAACATGGTTTCCGGAGTCAAAGGTCTTGCGAAACGCAGCTTGTTCAATTTTACCATGACATTGTGAGCAATCTGGATGGGGCCATAAATCGTGGCCACAAACAGACTGACTTGATCATCATGGACTTTGCTAAGGCCTTTGACAAGGTACCTCACAGAAGGCTATTACATAAACTGGAGTACTATGGGATAAGAGGATCCACGCATAGGTGGATTAGCTCATGGCTCTCTGGGCGCTCACAACAAGTTGTACTTGATGGCCAAGCGTCTGATCCAGTCCCTGTTTTATCTGGAGTCCCCCAAGGTTCGGTCCTTGGACCGGTCCTTTTCTTGGTTTTCATTAATGATCTCCCCGACAATATCAGGTCATCGGTCCGTTTGTTTGCTGATGATTGTGTCCTGTATAGGAACATATATTCTCCTTCTGACTGTCTTATTTTACAAGATGACCTGGATCAACTTGCACAGTGGGAGGCCGATTGGCAAATGAAGTTCAATGTGGCCAAATGTCACTCAATGAGAGTGTCACGACACCCTCCGGACAAGCAAATTAAGTTTGACTATACTCTTCACCAGCAAGTTTTGGAGCATGTTCAATCCGCCAAATATCTTGGTATCACCATCACTGACGATCTTGATTGGGGTCAACATATCTCAGAGATTACATCTAAAGCAACTAGGACTTTGGGATTCCTTAGACGGAACTTGGCTTTTGCACCTAGGCAGACAAAGGATGTTGCATATAAAACATTGGTTCGCCCTCAACTCGAATATGCATCACCCATTTGGCACCCCTATGTTAAAACTCAGACTCAGCAGGTGGAGAAGGTGCAGAGGACGGCTGCTCGATGGACCTGTAGGCGATGGCGAAATAGAAGTAGCGTCGGTGACATGCTTAATGAGCTAGAGTGGCCGTCCCTGGAGGCCCGTCGTGAGTAGTCCTCTTTAACCTTCTTCTACAAGATACACTCTGATTCAGTGTCTATTGATAAAGATAGGTACTTGACCCCTGTAACACTGTCGACCCAAACAAGGGCATCAAAATTAAACGACTCACAATATCGTAGATACCAGTCCTATAGTGATGCCCTGAAGAACTCGTTTTTTCCTAGAACTATTCCCCAATGGAATAGTCTTCCCTCCTCTGCGGTGAATGCCAAGTCCGCAGAAGAGTTCAAAGCCCGCACAGTGTAAGATTGGGTCTCAGAGGTATGCGTTTTAGGATACCTCTGTTATGCAGATTGTAAATAGTTTAAATAGTTTTAAGGACGCATCCAGTGCCTCTCTTTTTTTTTTTTTTCAGCTAAATTCTAAATTTAGCCACCCAATCAACTGAGGTAATGGCCAGATATGACCGACTCAGTATAAGAAGATAGATAGATAGATAGACGTTAAGTGACGTCATTCTAAACCATTGTTCTCTACGAGCGTTGATGACGTCAACGCTGCTCCGCTCTTTGTAGAAAAACAGCGTGCAAATGTTTTTTCAGCTTTAAAAGTTTGCCCTATAAGCATTTTTTCGCCCAGTGATGAGGGGCAAAGAATGTAAATATAAAAAATAAACTTAATTTTTCTGCTTTTCATGAAAGTATGAACGGCAGTGGGTCGCTAGCAAAGTTTACATGAACCCCTTCGGGGTTCATTTACTTTGCATGCGATCCACTGCGTTCATACTTCCATGAACTGCAGAAAAATAAATTTCATTTCTTAAATGAATACTTTGATTCACGCGACGTCAGTGACGTCGAAATTCAATATGATTGGACGATAGCGACGTTTTGGCGCCAAAGACGCTGTTCCGCTGTCAATAGGAAAACAGCGTGCATTTTTTTCTTTCCTTTTAGCCCTTAAACAAGATTTTTTTTTATTGTCATATGATCGATCGGAAATAATGTAAATATAAGTAATAAAGGTATTTTATTTAAGAAATAGATCAGCTCCAACTGTGATTTGTTGAGTAATAAATCACAGTTTGAAAATCAGTTGTAAAATAGATCAAATCACCAGCGCGTAGCGCGCGTGATTTGTCTACTTACAACTGACCGACAAACTGTGATTTATTACTCAACAAATCACAGACTAGAGCTGATCTATTTCGATTCCAACACGCTGAAAATCGGCAATAATGTTGTTGTTTCCTTCAAAATCTCACAACTTTTCGCCATTGTTAGAAGAAACCCCGCTAAAATTATCGACTGAAACACATGCATTTATATCCTTTTCTAACGTTTTCGATACGAGAAAATGACGTTACACCGTCCAACGTCAAGGAAATCGACTAGTGACGTCATAAATTTGCAGTTTTTAATGACGTCACTCGTCACGCTCTTCCTTGCCGTGATTTGTTCTAGAATAAAGCACAGTTATTTTCCATTGCCTATATAGGCGCGCTGTGTTAGAATATATCATAGATACCAATATACGGGTGTGTTATCCTGATAAAACTGCGTAGAAAGCAAAGATCATGGCAAAGCGCTTGTAACATTATAAGTTCTGTTTGAAAATGAGTTCTTTTTGTAGGTAGGGGGCGTATCGAGGCTGCTGAGAGTAAAAGTACTTCCACTGTAAACTGTCTTTGTTTTATCAGCGTTCGAAGTCAGTCTATTTGGTGAGCCGTTTTGTTTATGAGAATGTTCCAGTAAATCGAAATCAGCTAGACGGTCTCTGGACACGGCGAGCTTGGAGAGCCTGTCTCTCTGGCGATGTAATATCGACTTGGCCGCTTGTCTGAAAACAGAAATTAAACCATGCATGTCGGGATACCATATTCAGTCGAAATCCCAATGGCTCGAAAATCTTTGGGATCAGGAAAATGTGTTCGGGATAGAGTAGTTCGAACCACTGACGGTTAAGCAAGGAGGTATAATAGCGATGACTTAGTGATACATCTTTGACCTTCTATAAAATTAAGGTATGTTGTGTGTACTCAATGAGAAGCGATTCTACTGGGTACACACAACATTCATTTTCAGGATAAGAGAATGAAACTTTTCTTTTCAAAGTTACCACTGACTATTGCTTATCTGGAACTGTGGTAATAAGTCCCTTGGTCCTCAAAATCAGGTCGGCTGAACCATGGTAACCGAGCCTGCGGTGTCCAAGCCAATGTAAATTCCGCTATTAAGACCACCTAAGATTAGGACTAATTCTGCTATAAAAAGCTTATTTTGAACAGTCCCAAAGGTTGTCTTAATATAGAAATTTTACTGTATTTGCATGAAAGAGAAATACATTTTCCTTTTTATAGGGAGCAAAACCTTTCCTTTAAGAGAAATCTTCCTGAATCAGACAGAATTTTCTAGATTTTCCTTGTTCAGCGCAATTATATTTCCAGTTTAGTAGCTAGCTATCGTTAATGAACTAATTTGTTTCCGGTTTGGTTTAAACGTTTTTATTCTGATTCTAGTTTGACATGCAACACTCATTTGTATACAACATTAGAATTTTGGGATCGGAATAAAGCAACCTACAATTAGAATTCCATTCCCTCGTATGCAATAAGTACATTAAGTATAAAGCGATGGCATGGCATATATGTTGCAGAATTCATTTCTGCTTTTCTGTACACCCTGCCATCGATTCTCATAAGTAGGAAAGGGTCAGTTTTGAGAAGAAAGAATTTGTGGTGGGTGGAGGGTAGAAGTGGAAGTTGGAGGATATCTGGGAACTCCATTCTCCAAGGAAAGCGCCATCTAATACTTCTTGGAACAAAGACGTAAACAAAACACTTAAAGCTTGCGACAGATATTTACAAAATCACTTCCAGACTACTAACCTGAACTTCCGGTTCAAGATACTATAGATAACGACATTCCAGAAACTGTTGCTGATAGCCAACCACGTGACGGCAAAGTCCAGATCTTCATGAAGCTTGATATTTGTGACGGAAATTACTAAAGTACATATCGTCCAGGGCGTAACGGCGACAAGAAAACCAGTGCTGATAGCCGCCAGGTACTTGGAAGTTTTCAAGACTTGTGAAACTGCATTGTGCCTCTAAAATAAATAAAGTAGAGGTTTATTCACAAAACCATAAACAAAACAAAACAAAATATATCTGTATCAGAACAGGAAAAGGTTGTTTCTATTTATTTTATTTTTGTTTTCTATTTTGATTCATTATTTTATGGACTGATACCAGTCTACAGTTGTCTGTTAAAGATAGGATTTGTTATGCAAGTTAAAGATAACTTGCTGAGAATTCCTATACCTTGTTAGAATGTTGAAAGAAAAAGCATTCTGTCACACCAGATAGGGAAATCCGTAGTTTCTTCCTGGAAAAGTAATTCTATTCTTTCCCTGGTGTCCTTACCCAGGCAAACTACGTAAGTATAATGCGCGAAAAATAAAACCTTAAATAAAATAAAATGAACATTTTCGGTTGTGTTGTGCAAGAAAAAGAATCGTAATATGGGGTTCTGTTTAGATGGGCGTTTCCAACCCTCGGGATGACCGTGCTGAGCGGAACCGATGCGTTCCGCTCAGCACGGTCATCCCGAGGGTTGGAAACGCCCTCCATCCAATTTATATAAGATTCTTATATTACATAATCCTTCATAGAAACAACGGCAAGCAAAAAAGGCTGACATGTGCGCACAGCAAAAGCTGGTGCTGCTGTTGCGTGGCCAAGGTCAAAAATGACAATGTTACGTGATATAGGGTTTCGTGAAAATACGGTTAAACGCAGAAATCGAGATAAACCGAAAATAAAATGGCAACGAATGTATTAAAACTACATTGAATTGTAAGTTCTTTAATACAAGAATTGAAAACTTACAGTTGCAGTTTTATGGTCGCTCTCTCTCTCTCTACCAGCACGCGTTGCAAGTAGTGATAATGAGGGTGATAATCAGGGTGAGATAAGAATTTCTATAACCTATACAAATGTCGGATATATATTATCCGATCTGCAATACGTTTAACCCTGATCCTGCTGAATAAATAAGTCTAGCCACACCAATGTCTGACTGCCCATCGGGGTTTGAAGAAATAGATGGGCTGCTTGATGCTTCCACGCAGATCTGAAACCCCCGCAGACGAGTACTAGTAAAGCGTTAGAAGATTAAAGCCTGCCCAGGAAAAGCGGTGTGAGTTGAACCGTCCATGCTTCTAAACCCTATTGGTTTCATTGGACAACGGGGCTTGAGATGTCATTTCATCTTAATGTCGGGTAAAAGTGCCACAAAATTGGAAGCAACGTCTCCAAAATGACCTATACAGTGTTGATGGGGACGTTAAACTTCAAATCAAACAAACAAACAAAGGCTCTCAACCAAATACAACAGTACTCGACATAGGGTATAAATTCAAATTTGCGAACTGAATTACAGTGTAGATCCTGATCAGATGGCTTCTTAACTGATCTGGATCTACACTTTTTGCAAAGATGGGGGTTGTCGTGTTCAGCGGGATAAGGGGTTATTAACTTACCGGTTCTCCCAAAGAATGAGGATGGCCAATGCTGAGTCTTATCCTTGACTTTTTGTTAGCAGTGTAGAAAATGGAACCATAACTGAACAGAAAGAGTAATGCTGGTAAAAAGTAAAACAGAACTATCACAGTTATAGTCACGTTTCGATTCTCGTAGTAAGGTTCGCAATTCATTCCTATTGCATCGAAGTAGAATTGTTCTCCAGCAAAAATAAATACGGCATACGTTCCGAAAACTAGCACCCATGTTGAGACTATGGCAACTATATACTTTCTTGATGTCATGAAACTATTGTATCGCAGATAATGGTGAACAGAAAAATATCTATCCAGTGCTATTAAAACTAGTGATAAGGTAGATTCATGGAATAGAGCGGAAAGCACCAATGCTTCAACCTTGCAGAAAGAAATCCCGAACGGCCAACAATGGTATAAAGCCGAATAAACACAAAACGGACACATGAAAAGCCCCATGCTTAAGTCGGTGCATATCAAAGAGTTCATGGTCAGTCTTACTTTCTTCAGGAACGCTTTTCTGCCTGTCTGACTGTTGAAAACAACAGCACTTATAATGTTTCCAATTATGATTCCTGCAGAAACAAAACTTATTACAACTGCTTTCACAACGTCTTTTGAAGTCGGTTCATACGTGAACCCTTCACATGTGAAATTTTGCTTCAAAGCAGCAACCATCACACTCATTTCTAGCTTCCCCAGTTTTCTTATTTTCTACAGTAAAGACAAATAAAACAGCAGCCTGTTCACTTTTGTTTGTTTTCAAAAACAGTTGGTATGTATGTATGTCTGATCCAAAAAAGATAGCGTTAAATTCTCATCTCCAGCGACAATGTCTGACTGTTCACAGAAGCCAGAATTTTCAAGCATAGCGTGCGAATGTTAGTTGCAAGTATTTAACCTCTTCAGCACTATCAGATAGCAACAGTCTACAAAACTCCTTTATTGGAATAATGCGAGTTTTGATATGTTGTACACGTCACCAGAACTGTTAACCAATCACATCACAAATCAAGAGCTTCCATTTATCGCCAATGAGTAATTGTTTGGAAAAGCAATCCATGATTATTCTACAACTAGAATGAAAATTAACAAGAATCCATTTGCATCTGTCTGTTTATACTGAAACGCGAAATGATGCGCCTCATTATGCATAATGCTGGAAAAGGAAATGACAAAAAAGCCACTAATTTCGATCCATTTTGGCTGGAAACCCCCAAAACGGGTCATTGACAAAAAGTGCAGGCACAGATCAGACGCCACAGAATAGGGCATTCACTTATCACGTGAATATTTTTTTTTGTTTTACGACCCTTTCAAGATTATTTCACTCATATCGAGCCGATCGTTAATCAGAGGTGGGCGAAAACCGGAGTTCCCGGACAAAAACCACCTGGCCTTCCGTTGCAGAACTTGGCGTCTCACATGTGACCAGAGCTAAGCTCGAACCCACAGCGGTGATAGACCTAATGATTAAGAGTCAGCGCTCTTATCCACTAGGCCACGGAGGCCCGTATCACGTGAATAGGTCCGTGAAATTTACACCCCCTGAACTCCACTTTATATAGAGAAAACTGGGGTTTACGGGGATAAATTATTTTGCTTATGTATGCTCCAAAACATAAATTGTTGGTACTCGTTAGAACCGCCTAGAAAATATCACGGATTTTCATAAGAACAGTAGCCAATAATTTGGACATGTGAAAAAATGCACTTTATCATATGACGTCGTTGATAAGCAGTGGATAACGTCATGTAATAAAAATCGTATGACCACACGTGTTATAACACTTTGGCGGGATTAAGTAACGTCATGACGACGTCCATGTCAACTATGCAATTTTTGTGGAAAATTTGTCAAATCTAAAGGCGATAAAATCCAATTTAAAGTGGTCATATGATAAACAGAATCTTACACTCGTGGTCATTCCATATGAAATTTATGAAACTCG
Organism: Lucinisca nassula; assembly: GCA_963580285.1. NCBI lineage: Eukaryota > Metazoa > Mollusca > Bivalvia > Lucinida > Lucinidae > Lucinisca > Lucinisca nassula. The sequence continues at coordinate 133,086,341 of OY757010.1, read as the reverse complement.
CCGAAGGCTCGTTTCATAAATTTCATATGAAATGACCACTCGTGTAATGGTTTGCAAAATGTGTAGCAATTTTCTAAACAAATTTGTATAAATATCTCAACCTGACAACTCTAACTACTGAAAAGAACTCCTGCTACATAAGGCCTAAAAATAGCTGTGTTAACTCAGCAGGCACTCAACGTTGAACTAACGTTGAAACAACGTTGTTTCAACGTTCGTTCAACGTTAAGTCAACGTTTTGTGCCTGCAGGGTTTCGGCTAACATGCCGAAAACATTAGGGTCTGTAAGTCGAAAAAAAAACCGTTTTATTTTTTGTCAACTTTTTATTTGATGAGAAAAGAACAAAATCTTGGAAATGGATAAATTCAAACCATATTACCAGAACACTAAAGCAAGTAAGTAAGTAAGTAAGCCAAAAGGACAGTTACTTTCCCACAAAATGGCAATTTGCTATCCAAAACAAATTAATATAAGCGATACACACACTCAAAGACAAACCATAACAAAAATAAACCGCGACAGAAGAATCACCTTGGAACCAGGACCATAAAGTTAGTTCCTTTTTCCTTTTTTTTCCTTTTTCCTTTTTCCTTATTCGACTTATAAAATGTATCAGTGAATTGAAAAAGATTAATGATACCGAGAGACGTTTCATACAGAAATGTGCCTTATGACATGCACAGATAGTGCGGTTTTGAAATGCTACATGAAAAATGGACATTTCATGATTGTAAAACCACAAAAGTGAGATATGTCTAGAATGACTGTCAGAGTAATATTGGTCATAAAAAGCGACAGCAGACATCTGCAACCTAAGAAACTGTGGAGTTACAGGGTCATGAAAATCCAATAAGGAAAAAGGAAAAAAGTTTTTTCCTTATTCCTTTTTCCTTATTCGACCCCGAAACAGAATAAGTAAACTGAAAACGACTGATGATACTGAGAGTCGTTACATGCAGGAATGTGCCTTATGACATGCACAGATAGTGCGTTTTTGAATGGCGGCCTGAAAAAATGACATTAAATGAAGGTTAAACGACAAAAGTCAGATATGTCTAGAATGAATGTCAGAGTAAAACTATTCATAAAAAGAGACAGCAGACAGCTGCAACATAAGAAACTATGGAGTTACAGCGTCATGAAAATCGAATAAGGAAAAGGGAAACAGGAAAAAGGAAAAAGTTGACATTATATGAAGGTTAAACGACAAAAGTCATATATATCTAGAATGAATGCCAGAGTAAAACTATTCATAAAAAGAGACAGCAGACAGCTGCAACATAAGAAACTGTGGAGTTACAGCATCTTGAAAATCGAATAAGGAAAAAATTGACATTTCATAATTGAAAAACGACAAAAGTGAGAAATGTCTGGAATGAATGTCAGAGTAATACTAGTCATAAAAAGCGACAGCAAAAATCTGCAACCTAAGAAACGATGTAGTTACAGCGTCATGAAAATCGAATGAGGGAAAAGGAAAAAGGAAAAAAGTTGACATTATATGAAGGTTAAACGACAAAAGTCAGATATTTCTAGAATGAATGTCAGAGTAAAACTATTCATAAAAAGCGACAGCAGACAGCTGCAACATAAGAAACTGTAGAGTTACAGCATCTTGAAAATCGAATAAGGAAAAAAATTGACATTTCAAGATTGTAAAACGACAAAAGTGAGATATGTCTGGAATGAATGTCAGAGTAATACTAGTCATAAAAAGCGAGAGCAGACATCTGCAGCCTAAGAAACTATAGAGCTACAGCGTCATGAAAATCGAATAAGGAAAAAAGGAAAAAGGAAAAAAAAAAAGAAATTATATGAAGGTTGAACGACAAAAGTCAGATATGTCTATAATGAATGTCAGAGTAAAACTATTCATAAAAAGCGACAGCAGACAGTTGCAACATAAGAAACTTTGGAGTTACAGCATCTTGAAAATCGAATAAGGAAAAAATTGACATTTCATGATTGTAAAACGACAAAAGTGAGATATGTCTAGAATGAATGTCAGAGTAATACTAGTCATAAAAAGCGACAGTAGACATCTGCAACCTAAGAAACTATGGAGTTACAGCGTCATGAAAATCGAATAAGGAATAAGGAAAAAGGAATAAGGAAAAGGGAAAAAGGAATAAGGAAAAAGGAATAAGGAAAAAGGAAAAAAGGAACTAACTTTATGGTCATCTTGGAACGGTCAGTGAAACACTTTATTTTAAGAGTGTGACTCAATTCGCGAACGAATCTTCCTTGAGGCCCTCTGCAAAACAACATATATATACAAATATATACAAGATAAGGTCTAAAAAATAGCCTTGTTCCGCTGACATGCCGAAAAGATAGGGTCGGTAGGTCGATTAAACTTTTTACTTTTGTCATTTTTGTATTTGATGGAAAAAGAGCAAAAATCTTTAAAAGGGCTTAATTAATAGCCATATTACCAGAAAGGATTCAAATGAGGAGGTTTAGAGCATCGAGGAAGCAAAAGAACAGGATTTCAAGTATTATTTTTGCTTTTTGACAGTTTTTATATATATTTTATCAAAAGTGCTTGAAAATATTAAGGTCGGTAGGTAAGAAAATATTTGTTTTTTTTTTTTCTGGATGGCCATAAAAATTGCAGGGTCGGCACAAAAATCAGGGTAGGTCGGGTAAGCGGAAACAAAGCTATTTTTAGGCCTAACAAAATAATGAGGATATGTGGATCAAGGAGCAAAAAGTACAGGACTGTAAGACTGTAAGTATTAGTTTTGCTATTTATGTCAATTTTATTAATTTCTCCACGGCCCCCGCCCATCGGGGCTTGAAGAAATATATGGGCTGCATGATGCCTCCACGCAGAGCTGAAACCGACCCGCACACGAGTACTGGTGAACAGCTTAGAGGAACTAAGCCTGCCCAGGCAAATCGGTGCGAGTCGGCCCGTCCATGCTTATAAACCCTATTGGTTTCATTGGGCGGCAGGGCTTGAGATGTCATTTCATCTCAATGTCGGGTAAAAGTCCCACAAATGGGAAGCAACGTCTCCAAAATGACCTTTACAGTGTTGACGGGAACATTAAACTTCAAATCAAACAAACAAACAGCTACACAACACTCTAATGTCAATGCGACAAGAATAGCACCTGGGTATTTGCGCGATATGACATCAGCAACATAACTAAGATTCATATGGTAACTTTTGGTCGATTGTTAAAATGTGGATATATATCATACTGCTAAATCCGATGCGACAAAATAGCGCATAACATTAGGAAAACATGTCCGTAAGAAATAATGGCGTCGAACATGGTGTCAGAAAATGATAAATATTAGGTAAAAATGATAACATCTTTATTATTTCTGCTTTCAACATAGAATGTGGGTGCTAGTTAGAATGAGGCGGTTCTAACGAGTACCCACAATCTATGTTTTTGAGCAAAAATAAGGCAGATAATGTACACCCCCGTAAAGCCCTATTTTCTCTATATAAAGTGGGGTTTAGGGGGTCTTCATTTCATGGACTTGTTATCGTGATGAACTGATCTAGAGACCAATCTTCTGTTATCTACATTTTTCTATTTTTACGGGATCACTTGTTTCGAGTCGATTGGTAATCAGGTGGGCGGAAACCGGAGTTACCGAAAAAACAACACCCGACCTTTCGTTGCAGAACTTGTCATCTCACATGTGACCCGAGCGAGGCTCGAACAACAGCGGTGAGCTACCCACCAAGCCACGGGGACCAGTTATCGTTACTTTTACGATTGAGTGTAATAGTCAATCAGTGTATAGTATTTGAGCCAGCGCATGACAAAATGTACAATAAGTCTTGAGCGGCCAGCGAAGACTCAGATCAGCCTGCGCATTCGCGCAGTCTGATCAGAGTCTTCGCTGATCGCATGTACCGACTTTAGGCTCTATGCAAAGAGATATAAGCAAAAGGTCTTGTCATAGTGGATGGAGGCGCAGGTTGATTTGAGTCTCTGCTGGTCGCATTGGTCTTATTGCAGGTTTTGTCATGCGCTGGCTCATTTTTTTTTTTTTTTGTACATTGGAGTATAACCACCTCTCCCTGCCAAACTACAATTTGTCGGGTTTTATTGTCATAGCCACCAAATTTATGGCGTATTTTCGGAATAGCGATCCTTTGAAAATAATAGAATTTCCTGTTATTGTATGCTCCATTACTTGCATTTTAACCCATTTCAACTGAATAGAACATGCATTAGGAGTCCATTTCGAAATTCAGGGAAATTAACATATTATTTTCAAACAATTATTTAGAAAATGACTGCATTTTTTTGCATCCACGATGAAGGCCCTGTTCAACCACCTCTTTCTGCGGGGTTGCACCTGGGCCTGTACTGCTGACCAATAACCGTTTCGGGGTATCTAGATAACTTTACATGCAAATGGAGGAACGTGTTTATTGACAGCTTTTAGATATCGATGCACCATGTGATGTTCACGATTGAGTGTATTGACAATGATGTCATTGCTTGCAATTTCCTGGAAATCAAAAAGTACAATTGATCTTCATTGGCTCTAACAGCTTTTGGACCATGAACATTTATTCAGACGTGTTTAGTTTTAGCCACTGAAGTTTATTCAAAGCGCCATGTCAGGGGACGTAATGAGTACATATAACTTGTTCAACATGATTATCATTTGGGGAAGTAATCGGCGGTTTGACGGTGGGAAATTTCGTTTAAGAAAAAAAAACAAGAGGGTCATGATGGCCCTGGGTCGCTCACCTGTTTCATAGGGTAACAAGTGGGCCCGGGGGAGAGTCATTATTAGCCTCAGGGATTTGCATAATCTTGGTAGTGGTCTAAAAGGTGAAATTTCATACCAAATATCAAAGACTGGAGCTTTCTAGTATCAGACAAGAAGATTTTTAAAGGTTATCCTTATATAAGTCTAAATAAACTCTGCGGACCCAGGGGCAGGGGCATTTTTTGGCCCCGGGGCTATAATTTGAACAATCTTGGTAGAAATCCGGCTCTTTAGTTGGGTTGCTATGGCAACTTAAGTTTCATACCAAATATCAAAGACCTTGGCCTTCTGGTTTCAGACAAGAAGATTTTCAAAGGTTTCCCCAATATAAGTCTATGTAAAACAAATGGAATCTGGGATGGGCCCATAATTGACCCCAGGACACTATTTTGAACAATTTTGGTAGAGGTCCATGAAGCTTCATACCAAATATCAAAGACCTTGGCCTTCTGGTTTCAGACAAGAAAATTTTCAAAGGTTTTCCCTACATAAGTCTATGTAAAACCAGTGGGCACTAGGGTGGGCCTATTTTGGCCCCAGGGCTATAATTTGAACAATCTTGGTAGAGGTCTAATAGACAAAGCTTCATACCAACTATCAAAGACCTGAGCCTTCTGGTTTTAGACAAGGAGATTTTTAAAGGTTTTCCCTATATAAGTCTATGTAAAACCAGTGGGCCCCGTGGCGGAGCCATGGGCCTTGGGGTTTCGGAGAAGAAGATTTTGTACAGTTTTCGCTATATAAGTTTATGCAGAACCAAAGGGCCCCGGGGCGGGAGCAGTTTTGGATCAAGGGCTATAATTTGAACAATCTTGGTAGAGGTCTACTAGATAAAGCTACACATCAAATATCAAAGACCTTGGCCTTGTGGTTTCAGAGTAGAAGATTTTTAAAGATTTCCCCTATATAAGCCTATGTATTATCAAAGGGCATGGGGTGTGGGCATTTGTGGCCCCAGGGCTATTATTTGTATAGTCTTGGTAGAGGTCCACTAGATGAAGCTTCATACCAAATATCAAAGACCTGGGCCTTACGGTTCCAGAGAAGAAGATTTTTAAAGATTTTCACTATATAAGCCTATGTAAAAACAAAAGGGCCCCGGGGCGGCGGCATTATTGGACCCTAGGCTATTTGAACAATCCTGATAGAGGTGCACTAGATGAAGTTTCACACCAAATATCAAAGACCTGGGCCTTGCGGTTTCAGAGAAGATTTTTATTTTATTTTTTTTCTATATAAGTCTATGTAAAACCCAAGGGCCCCGAGGTGGGAGGCATTTTGGGCCCGAGGGCTATAATTTGAACATTCTTTTTAGAAGTCCACTAGATTAAGTTCCATACCAAATATCAAAGACCTAGATGAAGCTTCACACCAAATATCAAAGACCTGGGCCTTGTGGTTTCAGAGAAGAAGATTTTCCCTATATAAGCCTATGTAAAACCAAAGTTTATTCAAAGCGCCATGTCAGGGGGCGTAATGAGTACATATAACTGTATTCAACATTATCATTTGGGGAAGTAATCGGCGGTTTGACGATCGGAAATTTCGTTTTAGAAAAAAACAAGAGGGTCATGATGGCCCTGGGTCGCTCACCTGTTTCATAGGGTAACAAGTGGGCCCGGGGGAGAGCCATTATTAGCCCCAGGGCTATAATTTGCATAATCTTGGTAGTGGTCTAAAAGATGAAATTTCATACCAAATATCAAAGACTGGAGCTTTCTAGTATCAGACAAGAAGATTTTTAAAGGTTATCCTTATATAAGTCTAAATAAAACCTGCGGACCCCGGGGCAGGGGCATTTTTGGCCCCAGGGCTATAATTTGAACAATCTTGGTAGAAATCCGGCTCTTTAGTTGGGTTGCTATGGCAACTTAAGTTTCATACCAAATATCAAAGACCTTGGCCTTCTGGTTTCAGACAAGAAGATTTTCAAAGGTTTTCCCAATATAAGTCTATGTAAAACAAATGGAATCTGGGATGGGCACATGTTTGACCCCAGGACACTATTTTGAACAATTTTGGTAGAGGTCCACTGCATGAAGCTTCATACCAAATATCAAAGACCTTGGCCTTCTGGTTTCAGACAAGAAGATTTTCAAAGGTTTTCCCTACATAAGTCTATATAAAACCAGTGGGCACCAGGGTGGGCCTATTTTGGCCCAAGGGCTATAATTTGACAATCTTGGTAGAGGTCTAATAGACAAAGCTTCATACCAACTATCAAAGACCTGAGCCATCTGGTTTTAGACAAGGAGATTTTTAAAGGTTTTCCCTATATAAGTCTATGTAAAACCAGTGGGCCCCGTGGCGGATCCATGGGCCTTGGGGTTTCGGAGAAGAAGATTTTGTACAGTTTTCGCTATATAAGTTTATGCAGAACCAAAGGGCCCCGGGGCGGGAGCAGCTTTGGATCAAGGGCTATAATTTGAACAATCTTGGTAGAGGTCTACTAGATAAAGCTACACATCAAATATCAAAGACCTTGGTCTTGTGGTTTCAGGGTAGAAGATTTTTAAAGATTTCCCCTATATAAGCCTATGTATTACCAAAGGGCATGGGGCGGGGGCATTTGTGGCCCCAGGGCTATTATTTGTATAGTCTTGGTAGCGGTCCACTAGATGAAGCTTCATGCCAAATATCAAAGACCTGGGCCTTACGGTTCCAGAGAAGAAGATTTTTTAAAGATTTTCACTATATAAGCCTATGTAAAAACAAAAGGGCCCCGGCGCGGCGGCATTATTGGACCCTGGGCTATTTGAACAATCCTGATAGAGGTGCACTAGATGAAGTTTCACACCAAATATCAAAGACCTGGGCCTTGCGGTTTCAGAGAAGATTTTTATTTTTTTTTTTTTCTATATAAGTCTATGTAAAACCCAAGGGCCCCGGGGTGGGAGGCATTTTTGGCCCGAGGGCTATAATTTGAACATTCTTTTTAGAAGTCCACTAGATTAAGTTCCATACCAAATATCAAAGACCTAGATGAAGCTTCACACCAAATATCAAAGACCTGGGCCTTGTGGTTTCAGAGAAGAAGATTTTCCCTATATAAGCCTATGTAAAACCAAAGTTTATTCAAAGCGCCATGTCAGGGGGCGTAATGAGTACATATAACTGTATTCAATATTATCATTTGGGGAAGTAATCGGCGGTTTGACGATCGGAAATTTCGTTTTAGAAAAAAACAAGAAGGAGGAGATGTTGTTTGAAGATTTTTCTATTTTTAGATCTGGCGGTGCAAAACCGTTTTAGCAATTCTGGTAGGGAGTCACCCAAGGACATTTCCGTGAAATTATTTTGAAATTGGGCCTATTTTTAGCTCTGGTGGCCATTTTATTCAGCGGAGCAGAACCATTTTCGCAATTTTGGTAGAGGGTCACCTCAAGAACATTTCTGTGAAATTATTTTGAAACCAAATCAAAGGGCTTTAAAGGTTTTTCTTTTTTCAGCTCTGGTGGCCATTTTGTTCAGCAGAGCGGAACCATTTTAGCAATTTTGGTAGAGGATCACCTTAGGAACATTTCTGTGAAACTATTTTGAAATCATGCCAAAGGGCTTGGTTGGGGGGGGGGCGGATGTCGTTTAAAGGTTTTTTTTCTATTTTTAGCTCTGGCGGCCATTTTGTTCAGCCGAGTGGAACCATTTTAGCAATTTTAGTAGAGGGTCAACTTAGGAACATTGCTGTGAAATTATTTCGAAATCAGGTAAAAGGGCTTGGAGGAGATGCCGTTCAAAGGTTTTTTTCTATTTTTAGCTCTGGCGGCCATTTTGTTCAGCGGAGCGGAACCATTTGAGCAATTTTGGTAGAGGGTCATCCAAGGAACATTTCTGTGAAATTATTTTGAAATCGGGCCAAAGGGCTAGGAGGAGATGTCGTTTAAAGTTTTTTTTTCTATTTTTAGCTCTGGTCGCCATTTTGTTCAGCGGAGCGGAACCATTTTAGCAATTTTGGTAGAGGGTCATCCAAGAAACATTTCTGTGAAATTATTTTGAAATCGGGCCAAAGGGTTAGGAGGAGATGCCCTTTAAAGGGTTTTCTATTTTTAGCTCTGGTGGCCATTTTGTTCAGAGGAGCGGAACCATTTTAGCAATTTTGGTAAAGGGTCTCCCAAGGAACATTTCTGTGAAACTACTCGTATTTTGAAATCCATTCACCGGTTTAGGAGGAAATGTCATTTAAGTGAATTGCTGACGACGCACGACGTACGACATTATTTTTATTTTATTTCCATTATAAGGGGCCTCTGATTTTTTTTCTAAAACGGAACTTCCGACCGTAAAACCGACCGATTTAAGGTCCATTTCCATTATAAGGGGCCTCTGATTTTTTTTTCTGATTTTTGTTCTATGTGTTGTAAAGTTTAAAAAAAATCCTATACTTAGACCATGATAAGATTCTGCGGCATCTGGTCTGGGCCTACACTGTTTGACATTGTCCCTTTGAAATATCGCTAGGCTTGTATGAATTAGTACGCCGGTTTCGAATCAAAGGTTAGAAGCACGAGTTTGTTCGTTTGAATTGAGATTTAACATCCCCGTAAACGCAATTTAGGTCATTTTTGAAAAGTTGCTTCCAATTTTGTGGGATTTCTACCTGACATTGAGATGAAATGACACCTCAAGCCTGGTCACCCAATGAAACCAAAATGGTTTATACGCATGGACGATCTGACTCGCATCACTTTGCCTGGGCAGGCTTAGACCTTCTAGGCAGTTTACCAGTACTCATGTGTGGTCGGTTTCAGCTGTGCGTGGAAGCACCATGCGACCCATATCTATTTCTCCTAGCCCCGATTGGCGGGGCCTTGAAAGGCATTAGTGTATGTGTTTAGCCAATCCGTATGAAACTCGGTAGACTGTAAGACTGCTTTGAGCATGGTATCTGCGCGGCTACAGCCGACAAAGTATCAAGAGATTTATTGCCTGGTTATGGCTTGCTTTTCCTTTTTCCGTGAAATTACGCCAATATTGTTTCCCCCGACTCAAAATATAGTGTATATAGACCCGTGAAAAGGGAGGTAGCAAAAAGAGAACACCCTGATCACCAGGAGGCGCCCGCTGAATGTATACAGTGGGAGCTGTGGGTTATAGTCTTTCAAAACGCAGTGAGACTTGAATGCACTTTAAATTTTGGACTAGTCCGCGTTTTAGGTAAATCGCCTTCAGTTGGGATTTTAATTTGGGCGATATAGTTTTACTGAGGATCGTACTGCATCATATTAACCACTTGGCCACGAATTCTGCATAATGGCAGTATCAAAGAACTTATTTACAATTTTAAAATCCTGTGAAAAAAGAAATCCGAAACCTGCTTCGCCTAAACCATGGAATAGCCTTAGCACGCTTGAACGTTGAACTCTCAAAGGTCGTTGATAAACTACAATTGTATCGATTCCTGATCATTGCCTGCACTTCTGTTTTGTTTACATAAGTAGATATGAAATACATAACATTCACCCTTGAAACCCGACCCCGCCCATCTTGGCTTGGAGAAATAGATTGGGCTGCATGATGCTTCCACGCAGAGCTGAAACCAACCGTGCATGAGTACTGGTAACAGCTTAGAGAGCATTAGCCTGCCCAGGCAAAGTGATGCGAGTCGGACCGCCCCTTTGGTTTGTTTGGGCGACAGGGATTGAGATGTCATTTCATCTCAATGTCGGGTGAACGTCCCACAAAATTGGAAATTACCTAAATAGTGTGAATTAGGGTAAAATAGGATGAATTGTTTTGTTTGAATTGAGGTTTTACGTCCCGTAAAACCTCAATTCAAACAAAACAGTTCACCCTTTAAACTGGTAGTTAAACGGTCAATGTCATCTGACCGTCAAGAAACGTTTCAGGGCCTGAATCCCCAATGCTTCATATCAAGTGCCATGGTCATTGGCCTTTTGGATTTTATATTTCAGTTCAAATCTCCGTCTATGTTAGCAGCCATATAAATGAAGCAGCTGCCATAATCAGCGAGTATTTTGATTAATTACTGACATTATAAAGGCTTCCACACAAAAGGGACGTCCTTCAAAATAAGCATCTGAAACTGAAGTATCTCAGGATGCGTACAAAGTGAAGAATAAGCCTAATAATAAATAAGTTTTATGGAAAAGTAATCCTTTGGAAGCAATGACAATAACACAGAACTGACACAGGAGATGATTTTGTCAAGCCTTGCATCACGTGAACAAGTCCGTGAAATGAACACCCCACTAAACTCCAATTAATATAAAGAAAACTGGGGTTTAAGGGGTTATACATTATTTTTCTTATTTCCATTCCAAGCCATAGGTTGTGGGTACTCGTTAGAACGGCATCAGTGAGGCCGTGCTAACGAGCACCCAAGACCTATGCAGTAGAATTAAGAAAATTATCACGGAGTAGAATTGAAAAGTAGCCATTTTGGTGATGTGAAAAAATGCACTATGTAGCACGGGTACCGTAATGGGCTTACCATCAGATCCTGCACCATAGCTTTGTATTTACTTCTTCTGCTGTCAGATATTTGTCAATAAATAGTGTTTAACCCATTTAGTACTGGAAACACCAAAACGGGTAGTTGGCAAACAGTTCCGGTCCAGATCAGACGCCGCAGAATGCGGCGTCTGATCAGGGCCTACACTATTTGCAAAAAGTTAGCCAATTTTCAAATAGATTTTTAAGAAAACACAACTTGACACCCCTAAATTTGGAAGTTGACTCCTGCTATACATAAGGAACAGGCTACCAGTTGATCTCGTCCTGGTTTCTGATCTTGACTCTTTCAAGATAAGAGTCAGCTCGATCAACCACAGGCTCCCTTAAAGGTGCATTATTGAGCTACCAGGTCTCATTTTTTTCTGGTTTTTATCTTCACTCCTTTGTCATGTGTACACTTTTGGAGCCAAATACAGCTTCAGAACTTTGTGAAAAAGGTCGTTTTCATTCGTGTTTACCCTTCGCTCTGAACATGTGTTCGGAATTTCTGTTCTAAAAATAAATCTTTCACTTTACACATACATGGCGACAGTATCGTCTCTGAGTGTCGTTACTTATGGCATGGTATTCAGCGTCATATTTTTTCCGATTCAGGGATGGCCTAAGCAAACAAGGCCAAAAATGAACGTCGCATAGCGTCTTATATGGGGATTATATTTTTGTCACGAACTAAAAATAGATCTAACTAGTGTTCGAAACCTAGTTAGGGAATCCCTCTCAAACTCGTTTACCTGTCTTTGCATAAAATGCATTCATTTGTATTGTTTTAAAGAAAAATACCGGCTATATGTATTTTATTTTTGGAAGCATTTTTACCGATAGCTCAATAATGCACCTTTAAGGTAATACTGTTTTTATCCTGCTTTTAAACTCAATAGCTCAATAATGCACCTTTAAGGTAATACTGTTTTTATCCTGCTTTTAAACTCTCCTTACTAACACCCAAAATCTTTCATCTATGCTCACCTTTCTTTATTCTTTTAACTCGTTTACTTTATTTACTAACACATATGCGCAACCATACTAATAACACTCGGATGAGGATTGATAATGATAGATAGACAGATAGAGAGAGATAGATAGGAGAAAGATTCCATTTGGTACAAAAAGGGTAAAGCCAACTGAGAAGTGTCAAGTGGACAAAGTTTTTTCTGGGCCAGACTTGCTAGTTTCGGCCAATTAGGCCTCATCAGTGACCCTCACATATCTTCAAAATTCCGCAATGGAATCAATGATCCCAAAGGACTAGAAAATATAACCCACACTATGACGGCCTCTCAAGTCTGCCTAAAGATACGTTGTATCAATATAATTTAACCAAGCGTCAGCTGCAAGAATTTGCTTGACGAGCGATTTTTTTCTTTTCTGTCACAGAGCTAAAATCAGCCATTTCCCGATTAATGATCTTTAAATGCGTGTGCGCATACCTATGAAGCTGTCCCAAGGTATGTGCTTATGCGCAGGATCGCGTGAGCAATAATGCAACAAGAGGCTCAATGAGCCTAACCGCTCACCTGAGGAACATTCTAGTTAGCTGTTTGACTCATGGTTTTGAGCATAATTTTTTTTTTGAAGTTCTTGTCAATTTGGACCCTAGGGGCAGGTTTGGTTGGATTAATGTAGGGGATCACTTGACATTGCTACATGCTTAATATGTAAGCTCTGGGCCTAGTGGTTTCAGAGAAGGAGATTTTTGAAGTTTTTTTTTTTCCATTATAAGTCTATGGGGACTAAGGGGCCCCGTGGTGTGGCCAGTTTAGACCCCAGGGGCATGATTGGCACAATTTATGTAGGGGACCACTTGACATTACTACATGCTTAATATGTAAGCTCTGGGCCTAGTGGTTTCAGAGAAGAAAATTTTTTAAGTTTGTCCCATTGTAAGTCTATGGGAGGTATATGTTGCCATGGCAACACCAGTTTCAATCTGAATTACCCAAAGACATCTTCTCCCCCAATTGGATAATGCTTCTCATGAAATTTAATCATGATTGGCCAAGTGGCTTTAAAGATATACTTATTTGAAAATGTGAACGGACCATTGGCATACCAATACCTCACATGAGCCTTCGGCTCAAGTGAGCTAATTTTACTGGCGGTTTCAGAGAAGAAGATTTTTTAAGCTTTTTATTCATTATAAGTCTATGGGGGCTAAGGGGCCCAAGGGCGTGGCCAGTTTAGACCCCAGGGGCATGATTGGCACAATTTATGTAGGGGAGCACTTGACATTGCTACATGCTTCATATGTAAGCTCACGGCCTAGTGGTTTCAGAGAAGAAGATTTTTTTAGTTTTTTTTTTCCATTATAAGTCGGGGGGGGGGGGTAAGGGGCCCCGGGGCGTGGCCAGTTTAGACCCCAGGGGCATGATTGGCACAATTTATGTAGAGGACCACTTGACATTGCTACATGCTTAAAATGTTAGCTCTGTGCCTAGCGGTTTCATAGAAGAAGATTTTTAAAGCTTTTTTTCCATTATAAGTCTATGGGGGCTAAGGGGCACCAGGGCATGGCCAGTTTAGATCCCAGGGGCATGATTGGCACAATTTATGTAGGGGACTACTTGATATTGCTACATGCTTAATATGTAATCTCTGGGCTTAGTGGTTTCAGAGAAGGAGATTTTTGAAGTTTTTTTTCCATTATAAGTCTATGGGGGCTAAGGGGCCCCAGGGCGTGGCCAGCTTAAATCTCAGGGGCATGATTGGCATAATTTATGTAGGGGACCACTTGACATTGCTACATGCTTAATATGTAAGCTCTGGGCCTAGTGGTTTCAGAGAAGAAGATTTTTAAAGTTTTTTTTTTCCATTATAAGTCTATGGGAGCTAAGGGGCCCCGGGGCGTGGCCAGTTTAGATCCCAGGGGCATGATTGGCACAATTTATGTAGAGGACCACTTGACATTGCTACATGCTTAATTTGAAAGCTCTGTGCCTAGCGGTTTCAGAGAAGAAGATGTTTTAAGCTTTTTATTTCCATTATAAGTCTACAGGGGTTAAGGGACCCCGGGGCGTGGCCAGTTTAGACCCCAGGGGCATGATTGGCACAATTTATGTAGGGGACCACTTGACATTGTTACATGCTTAAAATGTAAGCTCTGTGCCTAGTGGTTTCAGAGAAGAAGATTTTTTAAGCTTTTTTTTTTAATTATAAGTCTATGGGGGCTAAGGGGCCCCAGGGCGTGGCCAGTTTAGATCCCAGGGGCATGATTGGCACAATTTATGTAGGGGACCACTTGACATTGCTACATGCTTAATATGTAAGCTCTGGGCCTAGTGGTTTCAGAGAAGAAGATTTTTTAAGCTTTTTTCGATTATAAGTCTTTGGGAGCTAAGGGGCCCCGGGGCGTGGCCAGTTTAGACCCCAGGTGCATGATTGACACAATTTATGTAGAGGACCACTTGGCATTGCTACATGCTTAATATGTAAGCTCTGTGCCTAGCGGTTTCAGAGAAGAAGATTTTTTAAGCTTTTATTTCCATTATAAGTCTATGGGGGTTAAGGGACCCCGGGGCGTGGCCAGTTTAGACCCCAGGGGCATGATTGGCACAATTTATGTAGGGGACCACTTGACATTGCTACATGCTTCATATGTAAGCACAAGGCCTAGTGGTTTCAGAGAAGAAGATTTTTTTAGCTTTTTTCCATTAAAGGTCTATGGGGGATAAGGGGCCCCAGGGCGTGGCCAGTTTAGACCCCAGGGGCATGATTGGCACAATTTATAAAGAGGACCACTTGACATTGCTACATGCTTAATATGTAAGCTCAGTGCCTAGCGGTTTCAGAAGAAGATTTTTTAAGCTTTTATTTCTATGGGGAGTTAAGGGACCCCGGGGCGTGGCCAGTTTAGACCCCAGGGGCATGATTGGCACAATTTATGTAGGGGACCACTTGACATTGCTACATGTTTCATATGTGAGCCTTGGGCCTATTGGTTTCAGAGAAGAAAATTTTTTAAGTTTTTCCCATTGTAAGTCTATGGGAGCTATATGTTGCCATGGCAACAAGAGTTTCCATCTGATCTGCCCCAAAACATAATGCATCTTTTCCCCCAATCTGATAATGCTTCTCATGAAATTTAATCATGATTGGCCAATCGGCTTTAAAGATATACTTAGTTGAAAATGTGAACGGACGACGGATCATTGGCATACTAATACCTCATATGAGCCTTCGGCTCAGGTGAGCTAATAAATATCCTTATCTCATAAGGGGCCCATTTTTACCAATCTCTGGGCTAATGCAGCAGACGACAAACTGTTATTTTTATGCCCCCGCCATTGGAAGAATGGTGGAAAGGGCATATAGCGTTGCCCCTGTCTGTCCGTGCGTCCGAAACTTAAAACGCGGTCAATAATCTTGATGGATTTTAAAATTATTCTGCAGAAATGTTAACCACCATGAGACGACGTGTCAGGTGCAAAATCCAGGTCCGTACCTCCAAGGTCAAGGTCATACTTAGAGGTCAAAGGTCAAAAAAGGGTCCGAAACATAAATGCAGTCAATAACTTTCTTATTTCTGGATGGATTTTGAAATTACTTTGTAGAAATGTTAACTATCATGAGACGATGTGTCACGTGCAAAACCCAGGTCCGTACCTCCAAGGTCAAGGTCATACTTAGAGGTCAAATGTCAAAATAGGGTCCGAAACTTAAACGCAGTCAATAACTTTCTATGGCTGAATACGAACATAGACATATTTTCAGGCGGGGGCATCCGTGTCCTATGGACGCATTTACAGTTGTGTCTTACTTTTCCCCAGAAACAGGGTTTGACACTTCATGCAAATTTGCATGAAACGTCAACAATTTGGATGAAATGTCAAATCCTGTTTCCAATAAGACAATTTGTATGAAATGTTAAATCCTGTTTCCTATCAGACAATTTGTATGAAATGTCAAATCCTGTTTCCTACAAGACAATCTGGATGTAATGTAAAAT
Source organism: Lucinisca nassula (assembly GCA_963580285.1). NCBI lineage: Eukaryota > Metazoa > Mollusca > Bivalvia > Lucinida > Lucinidae > Lucinisca > Lucinisca nassula. The sequence goes on along the minus strand of OY757010.1, from coordinate 133,070,175 downwards.
CCCGTTGCCTATGAGAAAATTTGTATGAATGGTCAATCCTGTTTTCTGGGGGGAAAAATTAAGAAAATAATTTCATAATGTCATATGCAGAAAAAATACTCAGCACAAAGAGCATCATGAAGTGTTCATATGGCTTCCTTCTTCAGGAGAATGAACACATCTTTAAGGGGAGGTAATGCTTTATATTTTGTCTCCCTTAGCAACAGGTACTTACAATTAAGAAAAGAATTTTTTTCTTTCCTTTAGTCCCAAAAGTTGCCTCCCTGGTAAAAATGATGGAAAATATGCCAAGTGTATTATTTCCCCTTAACCCTATCCTGCTGAATAAATTAAACAACACTCACTTCAGATTTTCGACCAATCATATTAATTGATGTCATTCCTACCAATTTATGCATTTAATGTCAAACTTTGTAGATACTGATCAGATGGCTTCTTCAGAAGCCATCTGATCTGTATCTACACTATTTGGCAAGGTAGAGCATATCCTTGTTCAGCAGGGCAAGAGTTAAATCTTGGGCATTAAATCAAGGGGGCTTAGATTAAGCAGAACTCCTGTGTCAATTTTTCGAAGTTTATTTAAAAAGAAACATAAAAAACAAAACAATAACAAGTACATGGCCATTAGATGGCTGCATGTACAAAAAGAAGAAAAAACATCAAAGCAAAGTAAGAAGCAAATGGTTAAAACAGGAAGATTAAAGAACAGTCAAAACTGTCGTAGTGGTCACCTCTATAAAGCAACCAACCTGTCTTAAGCAAGCAAGCATTAAGTTCCCAAAAAGGCAGATGCACTAAAATTCACCTGTATTAAGCAAGCATCTGTCTTAAGCAAGCACATTTTGGCCATCCTTGAGATGCTTGCTTAACACAGGTTGGACTGTACAATCATAGCTCCTGATGAGGTGTAATAAGGAGACTCTTAGGATAAGTTTTCTCATTTATCCATTACTACATGTGGATACTTATAGAATCGCCTCCACAAAATTAAGATTACACAACTGTGTGACAAAGTGCAATCTTTCATTTCCCAAGAATGGCTAGTTTTTTTTAGAAAATTTGATATTTTCCTTATTTATACTCTGAACATAGGTTTTGGGTGCTCAGCAAAACTACCTCATAGAGGCGGTTGTGATGAGTACCCACAACGTATATCTTGGAGAAAAAACTATATAATCTATGTATTTTATTTGGCTATAATATGTTATCTAACAAACACAGTTTCTACTATGGACCCCTATAAATTGTTTATAAAGAAGTTGTGATGTACATGTCCATATTTTTTAATCTTCCTTATTAGACGCTAATGCAACTGATCATCTAAACCATTCTACACAGGATTGAATGTGAACAACAACACCATATGATTAATAATGATCCAGCAAACCCTACGTACAGTCTAACTTCAATGTCAAGAACACCTTTGGGACCCTGAAAATTTGTTCGAGATGAGTAGTTCGAAGCACCAAATCTGAATGATTTGAATATATCTTTTCAATGTTCTATAACATAACAGTATGATGTGTGGACTCATTAGAGACCCCAGCTAGAGTGTTTTAGGAAGCTGGAGTGTTTTACTTACATTTCATTGATGGTGTATATGTGTTTCTGATGAGTGCACACATTATACCTTGTATGTTTTGTGTGTTCATTAGAATGGCCTCATTGAGGTGATTTTAATGAGTGCACATAGCACACCTTTTCACAACAAATATAAAAGAAAACAAAAATTCTGCAAAAGACTATGTTGCTCCTGTATTATAAACTTGGCCATTTGGATGAGCTCTAGGATGGTCGCATATGTTGACAGTTTGACCAACAGACAAAGGGATGAACGAACTGACAGAATTTGGACTCCTATATTGTGCCAGGCTAATAGCAGGCGTGACAAAACTGACCCAAATTATCCCTACTCTTTTATCTGGAGCTCTGAGAAAATTTACTATGGATCAAAAAAAAAGTTTGAAACAAGCATGGTAAATGAGCCATCAATGTTAGAGCCATTGAAGTTTAACTGTGTATAAAGAAAAGTGGGGTACAAAGGGGCTTGTTTTTATTTCTATGTGCATTTCATATGCATGTTACCTTAAAACTGATTGATTGTGTTGGGGTTGAACAACGCATCAACCCTTGTGTGTTATTTTGTTTTGTCTTCCAGGGACCAGTTGTTTAAAACTAATGATGTTAGTTAGCGCACAGTTAAAACTTTGATCATTAAATATGGCAAATATACTAATATTTTTGCAGAAAAAAATGAGAGCAGCTTTTGCAAATGCAAAAGCTGCTCTCATTTTTTTTTCAGCAAAAATACTACATTTGGAATTGGACTTGCTAGAGATGTAAACAGTTTCACCACTAAAAAGCTTGTTAAGCTTACAATGCTTTGGACCACTGGTCCCAGGTCTCTTTGCAGAGTAAGCCCCCGCCCATAGGGGCTTGAAGAAATATAAGGGCTGCATGATGCTTCCACGCAGAGCTGAATCCGGCCCGCACACTGGTACTGGTAAACCGCTTGGAGGATCTAAGCCTGTCCAGGAACCGCGGTGTGAGGCGAAGCGTCCATGCTAATAAACCCTATTGGTTTCATTGGGCGACAGGGCTTGAGATGTCATTTCATCTCAATGTCAGGTAAAAGTCCCACAAAATTGGAAGCAACGTCTCCAAAATGACCTTTACAGTGTTGACGGGGACGTTAAACCTCAAATCAAACAAACAAACTCTTTGCAGAGTGGATGGATTAAAAAGATTGTTTGCTAGTTGTGTATGTGTTCTAGTAGTTTTGTCATGACCCGCCTCATATAATATGGACTAACCTAGTTCTCTGTCATTTATAAATGGCATTTTTAAGCTTTCCATCTTCAGTACCTCTGAGTTGCATGTTTTAGTAGGTTTTGTCATGACCCCCCTCATATAATATGGACGAATCTAGGTCTCTGTCATTTATAAATGGCATTTTTAAGCTTTCCATCTTTAGTACCTCTGAGTTGCATGTTTTAGTAGGTTTTGTCATGACCCCCCCTCATATAATATGGACGAATCTAGGTCTCTGTCATTTATAAATGGCATTTTTAAGGTTTCCAGCTTCAGTACCTCTGAGTGGCATGTTTTAGTAGGTTTTGTCATGACCCGCCTCATATAATATGGACGAACCTAGGTCTCTTGTCATTTATAAATGGCATTTTTAAGGTTTCCAGCTTCAGTACCTCTGAGTGGAATGTTTTAAAGGTTAATTTATCAGAGACAATTGCTTCAGTTAAGAACAAACCAGGTTAACTAAGGGATAGCTTTCCTTACTTGCTAGAAACATAAAAGTGGGTACCACACTTGTTCGAATTGCCTAATGGAGGAGATTCAAATATTATGATAACACATCCGTGAGAAATAGAGCATTTTTTATCGTATCTCCAAAACAGTCATTCTTCTGATGACATTTTGTGACATTTGTCTTATTTATACTCCAAAAATAGGCTGTGGGTGCTCGTTAGAACCGCCTAATTGAGGCCATTCTAATGAGCATCCACAACCTATGTCTTAAAAAGAAATTAGAAAAATAATATAAACCCTGTAAACCCCAGTTGTGTCTATACAAAGTGGCTGCCCCCGCCCAACGGGGCTTGAAGAAATATATGGGCTGCATGATGCTGCCACGCAGAGCTGAAACCGACCCTCACACAAGTACTGGTAATCTGCTCAGAGGATCTAAGCCTGCCCAGGCAAAGCGGTGCGTGTTGGCCCGTCCATGCTTAAAAACCCAATTGGATTTATTGGGCGGCAGGGCTTGAGGTGTCATTTCATCTCAAAGGCTGGTAAAAGTCCCACAAAATTAGAAGCAACATCTCCAAAATGACCTTTACAGTGTTGACGGGGACGTTAAACCTCAATCAAATGAAACAAACATAATACAGAGTGGGGTTTAGAGGGGTGTTCATGTCACAGACTTGTTAGAAACATATGATGTGGGTACTTGATAGAATCAATTCATCAAGATGTTAACAAATATCCACAACATATGCTTTTAATTGACAAATAAGAAAAAATATCCCAAATTACCCTTGTAACTCCTCTTAAACTGAAGCCATGGAAGACAAAACAGAAGGTAACACTGCATGGATTAAAGCACATCTCATACTTGCTGAAGTAGAAAAGTTTGCATGTAATGTAAGTGTAGGAGAAAATTTTTAAAAATCTAAAACCAAATTTCACACTTAATTCAAAAGACAAAAGTTTTTAATGATAAAATAACGCAAAACAATGGAACACATGGAAATATAAAATGCTGTACCGGAATACAACAATGAAACAGCTTGATTACTAATCAGCAGTCCTTTGAAATGAATAAACACACTTCAAGGGGAGACAAACTTGTCAACAAACTTTATGGTTCCTTTGTCAACAGGGTCCTACTCAAAAAGGGAAGAATTTGCTCCTCTGGAGCAAATTCTTTCCTTTTAGAGTTGGAACCCATTTTTGAAAAGCGCCTGGTTAACATGAAAGAATACAGAAGTGGTGAAAGTGGTCTCCCTTGTGAGATTATACAAAATACTACAAGCAATAACCAGAGGAAGAGGCAAGATGCATTTTTTCATTTTCAGTTGTGAGGATGATATATTTTTGACTCCCGCTTCATCATCAAAATGCATGCAACAGGCAGGTGTTACAATCTCAAGTTATTGCTGTGTGTGCCCCAAGTGTGTGTGTGTAGTTATATGCCGCGTTATTATAACACAGCCATGCAATATTCCTCATCTCCCGGCAAAATGGTCAATTATCTGATGATTTTTTTTTTCTAATCTCTGTTCAAAACAAAGGTTGTGGGTGCTCATTAGAACTGACTGAGACAGTTCTGAACAAGTACCCACAATCTACAGTGTGCTTCAATGGCTCAAACACCTTTGGGACAATGTCACATTGAACATCGGTTCGAGGCAGAGGTAGTTCGAGCCAATGAGTGTTACTTCTAGGAAGCATAACTAGATACTTTTGGACATCTTTTAGGTGTTCGATAATGAAAATGTATGCTGTGTGTAGTCATTAGAATCGCCTCGATTAGTCATTAGAATCGCCTCATCGAGGCGATTCTAATGAGTACACACAGCATACATTTGCAAAATAAAAGAGGAAAATCTCCTAAATTATCCCCCTACTATTTCTTAAGTACAGCCAGAATTTCCCCTAGGGGCTAAAGAACAGGTTCGACTCAGCAATGGTAAATGAGCCATCGGTGTTCGAGCCATCAAAGTTCTACTGTATGTCTTGGAGCTAAGATAAGGAACTGTAAGCCACACTTTGCCCTATATAAAATGGGGTTAAGAGGAGAGTTCATTTACATTGACTTGTTCATCACGTGAACAAGTCCGTGAAATGAAGACCCCCCTAAACCCCACTTTATATAGAGAAAACTGGGGTTTACGGGGATATTCATTATTTTTCTTATTTCTGCTCCAAGACATAGGTTGTGGGTACTCGTTAGAACTGCCTCACTGAGGCGGTTCTAACGAGCAGACACAACCTATGTTTTGAGCATTTATAGGAAAAATATCAAGGATTTTCATCAGAAAAGTAGCCATTTCGGAGATGTGAAAAATGCTCAATGTCGCACGGGTGTGTTATCATAATGTTAACCTGCAGAGTTATAATCAGATAGATACTGCAGTGTGTGTGTGTGTGTGTGTGTGTGTGTGTGTGTGTGTGTGTGTGTGTGTGTGTGTGTGTGTGTGTGTGTGTGTGTGAGAGAGATCCTCATCTTTCTAGCGTACAAATCCCAGAAACACCTTCAATTATGCATCTTATCTCTTTTTGTCTGGTACTAAACACAATTGGTGGTCAACAGCCACACCTACCCATAAATCTGCAATAGCCCTATAAAGTATTATTTCAAATGAGAAAATATTAACAAACTCTTCAAAATACACACAAAAAGTACTAGACATCAGTTCATATACACGTACACTTAATGGCAAATACCAAAGGGGGAAATAATCATTTTTTATTTATTTTTTTTTTTTTATTAAATTTGTTTACATGTTTTATGTATTTTTTTTGTATTTTCATTTTTATGCATCCTTTTTTTTAATTATCTATTTTTTAATTTTATTTTCATGATTAAACATATATTTTCATCTTGCAGAATAAGGGATATGGATTTTTTTTTTATTATTATTGTTTTAATTATTATTTTATAACATTCATCTTCTTCAAAATTCCTGTAACTGATTATCAAGGTTAACATGTTACACATTTTCACTGACTACTCATCTAAACAACATAAACATGATAAATCAAAGCTGGAGGAAAATTACATACAGACGAACTTCAAAGGCTCGAACACCTTTGGGACCTCGAAAATCTGTTCGAGACAGGGGTGGTTCGAGCCACTGAGGTTACTGTCAGGAGGCATAACAAGATACTTTCAGACATCATTTCGGTGTTCTATAATGAAAATGTATGCTGTGTGTACTCATTAGAATCGCCTCATTGAGGCGATTCTAATGAGTACACACAGCATACATTTGCAAGATAAAAGACTAAAACCTTCTTAATTATCCTCCACTATTTCTTATGTAGAGGATTTCGCTAGGGGCTCAAGAATGGGTTCGACACATCCATGGTAAACGAGCCATCGGCGTTTGAGCCATCGAAGTTCTGCTGTACATGTGCATGTCAAAACCAATAAAATATTTACCCTTAATGCCCAAAGCACAACATGAACAGATTTTTTATATCTTTTTTTTTTTTAACCCTTGTCCTGCTGAGCCCGGATATGTCTTATCTTTCAAACAATGAAGATCCAGATCAGATGGCTTCTGAATCTGATCAGGATCTTCATTGTTTGTCATTCAGTATATGAATTTGTCGCAATAAATTGCACCAAGTAAACTGATTGGTTGATAATCGGTAGTGGGTGGGGCATATTTAAATATTCTGCAGGTCAAGGGTTAATTTCCAAAGAAAATAATGACTTCACAATCCATGTAAACTGTCTGCCTAGCAGACATAGATTGCCAAGCCTGCTTTACTCTGAAAAATAATTTCAACCCTTTTTGTACCAAATGGAATCTTCCTCCTTATATGTAGCAGGAGTCCATTTCAAAATTAAGGGGTGTCAGGTTGTTTTCTTCAAAATCTACTTGGAAAATGGCTGAACTTTTTGCAAACAGTGTAGGCCCTGATCAGACGCCACATTCTGCGGTGTCTGATCTGGGCCTGCACTGTTTGCCAACTACCCGTTTTGGGGTTTCCGGTACGAAATGGGTTCAACATACTGTCCTATGCTGTAAGCAGGCTTGGTACTTCACGAGTTATGTACCTTTATATTAATGGTTAAATTAATAAGCATGTCTCTTAATTGTTATAAAAAGGTAGATCATTCTATCTCTTGTTTGTGAATTATTTTGGAAATGGCTGGGGATGGGACTCCTTATACAAAAAAGAGTTGTCATGAGACAACATAGCTCACCTGGAAATGTTTCCTTGAGGTTATCACCATAGTTGGGGGTGGTGTCGAATAAACCTTTGGACTTGTATCTATCATCATAACAAATATGAACAGAATCCATCATGCCTGGTGTAGTGCAACAGCTTTTCCTGGACTTTGTCCAGGTGAGCTAAACTGAAGAATTTCCTCCCCATTATGAAAACATGCCCATACAGATACATTGTAAATTTTACCGCCCAAAAAACGAAAATCTTAATGTGAAAAAATGGTGATATTTTTCTTATTTCTTCTCAAAATATAAATTGTGGTGACTTTTTAGAACCGCCTCATTGAAGCGGTTCTAACCAGTACCTACAATCTATATTTTGGAACAGAAATAAGAAAAATAAGGTTTACGCCCGTAAACCCCAGTTTTTCTATACAAAAAGGGGTTCAAGGGGGTCAAAACTATATAGGTGTGTTTTCGTGATGCAAACAAAGCAAATTCTTTCATCAAACAGAAAGGTTAATCTTTTTTGGACAGTGACCTTCCTTACAGGATAACAAAACATCAAGTAGCTATAATGTGAATCCTAGAATATTTTTTGCAACAAAGAGAAATGGCTTAAATATGAAGAATGTGTTCCCAAATCATAGTGCATTCTCTTACAGGAAAGAATTTGCTGTCCCCAGTCAGATGGGCATCTGACTGTGCCCACAAAAAACAAAGAAATTTGAGCCAGTGCATGACAAACCCTGAACAAAGACATGCAACCTTCAAATACCCAGATCAGCCTGCTCATTTACTCAATAAGACAAGTGATGCTGTGAATCTCTCTTTGAATAGCCCACAGGCTATAGAAGGTACATGCGATCAGCGAAGGCTCTTATCAGACTGCAGGAATGCTCGGATGATCTGAGTCTTTGCTAGTTGCACAAGCCTGTACATAGGTATTGTTGTGCGCTAGCTCATTTATCCTTTTGTTTTCCTCTTTACTCCTTTTTGTTTGGATCTATGATGGCACATACTGTACACATCTGGGTCCAGTTGTTCAAAGCCTCACTAGCTTAACGGGCTCGTTTGTGGTCATATTGTTTACTGTTCTAGCAAGTACAATATCTAAAATTTTGGTATTTTTGCTGAAAAATTGTAAGCAGCTGCTCAAATTTTCTTCAGCAAAAAATAGTAGTATATTGCCATATTAAACGATCAATGTTTTAATGGTATGTTAACTAACGACATCGTTAGTTTTGAACAACTGGGCCCTGATCTATGGTTTTGTAACACCAGACTACGCATACTAGGTTTCTACAACAGACTACCAGTTATCTTACAGCCTAGAGTGAAACTTCAATGACAAAACCAACTAAGGCTCCTTTACCATGACTGATTCCAAATCGCCCTCCAGTCCCATGGCAATTCTCCCCATACATGATTACATGCTCCAGATTATAAGAATCTTATATGGGTGTGAGGGGTGGATGGAAAAATCTGTCCCGAGGGTCACTGTCCGGCACCACGAGGCTTGTCGAGTGATGCCGGACAGTGATCCCAAGGGACGGATTTTTCTATCCACCCCTCACACCCATATAGGATTCTTTTTCTTGCATACCTTCCATTTCTATTGCTGCTGTCACTTCAGTTACCGACGTCCACCATTTTGTGATGACACAACAGGAATGTTTAGTGACGTCACGCATGACGCCGCCGCGCATGAGGTTGTAATCAACCAGTGCATTTATCAAACACGCGATTATATTCGATTTGGGGTCAGAACACCAGGGTCAGAACATAAATTTCTATCCCAGGGTAAAATCACGGATTTCCTTGTCTGGTGTGCAGGAATACACATTATGATATCACACCTGTGTGGTACAATGACCTCTTTTTATCTCTCTGGAACTGGCATTTTTCAGATGAAAAGCTTTGATATTTTTCTTATGTCTAGTCCAAATATAGATTGTGGGTACTCGCTAGAACTGCCTCATTGAGGCAGTTCTAACGAGTACCCACAATCTATGTTTTTGATCAAAGATAAGCAAAATAATGTATACCGCTTTCTCTATAAAGTGGGGTTTACAGGGGTAAACATTACACAGACATGTTGACCTGATGAAATATTTTGGGATGATTTAAGGGCATTGCACTTCTATATCTTTCCAAGATATGTAATGTGTACTCATTAGAATCTATACGATTCTAACAAGAACAGGTAACACCTTTATTTTACAGAAGGTCCAAAAGAAATCCCTAATTTATACCCATTTAGTCTTCTGACCTGAAGTAATTTCCATGGTCCCAAAAGTGCTTGTGTCTTTGAAGTTTGACTGTAGTTGAAATATGCATAAACCTCTTTATAACACAATGTTCGATAATTTAAAACACAGTTTGGGGTACATTACGATTTAAAATTTGATCCCAAAAAATACATAGATTTTTATCCAGACAAATGACAGTTTTTCTGTATAATCTTTACATTTTTGTTATGTATACACTTATTTTAACCCTTATCCTGCTATTCATGGCAACCCCTTAGGCCTACCTTTGCAAACAGTGTAGATCTAGATCAGATCGCTACTGAAGAAGCCATCTGATCGTGATCTACACTGTTTGTCATTTAGTTTGCCAATTTAAATGAATAAATTACACCAAGTAATATGATTGGTTGAAATAAAAATGGGTGTGGCTAAATCAATTTATGCAGCGGGATAAGGGTTAAATGTAACACAACTGTTTTACTACATGTATAAACAGGCTTTCAGCTTTAGACCCCAACAATTGTGTTATAAAGGGGTTGTAGATGAAATTATCTACCTCTAGCTTAGAAATATATACACCGCAACCTCGTTTTAACATGGTTCATTACAACAGGGTTTGGGTATAACACTGTTTCCGGTTGAATCCCAAAAATGTGATTATATAGAAAAATGACCATAACTGGTCATTTTTCTATATAATCTACACATTTTTGTTTGGATATAACAGGGTTGTTTAACTAACAAGGTTTCTGCTTTGGACCCCATTAATAGTGTTATAAAGAGGTTGTGGTGCATCATCTTCATGTCGTGTGAAGCTATGTTATGGTTTTGACATCACCTTTAAAAGCACTTGGTTATGTTTTAGGTAAAGTCTGACATACATGATTTAGCACATTTTCTTCTCCTCCAGGATATGACCTGGCCATGAGATAATAAACTTTCTTCATGCTAAACTCAGTTGAGCAGTAAAATTTGTCCTGTTCATAAATATTATTAACCCATTGTATGCTAGTGGACTCTTCCACTACTATATGTTGGGCAAGTCCATTTGTCATATAACAGCTGTGAGGCCTATTTTTTTTGGTTTTTGTTCTCTTTTTGACAGAAGATTCTGTTAGCAAATAGTGCAGGCCCTGATCAGATGCCGCATTCAGCGGGGTCTGATCTGGGCCTGCACTGTTTGCCAAGGTACCCCTTTAGGGGCTTCCCATATACAGTGGGTTTAAGATGCCAATCTACACATAACTATGATCATAATTTCAATATTAACATTTTAATATTTTTGAGCAGGAAAAACCTTCCAATTGTAAATGGAGCAAAAGGATGCCTTGTTCGTTATTATAAGCAATATTCGATTGGCAAGTTTCATAAAATTTTGTTTAGGCATGTGAAATCTTCAAGCTCTTCAGCGATAGTGATGCCGGACGATTTGTTTTTAAAGGAGGTTTAACGGTAACACACCCATGAGGCACAGTGCATTTTTTCTCATATCAAAAGCAGGCATTTTTCTGGTGAAAATTTATGATATTTTTCTTATTTATACTCTAAGCATAGGTTTTGGGTGCTCGTCAGAACCGTCCCATTGAGGCAGTTCAAACCAGTACCCACAACGTTACCTATGTCTTGGAGCAGAAATAAGGAAAATAATGTATACTCATGTTAATCCCCAGTTTTTTCTATATAAAGTAGGGGTGTTCATTTCACGGACTTGTTTACATGATATATCACATTCCTATCTGAAATTTCATAAAAATTTCACAAAGCTTTCCAACCAAAATATAGCTTTTTTAAAAAAACTTTTATGAAACTTATAAATTTCATGCTCAGCTGAGTTGAGCATTAAAACAGATTTATAACCACAGGGCCTATACATGATAATGGCACTTTAAGTGTAATTACTGGCTTTCCCTACAGGTTACATGTCAATTGTAAATGTAGTTCAGTGAAAGACCTGGTAATTTGGTTAACCTAGGTAACAGCCTTGCTACACAGCTCCCCGTGGAATGAACTCCGGCGCCTCTGGGTTCAGTTTACTGGTAAACTCTGGAGCCTCGGGATTCAACTTACTGTACGTCACCTGCAAGAAAATTTCTATTTTTATCAAATGATGTCCATTTGTGAATGTTATAATGCCATCATATAATTTTTTATAGTCATTGAAGTATGGCAGCCCCCGACCATCGGGCTTGAAGAAACAATGGGCTGCATGATGCTTCCACGCAGAGCTGAAACCGACCTCACATGAGCACTGGTAAACCGCTTAAGAGGATCTAAGCCTGCCCAGGCAAAGCGGTGCGAGTTGGACAGTCCATGCTTACAAACCCCATTGGTTTCATTGGGCAGCAGAGCTTGAGATGTCTTTCAGCTCAGTTTCAATCTCAAAGTCCCACAAAATTGGCAGCCACGTCTCTAAAATGACCTTTACAGTGTGGACGGGGATGTTAAACCTCAAATCAAACAAACAAAAACATTGAAGTATGAACAACAGTGGGCCACAAGCAAAGTACTATAATGATCCTAAGTATTGACAGATCTGTGTAGACCCAGATCAGACTGCTCGATTAATCGATGGATAAATTCCACAAAAATGAATATCGTTACCGATTTGCTTGTAATAGATTATTTGATACATACAATTTACTACCCTAAGTCCCCCGTCCATCGGGCCGATGGGCTTGGAGAAATAGAATTGGCGGCATGTTGCTTCCACGCAGAGCTGAAACTAACCACTCATGAGTACTGGTAAACAGCTTTAGGGGCGCTTAGAATGACTAAGCCTGCCCAGGCAAAGTGGTATTCCTCAGAACATCCAGTGTACATGTATATAAGCCTTTTAGACACAGGGCTTGAGATGTCATCTCATTTCAGTGTCAAGTAAAAGTCCCACAAAACTGGAAGCAATGTCTCCAAAGTGACCTAAATAGTGTTGATGGGGATGTTAAACCTCAATTCAAACAAAATACCTCAAGTTATGCCTAAAATAGCTAGATGAGTGACAAATAGCACAGACCCTGATGAGACAATGTGTTCCACAATATCTCATTTAGGTCCACTCTGTTTGCTTTGGTCTGTCTGTTCAAGTACATGTATATGTATGGTAAAGTACAACATATGGTAAGAATCATGCTCAGACAGGTAAAATTATGACAAAATCTTTAGCGAATATTATTGATAACAAAGGCAGGACTGATAATCGATTATCACTTCAGCTCCGATTAGCCAACCCTAAACATTGGAACAGCTTTGTTGACGTTATAACATTCTCATAATCCCTTTCTAAATAAGCTTTCTAAAGCAGATTTAGCCTCAATTTTTGGTGGTCTTAATAGCGAAATTTTACGGTAACTAGAAGATCTTGAGATCCTTACCACTAATTGCCTTTGGTAGTCTGTAGTAGTTTGGAAATGAGTTGTTGGGCAGTAATTATCTGTGGGGTGAGATTCCCATGACTGGTTGTAACTGAAATGTTGCCACTGAGCCTCTTCCTCCGCTAACATTTCCTCGAAACATGCTTCAATAAACGCCTCTTCCCATAATTCCTGCTGCACCTACAATATGATACAAAAATACGCATAAACGTTTTCATAGACTCATCACTCAGTATTGGGTTGGGGGGTTGTGTTGAACTCTTCACACAAAATAGAAGTGAAGGCAATGACAGTTTATCGGATAATCTCATCACATGAACAAGTCCGTGAAATGAAGACCCCCTAATCCCAACTTTATATAGAGAAAAATGTGGTTTACTGGGATATACATTATTTTTCTTATTTCTGCTCCAAGACATAGGTTGTGGGTACTCGTTAGAAATGCCTCAATGAGGCTGTTCTAACCAGTACCCACAACCTACGTTTGTAGTATCAATAAGAAAAATACCACAGATTTTCATAAGGAAAGTAGCCATTTTGGATATGTGAAAACAATGCACTTCATCGCACGGGCGATGTTATTGTAATGTATTAATTAATTTACATGTATTGCCAGAAAAATGAATTTCATTACTGATCTGCTAGTAAACGATTATTTGATGTGTATAATTTACTATCCAATGTTATGCCTAAAACAGCTGGATGAGTGGCAAACAGTGCAGACCCTGATATGATGCTGTATTAAGTGGCATCTCATCTGGGTCTTCACTGTTTGCTTAGGCCTGTAGGGTAGTTTAACAGGTGGCAAGAGTCATGCTCAGACAGAAAGGTAAAATAAGACCAGATCTTCAGTGATTACTGATTGACTACATGTATCAATCACAATGGCGGTACTATTTATTGATTATCTTTTCAGCTCTGATTAGCCAATCCTAATTATGCATATTTCTCATGTAGGTGATAAAATATTTACAATTAACAGAAATTCACCTATATATATTATGTTCTTCCATATCATCATAAAGATAAGATTTTCTCCAATCGGGTGCTAATTCTTTCATTTAACTAATTTGGTACCAGAAACCCCAAATAGGGTATCCTGGTAATCAATGGAGGCCCAGATCAGGATCAGGGCCGCCACTGTTTGCTAAAAGTTCAGTCATTTTCCGTATAAATTTTGATAAAAACACAACCTTACACCCCTAAATTTTGAAATGGACTCCTGCTATATATAAGGAGGAAGATTCCATTTGGTACAAAAGGGGTTAAGAGTAGTTCCCATTTCTGGAAAACATGATTTTTCTGGACTTCCTTTGTTGAGCATAACAACAATTTTCTGGCAACTTAACTGCCCTTTTTAACACTAATCATTGTAAGATGGTTTTGGATATAGCATGGTTTAGATATGGATGAAAAATGTATAGATTATACAGAAAAAGACCACAATTTAAATGATCAGTTTTCTAATTAATCTAACATTTTTGTTTGGATTAAACATGGTTGTAATCAACAGTTTCTGCTTTGGACCCCAACAATAGTGTTATGAAGAGATTGCATTCGTGATGATGAAATTCATCGTTATGTGAGAATTTCCCTAATACCTTTTGGTTATTGCCTTCTGTGGGCACGAATAAAACGCGAACCATACTACACACTCGACTGAACTCGACACAGGTATTTTACACTGTGTGTATTTATTGCAACTGTCGCGTGTCGATAATTACGCATGACTGTCTCGTGATTATTGGATTAACAGTCAAAAGAAGAGGTTAATTGCAGGGCACATTTAATTGGCGTAAAGGGCAATGCAAGGCACAAAGAGGGGCAAATATTTCAAAATTTAGGGCATGAGGATGGGAATTTAGGGGACTGGGGCTCTGTGCCCCGCTATTCCGCTTTAGGGCAATCACTATGAATACAATGTCATGATGATGTGACAACTTGATGATGACCAATCCCAGCAGGCACATGACATAATTGTGACGTCACATTAAAGTCGGTACACGACATGACGTTTGTAAGCCGATGTTGCCCAAACATGTGGCTGCTTGGATGCCTTTCAGATGAGGGATTGAGGTTTGGGTCTCGAATAGAGAAGACTTTTAATGACATGCCACAATGAAAAAAGTTTGTCTTCTTTTATGGCAAATTAGGTGTTTCAGCTCTGCATGGTGATGAAAAACTAAAATTACAATGCAATCAAACTACCATTTATAATGATCCCAAGAATTGGGACAAACAGGCTTAAGCAAACAGTGCAGACAGGCCCAAGAAAACAGTGCAGACCCAGATCAGACGGCTCCTTCAGGAGCAGTCTGATCAGGGTCTACACTGTTTGCCAATTCGCCTGTACCACTTGGACTCCTTGCTGGAGCGAGAAACAAATTTGTTAAATTTTTAGGAGAATTACAGCAAGTCCTCAGGGCTCAAGGTGTCCGAATTTTTAGGATTTTTATGGTACATGTAGAATGACTGTGTTGACGTACCTGTCTATCAACATCATCAAGTTCTTCATCTGTCCACTCATGATCTGAGTATTCCATAGCAGAATCCACTTGTGGAAGACTACCTAGCATAGGATCTTTATCCCGAAGGTTCTTGGGTAGTTTCATATTCATTTTCTGAAAATAAAATCTACGTTATATATGAGCCCCACCAAGCGAATTTGTGTCTTTGAGCATTCTGTCATGACAAATTTTAACTGCACATGCCCAGCCATTCAGAGGGGCCAGGGATGTGGCTTTCTGTCTGAAGGTTCCTATTGATTCACTGCTTGTATGAGCTAGCAGCGAGTTCTGGCGAGACTGCGCGGATGTGCAGGCTCGCCTGAACCTTCTCTGCTCGTATAGGCGATAAGTACCAAAATCACTTGACGAGGCCCATATGTGGGCTGCATGATGCTTCCAGGCAGAGCTGAATCCGGCCCGCACACTAGTACTGGTATACAGCTTAGAGGATCTAAGCCTGTCCAGGAACCGCGGTGCGTGGCAGACCGTCCATGCTAATAAACCCTATTGGTTTCATTGGGCGACAGGGCTTGAGATGTCATTTAATCTCAATGCCGGGTAAAAGTCCCACAAAATTGGCAGCAACGTCTCCAAAATGACCTTTACAGTGTTGACAGGGATGTTAAACCTCAAATCAAACAAACAAATGCAAGTGACTCTTCCATTGCTATATATATAAAAGTCCATCTGTCATATTATAGGAGGTGTCAAGCCTATTTTTATGTTTTTAATCCATTTTTGAGGGAACATCGTGTTAGCAAACAGTGCAGACCCTGATCAGATGCTGTGGCATCTTATCTGGGTCTTCACTGTTTGCCAAGGTACCCCTTTAGGGGTTTCCCCGCATGCAATGGGTTAGAAGTAAATTATTATCCCAATATTTGTAATAAATGGAAACTCCCGCCTTAAACAGGGTAGAAGACTACATGTATTTCAAAATTTAGGGATGTTAGGTTGTGTTATATGTATCTGTAAAAGTGTCAAACAGTGAAGGCCCTGATCTGTGGTGTATGTGTGAATTCGGGTTTAACATCACTTTCAACAATTTTTCAGTCATATCACTATGGTGTCTGGTTGCGACAGGGAGGTCAATACTCACTTTTATAGTGCTGCCTCACTGAAGTATCATGTCCCAGACACATTACATGATACCACACCCAGTCACATTATCCTGACACTGGGTCGACCAGTCCTAGCTCTACCCCGTAAATCTGAGTGCCAAGCGAGGAGCAGCTAGTACCGTTCTTAATGACTTTGATATGTCGCGGCCCGGGATCAAACCCGTGACCTCCTGTTCCCCGAAGCGGACACTCTACCAACTGAGCTATCGGGGCCGGTGTGTCTGATCTGGACCTGCACTGACTAGAAGTGACCCATTTAGGGGTTTCCAAGATAAAAAGGGTCAATCATGAACATTGCTAGTCTGGTACCTAAAGCAAAATGCTTAGTCTGTTTCCCTGTGTTACAAGTACAGCAAAATCCCTATATTAAGACCATGTTTGGGACTGTTCAAAAGTGGTCTTTAAGACCACTTTTGAACAATCCCAAATGTGGTCTCTGACCAGACTACACCGTCTACATGTCAAAAACCTTAAGAAAGAGCAACTGCAACCTACAAAATAAGCTTTTTAACCCATTGTATACTAGCGGACTCTTCCATTTCTATATGTTAGACAAGTTCATTTGTCACATAAGGGTTGTCAGGCCTATTTTTTTCATTTTTACTCTATTTTTGATGGAAAATTCTGCCAGCAAATAGTGTAACCCCTGATCAGATGCCGTATTCACTGATTGCCAAAAGGTTCAGAGCACATGTACAAAAGGTAATAAGAGATGCATATTGGAAGCATGTTTCCAGCATCTTTACCTTTGAGGATGATAATACAGATCCCGACAGTCCCCAGAAGAATGGTAAAGTAAAAAAGTTTTGGTCATTTGTAAAGTCCCTGAAAAAGGAAGCCTTTGGGATCACTTCGTTAAGAGATAACGGTATTCTCAAAACAGATTCGCGCGATAAGGCCAACATATGTAACAAACAGTTTCAATCTGCATTTACGCGTGAAACTGATGGTGAGCTACCAACTAAAGGTAATAGTCAGTTCCCCTCAATGGGGGACATAACAGTTGACCCAAACGGGGTCGCCAAACTGTTAGGTAAGCTCAAAATACATAAGGCATCTGGGCCGGATGACCTGAATGCCAGGTGCTTAAAGAATGTGGTGCTGAAATTTCACCTGTGCTGGCCTTTATCTTCAATGAATCACTCGCCCAGGGCACTGTACCAGATGACTGGCGACAAGCTAATGTTACCCCGGTCTATAAAAAAGGAGAAAAATACGATGCAGCAAATTATAGACCAGTGTCGCTAACATGCATCTGTTGCAAAACCCTGGAGCATATAATAGTTAGTAACATCAACAAGCACCTAGCCTTAGAGAGCATTCTTGCTGACTGTCAACATGGTTTCCGAAGTCAAAGGTCTTGCGAAACTCAATTAGTTCAGTTTTACCATGACATTGTGAGCAATCTGGATGGGGCCACAAACCGTGGCCACAAACAGACTGACTTGATTATCATGGACTTCGCTAAGGCCTTTGACAAGGTACCTCACAGGAGGCTATTGTATAAATTGGATTACTATGGGATAAGAGGATCCACACACAGGTGGATTAGCTCATGGCTCTCAGGGCGCTCACAACAAGTTGTACTTGATGGCCAAGCGTCTGATCCAGTCCCTGTTTTATCTGGTGTCCCCCAAGGTTCGGTCCTTGGACCGGTCCTTTTCTTGGTATTCATTAATGATCTCCCTGATAACATCAGGTCATCTGTCCGTTTGTTTGCTGATGATTGTGTCCTTTATAGGAATATATATTCTTCTTCTGACTGTCTTATTCTACAAGATGACCTGAATCAACTAGCACAGTGGGAGGCCGATTGGCAGATGAAGTTCAATGTGGCCAAATGTCATTCAATAAGGGTGTCGCGACACCCTCCTGACAAACAAATTAAGTTTGATTATAAACTACACCAGCAAATCTTGGAGCAGGTTCAATCCGCCAAATATCTTGGTATCACCATCACTGATGATCTTGATTGGGGTCAACACGTTTCAGAAATTACATCAAAAGCAACTAGGACTTTAGGATTTCTTAGACGAAACTTGGCTTTTGCACCTAGGCAGACAAAGGATGTTGCATATAAAACATTGGTTCGCCCTCAGCTAGAATATGCATCACCCATTTGGCATCCCTATGTTAAAACTCAGATTCAGCAGGTGGAGAAGGTGCAGAGGACAGCTGCTCGATGGACCTGCCGACGATGGCGCAATAGAAGCAGCGTCGGTGACATGCTTAACAAGCTAGAATGGCCGTCCCTAGAGGCCCGTTGTGAGCAGTCCTCTTTAACCTTCTTCTATAAGATACATTCAGGTACAGTGGCCGTTAATAAAGATAAATACTTGACCCCTGTGACAGTTTCAACTCGAACAAGGGCATCAAAAGTAAACAACTCACAGTATCACAGGTACCAGTCCTACAGTGATGCCCTGAAAAATTCCTTCTTCACTAGGACTGTGGTGAATGCTAAGACTGCAGAGGAGTTCAAAGCCCATACAGTGTAAGATTGAGACTCAGAGGTATGTGTTTTAGTATACCTCTGTTATTCAGATTGTAAATAGTTTTAAGGACTCATCCAGTGACTTCTCTTTTTTTTTTTTTTCAGCTAAATTCTAAATTTAGCTACGCACCCAACTGAGGTAATGGCCAAATATGACCGACTCAGTATAAGAAGATAGATAGATAGATACCCCTGGGTTAAAGCAGAATTTGTCTTAATTCTGGTCTAGTTCTTCAAGCCCTGAAGGCCACCAGTGACCAGGCTTTCTTTCTACTTATACTGCGATCTGTCACATTTGACCATTACTGGCAGGTGTACATTACATACACTCCAAGTTGCAGGGTTGAAAGCCTACACAGTAATCATGTAATTACAGTAGGGGTCTTAAACCTGCACTGGAGATGACTCTTCCTGCACATGGGGCCTCCAGTGAACATCCCGATCCGAAGGACGGTGCACTTTTTGGCATTCATCCCTGCAAATGATGCCAATGGAGCATGTTCTGACACGGAAATAATCACCGCCTCCGTGGATCGAACCGGGGGCCTCTAGCATCAGAGGCAAGTGCACTAACCACTGAGCTATCAAGCTCGGTGCACACTAATGTCCGGGAATTGTCCGGGAAATGTCCGGGAATTCGCCGGGAAATGTCCGGGAAATTGGAGGTAGTGGTGTGTTGTCGCTAATATCTCCACTTCGGGTTGTCAGAAATTAATTAAATTAGTATCAAATAAAAAGTTTAGCTCTATTATAAAAGATAAAAAAATAATAATTTACTTTTTTAACGTTTTAGGGGTCCATTTTTTAAGTTAATTTGTCCGGGAAATTCTCGGATTTTGTCCTGGATGTTAGGGTATTGATGCGTTAACCCTCATATCTCGAATGTAGGTGGTCAGAAATTAATAAAATCAATATCAAATAAAAATTTTAGCTCAATTTTAAAAGATAGTTAAAAAATATTTTTCATTTTGAATATTTTAGGGGTCCATTTCTCAATTTAATTTGTCCGGGAAATTCCCGAATGTGTCCTGGATCTTGCGGTAGTTGTGCGTTTTCATAAAATCTCGGTTTGTGGTGATCACTTATTGATAACAATTGATAAATGTTAAAATTTTAAGTTCAATTCTAAAACAAATATAAAAAAATCTCTTTATACACCTCAATGAGGCAGTTCTAATGAGTACCCACAACCCGGATTGTATCAAGGATGCCGGGGTATTGGTTCGTTTTCCTTAATATATCGACTTGTGAGAACGAAAGAAAGACTGCACACCCCTTGTAAATCAAACTTTTCTCTGTATAAAGTAGGATTTACATGGATTTCCATTACACAGCTTTCTATGATGTCACACATGTTGCTGCTCACAAGACGGACACTGCCATTGATTTGATGATGAATTCAGACCTAAACATATTCTATAAAACCAAATTTTGCACTTACGATTTTCACAGCAAATCATGTTATCAATATACTCAGGCATTTTGCGGAATCACCAGAATGGAATTTTTACGATTTTACAAGTGATAGATTGAAGTCTTTCTACTATTTCAATCCAGGTAAGCAGCACACGCCAACTTATTATGAGT
This sequence comes from Lucinisca nassula, assembly GCA_963580285.1. Taxonomy (NCBI): domain Eukaryota; kingdom Metazoa; phylum Mollusca; class Bivalvia; order Lucinida; family Lucinidae; genus Lucinisca; species Lucinisca nassula. The sequence continues at coordinate 133,049,425 of OY757010.1, read as the reverse complement.
TAAAGCAATTAACTTAACACATTTTTAATCTCGTTAGAAAATTAATGGCCCGTAAAATAGCTCAAAGTCCGTACACCTAATTCATCGTCAGGAAGAAATGGATGCGCTTAAATTTCGTTGTTTAAGCAAACAGTATAGAACCAGATCAGATGTCGCATTTTGCGGCCGAGATCAGACGCTAAGTTTTGCAGCGTCTGAGCATCATGGTCCGTCAAATCAGTCAAAGTCCGTACATCTAATTCATTGCAAGCAAGAAATGGATGCGGTTAAATTTCGTCGTTAATTAAGCAAACAGTGTAGACCGAGATCAGACGTCGCACTTAGCGGCCCAGATCAGACGCCAAGGTTTGCGAAGCTACTGATCATAATGGTCCGTCAAAGTCCGTACACCTAATTCATTGCTAGCAAGAAATGGATGCGGTTAAATTTCCTCGTTGTTTAAGCAAATAGTGTAGACCCAGATCAGATGTAGCATTTTGCGGCCCAGATCAGACGACACGTTTTGCAGCGTCTGATCATTTGAGTCTACACTGTTTGACTATGTCCCACAAATGGGACGCTAGGCATATATGGATTAAATATCTGGGTTAAATATCTGATCTGCCAGTGGATCTACACCATCTGCCAATGTCCCACAAGTGGGACTCAAGGCATATATTGGTTAAAACTTTGATCAAGATCTACACTGTTTGCCAATGGCCCAACAATGGGGCGCTAGGCATATATGTGTTAAACCGTTGGCCAAGTTCTACACTGTTTGCCGTAATTAAAGATTCTTTGAGATCTTCTATAAATTAGTCATGTTGTGTGCACTCATTAGAACTGCCTCAATGAGGTGTATGAAAAGATTTTTTTTTATATTCTTTTAGGACTGAACTTAAAATTTTAATATATATCATATCAATCGTTATTAATTAGTGATCACCACAAACAGAGATCCTATGAAAATGCACAACTACCCCAACATCCAGGACACAACTGGGAATTTCCCGGACAAATTAACTTCAGAAATGGACCCCTAAAATATTAAAAATGAAAAATATCTTTTAGTAATCTTTTAGAATGGAGCTAAAACTTTTATTTGATACTAATTTTATTAATTTCTGACCAACCGAAGTTAAGATATTAGGGTTAACGCCCCACTACCCCAAAATCCAGGACCAAATCCGAGAATTTCCCGGACAAATTAAGTAAATAAATGGACCCCTAAAACGTTTAAAAAGTAAATTATTTTTTAATAATCTTTTAGAGTGGAGCTTAAAATTTTATTTGATACTAATTTTATTAATTTCTGACCACCCGAAGTGGAGATATTAGGGATAACGCATCACTACCCCCCATTTCCCGAACATTTCCCGGACAATTCCCGGCGATTTCCCGGACAATTCCCGGACATTAGTGTTCGCCATCAAGCTCCAGGCAGTGGAACTGAACAAAAATTTCAGCTTGTTGCGCAAGATTTCTGCAATCAGGTACCTTTATGCAAACCAAAATCTCTGCCGAAATTCAAGAACTAAACTACAGCAGTGTATGCAATGTAAATCTTATGGAGACGGTTATAATCTGCTTAGAAATCTGTAGTATGGAGTGAATGACCAAAAAATAGAACGAGGACAATCGCCATTTTCCGTTTCTTTGTTTCTGCAGCAAATCAGAACAAATTTGTGAGAATTTCCTTGCGGGTAAAAGTTTATTCATAATACATATTTCAATACAAATCAGTTTACTCTTACTGTTTTCTCTATATGAAGTATACTGGTGTATTCACTGTGTCTATTTCAGTTTTATTTAACGTCTAGTTTCATCAGATCTCGGTCAAAATGTAAACATTATTCATTATGTGTCATAAGGTTTCTGCGTCCGATGTAAACTAGTTCGTTATCGAGTATGTATATCGAGTATTTTGCGAGCCCTAACTTAAGCAAAGTCCGTGTGTTTTTATAAAGAACTGGTAAAGGAGAATGACTATAGATGATATTTTATTCAAAATCCGTCCCTGATAAGACTTTTAGTAAAATAGGGCTACAATTCTTCCGCGAGTGAGGCGGTTTTGTTGGTAAACACTTGTTGACCTACATTTCTCCTTCTTCTCCAAAAACGGTATAACGAAACACCGAATGTGGACTGTTACTGGTGATACGTCAGATGACATTTAAACACCAGAACCTGTGACCCTAGCTCTCAACAAAGAGATAAACTTAGCTACACTATTCTCTGCACCTTCTGCTGTAGAAATGATCGAATTGGGAAGGGCATTCCAAACTCTAATGGTTCGAGGGAAGTACGATTCTTTATAGATGTCAGTTCTTGCAGTCCGCCTCGGCCCATCGGGGCTTGAAGAAATCGATGGGCTGCATGATGCTTCCACGCAGAGTTGAAACCGACCCGCACATGAGTACTGGTAAACCGCTTAGAGGATCTAAGCCTGCCCAGGCAAAGCGGGGCGAGTCGGCCCGTCCATGCTTATTAACCCTATTGGTATCATTGGGCGACAGGGCATGAGAAGCCATTTCATCCAAATGTCTGGTAAAAGTTCCACAAAATTGGAAGCAACGTCTCTAAAATGACCTTTACAGTGTTGATATGGACGTTAAACCTCAAATCAATCAAACAAACAAAACAGTTCTTGCAGTAGGGATCTGAAACGCCAGTGAATGATGATTTCTACAGTGCCTAGCTGGGGGAATAAGGTCATCTGTTGGAATGCTGGCAGCACCCTTTAGACCTTCAACTTTGAGAGATTGTTTGGCAAGATAGGCTCAGCAAACAAGGCATGATGCTGAGTCCGTCAGAAGGACAAATGTTGGTTGACATCATGAATGATCATGCCTTGGAACATCTTGTTGACTTCCCTACTCGAGATAGGAACACTTTGGATTTGATTCTTACAACTTTGCCAGGACAGTTTGGGGATATTCAATCCCCGGACAAACTTCGTGATCTTGATATTGTCTCTGGATTTTTGAAAATCTTCATACCACCTATAAAGAAACCTCATAGAAAGGTGTACATATATCAAAAGGGTGACTATGAAACTATGAGGAAGGATGTCCTAAAATTTGCAAGAGAGAAATACTTTAATGGTCATTCAGAGGCTCGGTGTGTCCAGGAGGATTTTGATTTGATAAAGTTTTTCATTCAAGCTTCGACCGAAAATCATATCTCCTCCAAAACTAGTAGGTCTGTATCTCCAATTCCTTGGATCACACCAGAAATAAGAAGACAAATTCGGAGGAGAAAAAGATTCATGCTAAGGCAGAAAAGTTGGGAAGTGGCAAACTCAGAGCAAAATTTGAAAACATGAGGCGAAAAATTAATAAAAGCTGCGAGCACTGCATGATGCCCTGCCACTACAATTACATCAAGCAAGTTCCATATCACAGTCAAAACAAAACCTAACGGCTGGTTTTCCCCATCCTAGTGATGTAACCATACAAGTTTGGTCAGAATCAATCATTAAGTTCAGGAGATATAGTGCTTCAAACAGACTACTTGACAGAATGGCTATGTTCAATGTTCAAGGGTTGATAACTCCAAAAGTAGGAAAATCAGAGTTATGGTTCATATGTTCGGCATGTCATCTCAGGCCGCTCTACATATCTGTGAAGTTTCGTGAAAATATCTCAAATGCTCTCAGAGTTATGGAGCGGTCTCGAAACTGATAACAGCTGCTATATTCAAAGTTCAAAGGACAATAACTCCAAAAGTAGGAAAATTAGAGTTATGGTTCATATGTTCTGCATGTCGTCTCATGGTGCTCTACATATCTATGAAGTTTCACGGAAATATCTCATATTGTATCGAAGTTATGGAGCGGACACGAGACTGCGATAGAAATGGCTATTTCAAATGTTCAAAGGGCAATAACTCCAAAGGTAGGAAAATCAGAGTTACGGTTTATATGTTCTGCACGTTGTCTGATGGTGCTCTACTCATCCGTGAAGTTTCGTGAAAATATCTTAAATGGTATCAGAGTTACGGAGAGGACACGTAGCTGATAGCAACAACTATATTCAAAGTTCAAAGGGCAATAACTCCAAAAGTAAGAAAATCAGAGTTACGGTTCATGTGTTCTGCACGTCTTCTCATGGTGCTCAACATATCTATGAAGTTTCATGGAAATATCTCAAATGGTAAGGTCCAGTTTTTGCTCATTTTTTCCAACAATCTCTCGATACGGGTGAAATTCCCAAAAGAACGGCTCCTTGCGAACATCTGTCCACTTTTCAAAAAAGGAGACAGGGATCTTGCCGGTGTCACTGACCTGTGTTCTATGTAAATTGCTTGAACACATAGTCTGCTCAAACATCATGGCCCACTTGGATGAACATAAACTTTTGTCAGACAGACAACATGCATTTAGGAAAAGGCATAGTTGCGAAACTCAGTTGTGCATGGTTATTAATGATTGGGCAAAAATCTTGGACAAAAGGGGGCAGGTGGACACATTTATTCTGGACTTCGAGAAGGCTTTTGACACGCCTCCTCATGAACTCTTAAATACAAATTATTTGGTTATGGAATTGGAGGGAAGACTCTCAAAGGGATAGATTCCTTCCTTTGCTACAGAAAACAGCGTGTTGTTGTTAATGGCGAATCTTCAGTATGGGCGCCAGTTTTATCTGGGGTCCCCCAGGGGACTGTTCTTGGTCCGCTGCTATTCTCCCTGTAGATCAATGATATTTCCACTGACATTGACTCGGGAATAAGACTGTTCGCAGACGACTGTGTTTGCTATCGGGAAATCAGAGATACTGAGGACTCAATGAAACTTCAGAAGGATATAGATAGATTGGGATGTTGGGTACGAAAATGGGGCATGAGATTTCAACCCGTTAAATGCAATATTATGCAGATAACTAGGAAGAGAATAAATAAAATTGAGGCTTCTAACACCTTAGAGGGAACGGTCCTTGAAAATGTGAATTCCATTAAATACCTTGGTGTGACAATCACTCACGATTTGAGATGGAATACACACATTAGCAGCATGTGTACAAAGGCGAATAGAACACTTGGTTTCCTGAGGCGAAATCTTCATCAGTGTCCTCAGGATGTGAAAGAGACAGCATATAGGGGACTTGTTCGCCCAATCTTGGAATAAGGTAGTTGCATCTGGGATCCAAGCGAAGTGATCCTTAATGAAGAAATTGAAAAAGTTCAGAATAGAGCTGCTAGATTTGTAACAGGAAATTACTGCTTTGAAACTGGGAGCATGTCTCGAGTTCCAGGAAAATTAAGATGGGAGTCTCTCAAGAAAAGGAGAAGAGACAGTAGGTTCATACACTTATACAAAGGTCTAAAGGGTGCTGCCGGCATTCCAACAGATGACCTAGGCACTGCAGAAAACACCATTCAATGACGTTTCAGACCCTCACTGCAAGAACTGACATTTATAAAGAATCTTTCTTCCCCCGAACCATTAGATTGGAATGCCATGCCCGATTCGATTATTTCGACGGCTGAAGGAGCTGAGCATTGTGTAGCTAAGTTTACCTCCTTGGTTAGAGCTAGGGACTAACTTCCCGCATCACAGGTTCTGGTGTATGAATGTCATTTGACGTGTTACCAGCAACAATGCTGATTCTGATTCTGACCTTTGTCTACTGTCTCTTCTCCTTTCATTGAGAGACTCCCATCTTAATTTTCCTAGTATTCCAGTCATGCTCGGGTCGAGTTTCAAGTTACAAATCTAGCAGCTCGATTCTGAACTTTTTCAATTTCTTCATTAAGGACCACTCCGCTGGGGTCCCAGATAAAACACAGGAGCTTGAAGTGCTGTCCATAAGTGGTTCATAAGGTGACACTAAGCCATCTCGTGCATTTTCTTTGAAATTGCAGCAAAGTCGTTATATTTGGATATTTTCAATACGATTTGGTGGACCAAACTTCAAGCGCCTATGGATAAAACTACCATATTCCAAGATTGGGCGAACACGTCCTTTATATGCCCTGAGGACACTGATGGAATTTCGCCGCAGTCAGGAAACCAAGCGTTCTATTTGCCTTAGTACACATGTTGCTAATGTGTGTATTCCATCATGCAGCGCAACATGACAAGAAAAAGAAACACAGCAAATATGTATAAGAAACAACATAAAACATAAATCGTGTGATCGATATGGCCTTAAATCTGTGCAGTTCCTTGTGGGTAAAGTTTTCATTCTACCATTAATTGTGGGTAGTAGGAAAAGGAGCTCCCCTAGCGGTATCTTGAATATTCATGAGACCCGCCGTATCTGTTTCGGAAATGTTCGGGAAAAACAAGTAACGGGAGCACTTTTAGAGGTAGAAGAGCACCGGTAAGGGTATATACAGCGATTGTGTGTATGGTAGCAGTACTGAAGAACAGAGGGGCAGTGGGAGTGGAAAATAATGTCTAATGTGTTTGATAGTACTACTAATGAGCTCCTGTGCAGGTAGTAAGAGCACCGACAGGGGTATACTATCTATCTATCTATCTATCTATCTATCTATCTATCTATCTATCTATCTATCTATCTATCTATCTATCTATCTATCTATCTATCTATCTATCTATGACTGAATAGAACGATAGTACTACTGAGGAGCCCATAAGAGCACTGGTGGGTGAATATTATGGCTGAAAACGTAGCATGGAATTATAACTGAGGAGCTCATGTAGAAGTAGAAGAGCACTGCTAAGAGTATATATTGGTTGTCTATTGAGGAGCTCTTGTAGAAGCAGAAGAGCACTGGTAGGGGGTGTATGATGGCTATAGAGTATAAGAGCACTACAGAGGAGCTCTTGTAGAAGTAGAAGAGCACTGGTAGGGACATACAGAAGTAGAAGGGAAGAGCACTGGTAGGGGTATAAGATAGCTGTGTAGTATGACAGTGATGCTGAGGAGCTCCTGTAGAAGTAGTGGAGTATATATACTTTGTTGTGTGTGATAGCATAGCAGAAGAGCTCTTCTATACGACAAAGGGCACAGATAGGAGTATATCTACTTTATTATGTGTGGTAGTACTGCAGAGGAGCTCTTCTATACAACAAGGAGCACTGATAGGAGTGTATTTACTTTGTTTTGTGTGGCAGTACTACAGAGGAGCTCTTCTATACGACAAGGAGCACTGATATGAGTATATCTACTTTGTTGTATGTGGTAGTACTGCAGTGGAGCTCTCTTCTATACGAACATGAGCACTGATAGGAGTATATCTACATTGTTTTGTGTAATAGTACTACAGAGGAGCTCTTCTATACGACAAGGAGCACTGATAGGAGTATATCTACTTATTTATATGTGGTAGTACTGCAGAGGAGCTCTTCTTTTCGACAAGGAGCACTGATAGGAATATATATATACTTTGTTGTACGTGTTAGTACTGCTTTGGAGCTCTTCTATACGAGCATGAGCACTGATAGGCGTATATTTACATTTGTACTTTGTTGTATGTGGTAATACTGCAGAGGAGCACTTCAATGTGACAATGAGCACTGATAGGAGTATATATACTTTGTTGTGTGCAATAGTACTGAGTTCTAAGTAGATATACTCCTATCAGTGCTCCCTGTCATTAATAAGGGCTTCACTGCAGTACTGCCAGACATAACAAAGTTGATTTACTTCTATAAGTGCTCCTGTTCGTATAGAAGCGCTCCTCTGTAGTACTACCACACATAATAAAGTATATATACTCCTATCAGTGCTCCTTTTCGTAAAGCAGAGCTCCTCTGCAGTTGTACCAACAAAATAAAGCAGATATACTCCTATCAGTGCTCCTTGTCGTATAGAAGAGCTCCTCTGTAGTACTACCACACATAATAAAGTAAAAATACTCCTATCAGTGCTCCTTTTCGTGAAGAAGAGCTCCTTTGCAGTACTACCAACATAATAAAGCAGATATACTCCTATCAGTGCTCCTTGTATAGAAGAGCTCCTCTGCAGTACTACCACACATAATAAAGTAGATATACTCCTATCAGTGCTCATGTTCGTATAGAAGAGCTCCACTGCAGTACTACCACATACAACAAAGTATATATACTCCTATCAGTGCTCCTTGTCGTATAGAAGAGCTCCTCTGTAGTTCTTCCACACATAACAAAGTAGATATACTCCTATCAGTGCCCCTTGTCGTATAGTAGAGCTCCTCTGCAGTACTATAACACACAACAAAGTATATATACTCCTATCAGTGCTCATTGTCATATAGAAGTGCTCCTCTGCAGCATTACCACATACAACAAAGCACAAATGTAGATATACCCCTATCAGTGCTCATATCGTGTAGAAGAGCTCCACTGCAGTACTACCACATACAACAAAGTATATATATTCCTATCAGTGCTCGTTGTCGAATAGAAGAGCTCCTCTGCAGTACTACCGCGCACAACTAAGTAGATATACTCATATCAGTGCTCCTTGTCGTATAGAAGAGCTCATCTGTAGTACTATCACACAAAAAAAGTAGATATACTCCTATCAGTGCTCCTTGTTGTATAGAAGAGCTCCTCTACAGTACTACCACACATAATAAAGTAGATATACTCGTATCAGTGCTCCATGTCGTATAGAAGAGCTCCTCTCTAGTTCTACCACACATAACAAAGTAGGTATACTCCTATCAGTGCCCCTTGTCGTATAGAAGAGCTCCTCTGCAGTACTATCACACACAACAAAGTTTATACTCCTATCAGCGCTCATTGTCATATAGAAGTGCTCCTCTGCAGTATTACCACATACAACAAAGTACAAATGTAGATATACTCCTATCAGTGCTCTTGTTCGTATAGAAGAGCTCCACCAAAACTTACTACCACATACAACAAAGTAGATATACTCCAATCGCTGTATATACCCTTACCAGTGCTCTTCTACCTCTAAAAGTGCTCCCGTTACTTGTTTTTCCCGAACATTTCCGAAACAGATACGGCGGGTCTCATGAATATTCAAGATACAGCTAGGGGAGCTCCTTTTCCTGCTACCTTAATTGTGCTGCCTTCACCCATTTAGTACCAGAAACCCCAAAACGGGTAACCTGGCAAACAGTGCAGGCCAAGATCAGACGCCACAGAACGCGGCGTCTGATCAGGGCCTACACTGTTTGCAAAAAGTTCAGCCATTTTCCTAATCAATTTTGAAGAAAACACAACCTGACACCCCTAAATTTTGAAATGGACTCCTGCTATATATAAGGAGGAAGATTCCATTTAGTACAAAAAGGGTTAATTTAAAGCGCCAGAACAGGATACAGCAATAGGACTACTCCAGAAATCTATCCAGTAGCAACCAGCATGTTTACTCACGTGACCTAGGGACAAGCTTATCAAACGGACCACACTGAGATCAGACACCCATTAGAATCAGAATTGTTACTGGCCATAACTCCAATCAAGCCATCTAAGAAGAAGAACCATAAGAATGATGAAAAACTTGTATCTTTGGTAGGAAATGATCTTGTCATACTCAGAATGTAGGACAGTGAGGATTAATAATATTCTTTCACCAGGGCTTGGGGAAATTAGTCCCTTGCACTCGACAAAGACACTATCCTTTACACCTATCCTAGACGGCCATCCCAGTATGTAATGCTTCGAGAGACAATTGAATCCCATTAAATATCAGTTTTTTTTGCAGTTGAGGTCTGAAAAATCAAAGAGTGATGGTTTCTGCAGAACTTAATTGGCCCGACTGCTGGAATGCTGGCATAACTCTTTACAACTTTGCCATCACGAAAACACGTATATATAATTTTGACCCCCTTGAATCCCACTTTTATATAGGTAAACCTTATTTTTCTTATTTCTGCTCTAAAATATAGAGTGTGAGTACTCGTTAGAACCGCCTCGATGAGGCGGTTCTAACGAGTACCCACAATCTATATTTTAGAGCAGAAATAAGAAAAATATCACAATTTTTCATCTTAAAATCTTCATTTTTTCGGTGATAAAAGTTACAATGTATTTTGTATAGGCGTGTTTTCGTAATAGTACAAGAGTATAAATAAACTGTCTGATTGTTTCCATTTTCTTGAGAGACTCTCATCTCCATTTTTTCCGATATCCCAGTCATACTTTCTGTTTCAAAAAGGAGTGTGGTAGCTCAGTGGTTTGTGCACTTGCTTCTGATGCAAGAGGTCCAGGGTTCGATCCCCGACAGCGTCGATAACATTTCAGCGTCCAAATATGCCTCACAGGCATCATTTGCAGCGATGAATACCATGAATTGCGCCGTCCTTAACGGGCGGGACCCTCCCCGCACAGACTGTGCAGGGTGATGATTTCTACCGCAGTTACATGACTACAGTGTATTTTATCCTTCAGACATGGAGTGTATGTCATGAACACCTATATGAACGATCGCAGAGAAAGAAGAAAGAAAACGAAAGAAAAAAAAGAAGAAAATCAGTATTGGCCAGTTACAAACATAGCAGTCCTTTTTTGAACTTTTATGATTCGATCTTTGCATTGGCCTAACCTGTTCATAGTCTCTTGGCGTCAATAATAATAATAGTAATAAAAATAAACAGCGATGCAGATGCTGATATACTCATAATAATAGTTCGTCTGTCATTACTGACAATACCCAGTCTTAATCATTTTGAGAAATGTAACTGTTTGTGTGTTCTAAGATGGCCGATGAGACAGATTCTAGCTCTGAACTTTCTGTTGCAGATAGAGCAACAAAGGCTACAGGAAGACAGCTCTGTTGGCGATGCCTTAGCTCTGGCTGTGCGCGTTTCTGCTCAGCTTCACTGATTCTTTCTGCCTCGTATTTACAAGTTCTCCATAGAGAATTTTCTTTGGCTTTCGTTCCTCAGGCATTCTGGTAGCATGTCCTGTCCATATCTTAACTGTGCTCATTTCAGAAGAGTATGTGCGCTTTACATCCCTGCCCTGTTCGGGACTTCTGTGTCTGGAATCCTGTCTTGCCACTTAATCTTTAACAGTTTTCTAAGACAGCTTGTATGGAAGTGATTCAGTCTTTTGGCCGAGTTTGTCCAGGTTTCACATGATAGTGTTGGCAGCACCACAGCTCTGTAGATAGAGAATACCAGGTTCGTGTCTTTTGATATCAAGTTTAACAGGCAAGGTTTCGAGAACGCTTGTAGAATCGCGAGGCTAGTCGAGCGATTCTACGTGTTCTCGAAGCCGTGCCTGATAAACTTGATATCAAATGACACGAATATGGTATTCTATTGATATAGAATATTACAGCTAGTTAGAATCAGCTAGTTTGACTGTGTAGGCGAGATGTCTGTCACTAGCTTAGTTGGGATAGGGGGTACAAAATCTGTTGTCTCAGGGGCAATACAAGAATAAGTATATGATAAATCAGTTTATCCCCTTGTAATCTCTTTAAATTGGCAGTTTACAATCAGTTTACCGATTGTCCAAACATTCCGTTGCGGAATATAATCGATCAGTATATTTACTATCAGCTGGTCGTTATTTTTCTTTTTATATTTTCAATGTATTTTTTGCAGTTTTTCTAGTAATAATTACATTTTGGCAATTTTTCCGGTTGTCCGTTTCATTCTTAAAAGTGCAATGTCACGCTTACGTGATAAAGCTCACTTGACCTGAGATAGCATATCTTTATAGGGGCAATGCGTTACAATGCAATATATATATGGGGTAACTGATAAACTCAGTTTTGTGTCAAGTCTGATTCCACTTCGGTCCAAGGCACTACCACGTAGTCGGTCAAATGCTGCACTAGCTTAGGCAATCCTGGCATTTACTTCATCATCAATGTGCACGGCTCTTGAGACCGACAAAGTATATGAAGATAGACAGAGCTAACCACTGAGCTACCGTGCTCATATGTACCAGGCAGTGGATTTTCTTTCTTTGATTTGAGGTTTAACGACTTACCTCCCCGCCAACTCTGTATAGGTCATTTTGGAGACGTTGCTTCCAATTTTGTGGGACTTTTACCCGACAATGAGATGAAGTGACATCTCAAGCCCTGCCGCCAAATAAAACCAATAGAGTTTATATGGATAGAGGTCCAACTCGCACCACTTGCCTGGGACCCTCTAAGCGGTTTACCAGTCAGTTCACATGCGGTCATATATTCAGCTCCACGTGGAAGCATCAAACAGCCCAATCTATTTCTTCAAGCCCAACAGACATACGTAAAGACACTTTTCCTTACAGTTGACCTCTTAAGTATGATCTTGGCTTTGGAGGAACTAACCTGGGTCTTGCGCAAGACACATCGTCTCATGATGGTTAACATTTCCGCCAAGTTATTTAAAAATTCATCAAGGAATAACAAAGTTTTTGACCAGACATGAAAGAAAAACCCTTTGTTGACCTTTGACCTCTGAGTATGACCTTGACCTTTGGCACCCGGCTAAAAATGACCTAAATAGTTTTGACTGGGCCGTTAAACCCCAATACATTGTACAAACAAAAACCTTGGTCATACAACTACAAACTACAACTACAAAATGGTTTATTCAGGCACAAGCAATACAGTGCTTCTCGCCCTATAATAGCATGTAACGGCGGCACGAGAAGAGTATGACAGAGTATAATAAGTAAAACATCACCCAAATAGACATTTAACGCATATAGCTAATGCAAGGATGCAGATATTAACAATAAGTAGTGAGGATATCTCATAGATGATCCTTTGCACCCATCCGCCCCATCACGAAAACACGCCCACACAAATCCACCCCAAACTTAACCGCTGTAAAAAAATGAAAACTCCAAGACGGAAAACCGTCCCCGCCCAAAATACAGATTGTGGGTATCCGTTAGAACCGCCTCATCGATGCGGCCCTAATGAGTACCCAGAATCCATACCTTAGAGCAGAAATAAGAAAATATAAGGTTCACCCCCTTTAAACCCCAGATCTCCTATATAAACTTGTGGTTCCAGGGGTCTCAATTATATAGGCGTTTCTGTGACGCCCTGCGGAGAGGTACATCGGAACACCAATCGACATTGCCAAGGCATATTTCAGCATGATCCTAAGTTTAAGTAACAGCATTTAGGGTAGACATTCTTTTTTTTGTAGCAACATATATAAACTTAGCTAACTTTTTTGAAGTGCTTACCCGGGTATCATTTAAAAGCATCTTGAACTTGAAAGTTGATGGCCATCTACAGTAATATTTGGGTAAAAGGGATATACGCAGTTCTCGATACATCGGGCATACCAGGAGAAAATGATACTCGTCTTCAACAACGTTAGCATTGCAAAACTGACACAGTCTAAGGTTTCTATCTATGCCCCTGTACCTTCCCTCTTCTATCATGAGCTTGTGTGCTGCAATCCTAAATCTACTGAGTGCAATTTTATGGTTTTCAACAACAACATCATTTAAATACTGCTCGTATTTAAATGATTTGTTTGTGATTCTATATACATTGAGTTTGCTGGTATTATTCACATCAGCGTACCAGTTTTGGAGAAATTGATCATACAATGTCTGAACTACCACATTAAGCTGAAGTCGGCTCATATTCTGATTGACCCAGAGGTATTGAAATCCTAAATTATCGAGAAGGCGCTTTAGATGTGAAGCCCAACTGTTGTCATTTACACCATTATTAACATCAGTAACCTGTTGAAAATATACCTTATACATGAGCGACTGTGGATTGGACAAAAGTTATAGACCGAGTCTTTAGGAGGGATATAGCAAAAACATATAAATAGATCAGATTCAAATAAGAAAAAGCTTTTAGATAATTTTGCCCATAGAAAACCACAGGAATTCTTTTCCAGTATTTCAACACCCTCGATAAGTGAGTGCTTTATGTAAAGGCAGATACCACCATGACCGCGTTTGCCTTTACCCCTAATGTTCAAACTTTCAGGCCTAGGAACCGTAATACAGTCATACCCTTGAATATTAAATCTGCTACCCCTTCTCTGCCACGTCTCACAGCAGAATACAATGTCGTTTTGTGACACAAAGTTAACAAAATCACCATCACCAAGACAAGAATCTAAACCCTGAACATTCCATGTAACAATGGATAAGCCACACCCTTCTCCAGACCACTATTCTACGAGCTTGCCATTTACATATAGCTTGTCTCTGATCAACGTTGCCTTGTTTCCCTTCTTTCGCTCCTCCAGCATCGAGGGAATAAGTGTTTTACGCCTTTCACGGACTTCTGGGGGAAGCTGATCCGTCACCCTAAATTCGCCATTAATCGGTGGAGCCTTCAGATTAACATTGTTTAAAGCGGATTTCACCAAATCCTTGTGCTCAGTAAGAACAAATTTGACAACAATAGGACGTATCTTATTATGAGCCCTAGTACCAATTCTGTGTGCACGGTCTATTAGGATTTTATCCCTGGGGTTCTCGATCTTGAGTATATTCTCACAGAATGTCCAAACGAGTTCTTTACAGTTCTCCCCTGTCTCAGTGACTTTCGCAAATGAAGCACTTGATAAAGTACGTTGGCTGGTTGTATTCAGACCACCAGTACCTATGGCACTAGAGCCATCCGAAGAATCCGATGCTTCCATCGCACAAGCTCCCCCTTTGTTTCCACCCGACTGGGAATAATCAGAACCAGGGCCCGTGTATAGAGGGGCTACACTCTCCGGAATTCCGAAAAATAGCATGTTGTCCCGCATAGAGCGACATTTCAAGTCAGTTACATCGTCTTTCAGCTTTTTATTTTCTTTCATAAGTTCTGTTTTTGCCTTGTTTGCATACCGACCTGGGTCTTGCGCGCGGCAAGTTTTGTCTAAATAAAGTGGGGTTTAAAAGTGATGCACATTGCATGGACTTGACATTTTACCTCGCAGATCAGCGCTGTTAGGAAGCTGTATGAATTTAGAGTTTAATTGCAGAATGTACTCTTACATTCAACGTGGAAGCTACCACGTTTTCCTCATTCAACCTGGGATAGATAACATTTCTTTTTTCCCTTTATTACCACCAAAGACACGTTTTCGTCGTAGCTAAAGGAACTTATGACTGTACATCTTTGGGAAGCTTGTTCCGATCTTATTTCCAAATGGAGGATTTTGTTCCTAAATCGTAGTAGATGAACTGTCACATGGCTGACATTTTGTCACAAGTGCATAAACCTGTGCGACAATAAAAGAAGCAAGGACAAGGGAAAGTCACACCGCACTAGCTGCGTTATGTGTCAAAATTTTCGGCAGGAATATATTGAATAACGAAATGGAAATACACGTTTTCCGAACAAAAGCATGTACGAAAAGACTTAAGAGTGTGTGGCGTATGCAAACTTGGCAGCTACCGCGTTTCCAGACAGTGGGTAATCTTCACTAGCCTCTCTATATATACCGTGTGGTTTAAAGGATATTCAATATACAGGCTTGTTAACCCATAAAATGCCAATCACGACAATTGTCGTCTGCTTTGCCGTCTGCCGGTTACTTTAAAGTTTTTTTTTTTGGCAAACATTGTGGACCCAGATCAGACTGCTCCTATAGGAGCAGTCTGATCTGGGCCCACACTGTTTGCCTAGATCAGACTGCTCCTAAAGGAGCAGTCTGATCCGGGCCCACAATGTTTGTCTGTATGCAACAATATTTTTAAAAAGTTTGCAAGAAGATTCAGCAGACGACATAAGCAGACAACATTTTCAAATGTAGTTTTCCTTGGTGTCTTAAGGGTTAGAGTGATGTCTTTGAAACCTCTCAGACGGCAGTAAAAGATAACCAAAATATGATCAGCAATAGACATTTTTTTCTTTATTTACCTTACAATTTTCCAATGATACAAACACATGCATTATATCTTGAACAAGTTGTACATGATAATGATAATATAGCTAATTAGCACATTCATAATTGCAAGAACCCCATTTATGCAATGAGTAATTACAATGACATACAATATCATATTGTAGAACCTCACTATCATCAAAGACATATTAAGCCATAACATGCAAATCACGACAATTGTCGTCTGTTTTGCCACCTGCAGGTTACAGTAAAAGTATTTTTTTAGCAAACAGTGTGGACCCAGATCAGACTTCTCCTGTAGGAGCAGTCTGATCTGGGCACACACCGTTTGCCTGTATGCAAAATTATTTTTAAAAAAGTTTGCAAAAGAAAAACAAATCAGCAGACGACATAAGCAGACAACATTTTCAGATGTAATTTTCTCAGCGTTAACCCTTGAAACACCTTTATCACAACAGCAGTAGATAGCATTTTCCAATGTCAGTTTTGTTATTTTTCAGATATAATAGGCTTATTTGCAGTATTTGCTGGTTCCTAGTCTGAGGATTATCAGTGTTGGGAAAACAGGTTACCTGTTTTTCCAATATTGGCAATGTGCAAGCTGGGAGCCAGCAAATAATGCAAATATGGTGAATAATAGGCTTAACACCACAGCCTGCAAATAATCGAAACCAACATCGAGCCAACATATATCGGTGTGGCAACGCCGTATCGATGTAGGTACATCGAATCAATGTCGGCCCGACGTTGACACACTATTGTGTGCTGACTGGGATTTCATGGTAATCGTCTGCTAAATTGAAATGTACAGAGGGGTTTTCTCCGAACAATAATTTATAAAAACGTCATCTGCTTGTTTTGGCATGACACTTTCAGGCTTAAACTTTTAAACAGAAAAAAAATCATTGGAATAAAATAAGGGAAAAAGTCAAAAGGAAAAAAAAACTACAACAGCTGTTGAACAAGTTGCATCATGAGACCTCTCTTTTGTCAGAATAAGCAATGGTCTATGTGTCAGGTTTAAAGTGAACATTTAGAATGATTTATGAGTCAGCCAAGTTGGTTCTCTCTACAGTTCTTGACTTTCCACAACTTTATTCAAAGTTGACAGACAGACAACAACTTCAGAGCAAATGATACTGCAAGATTTAGGACACACATGCCAGTTGGTTAGTCCTACACGTGCTTTATCATTCATTCACCTTATTTGCATTATCTGCTGGTTCCTAGTCTGAAGGTTATCAGTGTTGGAAAAACAGGTCACCAGACCCCCCTGACCTTTCAAGGTCAGGGGGGTCTGGTTACCTGTTTTTCCAATATTGGCAATGTGCAAGCTGGGAGCCCGCAAATAATGCAAATATGGTGAATAAAATCAGGTTTACGATGAAACAAACTGAATATCAAATTTAAAGGAGAATAAACACCAAATCCTTTTATGATCTCTTTTCAGATGCTACCCTGTCTTTAACCACAAAGTCATTTGCAGACACGACAGTAAAACTTTGGACGAATATCTGCCACGACAAATATCAGGTAAATCTCTTAAAGGTCTGGTAAAACAGGAGTTCAGTGACATTTTACATTCTGAAGTGCAAATAACCAATGACAATTTACAATGCGGAGTGATAATCAATGCTGATACTTACAGCAAAGCTGGGCTATTGATTTCTACTCCACAATGTGAAGTTTCTCAATTTTAAGTTTCACAGATAACAGCCAATGAATTTTTCAACTAAAAACTACTTTACCACCAGTCATGTGCAGGTATGTTCATCTAAAGTCTAGAAAAGTATCTACAGTGTAAAAGGCTTAAGAAGCTAACATCAAAATACAACATAAACAACAAGTAATAACATGAACTGCAACCAACTATTTAACATTTACTGTATACACAAACCAGAGCAAGTCAAACATTGAAGTACTGACTAATGCTGACAAGCAATGTGAAATTACTCTTAAATATCACAACTTACTCAAATATAAAATTTTTACAAACAACAATTTCAATAAATATGAAGCTTAAAACAGCAATGAATCAGAAAAGCTAAAAAAAAAAAAAACATTAGGGACCTGGATAGCAAAAGAAATTTACTTTCTTCAATAAGCTTTAAAGATTTTGATCAAGAACAAAATACATACCTGGAACAGATTTTTGAGAACTATTTGTTATGAAAAGGAAGTTTTTCATCTGAATTATCTGCTAAACCCATTTAGTACCGGAAACCCCAAAACAGGTAAACGGGCAAACAGTGCAGGGCCAGATAAAACGCCGCACGCGGCGTCTGATCAGGGCCTCCACTGTTTGCTTAAAGTTCAGTCATTTTCCTAATTAATTTTGAAGAAAACACAACCCAACACCCCAAAATTTTGAAATGAACTCCTGCTATATATAAGGAGGAAGATTCCATGTGGTACTAAACAGGTTAACAGACACGTCACGTGAAATGCCAAGCTTCAATACTCTGTAAACTAATTAACATTTGGAAATGTGCTCTGCTTCAGTTGTATGTTGTGCCTAAAGAGTTAATTGAGTAGCAAAATCAAACAGTTGAAACATATTACACATCTTAAGCTCAAAAGAGAAATGTAGAAAATGAAAGCCAAATTATCTCCTATCTCCTTAACTGCTTTTTCATACTGTTGCATTACAGATAACTGGCGTTGAAATAACAAGAGAGAAATGCCAAATATCCATATAATGACATAACATCCTTGTCAATCACAATCCAAGGTACTACCATGTCACAGTCAAACAGTAATGTCCCAGCAGGCACATGGTGTAATTGTAATGTCACATCAACCTCGATACAACGTCATGCCATTTATGCAACGTCACAACTACGTCAAGACGTTGCACCGACATTGATTTGACGTTGCCCTAACAACGTTTGCCTGCTGGGTTAGGGCTACATTCTATAAAATGATAGTATGTTGCGTTTACTAATTAGAATCACCTCATGGCAATTTTATGAACATACACAACACACAGTGTACATATTCTTGATACGATTTGAAGCAAATGTAAAAAATACTATTTACAACACGTATTAATTAATGTACGGATCCAAAGAAAGAACTGTGTTAGTAGAACCTTGTTACATGCAAATAAAAATGTGTAGAGCATATAGAAAATGACAGTAAATGGGCATTTTCCCTATATACTATAAATCTATACATTTTTGGAATCTATATTTAAACTGTGCTATATCCCAAACCGTGTTATAATGAATAGTGTAATAATGAGGTTTATTATATGTCGTCGCTTCTGAAAATATAATAACACAACGTAATATTTTCGATAATCCACCAGTGGATTAAATATGCAAATTGGCTAGATATGTCAAGTAACCTTACCTGTACGACGTCTTTAACGATGTTGCGTTTACTAATGGCGGAATATTGACATTTTTGTTAAAATCGTGAATAAAATACGTTATAAATGTCATATGATAAATAGAATCTTGCATTCGTGCTCATGTATTATTAAATTTATTAAACTCGTTATTATTATTATCCCTTTTCCTCAACTCGTTTAATAAATTCAATAATACATGAGCACTCATTTATCTGTATGTGTTAACAGCAGCTAGGGAAGCAGTTCATAGGTTTCCAAGAATGAGTTTGAAAGAAGTTTCACTTTACAAAGGATTTGTGAAAGGACTGAATTTTCATGCGTAACTTAGATGCGTAGAAATAAATAAATGTATGCAAAGAAAAAAACAAAAAAAAAAAGAGAGATAAAAATCAAGAAAAAAGAATAATGGAATAACATTTATCATTGAAACAATGGTTCACATGATACCTTACTAATGATCTTTGGCAGCCCATTGGGGCTTGGAGAAATAGATTAGGGTGCATGGTGCTTCCGGAGAGAGCTTAAGCCGACCAAACTTGATTACTTGTAAACCGCTTAGGTCTAAAATAGAAGTGATGGCAATGAACAGAATCAATACAATTACCTCACACCTCCCATCCAAGACACCAAAGGGAAAGAAACACAAACATAAAACATCTTCACTAGGGCTGGCTAATCGGAGCTGAAAAGATAATCGATTATCAGTCCTGTCATTGCGATCGATAATCAATTAGTAATTGCTAAGGTTTTTGTCATAATTTAACCTGCCTGAGCATGACTCTTACCATATGTTGCACTTTACCATATGCATATTTGAACAGACAGGCCTGAGCAAAAAGTGTAGACCCAGATGAGACGCCACAGAATGCGGCGTCTCGTCAGGGTCTGCACTGTTTGCCACTCATCCAGCTTTTTTAGGCATAATTTTGGGTAGTAAATTGTACCTATCAAGTAATCGATTAAAAGCAAACCAGAAATGATAATCATATTTGTGGAAATTATCAATCGATTATACGATTAATCGTATCAGCCTTAATCTTCACCATAATGAAAACATCATAAGCTTTGCTATTTGGTTGTAGGTTTTTTTTATTTTATCTCAATGCCAGGTATAAGTCCAACAAAATCGGAAGCAACGCCTCCAAATGAAAAGAACTGAACATAAAAGCACTAGGCCTGCATGCAGAATAAACCTAAGCAATTGATAACTGTTACTTGTATTATCCTCAAATTTTAAATCATATTTTTCAACAAAATGATACAAACAATGCAGGGATCCTTATTAGAATGATCTGGAAGGAGTCGTCCGAACAGGGCCACACTTTTGTATTACCAAACAAACGAGCTGTCGCATGACAGCAAAGCTCATCTGTTTTGCGCCTTCAAGATATAAGGTAAAACTATTGAACCATAAAATATAGGCCACACTCCTCTAGATATTAGTGTTCAATTATCGGGTCACATGGAACTAATTATCCATGTATGACATTTCTCCTTCAAATAGTATTCAAGATAATAGGCAAAATCACTGAACCATGAAATATAGGTCACAGTGACCTAGATATATTTTGAGGTCAATCATGGGGGCATATGGCACTAATATCCCAGATATGACATTTCTCCAACAAATAGTCTTCAAAATATAAGGCAAAATCACTGGACCGTGAAATGTAGGTCACCATGATCTTCACCCTTTTACACTTGAACCAGTGTCACATGCTGATATACCAATTTTGTCTATAACTTGTTAGCATAATGGAAACGTATATAACAAATTACAAAGGTGTCCTAGATGTTGACCCCTAGCCCCACCCCATCCCCTCCTAGGCATGAACCCGGGGGTATGTGGTCTTGGAATCTCAGAAGACACTCCCAGGTATCCAAGTTGTAAAATATGAATGCTTTGTGATGAGTGTCTCTTGAGATATAAGCATTTCAAAAACTTTAACACAGTTTTACAGAAGTGTCCTAGATTTTGACCCCTAGCCCCACCCCTGGGCATGAACCCAGGGGCCTGTTGTCTTTGAACGTCAGAAGAGCCTCCCAGGTACTTAAGTTCCTAATATGAGTACTCTGTGATAAGTGAGTGCTGAGATATAAGCATTTGAAAAACTTTAACGCAGTGTGACTGGATCGGGAATGCCCCTTCGCACAACCAAGGTGACAATAATAGCTCTCCATGTACATGTACTTCATACAGGCAAGCTAAAAAGGAAAACAACAAAATATAGGCAAAAATACATGCCATGGAGTCAAAAGTTAAGGTTTACCCTTACCATGGTGAATATTTCAATATGATACCCTACTCCTACTTCCCAACTTTCAGTCATTTGAGTTGCATAATTTCCTTTTTCCAAAGATTCAGAAGCACATTAGAAAATAGTGCAGATCCTGATCAGGAAGGTATAACTTTCATGACTTCTTGTTAATCCTTAAGATGCCACGAAAAACTGCATCTTAAATGGCAACTATGTCATCTGCTGTTTATTCTTGCAAACTTTTAAACATATTTTGGCATACAGGCAAACAGCACGAACCCTGACCAGACTGCAGTAAGATCTGGGTCCACACTGTTTGTAAACGTGACTTTAGAAGCTACCAGCAGAGGTAAAGCAGAAGACAATTGTTGTGATAGACATTTCAAGGGTGAACTTTCTTGTAAACCAAACTGATCTATAAAAGGTGGTAAACTATACCAAAATTGGAGGCTCGAAATCGTTAAGCAAGCATAAGGCAAAATTTGGATACTGAACAAAAACTTGAGTCTTCCGTAATAATATAGTCAGATGTCCATGACAGAAAAAAGGGAAGAACTATTTGTTCTACATATACAGTCCATCATGTCTATATACAGTTATGTGTCAAATCTGCCTGTTGACTCCTAATGATATGGGAATCAAACACTATTTAAAGTGTTGATTCCCCTGAAAAGGTATCCATTCCCTGTAAAGGTAAATCAATCATTACATCGCAAGTGTTTTTTCTTCTAATCTCCGTATCTTTATTTTACAGAAGCTTCTGTAAATGCAAGCTGTGTTAGATTATGATCAGCATGTACAGACATGCTGATAACTTTATTAAATGCTAGGACAAAAATGGGAAAAGTCCAGACCAAGTTGAAACTTGCAGGTTGGATCCAGTTGATCAAATCAGCATGAGCTTAATCAGCTTGGTATGTTAATGCGCAAGATAATGTACATGGCATTTGATGGAATCATTAATTTTTCTAGAAGGTACAGTATCTAATACATTGGTGTTTGAATTGAGGTTTTGTGTACCCATCAATACTACTTATGTCATTTTGGATAAGTTGCTTCCGATTTTGTGCGACTTTTACCTGACACTGAGATGAAATGACATCTCAAGCCCTAACACCCCAACAGATCAACATAGTTTATATGCAGGGGCGGTCCAACTCACACCAGTTTGCCTGGGCAGGCTTAGACCTTATAGGTGGTTCCCAAGTACTCATTTGCCACCGGTTTCAGCTTGTGTGGAAGCACCATGCAGTCCAATCAATTTCTCCAAGCGCCAATGGGTGGGGGCCCAAGAGGATAAGGGTAAAATATCTCTTAATTACCCCCATTACTCTCTTTATCTGGCAGAATGTAGTCAGTCAGTATATAAGAGCTGTATTACAAGAAATTGTGTCCTCTAATTGGCATGGCTACAGCTAAACCTGTGTGTCTGTTCCACATGGCCTCGCCAATACTGTCAAAGAAAAGCCTGTGATTTACAGAAGCCTCATGCAGACAGAAAATTTTCTGATCAGACTGTACCAATGCACAGTCTGATCTAAACCTTCACTGCAGTTTTTCTTTGAAACCTTAGTTTGAAAACTTAAAACTGGGGTTTCAAGTTTAAACCATAGTTTAAAGATTTATCGTGCACTTGGCTTGCCATACATTTACTTATGTGTTGGGTTGAGTGTTTGTCAATCGACCCACAGTTATAAAGCGCAAGTAGCTCTTGTGTGTTTGTTTGATTTGCGGTTTAATGTCCCCGTCAACACTGTAAAGGTCATTTTGGAGACGCTGCTTCCAATTTTGTGGGACTTTTACCTGACATTGAGATGAAATGACATCTCAAGCCCTGTCGCCCAATGAAAGTCCAGGTGACTATCACTGATTTGTAGGAAA
The DNA here is from genome assembly GCA_963580285.1 of Lucinisca nassula. Taxonomy (NCBI): domain Eukaryota; kingdom Metazoa; phylum Mollusca; class Bivalvia; order Lucinida; family Lucinidae; genus Lucinisca; species Lucinisca nassula. Next base: position 133,026,262 of record OY757010.1, on the reverse strand, counting down.
TCCTGATAACGGTATAGAAAATGGGCATGTTAATTTTATCGCTGTGAGGTCAGCATGTTGTGTAACAGGGTTATCTATAGAATCTGGACTGGTTTCATCGGTTAGGCATGACAAACAGTGTACAGCCAGATCAGGGCCTACACTGTTTGCTTACAGTGCAGGATGACACAGAATACAGTGTCTGATCCGGGTCTACATTGTTTGCTCCCAGTACAGGAAAGTAAGTGTAAGAAAATATTATCCCTTTCACCTGCTGATCCCTAATATGTCTTATCTTTCAAACAATGAAGATCCAGATCAGATGGCTTCTGAAGAAGCCATCTGATCAGGATCTACATTGTTTGTCATTCAGATTATGAATTTGTTGCAATAATTTGCATCAAGTAATCTGATTGGTTGATAATCGGTAGTGGGTGTGACATATATGAATATTCAGCAGGACAAGGGTTAACTGTCTAAGTCACTGCTCAGAGACAATCAACCCACCGTTGCTGTCAGTGCTCGGATTTATTTACAGCTTTGCTTTAAGGGGAATGGGAACACCTGGCAGATTTTTCCCCTCCATTTTTCAAAGGGAGATAATTTTCAGGACTTCCAATTTGCATTTCTATAAGCCCTGTCCCACAGAAAAAAGGGGTCAACTCTTAAAGGAAAGAATTTGCTCCTCAGGAGCAAATTCTTTCCTTTAAAAGTTGTTCCCTATTGACATGGGAGACAAAAATACTTTTGCAGGAGTTGCCTCCCCTGAAGGTGTTCCCATTCCCCTTAAGTAAAATATACTTTATGATCCTGTATAACATTAAAACCTATTCCATGTTTCCTGCCCAGATTTTGGTATGACATGCAAAAATTGTCCAGAGCGCAGTTGTTCCATGCCGATAAAAGTGTTAGTTTATGTTGTATTAAAACCAATACCATTATCATTCATCACAGCAAATACACATATATTGTTGCTGCAAAATATGTAAGAAGCTTTTGCATTGCAATTTTGCAATAAAATACCAATATACATGTAAGTTAAGGGTGCAAATACATTTAATATTTCAGGTCCCGTCTCCGTATGACCTTAGCTGTTGGTGGGACGTAAAACTAAAAACTCACTCACTCACTCATAGGTAAACAAGCTTACCATTTAGCTTACTATTGCAGTTCTGAGGCTCTGATAGATGCAGTATCCACTGATGACAACTTCGTTTATATTGTTATAACTCCATACACTCATATTATTCCCGATAAAAGAAAGTATTTTACACATCATCTATACATATATACCTACAGGGCAAAAAAGATATACCGTATGAACTACAATAATGAGCTGCTACAAGCACATACCTTTGCACAGTAATGACTCGGAGTCCACTCAGAGGCATCGCTATTAGCTATCTGGATGCTCTTGGACCTAGGCCCCGAGGTTATAAAACATATTTCATGCTCAACTCAGCTGAACATGACATAACTATTAAAATATTAACAAATCTGGCAGTTTTGCTGCTCAGATCAGGAAAGAATGCCAATATTTCTTATTCTTTTGGTTTTGGTTTTATGGCCCTTTCAAGATTATTTCACTCATTTCCAGCCCAAAATGAATCAGAGGTGGGCAAATATTAGAGTAATCGGAGAAAAACCACATGCCCTTCCGTTGCAGAACTTGGGGTTTCTCATGTGCCCCAAGCCAGACTCGAACCCATAGTGGCGAGAGACCTAATGATTAAGAGTCAGTGCTCTTATCCACTAGGCCATAGAGGCCCATTAGAATGTCATTTATCCTGCTCAAAAATTTTAAAATGCCAATAATTCTAAAATTTATGATCAGGATAAATTTCATGCTCATGTGAGCTGACTATGAAAAGAGTTTAAATAATAATCATGGGTCAGGGCTTCTTCATTAAGAGAGAAAAGTTTAACTGTTGTTGTTGTTGTTTTGTTGTTGTTGTTTTTTGCAGGGCTGTAAGCCGATTTGATTCTTTACTGCTGAATGTACATGTCCGAACTTCCAAAGGCAAACTTTTGCTTGTAACAGTTCATAATTATATGACAGAAAAATAGCATACATGCACCATTTCAGTGTCATGTATCCTACATATTAGCATACCTTCAACTATCACAATTAATACAATCATGAGACAATATACATCAAAATACTGATTTCTCTTCCACACCATGGGATAAGTGTTCTCAAATAGTTATGCTATGTCATTACATTATCATTTTTATGCATACTGTTCTTTTTGCCCATTCTTAACCCAAATAATGCCAATCTCGACTATTGTCGTCTGCTTTGCCGTCTGCCGGTTACCTTAAATATTAATTTTTTTGCAAACAGTGTAAACCCAGACCAGACTGCTCCTGTTGGAGCAGTCTGATCTGGACCCACACTGTTTGCCTGTATGCAATAATATTTTTAAAAAGTTTGCAGAAAAATGTCAGCAGATGACATAAGCAGTTGACATTTTCAGATGTTGTTTTTCTCGGTGTCTTAAGAGTTAAGAATTAGCATGTTCGAGAACTGTTATCCTAATCCTTCAAATATATACTCAATACTAAAGATAAATATTTGCCTATTTGAGAACCTTCAAGCATAATGGCAATACTTAATAGACCAGACAACCATGTGAACTTTCCATCTGTCAGGGGGAAAAAAAGATTCTTGACATTTTGGTTTAGCTAACAAGGCTTATATAACTGGGCTCTGTTCGCTTCCGTGTATACTTTAACTCTTATCATGCTGTTCACAACAACCCCTATCTTTGGAAACAGTGTAGATCCAGATCAGATGGCTTCTGAAGAAGCCATCTGATCAGGATCTACACTGTTTGACATTCAATTTATGAATTTGTAGAAATAAATTGCATCAAGTAATCTGATTGGTTCAAAGTCATAAATGGGCATGGCTAAACTGAATATTCAGCAAGAGAAGGGTTAATTGATCTGAAAAGGAGTCTCCTATAAGAAAAACTTTGCTCTTCGTGAAGCTTCCTTTTCAATATACATTCATATGCCAAAATTTACCCAAATATAGGTTGTTATTTTTTCTCAAGACTTTTTCATCAAAATATTTAACCCTTATCTTGCTGAATATTCATTTAAGCCACACCCATTTCTGTCTATCAACCAATCAAATTACTTTAAGTAATTTATTGCAACAAATTTATAAACTGAATGCCAAACAGTGTAGATCCTGATCAGATGGCCTTTGAGGCAGCCATCTGATCTGGATCTACACTGTTTGCAAAGATAGGGGTTGTCGTAAACAGCAAGATAAGGGTTAATAAAGCTCACACAATGCCATGATATCAAACAAGGGCAATAATTTTACTAGAATGATAAAAAAAGTTCTGTAACATTCATAACCTAGATCTTGGCAATATCATGTGTATGTCAAATTCTATTAATATACATTTGCATCATTTCTCAGAGGAAAAGATCTTCTGATATCAAATAAGGAAAATTACCATCAGGGTCTCACAAATCCACTGCCTAAATGCCAGTGGAAAGTCCAAATTTTGTCTGGGCAAGTGATGAATCATTTCCCTTCCCCAAACAGAAATGTAAAGAATACAGTGGAGCTTCAACGGTGGCTCAATCCCCTTTGGGACCATAAAAATTTGTTTCAGACAGTGTAATAATTCAAGTCATGGAGGGTTACTATTAGTGCCATAGCAGGAGGCATGATGGAGATCATTGTGGTATAGCTTTTCTGTGTTCTATATTATAAATGTAGGTTGTATGTACTCATTATAATCGCCTCATCCAGGCGATTCTGAGTAAACACAGCATACATTTGCAAGATAAAAGAAGAAAATCTCCCTAAATAATCCCTATTACGTATCTGGAGAAATTCCCCGCAGACTCAAGAACGGGTTCAACTCAGCCATGGTTAACGAGCCATCGAAGCTCTGCTGTATATAGGGAATATTATAATTCTGAGTCATTTTGAAGATGTTAGGACTACAGGCAAGTTGTTGAAACTTGTGATTTGTCAGGTCCGAAAATTGACATAAAATGCCATGTAAGAAACCAGCCACAAACTATGCCCTGTCGGTATCAATTTATAGTAGAACTTCGATGGCTCGAACGCCGATGGCTCGTACACAATGGCTGACTCGAACCCGTTCTTGAGTCCCTAGGGAATTCCTCTACATAAGAAATATTTGGGATAACTAAGGAGATTTTCGACTTTTATCTTGCCAATGTATGCTGTGTGTACTCATTAGAATCGCCTCGATGAAGTGATTCTAATGAGTACACACAGCATACATTTTTTATTATAGAACATTGAAAAGATGTCTCAAAACTAACCCCGTTATGCCTCCTGCCAGTAACCCGCAATGGCTCGAACTACCCCTGTCTCGAACAGATTTTCATGGTCCCAAAGGTGTTCAAGCTATTGAAGTTCGACTGTATATGCTAAATGATCTCATAAACTCTAACATTTGTTTCTAAAATTCTGAGTTTTAAGGATTTTATGGTACGTACTAAAAAAACATAATGAAATGGCAAAAAAAAAATATAAAAAAATAGATAAAAGTGGATTTTCTTGTGATATATACATGTATATGTATTTTATATATATTACTTTTTTTTATTGCTACTTGGAATCATAGATAAAGGGTTTTATAACAAACAATCATTGAGGGATTCTAAATTAAGTTGTTCAATAATAGAATGTCCAAAATCTCAAGGGAGTCCAATGAGTATGGAGCAAAAATAACCGAAACTTTACAGCACATTTTTCATTCGGACAGCCAGGAAAAATAGCACATACATATATATACCTATGCGATCAACATGTGTAAAGTAGAAAGAAAAGGATTGGATTTTGATAGGAATGAAACATGCCTAAGAGAAGTGTAAAAAAAACCCTTACTGCTAATAAACTAAATCAAAAAGAAAAACAAATTGTTTATGACAAATAGATACAGCTGGCAATATTTGCTTTAATTCTGCAAGGAAGACAACTATAGATAAGTACATAATTCATTTCCCTCTGTAAAAACATGCCCCCCTCTTAAAAACAGACTATCCTTGAAGTAAAGACTGGAAAAACAATCCCAGGCCTAAAGGTAGGGACCTACTGGTTAAAATAAGAGTGTCTGTTGATCCAGGACCAGCTATGATGGACTGTGACAGTTATGAATAGCTTTGGCATATCCGGTGGACCAACTGATTGTTGGCAGTCCATTTCGGCATTTGGTATAAACCATACATATTTGTAATGACTTATTTGATGGATTAATACTAAATAATGTTGAGAATTTCAACTCTACAACAAACACCAATCTAGTTTTCTAACATTTTTGACAGATGATTAAGTTTGACATTACATATATATTGTCTGGTGGGGCAGATAATTCGTATGTAATGTCAAGTCCTATTTTCTTTCTCAAGAAAAATGATACTATGAAAATGCCATATGCTATCCATAATAAAACTACATGTAGATAGGTAAGATATAATGAAACAGATAAAATTTAAGTCAGAAGACCAGTCAAAATAGTTTCGGATCAGTTGATGTTGAGGTAACATCATGTAAACAAGTCTGTGTAATGAACACCAGTCTAAATGCCACTTTAGATAGAGAAAATTGTTTTTTTTTTTTTTTATGGGTTCTGGGGAGGGGGGGGGGTGTAGCTTACGGGGGTAAACATTATTTTTCTTATTTCTGCTCCAAGACACAGGTTGTGGGTACTCTTTAGAACAACCTCAATGACGTGGTTCTAATGAGTTCCCACAACCTATGATTGACGTATAAATAAGAAATATATCACAAATTCTCATCATGAAAATTACTGTTTTGCAGGTATAAAAGAATGCACTATATCACAAGGATGTGTTATCATAATGGCTGGTCCTGCATACCAACACATTTGGTTCTTATGAAATCCCTTGGACCCCTAATGAAAAGGAAGACAATATTTGAAGCTACCTTCACTGAAGGTGTACCATTTGCCCTTTATCAACTGATGTTTAACCCTTCTCTTGCTGAATATTCAATTTAGCCACACCCATTTCTGACTGTGAACCAATCAGATTACTTTATGTAATTTATTCTTACAAATCCATAAACTGAATGACAAACAGTGTAGATCCTGATCAGATGGCTTCATCAGAAGCCATCTGATCTGGATGTACATTGTTCCCAAAGATAGGGGTTGTCGTGAACAGCAAGATAAGGGTTAAACTCTTCTACTACATCTCTACTACAATTAAATTATTCCTTTTACCAAATGGCAGATGCTTTCAGACATACAACATGTTCTATACTAACATAGACTTTAAAGTGAAAAAAATGTAATAATCCCGCATGAAATATGATAATTCTGATGTTATACATAGCCCCTTATAAAGAATGGCAAAGATAATTAGGGATAATATTCCTTATTTCTTGATAGAAACATATTTATCATATGACGTCGCGTCTGAGAGTGTAATAACGCCATGTATTATTTTCGATAATACACTAGTGGATTAAATATGCAAATTAGCTAGATACGTCCCGTAACGTTACATGTACGACGTCCTTAACGACGTCCCGTTTATTAATGGGGGAATATTGATATTTTTGTAAACAATTGTGAATAAAATGCGTTTTAAATGTCATATGATAAATAGAATCTTGCATTCGTGCTCATGTACTATTGAATTTATTAAACTCGTTGAGTAAAAGGGATAAAATGCTCGGCAAAGCCTCGCATTTTATCCCTTTTCCTCAACTCATTTAATAAATTCAATAATACATGAACACTTATGTAAGATCCTCTATTTAGTTGGCATTTAGAAAAGCCCCATAGGTCAGTTCTAATGAGTACATGTACTGCTAATATATTGCTCTACCCTTTCGACCCTGAGCCTTCCAGTTCCATCTCTAAATTTGGACAATTCTTGTAAAAAAGGGGACTTAGTCAAAATCAGTAACAGGAGGGCAAACAGTGTAGATCCTGATAAGATGGCTCATAATGAGGTGTCTCATCTAGATCAACACTGTCTGCATAATTTTAGTGTCACTTCGATGGTACCTACTAGGCACATATCACGAGGGCAATGTCAAATCAACGTAGGTTCAACGTCACGACGTTGCACCGACGCTGATTTGACGTTGCAAAAAAGTAATGATGTTGCATGGACGTTGATGTGACGTCACAATTACGTCATGTATCTGCTGGGTATGAACAACTTCAGAACTATGGAAATTTGTTCGAGACAGAGGTAGTTCGAGTCAGTGACGGCTAATTATATAGCCATGTCAGGAGGCATAATGCTTGCATAAAATAAAGGTATGCTGTGTGTGGTGATTAGAATTGCCTCATCATAATGAAATATCATCCTAAATCATATCTAACTATATCACATCAGTAGCTAATGTAGGATTTTCTAGCGACTAAAAAACGAGTTCAAATCTGACATGGTTAACAAGCCGTGTTCGAGCAATCAAAGTTTTACTGTATAATGTATATAACGATCTACATTTAATAAGTGTTTTCAGATGTCATCCTTCTAACCATATCTTGACCTATGATGACTTATCACAAATGAACTACAGACAACCATCTTTATAACAACATTTGATATAACGACAAAAGTCATTGGGACAATTTCAATGGAAGGAATCCTTAATTCAAGATGAGAAAGGTTAATGAAAATACAGTAAAATTCCACTATTAAGACCACTTAAAATTAAGACTAATTCTGTTATGAAGGTTACAGTTATTCTTTCTTTGTGTTTTCTGCATACAGTTTCTTCCTGTCAGAGACCATCTTTGGGTCTGTTCCAAAAGAGACCAACTTTGGTCTGTTAAAAAATGGTCTTTGAACAGTCCAAAAGGTGGTCTTAACATAGGATTTTATATTGTATTCAAGAATAATGAACCTGTTACTGAGGAAAAAAACAAAAACACAGTTGACATTTGTTAGAATCACCTTGGCGAGGCGATTCCAACAAATGTCCACATAATATGCTTCTTGGGGTAACTGAGGGATAAAAAGCCTTTTATTTCCTATTATGTTACTGCTTGTGAAGATTCTGTATAGCAGCTAAGTGTTTATAACAGTAAAATAAAGTGTATGGGGACAAATACTGTCGTTATAATGAGGGTCCTCTGTATTTCTCCATAATTTGATAAAGTCGTATACTGTGGGTACTCTTTCATACTGCCTCTGTGAGATGATTCTATAAAATACCCTTATTTGCAAAAAGTATTCACAACATATAAGTTTATGCAGGACTAAGCAAAATTATTCTAGCCATACAATCATTGTCAACTAGAAAAACTTGGAAAGCCATGCCACTGAGAATGTCTGACGAACGGAAAAGTGGATTATTAAATAATAATTCTGAGTTGTTTTTTCTCTGAAGCAACAAAGCAACATGGTTTGTGGTCCTCAATAGAATCCTCCCATGAAGGTGACCATTTTACCGAAGACCAACCATTTATATTCTTGAGAAGGAAAATTCAGTATCAAATACTTCACATTTCCGTTCTGCCAAAAGAATGAAGACACTGCAACACAGCTCCAGTTACTGGGGAATAATTCACCTTATTTGCATTATCTGCTGGTTCCTAGTCTGAAGATTATGTGTGTTGGAAAAACAGGTAACCAGACCCCACTGACCAAGAAAGGTCAGGGGGTCTTGTTACCTGTTTTTCCAATATTGGCAATGTGCAAGCAGGGAGCCAGCAAATAATGCGAATAAGGTGAATCTTGGGATAATTTTTCCTACTTCTCCATAAAACCATTGGTTGCGGATACTTATTAGAATGGCCCAAAATATATACAGTAGAACTCCAAAGGCTCAAACAGTGATGGCTCGTTTACCATGGCTGAGTCGAACTTGTTATTTAGTCCCTAGGGAAATCCTCTGCACACGAAATAGTGAGGGATAATTTAGGAGATTTTCGTCTGTCATCTTGTAAATGTTTACTGTGTGTACTCATCTGAATCCCCTCGATGAGGCGATTCTAATGAGTACATACAGCACACATTTATATTATAGAACATCGACAACATGCCCCTTAGTTGCCTCCTGACAGTAACCATCAGTGGCTCGAACTACCCCAAACAGATTTTTGTGGTCCCAAAGGTGTTCAAGCCATTCAAGTTTGACTGTACTCCTAACAAGAAATAAGGAAAATTATACCTTGAGTATCCTTATTCCATCCTCACCCTGATCATTTGGAGCCATGATGCAAGCAATATTAAAAGATCATGACTAGTTGGACCATCAGTCCAATCTGATTGTCACCACATGTATAAAGAGTTATACAGCTTTTACACGGTATCCAGGATCTATTGCAGTTTTCAGCACTCAGATAAGGGGAATGAACATGTCCTACCTATCTGATGTAAGGGCTTACAAGGGAGATCACCTCCATGACTTCACATTTACTACTCCCCACCCCACAGACATACAAAATGGAAACTATACTCCTTAACTTTCTGCACGCCAAGTATTTTTTCAGCAGATAAATTTTGAAAAAGTCTTTATTTTCCCCCAGAAACAGGAATTGACATCTCATGCAATTTTTCAGGATTTGACATCTAATGCAAATTGTCATGGCTAAAAGGAATGGTCTGATACTTGTACTGTAGATGTCAATAATGAAGGGACAAATGAAATGTTTACGAGATAACATCTCTGAAAGTTTACATTTACCACAAAAAGGCTTTGAATGCAGTGAAGAATATTTTTTTTATTTCCTTTCTATGGCATGGCTCAGAAGTCGGTGTGCCATGAAAACAATGCCATAGTTCTGGGCAAGGAGGAATGATATCTCCCTCATTTCCTCAATACAACCTATGTTATGCACCCACTGGAATTACCTGGATGGTTTTCTAATGAGGACCATAACATTTGTTGTCTCTAACAAGAAGGAAAATTATCTCTTAACCTATCAGGACAATGTGGTACACTGCAGGCCCAGATCAGAGGTGGCAGGTTGCTGCATATGACCAGGGTAGTCAAATAACTTAATCTTAGACTCAAATAGCTCAAACTTGGAGACCCCTAAATGACTAAATGGAACCCCGCTATAAATTATACAGTAACAATGGGTCAAATATCTCATCAGTCTTTTATATATGTAGCTATGAAGAATGAAATAGGTGAAATTGTTGAAGGAATGGTCTTCTAGGCGAAGTGACCAGATCCATCTGACTTACAACCAGTAAAAGTCACTTATAGGTCCCATGGTTTGCTTCTCCAGTATCCAGCTACTTAGTCCACCAGTTACTCAATAGAATAGGATAATATCTCAGCTCTTGGCCAGTGGAACTTCTTTAAGTACATAAACAGTCTGTAAATAAATAGATTGTGGATAACATAGCCTCAGATAAGGGTTAGGGGTGGGGCAATTGGCATAATTAAGGATAAATTTTAGTACTATTCAGAAACCTATGTTGTGGGAACTAACAAGAACTCACAACATAAGATGTTATGAAAAAATAAATAAGAAAAAAACAGCCTTTACAACCATGCAACCAGCAGTTAAGCAATAAGATGAGAAAAGATGTTTGATGCTGTTTTCAACAATATTGAAAGACATGATGAAAACTTTGCAGCAATGTGTCAAACTTTCTATCATGTGCTTCTGAACAAGCAATAAAGATGACCAACAAATTCTTCACAAAGTCGGTGAAACATGAAATGTAGGTCAATGTCAAATATGGATGCTTGCATTAAAATTGCCATCCCTTGATGCAAGTTTGTACCAAATGTCATTAATGAAGTGTCTTATGAAGCTATTATAGTTCTTGAGAATTGAACATAAGGGTGACAACTAGGATAGATGCAATAGTTTGCAAAAGTTAGTGATCCTTGAAATGTAAGTCAAGGCCAAATATAGATGCTTGAATTAAATTTGCCATCCCTAGATGTCAAGTTTGTATCAAGTACCCATGATAAAGCTCTTATAGTTCTCGAGAAATGGATTTGAACATCAGAGTGAAAGCTAGGGTTGACATAATAGTCAGTGAACTATAAAATGTTGGTCAGGGTCAAATATAGATGCTTGAATTAATGTTGACATCACTAGATGCAAGTTCGTACCAAGTAAGCTATTTTAGTTCTCGAGAAATTGACTTGAACATCAGGGGTCTCAATAGTTCACAAAGGCAGTCAACAAAGAAATGTAGGTCAAGGTCAAATATGGATACTTACACTAAAGTTGCAATCACCAGATGCAATTTTGTACCAAGTACCATTAATGAAGCTGAGAAATGGACTCTTACATAAGGGTGAAAGTTAGGGTGGTTGCAATAGTTCACAAAGTCAGTGAACCATGACATGCAAGTCAATGTCAAATACGGATGCTCACATTAAAGTTACCATCCCTAGATGCAAGCTTGTACCAATAAAGCTCTTATAGTACTTGAGGAATGGACTCTTACAAGGGTAAGAATTAGGAAATGGGAAAAAGTCAAAATGGTCATAAATGTTGACAGCTTGGCAGACGAATGTATGGAAAATCACACTCCTATATCGCGCCAAATTTTCTTTAATACTCAATGGCACAATGTAGGTATACAGCTTGGGCTTTAATCAGTACATATAAGCATGTCTATTTGCTTTGTTTGTTTGATTTTAGGTTTAACGTCCCCGTCAACACTGTAAAGGTCATTTTGGAGATGTTGCTTCCAATTTTGTGGGACTTTTACCCGACATCGAGATGAAATGACATCTCAAGCCCTGTCGCCCAATGAAACCAATATGGTTTATTAGCATGGCCGGTCCGCCTTGCACTGAGGTTCCTGGACAGGCTTAGATCCTCTAAGCGGTTTACCAGTACTGTTGTGCAGGCCGGATTCAGCTCTGCGTGGAAGCATCATGCAGTCCATATATTTCTTCAAGCCCCAATGGGCGGGGGCCCATAAGCATGTCTAACAATTAACTAGGGAATCTGCTGGTTACCATGTTGGTCATACAAGAAATGCATTTCCATTGTGACCAGCATGGATTGTGTTTACAAAATGTCACAGAACCTATTGGGAACCATGCTGGCACAACATGAAATGCTAAGCCTGGTTTTCAGTAGATTCCATGATGTAGCATTTCTTGTTGGGCCAACCTAGTTCAAAGTACAGTAAAATTCAGCTATTAAGACCACCTAAAATTAAGACTAATTCTGCTTTAAAAAGCTAATTTAGTAGCTTGCAGTTATTCTTTCTTTGTGCTTTCTGCATACAGTGTCCTCTGGTCATGGGCCACCTTTACTGTTCAAAAGTGGTCTTAAAGACCACTTTTGAACAATCCTAAAGGTGGTCTTAAAGACCACTTTTGAACAATCCTAAAGGTGGTCTTAATATAGGAATTTTACTGTATTTTCTCTATTAAGTGTGCATTATGGACTCCACTGGAACTAGAACTGCATATGATTTTATGTATAGAAACGTTTTGCATCCAACTCAGTATCTAGCATAGGTACATTATTGTTCATACACATAGGAGTAATTTTTTTCACAATCATTAGGAACACAGCTTTATGAATTATAGATGTTTTTCATGGCTCCAAAAAGGCATTTTTCAGCTAACAATTTACAATATTTTTGCAAGACACAATCAAAAACAAGTTAATTATATCCAAACAAACATGTATAGATGTTTTGAAAAATGACCATTAATATAGTTAGTTTTCTTTATTAACTATACACTTTTTGGAGCTGTTGGAAAAATTTATGTTATGTCCAAAACCATGTAACAAGGAACTGTGTTATAAAGGTTTGTGGTGCATCTGAAACAATTATTGATAGGCGCATGCTTACTAAGGTGTTCTAATGAGTACCCTCAATTACATAAACTAGATTACCACAAAAGGTGATGAATGTCCTCGCCATATGCCTCACTAGATGAGTAATTTGTTTGACATATGCAGTAGACAGGCACACATTCTAACTAAACTAGAAACTGCAACATTCTCCAAGAAACATATGGCCAAAATGTTCCAGTCATTCACGGGGACATAATTCTGCAACAAGAAAGCAATCTGAGTGACAGCCAAATCCCCCGCCACATTTTGTATCAAGGCTCAACCATATTACCTTCACCTGTGACCTTAACCTTGAGTTGGCATGGTTTATTTATGGGTACTGCACATCAGCTCACTGAGGGGAAATATTTCACAAAAGTTTAAAGAGCAATTACAAAGAAATTTTTAAATCTTAATATGAAGCAGGGTGAAAGCAGACACAAGGAGGGTCATTTTATTGAAAACCGCATGAAAAAATTCCCATTCATTCCAAAGTTATGCGCATTTATATTTGATACGTACCTATTTTCCTCTAAGAGTAGCCTCCCCTGAATTTACTTTGATTTTAACACACAATGCAATATTCTGTGATGTCATAGTGGCTTTAAACTTTTTTTAAATAATTTTGAACTGCCATATTTTCCATTTTGCAATAGCCTAATACAGTTTTCTCATGCCCTTTCATTACTGTGTATCTTGTTCATAATTTAGGATGGAAATGAGAAATTTGATTTTGAAATTCAAGCTTAAATTTACAATTATAGTATTTTTTTTTAATGTTTAAAACTACCATTTAATTCAAAATTTTATTCCAATTAGCTAAGTTAAGTGTTTTTACATGCCTTTTGGATAGATCAGTAAGTTCTGTATGTTATATCATCCTCTAACAAAAACAGAAACTTGAATTTAAATTATTTTGAAAAATATTTAAAATTTGAATTTAAGGTTTGCAATTGAAAATATGAGAAAACTGGTTTAGCATATCAGTTGAAATCAGTTTAAATAATTCAAATGGGTGATTATAGAGTTCCTAAGGACTATAAAACACAAGTTATTTCATATTTAAAAAGTTCAAAAATTTTAATGTGCATCTATGACATCATAGAATACATCATGAATATTAATGAGGCAGTCTGAAGCTGCTCTGTTTTCATGAAATATTTCATACTTCAAAGTGTAATATCTTGGAAACTGATAAAGATAATTTGATTCGGTTTTGGCCCCTCGATTTCTTTAATCAATGCCTTTTTAAATTTAATGGATTTCTATACCTTTGTATTTGACCTTTAATGAAAATCCTTCCAGGGGTAAAGGAGATATGGAACAGACACAAAATACGAAGTTTCAAATTTGTGACCTTCAACTGTGGCCTTGACCTTGAGTCGGCATGATTTACTTGTGGTTTCTGCATATCAGCTCATTGAGGGGGACATTTGACAAAAGATTAATGAAAATCCTTTTAAGGGTAAAGGAGATATGGAATGGACACAAAATTCAAAGTTTCAAACTCATGACCTTCCAATGTGACCTTGACCTGGCGTCAGCATGATTCATTTATGAACTCTGTACATGAGCTCAATGAGGGGGATAACTGAACAAAGTTTAATGAAAATCCTTTGAGGGGTGTGTGTGTGTGTGTGAATTCGGGTTTAACGTCGCTTTCAACAATTTTTCAGTCATATCACGACGGTGTCTGGTTGCGACAGGGAGCTCAATGCTCACGTTTATAGTGCTGCCTCACTGAAGTATCATGTCCCAGACACATTACATGATACCACACCCAGTCACATTATCCTGACACTGGATCGACCAGTCCTAGCTCTACCCCGTAAATCTGAGTGCCAAGCGAGAAGCAGCTAGTACCATTTTTAACGACTTTGGTATGTCGCGGCCCGGGATCGAACCCGAGACCTCCCGTTCCCCGGAGCGGACACTCTACCAACTCCTTTGAGGGGTAAAGGAGATATGGAACGGACACAAAATTCACAGTTTTAAACTTGTGACCTTCAAATGTGACCTTGACCTCGAGTCGGCATGGGTTCATTTATGGATTCTGCACATCAGCTCACTGAGGGGGATAATCGACCAAAGTTTAATGCGAATACTTGCAGGGGTAAAGGAGATATGGAACAGACAAGAAATTCAAAGTTTCAAACTCTTGACCTTCAGATGTGACCTTGAACTTGGGTCGGCATGGTTCATTTATGGGCTCTGCACATCAGCTCACTGAAAAGAATAATTGATTAAAGTTTAATGAAAATCTTTCCAAGGGTAAAGGAGATATGGAACGGACACAAAATTCCAAGTTTCAAACTCGTGACCTTCAGCTGTGACCATGACCTTGAGTCGGCATGGTTCATTTATTGGTTCTGCACATCAGCTCATTGAGAGAAATAACTGACCAAAGTTTAATGAAAATCTATCGAAGGGTTCAGGAGATATGGAGAGGACAAGAAAGTGTTACAGACAGACAAGACTGGACAGATGGACAGAAAGATGGAAAGACGTCCAAGATTGTATGCTTGTTCTCGTTTATGAAAAGTTACAAAAAGATCAGATCATAAACGGCTGAGAAAAGCTGGAGACACCATTTTTCACTTATATTTATGCTCAAAGGCAAAGTTGTTTATCCCGTTGAGCCCAAATTCGAACTCGACGTAGACTGTAAGCCCCTACTGGTAATCTGCAAGTTGGATGAAGATCGGATCAGAAATGGCCGAGAAAAAGTGGAGATGTCCTTTTTTTCACCATTATAAGTCTATGGAACCTTTTTGTTTCCATGGCAACCAGAATTCCGATCTGATCAGCCCAAAAACCTTATGGAGCCTTTCCCCTACCTGATGATGCTTCTCATGAAATTTGATCAAGATTGGCCATGGGGTATTAGAGATGTACTTATTTGAAATTGTTTACAGACACACGCACACACGACAGACAAAATGTGATCACAAAAGCTCATCTTGTCACTATGTGACAGGTGAGCTAAAAATCTGTCTCTCGGGATGACTATCCAGCATCACTCGTCTGACAGTGACCCTTGGGATGGATTTTTTCCACAGAACCCTCATATCTATATAAAATTTTAATAATCTTACCCAGCTGCTCCAAGAACCACAGCACAAGCATGTGACAGGAGAAGAATCGGAAGGTTTTCTAGCTGAAATACTCGAAATATACCACTTCTCATTACTGGGGTGTTACGTACACTTAGTTTGCTTTTACGTAGTACTGGATGCTTGAACCTCCCATTGAAGTCACTGGAAATACACAGTATTCAGTCTTATTAACAAGAGGGCCATGATGGCCCTGGATCGCTCACCTGATCCATAGTGTAACAAGTGGGCCCCAGAGAGGGCCATTATTGGCCCCAGGGCTTTAATGTGCATAATGTTGAGGGAGGTCTTAAAGGTGAAGCTTCATACCAAACATCAACAAAGGCTTTAATTTGAACAATCTTGGCAAAGGTCCACTAGATGAAGCTACACATCAAATATCAAAGACCTGGGCCTAGCGGTTTCAGAGAAGAAGATTTTTAAAGATATTCCCTATATAAGCCTATGTAAAACCAAAGGGCCCCGGGACGGGGGCTTTTTTGCCCCAGCACTATAATTTGAACAATCTTGGTAGGGGTCCACTAGATGAAGCTTCATACCAAATATCAAAGACCTGGGACTTGTGGTTTCAGAGAAGAAGATTTTTAAAGATTTTCCCTATATAAGCCAATGTAAAACCAAAGGGCCCAATGGGGGGGGGGGGGGGGGGGGGCATTTTTTGTCCCAGCACTATAATTTGAACAATCTTGGTAGGAGTCCACTAGATGAAGCTTCATACCAAATATCAAAGAATTTGGGCCTTGCAGCTTCAGAGAAGAAGATTTTTTAAAGATTTACCCCTATATAAGCCTATGTGAAACCAAAGGGCCCCGGGGCGGGGACATTTTTGGCCCCAGCATTATAATTTGAACAATCTTGGTAGGTATCCATTAGATGAAGCTTCATACCAAATATCAAAGACCTGGGCCTTGCAGTTTCAGAGAAGAAGATTTTTTAAAGATTTTCCCTATATAAGCCCATGTAAAACCAAAGGGCCCCTGGGCGGAGGTGATTTTGGCCCCAGCACTAAAATTTGAACAATCTTGGTAGGGGTCCACTAGATGAAGCTTCATACCAAATATCAAAGACCTGGGCCTTGTGGTTTCAGAGAAGAAGATTTTTAAAGATTTTCCCTATATAAGCCTATGTAAAACCAAAGGGCCCCGGGGCGGGGGTATTTTTGGCCCCAGCACTATAATTTGAACAATCTTGGTAGGGGTCCACTAAATAAAGCTTCATACCAAATATCAAAGACCTGGGCCTTGGGGTTTCAGAGAAGAAGATTTTTTAAGTTTTCGGTGAAAAATCTATTTTTGGCTCCTGTGACCTATATGTGCAACGGACCGGAACCATTTGAACAATTTTGAAAGGGGACCACCTAACAATCATTCCTGTGAAATTTGGTCAAAATCCGATCAGTGGTTGAGGAGAAGATGTCGTTTGAAGAAATTGTTTACGCATGCATGACAGACAAAAAGTGATCCTAATATAAAACACAAGAGGGCCATGATGGCCCTGGATCGCTCACTTGATCCATAGTGTAACAATTGGGCCCCAGAGAGGGCCATTATTGGCCCAAGGGCTTTAAAGTGCATAATGTTGAGGGAGGTCTTAAAGGTGAAGCTTCATACCAAACATCAACAAAGGCTATAATTTGAACAATCTTGGCAAAGGTCCACTAGATGAAGCTACACATCAAATATCAAAGACCTGGGCCTAGCGAATTCAGAGAAGAAGATTTTTAAAGATTTTCCATATATAAGCCTATGTAAAACCAAAGTGCCCCGGGACGGGGGCATTTTTTGCCCCAGCACTATAATTTTAACAATCTTGGTAGGGGTCCACTAGATGAAGCTTCATACCAAATATCAAAGTCCTGGGCCTTTTGGTTTCAGAGAAGAAGATTTTTAAAGATTTTCCCTATATAAGCCTATGTAAAACCAAAAGGCCCCGGGGCGGGGGCATTTTTGGCCCCAGCACTATGATTTGAACAATCTTGGTAGGGGTCCTCTAGATGAAGCTTCATACCAAATATCAAAGACCTGGGCCTTGTGGTTTCAGAGAAGAAGATTTTTCACGATTTTCCCTATATAAGCCTATGTAAAACCAAAGGGCCCCGTGGAGGGGGCATTTTTTGTCCCAGCACTATAATTTGAACAATCTTGGTAGGGGTCCACTAGATGAAGCTTCATACCAAATATCAAAGTCCTGGGCCTTGTGGTTTCAGAGAAGAAGATTTTTAAAGATTTTCCCTATATAAGCCTATGTAAAACCAAAGGGCTCCGGGGCGGGGGCATTTTTGGCCCAAGCACTATAATTTGAACAATCTTGGTAGGGGTCCACTAGATGAAGCTTCATACCAAATATCAAAGACCTGGGCCTTGTGGTTTCAGAGAAGAAGATTTTTAAAGATTTTCCCCATATAAGCCAATGTAAAACCAAAGGGCCCCGGGGCGGGGGCATTTTTTGTCCCAGCACTATAATTTGAATAATCTTGGTAGGGATCCACTAGATGAAGCTTCATACCAAATATCAAAGTCCTGGGCCTTGTGGTTTCAGAGAAGAAGATTTTTAAAGATTTTCCCTATATAAGCCTATGTAAAACCAAAAGGCCCCGGGGCGGGGGCATTTTTGGCCCCAGCACTATGATTTGAACAATCTTGGTAGGGGTCCTCTAGATGAAGCTTCATACCAAATATCAAAGACCTGGGCCTTGTGGTTTCAGATAAGAAGATTTTTAAAGATTTTCCCCATATAAGCCTATGTAAAACCAAAGGGCCCCGTGGCGGGGGCATTTTTTGTCCCAGCACTATAATTTGAACAATCTTGGTAGGGGTCCACTAGATGAAGCTTCATACCAAATATCAAAGTCCT
Source organism: Lucinisca nassula (assembly GCA_963580285.1). NCBI lineage: Eukaryota > Metazoa > Mollusca > Bivalvia > Lucinida > Lucinidae > Lucinisca > Lucinisca nassula. The sequence goes on along the minus strand of OY757010.1, from coordinate 133,007,556 downwards.
GGGCCTTGTGGTTTCAGAGAAGAAGATTTTTAAAGATTTTCGCTATATAAGCCTATGTAAAACCAAAGGGCTCCGGGGCGGGGGCATTTTTGGCCCCAGCACTATAATTTGAACAATCTTGGTAGGGGTCCACTAGATGAAGCTTCATACCAAATATCAAAGACCTGGGCCTTGTGGTTCCAGAGAAGAAGATTTTTAAAGATTTTCCCTGTATAAGCCAATGTAAAACCAAAGGGCCCCGTGGCGGGGGCATTTTTTGTCCCAGCACTATAATTTGAACAATCTTGGTAGGGGTCCACTAGATGAAGCTTCATACCAAATATCAAAGTCCTGGGCCTTGTGGTTTTAGAGAAGAAGATTTTTCACGATTTTCCCTATATAAGCCTATGTAAAACCAAAGGGCCCCGGGGCGGGGCATTTTTGGCCCCAGCACTATAATTTGAACAATCTTGGTAGGGGTCCACTAGATGAAGCTTCATACCAAATATCAAAGACCAGGGCCTTGTGGTTTCAGAGAAGAAGATTTTTAAAGATTTTCCCTATATAAGCCTATGTAAAACCAAAGGGCCCCAGGGCGGGGGCATTTTTGGCCCCAGCACTATAATTTGAACAATCTTGGTAGGGGTCCACTAGATGAAGCTTCATACCAAATATCAAAGACCTGGACCTTGTGGTTTCAGAGAAGAAGATTTTTTAAGTTTTTGGTGAAAAAAATCTATTTTTGGCTCCTGTGACCTAGATGTGCAACGGACCGGAACCATTTGAACAACTTTGAAAGGGGACCACCTAAGGATCATTCCTGTGAAGTTTGGTCAAAATCCGATTAGTGGTTTAGGAGGAGATGTCGTTTAAAGAAATTGTTTACGGACGCACGGACGCACGCACGGACGCACGCACGCACGACGGACAAAAAGTGATCCCAAAAGCTCACCTCGTCACTACGTGACGGTGAGCTAAAAACTGAATGCAATTTATTTAAGGTTCATTGAGGTACGAATAACAGAAGGGCTTCACTTAAACTTCGCTTGTGACCTGATGTTCATTCACCTTATTTGCATTATCTGCTGGTTCCTAGTCTAAAGATTATCAATGTTGTGGAAACAGATAACCAGGAGTCTGGTTACCTGTTTTTTTCAATATTGATACATTAAATGTGTAAGCTGGGAGCCAGCAAATAATGCAAAAATAGTGAATACTTCAATGAAGGATAAATTCTTAGATTTACATTATTTTCTTATGTTATGTGGCAAAAAAAAATTGGCATTAAGGGCTAAAATTGAAACAAGAAAAACATTAACTTTGCACATTGTTTTCCTACCTGTGATTTCAGCGGGAGAGTGTCGTTGATGTGACAATCTCTCCATCAACCAATCATATTGGAGAGAACCATGGTTTGTTATGCCGTACATTATTGATCGAGTCAGTGTACAGGGGCGTAGCTAGAAGAAAATCATTTGTACGCAAACCAAAGAAAATACAACAAGAGGGCCCAATGGCCCTATATCGCTCACCTGTGTACCAGAAAATCATTAGTGTAGGAGACCACTTGACATTGCTATATACTAAATATCTAAGCTCAGGCAAAGCGGTGTCCATGCTTATAAACCCTACTGGTTTCATTGGGCAACAGGGCTTGAGATGTAATTTCATCTCAATGTCGGGTAAAAGTCCCACAAAATTGGAAGAGACATCTCCAAAATGACCTATACAGTGTTGACGGGGATGTAAAACCTCAAATCAAACAAAAACTGTGCCTTATGGTTTTGGAGAAAAAGATTTTTTTTTAAGTTTTTTCCAGTATAAGTCTATAGGAGCTAATGAGTCCTGGGCTTGGCCAATTTGGACCCAAAGGGCATGGTTGGCAGGATTTATGTAGGTGACCATTTTGTGTTGCCATATACTAAATATCTAAGGTCTGTACTTCATGGTTTCAAAGAATTTTGAAGCTTTTTTCCATTATAAGTTTGTTGGAGTTAAGGGGCCACAGGATTTTGACCCCAGGGGCATGATTGGCAGGATTCATGTAGGCGACCACTCGACATTGCTACATGCTAAAAACTTAGCTCTGGGACTTATGGTTTCAGAGAAGAAGATTTTTGAAGATTTTTTTCCCCCATTTTAAGTTTTTTTTTTTTTTTTTCATTATAAGGGCCCTGTGGTTTCAGAGGAGAAGATTTTTGAAGTTTCTCCAATTGTAAGTCTATGGAAGCTAAAGACCCCTGGGGTGTGGCCAATTTGGATCCCAGGGGCATAACTGGCAGGATTTATGTAGGTGGCCACTTAATGTTGCTACATACTAAAAATCTAAGCTCTGGGCCTTATGGTTTCATAGAAGAAGATTTTTTAAGTTTTTTTCCATTACAAGTCTATTGGAGGTGATGAGCTCGGGTGTGGCCAATTTTGACCCCAGGGGCAGGGTAAGCAGGATTTATGTAGCCGGCTATTTTATGTTGCTAGACACTAAATATCTAAGTTCTGTGCTTCACAGTTTCTGAGAAGAAGATTTTTGAAGTTTTTTTCCATTATGAGTCTATGGGTGATAAGAGGCCCTGGGCATGGCCCATTTGGACCCCAGGGGCATGATTAGCAGGAAATATGTAGGAGACCACTTGCAGTTGCTACATGCTAAATATCTAAGCTGTGGGCTCTGTGTTTTCAGAGAAGAAGATTTTTGAAGTTTTTTTTTCATTATGCATCTATGGGAGCTATGGGGGTCCCAGGGTGTGGCCCATTTGGACCCCAGGGGCATGATTGGCCGGATTTATGTAGGTGACCACTTGTCATTGCTACTTGCTAAATATCTAAGCTCTGGGCCCTGTGGTTTCAGAGAAGAAGATTTTTGAAGCTTTTTTCCATTATGAGTCTATGGGAGTGAAGGGGCCCCGGGGCATCGCCCATTTGGAACCCAGGGGCATGATTGGCAGGAATCATGTAGGTGACCACTTGTCATTGCTACATGCTAAATATCTAAGCTCTGGGCCCTGTGGTTTCCGAGAAGAAGATTTTTGAAGCTTTTTGTTCCATTGAGAGTCTATGGGAGCGAAGGGGCCCTAGGGCGTGGCCAATGTGGACCCAAGGGGCATGATTGGCAGGAATTATGTAGGTGACCACTGGCCGTTGCTACATGCTAAATACCTTAGCTCTGGGCCCTGTGGTCTCAGAAAAGAAGATATTTTATTTTTTTCCCATTGTAAGTCTATGGGAGCTGTATGTTGCCATAGCCTTTCCCCCTACCTGGTGATGCTTCTCGTGAAATTTGATCAAGATTGACCAAAAATCTTCTTCTCGGAAACCACAGGACCCAGAACTTAAATTTGGAGCATATAGCAAGGGCAAGTGGTCACCTACTTAATTCCTGCCAATCATGCCCCGGGGCAGGAATTATGTAGGTGGCTACTGGCCGTTGCTACATACTAAATATCTAAGCTCTGGGCCCTGTGGTTTCAGAGAAGAAGATTTTTGAAGCTTTTTTTCCATTATGAGTCTATGGGAGCTAAGGGGCCCCGGGGTGTGGCCAATTTGGACCCCAGGGGCATGATTGGCAGGAATTATGTAGGTGACCTTTTGTCGTTGCTACATGCCAAATATCGCAGCTCTGGGCCATGTGGTTTCAGAGTAGAAAATTTTAGAAGCTTGCTACATGTTAAATATCTAAGCTCTGGGCCCTATGGTTTCAGAGAAGAAGATTTTGAAGCTTTTTTTTTCCATTATGAGTCTATAAGAGCTAACTGGCCCTGGGGCGTGGTCCTTTTGGACCCCAGGGGCATGATTGCCAAGAATTATGTAGGTGAGCACTTGCCGTTGATACGTGCTAAATATCTAAGCTCTGGGCCCTGTGGTTTCAGAGAAGAAGATTTTTGAAGCTTTTTTCCATTATGAGTCTATGGGAGTGAAGGGGCCCGGGGCATCGCCCATTTGGAACCCAGGGGCATGATTGGCAGGAATCATGTAGGTGACCAATTGGCGTTCCTACATGCTAAATATCTAAACTCTGGGCCCTGTAGTTTCAGAGAAGAAGATTTTTGAAGCTTTTTTTTACCACTATGAGTCTATGGGAGCTAACGGGCCCCGGGGCGTGGCCCATTTGGACCCCAGGGGCATGATTGGCAGGAATTATGTAGGTGACCACTTGCCATTGCTACATGCTAACTATCTAAGCTCTGGGCCCTGTGGTTTCCGAGAAGAAGATTTTTGAAGCTTTTTGTTCCAATATGAGTCTATGGGAGCGAAGGGGCCCCAGGGTGTCACCCATTTGGACCCCAGGGGCATGATTGGCAGGAATCATGTAGGTGACCACTTGTCATTGCTACATGCTAAATATCTAAGCTCTGGGCCCTGTGGTTTCCGAGAAGAAGATTTTTGAAGCTTTTTGTTCCATTGTGAGTCTATGGGAGCGAAGGGGCCCTGGGGCGTGGCCAATGTGGACCCAAGGGGCATGATTGGCAGGAATTATGTAGGTGACCACTGGCCGTTGCTACATGCTAAATATCTTAGCTCTGGGCCCTGTGGTCTCAGAGAAGAAGATATTTTATTTTTTTCCCATTGTAAGTCTATGGGAGCTGTATGTTGCCATAGCCTTTCCCCCTACCTGGTGATGCTTCTCGTGAAATTTGATCAAGATTGACCAAAAATCTTCTTCTCGGAAACCACAGGACCCAGAACTTCGATTTGTAGCATATAGCAAGGGCAAGTGGTCACCTACATAATTCCTGCCAATCATGCCCCGGGGCAGGAATTATGTAGGTGGCTACTGGCCGTTGCTACATACTAAATATCTAAGCTCTGGGCCCTGTGGTTTCAGAGAAGAAGATTTTTGAAGCTTTTTTCCATTATGAGTCTATGGGAGTGAAGGGGCCCTGGGGCATCGCCCATTTGGAACCCAGGGGCATGATTGGCAGGAATCATGTAGGTGACCAATTGGCGTTCCTACATGCTAAATATCTAAACTCTGGGCCCTGTAGTTTCAGAGAAGAAGATTTTTGAAGCTTTTTTTTACCACTATGAGTCTATGGGAGCTAACGGGCCCCGGGGCGTGGCCCATTTGGACCCCAGGGGCATGATTGGCAGGAATTATGTAGGTGACCACTTGCCATTGCTACATGCTAACTATCTAAGCTCTGGGCCCTGTGGTTTCCGAGAAGAAGATTTTTGAAGCTTTTTGTTCCAATATGAGTCTATGGGAGCGAAGGGGCCCCAGGGTGTCGCCCATTTGGAACCCAGGGGCATGATTGGCAGGAATTATGTAGGTGGCTACTGGCCGTTGCTACATACTAAATATCTAAGCTCTGGGCCCTGTGGTTTCAGAGAAGAAGATTTTTGAAGCTTTTTTTCCATTATGAGTCTATGGGAGCTAAGGGGCCCCGGGGTGTGGCCAATTTGGACCCCAGGGGCATGATTGGCAGGCATTATGTAGGTGACCTTTTGTCGTTGCTACATGCCAAATATCGCAGCTCTGGGCCATGTGGTTTCAGAGTAGAAAATTTTAGAAGCTTTTTTCCATTATGAGTCTATAGGAGCTAAAGGGCCCAGGGGCGTGGCCCGTTTGGAACCCAGGGGCTTGATTGGCAGGAATTATGTAGGTGACCACTTGCCCTTGCTTTATGCAAAATATCTAAGCTCTGGGTCCTGTGGTTTCCGAGAAGAAGATTTTTCAAGCTTTTTGTTCCATTGTGAGCTATGGGAGCGAAGGGGCCCTGGGGCGTGGTCAATGTGGACCCCAGGGGCATGATTGGCAGGAATTATGTAGGTGACCACTGGCTGTCGCTACATGCTAAATATCTTAGCTCTGGGCCCTGTGGTTTCCGGGGAGAAGATTTTTGAAGCTTTTTGTTCCATTATGAGTCTACGGGAGCGAAGGGGCCCCAGGGCGTCGCCCATTTGGAACCCAGGGGCATGATTGGCAGGAATTATGTAGGTGGCCACTGATACATGCTAAATATCTAAGCTCTGGGCCCTGTGGTTTCAGAGAAGAAGATTTTTGAAGCTTTTTTTCCATTATGAGTCTATGGGAGCTAAGGGGCCCCAGGGTGTGGCCAATTTGGACCCCAGGGGCGTGATTGGCAGGAATTATGTAGGTGACCACTTGCCGTTGCTACATGCCAAATATCGCAGCTCTGGGCCCTGTGGTTTCAGAGAAGCAGACTTTTGAAGCTTTTTTCCATTATGAGTCTATAGGAGCTCAAGGGCCCCGGGGCGTGGCCCGTTTGGAACCCAGGGGCATGATTGGCAGGAATTATGTAGGTGACCACTTGCCCTTGCTATATGCTACAAATCTAAGCTCTGGGTCCTGTGGTTTCCGAGAAGAAGATTTTTCAAGCTTTTTGTTCCATTGTGAGTCTATGGGAGCGAAGGGGCCCTGGGGCGTGGCCAATGTGGACCCAAGGGGCATGATTGGCAGGAATTATGTAGGTGACCACTGGCCGTTGCTACATGCTAAATATCTTAGCTCTGGGCCCTGTGGTCTCAGAGAAGAAGATATTTTAATTTTTTCCCATTGTAAGTCTATGGGAGCTGTATGTTGCCATAGCAACCAGAATTCCAATCTGATCAGCCCAAAAACCTTATGCAGCCTTTCCCCCTACCTGGTGATGCTTCTCGTGAAATTTGATCAAGATTGACCATGGGGTATTATAGATATACTTATTTGAAATTGTTTACGGATGCACGCACGGACGGACGGACGCACGACGGACAAAAAGTGACCACAAAAGCTCACCTTGTCACTATGTGACAGGTGAGCTAAAAATAATAACTCTGTTTACCAAATGGGGACCTCTCTTACAGGAAAGAATTTGCTCCATTTAGGGAGCAAATTCTTTCCTGTAAGTGCGGTCCCCGTGGCAAACGAGGAAACTATTCTATAGCATAGCTAATAAATAGTGTTGCATATATCCTAGACATTTTTTTAAGTTTGAAATGTGTACGCAAGTGCGTATCTGCTTACAGGTAGCTACGCCCCTGGTGTATGCATTGAGGCCAATAGTTAACAACAGGGGATTTCTTTAAATACACTGAGAATGTACATGTTAACAAACACAAATAAAACTAGAGAAAGCGACCAGTGGGTCACGTATACCCCCGCCCAGGGCCATACTCTGATATAGTTTTCAAGCTTGTATGTAATATGAATGAAGATGTCAAGAAGCTATAAGAATCTATAAATGTGCTTGTAAAAGCTAAACTAAACATAAAATTTCTAAATGGACCAAGGGAGTGAGGGCATCAAAGTTACTGAAGGAGTGGGGGTATCAAAGTTACCGAAGCAGCCGGGTGGGTTATGCATCAATGGAATCTTTGGACTGGTATGCAACATCGATGCAAGTATCAATTGAATTTGTCTTAGAGTTTAGAACATACAGGCATCTGTAAACTTTGTCATAAAACTTTAACCAAATGTACAATTTCTAAGTCCATGACCTTGAGGTCAAGGTCACCCTGACTGGGGGAAGGGACATACATCACAAAATGTTGGAACTGGTACATTGATGCAAGTATCAACTGAATTTGTCTTAGAGTTTAGAACATACGGGCATCTATAAACTTTGCCATAAAACTTTAACCAAATGTAAAATTTCAAAGTATGTGTCCTTGACCACAAGGTCAATGTTGGGAGTAGGAAATGCATCAATGAAATCTTAAGACCAGTATGTAGCTTCAGTGTAAGTGTCAACTAAATCTATCAAAGGGTTCAGAAGATACAATCTCTCAGAAACTTTGACGCAAAACTTTAACCAAATGTAAAATTTCTAAGTCTGTTACCTTGACATCAAGGTCACTGTGGGGGGATGGGACATGCATCAATGAAATCTTTAGACCAGCATGTGACTTCAGTGTAAGTATCAATTAAATCTATCAAACGGTTCAGAAGATACAATCTCCTCAAACTTTGACGCAAAACTTTAACCAAAATGTTAACGGACGGACAGATGGATGTACACACGGAAGGACGAATGGACGAATGGCAGAACGAAAACTATAAACCCCAATAGCATACTTCGTATGCCAGGGGTATAAACAGCCAAGCAGAGCAGGAGACATTCTTAGTTCTCTTATTGACTACGAAATGAACGCAGTTTTAATGTTCACTGATGTAAGAACATCATCAAGTCATGAGCATTTAGTTAGTGAACTCCTTTCCTTGTACTGCATTCAATATTTTAAGTGGCTAATTTGATTGGATCAGTACCCGGTACTAAATATTGTTGAATATTTCAATTGTAGAGCAGACAACAACCTTTTCTCTCTTTCAGAGAAAATAAGGCTTGACATTACATGTTAATTGTCTGTCCAGTACAAAATATGAGAAAAAAATGCTTTGCATAATGAATACACACCTATATAATTTTGAACCCCTGAAACCCCCCTGTTATAAAGGAAAACTGGGGTTTACAGGGATATAAATTCTTATTTCTGCCCAGAAACATAGATTGTGGGCACTTTTCAGAACTGCCTCATTGAGGTGGTTCTAACGAGTACCCACAATCTATGTTCTGAACAGAAATACGAAAAACATCAGTGTTTTTAGCTGAAAATTTTCATTTTTTGATGGTAAAATTTTCAATATGCAGTAAAATTCCTATATTTAGACCACCATTGGGACTGTTCAAAAGTGGTCTTAAAGACCACTTTTGAACAGTTCCAAAAGTGGTCCCTGACTAGAGGACACTGTAGGCAGAAAACACAAAGAAAAATTAAGTGTACCCTTCAAAATACCGTAAGCTTTATATAGCAGATTTCGTCCTAATTTAAAGTGGCCTTTATAGCGGAATTTCACTGTATTTGAATCGGCATGTTTCCGTAATGGAAAATAATGCCTATAAATTTTGATTGGCACTCCAAGCGTAAGACGCATGAAATATCGGATAATGTCAAATCACATGGCAAATTAGCTTTATGTGTCGAAAAGAGAAACTTTTTGAGTAAAGCTATCCTGTGGACCAATAGACATTTGATTCTTAGGAAACCCCTATACTGGACATGTATTCATTAAATTCAAAAACTGAATGACAAGCAGTGTAGATCCTGATCAGGTAGCCATCAGCTCTGGATCTACACAGTTTGCAAAGGCATGGTTTCTCATCTTCGGCTAGGCAGGGCTACGTCTGAAATCCATCTGATTTATGAGACTCGAGGGTTCGACATTAACCCAAGACCGACGGACATTGTCTAGTGAAAAGCTGGTCAGGTCTAGTAAGGTCAGTGGCTGGCTGGTCAGAATGGTCCAGTTGAAAATCTGGCACCACAGTTTATATTAAAATCCATGTTTTAGAACTCATTTAACACAAAATGGGCTTCTGTCAGCTGTTTCACTTTCTATGTAAATCAATAATATTGTAATGATCCAAAGTATTGGGACAGACAGGCCTAAGCAAACAGTGAAGACCCAGATCAGACTGCTCCTGAAGGAGCAGTCTGATCAGGGTCTACACTGTTTGCCATTCCATCTGCACCTTTTGGACTCACTGCTGGATCATGAAACAAATTTGTTAAAATTTTAGGAGAATTACATTAAGTCCCCAAGGTGTCAGAATTTTTAGGACTTTTTAGGTAATAGAAATATGTAATCATCTAATATGTTTCTCTTTAGTATGATTTCAGGTCCTGTTGAACTTAGATCAGGTCCAGTGCATCCCAAGAATTACAGGACCACCTTGTCCAGTGATTTAAGAAGTTATTGTTGAACCCTGGACTCACCTTGGAGGTATCATCTCTGGTCTACTTGACCAGTCCCACATCCACTCTGTGCCTGGTTCTCTTTCATCCTACAAGAACAACAGTGAAAATCCTTAAAAGCCTCTGTGGTGTACCGGATAAGCTGCTTGCCTTGCAAACCAAGGATCATGAGATCAATTTTGGGCTTATCTAGACTTTCTGATGAGTATTCAACCCATTTAGTACCAGAAACCCCAAAACGGGTACCCTGGCAAACAGTGCAGGCCCAGATCAAAACAGTTCAGGCCAAGATCAGATGCCACAGTATGCGGCGTCTGAGCAAGGCCTAGATGCACTGTTTGCACAAAGTTCAGCTATTTACCGAATATTTTCTGACGAAAACACAACCAGACACCCCTAAATTTTGAAATGGAGTCCTGTTATATTTAAGGAGGAAGATTCCATTTGGTACAAAAAGGGTTAAACTGAGGTCCAATCTCAATTTTACCTTACTGGTCTGTGGGTCGTAAAACTCAAACACACACAATACAAGTCAGATATCAAACAAACCCATAGCTCCAGATATTTTGTTTGTTTGGATTGAGGTTATTGTCCCTGTCAACACTATTTAGGTCATTTTGGAGACATTGCTTCCAATTTTGTGGGACTTTCACCCGACACTGAGATGAAATGACATCTCAAGCCCTGCTGCCCAATGAAACCAAAAGGCTTATAACTTATGCATTGGACAGTCTGACTCACACCACTTTGCCTGGGCAGGCTTAGTCCTTCTAAACGGTTTACCAGTAGTCATGGGTGGTCAGTTTCAGCTCTGTGTGGAAGCAGCCAAATCTATTTCTTCCAGCCCCAATAGCCCAAGATGCATGTATGACTATGTAATGAGGATATCTCTGTGATGTTTTTCTTCATTACGATAACACACCTGTGCGACATAGTGCATGGCTACTTTTCTGATGAAAATCTGTGATATTTTTATTATTTATCATGCAGACATAGGTTGCGGGTGCTCGTTAGAACCGCCTCATTGATTTAATCCACTAGTGTATTATAGAATTTATTACAAGGTGTTATTACATTCTCAGACGTGACGTCATATGATAAAAAATGAGACATATATACATTATCAGTGAACCTAAAAAGATACAGTTACAGCTGTGTACCATACCTGACTGCTGGAAGATGAAAGCTCATTTGTTGGGCTGTGTGGACTCTTTGGACTGAAAGATAGGAATATGTGGGCATTATGCATACAGAGAAAGTTAACCAGGGGCTGGCTGTTCAAAACTAACCACGTTCGTTAAAGAATCACTAAAACTTGGATCATTTAATATGGTAAATATACTAATACTTTTGCTGAAAAAAAAAATGTGAGTACATTTTAGCTACTCGCATTTTTACAGCAAAAATACAAAAACATTTTATATTGTACTTGCTAGAACAGTTAAAACATGACCACCAAAGAGCTCGTTAAGCTAACGATGCTTTGAACAACTGGGCCAAGATGTAACATGCAACCTGCCTAAAAAAGCTTTGGATCAATGCCAGAAACTGACATCTGCCCTTCTTGAAGTACAAGGGGAAGAAAGAGAATGACCGCAGAAAAGATAGGATAAGGTAAAATATTTGCAACATACGTTCTGCAATATACATGTACATCATAACAGTAACATGTACCCCACTATTGGAAACATGACCTCATCACATAACATCCCTTTCCATTGGATTTGTTTGATTTGAGGTTTAACGTCCCCGTCAACACTGTAAAGGTCATTTTGGAGACGTTGCTTCCAATTTTGTGGGACTTTTACCCGACATTGAGATGAAATGACATCTCAAGCCCTGATGCCCAATGAAACCAATAGGGTTTATAAGCATGGACGGTCCGCCTCGCACAACCGTTCCTGGACAGGCTTAGATCCTCTAAGCGGTTTACCAGTACTAGTGTGCGGGCAGGATTCAGCTCTGCGTGGAAGCATCATGCAGCCCATATTTTTCTTCAAGCCTCTATGGGCGGGGTCTGCAGGCCAGATTCAGCTCTGCTTGGAAGCATCATGCAGCCCATATATTTCTTCAAGCCCCTATTGGCGGGGGCTTACATAGGTTTAATGCAGTTAACCACCCAAGATGTTCTGTGCAAACAGAATAAAATTTTGGACAATAAAAGTGAATGAGTGCATTAGAATTGGCTAACTGTAATGAAAATTGTCATTTTGCTAGTTCATAGTCAAAAATTATCTTCTAGAAACTCAATTTCCAACCTTGAAACGGCTGCTTTACCTTTTTCAGTTACATGTATACTCTAAATATAGAGTCATGCAAACCCCACTTTACCTACTTGTGGTATAACATCATGTTCATTATACATCAAGTGATGGATTGGTCAGTTAATAGAGGATCTTACATGAGTGCTCATGTATTATTGAATTTATTAAATGAGTTGAGAAAAAGGGATAAAATGCGAGGCTTCGCCGAGCATTTTATCCCTATTCCACAACAAGTTTGATAAATTTAATAATACATGAGCAGGAATGCAAGATTCTGTTTATCATATGACATTTAAAATGAATTTTATTCACGATTGTTTTACAGAAATGTGAATATTCTACCATTAGTAAACACGATGTCGTTGAGAACGTTGTATATGCAACGTTACGGAGCGTATCTAACTAATTTGCATATTTAATCCACTAGTGGATTATCAAATTTATTACATGGCGTTATTACATTCTCAGATTCGACATCATATGATAAATGTATATTATACGCACTAAAGAAAGGGCGCAAAAGTACTAATGAAAATAATGAGGAATGCCGCTTACAAAAACAGTTTTTTTATTTATATTTTTACGTTTAAGCAAATTCACCAACATGTAAAATAATAAACAAATAAAATGTTCCCAATATTGATGTGAAAAAAAATCTAATCTGGTTATGGAAGGCTGATCCTTTCTTAAAAAACGTCCTTTAAACTATCAACATGGCAAAGTCCAGTGTAACATAAAATGTCCACTTCAAACACTGGTCATTCCAGAATTAAGACGGTAAAATCCAGTCTATCATGCATAAAGTCACTGTAATGTAAAAAGTGTGTGTCCCATAACCTAAAAGACCCCTTTTTCATTAACATGCTGTTATGTACTTATCAAAACATTGCTCAAGAGGAAAGCTACCAATTTAGGCATTACCCTCCCAAGCCATGGTCATCAAGCAAAAGTTAACAATAAGAACGGATTTGTATGTGACAACAAAATATCCATACCAATTATAATCACTTACAGTGTTTGATTCTAGACATTTGTTGTCACAATATGGTTTTGACATTTCCTTCTGGGGGGCTGATTATGATTAAATATATTTTAGCAGTTTTTATTGTGACTTGGTTTCCAGGTGCCTAGGAAAAACAGAAACTGTAATCTGGCTTAATAAAGCAAACAATATAACTACCCAAATTCCAACTGTCTTACAGATTTGAGAAAAAATGTAAACCCTTAACCTGCTGAATATTCAGTTTAGCCACACCCATTTCTGACTTTGAACCAATCAAATTACTTGATGTAATTTATTCTTAAAAACCATAAACTTAATGTCAAACAGTGTAGATCCTGATCTGTATCTACACTGTTTCCAAAGATAGGGGTTGTTGTGAACAGCATGATAAGAGTTAATTATAAAAACATATTTATTTTTTATTTATTCTGGGGTGATAATTTGGCTAAATTTTGCAAAAAGTTTACTGAATTTGATCTCTACTGGCATGTCAATTTTGTGTGGAATTTACAGCATAATATATATCATAACATACATCATACATATATACATAACTTTCTGTAAGGTACTCACTCCGTTTTGGAGAAACGATATTATTGTTTCTCTAAAAGGGAGTACCTTACAGAAAATTTGTTCACTATATACATGTACACCTCAACCACTTTATAACAACCGTGTTATATCCAAACAAAATGTATAGATTATATAGAAAAATGGCCATTTATGGTCATTTTTCTAGATTGTATATATCTATACATTTTTGGGGATCCATGTTTAAACCATGTCATATCCAAAACTGTTTTATAACAAACTGTGTTATAATGAGGTGATGGTGAACATGTATCATAGTGACGGTTTTCATTTTCTACCTAGGTAGAATATGTATACAGATTTTATATGTACATGTATATATACACGCATATTATTTAATAAACAATGTCTGAAAAGTGCGCCAGGAAGTAGTTTCTTTGGCTCAGTGTTAGAATATTGGCCCATAAAATGCCAATCATGACTACTGTCATCTGTTTTGCTATTTGTTACCCTAAAAGTAAATTTTTGCAAACAGTGTGGAGCTAGATCAGACTAATCTGGGCCCACACTGTTTGCCTGTATACAAAATTATTTTTACGAAGTTTGCAAAACAATTCAGCAGACAACATTTTCAACTGGCATCTTAAGGGTTAGATATTCACAAGAGTGACCTGGGTTCGAATCTCACTGCAGGCAGGGATTTTCTCAGCTATATTCCATTTCTTTGCCAAATGTTCCATGCCTAAGATGAGTAAGATGACAGGACTTTTTCCCATTGTATAGTAGTGGTGGACTCTCCCATTGCTATATGTCGGACAAGTCCATTTGTCAGGCCTATTTTTCGCTTTTACACTATTTTGACAGAAAATTCTGTTAGCAAAAAGTGCAGGCCCTGATCAGACGCCGCGTGTCTGATCTGGGCCTGCACTGTTTGACAAGGTACCCCTTTAGGGTTTTCCTACATCCAATGGGCTATACATGTGTGTACTTGGCCAAAAATAAGTTTGTGTTATAAATGATAACTTCCTCGAAGAGGGGAAGTGTTACAGTCTGCAACTCCTTCCTTTAACTAGCTACCTAATGGTAGATTATGCATATTCTATACAAATTTCATAATCAATCTCTGACAACTGCTTCCATAATGACCCTACATTGTAAGTATTGGGACAGACAGGCCTAAGAAAACAGTGCAGAGCCAAATCAGACTGCTCCTGAAGAAGGAGCAGTCAGCTCAGAGTCTACACTGCTTGTCATTCTGTACACACTTTTTGGACTCCTTGCTGGATCATGAAACAAATTTGTCTTTTTTATTTTTTTTTTAAATTACAGCAAGTTCTTTTAGGAACTTTCAGGAATTTTATGGTAATAAGATGCTAAGTTTGGCTGAATGGATAGAGCACTGGACAACCTGTTGTAAAACATTAATTCCTCTTTAATCCTTTTTGTACCAGAAACCCCATAACTTGTAATTGGCAAACAGTGCAGGCCCAGATCAGATGCCACAGAATGTGGCATCTGATCAGGGTCTACACTGTTTGCAAAAAGTTAAGCCATTTTCCAAATAAATTTTGAAGAAAACACAACCTGACAACCCTTAAGCCAGATTACAGTGTCTGTTTTTCTTAGGCACCTGGTCAGCAGAACTGCTAAAACATATTTAATCATAATCTCATGAGAAGGAAATATCAAAACCATATTGTGACAAATGTCTAGAATCAAATACTGTGAGTGATTGTAATTGATATGGACATTTTGTTGTCAAACACAAATCTGTTCTTGTTTTGCTTGATGACCTAGGCTTGTGAGGGGATTCAACTGCTGGTTCCTAGTCTGAAGGTTATCAGTGTTGGAAAAACAGGTAACCTGTTTTTCCTATATTGGCGATGTGCAAGCTGGGAGCCAGCAAATGCAAATATGGTGAATAAATGACTAAACAGGTAGCTTTGCACAAGAGGCTCATCAAGCAAAACAATAAGAACAGATTAGTGTTTGACAACAAAATGTCCATATCATTTGTTGTCACATTATGGTTTGAAATTTCCTTCTCACGAGAGTATGATTAAATATGCTTTAGCAGTTCTTTTGTGATCCTTGATGACCAAGTGCCTAAGAAAATAGAAACTGTAATCTGGCTTAAAAAAGAAAACAATATGACTTTACCCAATTCCAACTGTCTTGCAGATGTGAGAAAAATGTTAATTATAAGAAATATTTATTCAGTGTTTTCGATACTTTTGCTAAATTTGAAACAAAACTTTACCAAATATGATTTACACTGTCATGTCAATTTTATGTGGAATTTACAGCATAATATATATACAAACATTCCTTTTCTTATTTCCACTCCAAGACATGGGTTGTGGGTACCAGTTAGACCAGCCTCAATGAGGCAGTTCTAACGAACACCCAAATCCTATGATCGCAGTATAAATAAGAAAAAATATCAAAGATTTTCATCAGAAAAGTAAGCATTCTGGAGATTTGAAAAAACATATTATGTCGCATGGGTATCACTGTGCATGATTGTAATGGCTTAATAGGGAATGGCATTTACCTGCCCCTGGCTGAAGTCTCTCTACTATTATTTCTTGAAGGAGTTCTTGATTCTTTCTGAGCCTCAATCAAGAGTTTCTCTATGTTTTCAGGATAAATTAGTTGTGTGGTTGGAGGCTCTTGTAATGTTGTGGCTCCATTCTGTCCATTACCATTGTTTCCATTTTTATAATGGAGTTCCACCCATGAATCTGTAATACATGTACATTAGCTTTACATTGACGGGCCCAGTCATTAAAAACTCATAAGAGGAGAAAACATTACATCACGTGAACAAGTCCGTGAAAAGAACACCCCCTAAACCCATTTTATATAGAGAAACTGGGGTTTAAGGGGGTACACATTATTTTTCTTATTTCTGCTCCAAGACATAGGTTGTGGGTATTCTTTAGAACTGCCTCATTGAGGCAGCTCTAATGAGCACCCACAACCTGTGTTGGAAGTATTACAAATAAAAAAAATATACCTTTTTGGGGGTTATAAAAGAATGCAATAGGCAAACGGGCGTGTTTTCGTAATGAATACCCTAGCACTACAGTATTTAATGATGTAAGTATTGTTGTTGAAGAAAAAAAGTTAATTACTTTTGTGATGCAGAAGCTACTCACCTTTTGTGGTACAGTTGCCATACTGAATGATAAAAGTTTTAATATCTATTAATTATATTATGTTAATGCCTTTGTAGTTGTTTACAACTTGGTCTCTGTCTTCAAGACAATTCTTTAGGCCTCTGATTCAGCATAAAAATTATAGGCGCATATACAAGGGTTCATTGGCTCCAGACATCTCCTAACCAAAAATAATTTGGTGAGCCAGGACATAACAAAAGTTAAAAGTAGGCAAAACTGAGGAAAGAAGACCGGCCTGTGTATCCCAGCCTGTCTTTCCAGTTTTTGGATGAGTCATCTGATAGATCTTGGTCCTGCCATGCTAACATGATAGGCAGGTCAACCTGTATGCTGGCTGATCTAAACCTGGCCTGGTAACAGTCAGACTCACATATGTCAGTCTGTATCTTTTCTTGTGGGCGGAAAAGAACTAAAGAGGGCACTGAACTGCCCAGTAGATATTTATAGGCACTTCACCAAATTACAATTTCTTTTCTGGTACATGAAGAAAGGGTTCATGGCCATCATTGATAAAATAATGGCTATGACAAGTAACCAATATTCAAAAGTGCACGTAGACACTGAAACAAATTGCTCCAGGGCTTAGTTTCAACATAACGTGCCAAAACGCAGTCCCTCTTTGTCACATATTTCGTGACAAAATGCATGCAATTTTTTCCTTAAAATGCAAATCGCTTCTTTTTTCAACTAAATGCAATAAAATGCAAAGAAAACTGGCCCTTTGTAAGCTTTATTCGATCTTTCTTTCAACCATAAAATATTCTAAAAATTAAGAAATCGCCATTCATTTCACAGCATCCGGGCACCTGCTGTCAAACTTGACCAACATTCAGTGGGCGCAATTAAACTTAATTTTTTCTTTCAAGGAACATCAATCAGCATTAATACAAACAGATTTTACTTACCTTGTAAATTATCTTTCGACTGAGATGCCTGAGAAGCGCTCATTATGTCAGATTAAAATTTGACAGACACTTTTTGCAGCGCAATTAAGCCTACACTGTACACGATACTTTGTTGTTATTTTGGTTATAGATCTTAGTTTTGATTGGTTGATTCTATTAAGTCGCTGCCAACACAGAAAATAGGTAAATAAAGGTCAAAGCGTGTAACTTTGGTATAACGTACTGCCGAAAACGAGTCTCAGCGTAGGGTTACCCTGAAATGCGAAAAGGAATCCTTTTCGGGAAAAGAAGTCCTTTTCGCGAAAGGACTTACCCTAAAATGCGAAAAGGACTTCTTTTACACGAAAAGGATTCATTGCATTGAAAAAGTATGTTAATACTCTCTCTCCCCTCTCTCTCTCTCTACTTGCCCATCTATTTCTTCAAGCCCCGTTGAGCGGGGGCCGAGATACTTATTGAATAAAGTAAATTTCGTATTTATTTATGTTAGTTTGACCCCCTTAAACTACAGTTTTATATAGTTTATCTAGGGGTTTACATGGGTATTACGTTATTTTTCTTATATTGGCTCAGAAACATATATAGATTGTTGGCACTCGTTAGAACCGCCTCGCCGGGGCGGTTCTAACCCGTGGTTCTAACCTTAAGAAATATGTTTTTTTTTTTTTTTTTCAGAAAATTTAAAGAAAAAATTTATAATATGTTTTAATAGACGTATTTTCATACTGATAGTGGGGTTTACTGGGTATAAATTTTATGAGTTATTAAAATGATGTCCTGTGCAATTTTAATTAAAGTCCGTGATGACTTCATGTCCTCTGTCCTACGATAATCTAATTATTGATAGGTTGTTAACGACACGCGTATCGATTAATCTAATTATTGATAGGTTAACCGATACGCGTGACATTTATTTGATTACTGACATATTATCCCTATTTGAGCGATTTTGTTTTACTACAGAATTTCATGAATAAACATCTGTGGGAAAGTTAAACCTTTTACACATTGAAGAGATATTTATTTCTGTTCATTAATGTTGAACTTTCAAAAATGAAGCAATATAAACTTGAATCAGCGGGAGATTGGCAGAGAAACTATTTCATAATCACTTTCCACCATCATCATCATCATCATCATCATCATCATCATCATCATCATCATCATCATCATCATCATCATCGTCGTCGTCGTCGTCGTCCGATTATCGAATTCATAGTTATAATTTATATTTCAATTGCGTTTATTATTATTATTATTATTATTATTATTATTATTATTATTATTATTATTATTATTATTGTTATTATTACTATTATTATTATTAACTTTCTTACAAACTGAACGTTTTCTTGGATTAGCGGGAGACTGAGAGAAATTATTTCATAATCTCTTCCCGTGACTGGGTCGAACCGCGAATGAGGCCATTGAAGATAGTTTTATAGTTTTGGATAAGGTAGAGTATGTAATCTTATTAAATGTTCCTAACAATATTCGCTCTCAAATGAGACTTACAGAAATGACTTCCTCCTTTTAACAATTTAGCCACAGTAGCATCCAGGATACATCGATGTCACGCTGCTTTCAACCAAAATGAATTTTACAGAAATGACTTCCTTCTTTTAAACATTTTAGATAAGGCTGACACGATTAATCGTATAATCGATTAATCAATCGATAAATTCCACAAAAATGATTATCATTTCTGATTTGCTTTTAATCGATTACTTCATAGGTACAATTTACTACCCAAAGTTATGCCTAAAATAGAGGGATGAGTGGCAAACAGTGCAGACCCTGATGAGACGCCGCATTCTGCGGCGTCTCATCTGGGTCTACACTGTTTGCTCAGGCCTGTCTGTTCAAATATACACATGGTAATGGGCAACATATCGTAAGAGTCATGCTCAGACAGAAAGCCAGACAGGTAAAATTATGACAAAAACCTTAGCAATTACTAATCGATTATCGACGGCAATGGCATGACTGATAATCGATTATCTTTTCAGCTCCGATTAGCCAGTCCTAATTTTAGACACAGTAGCATCCAACATACAGCGACATCGAAGTCTCCATGCAGCGCCGACGCCAATGTCACGCTGCTCTCCGATCAAAATGAATTTTACAGAAATGACTATCTCCTTTTAAACATTTCAGACGCAGCAGCATCAAGGATGCGTCGCCGTCACGTCTCTACGCAGCGCCGACACCAATGCCACGGTGCTGTCGAACCAAAATGAATTTCACAGAAACGACTTCCTCCTTTGAACATGTCGCTTGATAGTGGTAGAGTACAATACCATTCTGTTCAAAGTCTTGCCTTTCTTAATCTAAATGGGCCAGATCACGACAAAATCTACAATAAATCAGCCAGTAAAGCCTCAGTCTAGCCTAAAATCCTCCCAATGTAGCAAAGGTTCTGGCTTACCCGTAGAAGGCTCAGAGGCTGCAGTAGACACACGCCACCAGCGAAGACTTTGACACCAATGTGCAGACTCATATGGCGTTTCGCTGGTCGCACAAATCTTATTGTAGGCTTTCTCGTGCATTGGCTCAATGTAAATTTTCTGCCCGCATATTGTAGAATGTTTGACATCGCAGAGAATCATACAAACCAGATTTTCAATTGACAATTGTTGTATGTCTTTATAGATACATTATAATTAATTTTAAAAGGAAACCCCATCTCTTTATATCGTTTTATACCGGCCCAAAACTTCGCCGTAACAGCGGTATCAGAAGAATATTCTGTAGCTACCGGCACGGTCTGTAAAATAAACAGGGTCATACAATTACTTTGAATGATTACCTTGATAACTGTCCAATGCAAGGATCACCATTGATAACTGTCCAATGCAAGGATCACCATTCAGATCAAGATGAAAAAAAAAAAAAAAAAAAAACGAGAATATTCATTTTGATGAAAGATTTTACTACAAGAAGTTCTATGCTCAATCTCGTCTACTACAAAGTCCTTTTCGCTATCATAGCCAGGCACTCAAAAATAGTCCTTTTCACATTTTAGGGTAAGTCCTTTTCGCGAAAACGACTCCTTTTCGCGAAAAGGAGTCCTTTTCGCATTTCAGGGTAACCGGTCAGCGTTTCTTACCATCCTTCTGCTTCTGCCGTTCACTAGCCTCCTTCAACATTCTGAAGATTATTCTAGGTTAGATGTTTGCGCAGCACTAAACGCAACTCCTCCCAACAAGGGTATCCAGTTCAGCAATCATCGGAGGCAGTGCGTTCCGCTCTCTCAAAAATGACATGTTCCGTTTGTCTATACGTGAGCTGATAGACTGATACGCTTTGTTGTGCTGATGCAATTGTGCCAAGTCTTTTACAAGGTTGAATATGTTCTAGAAAAGGTTATCCTTTGGATGCAAGGAATAAACCGCAAAACTGGAAATATGGAGTGTACATGTTTTCTGGGCCAGACTAGCTAGTTTCGGCCAACTAGTCTTCTTTCCTTTCTGATGACTACTATGATTCTCTGTCTATTTTATACACCATGCAGAGGCAGGCATCTCTCCTCGAGACTTTGCCACTTCCGGCTCTGCAGCATGTCACCAACACTGAAAGTATTGCGGTGCCTGCTGGTCACATGCCTATCTATCTATCTTTATATGCTCCAACACCGTCTTTCGAGTATTATGTGGAGGTGCATGCGCGGGTGCAAGAAAAAAAAAGAAGAAGTGATAGATAGAGATAAAAAACAAAAGCAGTGAAATAGGAGAAAGAAACAATGAGATAGGGGTGTTTGTAGGGTGGAGATTTAAAAACATGATAAAAGCAATAATTCTAGCTTATGGGAATGAGTGAGTGATCTTACTGACTCCTTGTTTGAAGGAGTCAAGATCGGTCAGCAAGACTATTTCTTCTGGTAATCTATTCCACAATACGATGGACATCGGGGAAAAAGAGAACTTATAATAATTTACTGAAGCATCAATCTGTCTAAACAAAAGAGAGTGCATGTGACGAGTGATCTTCAGGGGATGCTCAATGTATGGCGGTAATGGAACAGCGACCAAGCCATAAACAGTTTTATAAAACATGATCAAACGGGCATCAAACCGTCTCTGTTCAAGGGACCACCAGCCCAGGTCGTGTAGCAAATTCTGTAACACTGTCATATGTGGAGTACTTGGATATAACCCATTTAGTACCAGATACCCCAAAACGGGTACCCTGGCAAACAGTGCAGGCCCAGTTCAGACGTAGCGTCTGATCAGGGCCTACACTGTTTGCTAAAAGTTCAGTCATTTTCCAAAAAGATTTTGATGAAAACATTACCTGACACCCCTAAATTTTGAAATGAACTCCTGCTATATATAAGGAGGAAGATTCCATTTGGTATAAAAAGGGTTAACCCAGCACGCAGCACGTCTCTGGATAATCTCTACTTTATCTGAGTTAACTTTTGTATAGGCGGACTCCACACAGTGGAGGCATATTCCAACTGTGGGCGAACGAAAATCTTATAAGCTAGCTCTCTAGCAGACTGGTTTGCTGTATTTACATATCTTTTAATGAACCACCCAGGGTTTTGTATGCGTTTGAGGTAACGTTACTTACGTGGGTGTTCCAGGTGAGGTCTTTACTGATGTGTACACCAAGGTATTTAGCACTGTCTACTGACTCTAGGATCTGACCACGTAGAGTATACTGAGGAAGAATGGTCCGTCTTGATTTTTGATGTGGAGAACCTGACATTTGCTAGGATTGAACTCCATGCACCAGGTCCGTTCACAGATTTCTAGCTTGTCTAAATCAGACAGGAGTATATTGGCGTCACTGTTATTTCTTACGGCAAGATAGACCGCTGTATCGTCGGCAAAGAGTCTCACCTGCGACTGGATGTCCTCAGGAAGATCATTAATGTACAGAAAAAAGAGAAGTGGCTCAAGAACAGAGCATTGAGGCACTCCCGAGTTTACCGGCACCTCTTCAGAGGACTCCCCGTCAAGAACAACAGCCTGGGTTTGACCCACCAGGAATGATTTTATCCGTTTCAGTGTATTACCTCGAACACCATGCTGGGGAAGTTTGAAAAGTAGTTTGAGGTGGTTGACCTTGTCAAAAGCTGTACTGAAATCCAATAGGACAACTTCTAGAAGTTGTCTGGACAGGTCCTCAACAAGCTGTATCAGTTGGGTTTCGCATGAGCGCTTCTCACGGAAACCATGCTGTAACTCATTTAATATTTTATGGTTGTTGAAATGACGTGTAAAGCTGGATGCTATAATATGCTCCATGACCTTGCAGAGTATGCAGGTGAGCGATATCGGCCTGTAATTGACTGGATCAGCTTTTTCTCCCTTCTTAAAGAGTGGACTTACTCTAGCTTTGATCCAGTCCGTGGGGAGTTCACCAGTTGTAAGAAATCTCTCGAACGACAGACAGATGATGGGTGCAATTTCATGGCTGAGCTCCTTTAAGACTAGTGACTTAATATCACCAGGCCCCGCAGCATTGTCAGGTTTTAAATTTGACAATAATTTTAACACACCAATCAGGTCTATGATAATTTCTTGCATCAAAGGATACTTACATTTGAGAGTGTCTAAGGTATCATCTGTGAACAGGACCTGAACATATTGTAAACCTATCCGTCCTGCCAAATACTTTCTGCTCTCTTGTCTTTAAAGTTAGCCAAGATACCAGAGGCAGCATCAGCCATAAAAGCCTTAAAGCCTATCCAGTCTGCTTTACGAAGTTAAGTAACCTTCCTTGGAATTTGTCGGGTTAATTTGGGATTAACGTTTACCTGGCAGACCATAATATGATGGTCAGCTAGTCCAGGTTTCAACTCAGTTTTATCTACTATGGTGGGATTAGACGTCAGAGATGGATCGCTGATATTTTCACCTCTAGTGGGTTCACTCACCATCTGAAACAGGCTGTGGTCTTGCAGTAGGGAGACGAAATCTTCATAAAGTTGGGTAAAACGACATCCTGGTTGACTGATAGGATATGGTCTGAGTCCCAGTTGAATTTTGGGTAATTAATATCACTCAAGATCCAGAAATTTCCTTCAAGCTTAGAAGTTAGACTGAGGGATTTGGCAAATTCTTCAGCACTCTGGGCATCTCCCTCTCTGGAATGATAATATGCTGCTTTGTACAATGACTTGACTACAACTATGTTAATTTTAACCCAGACTATCTCGCAGTCTGTTTTGAGCTGTTTCTGTTCCGTCGCAATGATGCTTTTTTTCAATAGAATAAAAACACCACCACCAACAGTACCAGTAGCCATATCCTCCCTAAAGGGGACATAACCCAGATACTTCGGCAAATATTCACGATTAAGATGATCTGGGATGAGCCATGACTCAGTCCCCACAACTAATTCTGGTTTATATGTATCCAGTAGTAAATAAAATTCAGATTTCATTTTGACAAATGACTGTCAGATGACGCTTAGCACCTTCAATTTGAAAATCCTTGTCCCCATCCGCTTATGAAACACACCCTGTGTAGGCGTGTGTGTGTGTGTGTGTGTGTGTGTGTGTGTGTGTGTGTGTGTGTGTGTGTGTGTGTGTGTGTGTGTGTGTGTGTGTGTGTGTGTGTGTGTGTGTGTGTGTGAATTCGGCTTTAACGTCGCTTTCAACAATTTTTCAGTCATATCACGACGGTGTCTGGTTGCGACAGGGAGCTCAATGCTCACGTTTATAGTGCTGCCTCACTGAAGTATCATGTCCCAGACACATTACATGATATCACACCCAGTCACATTATCGTGACACTGGATCGACCAGTCCTAGCTCTACCCCGTAAATCTGAGTGCCAAGCGAGGAGCAGCTAGTACCATTTTTAACGACTTTGGTATGTCGCAGCCCGGGATCGAACCCGAGACCTCCCGTTCCCCGGAGCGGACACTCTACCAACTGAGCTATCGGGACCGGTACACCCTGTATAGGCAGTGGCGTTGACGGTAACGAGTCGGCGAGTCACTGAAGCTATTTTCAGAAAAACAAGATGCAAGTGGTGAATGATGAGAATTTGAAAAAAAAAATGCACCGTCACACTTTGAGCATACCAATGATATATTGCAGCTCTCCGTTGAACCATTTCCAGCTTCTGTATATTGGTCTGTGTGTATGGTCCCAGACGGTAATGGCGTATTTTACCAGGGGCTGATAAGAGTGAAGTAGGATTGTTGCTTGATTGATACGCTTCCTATGTTAAGATTCCTTCTTAGAAACTCAATAGTTCGATTGCCTTTTTGGTATATATTCTGTATATAATGCCGAGGTACTTGGCTGATCGCACACTCGCTAGTGTATGACCGTGCAGTCATACGCTGGCGAAGATGTTGAGCAGTTACGCCATATATGCTTTGGAAGCATAAATGCTCTGATGCAACTTCAAATAAATTGCTTAATTACTGTCACTTTTGATTTTGGGCATTACACAGAGAAAGATTTTTCAAATGGTGTGAAAATTCATGAATTCGTGGACATTGTCTAAAATTAGAGAAACCCAGATGCCAGACAACAATGATATTACAACATTTCTCACAAAGAATAAATATTCTATTGCACGTGCGTATGTAACACGACGTCTGATTGGATAATGTCAAAAATTTGCGACAGTCATCACGTAACGTCACTTTTCATTGGCTGGCCGGCCCCGCCCATAGGGGCTTGAAGAAATATATGGGCTGCATGATGCTTCCACGCAGAGCTGAATCCGGCCCGCACACTAGTACTGGTAAACCGCTTAGAGGATCTAAGCCTGCCCAGGAACCGCGGTGCGAGGCGGACCGTCCATGCTAATAAACCCTATTGGTTTCATTGGGCGACAGGGCTTGAGATGTCATTTCATCTCAATGTCGGGTAAAAGTCCCACAAAATTGGAAGCAACGTCTCCAAAATGGCCTTTACAGTGTTGACGGGGACGTTAAACCTCAAATCAACCAACCAAATCATTGGCTGGCATATGGTTTTACGCAGCTCACCGCGCTTGCCGCCTTATGCAAAATAGTACAATTTTTAGCTTAACAACCGGAAAAGTGCATTAGAATGGGGCTAACTGTATTGAAAATGGTCATTTGGGGAGGTAAATCGTCGGTGGTTTTACGGTCGCAAATAACGTTTTACGGCTCCGCTAACGCGTCGCCATAAAACGAAATTTGCGACCGTAAAACCTTTACCTACCCAAATGAAAAAGTTTCAGTACAGTTATCCCCTAAATGACTGGAATATGTTACCAGAGTATGTTATAGCAGCAAAAGAAGTCAATGGCTTCAAAACAAGATTAGACAAACACTGGACCCATGCATGAAGTTATGTATATGTACTAACCTGCAATAGGTCCTCATGACGTATACATATAAGTACCTTAAGTAAAACCACAAACCTGTGCATAGGATGCTCATTTAAATCAATCAAGAAAGTACCAAGACACAGTGACAGGGTTTCAGCGGGGATTCAGAAAGAGGAGTTACTCCTTCCATCAGAGCCTAAAATCATCGTCAAGGTATTACTCATGGACAGAACTTCAAGCTTCTGCGGTTATACAAGGTCTTGGTTTGTTTGTTTGTTTTGACGTCCCCGTCAACACTATATAGGTAATTTTGGAGACGTTGTTTCCAATTTTGTGGGACTTTTACCCGACATTGAGATGAAATGACATCTCAAGCCCTGTCGCCCAATGAAACCAATAGGGTTTCTAAGCATGGACGGTCCGACTCTCACCGCTTTCCCTGGGCAGGTTTAGATTCTCTAAGCGTGTAACCAGTACTCGTGTGCGGTCGGATTCAGCTCTGCGTGGAAGCATCATGCAGCCCATTTATTTCTTCAAGCCCCGATGGACGGGGACCAAAAAGGTCTTGGTAACACCACCTCTAATGACCCATTTCGATATCTTCTAACTATTTGTTGGGGTTCGACCGGGATGAGGCAAGTCCATTCGTGACTCAACACGTTCACAGAAGGAGCCGGTATGGCAAGCCATTTTACTGTTTATATTCTATAAATCAGATATCTTATTTAATACGAGTATATCAAAATATCTTATATAAGATATTAAAGATATCTGATATAAAATATATTATATGTCTTATATAATTGAGATATTGTATATTGCGATTAAGATATCTTACATGCTATATAAGATAGCTAAATTGACATAATTCAAACAATGTGCTCTATTGTTGCGCACGAGAATGAATTTCAGCTTTTATTGTACTAATGACATTGTCATCCCTAGATAACGGTATCAGATGGACCGGCCCGTGTGACGTAATGTTCAGTAAACATTCATCGACCTGTTTTGGGGAGCTTACAAGAGTGTTCTTGTATTGCTGAATTTGTGAAACGAGTTGAGAAAAACCAATAAAATCCGAGGCTTCGTCGAGCATTTTATGCCTTTTCCTCAACGAGTTTAATAAATTCAATAAAACATGAGCATGAATGCAAGATTCTGTTTATCATATGGCATAAATTTAAAATGCATTTTATCCATGAATTGTTTACACAAATGTCAATATTCCGCCGTTAGTAAATGCGACGTCGTTAAGGACGTCGTACGTGTACGGTTACGGCACGTATACAACTAATTTGCATATTTAATCCACTAGTGCATTACCGAATTTAATACATGACTTTATCATATGACGTCGCGTCTGAGAGTGTAATAACGCCATGTAATATTTTCGATAATCCACAAGTGGATTAAATATGCAAATTAGCTAGATACGTCCCGTAACGTTACATGTACGACGTTCTTAACGACATCGCGTTTACTAATAGCGGAATGTTAACAATCGTGAATAAAATGCGTTTTAAATGTCATATGATAAATAGAATCTTTCATTCGTGCGCACGAATTAACCCATTGTAGGCGGGAAAACCATGAAGGGGTTCCTTGGCAAACAGTGCAGGCACACAGCAGAACGCGGCGTCTGATCAGGCCCTGCACAATTTGCTAACAGAATTTTCCGTCAAAAACAGAACAAGAGTGTCCTGATGGCCCTGGATCGCTCACCTGATCCATAGTGTAACAAGTGGGCCCCCAGGGAGGGCCGTTTTTGGACCCAGGGCTATTATTTGCACAAACTTGGTCGAGGTCTACAAGGTGAAGCTTCATACGAAATATAAAGGACCTGAGCCTACCGGTTTCAGACAAGTAGATGTTTAAAGGGTTTCCTAATATAAGTCTAAATAAAATCAGTGAACCCCAGGGCGGGGTCATTTTTGGCCTCAGGGCTATAATTTGAACAAACTTGGTAGGAAGTCTACAAGACTAAGTTTCATACCAAACTATCAAAAACCTTGGCCTTCTGGTTTCTGAGAAGAAGACTTTTAAAGGTTTTCCATAACTATTTGTAAAACAAGTGGTCCCTGGGGCGGGGGCATTTTTGACCCCAGATATATAATTTGAGCAATCTCATTAGAGGCCCACTAGATGAAGCTTCATATCAAATATAAAAGACTTTGGTCATCTGGTTTCAGACAAGAACATTTTCAAATGTTTTCCCTATATAAATCTATGTAAAGTCAGTGGACCACGGGATGGGCCCATTTGTAGCCCCAAGGCTATAATTTGACCAATTTTGGTAGAGGTCTACTAGACGAAGCTTTATACCAAATATCAAAGATCTGGGCTTTATGATTTCAGACAAGAAGATTGTTTACAGGTTTTCCCTATAAAGTCTATTTTCCCTATGACATATATGTAAAATCAAAGGGCCCTGGAGCGGGGGCATTTTTGGCCCTAGGGCTATAATTTCAACAATCTTGATAGAGGTCAACTAGATGAAGCTACATACCAAATATCAAAGACCTAGGCCCTGCCGATTCAGAGAAGAAGATTGTTTAACGATTTTTCCTATATGGTCTATGTAAAACCAGTGAGCCCCCCGGGCAGGGGCATACTGGGCCCCAGGGCTATAATTTGAACAATTTTGATAGAGGTCCACTCGACGAACATACCTGTGAAATTATTTCAAAATCTATCAATTGGTTAAGGGGAAAAAGCTGTTTAAAGGGTTTCTGTTTTTAGCTCTGGCAGCCATTTTGTTCATCCAAGCGCAACGGTTTGAGCAATTTTGGTAGAGGGTCAGCCAAGGAACATTCCTGTAAAATAATTTCAAAAACCACCCACTGGTTAAGGAGGAGAAATCGTTTAAAGATTTTTTTTATATTTTTAGCTCCGGCTGCCATCTTGTTCATCCCAGCGGAACGGTGTGAGCAATTTTGGTAGAGGGTCACCCAAGGAATATTCCTTTAAAATAATTTCAAAATCCATCGACTGGTTAAGGAGGAGAAGTCATTTAAAGATTTTTCTATTTTTAGCTCTGGTGGCAATCTTGTTCATACGAGCGGAACGGTTAGAGGGTCACCCAATTATTTCAAAATCTATCCAGCTGTTTTGGAGAAGAAGCCGTTTAAAGCAAAAGTTAACGACGGACGGACGCACGCACGGACGAACGACGGACAAAGGCTGGTCACAAAACATCACCTTGAGCACTTCGTGCTCAGGTGAGCTAATGAAAACGAAACAATACCACCCCTTACATGACAAATGGACTTGTCCAACATATATCAATGGAAGATTCCACTAGTATACAATGGGTTAAAACACATACGGGCATACTTAGAAGCCTCCGTGGTGTAGTGGTAATGCTACTCGTCTTGTAAACCAGGGGTCGCAGGATCGATCCCGGGCTTCTCCAGACTTTCGGATGAGTCTATAAACCGAGGTCCCGTCTCCGCATGACCTTAGCTGTTGGTGAGACGTTAAACTCAAACACTCACTCACTCACATACGGGCACATTAAGTAATGACGCCGTTCATGAGAATCATACGCTTTATTTTGAAATTCTTCTAAACTTCTTTGGCACTAGAATCCGATTTAAAATGTTATTTCTAACACAGCGCGCCTATTTAGGCAATGGAAAGAGACTGTGTTTTATTCTACAACAAATCACGACAAGGAAGAGCGCGACGAGTGACTTCATTAAAACTGCCAATTTATGACGTAACTAGTCGATTTCATTGACGTTAGACGGTGTAACGTTATATTCTTGCATCGAAAACGTTAGAAAAGGATATAGATACATGTGTTTCAGTCGATAATTTTAGCGGGATTTCTTCTTACAATGGCGAAAAGTTGTGAGACTTTGAAGGAAACAACAGCATTATTGCCGATTTTCAGCCTGTTAGAATCGAAATAGATCAGCTTTAGTTTGTGATTTGTTGAGTAATAAATCACAGTTTGTCGGTCAGTTGTAAGTAGCGCGCGTGATTTGTCTACTTACAACTGACCGACAAACTGTGATTTATTACTCAACAAATCACAGCTAGAGCTGATCTATTTCTTAAACATATATGTTAAACAGAATCTTACACTCGTTATCATTTCATATGAAATTCATGAAACTCGCCACTCTTTCCATAAATTTCATATGAAAAGGAAAAGACCGAGTGACCTGAAAAGACCACTCGTTTAAAAGCCACTGAATATTTTCACAAGGATATCGGTGCTCCCTAGAACCTCATTTTATTTTTCAGCTATTCACGAAATTATGGACGCGGTGGGTCGTCTGCAAAGTAAATGAGTTCATGTAAACTTTGCTAGCGACCCGCTGTGGTTCATACTTTCATGAACAGCAGCAAAATTATGTTTTTGTCTTATATTTATATTCTTTGCTCCTCATCACTGGGCGAAAAAATGCTAATAGGGCAAAAGTTTAAGGCTAAAAAAAACTTTAAAACGCTGTTTTTTTTTCTACAAAGAACGGAAACGTTTTGACGTCGTCAACGCCTAATCAGATTGTAGTTAGATAACTATGGTTTAGACTGACGTTACTTGACGTCACTGAAAATCATATATTTACATTTCCAGTGTAAAGTCTAATAAAAACCTATAGAAAACAATGTACATGTAGTTCATACGTTCATGAACGCATCGAGTCACACAATTTTCAGTGACGTCAGTCTTAAACATGATTCTCTACGGTCGTTGGTGACGTCAACGTTGTTCCGCTCTTTGTAGAAAATCAGCGTGTTAATGCTTTTCAGCTTTTCGCCCAGTGATGAGGGGAAAAGAATGTAAATATAAAAAATAAACTTATTTTTTCTGCTTTTCATGAAAGTATTAACGACAGCGGGTCGCTAGCTAAGCTTACATGAACCCCTTTGGGGTTCATTTTCTTTGCACACGACCCACTGCATTCATACTATCATGAACAGCAGAAAAATAAAATTCATTTCTTAAGGGACTGGTATGAACTACATTGTTTTCTGTAAGATTACATTAGGCTTTACGCTGAAAATGTAAATGTCGTAGTCCAAATAGGAATTTAGTCAGATCCGGAATCTGGCTAGGCCAGATAGGAATTCCTATTTGGCCTAGCCAGATTCCGGATCTGGCTAAAATAAAATCTGGCTAAACTCTGTTTAGTCCAAATAAGAATTCCTATTTGGCTAGGCAGATTCTGGATCTGGCTAAGCTGGTTAGGCCAAATAGGAATCTTTGGTTTCATGGTATCAGACATTGTTTGAATACTGATTATTTGGCTTCAGAAACAGTTTTTATTTCTCACTAGATAATACATGTAATAAGAAGTATTTACTGGACTCATTTTTGTCTTTAATAATGTGTTGTTTAGACCACTCTGGATAATTACTTACATGCTAAACTGATCAGCTGCCTGATTCAAGTATGTGTGAAAAACAATGAAAGACAATTTTATACTAACATTATGTAGTATTCTAACACAGCGCGCCTATATAGGCAATGGAAAACAACTGTGTTTTATTCTACAACAAATCACGGCTAGGAAGAACGTGACAAGTGACGTCATTAAAAACTGCCAATTGATGACGTCACTAGTCGATTTCCTTGACGTTAGACGGTGTAACGTCATTTTCTCGCATCGAAAACGTTAGAAAGGATGTAAATGCATGTGTTTCAGTCGTTAATTTTAGCGGGATTTCTTCTAACAATGGCGAAAAGTTGTGAGATTTTGAAGGAAACAAAAACATTATTGCCGATTTACAGCGTGTTAGAATCGAAATAGGTCAGCTCTAGTCTGTGATTTATTGAGTAATAAATCACAGTTTGTCGGTCAATTGTAAGTAGACAAATCACGCGCGCTACGCGCTCGTGATTTGTCTACTTTACAACTGACCTCCAAACTGTGATTTATTACTCATCAAATCACAGTTAGAGCTGATCTATTTCTTAAACAAAAGATGAAAGAAAATCTCATAATTGTTTATGTACTGAAGTTTAATCACTACAACTGGTCGCTTATGGATTCTTCTTCATTATTACATGTAAGTATCTTAGAGTTCAGTCAACAAGTGTACATGAAAGTGTCTCAGTTTAATGAAACATTAAAAATGTTGGAGTAGGAAGAAAAATTCTATGAGCTTTTAGATAAGTACTGTTTGGAGGGGTGTTCAATACACAGACCTGTTAACATGATGTATGATATTATGGTACAATTTGTTTTCCATATCATGATCTGACTATTTGAATTAAGATTTGCTGTAATGGTACCAATTCTATGCCCTGAAGTCCCAATTAACAACCTCCTTTATACAGGGAAAATACACGTAAACAGTTTTCTTATTTCTGCTTTAAAAATGAAAAAAAAAAAAAAAGAAATATCAACATTGTGTCTTAAATGTGTAGATAATAGCAATAGCTGATGACTAAAGACAACTTTGTTTAATGACTTTGTTCTTATAAATTGGATTTGGTCTTATATAAATGGTAAATCATATCTTATTTGGCTTTTAAAAATGGGACCAACCTTAAAATATTTTGTTTGCTGTCACCCTACAGACCCAGTTAAATATGACTACCTGCCCAAACAATTTTATGAACACCATACAAATTATTCTTAAGGATGGCCAGAGGGCTACCGACATCTAAGGAGATGTATCCAGCCATACATTATCTATAGAACAACAAGATTCCTATTTGGCCTAACCTGCTTAGCCAGATCCAGAATCTGTCTAGCCAAATAGGAATTCTTATTTGGACTAAACAGAGTTTAGCCTGATCCGGAATCTGGCTAAACTAAATATTAATTTAGCCAGATCCGGAATCTGCCTAGGCCAAATAAGAATTCCTATTTGGCCTAGCCAGATTCCGGATCTGGCTAAATTCCTATTTGGACTACGACATAAATATTGAGTAATAAACCACAGTTTGTCGGTAAATTGTAAGTGGACAATATAAGAATCTTACATGGGTGTGAGGGGTGGATGGAAAATCCGTCCCGAGGCTCACTGTCAGGCATCACAAGGCTTGCAGAGTGATACCGGACAGTGATCCCGAGGGACGGATTTTTCTATCCACCCCTCACACTCATGTAGGAGTCTTTTTATCGCATACCTTCCGTTTCTGAGCGTAGATGTTCAATACTGCAGTCACTTCGGTTGCCGACGTCCGCCATATTGTGAGGACACTACAGTGCTGTTTAGTGACGTCACGTAACGTACTGTGACGTCAACCTTACTCTTGTGACTCGCGAATGTTCGATTTTGGGTGAGAACACCAGGGTTAGAACAGAATTTCTATACCAAGCGAAAACCATGGATTTCCTTATCTGGTGTCCAAGAATTCACCGTCCATGCATATAATTTTTTATTTATTTATTTATTTATTTATTTATTTATCTTCTTTATCATATGACGTCGCGTCTGAGAGTGTAATAACGCCATGTAATACATTCCATAGTCCACTAGTGGATTAAATATGCAAATTAGTTAGATACCCTCCATAACGTTACATGTACGACGTTCTTAACGACGTCGCGTTTATTAATGGCGGAATATTGACATTGTTGTAATCCGTTTTAAATGACATATGATTAATAGAATCTTGCATTCGTGCTCATGTATTATTGAATTTATTAAACTCGTTGAGGAAAAGGCACAAACTGCTCGGCAAGCCTCGCATTTTATCCATTTTCCTCAACTCGTTTAATAAATTCAATAATACAGGAGCACTGATGTGAGCTCCTCTATGTACAGTGTATTCGATGGATTTGGTAATAAAACAGTTATTTCATGGCAGCTTTGAGTATAGCATAAACTATTGCCCCTCTGTACTGTGGACGACCTGATGCACTATTGCCCTCGCCCTTTGGCCTCGGGCAATAGTGTAACAGATCGTTCACAGCACCCTGGGACAACAGTTTTGACTATACCCCAAAACTGCCATGAAATGACTGTATAATATATAGAGGGTCTTACACGAGTGGTCATTTCATATGAAATTTCATATGAAATGATCACGAGTGTAAGAATCTGTCGATCATATGACCGCTTCTAATTGGATTTTATTGCCTTTGAATTTGACAATTTTTCCACAATAATGCATTGTTGACATGGACGTCGTCATGACGTTACTTAATCCCGCCAAAGTGTTATTACATGTGTGGTCATACGATTTTTATTACACGACGTTATCCACTGCTTATCCACGACGTCATATGATACACAGGGGATCTTACACGAGTGGTCATTTCATATGATTTACATTTCCAGTGTAAAGTCTACTGTAAACCTATAGAAAACAATTGCGTTCATACTTCCATGAACGCATCGAATCGCGTGCTATTAAGTGACGTCATTCTAAACCATTGTTCTCTACGGGCGTTGATGACGTCAACGCTGCTCCGCTCTTCGTAGAAAAACAGCGTGTAAATGTTTTTTCAACTTTAAAACGTTGCCCTACAAGCATCTTTTTTTGCCCAGTGATGGGCAAATAATGTAAATATAAAAAATAAACTTAATTTTTCTGCTTTTCATGAAGGTATGAACGGCAGTGGCTCGCTAGCAAAGTTTACATGAACCCCTTTACTTTGCACGCGACCAACTGCGTTCATACTTCCATGAACTGCAGAAAAATAAATTTCATTTCTTAATGAAATTAATGTAAGGAGCCTTCGGCGAATTTCATAAATTTCATATGAAAAGACCACGAGTGTAAGATTCTGTTTATCATATGACCACTTAAGATTGGATTTTATCGCCTTTAAATTTGACAATTTTTTTCACACAAAAAATGCATGGTGGACATGGACGTCATCATGACGTTACTTACTCCCGCTAAAGTGTCATTGCACGTGTGGTCATAAGATTTTTATTGCACGACGTTATCCACTGCTTATCGACGATGTCATTTGATAATTGCTTTATTAACTATTTGGAGGTTAACGGCCCTGTCAACACGATTGAAGTTATATCTTGATTCAGCAGTCTTATTTCACATTCTATGCCATTTTCCTAGCATAAACTCAACTCAGTCTCAAGGCAGCTGACAGTGCCTTACACCACGTTAACAAGACCGTTAATAAGCACTAGGGCTGTCACGATATGCCAAAAGCGTATCGCGATATATTGCGATATAATCAAAGAGTATTGCAATAATACCACAATATATTGCTTCAACAAATCAAGTTTTTAAGCATCTCTCTAAACCCCACTTTGTATTGAGGGGGATATATACATTTTTCTTATTTCTGCTCCAAGACATAGGTTGTGGGTACTCGTTAGAACCGCCCCAACGAGGCGGTTCTAACGAGCACCCAAAACCCATGTTTGAAGCATATATAAGAAAAATATCACTTTTTTATCAGAAAAAGGACCGTTTCATAGCTATGAAAGGTATGCACTATATCACACGGATGTGTTTTCGTAATGGTTTTAACAGCGAGAAGCTAAGGCTCTGATCAGTCTACAAGGGTGCAGATGCTTATCTGAGTATTTGCTATGTACTTTGCGTCTTCTAGGTTTTGTCGTGCGCCGGCTCAAATTAAAATTCCTTTGAATAAACCGAGAAACACAATTTTTGCACATGTAAAGGAACTTAAGCATCCACGTGGACTTGTCAAAACGCATGTTTTTGGCGTCTGTTGCATCCTCTTTGGATCCAGTGCTAATGACAAGGTCTGCCTATAAAGTAATGATTAGCGACATCTACCATATAAAATGTTTACTTTCTGCTGTAAAATTACATTACTTTTTTCTCTCCCCCATTTAAATTAATGAGCAACGTTGCATAAACGTCGATGCAACGTCATGATGACGTTGCAACGTCGGTGATACGACGTTGCCTATACGCTGTATGTATGCTAGGTTTTAAAAGCATTGTAATAACGAGGATTCTGGTAAACATCAAGAAAAAGGGGGTTGGGTGAAAATCAATTCAAACATGAACATGTCATGGGTCAAAAATGAAACGCATTTAACAGAAGTACTCCGAGTGGCAATGGCAGGAACCGGTGTATTCCCTAATGCTATAATCAGGTAGCCAATGACATATTATTGGCACGACTGCGCTCACTGTGAATCAACTAATATGATACATACTTTTTCAATTGCGAAAAGCCAACATCCTCATTATAGCTGGGCCACTACTAAACCTGCCAAAAATGATTTGTTTGTTTGATTTGAGGTTTAACGTCCCCGTCAACACTGTAAATGTCATTTTGGAGACGTTGCTTCCAATTTTTGGGACTTCTACCCGACATTGAGATGAAATGACATCTCAAGCCCTGTCGCCCAATGAAATCAATAGGGTTTATAAGCGTGGACGGTCCGACTCGCACCGCTTTGCCTGGGCAGGCTTAGATCCACTCTTATCAGTTTACCAGTACTCGTGTGCGGGCCGGTTCAGCTCTGCGACGAAGAATCATGCAGCCTGCAAAAAATTGAACCGTTTCACTTATTCGGGGGGGGGGGGGGCACTTATGAGTCGCGCCAGGCGAGAATATTCCTTCTGTCGAGCGGTATGTGAAGACTCAAATCAGCTGGCGTACCCACCCAGTTGGAATACATGCCCGTCTACCCAGTTGAAATACATGTCTATCTACCCAGTTGATAGACATGCCTATCTACCCAGTTGAAATGCATGCCTATCTACCCAGTTGAAATACATGGCTATCTACCCAGTTGAAATACATGCCTATCTACCCAGTTGAAATACATGCCTATCTATCAGATTGAAATACAGGCCTATCTGCCCAGTTGGATTGCATGCCTATCTACCCAGTTGGAATACATGTCTATCTACCCAGATGGAATACATGCCTATCCACCCAGTTGAAATACATGCCTATCTACCTAGGTGGAATACATGCCTATCTACCCTGTTGGAATACATGCCTATCAACTCAGATGGAATAGATGCCTATCAACCCAGTTGAAATACATGCATATCTACCCAGTTGGAATACATGCCTATCTACCCAGTTGGAATACATGCCTATCTACCCAGTTGGAATACATGCCTTTCCACTCAGTTGGAATACATGCCTTTCCACTCAGTTGGAATACATGCCTATCCACCCAGTTAGAATACCTGCTTGCCCATCCACCCTGAGGGAATACACGCATATCGACCCAGTTGGAATACAGACCTATCTACCCAGTTGGAATACATGCCTTTCCACCCAGTTGGAATACATGCCTATCCACCCAGTTAGAATACCTGCCTGCCTATCCACCCTGTGGGAATACACATATCGACCCAGTTGGAATACATGCCCATCCACCCAATTGGAAGACTTCACTATCCGCCGAGTTGGAACACATGCCTGCCTATCCAGCCAGTTGGAACACATGCCTATCCACCCAGTTGGAATACATGCCAATACACCCGGTTGGAAAACATGACTATTCACCCAAATGGAATACATGACTATCCACCCAGTTGGAATACATACCTGCCTACCCACACAGTTGGAATGCATGCCTATCCACCCAGTTTGAATACATGTCTATACACCCAGTTACAATGCATGATTATTCACCCAGATGGAATACATGACTATCAACCCAGTTTGAATACTTGTCTATCCACCCAGTTGGAATACATGCCTATCCACCCGGCCGGAATACATGACTATCAGCCCAGTTGGTATTCACGACTATCCTTCCAGTTCAAATACATGACAATACATGCCTTTTGGTCAATAGGCGAAGTGTCAGATACGACTGCGCGGATGCGTAGAGTGATCTGAGTATTCGCTCTGTGCGCAGATTCAAGAAGGCCCGTTTTCACTACGCACGACTCAAATATGTTAAATACAGCGGAATGACGTTACGCAGTGCTTATAATAATGACGTCAGTTAATGAGTACCATCCAGAGTCTTGAAATTTTATAAATAGAAACTAAAAACAGCGAACAATAAGGTAGAGATCAGACTGCGCGGATGCGCAGGCTGATCTCTACCTTATTGTTCGTAAGACGCAAAAACGACGCTCATATGATCAAAGGACTTTTTCAAGCGACGGTTCGTACCTTGCCTATCATGTTGGTTTTGTGTTAGTTCGACATGACTACTCAGCGCTTTGACAGTCTTGTTGGTAAACAGTAATGCCAATATCATTTTTTCTCACCTTATGTTTTCGTGGCAGAGGTAATCCAAACAGAACATTAATTGACTGCGAATTCCCCCACAGCGACCGCAACGTCTTACCATAGTTACTGTTTTTATTTTTTGCCTTTTTTTTCAAATTAGCATAGCCTATATATATACGCAGATCAGACTGCACTGAAAGAGCATGCATTGTTATTCATATTGATCGAACGCCTTTTAGTTCATATCATCTTCAGACAGCAATGTCATCTTATTCAATTGTTTTCGGATAATTTCTGTTTTTGTGGTTAATTCTTACACCCCTTGAGTTTCTTAACTGGACTCTTCCAGCTTTGAATTTGGGCATGCGCATTGCCGCCAATAGGGGTTCATGCAAAATAATGAACAAAAATAGCAAACAGTATGTATCCAGATGAGATGGCTCATTATGAGCCATCTCATCTGGATCTATACTGTTTGCATAGGAATTGGTATAGATCTTCAGTAGTGAAAGGGTAAAGAGAGAAGTCCAAATGTTAAGAGGAATCGCAATACGAAGGCACACACTGATAAGTCTGTACATTAACAGAGTCTGCTCGCGGTGATCCTCCTCGGCTGAAACTGTTCTAAAGTATCCAAGACTTTGATTGCAAGGCGCAGTTTTTGAGCTCTGGTAAATACTTTCTATATGACGACATGCAATAAAGCACACTTTCTTCCGCCCAACCCGGAGATGATGTTTTCTGAGATAACCAGTATATTGCAGTTCCAATGACGAATGGTTGTCGTTGCTTTATATATATAGCAGAACAAACACGTTTCCAAACATATTCAGGGATATTAATTGTGGCACATACAGTTTCAATCATGGCAGGTAATAAGCGTTTAAGATATTACATTAACATTTTATTTTTTTCTATTTCACTGCAATACACTGCATGTATTTAAGAAATGAACTTAATTTCCTTATGTTCATGGCAGTAATAACGACAGCGCGTGGCGCGTGAACTGTAAATGAACCCGTGCATGTAGACTTTGCTAGCGATCCGCTGTCGCTTAAACTTTCGTGAACAGGAATAAATGTTTTAATTATTACTCATTTATTGCTAAAACTTAATTATGAAATACTTTATTTTAAAGAAATTCACGTCAGAACAAACAGCCCAACAGTGTCAACGTCATTGTTAACATGACGACGTCTAATCGATTTAATGCAAACATTGACGACGTCCAATCGCTTTAATGCGTAAAGCTTTTGTTTTAAGTAACTAACGTAACGTCACGTTGCGTAACTTGATGTAATCATGGATGTAAGAACTTTGTAATCAGTATGTTTACACAAAGTTTAACACTGGAAATGTAAATATTGCAGACCAAAAAGCCTTATCAAAGCTTTGACATCGCTGTTTAACAGTGACGTAACGCCATTTCATATGACATGCCCACGAGCTTAAGATTCTTTTAATCACATGACCAATAATGTGTATTTTCTACGG
Source organism: Lucinisca nassula (assembly GCA_963580285.1). Classification (NCBI taxonomy): domain Eukaryota; kingdom Metazoa; phylum Mollusca; class Bivalvia; order Lucinida; family Lucinidae; genus Lucinisca; species Lucinisca nassula. The sequence continues at coordinate 132,968,167 of OY757010.1, read as the reverse complement.
AAAATGGTTCTATAGTAATACTTGAAGTAACAGCCACCTTCCTTCAACAGCTACAACCACCCCCACCCCCTAATCAGGTCACTTTATATGTAACCTCTTCTGAGCAGCCACCTCTCCTCAAGCCAGCCGTCACTTTAATCTAAATTACCTCTTTTAAAAAGCCATGGCTAACTTAATAGCAAACATTCGGATGTGAAAATAGAAATTTCTGGTGTGACATATACATAAATACAACGTTAATTGCAAGCAAAGTTTTTTGTTTGAATTGAGGTTTTACGTCCCCGTCAACACGATTTAGGTCTTTTTGGAGACGTTGCTTCCAAATCTGGACATTGAGAAATGACATCTCAAGTATTACTGTCGAAACAAACCAATAAGGTTTATATATAGGGACGGACCCGAATTCGCACGACTTTGCCATGTAAGGTGAAGCTGTCCTGCCTGCAATTCGCGACATTGCATTTCTATAAATTCTGTGCAATGGCGCTTACAATACTGATATTACCACGCACATAAAGTATTATTACTATTTCAGATTCCGTTTTAACCCATTGTATGCGAGTGGACTCTTCCATTGCTATATGTTGGACAAGTCCATTTGTCATATAAGGGGTATCTGACCTATTTTTTCGTTTTTATTCTATTTTTGACGGGAAATTCTGTTAACAAATAGTATAGGCCCTGATCAGACGCCGCAGAACGCGGCGTCTGATCAGGGCCTGCACTGTTTGCCAAGGTACCCCTTTAGGGGTTTCCGGCTTACAATAGGTTAAATGATGTTTCGAACTGATGACAACATTCGGCTCGCAAAATTCCAAAATTAGGTAACAATTTTGATCGCTTCGATATTGAAGGGCCTGAGTAACCATTTTTCATAAAATTCTTCAGGATGTAACATCATCACTGTTACATGGCCATTTCTTCGCCCCATTCGGCGACAAAAAGAATCTTTCCACCACATAGCCTGGGGGCAAGTTAAAATAGTAATTCCTGTATCCTGGGCATGCGATGTAGACCCCGATCAGGCGCCGCGTTATGCGGCGGCTGATCTGGGCATGCAGTGTTTGCCAATGTCTGTCCAATTAGGCTTATATGGGTTCAAATAAATATACGTTCTTGGGCGAGTTGGTTGAAATTTACGACATCATTAGTTAACAAATCGTTTAGTTCAGGTCGCACTAACACAAAATCGGAAGTTGGTCGCTTAATTATACCAATATTTATTGCTGAAAAATGTGTACAGATTTTGCAAACGCAAAAGCTGCTTACATTTTTCGGCAAAAATACCAGATACAGTAGAACTTCGATGGCTCGAACACCGATGGCTCGTTTACCATGGATGTGTCGAAACCATTCTTGAGCCCCTAGCGTAATCCTCTACATAAGAAATAGTGGGGGATAATTAAGGAGATTTTAGTCTTTTATCTTGCAAAAGTATGCTGTGTATACTCATTAGAATCGCCTCGATGAGGCGATTCTAATGAGTACACACAGCATACATTTTCATCATAAAACAACGAAAAGATGTCTAAAGGTATCTCGTTATGCCTCCTGACAGTAACCTCAGTGGTTCGAACTACCCCTGTCTCGAACAGATTTCCGTGGTCCCAAAGGTGTTCGAGCCATTGAAGTTCGACTGTATTGTCCTTACTAGAAGAGCTAATAATCTGACCACTAACGAGCACGATAAGCTAACAGTGCTTTGTACAACTGGGCCTGGTTATTTTTCCAAAGCCACTTTAGACTTACATGGATACGTTCAGGTTAATAATTAAAATTATTATTTCCAATATCATGCACGTTGATTTGCAGCAAAACATTAAGGTGCATTGACACGCCTATCAAAATTTCCGGCCTACAACGAGGGGCAGAACTTTAGTGAACTCCTGTCGGCTTTTCTGTAATATACGAAAAGGGGTATAATATGTTCTATAAAAGGGTTATCCTTTGGAAGCAACGAATACACCACAGAACTGAAAAATATGGAGTGTACATGTTTTCTGGGCCAGACTAGCTAGTTTCGGCCAATTAGGCCTGAAGGGAAGAATATAAGAATCTTATATGGGTGTGAGGGTTGGATGGAAAAACCCGTCCCGAGTGTCAATGTCCGGCATCACGAAGCTTGCCGAGTGTCGCCGGACAGTGATCCCGAGGGACGGATTTTCCTATCCATCCCTTACACCCATATAGGATTCTTTTTCTTGCATACCTTCCATTTCTTTGCGCGGATTTTTAATGCTGCAACCATTTTGGTTACCGACGTCCGCCATATTGTGATGACACTACAGGAATATTTAATGGCGTCACGTAGCGTGCTGTGAAGCCAACCTTAACGAAGGCGCATATGAGGTCGTATTCAACCAGTGCTTTATCCAACACGCGAGAATATTCAATTTGGGGTAAGAACACCAGGCTTAGAACAGAATTTCTATCCCAAGCTAAAACTATGGATTTCCTTATCTCGTAAGAAAATTCTTTCCTGTTGTCAAGAGTGGCAAACATTTTTTTTTTAAATAGTTGCATCGCCAGCAGGTGTATCCAGCTCTCATAAAACGATGTCTTTATGGAACATGTTTGCTGAAAACTGACGTAGGCGTATTTAAATTCAAAATGCATTCATGCGACCGAATCTGCACATCAAATGCCTGACATTTTAATAATTAACTATGTTTGTGCAGCCTTAGCATAAAAATTAAACTGTTTAAAGGGGTGGGACTATTGTATAGGTTTCAAAGTTGAAGTTGGTTTTGTCCGAATATATGTACGCATGTGGGAAGCTTAGCTGGTGGATTACAGTGCCTGGGCGTCCTACTACTTTGAACCATAGTGGCCAGATGTGGGATGGGTGTGTTTTTTTTGCATGTGTGGTTTTTGTGTGCTTTTGTTGTTGTTTTCGTTTTTGGGTTGACTGTCTGTCAATCGACCCAATGTTACAAAGCACAGAAACTCTTCAGTGCTGATCTGAAATATTGTGTTGTTTACTGCTATTGTCACGTGAAATTACTTGCTATGTTTTCATTGAAGGGGAAGGGCCGTAACTAATGTTGTGAGAATGTTGCATTTATTGAGTTGAAATAAATATGATTAAACTGTATGTAGGATATCCAGGTAACGACTATTTATAGAAATTAGCCGCGCTATTCTTGCCGTTGTGATGTGAGAGTGATGTGTAAAGATAGTGGTGTGTGAAAGAAATTTAAAGCGTATTGTTAAACATTGACTTGGTACATGTGCTGGGATAATAGCAAACAGTTAAGACCATGATCAGACGCCACAGAATGCGGCGTATGATCATGGTCAAAACTGTTTGCTTAAAATTAAAAAGAAAATAAGGGTTAAACAAAACAGCCCAATTTTCCGTTGAAGAACCACTTTCGCAGCTCAGAAACACTCGACCCAACTGTGTTGTTATTTTTTTGATTATCTGCCCTATCTCTTTGGAGACAGCTCGAGACGGCTGGTTGATTGAGGATTAGACCGTTGGATTCCTTCTGGTTTCATTGGGCCTCAGGGCTTGAGATGTCTTTTAATCTCAATGCCGGGTAAAAAGCAACATAAAACTGGAAGCAGCGTCTCCGAAATGACCTAAATAGTGTTAACGGGGACGCTAAACCTCAATACAAACAAAGTCCGTTGGATCATTGGCTTTTGTCAGTTACTGTTAAAGTGGGTGTGGAGGCAATCTAACCTATTTCTAGTTATTGAGGTTTTACGTCCCCGTCAACATTAGGTCATTTTGGGGACGTTGCTTCCAATTTTGTTGGACTTTTACCCGACATTGAGATGAAATGGCATCTCAAGCCCTGCCACCCAAACAAACCAAAAGGGTTTATATGTAGGGACGGTCCGACTCGCACTTCTTTGTCTGGGCAGGCTTAGACCACTAAGCGGTTTTCCAGTACTCATGTGCGGCCGGTTTCGGCTCTGCGTGGAAGCATCACGAAGCCCATCTATTTCTTCAAGCCCCGATGGGCTGGGGCTTAGAAAGTTTAATAAGTACTATGGAAAGGTAAGCCTTTGGAAGCGAGGACGATAACACAGAACTGAAAACTGTCGATTGGATAAGTTGTTTTTCTGGGCCAGACAAGCTGTTTTGGCCAATAAGGCCTCATCAGTGACCCTCAGAATTTTTATTACTCCGATCCCAACGGACTGGAAAATATAACCCACACTACGATGAAGGACAGGGAGACTTTTTACTTCCAAGCCTGTCCAGTAATTGTGCAGGTAACTGACCGGTTGGAAATTATCTTAGCTGTTTACCGGGCCATAAAACCACAAAACACATACAAGTCAAGTGAGATACACATATACTCCCTACAAAGACCTCCTACTAGGTAGGAGATGTGAGAATAGACTTATCCAAGTGTTCGCATACCAGTCCCGCAGTTTTTGGAAAAGGTGACATTTATTGGATCTTTCTTGAGCCAAGAATTTCCTATAATATGTAACAAATGCTGCATCTAGCTAAACAGACTCATCACTTTTCACCCCGGAGTTTCTGAAATGAATTCTTACAGATTTGAGCCAGCGCATGACAAAATCTACAAGAAGTCTTGAGCGACCACCGAAGGCTCAGATCAGCCTGCGCATTCGCGCAGTCTGATCAGAGTCTTCGCTGATCGCATGTACCTACTATAGGCTAATACCTATGCAAAGAGACATAAGCAAAAGGACTTGTCATAGTGGATGGATGCGCAGGTTGATTTGAGTCTCTGCTGGTCGCACCGGTCTTATTGTAGACTTTGTCATGCGCCGGCTCATTTGATTTTGTAAGCTCTGTAGATTCTTATAAATAAGGGGATAAACCCCGCCCATCGGGGCTTGGCTGCATGATGCTTCTTCGTAGAGCTGAAACCGACCGTACATGAGTACTGGTAAACCGCTAAGTGGCTCTAAGCCTGCCCAGGCAAAGTGGTGCGGGTCAGACCGCCCTTATGGTTTGTTTGGGCGGCAGGGCTTGAGATGTCATTTCATCTCAATGTCGGGTAAAAATTTCACAAAATTGAAAGTAACGTCTCCAAAATGACCTAAATAGTGCTGACAAGGACATAAAACCTCAATTCAAACAAACAAATCTAAATAGTGTTGACAGGGACGCAAAACCTCAGTTCAGACAAACAAACACAATGGTGAACAGTGTAGATCCTGATTAGACGCCTCGTTATGAGCCATCTCATCTGGATCTACAATGTTTGCTGAGTGTCTGTGTCAGTCTAATGGCTTGAAAGGGTTAGATCTTTTCCACCAAGTTACTTCAACATTTTTACTGGCGAGTTCAATCAGTGAAATTTTGATCTGATTGATTTCGAGTGATGTAGAACATAGTTTAAGATGAATGGATACACCTTCAGGGGAGGCAACTCCTACAAAAGTATTCTCGTCTCCCATGTCAATAGTGGTCAACTCTTAAAGGAAAGAGTTTGCTCCCGAGGAGCAAATTCTTTCCTTTAAGAGTTGACCCCTTTTTCAGTGGGACAAGGCTTATAGAAAGCGAACAGGAAGTTCCGAAAGTAGTCTCCCTGTGACATATTGCGGAAAACTCCGCCAGGTAGTCCACTCCCTTTCAGGGGATCGGTTACACGTTTTACAAGGGAGGCAGTTTTGATGGTCCTGTCTTTTCTCTAAAGCACGATTTTCTCTAAAAGATTACCCCCGCACGCACGCACGCACGCGCACGCACGCACGCACGCACACACACACACACACACACCAAACTATTATTACTTCCTTGATGCTTTCCAGTAAAAATGGGGTCTACTTTTTAAACTGAATTCATAACGGAAACATAGTATTTTAGACCCCGGAACGGTATTCATTCCTCTCAAAATACTAAATAACAGAAAGCCATTCAAGAGCATAGGACCAAGGTTTTCAGCTATAAGTCTCAATTTCGAGATCGTAAGGCGCAATTACGAATTGGAAGTCTCAATTTCGAAATAGTAAGTCTCAATTTCGAGTTACTAACTCGAAATGTCGAGATTATGTCAAAATTTGAGCTAGAAAGTCGAAATTTTTAGATATGGTCGAAAATTCGAGTTATTACATAAAAAATTCAAGCAAAGTCAGTTATAAGTCAAGCTTTCGACATTGTATCTCGAAATTTTTGACTTATTGACTCGAAATTTCGAGATACTAAGTCGAAATTTCGAGATACTAATTCGAAATTTCGAGATACCTATCAAACGAAATAAAAGTATTTCTTGGCCTAATGCTCTTCCGTTTGATTTATAAATTGAATTGAGTTTTTGTGCCCCCGTCAACACTATTTAGGACGTTGCTTCCATTTCTGTGGGCGTTTTACCCGACACTGAGATGAAATGACCTCTCATGCCCTAGTACCCAAACAAACGAATATGGTTTATATGCAGGGACGGCCCAACTCGCACCTTCTAAGGGTTTACCAGTACTCATGTGCGGTCGGTTTTAGGTCTGCGTGGAAGCACCGTGCAGCCCAATCTATTTCTACAAGCCCCAATGGCCGTGCCGTTAAACAGTCTATGCCAAAGTTCAGGATAATTTTTCAGTCTTCATTCAGTGATAATGAACCCGGTGCTATCAGTGTTTTGATTTATCCTAAAAAGCGTAAAATTTTTGCCTACATAATAACTTACTTATGAGCATTAGGGCCAGGGCATTAGGGTCAGGTATACTTTTATTTCTTTTGACAAGTGCCTCGAAATTTCGACTCACTAACTCGAAAACTTGACATGATCTCAAACTTTTGACTTAAGAACTATACGTGTCGACTTACGTTTTCGAAATTTGAATTTTCGACATAATAACTCGACTTATTTTCTCAAAATTTTGCATTACAAACTAATTAGCTCGAAAATCCGACACAAAAACTCAAATTAGTATCTCAAGTTGCGAAATTTCGACTTATGATCTTGAAACTTCGACTACCAAGTCGAAGTTTGACTTAATACTACAAATTTCGACATAATAACACGGATTTTCGACTTACTAACTCCGCATTTCGACTTAATATTTAGAAATTTCTGGTGTTGAATTAAAAGCTAAGTACCCTCGTTTTATTATACCCCCGCTTTGAAAAGTGAGAGTATATTAATTTGCATCCCGTCTTCCGTCCTTACGTCTGTCTATCTGTCCATCCTACCGTTCGTCCCCACATTAACCGCTATCATTCAACAAAGAGTTCTAAAGAACCATAAAAGCTAGAACCCAGAACCCTGGAACTCGGCAAAGTATGCTATTATGGTGCTTATTGGCTCAGTTGTTCATCTGGGGCCAGTTTTTCAAAACTAACGAGGTTGTTAGTTAACAAATCGTTAAAACTTTGGTCATTCAATCTGGTGAAAATACTAATATTTTGGCTGAAAAATGTGAGCAGCTTTTGCAACTGCACATTTTTCCAGTAAAAATAACAACATTTTTAAATATTAAACTTGATAGAATAGTTAACAATATGATCACTAACGAGCTCGTTAAGCTAACGAGGCTTTGAACAACTGAACCGTGTTGTTTCACCGTTAATTATTTCGTCAAAGATTTCTCAGAAACTGTAAAAGATATAAAGAAGGCCCAAACTTGGTATAATATGCCATGATGCCGACCTTTAGCGTGCAAAAGAGACTGGGGTTTCTCGGCTCATGTGTTCTTCCTCTCCATATTGGCCAAATGCAAAGATTTCTCAGGAACTAAAAAGGGCAGAAACCAGTTACTTGGTATACGAGATGACTTAAATTGTGTAAAAGACAATGGACTTAAATTATGTAAAAGACAATGGACTTAAATTGTGTAAAAGACAATGGACTTTCTCGGCTTATGTTTCTTTCAGTATTGGCAATGTTGATTTTTTTGTCAAAGGTTTAAACTAGAAGCCCAAAACTTGGTAATTTATGCAGTGATGGAATCACGTAGGAGACAGGGTTTTCTGACTGATATCATTCAATCAAGCATTCAATCTCTGTTTTAGTAAAATGCGCGAAATGGGTATAAAGTCAGATCCTCAAACAGGTCTAGTTCTTACAGTGGTTTCGGTATCACGCTTTCTCATACTATAAAATTAATTAACTCTTATCCTGCTGTTCACGACAACCCTTTTCTTTGCAAACAGTGTAAATCCAGATCAGATGGCTTCTGAAGAAGCCATCTGATCAGGATCTACACTGTTTGACATTCAATTTATGAATTTGTAGGAATAAATTGCATCAAGTAATCTGATTGGTTCAAAGTCAGAAATGGGTGTGGCTAAACTGAATATTCAGCAAGAGAAAGGTTAAAGTAAAAAATAAAATGTTAAACTGTACAACACCATAAATGTGTCTAACATATAAAGCAATAGCCGAACAGAAAATGCGGTATTTAAAAAAAAAAAAAAAAAAAAAAACGTTGCATATTCAAGACATACATGTATCAGTAGATGCCGATTTAAGAATGAAGCAGCACCCTACGTCTCATCCCACCGGCCAAACCTCAATTCTGATGACTGGTCAGCTCTTGCCACTCGCGATGCAGAGCTGCTTCCAGATCGTCCTGATTTTGTGAAGGGCTGCGGGATCGGATCCATGTTCTGTACCCAACGCCCAAGAATGGACCAAATAGGTTCCAGCAGATTCGAATCCGGGCTCCTAGCTTTCCAAGGCAATGTCTCAATTGCGTCACGCTAAGGTTAGGCCGCCACTTCCCTAGAACGTTAAGGGCTAACAGTTGCAAGTGGATGGTTCTCAAAATGAATCTACACATGGAAAATATGTTAACTTCAACCTTAAATCGACGTCTGTTTTACGTAAGAATGACACGCCTTGGATAAATCTATACTGCATTTCATGGCCTGTTGTTGCTTACTTATGTTAGCCATAGTATGATGTTGCACAGTTTACAACTTCTCCACCGATTTCAGAAGCAGTAAGTAAGTTGAAACCAGTGCTTCAGCTGAAGTGCACGACCCGCCGGATGCTTTTAGCTTTATGAGTGTTACCCTATATGGGTACGGCGGCCATTTTTGGTCATGTGACCTGGACCTAAAACGGTTCCCCCAATAAATGCGCCTTATCGTAAGGATCAAAAATATATCTTATACTTTAGTACTGTATTCTGAATCGTTTGCAGGATAAAATGCATTCTCACTTTTCCAATACAAAAGCATATGTGTCAAAGTTTGACCTAGGCACAAAGAAGGTCAAGGTCAACCCAGGGTCACCATTTTAGCAATTGATGATGGGCCTACGTCTCAGATGCTATTTATCAACTTTCGTGGAAATCTGCCCAGCGGTTCTGGAGAAGACTATATTTGAAGGGTTTTTACCATATATGGCTTGGCGGCCATTTTGGTCATGTGATCTGGACCCCATGAGCAAATTTTGGTTTCCCCATCCCATAGAGGCTCCATATGAAATTTGACTTCAATCGGCCTAACAGATTCCGAGGAGAAGCAGTTCTAAAATTTTCACATTTTTCGCCTCGGCGAGGCTATACTAAATGGAATGTAATATTTCGCAAGTTCATTGGTTAGATCCCATTGATATCTATCAGTATGCCAAAAATTGTTTAAATATTCCAACAAAAGCATATGTGTAAAAGTTTGACCTAGGCACAAAGAAGGTCAAGGTCAACCCAGGGTCACCATTTTAGCAATTTATGATTTGCCTACGTCCAAGATGCTATTTATTAAGCTTCGTGGCAAGACAATTTTTGAAGGGTTTTTACCATATATGGCTTGGCGGCCATTTTGGGCATTTGACCTGGACCCCATGAGGAAATTTTGGTTTCCCCTATCCCATAGAGGCTCCATATGAAATTTGACATCAATCGGCCCAACGGTTTCCGAGGAGAAGCAGTTCGAAAATTTTCACATTTTTCGCCTCGGCGAGGCTATACTAAATGGAATGTAATATTTCGCAAGTTCATTGGTTAGATCTCATTGATATCTATCAGTATGCCAAAAATTGTTTAAATATTCCAACAAATGCATATGTGTCAAAGTTTGACCTAGGCACAAAGAAGGTCAAGGTCAACCCAGGGTCACCATTTTAGCAATTTATGATGGGCCTACATCCCAGATGCTATTTATCAACTTTCGTGGAAATCTGCCCAGTGGTTCTGGAGAAGACTATATTTGAAGGGTTTTTACCATATATGGCTTGGCGGCCATAAGGTCATGTGACCTGGACCCCATGAGCAAATTTTGGTTTCCCCTATCCCATAGAGGCTCCATATGAAATTTGACTTCAATCGGCCCAACGGTTTCCGAGGAGAAGCAGTTCGAAAATTTTCACATTTTTCGCCTCGGCGAGGCTATACTAAATGGAATGTAATATTTTGCAAGTTCATTGGTTAGATCTCATTGATATCTATCAGTATGCCAAAAATTGTTTAAATATTCCAAGCGGTTAAGTCACTATCACCAATTTTCACAAACGGGTTACGGACGGACAGACAGACAGACCATATATGGCTTGGCGGCCATTTTTGTCATGTGACCTGGACCCCTTGAGCAAATTTTGGTTTCCCCCATCCCATAGAGGCTCCATATGAAATTTGACTTCAATCGGTCCAACGGTTTCCGAGGAGAAGCAGTTCGAAAATTTTCACATTTTTCGCCTCGGCGAGGCTATACTAAAGGGAATGTAATATTTCGCAAGTTCATTGGTTAGATCTCATTGATATCTATCAGTATGCCAAAAATTGTTTAAATATTCCAAGCGGTTAAGTCACTATCACCAATTTTCAAAAACGGGTTACGGACGGACGGACAGACAGACTGACAGACTGACAGAATGACCGATTGACCGACGGACAGAATGACACTGTGATTTTAGGGCACTCTTAGAAATCAACCGACTTCAGTCGGTCGCTTTTTCTGCGGGTCGTGCAATATCGTGATACGAGGGTCCTTCAAAAAGTTTTGTCACCAATATGTTTCCGTTCTTATATCGTATGTATTTCTGATAACGCCTCATTGTATTTCAAATAGCAACCGATAACAGTTTATTTCGTGCAAATTGCTTTTATAATGACCGAGATATGTCAAATTGAAATACATGCAGTCACATACACTGGCCATTTAACGAGTTACATTGTAAAATGGACAGACATCACGAAAACACGCCTGTATAACTTTGACCCCCTCATACCACACTTTTATAAAGTAAAACTGGGGTTTAAGGGGATATACATTATTTTTCTTTTTTCTGCTCATAAACATAGATTGTGGGTACTCGATAGAACCGCCTCGTCGAGGCGGTTCTATCGAGTGCCCACAATCTATGTTTTGAGCAGAAATAAGAAAAATATCACAATTTTTCATCTTAAAATTTCTAATTTTTGGCAAAAAAATTGGCAATGTATTTGTATAGGCATGTTTTCGTAATGAAGGCTGAAATTTGCAGCTACATCAAAGGTCGTGTTAGGCTTGGCAAAGGTTCAAGTTAGATATTTGATGAATTGTGTGCCGTATATGAACCTCTTGCCATTTCAAAGCGCACAGTTTATCGGTGGATCAAAGCTTTTAAAGCTAGTAAAACATCGCTCAAAGATGATGCCCAATACCAAGGCAACCACCATCGCTGCTGTAAAGGCAGCGGTCGAAGAAGATACGCGACTGTCAGTGAAAGAGATAGCTCAATGTAAAGGCATGTCAGAAGGCAGCGTGCATACCATTCTGACAAAGTACCTGGTCTTGAGAAAGATTTGCTCTAGGTGGGTGCCCCATTTGCTCACAGAGGAGCAAAAGAATCAACGCCTTAAATGCGTCCAACAGCTCTTGAAACAAATACAAAAACAATGACACCCGAGTTATTGCTAATTTTCTAACAGGTGACGAAACCTGGGTGCACATGTTTTGAGCCACAGAGAAGAGCTGATAACAAACAGTGGAAGCGCAAAGATCAAAAGCGCCCTTGTATTGCCAAGAGAACCATCAGTTCCAAGCTTTTGAATGTAAATTTCAATTCTAGTGGGGCAGTGGTTCAAGTGGCTTGTCCTTCTGGTCACACAGTCACTGGACGATTCTATAAGAACGCTGTACTAAAGAAAGTCAAGTCATTCTACAATAAGAAGCGCCCAAGCAAAGGTTGGTCAGGAGTGCACCTGATCCATGACAATGCCTCCTCTCACAAGTCTGAGGCTGTGAGGTCGTATTGGCTGCTGAAAAGGTCAAGGTTGTAAATCATCCTTCCTATTCTCCTGACCTGGGCCCATGCGACTTTTTCCTTGTTTCCAAGGCTCAAGAGAATGCTTTCTCACGAAAACACGCCTATATAATTTTGACCCCCTTGAACCCCACTTTTATATAGTAAAACCGGGGTTTCCGGGGTTATACCTTGTTTTTCTTATTTCTGCTCTAAAATATAGATTGTGGGTACTCGTTAGAACCGCCTCGATGAGGCGGTTATAACGAGTGCCCACAATATATATATTGAGCAGAAATAAGAAAACTATCACAATTTTTATTATAGCAATAAAGGTGGCAATGTATTTGAATAGGCATGTTTGCATAATGGGAAAGAAATATAAGTCAATAAGTGCACTTGGCAGCGCGATTTATCAGTGCTTCCAATAGGAACCCAATTGGCTCCGACGGTTACAAAAATGCGTTTCGGGAGAGGTGTGTATGTGTGTGTTGGGGGTTGTGGGTACTTTGAGGGCCTGCAATAGGGAAAATATATTTAATGGAGCGTTTAGGAAATAAGACCGCAGTGACAAAACTTTTTTAAGGACCCTCGTACTTAGTTGAAATTTCGAGTTATTATGTCGAAACTTGTGAGTCAAAATTTCGGGAAACTATTGGTTGAAATTTCTAATTAGTAAGTCGACATTTCGAGATCTATGTCAAAATTTTGACCTATTAAGTCGAAATTTCGAGTTATAGTAAGTCTAAATATCGAAATAATGTCGAAATTTCGAGTTGTTGTATCGAAATTTTGAGGTAAAAAGTCGAAATTTGACAAAAGAAATACATGCATACCTGGTCCTGATTATCTTAGGTATATTCGTGATTGGGAAACTTTTGAACAGTTGAGAGCGGCACCAAGTATAATGGGTGCCACTTGAATATACTGCAAACATGTTAAGTTGTTCCAGTCATTTTGGTAATTCGGGCTAATTGTATTTTTGGGACCCATCACGTTAAAATGACACTTAGAGGAAAGGATAATCCGGATATATTTTCTTTACGTTTTATACAAGGAAGACCATTTTTGGGGACTTCATGTTGGGTTTCCTATAGACTCAGCACCTTTGAATAAGGGGTCTGCTCTTAAAGGAAAGAATTTGCTCCTTAGGAGCAAATTCTTTCCTTTAAGACTAGACCCCCATGGATAAGGGAGTCAAACACCTTTTTGAAAGAGCTGCCTGTCCTGAAGATTTTCTCATTCCTCAAAGAAGGCGGGAAGGGTGATGGTGTGTGGGGAGGGGCAGCCTTTTTGTGTATCCAAACAGCTTCACTAATGTCACTTCCAGTTACTACATGTTCCGTATAACGTGCACAAGCAATTAACCCCAAGAGCACCAAGCAAATCTTTTCATCAGACGACATTGGATTTATTTATTTATTTATTTATTATTTATTTATTTATTTATTACTACTACTAGTAGTAGTAGTAGTAGTTTTTTTTTTTTTTGGTTTTGGTTTTACGGCCCTTTCAAGATTATTTCACTCATATCGAACCGATCGTTAATCAGAGGTTGGCGAAAACCGGAGTACCCGGAGAAAAACCACATGACCTTCCGTTGCAGAACTTGGCGTCTCACATGTGACCCGAGCGAGGCTCGAACCACAGCGGTGAGAGACCTAATGATCAAGAGTCAGCGCTCTTAACCACTAGGCCACGGAGGCCCGTCTAGTAGCAGTAGTAGTAGTAGTAGTAGTAGTAGTAGTAGTAGTAGTAGTAGTAGAAGTAGTAGTAGTAGCAGTAGCAGTGGTGGTTGCAGTAGAAGTAGAAGTAGTAGTAGCAGTAACATTATTATTATTATTATTATTATTGAATTGTTTTTTCAGAGGTGATTATAGGTTTTGCATGAGAATAACAAACCTTATTTGCTTTAGAAAAAAATAAGAAAAAGGGTACACGCCTATAATTGTCGTTTGCCACTGTTGCTCGTGCCTCAAGCATTTACGGCAATTAACCATTTAGTACAAGAAACCCCAAAACGGGTACACTGGCAAACAGTGCAGGCCCAGATCAGACGCCGCAGAACGCGGCGTCTGATCATGGCCTCCACTGTTTGCTAAAAGTTCAGTCATTTTCTAAATTTTGCAAAGGACTCTTGCAATATATATTCCATTTGGTACCAAAAGGGTTAAACTTGCAGACTCATTAATACAGATGTCTATGTAACTGATATAAGCACAATCGAGACTTTGCTTTGTTGTTTGTAAACGTAAACGGCCTTCGAGGAAAACAAAGGGAGTAATTAGAATAACTATGGGAAAAAAAATCACAAGCATGAGAAAAAATAACTGAGTAAATTACACAATAATTTGGGCCCCGTCAAGCGATTTTGGTACTTATCGCCTATGCGAGCAGCGAAGGTTCAGGCTAGCCTGCGCATCCGCGCAGTCTCGCCAGAACCTTCGCTGCTCGCTCATACAAGCAGTGAATCAAGAGGAACCTTCAGACAGAAAGCCATATCCCTGGTCCCTCTGAATGGCTGGGCATGCGCAGTTAAAATTTGTCATGACGGAATGCTCGAAGACACAAATTCGCTTGGCGGGGCTCATTTGTAACTCGTATTTTTCTTGTTTTCAGAGAAAAAGGTTCGCGTGCTGCTCACAAGAATGTCTATCTTAAAGGATAGGAAGAACCATCCTCCAAATGACGTCACACATGATCTACGAGAGAGCAGAAGTACTTTAGCAAGTGGTACTGACACATTTCATTCAGCAGAAGACATTGACGATTCGTGGTGGGGAAAACTGAAAAGACTTACCAGACGAATATACAAACTGACGTCATCGCTTCTTGGTCTTATCATCCTTTTGATTGGTTATTCATTTCTTGGCGCATGGATATTTATGCTGATTGAATCTAAACACGAACAGACTTTCAAGCACAACATATCATCTACAAGAAATACAATCGTTCAGGAACTTCTCACGACTTCAGTGACGTCTCGTGTTCATTTGACTACCGCAGAAAAGCTGAAAGAGATGTTGATTGGTTACGAGGCCGACATCATGGCCGCCTACCAAGCTGGGGTTACGTCATCATCGATAGAGGAAGTGTGGGGTTTCTGGGATAGCCTGGTTTTCTGTGGAACAGTCTACTCTACTATTGGTGAGCCTCAGTCGCATATATTGGGATTCAGCATTCCTGTTAAAATCTGGCCTGGGCTCAATATAGGAAAAGGCATATTGCACTCGCAGCCATTGCGCTTGGGACCGCTTCAGTTTGGCATTAATGTAAACATCTTTAATATCTGGGAACATGTCTCCGGACACGTTTGTGCGCACCATGAAGCCAAGAGTACCCGCGAGCGTCCAATCAAAACAAGGTCTTTTCTGTCTTGTACCCAATAGCTGTTTATACAGCGCCAAGTGGAGACACGGACTCGTTGCATCTCCCCGTACTCGATTCATCGCGTGAACAAGTCCGTGAAATGGACATTCCCTAAACTCCACTTTATATAAAGAAAACTGTGGTTTAAGGGGGTATACACTATTTTCTTACTGTGACCCCAAGTTCTGCCGGAAGGTCAGATCTTTCGGGGTTTTTACTCCGGTTTTCACCCACCTCTGAATAACGATCGGTTCAATATGAGTGAAATAATCTTGAAATGGCCGTAAAACCAAAAACCAAACCAAGACATAGGATGTGGGTACTCGTTAGAACCGCCTCAATGAGGCGGCTCTAACGAGCACCCACAACCTATGTTCGCAGCATAAATAAAGAAAAATATCATGGATTTTCATCAGAAAAGTAACCATTTTTGGAGATGTGAAAAATGCACTATGTCGTACAGGTGTGGTTTCGTCTTTTGGAATCATTGGGTTTTTTTTTTTTTCGCAAATTTCGCTACTGTTTATGATGAGTTTCAGTAAAGCCGAGACTCTCATTTTCTCCCTGCAGGGTCTTAACCCTGAAGATACTAAGAAAAGCTGCATCTGAAAATACCGTCTGTTTATGTCGTCTGCTACACTTCTGGCAAACATTTCAAACATATTTTAATACACCCCAGTTTTAAGCAACCGTCTCCCCACCCCCACCCTCAGACCCGCTGGGTCCACACAGTTTGCAGCGATGACCTGTAACCCGCAGGCGATAAAGCAGACGAAAATGGTTGTGATTGGCATCCTAACAGTTAACTGCTGTGTGGTGGTGGTGGTGGGCTGTCTCCCCGCGCTTCAACATAATGCATTTTATAGTCGTGTATTTACATTACGCATTTTAACCCTTATCTTGCTATTCACGACAACCCCTATCTTTGGAAACAGTATAGTGTTACGAGCCAGGCGTAGCTGAAAGAAAAAGCAAACAAGCCTTTTGGAAAATTTTAACAAAATTTATTTACAAGTTAACTTTAACCTGTAGAAGTAAGAAAATTAAATGTACTTAGCTCTGTTATGAAATATCCTGAATGAATCTATTTTCCTTGATCCCACAGAATTCACAGTCCAAAATGAAAAGTAATATCCTTTAACAATCCAACACAGAATTTAGAAATAACTTTTCTTAAATGCCCAAACATCAAACTCCAAAGTCTGACTCAATGAGAAAAATCAAGCCTTTTTATAGACCCTAAGATTTCTCTAGAACATTCCAGAGGGCTGTGGAATAAGATGAGGTAATTTTCTAAAAATAATGCAACCCAGAACTTTCTGGAAGGTTCTGAAGTACTTTTCCTTGTAAACATGTTGTTTACAAAAATGAAATTAATCTGTGACTCAGTTTTCTAGAATCTTCTATAAGAAGATTAACAAGATATTTATAGCACTATTAGGTCACAGTGGGGTAAAGGTGGGAATCAGAAAAATAAATTCTTATGCATAACACTCCCCCTCTTCGAGGTAAAGAAAGATTTATATAATAAAGCTTTCTTTTGCTTTAAGATTAATAAAATATTGAACATAGCATATACAATTACATATATCTACAATCCACTTTAGTAGGAAAGAAAAACACAACTCCTGACACTGCTCAAGCTCTTGAAAGGGCATCAGGGATAATGTTATCTCTCCCTCTGACATGTCTTATGTCTAAATTATACTCTTGTAGCATAAGACTCCACCTGAGCAACCGCTGATTTTTGTTTTTCATTTTGTGTATGAAAGTCAGTGGATTGTGATCACTGAAAACAACAATCGGTGCAGTAGTAGGGGTAAGATAAACTTCGAAATGTTGCAGAGCAAGAACCAGAGACAAGCACTCTTTCTCTATGGTAGAGTAATTTCTCTGATGCTTATTAAACTTTTTGGAAAAGTAGCAAACTGGATGATCCACGCCATTTTCATCTTCCTGCAACAAAACACTACCTGCACCTACGTCACTAGCATCTACAGCTAGCTTAAACTCCTTTTCAAAGTTTGGTGCTAAGAGAACTGGTTCACTCTTGAGTATGACTTTAAGTTTATCAAAAGCATTTTGGCATATAGCATTCCAATGGAATTTTGTTCTTTTGCTGAGCAAATTTGTCAAAGGCTCAGCAATTATAGAGAAATTATTACAGAACTTTCTGCAATAACCAGCCATACCAAGAAATCGCATCAGCTGTCTTTTGCACGTGGGTACGGGAAAATTTGAGATAGCCTCAACTTTAGCATCAATGGGTTTCACATGACCTTGACCTACAACATGACCTAGAAATGTCAAACTTGCATGGCAGAATTCACTTTTAGCAAGATTGATTGTCAATTTGGCATTACTCAGTCTATCAAAGAATGCTCGAATAGTCCCAAGATTGATTCCACTGGTCGTTGTATATGATAGCATCATCGATATAAGCACTGCAGCCTTCCAGCCCCGCAATTACCATGTTTATTAAGCGCTGAAATGTTGCTGGAGAGTTTTTCGTTCCAAATGGCATGACTTTATAGTTAAATAATCCGTCTGGTGTTGTGAATGCCAAAACCTCCTTTGCTCTATCTGTGAGTGGAATTTGCCAAAATCCTTTCAGAAGGTCGAATTTTGTTATGTATTTGGCATTCCCGATGTTATCAATGCAGTCATCCATTCTTGGAATAGGAAAGCTATCTGTTTTACTTAAGGAATTAACTTTCCTAAAATCTGTACACATACGATATGTCCCATCAGGTTTTGGTACTAGAATACAAGGAGAACTCCATTCACTTTGGCTTGGTTCAATAAAGTCATTGTCTAATAGATACTGAACTTCTTCTTTAAGATATTTTTGTTTCACAGGATCCATCCTGTATGGGTGTTGTTTTACAGGTTTAGACCCATTTATGTCCACATCGTGAAATATTTTGTCTGTCCGTGTTGGAATGTCAGGAAATAATTGTTCATATTCAAAAATCAGCTGTTTCAGTTCATTCCGCTGATTTGGCTCTAGATGTGACAGTTTCTGGTCAAGATTCCGTAGAATGTCAGAATTCTGAAGTTTTGATGATGTGGGATCCGACTTCACTGAATTAATATCCTCACAGTCATTGTCACATGAATTAAGTGGAACAGCGCTAACTAGATTGACTGATGTTAAAGATGTATTGTCCCTATCTATGTATTCCTTAAGCATGTTAATATGACATAGCTGCTTTAGCTTGCGCCTCCCAGGAGTGTTTATTATGTAATTTACGTCACTGATCTTTTTGTCTACAGTGTATGGACCATAATACCTGGCCTGCAACGATTTTCCTGGAATAGGCAAAAGAGCTAGTACCTTATCACCTGGTTTAAAATTCCTTTCTTTTGTCCCTATGTCATATAGCTGTTTCATTTTCCTTTGGGCTGACTGAAGATTGGTCCGAGCAGCCTCACAAGCTTTTGAAAGTCTAGTTTTGAAATCAGACACATACTGAAGTAAATTCAGGGAGGTGTCATCATTGGAGAGAAATTTCTCTTTGAGAAGTTTCAAAGGACCACGAACAGTATGGCCAAATACTAATTCAAATGGACTGAAGCCAAGAGATTCTTGCACAGATTCTCTAACAGCAAATAAAAGGAGATGGATGCCTTCATCCCAATCCTTCTCTGTGTCAAAGCAATATGATCTTATCATGTTTTTCAAGGTTTGATGGAATCTTTCAAGGGCGCCTTGACTTTCAGGATGATAGGCTGATGACTTATACTGTACAATGCCAAGTTCATGCATTACTTGTTGAAATATTCCAGACATAAAATTTGAGCCTTGGTCTGACTGAATAGATTTAGGAAGCCCAACAAATGTGAAAAACTTCACTAAGGCCTTGACGATTGTCTTAGTTTTGATATTTCTTAAAGGAATGGCTTCAGGAAAACGTGTGGAAGCACACATAATGGTCAAAAGATATTCACAGCCGGACTTAGTTCTGGGCAAGGGACCCACACAGTCTATAATTATTCGACTGAAAGGTTCATCAAAAGCAGGTATAGGCTGCAAATGAGCCTTAGGTATAGTCTGATTGGGTTTTCCTACCATTTGGCATGTATGGCAGGACCTACAATGCTGAGAAACATCTGATTTTAACCCAGGCCAGAAAAAATGATTAAGAATCTTGTGATAGGTTTTATTTACACCTAAATGTCCTGACATGGGAGTTTCATGTGCCAAGTTTAATATTTGGGAACGGTAAACCCGTGGGACCACTATCTGGTGGTTGACAGTCCATTCGTCTTCTGCTGAGACGTCTGGTGGACGCCATTTTCTCATAAGAATGTCATTTTTGACATAATAACAGACTGGGACCTGAGATACTTCCTGCTCATCTAAGGCCCTTTCAAATAAAGGCGAAATTTCAGGATCCTTATGCTGTTCTATAGCTAGTTGAGACCAAGACATTATGTCATGGCCTAGATCTAAAGATGAGTTATTCTCATGAAAATCTGTCTGCTTATCAGGCAGGCTTGAAGACAGAGACCTTGTTATCTCGTCATTAGAAGACTGACCCAAAAAGGTATCAGTTAAATCAAACTCCTGTTTCCCATCAGTTTGCTTGGCCTTACGTGCCATCGCCCTTGTGACTGCACAAGATGGATAAAGATCAGGAATTTCCTGCTCAATGGGATCAGGCGGTTGGTCTATGCAAGGATTAGTAGTCAAAAGTGGGTTTACCACAACCTTATCTCCAGCTAAGTCATTGCCTAGCAACAAATGAACACCTTTAAAAGGTAAAGAAGGTCTAATACCAACAGCCACTGAACCGGATACCAAGTCTGATGACAAATAAACGTTATGGAGCGGAACATTAACAAATCCACATTCCACCCCCTGAATAAGGACACTTTTGCCCAAAGAAGTCTTCTCAGAAAAAGGCAGAGTATCTGCTAGAATAAGAGATTGAGAAGCTCCGGTATCTCGTAAGATTTTAATAGGGGTAGGATGGGCATAACTGTCACCATTTAGTGACACAAAACCATCTGATAAGAATGGTTCATAACACTCCATAACTGTATCAGTCTCAGATAATTTGGTATCAGAAAGAGTTTCCTCCCTTACACAAGACTGTGGTTTTGGCCTTATAGAAGTCAAGCCTGTAGGCTTAAGTTCCTCTTGTCTTTCTCTTTCTTTCCTTCGCTTTAATTTTAAACATTCAGAGATCAAATGACCTGTATTTTTACAATAATAACAAACTACTTGAGATTGAGATAAGGGATTCTGGTCTTTGTTTTCACCAGAAGGTTTGGAAAAATTCTGGCTTCTGTTTTCACCAGAAGGTTTGGAAGGACTCTGGCTTTTATTTTCACCAGAAAGTTTGGGCATAGTACTAGATGTATGGCTAAAACTACCAGAAGGATTACTGGGATAGAATCTTGGACCTGTCTGTGGATTATAAGGTTTTCGAGGATAAGGCCTGTTCACAAATGAGACTTTATGAGTCAAAGCATAATCATCTGCCAGACGAGAAGCTTCCTCCAAAGTTTCAACCTGTCTCTCATCGAGAAAAGATTTAATGTCTGAATTTATGCACCGTTTGAACTCTTCAACAAGGACAAGCTGCCTAAGTTTGTCATGATTAGAGCCTACTTTTTTAGAAGAACACCACCTATCAAATAACTGTTCTTTGGTTCGAGCAAATTCTACATGGGTCTGGGAAATTTCTTTTTACAATTCCTAAATTTCTGCCTGTAAGCCTCAGGGACCAACTCATATGCCTTAAGAATAAGCTCCTTAACCAGATCATAGTCTGAGCTTTGCTCGACAGTCAGCTGAGTGTAAATGTCTCGAGCCTTTCCGACAACAACGCTTTGCAAAAGTAAGGTCCAATGCTCTTTTGGCCATTTTAAATTTTCTGCAACTTTTTCAAAATGCAAAAAATACTTATCTACCTCTTTTTCCTGAAATGGAGGAACTAATCTGATGTGCTTTGTGGCATCAAAGTAACTACCAGAGTCAAAAACAGGGGCATGTTTCACCCTATCTTGACCCTGGAGTTCCATTTCCTTCAATCTTAACTGAAACTGCCTTTCTCTTTCTTTTTCTTCAATACTATATCTCATTTTTTCCTTTTCCAACTCCAGCCGTTCTTCTTTTTCTAATTTTTCTTTTTGAATGCGTTCCTCCATTTCTCTTTGTTTTTCTTCCTGTTCTAATTTTTCTTTTCGAATTCGTTCTTCTATTTCTAATCTTTCCATCTGCATTTGTCTCTGCATTTCTCTTTCTTTTTCCTTCTCTCTTTCTTCCATTTCTAATCTTAACTTCTCTAATTCAATTTGCCTTCCTATTTCAATTTGTCTCATTTGTAATTCAGTATGTGAAACCATAATGAGAGACAAAGCAGATGGATCGAAAAGTTCTTCATCAACAAAAAACTGCACCAAAATATTCTTAATTTCATGCTTCTTCATGCTTGTTTTGACAGCAGTGACCCCATAATGGGAAGCAATTTCTAGCAAATCTGTCCTTTTGGCCAGATTAAACAACTCCTGAGTAGGCTGAGCCAAAAAGCTTCTCAAATCAAACGACATGTTTGCTTTTTGTTTGTTCTATAAAGTATTTATGGAAATACAGATTGAGGTTAATTTGACAAAGTTTTTTTTTTTTTTGAAATGACAAGCCCAACGAGAATTTCACATGAAATGACAAGTACTATTTCACCTGAAATGACAGTTCACATGAAATGACAATCCCCTTTATGCCTATAGGGAAATACCAATCCTGTGAAGCAACTGCAAAGTCTATATGATAAGAAATGACAATTACCTGCGTCACATGAAATGTCGGTTTTAAAATGCTTAAAATGGTTTTATCCCGGACGAGCCCCCAATTTCTGTTACGAGCCAGGCGTAGCAGAAAGAAAAAGCAAACAAGCCTTTTGGAAAATTTTAACAAAATTTATTTACAAGTTAACTTTAACCTGTAGAAGTAAGAAAATTAAATGTACTTAGCTCTGTTATGAAATATCCTGAATGAATCTATTTTCCTTGATCCCACAGAATTTACAGTCCAAAATGAAAAGTAATATCCTTTAACAATCCAACACAGAATTTAGAAATAACTTTTCTTAAATGCCCAAACATCAAACTCCAAAGTCTGACTCAATGAGAAAAATCAAGCCTTTTTATAGACTCTAAGATTTCTCTAGAACATTCCAGAGGGCTGTGGAATAAGATGAGGTAATTTTCTAAAAATAATGCAACCCAGAACTTTCTGGAAGGTTCTGAAGTACTTTTCCTTGTAAACATGTTGTTTACAAAAATGAAATTAATCTGTGACTCAGTTTTCTAGAATCTTCTATAAGAAGATTAACAAGATATTTATAGCACTATTAGGTCACAGTGGGGTAAAGGTGGGAATCAGAAAAATAAATTCTTATGCATAACAATAGATCCAGATCAGATGGCTTCTGAAGAAGCCATCTGATCAGGATCTACACTGTTTGACATGAAGTTTATGGATTTGTAAGAATAAATTACATAAAGTAATCTGATTGGTTGAGAGGCAGAAATGGGTGTGGCTTAAATGAATATTCAGCAAGAGAAGTGTTAAAATGGAATGCTGACATGTTTACTCTACAATGCGCAAGCGTTAATGCAAACTTCACCACTGCTAATAAGCAGTATCGGTAATGCCGAAACTCCCATAATAGAGTGTCCATCACGTGTCCTTTCTTTCAAATTGCATGAATAAGCTAAGTTGTTCCTGGGCCCAGTTTTTAAGGCATAATATTTACATTCCTATCAGTGCTTTCAGAGAAAATCCATATAGTCTGCTATTTGGACGCAGTGATGTCCATACCTTCATGATTACATTGACTCAGGTGGCGTCACCTGATCATCAAGTGGCGTCAAAGTGAACCTCGGTTTTCTCCAATGTGACATGACGATGGTGACGTTTACTATGAACAACTGCGGGCAATTGTTTTCTTAAATTTTAACCCTCAAACAAGATCTTTTCGTCATATAATGTAATATAAATGGTAAATGCTAATTTATTTAACGGTCATTGAAATACATATATGAACATCATCTGGGCCCAGGATTACAATGCGTACTTAAATTTTAAGTACCTACTTAAACTAAGTATTTACTTAACTGGCGTATAAAGTGAACTACAAAGAAATTCGTTCGTTTAAGTCGATACTTAACCAAAGAAAATACTTAAATATTTAAGGTAACCCAGGTAGGTACCTTAACTTTTAAGATTTGACCTTGACACATGAATGTATATATCAATAACGGCAAACTTTAGGGCTTTTATTTGTTCGTCGTCATCAGTGATGCTCGGTAGCTCAAACGGTATAGCTTTTTTTCTTGATATGCGAGAGGTCCTGGGTTCGAGTCCCGGTCGGGCCATTTTTTTCCTCTCTGTGGGGCAAGTCTACGTGCCATATAGGTACTGGGATGTATTTCTCCCTTGATGTGTCAAAGTGTGCGACGAACAGAGCTGTGTAAAAACTTCCTTTTACATAATACTGTTTATCATATGACATTATTGATAAGCAGTGGATAAGGTCGTGTAATAAAAATCCTATGACCACACGTGTAATAACACTTTGGCGGGATTACACGTAACGTCATGACGACGTCCGTGTCAACCATGCATTTTCTGTGAAGAAAAGTGTCAGATTTGATGGCGATAAAATCTAATTTCAAGTGCCCATATGATAAACAGAATCTTACACTCGTGGTCACTTCATATGAATTTTATGAAACTCGCCAAAGGCTCGTTTCATAAATTTCATATGAAATGACCACTCGTGTAAGACCCTCTATATAATACTGGTGACAGGGCAATAATTAATTGTTTGGTGCGGGAAGGTTATTATACGTGAGAGGGGATCCTAAATGACTTGGTTGTTTTTGTCAGGGTAGAGGTGTGTGTGTGTGTGTGTGTGTGTGTGTGTGTGTGTGTGTGTGTGTGTGTGTGTGTGTGTGTGTGTGTGTGCGCGGGGGGGGGGGTCGGCGCATATAATTTTTGTCTGTTAGTTAAAAACTGATCCTGTGGCACATCGGGTCCATGTTCCTACGCTTATGGCCTGCTAGTTTTACGCATACACTGTTCACAGCGTTCATATGCCGTCTTCATAGTCATTGTCATGAAATAGTATGACGCCACGTGCATTTATGAAATGACTTGTTTTTCTGCTGTTCATGAAAGTATAAACGAACAGGGTCGCCTGCAAAGTAAATTAACTCTGAAGGGGTTCATATAAACTTTGCTAGCGACCCGCTGTCGTTCATACCTTCATGAACATCCGAAAAAATATTTCTTATACACTGTATTTACATTCTTTTTTCCTCATCACTCGGCGAAAAAAATTTTATAAGGCAAACTGTTAAAGCTGAAAAACATTTACACGCTGTTTTTTTCTACAAATAGCGGAACAGCATTGTCGTCGTCAACGCCCATTGAGATCATAGAGAACCATGATTTAGAGTGTAGATTTGCGACACTTGACGTCATTGAAAATCATGTGATTCGATGCGTTCATGGAAGTATGAACAGGCGTATAGGTTTACAATAGGTTTTACACTTGAAATGTAAATATTACTATTTTGGCGTGAACAACTGTAACGTATGTCAACGATGTACATTTGTTGGGCAAATGGTCATGGTAAAGGCAATAAAATCCTATTTAAAATCCAATTCGAAGGCCCGTTCCGTAACTTTCATATGAAAGGACCATTTGTGTAAGAGTCTCGATATAAAAAATAATGAAATACAAAGAAGTTTTTTGTTTGATTGATTGATTTGGGATTTAACGTCTTCGCAACACTATTTAGGTTTGATTTTGGAAATGTTGATTCCAATTTTGTCGGACTGTTACCCGACATTGAGATGAAATTACATCTGAAGCCCTGTCGCCCAATGAAACCAACAAGATTTATATGCCTGGACGGCCCGACTTGCACCACTTTGCCTTGGCAGGCTTAGACCTTCTAAGTGGTTACTGGAGGTCGCGTGTGGTCGTTATGTACTGGTTGGGTGAGGCGAAGGTGACGTGTATCTTGCGTCACTGGGGCGTCCAGCTGATTGTGACAAGGCCTGCTTTCCTAGCAGCAGGTAATGGTAGAGGGGAATGTTGTTATTTCTTCTGTTTCTGCACATCCAATCATTTGCCTCTTCTCCCTGCCTGGAAATGCTCAATAAAAATGAGTTTGAAGCGTTCCACCTCCCTTTGTAAGCTCGTGCATGTGAGTAATTAAGTGTGTTTGTGAGTGATTGAGCGCTTTATGTCTCACCTCACTCATAAAAAGACGGGGAAATCCAAGATCGAATGTACAGTGATTTTTTATATATATATATATATATATTTTTTTTACTCCGACTGGAGCTACGGTTTTCGCCGTGTTTGTCTGTATGATGTTTGATCGTGTCCTCAATGACTATATCAGCTACATACATGTAATGATGACATCCGAAAACAATATCGTAGCTTGGGTAAAGTGTCGGAGTCTTCCCCGTTCTTCACCATAGCGCAGAATATGTTTATTTTCTTAATTATCTACTCTACCAGATTGTTTTGAATATTATCTAATACGACTAACGGCATGAGAAGGGTTGAATCATGGACAGACTACATAAAACCGATTCCGCCCCGCCCCTCGGGGCTTGAAGAAACAGATTGGGCTGCATGGTGCTTCCATGCAGAGCTGAAACTGACCACACATAACGTAAACACGCCTATACAAATACATCATAAATTTTACCTCCAAAAAAGGAATTTTTTAAGATGTGAAATTGTGGTATTTTTCTTATTTCTGCTCAATATATAGACTTTTGGTACACGTTAGGCGGTTCTAACCGGTACCCACATTCTATATTTTAGAGCGGAAATATGTAAAAAAAAGTCGACCCCCCCCCCCCCCCTAAACCCCAGTTTTACAAAATAAAAGTGGGGTTCAAGGGGGTCAGAATCATATAAGCGTATTTTCCCGATGCCCTAGTACTTGTAAACAGCTTGGAAGGACTAAGCCTGCCCAGGCAAAGTGGTGTGAGTTATACCGTCCACTGCATATAAGCCTTTTGGTTTCATTTGGCGACAGGGTTCGAGGTTTCATTTCATCTCAGAGTCGATAAACGTCCCACAAAATTGGAAGCAACGTCTCCAAAATGACCTGCATAGTGTTGACAGGGACGTTAAACCTCAATTCAAATAAGACTTCATAAAACCGAGCTTTGCATATTCAAATATTGTATGAGTTCTTGTTTCTGAAGGGACCCCATAGAAACAGCGTTTTGAATATGTCGTGGTGCTACTTTGTGACCAATGTTTGCCCGCACAATTTGAGATCGAGTGTGATCCTTCAATTACACAGGTTTTACGGCCGTAAAACGTCTCCCCGTACATCAACCATAGTGCAGTTTTTATTTTAATTTTGGTCCTTTGAGATCAGCATGAATATTCTGAGAAATCAGAAATAAATCATTGGTTTAGACTCATATTCTATACAGGTTTTTTATTATTTGGACCCCATTTTGATTTGTACCAGTCTTTGAATCGACTGCCTATTCGAAATTCGCAAAATTGCAGTATGTTTCCTCTGGCTTTCTTTGCCGGATCATTACAGGGTCACTGATGAGGCTTTATTAGTCGAAACTACGTAGTATGACCCATCTTCTTTCTTATGAATGTTTTCATTGCTCTTAAAGGAACTCATTTTTGATTTTTATTTATAGTATATAAAATATTTTTCATGGTTTATGCAGTGAAATGGAAACTAAACCATCACATTTTCTATTGTCTCCATCCATTCAAACTGAAGCAGAGATTTTTGACAGATCGCGGGATAGTTGTGGGCCGCCTACATCAATGTGTAATTGAAACTTACGTGCTAATCTTCGTGAAAATTTCCGTCAAAATTACGACTTCATCCGAAGTTAAATACTTAGCTAAGTAAATAAAATAGGTGGCTTTCGAATGCACCTTTTAAGGAAATACTTTACTAAGATAAGAATTCCTCCTTAAATCGTTAAGTCGACCTTAACTTAAGTAACGATTGTAATCCTGGGCCCTGGTCACGAGCGAAGTTTAAGTGAACCCTTCAATGAACGGTAAATAAATTACATTCATTTCGAAACTGAACAAATCAACGTTAAAAGTTGCTCGCTATGTATGATCGAGTCTAAACTATTCTTCCCTTGTACCACTCTATTTCATCAAAGTGTCATCCAGTGGTCAATCTTATAACGCCACAATTATATCGAAGTAAGGGGAAACGTATTCCGGTCGCGACACACATACTGAACGCATTAGAATAAGTCATCTTTGTGACGCAGAGCATCCTTTCATGAGAAAACGTGTTGTTTTTTTTCTATATAATCTATGCATTTTTTAATCCATCTTCAAACCGTGTTATATCCAAACTCGTGTTATAACGAACCGTGTTATAATGAGGCTGTGGTGTGTATGTAATGAACAAACACAGACTATAATAATATTCTTGTTAAAAAACATAGACTGTGGGTACTCGTTAGAACCGCCTCAGCCAGACGGTTCAAAGGGACGCCGAAGGAGAAATAATAATAATAATAAAAGAAAATACAAAATTTCATAAGAAAATATTAGTTTTAGATTCCTGAAAGGATGCACAACGTCACAAATATGTGTGTTAGTTCAATGCCCCCCCCCCCCCACCGGCCATCGGGGCTTGAAGAAATAAATGGGCTGCATGATACTTCCACGCAGAGCTGAATCCGACTGCACACGAGTACTGGTAAACCGCTTAGATGATCTGAGCCTGCCAAGGCAAAGCGGTGCGAGTCGGACTGTCCATGCTTATAAACCCTATTGGTTTCATTGGACGACAGGGTTTGAGCTGTCATTTCATCTCAATGTCGGGTAAAAGTCCCACAAAATTGGAAGTAACATCTCCAAAATTACCTATTGCCCCAGTGTTGATCGGGACGTTAAACATCAAATCAAACAAAACAAACAAATCAATGCGCTCAGTATGTATGTCGCGCTCAGTCAAGATATTTTTGCATACGAAACCGTTTGCACAGCCTAACTACCATACTCTTGTTTAGAGATAAATATGCGTTAAGGGGCGTTAAAACATGTTAAAATTTATCTTTTTACCATTTATTTCTTACATTTTGACGGTATTGGTGTATTTCCTAAAAAAAACAACAACCTTTTTTCAAATTTGAAATAAAAATTATAACAATGCTGTTTAGAGATAAATATGCGTTAAGGGGCGTTAAAACATGTTAAAATTTATCTTTTTACCATATATTTATTACATTTTGACGGTATTGGTGTATTTCCTAAAAAAAAACCAAAAAAAAAAAAACCTTTTTTTTTTAATTTAAAATAAAAATTATAACAATGCTTAGGCAGAACCTAATAGAAAATAAGATATTTCAGATTATTTCCATTCCATATAAATTTTTGAGGATACCTGTTCATACTACCATAATGAGCCCCGCCAAGCGAATTTGTGTCTTCGAGCATTCCGTCATGACAAATTTTAACTGCGCATGCCCAGCCATTCAGAGTGCCAGGGATATGGCTTTCTGTCCGAAGGTTCCTCTTGATTCACTGCTTGTATGAGCGAGCGGCGAAGGTTCTGGCGAGACTGCGCGGATACCAAAATCGCTTAACGGGGCCCATATAATGTGGAACACTGAATGGCTTTTGGATTAAAAGGCGTGGCACACAAAGGAAAGTAAGTGGCTTGAGAAACTTGCACACTCAGTCATTTTCAAGCCTTGGCTGTCATTATGCTTGCGAAAAAAAAAAAAAAAAAAAAAAACAGTATTGCGGAATGCGTGAACTTGAGCAGTGCCAAAAAACGTCTTTTCATACTCCGAATTGTTTGACGTTTGCCATCCATGCGCTTGCTCTTTTTACCCCAGAGTGTCGGAAATTAAGTTCTTTTAAACAGGGGGTTTATTCCAAATGTTTGACAGAATGTCAAACAGTTGATCCTAAGGAGACTGTTTGTTATATTGTTCATCACGAGAACACGCCTATATAATTTTTACCCCCTCATACCCAACTTTTATATAGTTAAGTGGGGTTCAAGGGGGGTATACATTATTTTTCTTATTTCTGCTCAAAAACATAGATTGTAGCGCCCACAATCTATATTTTGAGCAGAAATAAGAAAAAATATCACAATTTTTCATCATAAAATTTTCATTTTTTCGGCGATAAAGGTGGCAATGTCAATACTGTAAAGGTCATTTTGGAGACGTTGCTTCCAATTTTGTGGGACTTTTACCCGACATTGAGATGAAATGACATCTCAAGCCCTGCGGCCCAATGAAACCAATAGGGTTTATAAGCGTGGACGGTCCGACATTCGCACCGCTTTGCCTGGGCAGGCTTAGATCCTCTAAGCGGTTTACCAGTACTCGTGTGCGGGTCGGTTTCAGCTCTGCGTGGAAGCATCATGCAGCCCATCCTTTTCTTTGCCCAGGCAAAGCGGTTCGAGTCGGCCCGTCCATGCTTATAAAACCTATTGGTTTCACTGGATGGCAGGGATTGAGATTTCATTTCATCTCAATGTCGGGAAAAAAACCCACAAAATTGGAAGCAACGTCTCCAAAATGACCTTTACAGTGTTGACGGGGACGTTAAACCTCAAATTAAACAAACAAACAAATGCATGGACGGTCCTAAACGCACCACTTAAACCTTCTAAGCGGTTTACCAGTACTCATGTGCACGGTCGGTTTCAGCTCTGCGTGGAAGCACCGTGCAGCCCAATCTATTTGTCCAAGCCCTGATGGGCGAGGGCGGAATGTCATTTGAAATTATTTTGAACTTTTTCGGGAATACAATCTGTTTGAAATCGTTATATTATAGACAGAATCTTACCCCCGTGGTCAGTTCATATGAGACGATCCTCTTTTTTTCATATCCGTGAAAACAGAACCATTCTGATGATTATTAGTACATTAGTCTACATGTATTTAACATCATGTTTAACGTTTCTGCTTCAAAGATAGATTCGCTGAAAAGGTTCCGACCAGTACCACGATATGCAAACGATATTTTCTTCTAGTGTTTTATGCAATGGTATAATATATCCCAGCAGGCACACGTCGCTAGGGCAACGTCAAATCAACGTCGGTGCAACGTCACGACGTTGCACCGACGTATATGTGACGTTGCATAAACGTAATGACATTGCGTCGACGACGATGTGACGTCACAATTACATCATGTGCCTGCTGGTAGCCTTTTTATGTTTTTTTTTCTTTGCCGCCCCAGTCAATGGCAGTAAACACTATTTAGGTTATTTTTGAGCCGGTCAGTTTACCTATGCACCCTTTTTTGGGGCAGGTCAATATGTAAGCGGTTAATCAGTAGAGTGCACATTCTTTCGCCAGAAACTGACAACTGCCCTTCCTAAATCAGTGGAAGGGGGAGAATGAGCGTAGAAATAGAGGATCTTACACGAGTGGTCATTTCATATGAAATTTATGAAACGAGCCTTCGGCGAGTTTCATAAATTTCATATGAAATGACCACGAGTGTAAGATTCTCTTTATCATATGACCACTTTAAATTGGATTTTATCGCCTTTACATTTGACATTTTTCCATACAAAATGCATGGTTGACATGGACGTCGTCATGACGTTACTTTATCCCGCCAAAGTGTTATTACACGTGTGGTCATACGATTTTTATTACACGACGTTATCCACTGATTATCGACGACGTCATATGATAAAAGATTTTATGATCAATCTCTATATACGAAAGAATGTTGCCGACCCCGGCAGGTATCGAACCCGCGTCTTCCTGATCACCAGTCAGACGCACATCCGACTGAGCTACGAGGCCATCGTTTTATGATATTTTATTAAGTTTTCGAGCAAGATAGCCCTATTCTGACATTATTTCTGGTACTTGGAATCGATTCTATTGTTTAGGTTGCTACAATTTGTAGAACATTTAGAAAGTGAAGCAATATAAAGACTTAAACCCGATATAACCATCAAATTTCAACAAAAATAACAGAATCTTAGCCACGTTCTTTCACTAAATGGACTTAGCCCCATTTGAACATTAAAACCCTTAAACTGTGACGTCATCAAACGAATGGGTTGATGTACATGTAATCATTTTATATCTGTTAAGAAATACAATAACTCATTTTATTTATTTATTTATTTTTTTTGACAAAAACGAACTTTACATTACGAACACACGCCGATATAATTTTGACCCCCTTGAACCCCACTTTTATATAGTAAAACTTGGGTTTCCAGGGCTATACCTTATTTACTTATTTCTGCTCTAAAATATAGATTGTTGGTACTCGTTAGAACCGCCTAGATGAGGCGGTTCTAACGAGTACCCACAATCTATATTTTGAGCAGAAATAAAAAAAATATCACAATTTTTCATCATAAAATTTTCATTTTTCCGGCGATAAAGGTGGCAATGTATTTGTATAGGAGTGTTTACGTAATGAAAACCCTTTTTCTCACGAGCTGACCCATTTTGTAACTTCTCATAACTATACTTAAAAGCGAAATACGCAGATATTTTTTTCTAATTAATGCACCAGATGCGCAGAACAATAACAATTTGCATTCTATGAGCCGTGATAGGCAAAGACGTGATTTCTTACATGTGTACTTAGTGAAGACACAGATCAGGCTGCAAACCAACTCACCCAGAACACAGTTTTGTCGGTCTTCACGGAGAAGGTATACCTGTATAGCTTACAGCGATGACTCGGATCACGCGCAGGCTGAACCGAGTCTTCTCTGGCGCTTATGCCCGTAGACGCGTTTTCGGTGTCCGCGGCTTGTATTTTATGGTCGGAATTCCAATTAGTGGCACTAATAATGATTGTTGCTCATCTAAAGCTGTATTGTCATTTCAGTTTAATGTTTAACCATTGGCAACAGAAATCTGGAAATTTTGCTAAGTACATATTTTGGAGATGATTGTCTTGGTGAGGTTAATCGTTTTTAATGACAGATTCCTCCTGTCATTATTCGTCGTGCTGCATGTTTACAATTTTAACGTCCGTACTTCCGGCTTCCACTACTTTTGAAATATGACTCCGCACCAACACGGATAGTCCGTTGTTTGTTGACTATTCATGCTCGCTGTCTCAAAACTAATTTCTCATGGCATTATTTCCGCATTTTGATTACATGTTTTGTTTCATTTGTAATTAAAATACAAAAATGATCTTTCTTAAATTACAAACAAAACGGGAAAAGTTAATTGAATATGCATAAGGAAAGTTCCCATTTTATACGGGCGACCGCATAATGGGTCATGTGCGAATCTTGGAGGCTGCGTCTAACCACGGCCTTCACTGCGGGCTTCACTGTTGTCGAAAGTTAGCCCATTTTTTCCTAAATTAATTCCTATATTTCTAGCTGACACCCCTTAATTTTGAACCGGGATTTCGCAATGAAATCGTCAGATAAGTGATAATATTACAGTCAGTACAAAATTGGTTATGATTAATTATATTTGTATCAATACGCCATTAAAGTACCTTTGCATATTTTTAGAAAAGAAAAAAGAAAAATGCACACCATTTAAGTACCTAGATATACTTGGAAACATGAAAAAATAGAGCGTATAATAAGCAGTATTTAACTTTTGATTATCGGCTAAGCTGACCCGCACACAACAGTTACAGACACGACGTCATCACTGGGTCATACGGATTGCCGATAATTTTGACAGATGACCCCCCTTTGGAGCACAGCGTGTGTATATTGAATTTAGGAAAGAATCCGACTCATCCCAATGCGCATGTCTCAAAAACCGAAAACACTGCTGCCTTAGAGCTCGTTGTTGATTAAATCTGCGAGGTTCTTGCAGCACTCGAAAATCGCATAGATCTAGAAAAAAATCAAAGCGCCAAAAGGCACTGAAATGACAGATTCTATGAGAAAATCAAACCACTTTTTTGAAAACTTACAGACAACCTTTCTAAAAAACTTCTTAAAATTTAGAAAAGTAGTTCTGCAAATTCCATTGTATATGTTTGCAGATGTCTATTCACCGGTGGTATCATGAAATGCCATTCGATGTTTCAAATTTTGGAAAGAAACTATTTACGTTTTCAAAACCAAACATTAAAATTCAAGTTTTAACAATGCTACCATCAATTACTAACATTTTTGTCTGGTCGGTTGTGGATACCTCCCCACAAAAGATACTCTATTTTTCACAAAGAGATCGGAGGAGAAAGGCTTGTCAGTCCAGTTCATGAATTCCATTGGATTGAAGACATTTTTGAGTAAGAACAGCACTATAAACCCGCGCGTAATCCTGCTGGATTAGATATCCCGGATTCTGAGCGTAAACAAATAAATGGAACCACGTGAGGCCGACGCACTTGATTGATGTAACGTCTCGCTGTTTAGCTAACGTCTCAGCCATGATCTTGAATGTTCTTAATGTCTCTAGCTACATGCAATAGCTCGACATACCATTTCGCTTAAATTTCATCCGATATGTCATGCTCTATTACGAACGCGTCGCCTCGGCATACCTTACACCTACAATGTATATGTCGAAACATCCCGAAACGACAATCGGCGTGATTCACGCTGAAGTGCGATGTGTCACTGAAACGCATATCACGCGAGTCGCTTGGACGCCAAATATACATGTACGTATTTCCTGCACCAGCGTAAGTGTTCCGTACTGTGTCGACGTCTTAATTTTAGTCACGACAGGGACGTCTAGCTCTCAAAAATGCATCGCACAAGGGCGACGAGCAGTGTCAGTGCGTATTAGTCGGTAGTTGAGTGTGTGTGTGTGTGTGTGAATTCAGGTTTAACGTCGCTTTCAACAATTTTTCAGTCATATCACGACGGTGGCTGGTTGCGACAGGGAGCTCAATGCTCACTTTTATTGTGCTGCCTCACTGAAGTATCATGTCCCAGACACATTACATGATACAACACCCAGTCACATTATCCTGACACTGGGTCGACCAGTCTTCGCTCTTCCCCGTAAATCTGAGTGCCAGGCGAGTAGCAGCTAGTACCGTTTTATCGACTTTGGTATGTCGCGGCCTGGGAACGAACCCGGGACCACCCGTTCCCCGGAGCGGACACTCTACCAACTGAGCTATCGGGACCGGTAGTCGGTGAAACCCTTTGTTTAGGTACAGTGTAGCAGATGCCGGCGAAAATCTGCTTCGCATATGCGTCTGTCGGATAAATCGATCTTGACATTCTGACGTCGGTCTTCCGCTACGTCGACGTCCACTAGCTGCTTCTGTTGATAGTAAGATGTCGCTCCAACAGACAAATAGATCACACACATGTGGCACCCAAAATCAGAGTCAACGCCATCCGCTTTCCGACCAGCTTTTTACTGTCCATTAGAAGCCTCCGTGGTGTAGTGTTTATGCTACTCGCCTTGTAAACCAGGGATCGCAGGATCGATCTCGGACTTCTCAAGACTTTCGGATGTGTCTTTAAACCAGACATCGTCTCCGTATGACCTTAGCTGTTGGTGGGACGTAAAACTCAAACACTCACTCTAAATGTCCAGGGTTTAATGAAAATGTTGTCATACGTTCTCACTTGATGCTTTTTGAGAACAAAATACAATTTCTTGTTTTCTAGGCACGACCTTACATCACACATCAAAAGTTTGATCCTGAACATGTGGTTTCTATCAGTGCTGGTGTGAAGGTTGTACACAGGATCGTTGCCCCCCCCCCCCCCGCCCATCGGGGCTTAAAGAAATAGATGGGCTGCATGATGCTTCCACGCAGAGCTGAAACCAACCCGCACACGAGTACTGGTAATCTGCTTAGAGCATCTAAGCCTGCCCAGGCAAAGCGGTGCGAGTCGGACCGTCCATGCATATAAACCCTATTGGTTTCATTGGACGGCAGAGCTTGAAATGTCATTTCATCTCCGTGTCAGGTAAAAGTCCCACAAAATTGGAAGCAACGTTTCCAAAATGACCTATACAGTGTTGACGGGGACGTTAAACCTAAAATCAAACAAAACAAAACACAGGGTCGTGGCCGGACTGGTAACCATACGTCATGGATGATTTATTTAACCTTTTTAGCTTCAGGGCATGGTGCCTAAGCGTGTTGTAATCATGCAATCGTTTGGTTTCAGAATCAAAGCACCGAAAGTGTTGGGGGGGGGGGGGGAAGATGTAGGTTGGGGTGAAAGCCCTGGGCTGAGATAAAACTGTTTAATTTAACTCTGAAATTCCAAACAAATAGTGAAGATTATGATAAGAAGCGCGTCCTCCAGCGTCCGAACTTGGTCTACACTGTTTGCCAAGCTCACCCTATGATTCCAGGATGACCCTCTTCAGTCTTATGGAATACCCTGATCTCACTGCGGCTATTTTCTGCAAGAAAAAGGTTATTCTGAGAAGTCAGTGATAGTCACGTAGACGTTAGCTCTGAACCGCTTTTTTTATTAGTAACTTCGGGTCGAATGCCAATCAATCAACCCTAACATAGCCAGGTCGTTTGTCAGTCTTGGGTGCATGTAAGTGTTATATGTAAAATCTGCACTTGAATAAACTGTTCGATCTGGCAAACAATGTAGACTAAGATCAAACGCCACAGAACAAGGTGCTTATCTTGTTCTACATTTTTGCATGAGTTATTAACATCTTAAGTTTAAACGGATCAGTCCAAGTCCTCGTTCATGACCAGCGGCATTTAGAGACAATCGGCTTGAGTGTTGTCAGTGCTTTGATTTATTCACTGCCTTGAGTTTCTGGAGTGTACTCTTCCATCACTGAAGTTGGGCTCGTCCATTCTGCTAAATATGGCGCCTAGAAATATATCACAGGACCTGCACTGTTTGCATAGGTATCTGTACCATATTCCAGGGTTGAAAGGGACAGCCTCTCGCAAAGACTGATATACATCTAGTTGTAACTGACCTAGACTTGACCTCGAATGTCGGAAAACCCATTAATGTTCTGGTCTGCAGCTGACCGGCTTAAATACTGGATTAAATACTGACAGCACTGTTAGAAAACAGTGTAAAACCTGAACAGACGTCTGAGCAGACGCCGCATTGATCTCGCATGATGCAGCTGATTCATGTGAAATGCTGAATCTATTCTCTGAAAGGTAAGATAAAATCGTCAAGTCGTCTGCTTCAAAAGTTTGTATTGCGATTATAGGATGTACAATTTTGATAACTGCGCCAAACCGGACTACATTTAGCGGACTCATATTTCTTTGGCGGTCAAAGCCGGAAGAAAGTTGTAAGAAATCCGGTACTACTTTACAACACGCAGGACAGCTAGAAACGACAGATAGAATCTGTCATTAATCAAGTGAAGATGTTCATAAGGATCGGAGTCTCTGAAAACTGAGGTGATACTCTAGATTTTCCTTAAGTAATGAACATTTGGAGATACTTCCCAGCAGGCGTTAAAACTTCGTCGGATTGACGTTGATGTAACGCCATGTCTTGACTGCAACGTCATATTAATGTCGGTGCAACGTCATTACCAACATTGATGTAACTTTGCCCCTGCGACGCATGCCTAGTGGCAGTGAGTCTTATTGCTTTTATAACATCGATCAGGAAAAGTGGAATCCAACACACTGAATGCTTTTTTTCCTTTCTTCCATCAAAATCGGAATCGATGCATTAACATTAATTACCAGAAGAACTTCTTTTCTTCAGATGCGTCATTAGTAGTTTGTATTCATGTCATATAGTAGATGTACATACATCGTGGTAAATTTTCAACAGACGACATTTTGAAATATTTTCTGATTTTTTTTTTTTTTTTTTTTTTTTTTTCAGTAAACAGGATGTGACATTTCATGCAAATTGTCTCCTATGGATGCAATTATCATGAGATGTCAAGTCCTGTTTTCTAGGAAAAATAAGAAAAATGTCAACAGTTTGTCGTCTGCTGAATTAGCCTAGAGTGTGGTGAAGGTTGAAAGAGTAAATTTGAAACCTTTTCTTATATAAAGGCCTTAATATTCACGAATTTCTCATAGAATCTGTCATTTCAGTGCCTTTTGGCGCTTTGATTTTTTCCGCGGTCTATCAAAAAAAAAAAAAAAAAAAAAAAAGAAAAAGAAAAAAATGAACCTCAAACCGAATATTTATGGCATTTCCTAAGTAACTTTTTCCTTAACATTTCACCTCCACAATTCGAATATTTCTCCCGATATCGCAATGTCATTGTATTTCTTATTCATTTTAACCCTGCCATACGAAAACCTGTAAGGCGCGTAAAATCGATTTAAGACCCCACTCCACCCCCCCCCCATCACCACCACCACCACACACACACACACGTGAAATTCTTTTCACTGACGTTCTTCTGTCGCGATTTATTATTGTTATGGTTTGTCTTTGAGTCTGCGTATCGTAGCGCTCATATCTTCCAGTTGGCCATTTTGTTGGAAAGGAACTGTTCTTTTGGCTTTCCGCTGTTGATTTCCATTTAGGCCTAGTTATTTCATGTTTGTGTTTCTTTCCTTTTGGTGTCTCTGATGGGAGCTGTGAGTTAATTGTATCGATTCCTGATCATTGCCTTCACTTTTATTTGACATTTTTTAGGAAGAAGGTGCACAGCACCTTTTAGGGTTTGCAAAACTGCTGCTTAGATAGTACCATACCTATAGTTTCTAAATTTAAATGTCTAGCCTCTTGCTAGTCCGTGTAATTTCACATGCTGGTTTGTTACTTGCCTGGTTGCAAATCCCCGGAGACTCAAAATTTTACATTTTCTGACAGTGGCGTCAAACCAGTGCTTGCTAAGAAGACGTTACACTATGACGTCGGGATTTCAAAAGCAAATCGCATTGTATACTTCTTGTCCGTGAGATGGAGTTTGCTTTAATTTTAGTGGCGCTGTAAAATTCTATCTCGCCTCATTGGTTGAGACAGCTAAGAATGTTTGTTTGTTGGAATTGAGGTTTTACGTCCCCATCAACACTATTTAGGTCATCTTGGAGACGATGAATCCAATTTTGTTGGACTCAACAACTCAACATTGAGTTGAAATGACATCTCAATCCCTGCAGCCCAAAGAAACCAAAAAGGTTAATATGTAGGGACGGTCCGACTCGCACTACTTTGCCTGAGCAGGCTTAGACCACTAAGCGATTTACCAGTACTCATGTGCGGCCGGTTTCAGCTCTGCGTGGAGCATCATGCAGCCCATCTATTTCTTCAAGCCCCGATGGGCGGGGGCCGGCCGCTAAGAATGACATCAGATTTCTAGTTTTAATCAATGACGCCAGACGCTGCTTCACAAAAAAACAAAGCACGATGTACGGAGGAGGTCCTTACAATTAGTAAAACCATTAAAATAAAAATGACAACAAACGGTTTCATATAATTATTTACACAATGTGTGAAAAATAATAATCATAAAACAACCCCTCCGATAAAGATTGAAAGCTCTAAACCATAGGGTCGGCGGATAAAGTCGGAAATTTGATAGAAGCTCATTTTCAAACAAAAACTGCAATTGCACTCTGGGTCTGCATCGGAGACAGATGTTAGATTGGCGTTATCCTGCAATTTCAAGTAGAAGGACAACCCCGGCATAAACATATTATTCATTTTAGTTTATTAATACAACCCTGTTGTTTAACATCACGCAAACACGCTTATGTAATTTTGACCCCCTTGAACCCCACTTTTAAATAGTAAAACTGGGGTTTACAGGGGTAAACCTTATTTTTCTTATTTCTGCTCTAAAATATAGGTTGTGGGTACTCATTAGAACCGCCTCGATGAGGCGGTTCTAACGAGTACCATCAATCTATATTTTGAGCAAGAATAAGAAAATATCATAATTTTTCATCTAAAGTTTTCCATTTTTACGGCGGTAAAATTTACACCGTATTTGTATAGGCGTGTTTTCGTAATGTAAAAAGATCAGCTGTTGCAGTGAATGAAAAAATCACCCTTTGGAGGTCAGATGTAAAGTAGATCAAATCACGAGCGCATACGACTAACAACCGACCGACAAATTAAGATCTATTATTCATGAAATCATACCAAAGAGCGGATCCATATCAATACGAACACGCTTAAAATCGACAATAATTTTGTTGTTGCCTTCAAATTCTTCCAGCCCTTCGCCATTGTTAGAACAAATCCCGCCAATATTATTTGACTGTATTATATGTACATGTATCTATGTCCTTTTGCACAGCTATTGATGCGAGAAAATAATGTTTCTCCGTCTTACGGCAAAGTATCTACCGGTGGCTTTTTATGACGTCATTCGTCACGCCCCTCAGTCAAGTGATTTGTTCCAGAATAAATAACAGTACCTTATCATTGCCAGAATGGGCGCGCTGCGTTAGAATCCATCCTTTCCACCATCAGTTATCTTTATTCTTCAGAACACCACACAGTCTTTAAAACACTACTGTCTGGGTCCAAAGTACTAACCGTGTTACATTCACCTTATTTGCATTATCTGCTGGTCCCTAGTCTGAAGGTTATCAGTGTTGGAAAAACAGGTAACCAGACCCCCCCCCCCCTGACCTTTCAAGGTCAGGGGGGGCCTGGTTACCTGTTTTTCCAATATTGACAATGTGCAAGCTGGGAGCCAGCAAATAATGCAAATATGGTGAGTACCAACAGAATTGTAAAGATTATATTGAAAAGTTACCATTTGTGGTCATTCTATCTACATAGTCTATACATTTTCATCCACATTTAAACCGTGTTATATGCTGAAGCGTGCTATAATGATCTGTGTTATAAAGAAGTTTATGTGTATATCATTTCATTGCAGGTTACGGACATATTGCCCCCGTAACAGATCTTGGCAGAGGCATTTGTATGTTGTATGCTGCAATCGGCATACCTCTAGCATTACTGGTGTTAGCCGAGGTGGGCAAACGGTTTACTGTGTTCGTCAAATTTCTCTGGGCATTCGTCAGGAGGTATTACTACACTGGTAACTGGAGAAAGATACGAAAACCATTTAAAAAGATTTACAAGGTTAAGGATGATGCAGAACTCGGCAACAAACGGAAGGATAAGGCGAAAGTTGTTTCAGAAATCGACAGCAGCCAGGAGGATTTAAAATCAGAAGACGACAGCAACGGTAGCAAAAATCTTGTTTATGGATATGAGGTTGATGAGAACTTCAACCTTCCAATCACAGTCGCTATTGTTATTCTTGTTATTTACATTTTATTTGGCGCGTTCATGTACACCTGGTGGGAGGAATGGAACTACTTGGAGTCGTTCTACTTTGTTTTCATTTCTATCAGTACCATCGGCTTTGGGGACGTGCTCCCTGAGCATCCAAAATATTTCATCTTGTCGTCGGTTTACATTTTCATTGGATTGTCATTGGTGTCTATGTGTATCAACGTTGCAATAGAGTTCTTCTCAGCGACAGCAGACAAGGCAAAGGAGAAAATGGGTCAAGCTAAAAAGAAGATCGGAAAGAAATATACAGAGGCTAAAGATAAAGTCCAACAAGTTGGCCAGGACTTAAAAACTAATATCAAAGATGAAACAGATAGAATTAAGCAATTTAAAGACGAACAGATTGACAGAATAGGAGAAAAGGTAACTGGTGCTAAGGACAAGGTTCAACAAGTTGGTAAAGACATAAAGTCTAATTTGATAGATGAAACAGGTGATAAGATTAAGCAGTTCAAAGATGAAAAGATCAAAAAGTGGGTGAAATCGAGATCGCGGAGTAATACACCAACACCAAGTGACCCAGGGTCAGTGGGTGATCGAAAACTTTCATTACCAGAAGACATGCACAGGCGCATTGATCATCCCGAATCTTGCAATTTGAAAGGCTCCAAATCATCTCTTCCTCTTTGACACAACTAAAATAATTGAGCCAGCGCACGACAAAACCAACAATATGACATGTGCGCCCACCGAAGACTCAGATCAGCCTGCGCATCCATATAGTCTAACCAGAGACTTCTCTTGCTGCAAGAAGGAGCATGGGCCCTAAGCTATCCTGCGAGCGCACAACGAAGACTCTGATCAGACTGCGCGGATGCGCAGGCTGATCGGAGTCTTGGTTGGGCGCACATGTCTTATTATGCGCTGGCTCAAATCACTTAAAACCTTTCATTGTATGCGTACATATATCAAAACTCTTGTCTAAAACTCTTGTCTTTTGTATTGTCTTAAGTTATAAGTTATATAGGACTACCAATATACGACTGATGCAGTAAAATTCCGCTATGAAGACCATCTAAATTTAGGACAAATTGTGCTTTTAAAAGCATATTTTGGAGGTTTCATGTGTATTTTCTTTGTGTTTTCTGCATATAAACATGGTGCTCTATTTGGGGACCACCTTTGGGGCTGATCAAAAGTGGTTTTAAAAACCACTTTTGAACAGTCCCATAGGTGGTCTTATTATTATAGGAATGTTACTGTATTTGGGTTTAACGTCCCGATCAACTCTATTTAGATCATTTTGGAGACGTTGCTTCCAATTTTGTGGGACTTTTACCCGATATTGAGATGAAATGACATCTTAGGCTCTGCCACCCAATGAAACCAATAGGGTTTATATGCATGGACTGGTCGACTCACACCTCTTTGCCTGAGCAGGCTTAGACATTCTTAGCGGTTTACCAGTACACTGTGCGGTCGGTTTCAGCTCCGCATGGGAGCATCATGCAGCCCAATCTGTTTCTTCAAGCCCCGATGGGCGGGGACATACAACTGATATTATGTCACCGAAATGCATTAGGGAAACAAACCAATGCGAGATGACAGCTGCTTTAATGGCTGTAATATGACATTTTACTAATGAAAATGTCATATATTTTATTTATTTGTGCACCAATTATTGATCGCTGATCGCTACTGCCATTTCCCAGCAAAACTACCAGCGTATTGAATATTGGATCTGAAAAAGAAGAAGAAAAAAAAAAAAAAAAAAAAAACAACAATTAACACCATTTTGTACTGGAAACCCCAAAACGAGTACCCTGGCAAACAGTGCAGGCCCGATCAGACGCCGCAGAACGCGGCGTCTGATCAGGGCCTACACTATTTGTAAAAAGACCAGCCAATTTTCAAATACTTTTTGGAGAAAACACAACCTGACACCCGAAATTTTAACATGGACTCCTGCTATATGTCAGGAGGAACATTCCATTTGGTACAAAAAAGGTTAACGATCTCGTTAAGCTAACGAAGCTTTCATCACGAAAACACGCCTATATAGTTTTGGCCCCCTTGAACCCCACTTTTATATAGTAAAACCGTGGTTTACAGGGGTAAACCTTATTTTTCTTATTTCTGCTCTAAAATATAGATTGTGGGTACTCGTTAGAACTGCCTCGATGAGGCGGTTCTAACGTGTACCCACAATCTATATTTTGAGTAGAAATAAGAAAAATATCACAATTTTTCATCTAAAAAATTGTTTGTTTTTTTTTTGGCGGTAAAGTGTACATTGTATTTGTATAGGTCCGTTTTCGTAATGGAAGAACTGGATCCTGTTGCTTTTTCTCTTGATTTATCTTACGGATGTGAATCCATAGAAACTTGCATTTTGCTATGACGTTCCACAGCCCGAGAAGAGGGCTTCTATGCATACTACTAATATATTTGATTTCTTTTCTTTAAAGAGTAGACAGGTCTTTACATAACGAAAACGCGCCTGTACAAATACATTGTAAATTTTACCGCCGATAAAAAAACGACAATTTTCGGATGAATCGTACTTTCGTTCGTTCAAGTTAAGGCATTTTACGTCTGCCAGGGTCGAGCGGACAGAACTCCATAGCTCCACAGCGATACGTAAGTTTAGTGCTCCTGGGCTGCGAATCGCGGCAGTTGTCCAGCAATAGTCAATCGCGTTGGACTGTCCTCAGCATCTCCTACCGGCTTGGCCACGCAGAAGTGCTGCTTGTAGTACCGCCAAGCGCTCCGGGATGACATCGACACGAACAGAATGCCGTCCACCAAATGTTGGAAAGCGTAGCACTCTGTCGCGTACGGGTAGGTTCGACCCGTAGGCTTCCTGCTAAGCAGATAGAGGTCGTGGTCACCCTAGCGGCGGACAGCTTGGCAGTCGTAGTGGTCTTATACCCGGAATTGCTGGTCGATCGTTACGAAGTCCATGTCTGGTGCGAGCCTTTGGTAGGCTGGTTTGGGCAGCGAAGTCTTGCAGGGCAGTCTTGCTGTCTCTTGTAGTGGTCTCTCTGTCGTAGCTGGCTGCTGTTTCTTGATCGTCTTCTTGGGTCTGGCTGAAACGGGAGTGCTCAGATCCCAGCGAAGGCTGACTGTCACGCACTGTGGTAAAGGCACAAAAACTACTTTTGAAAGTATTTTTGAAAGAGTGACCTCCCCTGAAGCTATAGTAATTTCACTTTGATCAATACATTACGCGACATGAGTATTCCTTCATATGTCCAAATGGTGACACTTTCCTGATGACAATTTGTAATATTTTTCTTATTACAAAAGTAGTGGGTGCTCGTTAAAACCTTCCAAAGAGTACCCACAACCTATGTCTTAGAGCAGAAATAAGAAAAATAAAGTGTACCCCTGTAAACCTCAGTTTTCTCTATACAAAGAAGGGTTTTGAGAGGTGTTCATAGTGTGGTTTATATTTTCTTGTCAGTTTGAAATATTGATTCCATTGGTGGGTTTTGAAAATATTTGAGGGTCGCGGATCGTATAAATGTATTTTATTGCACCATTACATGACAAAACATGCACAAGTTCTCACAAAATTAGTTACGACCCTTCCCATGTCACTGGATGAGACCTAATTGGCCGAAACTAGCTAGTCGGATCCAGATAAACATGTACACTCTATACTTCGGTGTATTCCTTGCTTCCAAAGGATAACCCTTTCATAGAACATATCGTTAACGTCTCTTCAACTGGTGTTCAGGGAATGTGTGGAGGCCGTAACCCAACCCCACCCCCTGCCTTTCATAGTGCAGTTTATATTTTCTCGTCCTTCTATCGTGAAGTTTTGAAAATATTCGAGGGTCACAGATGAGGCCTAATTGGCTGAAACTAGCCAGTCAAGCCCAGAAAAAAACGTGTACACTGTATACGTTACAGTTCTAATGTGTATTCCTCGCTTCCAAAGGATAACCCTTTCATATATGTAGAACATTGTTAACATGATGGATAGAGACAATTTGAGCGAACGCATGGCAAAACCAATAGAAAGACATGTGTGCAACTAGCATAGGCCCAGATCAGCATCCTCCTAATATAGCAATTGTTTTCACCTATCTCAATTCGGGCAGCCCAGAACCTGTTAATGGCTCAGACGATCAGCGAAGGTTCTGATCAGACTGCGCGGATGCGCAGGCTGATCTGAGCCTTCGCTGGTCGCACAAGTGTTATTGTAGGTTTTGTCATGCGCTGGCTAATGCTCTGACTCAAGCTTGAAACGACTTTCATAAGTTCAGTATTGTGCTCGCAAAT
The DNA here is from genome assembly GCA_963580285.1 of Lucinisca nassula. Taxonomy (NCBI): domain Eukaryota; kingdom Metazoa; phylum Mollusca; class Bivalvia; order Lucinida; family Lucinidae; genus Lucinisca; species Lucinisca nassula. The sequence continues at coordinate 132,923,285 of OY757010.1, read as the reverse complement.
ACTTGTACATGGGCCTCGGCAGTTTGGCTTTTTGAGGGCTACACTTTCCTTTGTCGAAGCCTCCATGGTGTAGTGGTTTAACTACTCGCACCATAACCAGGTGTCGTGGGTTCGATACTGGGCTTTTCCGGACTATCGGATGAGTCTTTAAATCGAGGTCCTGTCTCCATATGACCTTAGTTGTTGATGTAGCGTAAACTCAGACACGCACAAACACGAACGCACGGGCGTGCGCGCACTTACATATACTCACACGCACACACACATTTGTTGCATTGTGTCTTGAGCTAGACCAACCAAAACGGACTCTCTATCTAGTAGCAAAAATGGCCGTAAAGAATGTATGTTAGAAGAAAACTCCAACAGAAAGTCAAATGGTATGTTCAAAAGTTTTTCACATTGCATACGAAATTGTCATCGACATAAGTTTGTTTACAATGCAAGATTATATTCAGTGGAACATATAGCCTATGGGTGTTCTTTTCATATGCTTTACCAAACACTTTTCCTGGACAGGCTTATGTTGTTTGTTTGTTTGTTTGATTTGAGGTTGAACGTCCCCGTCAACACTGTATGTAATTTTGGAGACATTGCTTACAATTTCGCGGGACTTTTACCCGACATTGAGATGAAATGACATCTCAAGCCCTGTCGCCCAATGAAAACAATAGGGTTTATAAGCATGGGCGGACCGACTCGCACAACTTGCCTGGGCAGGTTTAGATGCTCTAAGCAGTTTACCAGTACTCGTGTGCGGTCGATTTCAGCTCTGCGTGGAAGCATCGTGCAGCCCATCTTTTTCTTCAATCCCGACGGGCGGGGACCGGGGCAGGCTTATACGTAAGCGGCTAACCAGTACAGTGCACATTCTGACAACTGCCCTTCTTGAATCAGCGGAATGGAGAGAATAACCGTAGAAAAGATATCGTGTTCAATCTCAATGAAAGAATGTTGCCGACCCGGGCAGGCATCGACCCCGCGTCCTCCTGATCACCAGTCAGACGCGCATCCGACTGATCAGCTGAGGCCGACTGTAGATATCTTTCTTTTGTCGTTTCACGTTGTTCATGTCGCCTTTACTCATGCCGTGTTTAAAGACGCTGCAGCTTCGTTCATTTAAATGTTATTTGTTATCGGTATCTTGTTTCGTTTTATTATTCAGAATTCCATGGACTCCTATCCTTTGGTATCCCACTTTCAGGCTAAGACTTTTCACGGTGTCCACACTTTTATATAGGGCGAATAAAGAATCCATTTCCCTGATTCGGTTGACGCTGTAATAGGTTCAAGCTGTCTGCTGTCTTGCTTTATGGCTAGTAGTAATATGACATTCGATCTAGAGATATCGCACTTTAATGGTTTCAGCTTCATGAAAATTCATTTTTTATACGGCCATTCCATGACGCTGCAGCATCGTTCATTTAGACCTTATTGATGATTGGTATCGTGTTTTATAATTCACAGTTCCATGGACTGCTGTCCTTTGGATTCTCCTTCCAGGCTGTTGCAAGACGTCCACATTTTCATATGAATCGAATGAAGAAAATACTGAAAAAAAACCTTCCTTTTTCCCTTTACCTTATTCAGTTTTCATGTCTCTGTAACACCGTAGGTTCCTAGGTTGAAGCTGCCTGCTGTCTTGCTTTATGACTAGTGGTACTATGGCATTCCATCACGAAAACACGCCTATATAATTTTGATCCCTTGAACCCCATTTTTATATAGTAAAACTGGTGTTTACGGGGGTATACATTTTTAGCTCACCTGTCACGTAGTGACAAGGTGAGCTTTTGTGATCACTTTTTGTCCGTCGTCCGTCGTGCGTCCGTCCGTGCGTCCGTCTCGTGCGTCCGTGCGTCCGTGCGTCCGTAAACAATTTCAAATAAGTATATCTCTAATACCCCATGGTCAATCTTGATCAAATTTCATGAGAAGCATCATCAGGAAGGGGGAAAGGCTGCATAAGGTTTTAGGGCTGATCAGATGGGAATTGTGGTTGCCATGGCAACATATAGCTCCCATAGACTTACAATGGGAAAAAATTAAAATATCTTCTTCTCTGAAACCACAGGGCCCAGAGCTTAGATATTTAGCATGTATTAACGGCCAGTGGTCACCTACATAATTCCTGCCAATCATGCCCCTGGGGTCCAAATTGGCCACGCCCCGGGGCCCCTTCGCTCCCATAGACTCATAATGGAACAAAAAGCTTAAAAAATCTTCTTCTCGGAAACCACAGGGCCCAGAGCTTAGATATTTAGCATGTAGCAATGGCAAGTGGTCACCTACATAATTCCTGCCAATCATGCCCCTGGGGTCCAAACCGGCCACGCCCGGGGCCCTTTAGCTCCTATAGACTCAAAATGGAAAAAAGCTTCAAAAATCTTCTTCTATGAAACCACAGGGCCCAGAGCTAAGGTATTTGACATGTAGCAACGGCAAGTGGTCACCTACATAATTCCTGCCAATCATGCCCCTGGGGTCCAAATTCGCCACACCCCGGGGCCCCTTAGCTCCCATAGTCTCATAATGGAAAAAAAAGGTTCAAAAATCTTCTTCTCTAAAACCACAGGGTCCAGAGCTTAGATATTTAGCATGTAGCAATGGCCAGTGGTCACCTACATAATTCCTGCCAATCATGCCCCTTGGGTCCAAATTGGCCACGCCCTGGGGCCCCTTCGCTCCCATAGACTCATAATGGAACAAAAAGCTTCAAAAATCTTCTTCTTGGAAACCACAGGGCCCAGAGCTTAGATATTTAGCATGAAGCGATGGCCAGTGGTCACCTACATAATTCCTGCCAATCATGCCCCTGGGGTCCAAATTGGCCACGCCCCGGGGCCCCTTCGCTCCCATAGACTCATAATGGAACAAAAAGCTTCAAAAATCTTCTTCTCGGAAACCACAAGGCCCAGAGCTTAGATATTTAGCATGTAGCAACGGCAAGTGGTCACCTACATAATTCCTGCCAATCATGCCCCTGGGGTCCAAACGGGCCACGCCCCGGGGCCCTTTAGCTCCTATAGACTCATAATGGAAAAAGCTTCAAAAATCTTCTTCTCTGAAACCACAGGGCCCAGAGCTGAGATATTTGGCGAGTAGCAACGGCAAGTGGTCACCTACATAATTCCTGCCAATCATGCCCCTGGTGTCCAAACGGGCCACGCCCCGGGGCCCTTTAGCTCCTATAGACTCATAATGGAAAAAAAACATTCAAAAATCTTCTTCTCTGAAACCACAGGGCCTTGAGTTGAGATATTTGGCATGTAGCAACGGCAAGTGGTAACCTACATAATTCCTGCCAATCATGCCCCTGGGGTCCAAATTGGCCACACCCAGGTGCCCCTTAGCTCCCATAGACTCATAATGGAAAAAAAGCTTCAAAAATCTTCTTCTCTGAAACCACAGGGCCCAGAGCTTAGATATTTAGCGTGTAGCAATGGCAAGTGGTCACCTACATAATTCCTGCCAATCATGCCCCTGGGGTCCAAACGGGCCACGCCCCGGGGCCCTTTAGCTCCTATAGACTCATAATGGAAAAAAGCTTCAAAAATTTTCTTCTCTGAAACCACAGGGTCCAGAGCTGAGATATTTAGCATGTAGCAACGGCAAGTGGTCACCTACATAATTCCTGCCAATCATGCCCCTGGGTTCCAAATTGGCCACACCCCGGGGCCCCTTAGCTCCCATAGACTCAAAATGGTAAAAAAGCTTAAAAAATCTTCTTCTCTGAAACCACAGGGTCCAGAGCTTAGATATTTAGCATGTAGCAATGGCAAGTGGTCACCTACATAATTCCTGCCAATCATGCCCCTGGGTTCCAAATGGGGGACGCCCCGGGGCCCCTTCGCTCCCATAGACTCATAATTGAACAAAAAGCTTCAAAAATCTTCTACTCGGAAACCACAAGGCCCAGAGCTTAGATATTTAGCATGTAGCAACGGCAAGTGGTCACCTACATAATTCTTGCCAATTATGCCCCTGGTGTCCAAACGGGCCACGCCCCGGGGCCCTTTAGCTCCTATAGACTCATAATGGAAAAAAAAGCTTCAAAAATCCTCTTCTCTGAAACCACAGGGCCCCGAGCTGAGATATTTTGCATGTAGCAACGGCAAGTGGTAACCTACATAATTCCTGCCAATCATGCTCCTGGAGTCCAAATTGGCCACACCCCGGGGCCCCTTAGCTCCCATAGACTCATAATGGAAAATAAAAGCTTCAAAAATCTTCTCGGAAACCACAGGGCCCAGAGCGCAGATATTTAGCATGTAGCAATGGCAAGTGGTCACCTACATAATTCCTGCCAATCATGCCCCTGGGGTCCAAACCGGCCACGCCCGGGGCCCTTTAGCTCCTATAGACTCAAAATGGAAAAAAGCTTCAAAAATTTTCTTCTCTGAAACCACAGGGCCCAGACCTCAGGTATTTAACATGTAGCAATGGCAAGCGGTCACCTACATAAATCCTGCCAATCATGCCCCTAGGGTCCAAATGGGCCAGGCCCTGGGGCCCCTTAGCTCCCATAGACTCAAAATGGAAACAAAACTTCAAAAATATTCTTCTCTGAAACCAAAGGGCCCACAGTTTAGATATTTAGCATGTAGCAAGGGCAATTGGTCACCTACATAATTCCTGCCAATCATGCCCCTGGGTTCCAAATGGGCCACGCGCCTGGGCCCCTTTGCTCCCATAGACTCATAATGGAAAAAAAGCTTAAAAAATCTTCTTCTCTGAAACCACAGCGCCCAGAGCTTAGATATTACGCACATAGCAATCGCAAGTGGTCACCTACATAATTCCTGCCAATCATGCCCCAGGAATCCAAAAGGGCCAGCTCCGGGGCCACTTAGCTCCTATAGACTCATAATGGAAAAAAAGCTTAAAAAATCTTCTTCTCTGAAACCACAGGGCCCAGAGCTTAGATATTTAGCATGTAGCAATGACAAGTGGTCACCTACATTAATCCTGCCAATCATGCCCCTGGTGTCCAAATGGGCCACACCCTGGGACCCCCTTAGCTCCCATTGACTCATAATGGAAAAAAGACTTCAAAAATCTTTTTCTCTGAAACCACAGCGCCCAGAGCTTAGATATTTAGCATGTAGCAACGGCAAGTGGTCACCTTCATATTTCCTGCTAATCATGCCCCTTGGGTCGAAATGGGCCACGCTCCGGGGCCCCTTAGCTCCCATAGACTCATAATGGTTAAAAACTTTAAAAATGTTCTTCTCAGAAACTGTGAAGCACAGAACTTAGATATTTAGTATCTAGCAACATAAAATAGCCAGCTACATAAATCCAGCTAACCCTGCCCCTGGGGTCAAAATTTGCCTCGCCCCAGCTCATCACCTCCAATAGACTTATAATGGAAAAAAACTTAAAAGATCTTCTTCTATGAAACCATAAGGCCCAGAGCTTAGATTTTTAGTATGTAGCAACATCAAGTGGCCACCTACATAAATCCTGCCAGTAATGCCCCTGGGATCCAAATTGGCCCCACCCCAGGGCTCTTTAGCTTCCATAGACTTAAAATTGGAGAAACTTCAAAAATCTTCTTCTCTGAAACCACAGGGCCCTTATAATGAAAAAAAAAAAAAAACAACAACTTAAAATGGGGAAAAATCTTCTCTGAAACCATAAGTCCCAGAGCTTAGGTATTTAGCATGTAGCAATGTCGAGTGGTCGCCTACATGAATCCTGCCAATCATGCCCCTTGGGTCCAAATCCTGTGGCACCTAAACTCCAACAAACTTATAATGGAAAAGGCTTCAAACATCTTCTTTGAAACCATGAAGTACAGACCTTAGATATTTAGTATATAGCAACACAAAATGGTCGCCTACATAAATCCTGCCAACCATGCCCTTTGGGTCAAAATTGGTCCAGCCCCAGGGCTCATTAGCTCCTATAGACTTAAACTGGAAAAAACTTAAAAGCATCATTTTTCTCCAAAACCATAAGGCACAGATTTTGTTTGATTTGTGGTTTTACATCCCCATCAACACTGTATAGGTCATTTTGGAGATGTCTCTTCCAATTTTGTGGGACTTTTACCAGACATTGAGATGAAATTACATCTCAAGCCCTGTTGTCCAATGAAACCAGTAGGGTTTATAAGCATGGACACCGCTTTGCCTGAGCTTAGATATTTAGTATGTAGCAATGTCAAGTGGTCTCCTACACTAATGATTTTCTGGTACACAGGTGAGCGATATAGGGCCATTGGGCCCTCTTGTTTTGGTATTTCTTCTCCAAGTCAAAGGTTGTGGGTACTCGTTAGAACCGCCTCAATGAGGCGGTTCTAACGAGCACCCATAACCTATGTTTGGAATAAAAATAAGAAAAAAATCACAAAATTTCATCAGAAAAATGTCCGTTTCTGAGATATGAAAAAAAAAATGCACCATACTTTACGGGTGTGTTATCATAATGGTATTGGTTGAAGGTGCCTGCTGTCTTGCTGTATGACTAGTAGTAGTATGGCATTCAGTCTAGAGATCTCGCACATTTATTGTTTCACCTTCAGGAAAATTTAATTGGTTTTATGTCGTCCTTTCTTGTGCGGTATCGAATGACACTGCAGCTTCGTGCGTTAGATCTTATTGATGATTGCTATCTTGTTTTATAATTCACAGTTCTAAAGACTTCTTTCCTTTGGAATCTCCTTCCAGGCTAAGATTTTACAAGATGTCCTCATTTTTATGTGCTTCAAATAAGCACAAAGAAAAAAGGAAATAACCAGTGCTCCAGCTGAAGTGCACGACCCGCTGGATGCTTTTAGCTTCATGAGTGTTACCATATATGGGTATGGCGGCCATGTCAGTCATGTGACCTGGACCTAAAACGGTTCCCCCAATAAATGCGCCTAATCGTAAGGAGCAAAAATATATCTTATACTTTAGTACTGTATTCTGAATCGTTTGCAGTCACTTTTCCAATACAAAAACATACGTGTCAAAGTTTGACCTAGGCACAAAGAAGGTCAAGGTCAATCCAGGGTCACCATTTTAGCAATTTATTATGGGCCTACGTCCCAGATGCTATTTATCAAGTTTCGAGTGGTTCTGGAGAAGACTATTTTTGAAGGGTTTTTACCATATTTGGCTTGGCGGCCATTTTGGTCATGTGACCTGGACCCCATGAGCAAATTTTGGTTTCCATCATCCCATAGAGGCTCCATATGAATTTTGACTTCAATCGGCCCAACGGTTTCCGAGGAGAAGCAGTTCGAAAATGTTCACATTTTTCGCCTCGGCGAGGCTATACTAAATGGAATGTAATATTTCGCAAGTTCATTGGTTAGATCTCGTTGATATCTATCAGTATGCCAAAAATTGTTTAAATATTCCAAGCGGTTATGTCACTATCACCAATTTTCACAAACGGGTTACGGACGGACAGACAGACTGACAGACTGACAGAATGACAGAATGTCACGGTGATTTTAGGGCACTCTTAGAAATCAACCGACTTCAGTCGGTCGCTTTTTCTGCGGGTCGTGCAATATTCAATCTAGAGATATCTCAGGTTTATCGTTTCACCTTCAGGAAAGGCCAATTTTTCATGTCGCTTGAAAAATGTCAATATTTTCACATGGAACGAATACGTTTGTTTGTTTGTTTGTTTGTATTGGAGAGTAACGGCCCCGTCAACACCATTTTAGGTCATTTTTGAGCCGGTCAATTTACTTATCCAAACTTTTCCTGTGCAGGCTTATACGTAAGCGGTTAACCAGTACAGTGCACATTCTTTCGCCAGAAACTGACAACTTCCCTTCTTGAATCAGCGGAAGGGAGAGAATGACCGTAGAAAAGATTTCATGATCAATCTCCAAGAAATAATATTGCTGGCCCCGGCAGGTATCGAACCCGCGTCCTCCTGATCACCAGTTTGACGCGCATTCGACTGTGCTACCGATGCCGGCAGAACGAACAAGGAAAAAGGAATTTTTCTTATTCGGTTTTCATGACGTTGTAATTCCGTAGGTTCTTAGGTTGTAACCGCTATGGCTATTATTACTATTGCATTCAATCTGAAGATATCGCCCTTTTATTGTTTGGCCTTCACACTACGATACCACACCCGTGCGTAACAGTGTAATTTTTTGCATCTCCAAAACGGTCAATTTTCTGATGAAAATTTGTGTTTTTTTACTTGTTTATACTCGAAAGATAGGTTGTGGGTGCTCGTTAGAACCGCCTCGTTGAGGCGGTTCTAACGAGTACCCACAACCTATGTTTAGGAGCAGAAATAAAGAAAATAATGTATACCCCCGTAAACTCCTGTTTTCTCTATATAAAATGGGGTGTAAGGGGGTCTTCATTTCAAGGACATGTAAGCGTGATGGAAAAGGTCAATTTTTCATGTCGCCTTTCCTTATTCGGAGTTTAAATATGCACTATCTTTGTGCATGTCATAAGTCACATTTCTGTAATTAACGCTTTTCAGTATATTTATTTTTTCAATTTACTTACTGTGTTTCTTAGTCGAATAAGGAAAAAGGAATAAGAAAAAGGAAAAGGGAAAAGGAAACATGGACATCTTACGAGACAATTAAATTAGTCCCGCCATGAGAAAACGTGCCTTAGAGGTTCCATGACCAATGATGACAAAGATCAGCCTCGACCATGCTTGTCTTTAGGGCCTGATAGAGTCATTGCTGTTTTGCCCTATACATGTAGATCGGCCAGGGCATATTAAAGCCTTGAGTGGACAACATAGACTCTGAAATGTGAAGTCTGATCTGTCGTTCGCGTACCGAGTCTGAAATTCAAATTTTGCGTGAAATGTATATTATGTTGTGTATGAGAAATTGTTGATGTTCTTAATTCCAGACCTTGGTAAACAGTGTAACAAATCAAAGCCCTGAAAGTACAGGTGGGTGGATTGTCTGTGTGTAGGCGGAAGAAATGGTCTTGAATTTTGGACGTTAACTGTGCAATATTGAAACTCACTTTTCGGTACATGCGGCTCCTTTAAGTATTTTTTTTTTGATTTGACGTTTAATGTCCCCGTCAACACTGTATATATCATTTTGAGAACGTTGTTTCCAATTTTGTGGGACTTTTAACCGACATTGAGATGAAATGATATCCCAGGCCCGACCGCCCTATGAAACCAAAAGGCTTATATGCATCGGACGGTCTGGCGCACAACATTTTGCCTTGACAGGCTTAGTTCTTCTAAGCGGTTCACCGGTACTCATTTGTGGTCAGTTTCAGCTCTGTGTGGAAGAATCATGCAGCCCAATCTATTTCACGAAAACACACCTATATAATTTGACCTCGTTAAACCCCACTTTAATGTAGTTACATTTAGGTTTGCAGCCCTGGTATATATAATTTTTCTTTTTTTTCCGATCAAAAATAAAGATTGTTGGTACTCGTTATAACCGTTCTAATGTATTTAAGTCAATTTATGGAGGCTTGTTTCATTACAATTTTAAAAAAGTATGTTGTGTGTACTCATTAAAATCGCCTCATTGAGGCGATTCTAATGAGTACACACAACATACATTTACTTCAAAAACTATGTTGTGTGTACTCATTAGAATCGCCTCAATGAGGCGATTCTAATGAGTACACACAGCATACATTTATTTTATAAAAAGTCGAGAAAATATCCTTAGGTCATTTCAATTATGTCTCAGTCTAGCAGTAAAAGCAACCCTCAATGACTCGAACTACCCCTATTTCGAACAAAATGTCATGGTCCAGAAGGTGTTCGAATTATCGACGGACGGACGAACGAAGGTTCAAAAGGGACATCAACTGAACGAAGACACCAGCTACATTTATGGTTCTTGTGCTCTGAACTTTATCCTTCGAGATGTAACACGTTCACTGCTACAGTTTCAAGCAAAAGCACTGACAGTCCGGAAAAGTGGAAAGGGACGGACGGATTGACGAAGCAGTAACTATATCTTCGCCATGCGGAGAGCATAACATTATCATTTGAGTGAGTGAGTGTTTGAGTTTTACGTCCCACCAACAGTTAAGGTCACACGGAGACGGGACCTCGATTTAAAGACTCATCCGTAAGTCTGGAGAAGCCCGGGATCGATCCTGCGACCCCTGGTTTAAAAGGCGAGTAGCGTAACCACTATGGATAGGTAAATCGGTGGTTTTACGTTCAGAAATATCGTTTTACGGCGACTCGTCCGTAAAACGTAATTTGCGGCCGTAAAACAGACCAGTTATACCTATCTCATAATGTATTTATTCGTTATGTTAAACCAAATTTCAGCCAATGAAAAGCGATTTTATACCTTGACGTCGGGCTTCCAACAATATATCGCTCAGTCTAATGCACTAGCGCATGTAACGCGCCGTCTTATTGGTTACGTATAACCAAAATAATTCTGCGATATACTGTCGAAAACCCGTGGTCCTCACGTTACGTCAATTTCACTGGCGGGCGTTTCGTTTTACGCAACCCACACTGCTTTCTGCATTGTAAAGATAGCGATTAGCAAGGGGTACAACTGTTTTTTAAAATTGTCATTTGATGAGGTAAAACGTCGGTTTTATGGTCGCAAATTCCATTTTACGGCCCGCTAGAGCGTCGTCTAACAACGAAATTTCCTACATTAAAACCGACGATTTCCCTCTCCAAATGACAAGTTTGAATTTAGTTATTCCCTTAATATTCGGCGTCATTCAATCAAATACCCGCGCGCTATAAATATTTAAGGGGAATGGGAACACCTGGCATATTTTTCGGCCATTTTTCAAAGGGAGACAACTTTCGGGACTTCCTGTTCGCTTTTCTACAGGCTCAGTCCCCACTGAAAAAGGGGTTACACTTAAAGGAAATAATTTGCTCCTTAGGAGCAAATTCTTTCCTTTAAGAGTTGACCCCTATTGACTTGGGAGACAAAAATACTTTTGGAGGAGTTCCCTCCCCTGAAGGTGTATCCTTACCCCTAAGTGCATTAGAACTTAGCTTGATACGCCTTGTACCATGATAACGCATAGTGATTTTCATTGGTACTGCAAATATTTGTGAACTTATCTTTCTGGGTAGATTGTAACAATCATGTGAGACTGAAAAAGATGAAAAAAAAAAATTGTTTTATCATAGATGGCTACGGTCATGACCTTGTAAAATTTGATAACCTTATGTGAAGAGAAATTACTACACCAGACAAACTTTTTAAAGGTAAACAACTTTCGGGACCCCTGTTCGTTTTTCTTTAAACTCAGCCCCACTGAAAAGGGGGTCTATTCTTAAAGGAAAGAATGTGCTCCTCAGTAACAAATTCTTTCATTTAAGAGTAGATCCCTTTTAAAATGGGAGTCGAAATACTTGAGCTGGCGTTGTCTCTGGAATGGATATATCTAGCATTTTGTCCACTATTTTTTCAAGTTACAAAATAGGCTTATTTTTTAAAGTCTTGCCGACCCCGAAGTTGGATTCATTCAATGACTGATATGATGCTAAAACACAAGCATCGATATGCCGTTGATATGGCTATCAATATAAAGTGGTATGTTCATACTCATGTCCTCGCGCTGTTCTCTCATTTTGTAGAGTGCCGACCTAGGTGGCGCTGTCGGATGCGCATCTGACAGGTGATCAGGAAGGTCTTGTGGGGATCGGTTACACTACCCTTGCACACCAAATAAGGAAATCCATAGTTTTAGCTGGGGATAGAAATTCTGTTCTTGCACACCAGACAAGCAAATCCGTGATTTTACCCTGGGATAGAAATTTATGTTCTGACCCTGGTGTTCCGACCCCAAATCGAATATAATCGGGTGTTTGATAAATGCACTGGTTGATTACAACCTCATGCGCGGTGTCGTCATGCGTGACGTCACTAAACATTCATGTTGTGTCATCACAAAAACAAAATGGCGGACGTCGGTAACCGAAGTGACAGCAGCATTAAAAATTCGCAATAGAAATGGAAGGTATGCAAGAAAAAGAATCCAATATGGGTGTGAGGGGTGGATAGAAAAATCCGTCCCTCGGGATCACTGTCCGGCATCACTCGGCTAGCCTCGTGATGCCGGACAGTGTCCCTCGGGACGGATTTTTCAATCCACCCCTCACACCCATATAAGATTCTTATATTCTAACCCTTGTGTTCACAATCGAATATTCTCGCGTGTTTGATAAATGCACTGGTTGAATGCGACCTCACATGAGCCGTCGTAAAGGTTGACGTCACAGCATGTTACGTGACGTCACTAAATATTCCTGTAGTGTCATCACAATATCGCGGACGTCGGTAACCGAAGTGACTGCATCATTAAAAATCTGCGCTATGAAATGGAAGGTATGCAAGAAAAAGAATCCTATATGGGTGTGAGGGGTGGATAGAAAAACCCGTCCTTCGGGATAACTGTCTGGCATCACTCGGCAAGCCTCGTGATGCCGGACAGTGACCCTCGGGACGGATTTTTCCATCCACCCTCACACCCATACAAGATTCTTATATTCTTGGATTTGATTACAAAATCTGTTTTACGGTCATCCCCACTTCTGCTGATCGAAAAAGGGCAGTTGTCAGCTTCAAGAGAAATAACGAACACGGTATTGGTTATATGGAAGCCTGCCCAGGAAAATATCTAAAACAAAACTGCATGATCCGACAGAAATAAAATATGCGTATGGATTCGATATAGGTGTTTTCCACCTAAGGGAGGCCCTTGCCGTTGAGAACCGGGAACGTTGGAAACAACTTTATTGAATCCATACAACATGTACGATGAAACCAAAGCACTGTCCATTGTCTCTGAGTGTACGCTTGGGAAAAAGCAGCTGAGACTTAAACTTTCGTTTAACCCTCAATAGCTTAGGGCTGCTCTATTATCAATTTTTGGGGTGTCAGGGTTGATATGTTTATGGTGGGATTTACAAAAGTGGTACTGCGTAGATCCAGACCAGACGTCGCGTTCTGATCTGGATCTACTCTGTTTGCCAGTGTCCCTAAAAATATACCACAGGCATATATAAGGTATTTTTAGCAAACAGCTTAGACCCTGATCAGACGTCTGATCTGAGACTACATTGTTTGCCAATGATCCAGAACACCGGTCCAGTCCAGATTTTACCTTTTAACAGTCGAGAGAAGACTGACGTTGTCATGGGCAGCAACAGTCACGTGGACAAAAGCAGAAAAAGGCTTCTGTTTTTAAAACCTTTGGATAAACAATCGACCCAAAATACTGCATACCCAAACTTTTTCTTTTTGATTTATCGATCAACTATTGTTTACTATCATTATCAATATTTATAATTTTCCTCTCCTTTTCGTATTATTTATTTATTTATGTATTTATTATTTATTACTATAATTATTATTGTTGCTGTTATTCTGGTTCTTGTTGCTGCTATATATTGATTGATAGTTCAGAGCTAGAACTGGCAAACAGTAACATTTCACAAATGTGATAAAGGCCGGTTATTGTCAGTAATGACAGACGAACTGTTAATACAACTACTCCTTCTACTGCCGCTACTGCTAATGTTTCTTCGTATTATTGTCCGTGGTATCAGGCTGATCTAGTGGACACATTGAATGTACGCTCAGTATCAATAAATGAGTAATGCTAGTATGGTATGGCCGCTCACTATCAACAAATGAGTAATATGGTGTGGTATATGGTATGATTGTGATTTCAAAATACAAACGAGATTAGCGTTGATTTTGCTTCATCATTGGTTTATCTTTTACCACATTATCTTTAAGAGGAATGGGAACACCTGACAAATGTTTCCGCTATTTTTCAAAGGGAGACAACTTTCGGGACTTCCTGTTCGCTTTTCTATAATCCTTGTCCAACCAAAAAAGGGGTCTACTCTTGAAGGAAAGAATTTGCTCCTTAGGAGCAAATTTTTTTCTTTAAGAGTTGACCCCTATTGACATGGGCGAAAACACTACTTTTTCAGGTGTTGCCTCCCCTGCAGATGTTCCCATTACCCTAAAGTACTAGAGCCCTAGTGCCCTAGTACCGCGTTATTTAGGTATTCTATTAATTAGAGTTTTTACGGCACTATTTTGTTATCGAGTATATAAAAACGAAAACACAAAGTTACTTCATTGCTCATACATCGCCACAATGATACTCAAATTCTCTTGCGCTCTTATTACATTGTTAAATCTCGTAAATGGTGCCCCGATCCCCGGGGTGGTAACCACCGAGTCATACAGACAGTCTGCAATCCTTGACAAGGGGCAGAAATATCTTTTATTCTGGAATTATAACGATACCCATGTTACTTTTGAAGTCCATGTGAAAACTAGGGGCTACGTTGGTTTTGGAATCTCTGGCAATGGAAAGATGTTTCCAGGAGACGTGGTGGTTGGTTGGGTGAAGAATGGCACAACACACTTCGCCGTAAGCGCTTTTTCTTGTAGCTTTTCCCTCTTAATTGAAAGAATTTGCCCACAAGGATACTTGACATTAACCCATATATGACAATGGAATATTCAACCTTATGAGTTTGGAGTGGTCCATTTCCAATTGTAGGGGTGTCAGATTTGTTTTTGTTTGTGGCAAACTTTACAAAAATGAATGTTCTTTAAGCAAACAGTGTAGGCCCAGATCAGACGCCGCGTTCTGCGGCGTCTGATCTGGGTCTACATTGTTTGCCAATGTCCCACAAATGGGCCGCTAGGCATATATGGGTTAAGCATAGACCCTAAAATTAGTAGGTTATTTTTCTTTATTAGTTTACATGACGCACGTGCATAGCTGCATGACGCTTCCACGCAGAGGTGAAACTGACCGCACTTGGGTACTGGTAAACCGCTTAGAGGTTTTAAGCCTGCCCGAGAGAAGTGGTGCGAGTCGGACGTCCATGCATATAAACCCTGTTGGTTTCATTGGGCGGCAGGGCTTGAGATATCATTTCATCTCAATGTCGGGTAAAAGTCCCACAGGACTGGAAGCAACGTCTCCAAAATGACCTATACAGTGTTGTCGGGGACGTTAACCATTTTATACCGAATGGAATCTTCCTCCTTATATACGGCAGGAGTTCATTTCGAAGTTCAGGATTGACAGGTTCTGTTATCTGACATTTATGCAAATAGTGTAGACCCTGAGCAGACGCCACATTTTGCGGCGTCTGATCCGGGACTGCTCTGTTTGCCAGGGTAACCGTTTTGGGGTTTCTAGTACATAATGGGTTAAACCTCAACCCAAACAAAGCATGTGCATGAAGCCCCGCCAACTTTTCAAAACTGCTACGCATCCCATAGTTGTAATAAGATGGAGATTTGTGAATTCTTCTGTTTCTGTGAAATTTTAAGTTTTCCCAAGTTGCACCAAGATGGTGTGGTTTGATGATATGCTTAAGACGCGCAAATTCATGAATAGAGAAATACATATCAATTTGTGTAATAATTTTAAGATGTTAATAATAAGGTATGTTCAGACAGTTTGCTCCCTGAACCGATGTATACGTGTATATATGAAAATTCGCGTAATTCATTCACTCAGATACTTTCAGGATTAAGAAATAGTCTTACTTTAATGTATGTTATGTATGCTGATGTTGATGATTTCGTGTTTAACGACGCGTCAACCATCTTTGTGGATCATAAGCGTCAATATGTATGTTTTGCAATGTATGATACCACTGGAGTTAGTGACAGCGTAAGACTTAGTTTTTAGCAAAATAAAAAAAGGAAATGTTCATCTCATAAGAGCAAAAAGTACCTAAGCCTGAAAGTTGATTTCTTTTCGAGAAATCTACAAGATTCTCACATGACAAGTTGCTCAATAGTCAGAAATAAAAAAAAAGTTATATTACGATAACACATCCGTGTGAAATAGTGCATTTTTAAAACTTCCAAAAAGGTGTGTTTTTTATGAAAACTTGCGAAATTTTTCTTATCTATACTCTAAATATAGGTAGTGGGTGCTCGTTAGAACCGCCTCATTGAGGCGGTTAGAACTGCCCCGCCTCATTGAGGCGGTTCTAACGAGTACCCACAACCTGTGTTTTGGAGCAGAAATAAGCAAAATAATGTTTACCCTCGTAATCCCAGTTTTCTCTATAAAGTGGGGTTTAGGGGGGTCTTTATTTCACGGACTTGTTCACGTGATGTCCCTGAAAAATGCGGCGATAAGGGTATACATGTAGTTATAAATAATGTAGATGAAAAGTTGTATGTTTTAGTCTTATTCTTCATCTTTTTATTTATTTATTATTTATTTATTTTTTTATTTTATTTATTTTTTTTTTCTTTTGAATGATCACATTGTGTTTTCATACCAGCATATTTAGGTAACAGAAATAGTTTTATGTCGCTGGATTGAGAGGGAGTTCGATCATCGACCATGCTTAACTGTAGTTCTCGTAACTTATGGTTAACATGGCGGGAAAGTCATGAGGTCACTCTAGTCGAACCATACCAAAGCGTTGGTTTGTCTGGTACAACAGTGTACATGATGGCGGCGAATAGTATGATAATCTGTTGGTCCAAGGGAAAGTACACATTTTAAATGTGGTTAAAACATGTTCATGATTTATTTATTTATTCCAAATATCAGTCATCATACATATGTACATACTCCAGACATATATATATGGCTCGGATTGGGCGTAGGCTTGGCCTATATTTGCCCTCTCCGTGGGTACCACAATTGACAGAGAGTATATATAAAGTACATCAATACAGTACAGTGATAGATATATAGACATTATGCTTCCATAATACATAATTCAAATGTTCATGATGTTTACATATATAAAAATATATAAACAAAACGAGCACAATATGAAAAATAGTTTCTGCAGATCTTCCAGGTTAACCAAAAATCCCAATCCCAACATGGGGGCTTCCATGTTTGTTAACCAAAGTTCTACCAGAGGTTGTTCGAATGCACTTGTGACGGAACATGCGCAGTGTGACTTCCGGTACCTTAGTCTAGTATACGATTGAACTCGCGCAGAATCTACATCTATTTTGGAACCTTAAAAAAAAAAAAAAAAAAAAAAAAAACATCCATAGCGCCATCTGACATAGCATTTTCTGTCTAATGAAACAAACCCCTTTATGTTTTAGGATTACCACACTACAGGTCACTCGGCGCCTGTCCTAGACAAATCCCAAGACTGGTTTCTACTACACGGAGAAGAGAACCAATTTGGAACTGTTCTAAAATTTGTGAGGAAAATAAATACTTGCGACAGCAACGATACTATCATTCAGGTATCTATCTTTAATGTAGTATACATAGAGGATCTTACATAAATGCCCATGTATTATTGAATTTATTAAACGAGTTGAGGAAAAGGGATAAAATGCGAGGCTTGCTTGTATTATTGAATTTATCAAACGAGTTGAGGAAAAGGGATAAAATGCGAGGTTGCCTCGCATTTTATCCCTTTTCCTCAACTCGTTTAATAAATTCAATAATACATGTGCACGAGTGCAAGATTCTATTAATCATATGACATTTAAAGCGCATTTTATTCAGGATTGTTTACTAAACCATATTGGTTTCATTGGATGACAGTGCTTGAGATGTCACTTCATCTCAGTGTCGGGTAAAAGTACCACAGAATTGGACGCAACGTCTCCAAAATTACCTAATGAGCGTCCAATTCAACACCCCAGCCCTCGCGAGGATTAGGTGCAGGTTGTTTAAATTCAGAATAGTTACATCAGTTCAGCTGACCGCATGCTGGCATAGCCAGGATTCCTTCGTCCATCCGACAACATGTTCAAACATCTATCCTGAAACTACCCGACTGATTAAAGCTCAATTTCATACGGGGGCTAAACGGAATTTTCAAACCTCAAGATATTAGCATATATTTGTATACTGCCGGGATTCTGAAATATTCTTGAAAACGAGTCGTCACTTTATATAGCATCTACAGCTGTTAAGTTGACCCTTGCCAAAGTTACGACTTCAGTTTCCTCTCTAATTTCTTTGGCTGGAAAAATGTTGTGAGAACTTGTCGGCCAACCCCTTGCATTTATTGGGTTGCAATAAATATGATTAAACTAAAACTAAATGTTTAACCCTTTTAAACTTGTAACCCTGTACACATACGTATAGATTATTCATTCTCCTATTTATAAACCGAAGGAGGTCAAACAATTCGAGTGCGAAGCACGAGCCTTTTTCGGATAAGATTTTGAAATTTGGCGCTTTGTTTACTTCATGCAGGATCTTACATGAGTGCTCATGTATTATTGAATTTATTAAACGAGTTGGGGAAAAGGTGTAATGCGAGGCTTTGTCGAGCATTTTATGCCTTTTCCCCAACGAGTTAAATGAGTTCAATAATAATTGGGCGCGAATGCAAGTTTCGATTTATAGGTCCTTCAAAAAGTTTTGTCACTAATAGATTTTCGTAGCTTTATCGTATGTATTTCTGATAACGCTTCATTGCACTTGAATAGCCTTTCAAATAGCTACGAATACCGACAACAATTCTTTTCGTGCAAATTAGGGATAACAGTATTCAAAATTGTCATTTGGTTTACGGTCGGAAATTTCGTTTTACGGCGACGCATCAGCGGAGACGTAACACGGAATTTGCGGCCGTAAAACCGACGATTTACCTCCCCAAATTACAAATTTGAATACAGATATCCCCATTCTAATGCACTTATTCACTTGTTTTGTTTAAAAATGTTCCTTTCACACAAAACGGCAAGCGGAGTGGGCTGCGCAAAATCAAACATCAACCAATGAGAAGCGACGTTACACGTTGACGTCCGCTTTCCGTAAGTTTTGACGTTATGCAATCAGACATCGCATTACATGCGCAAGTGGATTAGAATTGCTTTTATAATGTCCGAGATATGTCAAATTAAAATACATGCCGCCATATACACTGACCAATTTACGAGTTACATTGTAAAATGGACAGAAAGGCTGAAATTTGCCTTTACATTAAATGCCATATTAGACTTGAAATAGGTTCAAGTCAGATAGTTAATTGTGTGGCATATATGAACCTCTTGCCATTTCAAAGCGCACATTTTATCGGCAGGCCAAAGCTTTTAAAACTTTAAATCAGTCGAAGAAGATGCGTGACTGTCAGTGAAAGAGACAACAAAATGCATTGGCATATCCGAAGGCAGCGTGCATACCATTCTGACAAAGTACATGGGCTTGAGAAAGAGTTGCGCTAGGTTGGTGGCCAATTTGCTCAATGAGGAGCAAAAGAAACAACGCATTAAATGCGCCCAACAGCTCTTGAAAAAAAAAAATACAAAAACTTTTTTCGTGCTCAACTCACTTGAGCATGATATTTATCCTGCTCATAAATTTTAAAATGCCAATAAATGTCATATGATAGATGTTAATGTATGCTTTGCAATGCATGATACCACTGGTGCTAGTGACAGCGTAGATTTTAGCAAAATAAAAAAGGAAATGTTCATCTCGTAAGAGCAAAAAGTACTTAAGCCTGAAAGTTGATTGCTTTTCGAGAAATTCTACAAGATTCTCGCATGACAAGTTGCTCAATAGTCAGAAATAAAAAAAAGTTATATTACGATAACACATCCGTGTGAAATAGTGCATTTTTCAAACCTCCAAAAAGGTGTTTTTTTTTATGAAAACTTTTCTAACCCCTGTCTATCAATGGTATTGTCCGCCCCCGCCCATCGGGGCTTGAAGAAATAGATGGGCTGCATGATGCTTCCACACAGAGCTGAAACTGACCCGCACATGAGTACTGGTAAACCACTTAGAGGATCTAAGCCTGCCCAGGCAAACCGTCCATGCTTATAAAACATATTGGTTTCATCGGGCGGCAGGGCTTGAGATGTCATTTCATATCGTGTCGGGTAAAAGTCCCACAGAATCGGAAGCATTATCTCCAAAATGACCTTTACAGTGTTGACGGGGACGTTAAACCTCTAATCAAACATACAAAATCAATGGTATTGTCTATGAAGAATAATAAGAACTTACACATAACATTTGTTCTAACCCAATCTTTTGAAGTTATGCAATTGATAAACTCATGTAGAAAGATTTGCCGAGACGTTTATGAAATTTTACCGCATTGGCATCAATGGTTCGTTAGTCATCAAAGGCGTAGGGGGCTTAGCGGGGTAAGTTTAACAACCGCAGCGTTCCGCTAAAATATGTATTATTTTCTAAATCGAATTTAACTCTTATCATGCTATTCACGACAACCCATACCTTTGGAAACGGTGTAGATCCAGATCAGATGGCTTCTGAAGAAGCCATCTGATCAGGATCTACACTGTTTGACATTCAGTTTATGAATTTGTAGGAATAAATTACATAAAGTAATCTGATTGGTTCAAAGTCAGAGATGGGTGTGGCTAAAATGAATATTCGGCAAGAGAAGGCTTAATGCATGGTGGCGTTCAGCATCGAAAGTATATATAATCGGCGAAAAGACGTACAGTAGACACTATGACATCGTTTATATATTATTATTATTATCATAACTCCTGAAAACGGGGGTAAAACGAGGATAATTAAAATATACGTTTCTTGTTTCTTCAAGTTCCTAAAACCTGTGGTGCGATTTCTTACAAGTATCCATAAGACAGGTTTCTGAAGGAAAATTAGGAAAACTATCAATAAGATATCCACGTTACCCACCTCCTCTCCCCTTATTATTATTATTATTATTATTATTATTATTATTATTAGAGCTGGCTAATCGTAGTGAAAAGATAATCGATTTTCAGTCCTGTCATTGCGATCGATAATCGATTAGTAATCACTAAGGTTTTTGTCATAATTTTACCTGTCTGGCTTTCTATCTGAGCATGACTCTTACCATATGTTTCACTTCATCATATGTATATTTGAAAAGACATGCCTGAGCAAAGTGT
The DNA here is from genome assembly GCA_963580285.1 of Lucinisca nassula. Taxonomy (NCBI): domain Eukaryota; kingdom Metazoa; phylum Mollusca; class Bivalvia; order Lucinida; family Lucinidae; genus Lucinisca; species Lucinisca nassula. The sequence goes on along the minus strand of OY757010.1, from coordinate 132,902,482 downwards.
AGACCCAGATGAGACGCCGCAGAATGTGGCGTCTCATCAGGGTCTGCACTGTTTGACACTCATCCAGCTATTTTAGTCATAACTTTGGGTAGTAAATTGTACCTAACAAGTAATCGATTATCATCAAATCAGAAATGATAATCATTTCTGTTGAATTTATCGATCGATTATACGATTAATCGTGCCAGCCTTAATTATTATTATTATTATTATTATTATTATTATTATTATTCCTTCAGCAAGAAACGGTACGATTGATCTACTCCTTCAACGACAAGGATCCTGCTAATGACACTGCTTTATTCTACCACGGACCTACAACACGAGGAACGAAATCTGTATCACTTCTAAACGAATTTCACGTACCAGATCACCTACCAGACGACACTAGACATATTGCGTTCCTCCAGAGAAATGTATGTACATTTAGACATTAGTCCAGGTACACCTGTGGGACACAAAACTGTTCAAAGTCCTATGAAGTACCTTTCAATGAATCTCTTTGTATCAGGTTAGTTTGACAAGCAAATGTTATTCATCAAAGTGGTGAAAAACTGGATCAGGAAATATTCGTTGCTTTGGCTCATTGTGGCAAGCACTTGTTTTCCATTTTAGGTCTGATTGAAATTTGAAATGTATTCTGATTGGACTGGGCAGGAGTCGAACGAAATGTACAACACTTTGTGTTTTGACTGCATTCCTAGCTTGCAGTTGACTGACAGGATGTAAGGAATTATTGAATGAACCATTAAATCAAAATGAAATGAAGCCCATCAAAATTTGAACGGATTTGTGTCCACAGGTGCATGAAGGTGTAACATAGATAATAAGAGGATATTTTCCTTAGTTCTTGTCAAGAGTATATGTTGGGGATTCTTGTTAGAATCGCCTCGATGGGGCGATTCTAACAAGTACCCACAGCACACTTTTGCTTTTATGGACAAAATAGAAAATTGCCATTTACTTGTCCTTGTAACGCGTCCTTATCTGAAACTAAGTGATCTACAGTTTTCGTGTTGTCAGTGTGTGTGTGTGTGTGTGTGTGTGTGTGTGTGAATTCGGGTTTAACGTCGCTTTCAACAATTTTTCAGTCATATCACGACGCTGTCTGGTTGCGACAGGGAGCTCAATGCTCACTTTTATAGTGCTGCCTCACTGAAGTATCATGCCCCAGACACATTACATGATACCACACCCAGTCACATTATCCTGACACTGAGTCGACCAGTCCTAGCTCTACCCCGTAAATCTGAGTGCCAAGCGAGGAGCAGCTAGTACCATTTTTAACGACTTTGGTATGTCGCGGCCCGGGATCGAACCCGTGACCTCCCGTTCCCCGGAGCGGACACTCTACCAACTGAGCTATCGGGGCCGGTTTCGTATTGTCAGTCTTTTTCCTATGTATCAATGATTTTGCAGCTTACCTAAATAGTGCTTGGTGTCAAAAAATATGATACACTGGTAAATGGCGTTAGCCCTTGACCTGCTGAATATTTAAATTAGCCACTAACATTCCTGACCATCAGCCAATCAGATTACATGATGTAATATTTTCCTTAAAATTCACTAACTGCATGGCAAACAGTGTAGATCCTGATCAGAAGGCTTCTTCAGAAGCCATCTGATCTGGATCTACACGGTTTGCAAAGATAGGGGTTGTCGGGAACAGCAGGATACGGGTTAAAATATGAAATTGTGTGATAAGTTTCTCGTTTCAACTGCAAACATGGGTTGCAGTTGTTCGTCAGAACAAAACACACTCATGGTGGCGATTCTAACGCGTACCAGTACCACTTATGAGGCCTAATTGGCCGAAACTAGCTAGTCTGGCCCAGTCCATAGTTTCCATTTCTGTGCTGTATTCATTGCTTCGAAGGGATTACCCCGTTTCCGAACATTTAGGGGTGTCATTGACAAGGACCTGTAAACGTGGTGGAAACTAGCATCATTGTTTGTTTTAATTTAATTTTGTTTTGTTTTGTTTTAATAAGACAGTGAATTTTCGATAACTCGGATACGGATAATTCGTTTACTATGGCTTATTCGAACTCACGCATCGGCCCTTGGAGAATTGTTACTATAGCACCAGATATCCACGTGTTTAGGTTAATTTATGGGGGTTTGTTTCATGTTGTGTGTACATGTTGTGTGTACTCATTAGAATCTCCTAATCGAGGCGATTCTAATGTGTACACAGCATACATTTATTTGAAAAAAAAAGACGAAAAGATCATCCTCAGATCATCACATTATGTATCCTGGCATGCCAGTGTGAGTAACCCACAATAGTTCGAGTGGGTGAGTAAGTATTTTAGTTTTATGTCTCACCAACAGCTAAGGTCATACGGAGACAGGACCTCGGTTTAAAGACTCATCCGAAAGTCAGGAGAAGCCCGGGATCGATCCTGCGATCCAACCACAATAGTTCGAACTAACCCTGTCTCGAACAAAAGTTCATGGTCCCGAAGGTGTTCGAGTTATCGAAAGTCGAATGTATACTGTTTCAAAATGAATTTATGAGGCTATGACTAAAGACTCAGAATCACGTGGTATGAGCCTCTAGCTTTACATCATGTGTTTTCAGTTGGTGAAATATTCTTCCCACAAACTTCTTAAATATGTTTTATATTCGGCTTTCAGTTTATTATTCCTAACGACAGTACAACCTATCACTGTGTGGGATTCCAGCTTCCAGACCTTGGAGGAAAGCACCATATGATACACGTATGTATGCAAAAATAAAGCAGTATTAAACATATCGGAATAAAGTTTATATATATATATATATATATATATATATATATATATATATATATATATATATAGAAATTGGTCATGATATGGGGTGGTCGTGTCTAAACCGAGATAAGTGGCGCAAAATTTTAACCGAGATATGAGGCATATATACTATATATATATAAAGCCCCACATTGCAATTTATATATGTCGCCCCACAAACATAATGTTCACGAATATGTAAATCCTTCGTTTTATGTGTTTTGTTTAGTTCCATTACGCAAGCCAGATATCGTTGATCTATATATCTATACATTTTTTACCTAGCTAAGTGGTAGAAAATGTTAACCCAGATATGAGGCATATATATATTAAACATATATAGAGCCCCACAATACCAACCCAGATATGAGGCATGTATATATTATACATATATAAAGCCCCACAATACCCTTTATATATGTCGCCCCACAAACATTACGTTCATGAAAAGTACAAAAAATCCTTGTTTTTATTTGTCTTCTCTAGTGCCATACATCCGCGAATTTCGTAAACGTGAATGCCTCTACGTTACGTGGTTCGGAGTAAAGCCTCAGTCTCACCGCTACGTAGTGAGGGCTATGCTTTACTACATGTACATTAATTTTGCGCCGTTTTGTAGGGAAGCGATACCAAGCAATAACTACAAAAAAAAAAAGAACCTGAAACGTAATAAAACGTAGAATAAAACGTAGCAAATATATTAAGGCGTAGGAAACCGATTGTTATGCGTATTATCGCGCTATACTGCTTTTTACGTTTTTATACGTATTGACGTTTTAGTGCGTTTCTTTTCGTACGGGTTTTTGCAAGGTATACGCTGCGCTAAGAATTTTAAAGCAAACGCAGTTGGGTCACATATTTAGCCATATACATGTATAACCGTGTGCACTACGCTCGAAATAGCAATTTTGTGGGAAAGTTACTGTCCTGTTGGCTATCCGCTAGATTTCATGATCAATCTTACCGAAAGAATGTTGCCGACCCCAGCAGGTATCGAACCCGCGTCCTCCTGATCAGCAGTCAGACGTGCGTACGACTGAGCTATAGAGGCCGGCGAATACTTTTGTATCACAAAAATTAATCCTGCCCGCGCCCATCAGGCCTGACGAAATAGATGGGCTGCATGATGCTTCAAAGCAGAGCTGAAACCGACCCGTAAACGAGTACTGGTAAGCGGCTTAGATAATCTAAGCCTGCCCAGGCAATGCGGTGCGAGTCGGACCGTCCATGCTTAGACACATTATGGGTTTCATTGGGTGGCACGGCTTGAGATGTCATTTCATCTCAATGTCGGGTAAAAGTCCCACAAAATTGGACGCAAGGTCTCCAAAATGACCTTTACAGTGTTGACGGGGACGTTAAACCTCAGATCAAACAAACAAAATCTCAACAATTAAATTCAATTTTTGGTCGATTGTTTGTCAAACGACCCGAAGTTATAATGGGTATTAGGTTTTCTTTGCTAAAGTCCACGTGGTTTTAACAAATTTATAGGAAAATAGCCGCGTTGAGGTCAGAGTATTGCGTCAGAGTGTTATCTATATAATTTGAACTGGAATCAAGTGTTGTGTTTGACAACCAGTGTAGACACAGATCAGACGCCGTTGAACGCGATGTCTGATCATGGTCTACCGTGTTTGCTTACGTACGCGATATCGTATCAGGGTCTATACAAATATCTTACACTGCAGGTCTGTAAAAGTTAGTGTTGACGGGGAAGTTAAACTTTAAATCAAACAAGTAAAACTGTAAAAGTTAAGCGAAATGTCAACAGTTTACTTACCGTTCAGGATCATTTTCCAACCTAGACTCAGATACAAGTGCTTCAGTGCTTTGATTTATAAAAGCTTGATATTTTTCATTATTTCGGCTGCAAATGTAGATTGCGGGTGCTCGTTAGAATCATCCGCAATGGTTCAGTGGTAGTTTTTTACGAATGTAGGAAAAAAAGTCACAGGGGGGAAAAAGTTTGGGAAAAACAGTCACGGAAAAACAAGTCACAAAATTTGTTTGAATAATGTTTTCATTAGTGTTATTTGAGTAGCTAACTGAAAAGCATGATTCAAAATTAAGTGTTGACAACGACGAACAACTACAGGCAACGGAGTATTCCATCCTTGTTGATCCCTTAGAGTCTTCACATTTCTGTATTACGCCCGTGCCACTGCTAAAATGTCATCTTTCATGTCAGATATAACATAAGTTAGATGGAAACTTTTGACAGTCTTTGTTATTTTAGCCTAAATATAGACTATGGGTCGTTGTTAGGACAGCCTCAATGGGGTGGTGCAATCTATGTTTTTGAACCGAAAATAAGGCATATAATGACTGTTATGTGTTATATGAGGTTCTTATTGATAAGTTCGAATCCAGAATATTGGCAGTGACTAACGAGGACTGACCACGGAGTTTCCCATCTTTTAAGACACTTAAGAGTCTTTACATTACAATTACATAACGAAAACAGGCCTATATAATTTTGACCCCCTTGAACCCCACTTTTATATAGTAAAACTGGGGTTTACAGGGGTAAACCTTATTTTTCTTATTCCTGCTCTATAGATTGTGGGTACTCGTTAGAACCGCCTCGATGAGGCGGTGCTAACGAGTGCCCACAATCTATATTTTGAGCAGAAATAAGAAAAATATCACAATTTTTCATCTTGAACTTTTTATTTTTTCGGCGATAAAGGTGGCAATGTATTTGTATAGGCGTGTTTGCGTAATGATACGCCCGTGAGATTAAACTTAGCTAGAAGTAGCATTTTTCGGATGAACGCATTTTTTCTTATTTCTGTCACAAATATACATCGTGGGTGCTGAATCGAACCGGCTCAGTTAGATGCTTCTAACAGGTACCCACAATCTATATTTATAAGCAAAAATGAGGACTGTAATGGATAATCCGTAAACCCCATTTTTCTATATATAGGTTTGGGTTTACCGGGGTATACGCAACAAATTAGGTAGACAGGACCAATATTCACACCTTTGAGCAAGTTATATAAACACTGAACTAATTGACAATAACCAACCATCTTTAACATGGCATCAGAAAAACTGATTAATGTACAATCTTTTATTAGTGGACTTTTTTTCTATATTTTTTATTTGTGATTTTTTTTTCCGTGTTTTTTTTTTCCTGTGACCAGTTTTTACTACCTCATATTAACTTGCCTGTGCATCGAATAACCTTGTAAAAATGATCTTAATTTAATCAAACATTATTTGCGAAATTAAATTTTCTTTTGTAGTTTTATATATTTATTATTTTCATTTTTTTTTTATTTATTTATTATTTTTTTTTTTTTGTATTTATTTTTATGTATTTGGAGACAGTATAAAAGAGTCCTGGCAATGCATTTTCTACACTTATTACATCCGGCAAAGACACATATCAGCCTAAACATCTGGGTTGTCTGATCGGAGTCCTCACTAGGTGCACGAAGAAACAATGGGTCCTACTAAGCATGCCCAAGGAAATTGGTGTGAGTCAGACCGTCCAGTGCATATTAGCATTTTGGTTTCATTTGGCGGCAGGGCTTGAGCTTTGTCGGGTAAAAGTCCTACAACATTGAAAGGAACGTCTCCAAAATGACCCTTTTAGAGTTTACGGGGACGTTCAATCTCAATTCAGTAAAAAAAAAAAATAAACAAAATAAAAAAAAAAAAAAAAAAAAAAAAAAACTACCCATAATGTGCATCGCGAATGTAGACCTTGCTGTGTTCAGGCTGATTAGTGATGATTATCGTCGATAAAGCAGGTGTCAGTTTCGTAATCGTGTGTATAACGAGCGTTGCTGAGGTTTTGACACTCTACCGCAAACGTGTCATGCTATAATTCTTTCCTATCATTCGACCTTTTGTGTATTTTGAGTTTTACGTCCCATCAACAGCTAAGGTCATACGGAGACAAGACTATTCCGAACGTCTCGAACACGCGACGCAGACAATGACCTTTGTACTAAGGCATTAAACTGTATATAACAATGCAAAATGCTTCTTGATTTTTTTTGTTTTTGTTTTTCATAAACCTGATGCATTTGTTTTGGCTAAAGCATTTATCCAAAGCAAATACATGAGTAAGCACACACATTCAATGATGTTTTAACTTTCATTCTGTTCTTACTGATTTTGTTTTATTGTTTTAATTTTCTTGTCTTCTTTTCTGGTTTTAATCCTCGTAAATATCGGACAGGAAATGTCCCTTCTTGTGTCGGGGTTGGCGATGCTGTTCGGAAAGACAGGCACTGGAAAAGGCTTATGGAAATAAAGTCACAGATAAAACTTAAAAAAAAGTCACAAATAGAAAAAATAGAAATCATCCATTTTCAAAATATATAATGAGTAAATAAAAGTAACGTCAACACCTGCAAACCCGACATTTCCCGGTGTCAAACCCTTTGGCCTCAAGATACCAAGGAAACCTGAATTGGAAATTATTGCCTATTTATCACTGTTTATTCACTCTGCTGCATCTTCTTACAAACTTTTTTAAAAATACTTTTTGTTTGGCAAACAGTAAACATTGTAGACCCAGATCAGATTGCTTCACGAAGAGGAGCAAAATATGAAAAAATATGAATACCCCCTGTAAGCCCTACTTTTTATGCCCCCGCCTTTCGAAAAATGGTGGAAGGGCATATAGCATTGCCACTGTCCGTCAGTCCGTTCGTCCGTCCGAAACTTAAAAAGGCGAAGTTGGCTGGTTGATTTGTGGTTTAACGTCCCCGTCAACACTGTAAAGGTCATTTTGGAGACGTTGCTTCCGATTTTGTGGGACTTTTACCCGACATTGAGATGAAAAGGCATCTCAAGACCTGTCGCCCAATGAAACGAATAGGGTTTATTAGCATGGACGGTCCGCATCGCACCGCGCTTCCTGGACAGGCTTAGATCCTCTAAGCGGTTAACCAGTAGTAGTGTGCGGGCCGAATTCAGCTCTGCGTGGAAGCATCATGCATCCAATAGATTTCTTCAAGCCCCTATGGGCGGGGGCCGGCTTAAACGAAGTCAATAACTTATTTTGGGATGGATTTTGAAATTACTTTGTAGAATTGTTAATTATTATGAGACGATGTGTCACGTGCAAGACCCAGGTCAGTACCGCCAAGGTCAAGGACATACTTAGAGGTCAAAGTTCCAAAAAGGGTCCGAAACTTAAACGCAGTCAATAACTTTCTTATTCTGGATGGATTTTGAAATTACTTGGCAGAAATGTTGGGCATCATGAGACAATCTGTCTGACACAAAACCAAGGTCCTTACCGCCAAGGTCAATGTCATACTTAGAGGTCAAATGTGGAAAAAAAGGGTCCAAAAACTTAAACACCGTCAATAACTTTCTATGGATTAATACGAACATAGGCATATTTTCACGCGGGGGCATCCGTGTCCTTTGGACGCATTTCTAGTCTCTTCATAAAATGGGGGTTAGAGGGGTGTTCATTGCTCGGACTTGTTAACATTATGAATGGTTGTGATTATCACCAACAATTCTAAGAAAAACAAGATAAAAACCATTTCTGTGACTTTTCTTCCATTATTTATTTCCTACCCAAACCTGTGACATTTTTCCGTTACTTTTTTCTTGTGCCTTTCGCTCCTTTATTCCTTCCTGCTGCATAATAAACGTAGATTGTCGCTGCATATACATGAGCTGTGAAAAGCGGGATTTTCAAATTACAACATGACGGTTCATCATCATCGTCGTCCTCGTGGCCGTTATGGTCGTCGTCATCATCATAATGCTATATGAAGACAGTCCACAAAAAGCAGTCTCACTTAAATCCATGTTTCAGATATATCAGGAACAGATTACCTCAGAACTATAACGCAGCCAGAATTGTTGCTCTTGTTCACACTTGATTTGTAAACTTTATCCAGTTCACGTACTGAACCCCTCACAAACCCACTTTATGTAGGCAAAGTGAGTTTTGCAATGTTATATATTTTTATTCATGCTGCTGTCACACATACATCCGAGTCAACACTATTTAGGTCATTTTGGAGACGTTGTTTCCGATTATGTGGAAATTTTTAACATCCCAAAGAAACCGCAGGGGTTTAAGGCTCGGTCAGATTCGCACCAATATGTCTGGGCAGGCTTTGACCTTCTACGCGGTTTACGAAAACTCGAATGTTCAGTCGGTTTCAGCTCTGAGCAGTCCAGTCTTAATATATTTCTTCCAGCTCCAATGGGTGGGGTGAGGACACATGAGATACTATGTTTTGAGCAGAACTAAGAACGAAGTATGTTAACGTAGTGCGAGTATCGCAGGCGACGATATTTTGACACAGACGTTTAAACTACGAGGGTAGGCTAAAAAGTTCTGAGCCTGACCAAGAAGCAGGCATCGGACAGCCATGAAATTTTGTATTCATTAAATCGAAACCTTTATTACTTGATTTGACTCAAATGAGTTCAAGTTTACCTGCAATAACGTAGAAATTCTAGACTTTGAAAATTGATACTAGCACGTTTTTGAGGAAATGGACAAAATCTGGCATCGTGGTGTCATCAAGTACCTCCATAAAAATGGGTTAGCTCCTAAGGGCATTCATGCCGATATGGTTGCTACATTAGGGGATGATGCTCCTTCGTATGCAACCGTGAAAAGGTGGGCAGCAAATTTTAAGATGGCAAGGACAGCATTGAAGATGATGACTGGTGTGGACGACCCACAACGGCAACAACTGAGGAAACCATCAGCCAAGTGCACAGGGCCGTGATGGATGACAGGCGTTTAACTGTGAATCAGTTAGCTAACACTGTTGGTATCTCCCGTGAACGAGTAGAGAACATTCTACACAGTGAATTAGGAATGTCGAAGGTTTCCGCCAGATGGGTGCCACGGCTTTTGACGCCTGACCAAAAGTTGACCAGACTGAACCTGTCACAAGCCAACTTGACTATTTTTGAAGCAGACCAAGATGGTTTTCTTGACCGTTTTGTCACTCAGGATGAGTGTTGGGTTCATCACTTTGAGCCACAGACCAAAAGACAATCCATGCAATGGAAGCACCCTGGCTCACCCCCTCCAAGGAAGGCAAAGGTCGTCTCCTCTGCAGGGAAGGTGATGGCATCAGTGTTCTTGGATGCCAAGGGCATAATATTCATAGATTACTTTCAAAAGGGCAGAACAATTAATGGGGAGTATTATGCAAATCTGCTAAAACAATTGCGAAAAGCAATTAAGGCTAAACGACCCGGAAAATTGACATAAGGGGTCTTGTTCCATCAGGACAATGCGCCTGCTCATAAATCGGTTGTCGCAATGGCTGCTGCGCATGACTGTGGCTTCACACTTGTCGATCACCCTCCGTAATCACCTGATCTAGCTCCATCAGATTATTTCCTGTTTCCAAACATGAAAAAGCACTTGGCTTGGCAGCATTATCGGTCAGGCGAGGAGGTGATAGCTTCTGTGGAGGAGTTTTTCAGGGACCAAGATGAGACCGTCTATACCACTGGGATCCAAGGACTCCAGCATCGCTGGAGGAAGTGTGTGGACAGGAAGGGAGACTATGTTGAAAAATAAGGCACTTTCAGCATGGACAAACCATTGGATCTTGGTCAGGCTCAGAACTTTTCAGCCTACGCTCGTATCGAGTACCAAAGCCGTGTAATAACTTCTCTTGTAGACCCCACTTCATATGAAAACTAGATCTCACACAGATGCATTTTTTCATTATTTAATTCGATAACACAAACGTATGTTAAAAAGAGGATATTACACGAGTGGTCATTTCATATGAAATTTATAAACGAGCCTTTGGCGAGTTTCATACATTTCATATAAAATGACCGCTCATGTAAGGTTCTTTTTATCATATGGACACTTTAAATTGGATTTCATCGCCCTTAAATTTGACAAAAAATCCACATAAATGCATGGCTGACATGGACGTCGTCCTGGCGTTACCTCTAAAGCGTTACCGCTAAAGTGTTGTTTCACGTGTGGTCATACGATTTTTATTACACGACGTTATCCACTGCTTATCAACTTCGTCATAGGATAAAAAGAGGATTTTACATGAATGTTCATGTGTTATTGAATTTATTAAATGAATTGACAAAAAGGGATAAAATGCGAGGCTTGCCGAGCATTTATCCCTTTTCCTCAACGAGTTTAAAGAATTCAGTAATACATGAGCACGAATGCACGCTTCTATTTATCATATGCCATTTTAAACGCATTTTATTCACGATTGTTTTACAAAGATATGAATATTCCGCTATTAGTAAACGCGACGTCGTTAAGGACGTCGTACATGCAACGTAACGGGGCTCATCTTACTAATTTGCATATTTACTCGTAATCCACTAGTGGATTACGGAATTTATTACATGGCGTTATTACACTCTTAGACGCGACGTCATATGATAAATACAGATCATTCATTCTCCTATTCGAAATATAGAATTTATAAACCTCTGGGGGTAAACCAATCCGATAAAGAAACGAGTGCGAAGCACGAGTTTCTTTAACGGATTTTTTTACCACCAGAGGTTTAAACATCCCATATTTTAAAACAGGAAAAATGAATAATATGTATTTTACATGCACTTCCATAGACTTTTAGGACAGTTTGGATCTTGAATTTTGGATCTGAATTCCCGTTCAATTGACTGTTTACAGCTCAGGTTAACGGTTCAATCAGCATAATGTTACAGAAGCTGGGAGGGAAAAAACTGGATGGGCGCCATTATGAAAGCGCTTTATACAGTTTTTAACCAAAAAAGAAGAAACAAAGCCCCCGCCCATTAGTTTCATAGGGCGGCAGGGCTTGAGATGTCATTTCATCTCAATGTCGGGAAAAAGTCCCACACAATTTGAAGCAACGTCTCATAAATGACCTTTAAAGTGTTGACGGAGACGTTAAACCTCCAACCAAACAAATAAAAAGGGGTTTAGTAATACAACAAATTAATTGTGAGATCAAACATCCTATTCAATGACCATATCCCTGTTTTCTTTTTTTCAGCGTTGCATCCGACTCAAACGCCACGTATTATGAACGTATGTTGATATCGTTTCAGACGTCATTGCAATGACGCAATGAATAACGCCGACGGGACTGAAACTTTCCCGCGTTTGTATATACCGATTTCACCGCAAAAGCGGTATCTTGTATCTTTCATATAAAGTAGTTCCAGCTAAAGGGCTCAGAGGAAATATTTCTGCTTAGCAAAGTTAAGTCATCATGGTAGAAATCATAGTATAGGGCCAATCTCTCTGTTATGCATGTAATATACTGATTTATCATTATTTGGCGTTGCGTTTAAGAATGCAAGGTACCTAAAAGTTTCCAAGACTCTTTCTAGACTGTCTGTGTCGTACCTGGTCGCAAACTGCAACAACAGGTTTTCACAAGGGTTTTCTTTATTAATTATGTTAACTAGTCCGTGAAATGAATACCCTCTAAACCCCACTTTATGTAGAGAAAGCGGGGCTTTACAGGGGTATACACTATCTTGCTTATTCCTGCTCCAAGACATAGGTTGTGGGTATTCGTTACAATCGACTCAATGAGGCGGTTCTAACGAGCATCACAACCTGTGTTCTGAGTATAATTAAGGCGTAACTATACCACATGTAGTGACACAGAGGCCTTTCTGATATTTAATCTTCATCAGTTCATCAGTGTGTCTCAGCCCCAAAGTTCTGAAACCGAAACGGATGATGGACAAGACCCGGCAAACACAGCACCCCCCCCCCCCCCACCCTTTGAGCACACACCGACCAACGTACCTCATGAGACAGGTCAACTGGAGGCATCATGCAAGAGACGCCTACCCTAGGACATATAGGCGTCCCCCACCGAGCCAACATCAGCAAACATGGCCCACACTCCACGAAGTCCGGGGCATCAGGAAGGAGATGTCCAAAGTAGCGAGACTTGCAAAAAAAAGATATAACAAAAAGTGGCAACCAAATCCGTTAAGATACATGTCTCACCTGACAAGTCTTAGTTTTAGAAAAATTAGAATTTTATTCTGCCAAAAAGAAATAAAAGTATAACAATAATATAGTTATTTAAATCAGTATTTGAGTTCTGACGTCAGCACCGCATTCAATCTCAGCACTAAGGAACTGATACAGAGCTGATGATACCATCGGGGACGAACGAATCATCCACCAGCAGAGATACCGACCCGCTGGTTGCAATTAAGGCGTAATAAGAAACATATAACAAATAAAGTAGCCTTTTTAGAGGAATGAAAGAATGCACTTGCTCACACGTGTACATTATCGTAATGGATTGACTGCGCTTTCTTGAAGTCTTCAACTTCTGCAAAAAGGTTTGATCACATGAAAATGAATACCTTGTTTGGTTTGGTTTGGAATGCATTCGAGGCTGCCAGTTTATCCAATGTTGAAGTTTTATTTTAGAAATAAAGGTAATGGTTGATTTGTAAACACTCATACAGTAACACCAAACCAAATTGCACATGACTCTTTTTCTAGAGTATGTGTTCAACAACCGATCAGTCTCATACGGAACCCTGGAAGGGACAAGCAATTTATTTAATATGTTGTGTGCACACGATATAATCTTGTTTGCACAACATAGATCTTGTGTGGACAACATAAAATATTGTGCACACAACTTATTATCTTGTTCGCACAAGATATTATCTTGTAATCGCACGTTATTATCTTGTTCGCCTATTATCTTGTTTTCACAACATAGATCTTGTGCAAAACACATATTATCTAGTGCGTTCAAGAAATTATCTTGTTCGCACAACTTAATATCTTGTGTGGACAACATACTATCGCACAAGATATTATCTTGCGCTCACAAGTTATTAAATTGTTCGCATATTATCTTGTTTGCACAACATAGATCTTGTGCAGACAACATAATATCTCGTGCGTACAAGATATTGTCTTGTTCGCACAACTTAGTTAGCACAATTTAATCAGGCGCATAAGATACTATGTTGTCCGCACAAGATCTATGTTGTGTAAACAAGATAATATACTGTGCGAACAAGATAGTATACAGTGCGCACATGATATTTAGTTGTGCGAATAACATATTATCTTGTGGGCACAAGATAATATCTTGTTCGCACAACTTAATATCGTGTTCGCTAAACATAATAAAAGAAATACATGTCTCTTCCCAGGTTACGTAGTCTGAGGTACTAGTCCATACATATAATTGGAAACTTAAATACAATAAAATTTGACAAAACAAAATGGAGGAAAATGAGCAATAAGTGTAAGACTTAAGTAGTTGCCCATTATTCGCATCAATATCTAGAAAAAAATATATATATAGCTTGGATCACCTTGGCAAAATAGCCTCTAACCCTTATCCTGCGGAAAATGACAACCTCTATCTTGAAAACAGTGCATTATCCAGATCAGATGGCTTTCGAAGTTGCCATCTGATCAAGATCTCCAGGTACCCATACAACACATAGCAAAGCCTTTTCGGACTACATGAATGCACTGGCTGATCTGAGCTGCATACACGCAAAAACATTTTCACATAGCGCAGTCCGAAACGTTCCCGTCAACACTATTTAGGTTATTTTGGAGGGACTGCTTCCTATTTTGGGGGTCTTTTACCAGACATTGTGATGGAATTACATCTCAAGCCCTGCCACCCAGTGAAACCTACATGGTTTTTATTGATGGAACAGTCCGACTCACACAACTTTGCCTTAGACCTTCTAAGAGGTTTACCAGTACTCATGTGCGGTCGGGTTCAGCTCTGCGTGGAAGCATCATGCAGCCCAATCTATTTCTCGAAGCCCCGATGTGCGGGGACCAAGTCCGAATACGTAAAAAAGTGCGGTTTTCGTTAACTAGTATAAATGGCACAAAATATGAAACCAGTGACCCAGCAGACTGCCGTGTTCATTACTTAAAGATCCATGCAAGGCAAATCCTTGTTGATCCGATTTTGAAAAGAGCAAAGTTTGTTTGTGCTGAGATTTTACGTCCCCGTCAACACTATTTAGGTCATTTTGGAGACGTTGCTTCTGATTGTGAAGGACTTTTACCCGTCAATAGATAAAATGACATCTCAAGCCCTGCCACCAAATGCTACCAAAATTGTTTATATGTAAAGACGGTCCGACTCCTACCACTTTGTGGTTTACCAGTACGGTCTGTTTAAGCTCGACGTGGAAGCACCGTGCAGCCCAATCTATTTCTCCAAGCCTCGATGGGCGGGGACGTAAATTAGAGTAGAAGTAGCAGTGGTAGTTGTAGGAGTAGCAGCAGCAGCAGCCCATCCACTCAAAGAAACCGCTGGGGTTTAAAGAGCGGTCTGACTCGCACCACTTTTTCTGGGCAGGCTTAGTCGTGAGCCGTTTCTCAGCAGTTTCAGCTCTGCGCGGAAGCAACAGCAGCCGAATCTAATAAATAACATGGTGAACGATACATTGATTTTTATGAGTGCTGACGCAGATCAACATAGAAAACTCGCGTAAAATACATAATAAACCTAACTTTGTTATAGAATAAAGTAGGTCTCTTGCCAAGAACTGTTTCAACCCCCCCCCCCCCCCCCAAAAAAAAAAAATGCACTTCAATATGATAACACCCTTATGAAACGTAAATCGGAGTTTACAAGTGTTAACTTGTCAAAACCTTTACATAAGGAAGAGTAGAACGTTTGTGGTGTTTTTGCCTTCTTTAAAAGAGAAGTGACGCCTTAAAGTCCCCATCGAATGAGGGTGACGGTTTTTAAATGCTATTCGCACCATCGTTTAATACACTGAAAAAATGCCTCAATAATAAATTGAAGGTAAGGCTAATTTGTTTTAATGATATCTTTGTCATATAATTTGGCCATTAAGTAAAGGAACTTAATTCCTTCCAAAATGTTTTGAATACCCAGGTGGGCTAAAATAGACGCTGTTTCATTCCTTCCAGGTATATCTGCTTCATCTCTCTAAACACCACATTACATAGAGCAAACTGGGATTTATAGGGGTATTCACTATTTTGCTTATTTCGGCTCCAGGACATAGGTTGTGGGTACTCGTTATAGCCGCCTCAATGAGGCGGTTCTAGCGAGCACGCACAACCCATGTTTTCGAGTTAAAATAAGAAAACAAGACCTGTCACTGTAAGCGACCAATGCCCCCCACGGGGACAATTTTTATGTCGGTTAAAGTTTTTGTGACGGACAGACAAACAGACAGACAGGGCAAAAACTATATGCCCCCGAGAATCTCAGTCGTAGGGGGGGGGGGGGTGCAAAAATATCACAAATTTCCCTCAGAAATATTAACATTTTAGAGAAATGAAAGAGAGCTCTTCTATTTCACACAGATGTGTTATCGTTATGTCTGAACAATTAGCAATGTGCATTCCTACAATAATTACACTTTGAGCGGATATGAGTAAAACTGAATATCGTTTGTTTGTTTGATTTGAGGTTTAACGTCCCCGTCAACACTGTATAGGTCATTTTGAAGACGTTACTTCCAATTGTGTGCGATTTCACCCGATCGTACGTTGAGATGAAAGACATCTCAAGCCCTGTCGCCCAATGAAGCCAATAGGGTTTATACGCGCTTTGCCTGGACAGGCGTAGATCCTCTAAGCGATTTTCCAGTATTAATGTGCAGTCAGTTAACGCTCTGCGAGGAAGCATCATGCAGTCCATCTATTTCTTCAAGTCCGGATGGGCGGGGGTCGAAATTGAATATCGTGAAAAATAACTAAATAATGCATGTCAACCAATGAAAGTCTTACAGACCCGGTACTCAATTATAAGCATGTTAGTTAAATGACCCTACTGTCCAGCGGAGGATCACTACTGGTGAGATTAGACCATAGATAATTTGACCAGCCAATGCTAGTGTTAGGAAAAGCAGCATAAACTCCTTAGGTTGGAGACGATTTATGATCGGAGAAAAGCAATCGTTAAAAGCCTTTATTGAGTGTGCAAATTGTATGGCCATTGAAATTGATAATGCTTAATTTTCATTGTAAACAATATCTCAGCAGTTATTGTGAACCCATGAGTTTGGAGTGGTCTATTTCCAATTACAGGGGTGTCAGGGTTTTTTTGTGTGTAGAAAGTTTTAACAAAAATGTAAGTACGTTAAGCAAAGGGTGTAGACTGAGATCAGACGCCGCGTTGTGCGGCATCTGATCTGGTTCCACACTGTTTGCAAATGACCCAAAAAGGACCGCTAGTCATACATGCGTTAAAGTTTTATATTTCTTCCAAAATTTCTAGTTTAAGGAGAGTAGTTAAATTGTTGCGGAAAGTGTTCATTTGCTTTCCGAAAAGTTCATAAAAACTGAACAGTCATAGAGTGGTCAACTTTTATACCAAGAATGTATATACGGGGGTGTGCATGTTTTTCAGTTTGCAGATAAGTAAGGCGATTCTGACAATATCCGAACAGTTCTAAAGGTGATCTTAATGATTAAATTTTGCTACAGAATAG
This sequence comes from Lucinisca nassula, assembly GCA_963580285.1. NCBI lineage: Eukaryota > Metazoa > Mollusca > Bivalvia > Lucinida > Lucinidae > Lucinisca > Lucinisca nassula. Next base: position 132,885,271 of record OY757010.1, on the reverse strand, counting down.
AACAGAATATATTTTATTTGGTACTGTAGGTCTCCGGACCATAATACAACATATACACACAAACCGACCACAGAGTTACTTTGTTTACGGAAAAGTGACCCAAAATGAGTTGAAAATGAGATTCGCCTTAGTTAATTAAGTTCTTTTTTGTGGGAGTAGGGGTGCGTTACGGCCCTTCAAGATTATTTTAAATAATAATAAAAAACAAAAATAACAAGAATTTCACCACAGGCTATGTTCAGTCTGAGATAGTAGTTCTTGAGAAGTGAACTTGAACATTTGGGTTAGCGCAAATGTTGAGGGATTGTCCAACGGACGAACGAACGGACGGAAAACCGGTCTCCTTTGTCGCGCCCTGCCAATAGCAGGTGCTTGAGAAAAAAAAACGAAAGGAAAGTTTAAGTTCAATTTCATAGATTTGCACTGCCATCACGAACATGCCTATATAATTTTGACCCCCTTAACCAATTTGTTTTTTATATATTAAAACTGAGGTTTACAGGGGGTAAATATTCTTTTTCTAATTTCTTAGATTGTGGATACTCCTTAGAACTGCCTCGTCGATGCGGTTCTAACGAGTACCCACAATCTATGTTTTGAGACGAAATATCGGATTTTTTTTTATCTGAAAATGTTCATTTTTGGTGCCTAAACTGTCAATATATTTGAATAGGCGCGTTTTCGTAATGCTAAGAAGCGTGACATAGTGCTCAAGCACATACAAAGTCTTACAGTCAGGAGAAGAAACTAATAAATAAAGTCTTTTACACATGCAACCTTGTACAGTGAAGACTGTACCATTGATGAGTGACGAATTAAGGTTTTTTTTTTTTTTGTTTTGTTCATAATAAGTGCAATGCAGTTTGCTTAAAATTGTACATCTTTAAAATATATTGAAAATAAGAATATTTTTATATGAAATATAACAAGATGTGGCATTCCTCCGAATGCACCCTATACGTTATAAGTCAAAATAATAAATAAATCCTTTTGCTTGCAGAACTGCGCGTACCCATGTTACAATGCGTGTCTGTAATTAATCATGGGCGTAGTGTTTATGCATCACAGTTGATTTTATTGCACAGGTACTCAGAATTGACCATTAGTTAATTTTATTGGTCAGCTAGTTCCGTGCCAAAGCCCCCCACCCAGTATTTTTTTTTTTTTCTAACTGACAGTTCCAAGGCGGTTCTTCTGTTTTTGTTTTGTTATTATTATGATTATATTGTTATTATTATTGTCTGGAGACCCCACGACCCTTGGTTTGTGAGGCCACTACACCACGGTGTCTTCTGAACACCCTAATCTGTAAAGCCACAATTTATATGAAAAACGGGGTGTCCATATATCACCCCTTATTCTGTCTGATATTTAAGCCCCCGCCCATAGGGGCTTGAAGAAATATATGGGCTGCATGATGCTTCCACGCAGAGCTGAATCCGGCCCGCACACTAGTACTGGTAAACCGCTTGGAGGATCTAAGCCTGTCCAGGAACCGCGGTGCGAGGCGGACCGTCCATGCTAATAAACCCTATTGGTTTCATTGGGCGACAGGGCTTGAGATGTCATTTCATCTCCATGTCGGGTAAAGTCCCACAAACTTTTGGAAGCAACGTCTCCAAAATGACCTTTACAGTGTTGACGGGGACGTTAAACCTCAAATTAAACTGTCTGATATTTAATTGTACGAATTTGAAGTGCTATACAGACTTAGGTATACACCCTTTGTAAATCCACGAGTTTAGAGAAATTAACGAGCAAAAGTTGTTGGACTGTTATCTAGTCCATCAACAACAACAACGACAATAAAATATGACAAGATCGTGAGTTTACAGTTATGATCTGAATAGACCTATACATTATTCTAACATTAAAAATATCCACGGAAAATATTAGGGACGATTGTTTTTTTTTTTTTTGTTTTTTTTTTTTTTTCATAATTAGTGGATTGCATTAAAGGTGAATGATAGCAAAACTGGAATAAAATTGGTCCTTCTATTATATTTAGCAACTGGTTCCATCAAATAGATTGCAAGCTCAAAAATGTCAAAGTCAGAAATAAAACTCTTCCCATCAAATTAAAAAAAATGAGGAATGCGTCATCGAATATATACATGTATTTACAAGATATGAGGTGTCGATATACAACCTAGTTAAGTGGTATTTTAACCGAAATATCAGGCGCATATATTGCATATATAAAGCCCCGCAATGTCATTTGTATATGGCATCCACCGTTTGACACAGCGATTTCTTTGCTATCTCCAAAAATAGTTACATTTCTAACGAAAATGTGTGATATTCTTCTTCTTCTTATATTCCAAACATATGTTGTGGTTGCTCGTACGGCGATTATAACGAGTTTTTGTTTGTCTGATTTGAGGTTTAACGTCCCCGTCAACACTGTACACGTCATTTTTCAGACGTTCATCACTTGAACAAGTCCGTGATATAAAGACGCCCCCAACCCCACTTCATATAGAGAAAATGGGGGTTTACGGGGTTAAACATTATTTTCCTTATTTCTGCTCCAAGTCAGGTTGTGGGTACTCGTTAGAACCGGCTCGATGGGGGCGGTTCTAACAAGCACCCAAAACCTATGTTTGGAGTATAAATAAGAAAAATGTCACAAATTTTCATCAGAAAAAATTGCCTTTTCGAGATTTGAAAATGCAATATAGCACACGGATGTGTTATCGTTTTGTGGGACTTTTACCCGACATTGAGATGAAATTACATCTCGAGGCCTGTCGCACAATGAAACCAATAGAGTTTAAAAACATGGACGGTCCGACACGCACCGCTTTGCCTGGGCAGGCTTAGATCCTCTAGGCTGTTTACCAGTACTCATGTGCGGCCAGTTTCAGCTCTGCGTGGAAGCATCATGCAACCCATCTATTTCTTCAAGCCCCGATGGGCGGGGGCAGGATTATAACGAGTATCCACAACTTATGATAAAGAAACATAATGTATATACCTATAAACCCCTTAATTTTCACTACAGAATGAGATATAAAGGGGTGTCCATTACACGGTCCTGTTATCATGCTGAGCTTTTGGTTCATAAAAACTACAATTTCTACGTTTTCTATGTATTTCCATTAAATTCTGTACACAAGACCTACGTCGGTGAACATACAGCTACCACAGACTGCTACAACTTATACACTTATACAAAATATATACTGATTCTTTTTTTTTTTTTTTTTTTTTCATTATTATTATTGGTTCAAAATTTGCCAAAAAATCAAGCCATTTGGTCCCCCATTTATCACTTTATCAGTGGCGTTATTTTCTTTGTTTTTGTTTGTTTGTTTAATATTATTATTGTTTTTGTTTTACGGCCCTTTCAAGATAATTTAACCCAGATATGAGGCATATATATATTAAACATATATAGAGCCCCACAATACCAACCCAGATATGAGGCATGTATATATTATACATATATAAAGCCCCACAATACCCTTTATATATGTCGCCCCACAAACATTACGTTCATGAAAAAAGCCCCCGCCCATAGGGGCTTGAAGAAATATATGGGCTGCATGATGCTTCCACGCAGAGCTGAATCCGGCCCGCACACTAGTACTGGTAAACCGCCTAGAGGATCTAAGCCTGCCCAGGAACCGCGGTGCGAGGCGGACCGCCCATGCTAATAAACCCTTTGGGTTTCATTGGGCGACAGGGCTTGAGATGTCATTTCATCTCAATGTCGGGTAAAAGTCCCACAAAATTGGAAGCAACGTCTCCAAAATGACCTTTACAGTGTTGACGGGGACGCTAAACCTCAAATCAAACAAACAAACAAACGTTCATGAAAAGTACAAAAAATCCTTGTTTTTATTTGTGTTCTCTAGTGCCATACATCCGCGAATTTCGTAAACGTGAATGCCTCTACGTTACGTGGTTCGGAGTAAAGCCTCAGTCTCACCGCTACGTAGTGAGGGCTATGCTTTACTACATGTACATTAATTTTGCGCCGTTTTGTAGGGAAGCGATACCAAGCAATAACTACAAAAAAAAGAACCTGAAACGTAATAAAACGTAGAATAAAACGTAGCAAATATATTAAGGCGTAGGAAACCGATTGTTATGCGTATTATCGCGCTATACTGCTTTTTACGTTTTTATACGTATTGACGTTTTAGTGCGTTTCTTTTCGTACGGGTTTTTGCAAGGTATACGCTGCGCTAAGAATTTTAAAGCAAACGCAGTTGGGTCACATATTTAGCCATATACATGTATAACCGTGTGCACTACGCTCGAAATAGCAATTTTGTGGGAAAGTTACTGTCCTGTTGGCTATCCGCTAGATTTCATGATCAATCTTACCGAAAGAATGTTGCCGACCCCAGCAGGTATCGAACCCGCGTCCTCCTGATCAGCAGTCAGACGTGCGTACGACTGAGCTATAGAGGCCGGCGAATACTTTTGTATCACAAAAATTAATCCTGCCCGCGCCCATCAGGCCTGACGAAATAGATGGGCTGCATGATGCTTCAAAGCAGAGCTGAAACCGACCCGTAAACGAGTACTGGTAAGCGGCTTAGATAATCTAAGCCTGCCCAGGCAATGCGGTGCGAGTCGGACCGTCCATGCTTAGACACATTATGGGTTTCATTGGGTGGCACGGCTTGAGATGTCATTTCATCTCAATGTCGGGTAAAAGTCCCACAAAATTGGACGCAAGGTCTCCAAAATGACCTTTACAGTGTTGACGGGGACGTTAAACCTCAGATCAAACAAACAAAATCTCAACAATTAAATTCAATTTTTGGTCGATTGTTTGTCAAACGACCCGAAGTTATAATGGGTATTAGGTTTTCTTTGCTAAAGTCCACGTGGTTTTAACAAATTTACAGGAAAATAGCCGCGTTGAGGTCAGAGTATTGCGTCAGAGTGTTATCTATATAATTTGAACTGGAATCAAGTGTTGTGTTTGACAACCAGTGTTGACACAGATCAGACGCCGTTGAACGCGATGTCTGATCATGGTCTACCGTGTTTGCTTACGTACGCGATATCGTATCAGGGTCTATACAAATATCTTACACTGCAGGTCTGTAAAAGTTAGTGTTGACGGGGAAGTTAAACTTTAAATCAAACAAGTAAAACTGTAAAAGTTAAGCGAAATGTCAACAGTTTACTTACCGTTCAGGATCATTTTCCAACCTAGACTCAGATACAAGTGCTTCAGTGCTTTGATTTATAAAAGCTTGATATTTTTCATTATTTCGGCTGCAAATGTAGATTGCGGGTGCTCGTTAGAATCATCCGCAATGGTTCAGTGGTAGTTTTTTACGAATGTAGGAAAAAAAGTCACAGGGGGAAAAAAGTTTGGGAAAAACAGTCACGGAAAAACAAGTCACAAAATTTGTTTGAATAATGTTTTCATTAGTGTTATTTGAGTAGCTAACTGAAAAGCATGATTCAAAATTAAGTGTTGACAACGACGAACAACTACAGGCAACGGAGTATTCCATCCTTGTTGATCCCTTAGAGTCTTCACATTTCTGTATTACGCCCGTGCCACTGCTAAAATGTCATCTTTCATGTCAGATATAACATAAGTTAGATGGAAACTTTTGACAGTCTTTGTTATTTTAGCCTAAATATAGACTATGGGTCGTTGTTAGGACAGCCTCAATGGGGTGGTGCAATCTATGTTTTTGAACCGAAAATAAGGCATATAATGACTGTTATGTGTTATATGAGGTTCTTATTGATAAGTTCGAATCCAGAATATTGGCAATGACTAACGAGGACTGACCACGGAGTTTCCCATCTTTTAAGACACTTAAGAGTCTTTACATTACAATTACATAACGAAAACAGGCCTATATAATTTTGACCCCCTTGAACCCCACTTTTATATAGTAAAACTGGGGTTTACAGGGGTAAACCTTATTTTTCTTATTCCTGCTCTATAGATTGTGGGTACTCGTTAGAACCGCCTCGATGAGGCGGTGCTAACGAGTGCCCACAATCTATATTTTGAGCAGAAATAAGAAAAATATCACAATTTTTCATCTTGAACTTCTTATTTTTTCGGCGATAAAGGTGGCAATGTATTTGTATAGGCGTGTTTGCGTAATGATACGCCCGTGAGATTAAACTTAGCTAGAAGTAGCATTTTTCGGATGAACGCATTTTTTCTTATTTCTGTCACAAATATACATCGTGGGTGCTGAATCGAACCGGCTCAGTTAGATGCTTCTAACAGGTACCCACAATCTATATTTATAAGCAAAAATGAGGACTGTAATGGATAATCCGTAAACCCCATTTTTCTATATATAGGTTTGGGTTTACCGGGGTATACGCAACAAATTAGGTAGACAGGACCAATATTCACACCTTTGAGCAAGTTATATAAACACTGAACTAATTGACAATAACCAACCATCTTTAACATGGCATCAGAAAAAATGATTAATGTACAATCTTTTATTAGTGGATTTTTTTTCTATATTTTTTATTTGTGATTTTTTTTCCGTGATTTTTTTTTCCTGTGACCAGTTTTTACTACCTCATATTAACTTGCCTGTGCATCGAATAACCTTGTAAAAATGATCTTAATTTAATCAAACATTATTTGCGAAATTAAATTTTCTTTTGTAGTTTTATATATTTATTATTTTCATTTTTTTTTTATTTATTTATTATTTTTTTTTTGTATTTATTTTTATGTATTTGGAGACAGTATAAAAGAGTCCTGGCAATGCATTTTCTACACTTATTACATCCGGCAAAGACACATATCAGCCTAAACATCTGGGTTGTCTGATCGGAGTCCTCACTAGGTGCACGAAGAAACAATGGGTCCTACTAAGCATGCCCAAGGAAATTGGTGTGAGTCAGACCGTCCAGTGCATATTAGCATTTTGGTTTCATTTGGCGGCAGGGCTTGAGCTTTGTCGGGTAAAAGTCCTACAACATTGAAAGGAACGTCTCCAAAATGACCCTTTTAGAGTTTACGGGGACGTTCAATCTCAATTCAGTAAAAAAAAAAAATAAACAAAATAAAAAAAAAAAAAAAAACTACCCATAATGTGCATCGCGAATGTAGACCTTGCTGTGTTCAGGCTGATTAGTGATGATTATCGTCGATAAAGCAGGTGTCAGTTTCGTAATCGTGTGTATAACGAGCGTTGCTGAGGTTTTGACTCTCTACCGCAAACGTGTCATGCTATAATTCTTTCCTATCATTCGACCTTTTGTGTATTTTGAGTTTTACGTCCCATCAACAGCTAAGGTCATACGGAGACAAGACTATTCCGAACGTCTCGAACACGCGACGCAGACAATGACCTTTGTACTAAGGCATTAAACTGTATATAACAATGCAAAATGCTTCTTGTTTTTTTTTTTGTTTTTGTTTTTCATAAACCTGATGCATTTTTTTTGGCTAAAGCATTTATCCAAAGCAAATACATGAGTAAGCACACACATTCAATGATGTTTTAACTTTCATTCTGTTCTTACTGATTTTGTTTTATTGTTTTAATTTTCTTGTCTTCTTTTCTGGTTTTAATCCTCGTAAATATCGGACAGGAAATGTCCCTTCTTGTGTCGGGGTTGGCGATGCTGTTCGGAAAGACAGGCACTGGAAAAGGCTTATGGAAATAAAGTCACAGATAAAACTTAAAAAAAAGTCACAAATAGAAAAAATAGAAATCATCCATTTTCAAAATATATAATGAGTAAATAAAAGTAACGTCAACACCTGCAAACCCGACATTTCCCGGTGTCAAACCCTTTGGCCTCAAGATACCAAGGAAACCTGAATTGGAAATTATTGCCTATTTATCACTGTTTATTCACTCTGCTGCATCTTCTTACAAACTTTTTTAAAAATACTTTTTGTTTGGCAAACAGTAAACATTGTAGACCCAGATCAGATTGCTTCACGAAGAGGAGCAAAATATGAAAAAATATGAATACCCCCTGTAAGCCCTACTTTTTATGCCCCCGCCTTTCGAAAAATGGTGGAAGGGCATATAGCATTGCCACTGTCCGTCAGTCCGTTCGTCCGTCCGAAACTTAAAAAGGCGAAGTTGGTTGGTTGATTTGTGGTTTAACGTCCCCGTCAACACTGTAAAGGTCATTTTGGAGACGTTGCTTCCGATTTTGTGGGACTTTTACCCGACATTGAGATGAAAAGGCATCTCAAGACCTGTCGCCCAATGAAACGAATAGGGTTTATTAGCATGGACGGTCCGCATCGCACCGCGCTTCCTGGACAGGCTTAGATCCTCTAAGCGGTTAACCAGTAGTAGTGTGCGGGCCGAATTCAGCTCTGCGTGGAAGCATCATGCATCCAATAGATTTCTTCAAGCCCCTATGGGCGGGGGCCGGCTTAAACGAAGTCAATAACTTATTTTGGGATGGATTTTGAAATTACTTTGTAGAATTGTTAATTATTATGAGACGATGTGTCACGTGCAAGACCCAGGTCAGTACCGCCAAGGTCAAGGACATACTTAGAGGTCAAAGTTCCAAAAAGGGTCCGAAACTTAAACGCAGTCAATAACTTTCTTATTCTGGATGGATTTTGAAATTACTTGGCAGAAATGTTGGGCATCATGAGACAATCTGTCTGACACAAAACCAAGGTCCTTACCGCCAAGGTCAATGTCATACTTAGAGGTCAAATGTGGAAAAAAAGGGTCCAAAAACTTAAACACCGTCAATAACTTTCTATGGATTAATACGAACATAGGCATATTTTCACGCGGGGGCATCCGTGTCCTTTGGACGCATTTCTAGTCTCTTCATAAAATGGGGGTTAGAGGGGTGTTCATTGCTCGGACTTGTTAACATTATGAATGGTTGTGATTATCACCAACAATTCTAAGAAAAACAAGATAAAAACCATTTCTGTGACTTTTCTTCCATTATTTATTTCCTACCCAAACCTGTGACATTTTTCCGTTACTTTTTTCTTGTGCCTTTCGCTCCTTTATTCCTTCCTGCTGCATAATAAACGTAGATTGTCGCTGCATATACATGAGCTGTGAAAAGCGGGATTTTCAAATTACAACATGACGGTTCATCATCATCTTCGTCCTCGTGGCCGTTATGGTCGTCGTCATCATCATAATGCTATATGACGACAGTCCACAAAAAGCAGTCTCACTTAAATCCATGTTTCAGATATATCAGGAACAGATTACCTCAGAACTATAACGCAGCCAGAATTGTTGCTCTTGTTCACACTTGATTTGTAAACTTTATCCAGTTCACGTACTGAACCCCTCACAAACCCACTTTATGTAGGCAAAGTGAGTTTTGCAATGTTATATATTTTTATTCATGCTGCTGTCACACATACATCCGAGTCAACACTATTTAGGTCATTTTGGAGACGTTGTTTCCGATTATGTGGAAATTTTTAACATCCCAAAGAAACCGCAGGGGTTTAAGGCTCGGTCAGATTCGCACCAATATGTCTGGGCAGGCTTTGACCTTCTACGCGGTTTACGAAAACTCGAATGTTCAGTCGGTTTCAGCTCTGAGCAGTCCAGTCTTAATATATTTCTTCCAGCTCCAATGGGTGGGGTGAGGACACATGAGATACTATGTTTTGAGCAGAACTAAGAACGAAGTATGTTAACGTAGTGCGAGTATCGCAGGCGACGATATTTTGACACAGACGTTTAAACTACGAGGGTAGGCTGAAAAGTTCTGAGCCTGACCAAGAAGCAGGCATCGGACAGCCATGAAATTTTGTATTCATTAAATCGAAACCTTTATTACTTGATTTGACTCAAATGAGTTCAAGTTTACCTGCAATAACGTAGAAATTCTAGACTTTGAAAATTGATACTAGCACGTTTTTGAGGAAATGGACAAAATCTGGCATCGTGGTGTCATCAAGTACCTCCATAAAAATGGGTTAGCTCCTAAGGGCATTCATGCCGATATGGTTGCTACATTAGGGGATGATGCTCCTTCGTATGCAACCGTGAAAAGGTGGGCAGCAAATTTTAAGATGGCAAGGACAGCATTGAAGATGATGACTGGTGTGGACGACCCACAACGGCAACAACTGAGGAAACCATCAGCCAAGTGCACAGGGCCGTGATGGATGACAGGCGTTTAACTGTGAATCAGTTAGCTAACACTGTTGGTATCTCCCGTGAACGAGTAGAGAACATTCTACACAGTGAATTAGGAATGTCGAAGGTTTCCGCCAGATGGGTGCCACGGCTTTTGACGCCTGACCAAAAGTTGACCAGACTGAACCTGTCACAAGCCAACTTGACTATTTTTGAAGCAGACCAAGATGGTTTTCTTGACCGTTTTGTCACTCAGGATGAGTGTTGGGTTCATCACTTTGAGCCACAGACCAAAAGACAATCCATGCAATGGAAGCACCCTGGCTCACCCCCTCCAAGGAAGGCAAAGGTCGTCTCCTCTGCAGGGAAGGTAATGGCATCAGTGTTCTTGGATGCCAAGGGCATAATATTCATAGATTACTTTCAAAAGGGCAGAACAATTAATGGGGAGTATTATGCAGATCTGCTAAAACAATTGCGAAAAGCAATTAAGGCTAAACGACCCGGAAAATTGACATAAGGGGTCTTGTTCCATCAGGACAATGCGCCTGCTCATAAATCGGTTGTCGCAATGGCTGCTGCGCATGACTGTGGCTTCACACTTGTCGATCACCCTCCGTAATCACCTGATCTAGCTCCATCAGATTATTTCCTGTTTCCAAACATGAAAAAGCACTTGGCTTGGCAGCATTATCGGTCAGGCGAGGAGGTGATAGCTTCTGTGGAGGAGTTTTTCAGGGACCAAGATGAGACCGTCTATACCACTGGGATCCAAGGACTCCAGCATCGCTGGAGGAAGTGTGTGGACAGGAAGGGAGACTATGTTGAAAAATAAGACACTTTCAGCATGGACAAACCATTGGATCTTGGTCAGGCTCAGAACTTTTCAGCCTACCCTCGTATCGAGTACCAAAGCCGTGTAATAACTTCTCTTGTAGACCCCACTTCATATGAAAACTAGATCTCACACAGATGCATTTTTTCATTATTTAATTCGATAACACAAACGTATGTTAAAAAGAGGATATTACACGAGTGGTCATTTCATATGAAATTTATAAACGAGCCTTTGGCGAGTTTCATACATTTCATATAAAATGACCGCTCATGTAAGGTTCTTTTTATCATATGGACACTTTAAATTGGATTTCATCGCCCTTAAATTTGACAAAAAATCCACATAAATGCATGGCTGACATGGACGTCGTCCTGGCGTTACCTCTAAAGCGTTACCGCTAAAGTGTTGTTTCACGTGTGGTCATACGATTTTTATTACACGACGTTATCCACTGCTTATCAACTTCGTCATAGGATAAAAAGAGGATTTTACATGAATGTTCATGTGTTATTGAATTTATTAAATGAATTGACAAAAAGGGATAAAATGCGAGACTTGCCGAGCATTTATCCCTTTTCCTCAACGAGTTTAAAGAATTCAGTAATACATGAGCACGAATGCACGCTTCTATTTATCATATGCCATTTTAAACGCATTTTATTCACGATTGTTTTACAAAGATATGAATATTCCGCTATTAGTAAACGCGACGTCGTTAAGGACGTCGTACATGCAACGTAACGGGGCTCATCTTACTAATTTGCATATTTACTCGTAATCCACTAGTGGATTACGGAATTTATTACATGGCGTTATTACACTCTTAGACGCGACGTCATATGATAAATACAGATCATTCATTCTCCTATTCGAAATATAGAATTTATAAACCTCTGGGGGTAAACCAATCCGATAAAGAAACGAGTGCGAAGCACGAGTTTCTTTACCGGATTTTTTTACCACCAGAGGTTTAAACATCCCATATTTTAAAACAGGAAAAATGAATAATATGTATTTTACATGCACTTCCATAGACTTTTAGGACAGTTTGGATCTTGAATTTTGGATCTGAATTCCCGTTCAATTGACTGTTTACAGCTCAGGTTAACGGTTCAATCAGCATAATGTTACAGAAGCTGGGAGGGAAAAAACTGGATGGGCGCCATTATGAAAGCGCTTTATACAGTTTTTAAGCAAAAAAGAAGAAACAAAGCCCCCGCCCATTAGTTTCATAGGGCGGCAGGGCTTGAGATGTCATTTCATCTCAATGTCGGGAAAAAGTCCCACACAATTTGAAGCAACGTCTCATAAATGACCTTTAAAGTGTTGACGGAGACGTTAAACCTCCAACCAAACAAATAAAAAGGGGTTTAGTAATACAACAAATTAATTGTGAGATCAAACATCCTATTCAATGACCATATCCCTGTTTTCTTTTTTTCAGCGTTGCATCCGACTCAAACGCCACGTATTATGAACGTATGTTGATATCGTTTCAGACGTCATTGCAATGACGCAATGAATAACGCCGACGGGACTGAAACTTTCCCGCGTTTGTATATACCGATTTCACCGCAAAAGCGGTATCTTGTATCTTTCATATAAAGTAGTTCCAGCTAAAGGGCTCAGAGGAAATATTTCTGCTTAGCAAAGTTAAGTCATCATGGTAGAAATCATAGTATAGGGCCAATCTCTCTGTTATGCATGTAATATACTGATTTATCATTATTTGGCGTTGCGTTTAAGAATGCAAGGTACTTAAAAGTTTCCAAGACTCTTTCTAGACTGTCTGTGTCGTACCTGGTCGCAAACTGCAACAACAGGTTTTCACAAGGGTTTTCTTTATTAATTATGTTAACTAGTCCGTGAAATGAATACCCTCTAAACCCCACTTTATGTAGAGAAAGCGGGGCTTTACAGGGGTATACACTATCTTGCTTATTCCTGCTCCAAGACATAGGTTGTGGGTATTCGTTACAATCGACTCAATGAGGCGGTTCTAACGAGCATCACAACCTGTGTTCTGAGTATAATTAAGGCGTAACTATACCACATGTAGTGACACAGAGGCCTTTCTGATATTTAATCTTCATCAGTTCATCAGTGTGTCTCAGCCCCAAAGTTCTGAAACCGAAACGGATGATGGACAAGACCCGGCAAACACAGCACCCCCCCCCCCCCCCCACCCTTTGAGCACACACCGACCAACGTACCTCATGAGACAGGTCAACTGGAGGCATCATGCAAGAGACGCCTACCCTAGGACATATAGGCGTCCCCCACCGAGCCAACATCAGCAAACATGGCCCACACTCCACGAAGTCCGGGGCATCAGGAAGGAGATGTCCAAAGTAGCGAGACTTGCAAAAAAAAGATATAACAAAAAGTGGCAACCAAATCCGTTAAGATACATGTCTCACCTGACAAGTCTTAGTTTTAGAAAAATTAGAATTTTATTCTGCCAAAAAGAAATAAAAGTATAACAATAATATAGTTATTTAAATCAGTATTTGAGTTCTGACGTCAGCACCGCATTCAATCTCAGCACTAAGGAACTGATACAGAGCTGATGATACCATCGGGGACGAACGAATCATCCACCAGCAGAGATACCGACCCGCTGGTTGCAATTAAGGCGTAATAAGAAACATATAACAAATAAAGTAGCCTTTTTAGAGGAATGAAAGAATGCACTTGCTCACACGTGTACATTATCGTAATGGATTGACTGCGCTTTCTTGAAGTCTTCAACTTCTGCAAAAAGGTTTGATCACATGAAAATGAATACCTTGTTTGGTTTGGTTTGGAATGCATTCGAGGCTGCCAGTTTATCCAATGTTGAAGTTTTATTTTAGAAATAAAGGTAATGGTTGATTTGTAAACACTCATACAGTAACACCAAACCAAATTGCACATGACTCTTTTTCTAGAGTATGTGTTCAACAACCGATCAGTCTCATACGGAACCCTGGAAGGGACAAGCAATTTATTTAATATGTTGTGTGCACACGATATAATCTTGTTTGCACAACATAGATCTTGTGTGGACAACATAAAATATTGTGCACACAACTTATTATCTTGTTCGCACAAGATATTATCTTGTAATCGCACGTTATTATCTTGTTCGCCTATTATCTTGTTTTCACAACATAGATCTTGTGCAAAACACATATTATCTAGTGCGTTCAAGAAATTATCTTGTTCGCACAACTTAATATCTTGTGTGGACAACATACTATCGCACAAGATATTATCTTGCGCTCACAAGTTATTAAATTGTTCGCATATTATCTTGTTTGCACAACATAGATCTTGTGCAGACAACATAATATCTCGTGCGTACAAGATATTGTCTTGTTCGCACAACTTAGTTAGCACAATTTAATCAGGCGCATAAGATACTATGTTGTCCGCACAAGATCTATGTTGTGTAAACAAGATAATATACTGTGCGAACAAGATAGTATACAGTGCGCACATGATATTTAGTTGTGCGAATAACATATTATCTTGTGGGCACAAGATAATATCTTGTTCGCACAACTTAATATCGTGTTCGCTAAACATAATAAAAGAAATACATGTCTCTTCCCAGGTTACGTAGTCTGAGGTACTAGTCCATACATATAATTGGAAACTTAAATACAATAAAATTTGACAAAACAAAATGGAGGAAAATGAGCAATAAGTGTAAGACTTAAGTAGTTGCCCATTATTCGCATCAATATCTAGAAAAAAATATATATATAGCTTGGATCACCTTGGCAAAATAGCCTCTAACCCTTATCCTGCGGAAAATGACAACCTCTATCTTGAAAACAGTGCATTATCCAGATCAGATGGCTTTCGAAGTTGCCATCTGATCAAGATCTCCAGGTACCCATACAACACATAGCAAAGCCTTTTCGGACTACATGAATGCACTGGCTGATCTGAGCTGCATACACGCAAAAACATTTTCACATAGCGCAGTCCGAAACGTTCCCGTCAACACTATTTAGGTTATTTTGGAGGGACTGCTTCCTATTTTGGGGGTCTTTTACCAGACATTGTGATGGAATTACATCTCAAGCCCTGCCACCCAGTGAAACCTACATGGTTTTTATTGATGGAACAGTCCGACTCACACAACTTTGCCTTAGACCTTCTAAGAGGTTTACCAGTACTCATGTGCGGTCGGGTTCAGCTCTGCGTGGAAGCATCATGCAGCCCAATCTATTTCTCGAAGCCCCGATGTGCGGGGACCAAGTCCGAATACGTAAAAAAGTGCGGTTTTCGTTAACTAGTATAAATGGCACAAAATATGAAACCAGTGACCCAGCAGACTGCCGTGTTCATTACTTAAAGATCCATGCAAGGCAAATCCTTGTTGATCCGATTTTGAAAAAAGCAAAGTTTGTTTGTGCTGAGATTTTACGTCCCCGTCAACACTATTTAGGTCATTTTGGAGACGTTGCTTCTGATTGTGAAGGACTTTTACCCGTCAATAGATAAAATGACATCTCAAGCCCTGCCACCAAATGCTACCAAAATGGTTTATATGTAAAGACGGTCCGACTCCTACCACTTTGTGGTTTACCAGTACGGTCTGTTTAAGCTCGACGTGGAAGCACCGTGCAGCCCAATCTATTTCTCCAAGCCTCGATGGACGGGGACGTAAATTAGAGTAGAAGTAGCAGTGGTAGTTGTAGGAGTAGCAGCAGCAGCAGCCCATCCACTCAAAGAAACCGCTGGGGTTTAAAGAGCGGTCTGACTCGCACCACTTTTTCTGGGCAGGCTTAGTCGTGAGCCGTTTCTCAGCAGTTTCAGCTCTGCGCGGAAGCAACAGCAACCGAATCTAATAAATAACATGGTGAACGATACATTGATATTTATGAGTGCTGACGCAGATCAACATAGAAAACTCGCGTAAAATACATAATAAACCTAACTTTGTTATAGAATAAAGTAGGTCTCTTGCCAAGAACTGTTTCAACCCCCCCCCCCCCCAAAAAAAAAAAAAAAAAAATGCACTTCAATATGATAACACCCTTATGAAACGTAAATCGGAGTTTACAAGTGTTAACTTGTCAAAACCTTTACATAAGGAAGAGTAGAACGTTTGTGGTGTTTTTGCCTTCTTTAAAAGAGAAGTGACGCCTTAAAGTCCCCATCGAATGAGGGTGACGGTTTTTAAATGCTATTCGCACCATCGTTTAATACACTGAAAAAATGCCTCAATAATAAATTGAAGGTAAGGCTAATTTGTTTTAATGATATCTTTGTCATATAATTTGGCCATTAAGTAAAGGAACTTAATTCCTTCCAAAATGTTTTGAACACCCAGGTGGGCTAAAATAGACGCTGTTTCATTCCTTCCAGGTATATCTGCTTCATCTCTCTAAACACCACATTACATAGAGCAAACTGGGATTTATAGGGGTATTCACTATTTTGCTTATTTCGGCTCCAGGACATAGGTTGTGGGTACTCGTTATAGCCGCCTCAATGAGGCGGTTCTAGCGAGCACGCACAACCCATGTTTTCGAGTTAAAATAAGAAAACAAGACCTGTCACTGTAAGCGACCAATGCCCCCCACGGGGACAATTTTTATGTCGGTTAAAGTTTTTGTGACGGACAGACAAACAGACAGACAGGGCAAAAACTATATGCCCCCGAGAATCTCAGTCGTAGGGGGGGGGGGTGTGCAAAAATATCACAAATTTCCCTCAGAAATATTAACATTTTAGAGAAATGAAAGAGAGCTCTTCTATTTCACACAGATGTGTTATCGTTATGTCTGAACAATTAGCAATGTGCATTCCTACAATAATTACACTTTGAGCGGATATGAGTAAAACTGAATATCGTTTGTTTGTTTGATTTGAGGTTTAACGTCCCCGTCAACACTGTATAGGTCATTTTGAAGACGTTACTTCCAATTGTGTGCGATTTCACCCGATCGTACGTTGAGATGAAAGACATCTCAAGCCCTGTCGCCCAATGAAGCCAATAGGGTTTATACGCGCTTTGCCTGGACAGGCGTAGATCCTCTAAGCGATTTTCCAGTATTAATGTGCAGTCAGTTAACGCTCTGCGTGGAAGCATCATGCAGTCCATCTATTTCTTCAAGTCCGGATGGGCGGGGGTCGAAATTGAATATCGTGAAAAATAACTAAATAATGCATGTCAACCAATGAAAGTCTTACAGACCCGGTACTCAATTATAAGCATGTTAGTTAAATGACCCTACTGTCCAGCGGAGGATCACTACTGGTGAGATTAGACCATAGATAATTTGACCAGCCAATGCTAGTGTTAGGAAAAGCAGCATAAACTCCTTAGGTTGGAGACGATTTATGATCGGAGAAAAGCAATCGTTAAAAGCCTTTATTGAGTGTGCAAATTGTATGGCCATTGAAATTGATAATGCTTAATTTTCATTGTAAACAATATCTCAGCAGTTATTGTGAACCCATGAGTTTGGAGTGGTCTATTTCCAATTATAGGGGTGTCAGGGTTTTTTTTGTGTGTAGAAAGTTTTAACAAAAATGTAAGTACGTTAAGCAAAGGGTGTAGACTGAGATCAGACGCCGCGTTGTGCGGCATCTGATCTGGTTCCACACTGTTTGCAAATGACCCAAAAAGGACCGCTAGTCATACATGCGTTAAAGTTTTATATTTCTTCCAAAATTTCTAGTTTAAGGAGAGTAGTTAAATTGTTGCGGAAAGTGTTCATTTGCTTTCCGAAAAGTTCATAAAAACTGAACAGTCAAAGAGTGGTCAACTTTTATACCAAGAATGTATATACGGGGGTGTGCATGTTTTTCAGTTTGCAGATAAGTAAGGCGATTCTGACAATATCCGAACAGTTCTAAAGGTGATCTTAATGATTAAATTTTGCTACAGAATAGAACAGAATATATTTTATTTGGTACTGTAGGTCTCCGGACCATAATACAACATATACACACAAACCGACCACAGAGTTACTTTGTTTACGGAAAAGTGACCCAAAATGAGTTGAAAATGAGATTCGCCTTAGTTAATTAAGTTCTTTTTTGTGGGAGTAGGGGTGCGTTACGGCCCTTCAAGATTATTTTAAATAATAATAAAAAACAAAAATAACAAGAATTTCACCACAGGCTATGTTCAGTCTGAGATAGTAGTTCTTGAGAAGTGAACTTGAACATTTGGGTTAGCGCAAATGTTGAGGGATTGTCCAACGGACGAACGAACGGACGGAAAACCGGTCTCCTTTGTCGCGCCCTGCCAATAGCAGGTGCTTGAGAAAAAAAAATCGAAAGGAAAGTTTAAGTTCAATTTCATAGATTTGCACTGCCATCACGAACATGCCTATATAATTTTGACCCCCTTAACCAATTTGTTTTTTATATATTAAAACTGAGGTTTACAGGGGTAAATATTCTTTTTCTAATTTCTTAGATTGTGGATACTCCTTAGAACTGCCTCGTCGATGCGGTTCTTACGAGTACCCACAATCTATGTTTTGAGACGAAATATCGGATTTTTTTTTTATCTGAAAATGTTCATTTTTGGTGCCTAAACTGTCAATATATTTGAATAGGCGCGTTTTCGTAATGCTAAGAAGCGTGACATAGTGCTCAAGCACATACAAAGTCTTACAGTCAGGAGAAGAAACTAATAAATAAAGTCTTTTACACATGCAACCTTGTACAGTGAAGACTGTACCATTGATGAGTGACGAATTAAGGTTTTTTTTTTTTTTTTGTTTTGTTCATAATAAGTGCAATGCAGTTTGCTTAAAATTGTACATCTTTAAAATATATTGAAAATAAGAATATTTTTATATGAAATATAACAAGATGTGGCATTCCTCCGAATGCACCCTATACGTTATAAGTCAAAATAATAAATAAATCCTTTTGCTTGCAGAACTGCGCGTACCCATGTTACAATGCGTGTCTGTAATTAATCATGGGCGTAGTGTTTATGCATCACAGTTGATTTTATTGCACAGGTACTCAGAATTGACCATTAGTTAATTTTATTGGTCAGCTAGTTCCGTGCCAAAGCCCCCCACCCAGTATTTTTTTTTCTAACTGACAGTTCCAAGGCGGTTCTTCTGTTTTTGTTTTGTTATTATTATGATTATATTGTTATTATTATTGTCTGGAGACCCCACGACCCTTGGTTTGTGAGGCCACTACACCACGGTGTCTTCTGAACACCCTAATCTGTAAAGCCACAATTTATATGAAAAACGGGGTGTCCATATATCACCCCTTATTCTGTCTGATATTTAAGCCCCCGCCCATAGGGGCTTGAAGAAATATATGGGCTGCATGATGCTTCCACGCAGAGCTGAATCCGGCCCGCACACTAGTACTGGTAAACCGCTTGGAGGATCTAAGCCTGTCCAGGAACCGCGGTGCGAGGCGGACCGTCCATGCTAATAAACCCTATTGGTTTCATTGGGCGACAGGGCTTGAGATGTCATTTCATCTCCATGTCGGGTAAAGTCCCACAAACTTTTGGAAGCAACGTCTCCAAAATGACCTTTACAGTGTTGACGGGGACGTTAAACCTCAAATTAAACTGTCTGATATTTAATTGTACGAATTTGAAGTGCTATACAGACTTAGGTATACACCCTTTGTAAATCCACGAGTTTAGAGAAATTAACGAGCAAAAGTTGTTGGACTGTTATCTAGTCCATCAACAACAACAACGACAATAAAATATGACAAGATCGTGAGTTTACAGTTATGATCTGAATAGACCTATACATTATTCTAACATTAAAAATATCCACGGAAAATATTAGGGACGATTGTTTTTTTTTTTTTTTTTTTTCATAATTAGTGGATTGCATTAAAGGTGAATGATAGCAAAACTGGAATAAAATTGGTCCTTCTATTATATTTAGCAACTGGTTCCATCAAATAGATTGCAAGCTCAAAAATGTCAAAGTCAGAAATAAAACTCTTCCCATCAAATTAAAAAAAAATGAGGAATGCGTCATCGAATATATACATGTATTTACAAGATATGAGGTGTCGATATACAACCTAGTTAAGTGGTATTTTAACCGAAATATCAGGCGCATATATTGCATATATAAAGCCCCGCAATGTCATTTGTATATGGCATCCACCGTTTGACACAGCGATTTCTTTGCTATCTCCAAAAATAGTTACATTTCTAACGAAAATGTGTGATATTCTTCTTCTTCTTATATTCCAAACATATGTTGTGGTTGCTCGTACGGCGATTATAACGAGTTTTTGTTTGTCTGATTTGAGGTTTAACGTCCCCGTCAACACTGTACACGTCATTTTTCAGACGTTCATCACTTGAACAAGTCCGTGATATAAAGACGCCCCCAACCCCACTTCATATAGAGAAAATGGGGGTTTACGGGGTTAAACATTATTTTCCTTATTTCTGCTCCAAGTCAGGTTGTGGGTACTCGTTAGAACCGGCTCGATGGGGGCGGTTCTAACAAGCACCCAAAACCTATGTTTGGAGTATAAATAAGAAAAATGTCACAAATTTTCATCAGAAAAAATTGCCTTTTCGAGATTTGAAAATGCAATATAGCACACGGATGTGTTATCGTTTTGTGGGACTTTTACCCGACATTGAGATGAAATTACATCTCGAGGCCTGTCGCACAATGAAACCAATAGAGTTTAAAAACATGGACGGTCCGACACGCACCGCTTTGCCTGGGCAGGCTTAGATCCTCTAGGCTGTTTACCAGTACTCATGTGCGGCCAGTTTCAGCTCTGCGTGGAAGCATCATGCAACCCATCTATTTCTTCAAGCCCCGATGGGCGGGGGCAGGATTATAACGAGTATCCACAACTTATGATAAAGAAACATAATGTATATACCTATAAACCCCTTAATTTTCACTACAGAATGAGATATAAAGGGGTGTCCATTACACGGTCCTGTTATCATGCTGAGCTTTTGGTTCATAAAAACTACAATTTCTACGTTTTCTATGTATTTCCATTAAATTCTGTACACAAGACCTACGTCGGTGAACATACAGCTACCACAGACTGCTACAACTTATACACTTATACAAAATATATACTGATTCTTTTTTTTTTTTTTTTTTTTTTCATTATTATTATTGGTTCAAAATTTGCCAAAAAATCAAGCCATTTGGTCCCCCATTTATCACTTTATCAGTGGCGTTATTTTCTTTGTTTTTGTTTGTTTGTTTAATATTATTATTGTTTTTGTTTTACGGCCCTTTCAAGATAATTTAACCCAGATATGAGGCATATATATATTAAACATATATAGAGCCCCACAATACCAACCCAGATATGAGGCATGTATATATTATACATATATAAAGCCCCACAATACCCTTTATATATGTCGCCCCACAAACATTACGTTCATGAAAAAAGCCCCCGCCCATAGGGGCTTGAAGAAATATATGGGCTGCATGATGCTTCCACGCAGAGCTGAATCCGGCCCGCACACTAGTACTGGTAAACCGCCTAGAGGATCTAAGCCTGCCCAGGAACCGCGGTGCGAGGCGGACCGCCCATGCTAATAAACCCTTTGGGTTTCATTGGGCGACAGGGCTTGAGATGTCATTTCATCTCAATGTCGGGTAAAAGTCCCACAAAATTGGAAGCAACGTCTCCAAAATGACCTTTACAGTGTTGACGGGGACGCTAAACCTCAAATCAAACAAACAAACAAACGTTCATGAAAAGTACAAAAAATCCTTGTTTTTATTTGTGTTCTCTAGTGCCATACATCCGCGAATTTCGTAAACGTGAATGCCTCTACGTTACGTGGTTCGGAGTAAAGCCTCAGTCTCACCGCTACGTAGTGAGGGCTATGCTTTACTACATGTACATTAATTTTGCGCCGTTTTGTAGGGAAGCGATACCAAGCAATAACTACAAAAAAAAAAAGAACCTGAAACGTAATAAAACGTAGAATAAAACGTAGCAAATATATTAAGGCGTAGGAAACCGATTGTTATGCGTATTATCGCGCTATACTGCTTTTTACGTTTTTATACGTATTGACGTTTTAGTGCGTTTCTTTTCGTACGGGTTTTTGCAAGGTATACGCTGCGCTAAGAATTTTAAAGCAAACGCAGTTGGGTCACATATTTAGCCATATACATGTATAACCGTGTGCACTACGCTCGAAATAGCAATTTTGTGGGAAAGTTACTGTCCTGTTGGCTATCCGCTAGATTTCATGATCAATCTTACCGAAAGAATGTTGCCGACCCCAGCAGGTATCGAACCCGCGTCCTCCTGATCAGCAGTCAGACGTGCGTACGACTGAGCTATAGAGGCCGGCGAATACTTTTGTATCACAAAAATTAATCCTGCCCGCGCCCATCAGGCCTGACGAAATAGATGGGCTGCATGATGCTTCAAAGCAGAGCTGAAACCGACCCGTAAACGAGTACTGGTAAGCGGCTTAGATAATCTAAGCCTGCCCAGGCAATGCGGTGCGAGTCGGACCGTCCATGCTTAGACACATTATGGGTTTCATTGGGTGGCACGGCTTGAGATGTCATTTCATCTCAATGTCGGGTAAAAGTCCCACAAAATTGGACGCAAGGTCTCCAAAATGACCTTTACAGTGTTGACGGGGACGTTAAACCTCAGATCAAACAAACAAAATCTCAACAATTAAATTCAATTTTTGGTCGATTGTTTGTCAAACGACCCGAAGTTATAATGGGTATTAGGTTTTCTTTGCTAAAGTCCACGTGGTTTTAACAAATTTATAGGAAAATAGCCGCGTTGAGGTCAGAGTATTGCGTCAGAGTGTTATCTATATAATTTGAACTGGAATCAAGTGTTGTGTTTGACAACCAGTGTAGACACAGATCAGACGCCGTTGAACGCGATGTCTGATCATGGTCTACCGTGTTTGCTTACGTACGCGATATCGTATCAGGGTCTATACAAATATCTTACACTGCAGGTCTGTAAAAGTTAGTGTTGACGGGGAAGTTAAACTTTAAATCAAACAAGTAAAACTGTAAAAGTTAAGCGAAATGTCAACAGTTTACTTACCGTTCAGGATCATTTTCCAACCTAGACTCAGATACAAGTGCTTCAGTGCTTTGATTTATAAAAGCTTGATATTTTTCATTATTTCGGCTGCAAATGTAGATTGCGGGTGCTCGTTAGAATCATCCGCAATGGTTCAGTGGTAGTTTTTTACGAATGTAGGAAAAAAAGTCACAGGGGGGAAAAAGTTTGGGAAAAACAGTCACGGAAAAACAAGTCACAAAATTTGTTTGAATAATGTTTTCATTAGTGTTATTTGAGTAGCTAACTGAAAAGCATGATTCAAAATTAAGTGTTGACAACGACGAACAACTACAGGCAACGGAGTATTCCATCCTTGTTGATCCCTTAGAGTCTTCACATTTCTGTATTACGCCCGTGCCACTGCTAAAATGTCATCTTTCATGTCAGATATAACATAAGTTAGATGGAAACTTTTGACAGTCTTTGTTATTTTAGCCTAAATATAGACTATGGGTCGTTGTTAGGACAGCCTCAATGGGGTGGTGCAATCTATGTTTTTGAACCGAAAATAAGGCATATAATGACTGTTATGTGTTATATGAGGTTCTTATTGATAAGTTCGAATCCAGAATATTGGCAATGACTAACGAGGACTGACCACGGAGTTTCCCATCTTTTAAGACACTTAAGAGTCTTTACATTACAATTACATAACGAAAACAGGCCTATATAATTTTGACCCCCTTGAACCCCACTTTTATATAGTAAAACTGGGGTTTACAGGGGTAAACCTTATTTTTCTTATTCCTGCTCTATAGATTGTGGGTACTCGTTAGAACCGCCTCGATGAGGCGGTGCTAACGAGTGCCCACAATCTATATTTTGAGCAGAAATAAGAAAAATATCACAATTTTTCATCTTGAACTTTTTATTTTTTCGGCGATAAAGGTGGCAATGTATTTGTATAGGCGTGTTTGCGTAATGATACGCCCGTGAGATTAAACTTAGCTAGAAGTAGCATTTTTCGGATGAACGCATTTTTTCTTATTTCTGTCACAAATATACATCGTGGGTGCTGAATCGAACCGGCTCAGTTAGATGCTTCTAACAGGTACCCACAATCTATATTTATAAGCAAAAATGAGGACTGTAATGGATAATCCGTAAACCCCATTTTTCTATATATAGGTTTGGGTTTACCGGGGTATACGCAACAAATTAGGTAGACAGGACCAATATTCACACCTTTGAGCAAGTTATATAAACACTGAACTAATTGACAATAACCAACCATCTTTAACATGGCATCAGAAAAATTGATTAATGTACAATCTTTTATTAGTGGATTTTTTTTCTATATTTTTTATTTGTGATTTTTTTTCCGTGATTTTTTTTTCCTGTGACCAGTTTTTACTACCTCATATTAACTTGCCTGTGCATCGAATAACCTTGTAAAAATGATCTTAATTTAATCAAACATTATTTGCGAAATTAAATTTTCTTTTGTAGTTTTATATTATTTATTATTTTCATTTTTTTTTTATTTATTTATTATTTTTTTTTTTTGTATTTATTTTTATGTATTTGGAGACAGTATAAAAGAGTCCTGGCAATGCATTTTCTACACTTATTACATCCGGCAAAGACACATATCAGCCTAAACATCTGGGTTGTCTGATCGGAGTCCTCACTAGGTGCACGAAGAAACAATGGGTCCTACTAAGCATGCCCAAGGAAATTGGTGTGAGTCAGACCGTCCAGTGCATATTAGCATTTTGGTTTCATTTGGCGGCAGGGCTTGAGCTTTGTCGGGTAAAAGTCCTACAACATTGAAAGGAACGTCTCCAAAATGACCCTTTTAGAGTTTACGGGGACGTTCAATCTCAATTCAGTAAAAAAAAAAAAAAAAAAAAAAACTACCCATAATGTGCATCGCGAATGTAGACCTTGCTGTGTTCAGGCTGATTAGTGATGATTATCGTCGATAAAGCAGGTGTCAGTTTCGTAATCGTGTGTATAACGAGCGTTGCTGAGGTTTTGACACTCTACCGCAAACGTGTCATGCTATAATTCTTTCCTATCAATCGACCTTTTGTGTATTTTGAGTTTTACGTCCCATCAACAGCTAAGGTCATACGGAGACAAGACTATTCCGAACGTCTCGAACACGCGACGCAGACAATGACCTTTGTACTAAGGCATTAAACTGTATATAACAATGCAAAATGCTTCTTGTTTTTTTTTGTTTTTGTTTTTCATAAACCTGATGCATTTGTTTTGGCTAAAGCATTTATCCAAAGCAAATACATGAGTAAGCACACACATTCAATGATGTTTTAACTTTCATTCTGTTCTTACTGATTTTGTTTTATTGTTTTAATTTTCTTGTCTTCTTTTCTGGTTTTAATCCTCGTAAATATCGGACAGGAAATGTCCCTTCTTGTGTCGGGGTTGGCGATGCTGTTCGGAAAGACAGGCACTGGAAAAGGCTTATGGAAATAAAGTCACAGATAAAACTTAAAAAAAAGTCACAAATAGAAAAAATAGAAATCATCCATTTTCAAAATATATAATGAGTAAATAAAAGTAACGTCAACACCTGCAAACCCGACATTTCCCGGTGTCAAACCCTTTGGCCTCAAGATACCAAGAAAACCTGAATTGGAAATTATTGCCTATTTATCACTGTTTATTCACTCTGCTGCATCTTCTTACAAACTTTTTTAAAAATACTTTTTGTTTGGCAAACAGTAAACATTGTAGACCCAGATCAGATTGCTTCACGAAGAGGAGCAAAATATGAAAAAATATGAATACCCCCTGTAAGCCCTACTTTTTTATGCCCCCGCCTTTCGAAAAATGGTGGAAGGGCATATAGCATTGTCACTGTCCGTCAGTCCGTTCGTCCGTCCGAAACTTAAAAAGGCGAAGTTGGTTGGTTGATTTGTGGTTTAACGTCCCCGTCAACACTGTAAAGGTCATTTTGGAGACGTTGCTTCCGATTTTGTGGGACTTTTACCCGACATTGAGATGAAAAGGCATCTCAAGACCTGTCGCCCAATGAAACGAATAGGGTTTATTAGCATGGACGGTCCGCATCGCACCGCGCTTCCTGGACAGGCTTAGATCCTCTAAGCGGTTAACCAGTAGTAGTGTGCGGGCCGAATTCAGCTCTGCGTGGAAGCATCATGCATCCAATAGATTTCTTCAAGCCCCTATGGGCGGGGGCCGGCTTAAACGAAGTCAATAACTTATTTTGGGAAGGATTTTGAAATTACTTTGTAGAATTGTTAATTATTATGAGACGATGTGTCACGTGCAAGACCCAGGTCAGTACCGCCAAGGTCAAGGACATACTTAGAGGTCAAAGTTCCAAAAAGGGTCCGAAACTTAAACGCAGTCAATAACTTTCTTATTCTGGATGGATTTTGAAATTACTTGGCAGAAATGTTGGGCATCATGAGACAATCTGTCTGACACAAAACCAAGGTCCTTACCGCCAAGGTCAATGTCATACTTAGAGGTCAAATGTGGAAAAAAGGGTCCAAAACTTAAACACCGTCAATAACTTTCTATGGATTAATACGAACATAGGCATATTTTCAACCGGGGGCATCCGTGTCCTTTGGACGCATTTCTAGTCTCTTCATAAAATGGGGGTTAGAGGGGTGTTCATTGCTCGGACTTGTTAACATTATGAATGGTTGTGATTATCACCAACAATTCTAAGAAAAACAAGATAAAAACCATTTCTGTGACTTTTCTTCCATTATTTATTTCCTACCCAAACCTGTGACATTTTTCCGTTACTTTTTTCTTGTGCCTTTCGCTCCTTTATTCCTTCCTGCTGCATAATAAACGTAGATTGTCGCTGCATATACATGAGCTGTGAAAAGCGGGATTTTCAAATTACAACATGACGGTTCATCATCATCGTCGTCCTCGTGGCCGTTATGGTCGTCGTCATCATCATAATGCTATATGACGACAGTCCACAAAAAGCAGTCTCACTTAAATCCATGTTTCAGATATATCAGGAACAGATTACCTCAGAACTATAACGCAGCCAGAATTGTTGCTCTTGTTCACACTTGATTTGTAAACTTTATCCAGTTCACGTACTGAACCCCTCACAAACCCACTTTATGTAGGCAAAGTGAGTTTTGCAATGTTATATATTTTTATTCATGCTGCTGTCACACATACATCCGAGTCAACACTATTTAGGTCATTTTGGAGACGTTGTTTCCGATTATGTGGAAATTTTTAAAATCCCAAAGAAACCGCAGGGGTTTAAGGCTCGGTCAGATTCGCACCAATATGTCTGGGCAGGCTTTGACCTTCTACGCGGTTTACGAAAACTCGAATGTTCAGTCGGTTTCAGCTCTGAGCAGTCCAGTCTTAATATATTTCTTCCAGCTCCAATGGGTGGGGTGAGGACACATGAGATACTATGTTTTGAGCAGAACTAAGAACGAAGTATGTTAACGTAGTGCGAGTATCGCAGGCGCAGGCGACAATATTTTGACACAGACGTTTAAACTACGAGGGTAGGCTGAAAAGTTCTGAGCCTGACCAAGAAGCAGGCATTGGACAGCCATGAAATTTTGTATTCATTAAATCGAAACCTTTATTACTTGATTTGACTCAAATGAGTTCAAGTTTACCTGCAATAACGTAGAAATTCTAGACTTTGAAAATTGATACTAGCACGTTTTTGAGGAAATGGACAAAATCTGGCATCGTGGTGTCATCAAGTACCTCCATAAAAATGGGTTAGCTCCTAAGGGCATTCATGCCGATATGGTTGCTACATTAGGGGATGATGCTCCTTCGTATGCAACCGTGAAAAGGTGGGCAGCAAATTTTAAGATGGCAAGGACAGCATTGAAGATGATGACTGGTGTGGACGACCCACAACGGCAACAACTGAGGAAACCATCAGCCAAGTGCACAGGGCCGTGATGGATGACAGGCGTTTAACTGTGAATCAGTTAGCTAACACTGTTGGCATCTCCCGTGAACGAGTAGAGAACATTCTACACAGTGAATTAGGAATGTCGAAGGTTTCCGCCAGATGGGTGCCACGGCTTTTGACGCCTGACCAAAAGTTGACCAGACTGAACCTGTCACAAGCCAACTTGACTATTTTTGAAGCAGACCAAGATGGTTTTCTTGACCGTTTTGTCACTCAGGATGAGTGTTGGGTTCATCACTTTGAGCCACAGACCAAAAGACAATCCATGCAATGGAAGCACCCTGGCTCACCCCCTCCAAGGAAGGCAAAGGTCGTCTCCTCTGCAGGGAAGGTGATGGCATCAGTGTTCTTGGATGCCAAGGGCATAATATTCATAGATTACTTTCAAAAGGGCAGAACAATTAATGGGGAGTATTATGCAGATCTGCTAAAACAATTGCGAAAAGCAATTAAGGCTAAACGACCCGGAAAATTGACATAAGGGGTCTTGTTCCATCAGGACAATGCGCCTGCTCATAAATCGGTTGTCGCAATGGCTGCTGCGCATGACTGTGGCTTCACACTTGTCGATCACCCTCCGTAATCACCTGATCTAGCTCCATCAGATTATTTCCTGTTTCCAAACATGAAAAAGCACTTGGCTTGGCAGCATTATCGGTCAGGCGAGGAGGTGATAGCTTCTGTGGAGGAGTTTTTCAGGGACCAAGATGAGACCGTCTATACCACTGGGATCCAAGGACTCCAGCATCGCTGGAGGAAGTGTGTGGACAGGAAGGGAGACTATGTTGAAAAATAAGGCACTTTCAGCATGGACAAACCATTGGATCTTGGTCAGGCTCAGAACTTTTCAGCCTACCCTCGTATCGAGTACCAAAGCCGTGTAATAACTTCTCTTGTAGACCCCACTTCATATGAAAACTAGATCTCACACAGATGCATTTTTTCATTATTTAATTCGATAACACAAACGTATGTTAAAAAGAGGATATTACACGAGTGGTCATTTCATATGAAATTTATAAACGAGCCTTTGGCGAGTTTCATACATTTCATATAAAATGACAGCTCATGTAAGGTTCTTTTTATCATATGGACACTTTAAATTGGATTTCATCGCCCTTAAATTTGACAAAAAATCCACATAAATGCATGGCTGACATGGACGTCGTCCTGGCGTTACCTCTAAAGCGTTACCGCTAAAGTGTTGTTTCACGTGTGGTCATACGATTTTTATTACACGACGTTATCCACTGCTTATCAACTTCGTCATAGGATAAAAAGAGGATTTTACATGAATGTTCATGTGTTATTGAATTTATTAAATGAATTGACAAAAAGGGATAAAATGCGAGGCTTGCCGAGCATTTATCCCTTTTCCTCAACGAGTTTAAAGAATTCAGTAATACATGAGCACGAATGCACGCTTCTATTTATCATATGCCATTTTAAACGCATTTTATTCACGATTGTTTTACAAAGATATGAATATTCCGCTATTAGTAAACGCGACGTCGTTAAGGACGTCGTACATGCAACGTAACGGGGCTCATCTTACTAATTTGCATATTTACTCGTAATCCACTAGTGGATTACGGAATTTATTACATGGCGTTATTACACTCTTAGACGCGACGTCATATGATAAATACAGATCATTCATTCTCCTATTCGAAATATAGAATTTATAAACCTCTGGGGGTAAACCAATCCGATAAAGAAACGAGTGCGAAGCACGAGTTTCTTTATCGGATTTTTTTACCACCAGAGGTTTAAACATCCCATATTTTAAAACAGGAAAAATGAATAATATGTATTTTACATGCACTTCCATAGACTTTTAGGACAGTTTGGATCTTGAATTTTGGATCTGAATTCCCGTTCAATTGACTGTTTACAGCTCAGGTTAACGGTTCAATCAGCATAATGTTACAGAAGCTGGGAGGGAAAAAACTGGATGGGCGCCATTATGAAAGCGCTTTATACAGTTTTTAACCAAAAAAGAAGAAACAAAGCCCCCGCCCATTAGTTTCATAGGGCGGCAGGGCTTGAGATGTCATTTCATCTCAATGTCGGGAAAAAGTCCCACACAATTTGAAGCAACGTCTCATAAATGACCTTTAAAGTGTTGACGGAGACGTTAAACCTCCAACCAAACAAATAAAAAGGGGTTTAGTAATACAACAAATTAATTGTGAGATCAAACATCCTATTCAATGACCATATCCCTGTTTTCTTTTTTTTCAGCGTTGCATCCGACTCAAACGCCACGTATTATGAACGTATGTTGATATCGTTTCAGACGTCATTGCAATGACGCAATGAATAACGCCGACGGGACTGAAACTTTCCCGCGTTTGTATATACCGATTTCACCGCAAAAGCGGTATCTTGTATCTTTCATATAAAGTAGTTCCAGCTAAAGGGCTCAGAGGAAATATTTCTGCTTAGCAAAGTTAAGTCATCATGGTAGAAATCATAGTATAGGGCCAATCTCTCTGTTATGCATGTAATATACTGATTTATCATTATTTGGCGTTGCGTTTAAGAATGCAAGG
The DNA here is from genome assembly GCA_963580285.1 of Lucinisca nassula. NCBI lineage: Eukaryota > Metazoa > Mollusca > Bivalvia > Lucinida > Lucinidae > Lucinisca > Lucinisca nassula. The sequence goes on along the minus strand of OY757010.1, from coordinate 132,854,830 downwards.
TACTTAAAAGTTTCCAAGACTCTTTCTAGACTGTCTGTGTCGTACCTGGTCGCAAACTGCAACAACAGGTTTTCACAAGGGTTTTCTTTATTAATTATGTTAACTAGTCCGTGAAATGAATACCCTCTAAACCCCACTTTATGTAGAGAAAGCGGGGCTTTACAGGGGTATACACTATCTTGCTTATTCCTGCTCCAAGACATAGGTTGTGGGTATTCGTTACAATCGACTCAATGAGGCGGTTCTAACGAGCATCACAACCTGTGTTCTGAGTATAATTAAGGCGTAACTATACCACATGTAGTGACACAGAGGCCTTTCTGATATTTAATCTTCATCAGTTCATCAGTGTGTCTCAGCCCCAAAGTTCTGAAACCGAAACGGATGATGGACAAGACCCGGCAAACACAGCACCCCCCCCCCCCACCCTTTGAGCACACACCGACCAACGTACCTCATGAGACAGGTCAACTGGAGGCATCATGCAAGAGACGCCTACCCTAGGACATATAGGCGTCCCCCACCGAGCCAACATCAGCAAACATGGCCCACACTCCACGAAGTCCGGGGCATCAGGAAGGAGATGTCCAAAGTAGCGAGACTTGCAAAAAAAAGATATAACAAAAAGTGGCAACCAAATCCGTTAAGATACATGTCTCACCTGACAAGTCTTAGTTTTAGAAAAATTAGAATTTTATTCTGCCAAAAAGAAATAAAAGTATAACAATAATATAGTTATTTAAATCAGTATTTGAGTTCTGACGTCAGCACCGCATTCAATCTCAGCACTAAGGAACTGATACAGAGCTGATGATACCATCGGGGACGAACGAATCATCCACCAGCAGAGATACCGACCCGCTGGTTGCAATTAAGGCGTAATAAGAAACATATAACAAATAAAGTAGCCTTTTTAGAGGAATGAAAGAATGCACTAGCTCACACGTGTACATTATCGTAATGGATTGACTGCGCTTTCTTGAAGTCTTCAACTTCTGCAAAAAGGTTTGATCACATGAAAATGAATACCTTGTTTGGTTTGGTTTGGAATGCATTCGAGGCTGCCAGTTTATCCAATGTTGAAGTTTTATTTTAGAAATAAAGGTAATGGTTGATTTGTAAACACTCATACAGTAACACCAAACCAAATTGCACATGACTCTTTTTCTAGAGTATGTGTTCAACAACCGATCAGTCTCATACGGAACCCTGGAAGGGACAAGCAATTTATTTAATATGTTGTGTGCACACGATATAATCTTGTTTGCACAACATAGATCTTGTGTGGACAACATAAAATATTGTGCACACAACTTATTATCTTGTTCGCACAAGATATTATCTTGTAATCGCACGTTATTATCTTGTTCGCCTATTATCTTGTTTTCACAACATAGATCTTGTGCAAAACACATATTATCTAGTGCGTTCAAGAAATTATCTTGTTCGCACAACTTAATATCTTGTGTGGACAACATACTATCGCACAAGATATTATCTTGCGCTCACAAGTTATTAAATTGTTCGCATATTATCTTGTTTGCACAACATAGATCTTGTGCAGACAACATAATATCTCGTGCGTACAAGATATTGTCTTGTTCGCACAACTTAGTAAGCACAATTTAATCAGGCGCATAAGATACTATGTTGTCCGCACAAGATCTATGTTGTGTAAACAAGATAATATACTGTGCGAACAAGATAGTATACAGTGCGCACATGATATTTAGTTGTGCGAATAACATATTATCTTGTGGGCACAAGATAATATCTTGTTCGCACAACTTAATATCGTGTTCGCTAAACATAATAAAAGAAATACATGTCTCTTCCCAGGTTACGTAGTCTGAGGTACTAGTCCATACATATAATTGGAAACTTAAATACAATAAAATTTGACAAAACAAAATGGAGGAAAATGAGCAATAAGTGTAAGACTTAAGTAGTTGCCCATTATTCGCATCAATATCTAGAAAAAAATATATATCTAGCTTGGATCACCTTGGCAAAATAGCCTCTAACCCTTATCCTGCGGAAAATGACAACCTCTATCTTGAAAACAGTGCATTATCCAGATCAGATGGCTTTCGAAGTTGCCATCTGATCAAGATCTCCAGGTACCCATACAACACATAGCAAAGCCTTTTCGGACTACATGAATGCACTGGCTGATCTGAGCTGCATACACGCAAAAACATTTTCACATAGCGCAGTCCGAAACGTTCCCGTCAACACTATTTAGGTTATTTTGGAGGGGCTGCTTCCTATTTTGGGGGTCTTTTACCAGACATTGTGATGGAATTACATCTCAAGCCCTGCCACCCAGTGAAACCTACATGGTTTTTATTGATGGAACAGTCCGACTCACACAACTTTGCCTTAGACCTTCTAAGAGGTTTACCAGTACTCATGTGCGGTCGGGTTCAGCTCTGCGTGGAAGCATCATGCAGCCCAATCTATTTCTCGAAGCCCCGATGTGCGGGGACCAAGTCCGAATACGTAAAAAAGTGCGGTTTTCGTTAACTAGTATAAATGGCACAAAATATGAAACCAGTGACCCAGCAGACTGCCGTGTTCATTACTTAAAGATCCATGCAAGGCAAATCCTTGTTGATCCGATTTTGAAAAGAGCAAAGTTTGTTTGTGCTGAGATTTTACGTCCCCGTCAACACTATTTAGGTCATTTTGGAGACGTTGCTTCTGATTGTGAAGGACTTTTACCCGTCAATAGATAAAATGACATCTCAAGCCCTGCCACCAAATGCTACCAAAATGGTTTATATGTAAAGACGGTCCGACTCCTACCACTTTGTGGTTTACCAATACGGTCTGTTTAAGCTCGACGTGGAAGCACCGTGCAGCCCAATCTATTTCTCCAAGCCTCGATGGGCGGGGACGTAAATTAGAGTAGAAGTAGCAGTGGTAGTTGTAGGAGTAGCAGCAGCAGCAGCCCTACCACTCAAAGAAACCGCTGGGGTTTAAAGAGCGGTCTGACTCGCACCACTTTTTCTGGGCAGGCTTAGTCGTGAGCCGTTTCTCAGCAGTTTCAGCTCTGCGCGGAAGCAACAGCAGCCGAATCTAATAAATAACATGGTGAACGATACATTGATTTTTATGAGTGCTGACGCAGATCAACATAGAAAACTCGCGTAAAATACATAATAAACCTAACTTTGTTATAGAATAAAGTAGGTCTCTTGCCAAGAACTGTTTCAACCCCCCCCCCCACCCCCCCCCAAAAAAAAAAAAAATGCACTTCAATATGATAACACCCTTATGAAACGTAAATCGGAGTTTACAAGTGTTAACTTGTCAAAACCTTTACATAAGGAAGAGTAGAACGTTTGTGGTGTTTTTGCCTTCTTTAAAAGAGAAGTGACGCCTTAAAGTCCCCATCGAATGAGGGTGACGGTTTTTAAATGCCATTCGCACCATCGTTTAATACACTGAAAAAATGCCTCAATAATAAATTGAAGGGAAGGCTAATTTGTTTTAATGATATCTTTGTCATATAATTTGGCCATTAAGTAAAGGAACTTAATTCCTTCCAAAATGTTTTGAATACCCAGGTGGGCTAAAATAGACGCTGTTTCATTCCTTCCAGGTATATCTGCTTCATCTCTCTAAACACCACATTACATAGAGCAAACTGGGATTTATAGGGGTATTCACTATTTTGCTTATTTCGGCTCCAGGACATAGGTTGTGGGTACTCGTTATAGCCGCCTCAATGAGGCGGTTCTAGCGAGCACGCACAACCCATGTTTTCGAGTTAAAATAAGAAAACAAGACCTGTCACTGTAAGCGACCAATGCCCCCCACGGGGACAATTTTTATGTCGGTTAAAGTTTTTGTGACGGACAGACAAACAGACAGACAGGGCAAAAACTATATGCCCCCGAGAATCTCAGTCGTAGGGGGGGGGGGGGGGGGTGCAAAAATATCACAAATTTCCCTCAGAAATATTAACATTTTAGAGAAATGAAAGAGAGCTCTTCTATTTCACACAGATGTGTTATCGTTATGTCTGAACAATTAGCAATGTGCATTCCTACAATAATTACACTTTGAGCGGATATGAGTAAAACTGAATATCGTTTGTTTGTTTGATTTGAGGTTTAACGTCCCCGTCAACACTGTATAGGTCATTTTGAAGACGTTACTTCCAATTGTGTGCGATTTCACCCGATCGTACGTTGAGATGAAAGACATCTCAAGCCCTGTCGCCCAATGAAGCCAATAGGGTTTATACGCGCTTTGCCTGGACAGGCGTAGATCCTCTAAGCGATTTTCCAGTATTAATGTGCAGTCAGTTAACGCTCTGCGTGGAAGCATCATGCAGTCCATCTATTTCTTCAAGTCCGGATGGGCGGGGGTCGAAATTGAATATCGTGAAAAATAACTAAATAATGCATGTCAACCAATGAAAGTCTTACAGACCCGGTACTCAATTATAAGCATGTTAGTTAAATGACCCTACTGTCCAGCGGAGGATCACTACTGGTGAGATTAGACCATAGATAATTTGACCAGCCAATGCTAGTGTTAGGAAAAGCAGCATAAACTCCTTAGGTTGGAGACGATTTATGATCGGAGAAAAGCAATCGTTAAAAGCCTTTATTGAGTGTGCAAATTGTATGGCCATTGAAATTGATAATGCTTAATTTTCATTGTAAACAATATCTCAGCAGTTATTGTGAACCCATGAGTTTGGAGTGGTCTATTTCCAATTATAGGGGTGTCAGGGTTTTTTTTGTGTGTAGAAAGTTTTAACAAAAATGTAAGTACGTTAAGCAAAGGGTGTAGACTGAGATCAGACGCCGCGTTGTGCGGCATCTGATCTGGTTCCACACTGTTTGCAAATGACCCAAAAAGGACCGCTAGTCATACATGCGTTAAAGTTTTATATTTCTTCCAAAATTTCTAGTTTAAGGAGAGTAGTTAAATTGTTGCGGAAAGTGTTCATTTGCTTTCCGAAAAGTTCATAAAAACTGAACAGTCATAGAGTGGTCAACTTTTATACCAAGAATGTATATACGGGGGTGTGCATGTTTTTCAGTTTGCAGATAAGTAAGGCGATTCTGACAATATCCGAACAGTTCTAAAGGTGATCTTAATGATTAAATTTTGCTACAGAATAGAACAGAATATATTTTATTTGGTACTGTAGGTCTCCGGACCATAATACAACATATACACACAAACCGACCACAGAGTTACTTTGTTTACGGCAAAGTGACCCAAAATGAGTTGAAAATGAGATTCGCCTTAGTTAATTAAGTTCTTTTTTGTGGGAGTAGGGGTGCGTTACGGCCCTTCAAGATTATTTTAAATAATAATAAAAAACAAAAATAACAAGAATTTCACCACAGGCTATGTTCAGTCTGAGATAGTAGTTCTTGAGAAGTGAACTTGAACATTTGGGTTAGCGCAAATGTTGAGGGATTGTCCAACGGACGAACGAACGGACGGAAAACCGGTCTCCTTTGTCGCGCCCTGCCAATAGCAGGTGCTTGAGAAAAAAAACGAAAGGAAAGTTTAAGTTCAATTTCATAGATTTGCACTGCCATCACGAACATGCCTATATAATTTTGACCCCCTTAACCAATTTGTTTTTTATATATTAAAACTGAGGTTTACAGGGGTAAATATTCTTTTTCTAATTTCTTAGATTGTGGATACTCCTTAGAACTGCCTCGTCGATGCGGTTCTAACGAGTACCCACAATCTATGTTTTGAGACGAAATATCGGATTTTTTTTTATCTGAAAATGTTCATTTTTGGTGCCTAAACTGTCAATATATTTGAATAGGCGCGTTTTCGTAATGCTAAGAAGCGTGACATAGTGCTCAAGCACATACAAAGACTTACAGTCAGGAGAAGAAACTAATAAATAAAGTCTTTTACACATGCAACCTTTTACAGTGAAGACTGTACCATTGATGAGTGACGAATTAAGGTTTTTTTTTTTTTTTTTGTTTTGTTCATAATAAGTGCAATGCAGTTTGCTTAAAATTGTACATCTTTAAAATATATTGAAAATAAGAATATTTTTATATGAAATATAACAAGATGTGGCATTCCTCCGAATGCACCCTATACGTTATAAGTCAAAATAATAAATAAATCCTTTTGCTTGCAGAACTGCGCGTACCCATGTTACAATGCGTGTCTGTAATTAATCATGGGCGTAGTGTTTATGCATCACAGTTGATTTTATTGCACAGGTACTCAGAATTGACCATTAGTTAATTTTATTGGTCAGCTAGTTCCGTGCCAAAGCCCCCCACCCAGTATTTTTTTTTTCTAACTGACAGTTCCAAGGCGGTTCTTCTGTTTTTGTTTTGTTATTATTATGATTATATTGTTATTATTATTGTCTGGAGACCCCACGACCCTTGGTTTGTGAGGCCACTACACCACGGTGTCTTCTGAACACCCTAATCTGTAAAGCCACAATTTATATGAAAAACGGGGTGTCCATATATCACCCCTTATTCTGTCTGATATTTAAGCCCCCGCCCATAGGGGCTTGAAGAAATATATGGGCTGCATGATGCTTCCACGCAGAGCTGAATCCGGCCCGCACACTAGTACTGGTAAACCGCTTGGAGGATCTAAGCCTGTCCAGGAACCGCGGTGCGAGGCGGACCGTCCATGCTAATAAACCCTATTGGTTTCATTGGGCGACAGGGCTTGAGATGTCATTTCATCTCCATGTCGGGTAAAGTCCCACAAACTTTTGGAAGCAACGTCTCCAAAATGACCTTTACAGTGTTGACGGGGACGTTAAACCTCAAATTAAACTGTCTGATATTTAATTGTACGAATTTGAAGTGCTATACAGACTTAGGTATACACCCTTTGTAAATCCACGAGTTTAGAGAAATTAACGAGCAAAAGTTGTTGGACTGTTATCTAGTCCATCAACAACAACAACGACAATAAAATATGACAAGATCGTGAGTTTACAGTTATGATCTGAATAGACCTATACATTATTCTAACATTAAAAATATCCACGGAAAATATTAGGGACGATTGTTTTTTTTTTTTTTTTTTTTTTCATAATTAGTGGATTGCATTAAAGGTGAATGATAGCAAAACTGGAATAAAATTGGTCCTTCTATTATATTTAGCAACTGGTTCCATCAAATAGATTGCAAGCTCAAAAATGTCAAAGTCAGAAATAAAACTCTTCCCATCAAATTAAAAAAAATGAGGAATGCGTCATCGAATATATACATGTATTTACAAGATATGAGGTGTCGATATACAACCTAGTTAAGTGGTATTTTAACCGAAATATCAGGCGCATATATTGCATATATAAAGCCCCGCAATGTCATTTGTAATGGCATCCACCGTTTGACACAGCGATTTCTTTGCTATCTCCAAAAATAGTTACATTTCTAACGAAAATGTGTGATATTCTTCTTCTTCTTATATTCCAAACATATGTTGTGGTTGCTCGTACGGCGATTATAACGAGTTTTTGTTTGTCTGATTTGAGGTTTAACGTCCCCGTCAACACTGTACACGTCATTTTTCAGACGTTCATCACTTGAACAAGTCCGTGATATAAAGACGCCCCCAACCCCACTTCATATAGAGAAAATGGGGGTTTACGGGGTTAAACATTATTTTCCTTATTTCTGCTCCAAGACAGGTTGTGGGTACTAGTTAGAACCGGCTCGATGGGGGCGGTTCTAACAAGCACCCAAAACCTATGTTTGGAGTATAAATAAGAAAAATGTCACAAATTTTCATCAGAAAAAATTGCCTTTTCGAGATTTGAAAATGCAATATAGCACACGGATGTGTTATCGTTTTGTGGGACTTTTACCCGACATTGAGATGAAATTACATCTCGAGCCCTGTCGCACAATGAAACCAATAGAGTTTAAAAACATGGACGGTCCGACACGCACCGCTTTGCCTGGGCAGGCTTAGATCCTCTAGGCTGTTTACCAGTACTCATGTGCGGCCAGTTTCAGCTCTGCGTGGAAGCATCATGCAACCCATCTATTTCTTCAAGCCCCGATGGGCGGGGGCAGGATTATAACGAGTATCCACAACTTATGATAAAGAAACATAATGTATATACCTATAAACCCCTTAATTTTCACTACAGAATGAGATATAAAGGGGTGTCCATTACACGGTCCTGTTATCATGCTGAGCTTTTGGTTCATAAAAACTACAATTTCTACGTTTTCTATGTATTTCCATTAAATTCTGTACACAAGACCTACGTCGGTGAACATACAGCTACTACAGACTGCTACAACTTATATACTTATACAAAATATATACTGATTCTTTTTTTTTTTTTTTTTTTTTTTCATTATTATTATTGGTTCAAAATTTGCCAAAAAATCAAGCCATTTGGTCCCCCATTTATCACTTTATCAGTGGCGTTATTTTCTTTGTTTTTGTTTGTTTGTTTAATATTATTATTGTTTTGTTTTACGGCCCTTTCAAGATAATTTAACTTACATCGAGCCGATCGTTACTCAGAGGTGGGCGAAAAACCGAGTTCCAGGAGAAAAAACTCCACATTACCTTCGGTTGCAGAACTTGGCGTCTAACATGTGACCCGAGCCAGGCTCGAACCACAGCGGTGAGAGTCCTAATGATTAAGAGTCATTATCAACTGTGACGTTATGACAGATGTCGGCCCCCGCCCATAGGGGCTTGAAGAAATATATGGGCTGCATGATGCTTCCACGCAGAGCTGAATCGATCCGGCCCGCACACTAGTACTGGTAAACCGCTTAGAGGATCTAAGCCTGCCAAGGAACCACGGTGCGAGGCGGGACCGTCCATGCTAATAAACCCTATTGGTTTCATTGGGCGACAGGGCTTGAGATGTCATTTCATCTCAATGTCGGGTAAAAGTCCCACACAATTGGAAGCAACGTCTCCAAAATGACCTTTACAGTGTTGACGGGAACATTAAACCTCAAATCAAACAAACGTTATGACAGATGTGTGCCTTGCCTTGAGGTTTACAAGTACATTGGGTAGTTTCATTATATTTTCGTAAGTATGTCATTTATGTAATAAATGACGCATACAAATTATTGTATATAGAAAGTAAAATCGACATAACAATCTATATCCACCAAACTGATGGTGCAAAAGAACTTGCATTTACATCTTTGAATACGCCTTCGCCTTAAACCAGAAAGGTGGGGCGTACAAACCGCCACTAAAGATAAAAAAATCGGTGGCTCTTACATGATGAAAAAATAAAAATAAATAATTCACAACAAACTCAGTGAGTAAAATGTAACAAGTATATGGGTGCTCGTTTGAAATATCCATATCCTAATCAGGAAAATAAGGTTTTCCTACGTAACCCTCTTTGTATTTAAAGTGGAGTTTACAACGGGCCTCCATGGCCTATTTGTTAAGAGCGCTGACTCTTAATCATGAAGTCTCTCACCGCTGTGGTTCGAGCCTACTCGGGTGGAAATGCGAAGTTCTGCAACGGAAGGTCAGGTGGTGTTTCTCCGGGTACTACCGTTTTCACCCACTTCTGATTAACAAATAGCTCGAAATAAGTGAAAATATCTTGAACGGGCCGTAAAACCAACGCAAAAAGTGGGGATTACAAGACCGTTCATAACAAGCGATTCTAACGAATAATAACCATTATACAGGGAATAGCGTGGCTTACAAAGATCTACAGTGTTGACTGTGCTTCTGCTCCGAGTCACAGACTGTGGGTAAACCCAGTAACCTCACTTTCAACAGAAAAGGTTGTGTTTACCAGGTATTTCCACATTTCTGCTCAAAATAGTAACTGTGGCTGTCAGTTAATTAAACTAAGACACTAATCACAATTTTTCGCTAGATCTGGGACCAAGTAAATGTAAATTAGGTCCGTGGCTAGATGTGTGTCTTTTTCAGAGCCTTAAAAGGGTAACAGTGTCTGAAATTAATGATATGCTCGTAACCCTCAGAAACATTAAAACGTCACGACTTTTCGCCTGAAAAATGACATTCATCCCAAACAAGCCTATATAATGTTGGGCCCCTTAAACCCCACTTTTATGTAGTGTACATTATTTTTCTTATTTGCGCTCAAAACATAGAATATTCGTACTCATTGGAACCGCCTTGGCACGGCAGTTCTAAAGAGTACCCACAATGTCTGTTTTAGCACAAATGTGAAAAATATCAGAATTTTGTATTTGGAAATTTTAAGATTTGGTATTAAAATCTCAATATATTTGAAGGCCCCCGCCCATCGGGGCTTGAAGAAATAGAAAGGTGCCATGATGCTTCCACGCAGAGCTGAAACCGACCGCACACGAGTACTGGTAAACCGCTTTGACGATCTAAGCCTGCCCAGGCAAAGCGGTGTGAGTGCTTATAAACCCTACTGGTTTCATTGGGCGACAGGACTTGAGATATCCTTTCATCTCAATGTCGGATAAATGGCGCACAAAATTGGAAGCAACGTCTCCAAAATGACCTATACTGTGTTGACGGGGACGTTAAACCTCAAATCAAACAAACAACCAAACAATATATTTGAATAGGCGTGTTTTGAAGACAAAAACTTTCATGTGTGTGTGTGTGAATTCCGGTTTAACGTCGCTTTCAACAATTTTTCAGTCATATCACGACGGTGTCTGGTTGCGACAGGGAGCTCAACGCTCACTTTTATAGTGCTGCCTCACTGAAGTATCATGTCCCAGACACATTACATGATACCACACCCAGTCACATTATCCTGACACTGGGTCGACCAGTCCTAGCTCTACCCCGTAAATCTGAGTGCCAAGCGAGGAGCAGCTAGTACCATTTTTAACGACTTTGGTATGTCGCGGCCCGGGATCGAACCCGACCAAAACTTTCATCATGTTTACAAGTCCATATAATGAGCATTCTTGTAAGCCCACCTTCTATAGGGAAATGTCTGTTTTAATGAGTACAATGGTTTCCGTCTTAATATTTAGTGCGTGGGTAGTCATTAGAACCGCCTCAACGAGGCGGTACATGTACATGAACAAAGGCACACCTAAAGTCTATATCCAGAAAAGAAAAAAAAAAAAAGAAAGAAAATGAAACAAATTATTTGAAGAGATATGAAATACAATATTACAGTAGTGGTTTGCATCTGTAAATTTCCTTCTATTCAGATTTTATTAGACATCTGATATTTGTCGGTTATGTAGTTTTCACGCAGCGATAGCGTCTCCCAAATGGCAATTAAGCCACGTTTACCGTAATCTGACCCCCTTCCAACCTGCAAATATGTTACATGTATAAATAATAATGACCTGAGAGTAGCATTCCGAACTTTGTCCAAAATACCGCAAAATTCGAGAAGTACATGTATGTTTGTGAGACAACAAAAATATTTATGATAGACTGCATCGTAATTCTACGGTTATTTTTCTTCAGTCTGTTTGATTTGTTTTGTTTGATTAGAGGTTAACGTCTCGGTCAACTCTATAAAGGTCATTTTGGAGACGTTGCTCCCCATTTTGTGGGATTTTTACCTGACATTGAGATGAAATGACATCTCAAGCCCTGCCGCCCAATGAAACCAATAGGGTTAATAAGCATGGACGGGCCGATTCGCACCGCTTTGCCTGGGTAGGCTTAGTTCCTCTAAGCGGTTTACCACAACTCGTGTGCGGGTCGGTTTAAGCTCTAGGTTGAAGCATCATGCAGCCGATTCTTCAGTCCAGATTCTCTACGTTTATAAGCATTAGGCTTAAACATTGAGTGCACAACGTGCTTCTTCTTCTTCTTCTTCTTACCCTTCTTCTTCTTCTTCTTCTTCACCCGCTTTTGAAGTCAAATTACTAAACGCACTGGATGGTCGATTGTCCCTGCGTTTAGGCTGGAAAAGGGATCCTAAGCTTGAACCCAATTCGCTGAACCCTTAATTCGATCAGAGGAGATTCTGATGAACCGCCGTATTCGATTGCGACTGATCCCAGCTTTTGTGAGAATAGTTCCCACCCTGGTCTTACAGTGTTTCTAGCTTAAGATTTTAGAGAATTTAATTTTATGTAATGCTTGTTGGTGCCTGATGCTCTGTCTCTGGTCGGGCCCATCGGAGTCTAAATGTAGTATTTCTTTTGCTCCAGCATTTCAGTTTCTTCTTACTGTTGAGTACTCAACGTTGTTTCGTCTCTGTGGTTGTTCTCGGAGATGTTGCACTGATGCGTTAGGTGGCATTCATGCGGATTGTTAAATCGCATTGCGGGCGCGTAAAATCGATTTAAGGCCCCGCGGTGCGTCTGTTTTGTTCTTATACTTCATCGGCATGTGTATGTCGCTGGTGTCGTTTTGGTTTTGGATAGCTGATTGCCCTTGTTCACAGCCGGCCAACCGGGGTTCGTCCGTTGGTTAATATTTCAGTTGTTCTGTGCTGTATTTGACTAATGCTGTGGTCACAAAGATCGGCCGCTATCCGGGGATAGGGGGTAATCGTGAGTACACCGCTGGTTTTGGCATTTTTTTTTTCTGACATCGGACAACACCGGTCAAAAAATTTGTCACACATCATTTACATAAATGGCACCGTCCGGAGGCCGTGCGGAGGCCGTCCGAAAACCGCCTCGTAATCGTACGGCATCTGTTTCCAAAGAGAAATCTTTTGGGGGCCGGCGAGGCAGTGAATACCGACCGAACATCTAATACTAATCGGCAGATTATCCTACGATGTCCGAGTGATAACCGGCCTATTCACCGGACATCGTACGAATATCGCCCGAGTATCCTACGGACAACGAACGATGCTTGTACCAGGCCTGGCCGAATGTCGGGCGATTGCCGGGCGGTGTGATGGAAACGCGCTATAATGATGTACAAGGCGACTGATGGGGGTTTATATATTCCGCCCGATGTCCGATTCTAGCCGGCCGGTGACCGGACGATGTTTGTAACATATCTGGTCCACACCGGTTCAAGCCGATCGGACATCGATGGGTTACTTTCCAATGTGTAAACAGACATCGGCCGGATATCGGCCCATGTCCGGTCCCAAAAATTTCTCCTCTGAGGCTACATACACCGGCCGATTACCCCTCGACTCCCGACCGGATATCGGACGATACTTAAACGATGTGTGAAGGATATGTGGCCAATTATGAAAATGTACGGGACACCGGAGAAATTTTAACTTCAAGTTAAAACTCTTCGGGCACCTCTCCGATGCTGCCTGAGAGCCCCGCCACCGGCCGGCCATGTCTGGAGTCCGGCCGGGGACCAGGCCAAAATGGCTAAAAATCAATCCGGGGGTGTACATCCTAAGCCTAATCGGAAGGGATTGTGACCAAAGCATAAACCATGACAGAAGTAAGGGCGAGGATTGCGGCATTTAAGCCCCGCAGTGGCATTCTGTTCACTGACCGTTCCCATGCGGTTCTTCTGTCGCGGTTTACTTTTTGTTATGGTTTGTCTTTGAGTGTGTGTTTTGCATGCATTTTTTTTTTTTTTTTTTTTTTTTTTGGTTAGCCAATTGGCTATTTTGTGGGAAAGTGACTGTCCTTTTGGCTTTCCGCTATTGGTGTTTCCATTAGGGTCTAGTTATTTCATGTTTTTTTTTTTTTTTTTGTTTTTTTTTCAAGGGATCTGTGGGTTAATTGCATCGATTCCTGATCACTGCCTTCACTTCTATTTAATAGAAGCCTCCGTGGTGCAGTGGTTACGCTACTCGCCTTGTAAACCAGGGATCGCAGGATCCATCCCGGGCTTCTCCAGACTTTCGAATGAGTGTTTAAAACCGAGGTCCCGTCTCCGTATGACCTTAGCTGTTGATGGGACGTAAAACTCAAACACTCACTCACTTCTATTTATTAATGATTGTTTTGATTGCAGTTAGTACAGTCCTGGAATTTCATTTTGGAATGGTCTAAAAATTAAAATTCAGTTTTTGAAATAGATGACGGTATGTCTATGGTTGTTTGAAATCGATGACACTATTCCTACACAGAATATACAATCTTCCGTTTTAAATTATCCGTTTTGATTCCAGTCCATGTTATATCTTGCCTCTCGGAACAGCAAGAAAAGTTTTCCCTACGGGCCTCCGTGGCCTAGTGGATAAGAGCGCTGACTCTTAGTCAGTAGGTCTCTCACCGCCGTAGGTTCGAGCCTCGCTCGGGCCACGTGTGAGACGCCAAGTTCTGCAACGGAAGGTCAGGTGGTTTTTCTCCGGGTACTCCGGTTTTCGCCCACCTTTGATTAACGATCGGCTCGATATGAGTGAAATAATCTTGAAAGGGCCGTAAAACCCAAACCAAAAAAAAAAAAAAAAAAAAAGTAATCCCTTACAACCCTGAAACCCGGTCCAGATACTTATGCAAACAGTGTAAATCCTGACGTGATGGCTCTGAGCAATCTAATCGGGATATATATTGCGTACCATAAAATGGGCGTACCCATCCAACTTCATTGATGGAAGAGTGCACTCGTGAATCTCACGGGTGGGCGGATTTGAGGGTAAAGAAATCAAAGCATTGGCAGCACTGTTTGACCGATTGACTCAGAGCGCTGGTTGTGTACGCTGGCCTTGGACTTAGACTTTTTCGGTATACCCTTCGGTTCTTATTCCTAATGCAGACAGTATAGACCCTGATCAGACGCCACATTATGTGACGTCTGATCTGGTCTACACTGTTTGCCAAACCAAACACATGATTCCAGTCCAGATTTTACAGATAACTCTCTTACATGTACGCAGCCATCTGACGTCATAGTGGAACACATAACACGGCTTGTTTTAGGTCGATTGGATTGTCAATCGACCTTTAGGTCGATTGGATTGTCAATCGACCCTAAGTTGCTAAGCCGAAAAGCTTTTCCGTGCTAAAGTACACGTGGCTATCACAGTCTTGTCGGAATAACTATTTTATCGAAAATATTCGCAGTGAGATCAGAGTGTTGCGTAAGATAGTTATATTGGAATCAAAGGTTTGGCTTGGCAAAAAATGTAGACCAAGACCAGACGCCACAGAACGCGGCATTTGATCAAGATACACACTAATTGCTTAAAGCAACATATTTTTAAGGTTAAAATAAACATTGACCCAAAATTATTATAAGCATAGACCAAGTTACTATTTATGATTTGAAAGAAATCCAATTAACCTATTTATAGACTAAGGTATTACTAATTAAATGCATAAGAACACAGAACACGTTTTTCTTTTCTTTTCATTGTTTAACTGCAGTTCTGTTCCGAAGTTAGCAGACATATGTGCGAGCTTTTACGTCTCTTACCAGACTGAAATATCATGCGGGTAGAAGTTGTATGGATACTAATGCCTAGAAGGGACATGCGATTTGCGAACAAGATAATATCTTCTACGCACAACTTAATATCTCGAGCGCACAAGATCTTGTGCGGACAGCATTATATTTTGTGAACACAACTTATTAGCTTGTTTGTACAAGATAATATCTTTAATCATGGTCTTTGGTTCCTCGGGGCTTTTTAAACAATAAACATTGAAAATCGGTGTTTTCTCGGGATTTAAGTATGGATTTCTTCGTTCATACGCATTATAGGATTGAAATATCGCTGTATGGTCGAATATCAAAATTGCAATGTGTCCGAATCATTTTGTCCCCTAAAGGGTTTCCTGGGAGGTTCTTCTGTCGTGGTTTATTAAAGTCAGTATAGTTCGTTTTTGAATAAAAAAAAATCCTGGTTGATAGTTATATCCCGATTGTGTGCCGCGGTTGATATTCGTATGTGGTAACATTTTTCACCATCACCTTCTCATACGCGATCTTCGTAAAATATATTATAAAACAGATATTAATCTACGTATAAAAAGGGAGAAGGCAGTCAACTCTTATTTTTCTTTTTACTAAAAATATGTGTTTTGAATTGATACGGGATGACTAAAATCAACCCTTACATAACGATGCATGTGAATATAAAATGTGAGGTGAGAAGAGTTGGATATTTTAGTTAGTCTTAAAACAGTGAGCTACTTTTGCTTTATATCATCCTGAAACGGTGGATCTACAATTTATATAAGATACGGGGTGTTTCAATTTCACCATTTTTATACCCCAATCACAAAGTGGGGAGGGGCATATAGGTTTGCCCTTGTCCGTATTATATACGTACGTACGTCGGTACGTCACATTTTGTAGTAATATTCCTGCCTCCGCAACTCCTCCTACAGTATTTGATGCAGGGCATTGAAACTTGCAACACTTTTAAGACACACTGGACATGTGCATAAAGGAAACAGGATCCCGATCCAGCCCCTTATTTTAGAATTATGTTCCCTTGAAAAACTTAATCATTTTGTAGACTGGGAGGTTAAATAGTAAAGTTCGTGTCTCCGCAACTCCTCCTACAGTATTTGATGCAGGGCATTGGAACTTGCAACACAGTTCAGACATGCATTGAACATGTGCATAAAAGAAACAGGATTCTAATCCCCGCCTAATTGCAGAATTTTGTCCCCAAGAACGACACTTATTTTGGCCATATCAGGATGTTAAATATATTGTGCTGTTCGTGTCCCCACGACTCCACCTACAGTATTTGATGCAGGACACTGAAACTTGTAACACAGTTCAGACATGCAATGAACATGTGCATAAAGGAAAGCCTGGGAAGGCTTTGTTCTTCTAAGTCATGTGATGTGTGGGGCTTATGTCCAAAAACATCTAAGGTCATACGGAGACTGGACCTCGGTTTAAAGTCTCGTAAAATGTTAATGCAAATTTAGATTGGACGACATGGCATGTTTGTTTCTTTTTGGGTATCAATAGCCTAGACAACACTATCCAGGATCCGAGGTTATAATTTTTTTATCTCACCTGAGCATGAAATTGGTCCTGCTCACAAATTTTAAAATGCCAACATTGTTGGCATTTTAAAATTTGTGAGCAGGACACATGTCATTCTCTGCTATCTGAGAAAGGAAAATCGCTTAACTTCTTAGTATTTTAATTTTTATGAGCACCACAAGTTTCATGCTCAGCTGAGTTGAGCATAAAAAAGTTTTATAACCTGGGAGCCAGGTCACCTTCTTCCTGAGCAGGCTTTTGTCAAACTGTACATACATTATATATATTTCATAGTCGTTTAGGTGTGCTGATGAAGCGTAAAGTAGCTAGTCTACCCCTCCCCCGCCCTCACCCACACAAAAAACATAATAATCATAAAATACAATAAAATAAAAATGAAAACTTCACATATTTCAGTTGGTGTTTTGTTTGTTTCGGTTGAGCTTTAACCTCCCAACACTAGTTAGGTCTTTTTGAGACGCTCTTCCAGTTTCGTAGGACTCACCGGATATTGGGATGAAATGACTTCTCGAGCCCTGCTGCCCAAACAGGCTGTTCACATGCAACGTCAAAACTTATTTTCTCTGAGAAATAGTAATAAAAAGAAAGAAAATAAAATATATTTGAAACTGACGCCGGCAAACGTCCTGATTGGCAGTTAAAGGGGATAAACCAACATTTGAAACCTCATATTTCTTTCCCGTAAATTCGTACAGTAAAGGACAGATGAATTGGCATGCCATTTGAAATTATACCCTTTAATATTAGAGACGAAGACAGCATTTGAAAAATCTTGCCCGCCCGCTAAGGTGTAGTCACCCATATCCTATGTTTGAGACCAAAAATAAGGAAAATAAGGTATTGGTATTCCCATGCAAACTCTCCTTGTACTTAAAGTGGGGTTAACAACGGGCCCCATAGTCTTTGGGGTAAAAGCGATAACTCCTAATGTCGGAGTCTCATAACTCTGCGGTTCGATCCTAACTCGGGTCACGCGAAATGTCAACGGAAGGTCAGGTGGTGTTTCTACGGGTACTCCGGTTTTTGCCCACTTCTGATAAACGATGGCTTCGCAATAAATGAAATATATTGAAAGGGCCATAAAACCAAATCAAAAGTGGGATTTATAAGGTCGTTCACAACTGAGGCAATTCTTACGCGTACCTACAACCATTATATAGGGAATAGCGGAATTTACGAAGATATACAGTATTGCTCGTATTTCTGTCGATAAACCCCATCATGTAGATAAAGTTGGATTTACCAGGGCTTTATAAAGGCCTCAAAGGGCAGCAGTGTCTCAAATGGATGAATTATTCGTTACCCTAGACAAATGTGAAAAATATCAGAAAATTTGTATCTGAAAATTTTTATTTTGCGTGGAAAAATATTTGGACAAGCCTGCTTTCGTTATGGTAGAAAAAAATGAAGCTTTACTTTCCTGAAGAAGCCCAAAGCTCTCATCGTCTTTACAAGCCCATACGATGAACTATCTTATAAACACCACTTTATATAGGTAAATCTTTCGATAAAATGGGTACCAATAGTATCCGTTTCGTTCTAAAAATATTGAGCGTGGGTAGTTGTTAGAACCGCCTCATTGAGGCAAACGTCTATATCCAGAAAAGAAAAATAAAACTAAAGCGATTCGTTTGAAGAGATATGAAATGCAACATCATAGCTACGAATGTCGTTATGGATTGCATTGGTATCCAGAACAGATTTCCTTTATACGGATGTGCGATAGAGATTAATGGATTAGTTGTCTTATACTTAGGTTCTTTTCTGATATCGGTCGGTAGTGCAGTTCTCAGCTACATGTAATGATCAGGTGCAGCGATAACGTCTCCCAAATGGCAATTATCCCATCAGTTACCTACAAATAAGTTACAATGACATGATCTGAGATTACCATGAAAACCGAGAAGTGCATATGTTTGCGATGCTACAAAAAATGCTGTGTTTTCTTCTTCTTTTTCTTTTTTTTTTTTTCTTCTTCTTCTTCTTCTTCTTCTTCTTCTTCTTCTTCTTCTTCTTCTTCTTCTTCTTCTTCTTCTGCTTAGAAGCCTCCGGGGTGCAGTGGTTACGCTACTCGCCTTGTAAACCAGGGATCGCAGGATCGATCCCGGGCTTCTCAAGACTTTCGGATGAGTCTTTAAACCGAGGTCCCGTCTCCGTATGACCTTAGCTGTTGGTGGGACGTAAAACTAAAACTCACTCACTCACACTCTTCTTCTTCTTCATTTGAAGTCAAATTACTTAACGCACTGGTTGGTCGATTGTCCCCGAGTTTAGCAAGAGCTTGAACCCATTTCGTTGAACCCTTCTAAAGCTTTACTTTATGCGAACATATTAGAACCTGATCAGCCGCCGCATTCGACTGATCCCGAGCAATTATTCCCGGTCGTTCAGTGTTTCTAGCTTAGACATTCTCGCAGAGAGAGATAGAGAGAGAGAGAGAGAACGTAAACGAGTGCGTATAAATGGCCTTGTTTATCCCACTGTATACTGAGTATTGTGAGTACTCAATGAGATGGTGCCAACTTGGCGAGCACCCACAATATATGCTAGGAACATAAATAAGTATTATCCCACTGTATACTGAGTACAAAAGGATATATTTTCTATTTCTACCAATTGTTAATTGTGAGTACTCAGTAAGGCGGCTCATACAAGCAGGTCCAGCACCTACAACTTTTGTTAGAGTAAAAGGAAAGTATCTCAATATTTCACCAGAAAAACGTTTTTGAACTATGCAGGATTTGTTATCGTTACAAGAGAGAGAGAGAGAGAGAGAGAGAGAGAGAGAGAGAGAGAGAGAGAGAGAGAGAGAGAGAGAGAAAGAGAGCATGAGGGAGAACATGTCCGTGTAGTAAGTACCTCTCTAAACACCCCTTCATATAGAGAAAACTGGGATATACAAGGATATGTATCATTATGACGCGATTATAACGAGCATATAATCTATGTTTGGAGAAAAAAAAAAGAAAAATATCACGCTTTTTATCAGAAAAGTCACCCATTTTCGAGTGATTAAAGAATGCACTACGTCGCACGGATGTATAATCGTAAGAGAGAGAGAGAGAGAGAGAGAGAGAGAGAGAGAGAGAGAGAGAGAGAGAGAGAGAGAGAGAGAGAGAGAGAGAGAGAGAGAGAGAGAGAGAGTTTGCTTTATATCCCTTAGTTATGTGTTAGGAATGTCAATACTAGAACTAGAAGCATCAGCTAAAATGAAAGATGGAATTTACAAGTGAAAATGTTATTTCCCTTCTTTGTTCCAAGCGATGATCTCAACCGTGAGGCGTCACTTTTGCAGATACTAAGAGCAAAATTACAGAACTGTAACAATTATGTTCAAATTTTGACAAGTTTTAAACCCCCATCAGTTCACCCGACAGTTCTGCGAGTGCTTTGATTATGCGGGGAATGTGCTCTACCACCTAAGGTAGGTTGCATTACGCTAATAGTTCGGTCTTCGAGACCGCTTATAGATATATGGGTCTGATAAAAGTGTATATATGTACGTCTGGTATAAGTGTACATGTTTTGATTTGATTGTTTGTTGATTTGAGGTAAAACGTCCCCGCCAACACCGTAAAGGTCATTTTGGAGACATTGCTTCCAATTTAGTGGGACTTTTACCGACATTGAAATGAAATGACATTTCAAGCCCTGTCACCCAATGAAACCAATAGGGTTTATAAGCATGGACGGTCCGACTCGTACGCAACGCTTTGCCCGGCAGGCTTAGACCCCCAAGCGGCGGTTCACCAGTACTCGTGCGCGGGTCGGAATCAGCTCTGCGTGGAAGCATCATGCAGCCCATATATTTCTCTTCAAGCTCCGAGGGGCGCGACGAGGGGGGTGGGGGGGGGTGGGGGGGGCAAGTGTACATTTCAATTTACAATTTAAACTAAGTACAAAGCGAATGTGGATGACATGTCACGCCGACGGCCCATCATGCAGACACGCCTATAAAATTTTGATCCCCTTAAACCCCACTTTTATATACTCAAACTGAGTTTACCGTGGTATACATTATTTTACACGGCCCCCGCCCATCGGGACTTGAATAGATAGATGGGCTGCACGATGCTTCCACGCAGAGCTGAAACTGACCCGCACATGAGTACTGGCAATACGCTTAGAGGATCTAAGCATGCCCAGGTAAATTGGTGCGAGTCGGACCGTCCAAGCTTATAAACCCTATTGATTTCATTGGGCGACAGGGCTTGAGACGTCATTTCATCTCAATGTCGGGTAAAAGTCCCACAAAATTGGAAGCAACGTCTCCAAAATGACCTATACAGTGTTGACGGGGACGTTAAACCACAAATCAAACAAAACAAACATTATTTTACACATTGTGAGGAATCGCAGGATTTTATCTGAAACAAAATGGTGGTTAAATTTTGCCAATGTATTTAAATATTAGGCGTGTGTTCGTTGTGTATATTTTTATAATTCCCCTTAATAGTTAGTAAAGTTCGAGTGAGCCTGCACATAAATTTAACATTTCGATTAAAAAAAAAAAAAAAAAAAAAAACACGTTTACTTCGTTATTTTTATCTATAGCCTTGCTTTTACGGTCCTTTCAAGACTATTTCACTTTTTCCACCCGAATCTTCATCAAAGGTGGGCGAAAACCGGATGCCTAAAGAAAAACAACCTTAACTTCCGATACAGAACTTTTCGCCCCCCCCCCCCCTCAACTGCCCCTGTCATGGACTACAATGGTACCGTTCATACCTGTACAACCACCATTGTTAGATTATTCAGACGACTCATTATGTATTTCCTTATTTCAAATGTGTATCCTCGTTAGAACCGCCACAGTCAGTACCCAAAACCTACGCTTCAGAGCACAAACAAGGAAACTCACAGGCCATATAAAGATTTAAGTGGTTTTAGAATTGAAGAAAGATAATAATCAGATATGAAATCGAAATAAACGCAGGGTACATGTAATTATTTTGAGTAAAATTTAACCCATTTGTACCAGAAACCCCAAAACGGTTATCCTGGCAAACAGTGCAGACCCAGATCAGACATCACAGAACGCGGCGTCTGATCAGGGCCTCCGCAGTTTGCTTAAAGTTCAGTCATTTTCAAAATATTTTTTGAAGAAAACACAACCTGTCACCCCTAAATTTTGAAATGGACTCCTGCTATATATAAGGAGGAAGATTCCATTGGGTACTAAAAGGGGCTAAAGCAAATAATAATTATGATCGATGTAACGGTCTATTTCCCTGTTCTTGTTTTCATTTTTCGGAGACACTGTAATATTTTGAGGTAGGATGACAAGTTCTGCAACGGGTTGGCAAGTATTTTTTCTCCAATACTCCGGTTTGCGGCCAACTCCAATTAATGATCAGCTCAAGTCAAATAGTATAAAAATGCCAAAAATCCAAAACCATCACAAAAGTTGTAAACGCACTGCATAATTACGTTTCGAAGGAGAACATTTTCCAAACTGTTATCTTTTGCTGCGCAATGTGGCCGTCAGAACAAGAAATCGATACCACCCACAGCTAAATGAGTTTTGTTGTCGGGTGTTATATATACTACAGGTACGTTTACGAGGTGATATATATTCTTATCTTGAAGTTAAATACGCTCTTGTGCTAACCGACACAAGGGAGACTACCGCGAAACCCCATATATATATAATCGCTACAAAACCGTGTTGCTAGCCAACAACCTAGGGAAAGTAAACTCGATGCCCTGAATCCACTGCAGGGCATGAGAAAATGCGGGGTGGTATGAACACCCCGCAATTTTTTCACACCCCACAAAAAAGGTTTTATATAGAAAAACACCCCGTATCTGGCAACTTTCTTAGTATATATATATATATATATATATATATATATATATATATATATATATATATATATATATATATATATATATATATATATATATATATATATATATATATATATATATATATATATATATATATATATATATATATTGCATGGCTTCATATGAGGCGGAGCAAAATAACAGTACGTGCATTAGAAGTGGGGTGGGGGTGGGGTGGGTGTCGTCCCCGAACGGGGGTTAAGGAGCCAGATCCCTTTATGGGGGCCCAATGGGTGAAGTCTCCCATTCTCACCCCCTCGAGCAGAAATGAAAAATATAACAGTTCATGAGCTCTCCGAGGCCATTTCTACCCTTTTTCCACGGATCCAATGTGTACGCACCTGCGTATGTGCATACATTGCAGCTACGCCCCTATAAAGTACATTATGATGACACTTGATTCAGGAATCTTTTCTTTTTATTCCAGTTTCTCCATTTTAATGGGTATTTGCTAAAATTGCCCTATTGTGGAGACCAGTACAAGAACCCACAATGTATGTTCAAATAATAAATAAAACAAACATCCTCAAACTATCCCTAGCACTTGCCCTTATCTGAAGATATGCATTTGTCACTGTTCGAAAATTTTGATTGTCTTTGCCCATGGCCGTAGACAATTTTTAGTAAATCAGTTGCTCTAATCGACATTTTCGAAGCAAGTGCTCCCTTATTGCAGTCGCAAGTAACAAAGAAAAAGCCGCTTTTTGAATATCATAGATACGGAAACATGGTAAGTATTGATATTTGAACCATCTGCTTACAATACAGTAAAATTCCTATATTAAGACCACTTTTGGGACTGTTTAAAAGTGGTCTTTTAGAATCACTTTTGAAGAGTGCCAAGGTCGTCTCTGACCAGAGGACACTGTATGCAGAAAACACAAAGAAAGAATAACGGAAACCTATTGAATAAGCTTTCAAAAGCGGAATTAGTCTTAATTTTAGGTGGTCTTAATAGCGGCATTTCACTGCACATGCTTTAAGATCTTAATAAATTATACTAAGTCATGCCATTAAATAGAGTTTCTTTGGTTGTTTTGATCAATTACGGTGAACTAATCCACATGTGTTCTAAGGCTTACAAGTAAAAAACGAGTGAGCGATCAAAGATGTTCCCATTCCCCTCAAGAATTTTACTGCCTTCCTTTGCAAATTATTTATATAATTAGGGGATAACTGTACTGCAAATTGTCATTTTGGGAGGTTAAATAGGCGGTTTTGCGGCCGGAAATTTCGTTTTACGGCAACAGCGGAGCCATAAAACAAAATTTGCGACCATAAGACCGAAGGTTTTCCTTCTCAGATGACGATTCCCGATACATTTATCCCCATTCTTATGCACTCATTTGGTTGTTTTGTTCAAAATTGTAATATTTTGCAAAAATCGGCAAGCGCCGTGACCTGTGTGCCAATGAAAAGCTACGTTACGTCACAAATTCTTTACATTATCCAGTCAGACGCCGCGTTACATTCATAAGTGAATTAGACATTACCATAACGCACCCGTGCGATACAGCACATTTGTCATATCTCTAAAATGGCTACTTTTCTGATGAAAATCAGTGATATTTTTCTTATTTTTACTGCAAACAAAGGTTGTGCGTGCTCGTTAGAACCACCTCAATGAGGTGGTTCTAACGAGTACCCACAACCTATGTCTTGGAGCAGAAATAAGAAAAGTAGTGTATACAATATTACAATTTTACCGGCCCCGATAGCTCAGTGGTAGGGCGTCCGCTTAGGGAATGGGAGGCCCCGGGTACGAACCCCGGCCCCGCCATACCAAAGGCGTGAAAAATGGTACTAGGAGCTCCCTTGGCTGACGCAATCATTATCAGGGGTAGTCCTAGGAAGATAAATGAAAGCAGCTAAGTATTTGTTAGAGGATACTTTGTTTGTCGCAAAAAAGCTCTACAGAGCTTATGTTATTTGTTTCGAATATGCGACGTTAAATAAACCTTCTTTATCTTTATCTTTATACCCTCGTAAACCCCAGTTGTCTCTATAAAAAGTGGGATTTAGGGGGTTGTTCATTTCACGGACCGGTCACTTGAGAATTGGCGTTGTCGCAGAAGGCGTCTTAATCTGTCTGGTGATTGACCGTATTTTTTTTTTTTTTTTTTTTTTTTTTGAGGGGGGGGGGGTATAATATTTTGACTATGCTGTATACTTAGTATCAGGTACTATTTTCCCACAGCTTTCAATAAACTTTACATCGATTTGCCTTCCCTGTGGGTATGCAATACAACACAAAGTAGGTAACATAAACTTATCAATTTTTAATGATCAAAAATCATTCCATTCAGTCTACAAACATTTCGTTTTATCAAAAACAGATGATTTTCTTTACGCAGTCGCTATGGCGACTAACCCGTCCCCAAAATGGCAAGTCTTCGATAATTTAAATTTTGTTTGTTTGTTTGTTTGATTTGAGGATTAACGTCCCCGACAGCACTGTACAGGTCATTTTGGAAACGTTGCTTCTAATTTTGTGGGACTTTTACCCGACATTGGCATGTAATGACATTTCAAGCCCTGTCGCTCAATGAAACCAACAGGGTTTTTAAGCATGGACGGTCTGACTCGCACCGCTTTGTCTGAGCAGGCTTAGATCCTCTAAGTGGGTTACCAGTACTCGTTGTCAGTGGGTTTCAGCTCTGCGTGGAAGCATCATGCAGCTAATCTATTTCTTCAAGCCCCAGTGCGTTTAGACAGGTTTAAGGGCCATGTGCACACCTGACACATTTTTTCCGCCATGTTTAAAAGGGAGATAAGTTTCGAGACTTCCTGATCGCTTTTCTATAAACCCTATCACACTGAAAAAAGGCAAGAATTTGCTCCTCAGGAACAAATGCTTTTCCTTAAGAGTTGACCCCTATTGACATGGGAGACAAAAATATTTTTGCAGAAGTTGCCTCCCATGAAGGTGTTCCCATTCCTCTCAAACGTAATGTTTGATTTGAGGTTTAACGTCCCCGCCAACACTGTTAAGACAATTTTGGAAACGTTGCTGCTAACTTTGTGCCACTTTTCCCCGGCATTGAGCCATGATGACATCTCAAGATCTGCCATCCAAATAAACCAAAAGGTTTTATATGCATGAGCGGTCCGGCTCGCGCCACTTCGCCTGGGCAGGTTTAGACGTTCTAAGCGGTTTACGGCCATTACCCACGAGCGCGGTTGGTTTCACTTTTCAGCTCTGCATGGAAGCACCGTGCAGCCCAATCTATTTCTCTAAGCCCAGATGGGCGGGGCCGCCAAAGTTGTCTGGTACACTGCCTGTTCTATTCGACCGTTGGTAATCGCTGAAATAACAACCACTTGAGTGCCCCGTTTAACCGTTTTTATACCAAATGGAATCTTCCTCTTTATATATAGCAGGTGTCCATTTCAAAATTTAGGGGTGTTAAGTGTTGTTTTCATGAAAATGACTGAACTTTTAGCAAACAGTGTAGGCCTGATCAGACGACGCGTTCTGGGGCGTCTGATCTGGGCCTGCACTGTTTGTCATGGTACCCGTTTTGGGGGTTCTGGTACAAAATGGTTTAAAGTATATATCTTTGCTGAACTCTTTCTGTTTGTTCTGTATAGTACGAGCCTGTCATAACCCCTGGGAATGAACTGAACGTACACCACGTTATAATCTACCGTTGCCAAGGAATCAATGCGAGCTTCGACGGCGCTGAGGGCCATTGCTACAGACGGGACCGACCACTTCCACAGTGTTATGATGTCGTAATTGCCTGGGCCATAGGCGGCGAAGTAAGATCGAAGTTTCTTTTATAACTGGACCGGGGCACAGCATTTCCTACACACTTACATGTGCGCCCAGCGAAGAATTAGATCAGCCTGCGCATCCATATAGTCTAACCAGAGACTTTTGTTGTTGCATTGAGGAGGATTGGGACCTTAGCTATTCTTACATCGCACAGCGAAGACTCTGATCAGACTGCGCGGATGCGCAGGCTGATCTGAGTCTTCGTTGGGCGCACATGGCTTATTGTAGGTTTTGTCGTGCGCTGACTCATATGATAATGAGATTACCAGGCTCATGAATTTTGATATCAAGTTTATCAGGCAAGGCTTCGAGAACGCTAGTAGAATCGCGAGGCTTACCGAGCGATTCTACACGCGTTGCTTCGAAAACGCTAGGAGAATCGCGAGGCTTGCCGACCGATTCTATTCCCGTTCTCGCAGCCCAGCCTGATAAATTTGATATCAAATGACACGAATCTGGTATTCTATTTATCAGTTAATCCCATTGTACACCGTTACATTTTTGCACATTTTTCAAGCAGTCCAGTTCACAGAAGTGCAATATCAGATTGACCTGATAAACCTCACTGAGATGGCATAAAATATTACAATGCAATTAATATATGGGGTAACTGATAAAATGGAATCTTCCACCTAGTAAGTTTGGAGTGCTCCATTTCCAGTTAAAGGGGTGTCAGGTTTGTTCGTGTTTGTGGCAAATATTACAGAAATGAATGTTTTTTAAGCAAACAGTGTATACCCAGATCAGACGCCGCGTTCTGCGGCGTCTGATCTGTGCCTGCACAGTTTGTCAATGTCCCAGAAAGGGTCGATAGGCATATATGGGTTAATTTCGAACCTGCTCAAACTGTAACACATGGTTTGCTTTTCTCAAAAGCGAAATAACTCAACGCCTTAATGGAGATGGGAAACTTTCCATCAGTTTAGGTCAGTGTGAGTTGAAAAAAGCTGTCCACCTGGTCTGACTGAATGATGCTTTTACTTATGGTTTACGAAAGCACGCCTATTCAAATACATTGTAAATTCTAACGCCCCCCCAAAAAAACGAAAAGTTAAAGACGTATCGAGTACCCACAATTATACTTGTGCGCAGAAATAAGAAAAATTTCGATGCCTCTGTTAAGTTCAGTTTTTCTGTATAAAAGTGGGGTTAAAGGGGTCAAAAATATATAGGCGTGTTTGCGGTGGGGGAGGGGGGGGGGGGGCGCATCCAAGGCACACTGTTTACATGTCCCCTTATCGATAAGTAAATAGATAAATATAGTTTAAATACTGGTCCACAGGCCTCCGTGGCCTAGTGGTTAAGAGCGCTGACTCTTGATCATTAGATTTCTCACCGCTGTGGTTCCGAGCCTCCCTCGGGTCATATGTGAGACGCCAAGTCTGCAACGGAAGGTCAGGTGGTTTTTCTCCGGGTACTCCGGATTTCGCCCACCACTGATTAACGATCGGCTCGATATGAGTGAAATAATCTTGAAAGGGCCGTAAAACCAAAAATAAAAATAAATAAATACTGGTCCATTCACGGTTGTTAAAAATTAACACATCCTGCTGTTCACGACAACCACTATCTTTGCAAACAATGTAGATCCGCATATCAGATGCCATCTGATCATGATCTACACTGTTGGTTACCGGCCCCGATAGCTCAGTTGGTAGAGTGTCAGCTCCGGGGAACGGGAGGTCACGGGTTTGATCCCGGGTCGCGACATACCAAAGTCGTTAAGAATGGTACTAGCTGTTCCTTGCTTGGCACCCAGATTTACGGGTTAGAGCTAGGACTGGTCGACCCAGTGTCAGGATAATGTGACTGGGTGTGGTATCATGTAATGTGTCTGGGGCATGATACTTCAGTGAGGCAGCACTATAAAAATGAGCATTGAGCTCCCTGTCGCAACCAGACACCGCTGTGATATGACGGAAAAAGTGTTGAAAGCGACGTTAAACCCGAATTCACACACACACATACACTGTTTGTCATTCAGTTTGCGAATTTGAATGAATAAATTACATCAAGTTTATTTGAATTTAAAAAAGTTAGCAGCATGGCAGGACAGCAGGATGAAACATGTTAAGTTTAGCAGGATGGCAGGACAGTAGGACAAAATATTAAGTTAGCAGGATGGCAGGGCAGCAGGATGAAACATAATGGGTGAGCAGGATGGCAGGACAGCAGGATGAAATAATAAGTCAGCAGGATGGCAGGACCGCAGGATAAAACTAATAATTTAGCAGGATGGAAGAACAGCAGGATGAGAAATTGTTCTGAATTACAAAATATTTACAACCATGTTATTTGCACCTAAAACTAGAAATCAAATTAAGCCCTTCCCGTATTTAAAGCGTAAAGACTCAATTTTCATCCTGCTGGAAATGCAACATAATGAAAAATTGATCGGACTTTCAAAACTTTCACCACTATCAGGTTGGCAACAAAAAACTATGTGAAAATGTAGCAGTCACTGACAGTCAAATGCGGCCCAGTTCGTCCTATTAAAGGCAGTACTCAAAAGTACCAATTTTCATCTTGCTGAACCTGTCGAGTTCGCAGGATGGCAGCACAGCAGGATGAGATATTCTTCTGAATTTCAAAATATTTACCTCCATGTTGTACGCACCTAAAAACAATGTAAGAAACTTGAAATCAAATTTAGCCCTTTCCCGTCTTCAAAGCGCACCATTGGGTAACTAGGTCGTTCAAGTTTATGCAACTAATACCGCCACATCGTATTCCTGCAACGCTGTCATATCAGAATAATATACAGCAAAGATTTTGTGAATTAAGCGAGGGAAAAGTTGGTACCCCCCTCATAACGGTTTCCGGTGGAATGGTCCTTATGACGTAGTGTTCAGTGAGCAAACATACAATATACAGTATACATTAATTTGCTTCTATAGGCAAAACTATGTTCTGTGCTCGGACCGGGGTGACGTGAATGTCTACCGAAGCAAATAAAAAAAACACACAAAAAAAAACCAAGAAAATACCAACAACGCGGTTGACCACTTATAAGTCAACTTGGGGTGAATTTTGCGTTAACGCTGTTGAATATAACTGAAGAATCAGCTGTCAAAGTGTCACATGACGGATCTTCGCTGTCAATTGTTTTCAGTGACAATTGACAGTACCGGTAACTTCTACTTCATTCACGACACTTGGTGTTTCCTCAACCTGTCGTTATACTCGACACTATGGTTTCTCTCAACCTGTCGTTATACTCGACACTATGGTTTCTCTCAACCTATCGTTATATTCGATACTATGGTTTCTCTTAACCTATCGTTATGGTCGACACTCTGTTAAACTGGTCCTGCCCGCCTATGCAGGGCAACTGGACCGTTGCGTCGTATCAGTACCTGCTCCAACTTGCAGGGAGCAGCAGGTCACCACACATCGTTGTGCCTGCAAATTACGATAATCGACTAAGATACAGTTCACAAAACGTACATGCTATATTATGATCCCCTTCCCGGAGAAGTCAGAATGTGTTCATGCATATATCGTTATTGCGCATAAGCCGACCAGACACACAGGCTGATCAGTGCATTCGACAAATAACTGCACAGCAGAACTCAACTTGACTGTGCATCAAATTATCAGCACCCAGCGCTTGACACAAGAATAATCATAGTTTATGCTTCCTTACTGAGCACTACAGAAATCAATTAATGCTCACTACTACTGAGCATAATACTCATCAAATTCGTGCTCACTACATTAGCACAGGTAAGAGGCAATTGAACAGACCACGGCTTTGCGCTACCTGGTCACCCGCCAATTAAAGAAAACATAACAAACTCTATTTCACATCCTTCTCCGCGACACAGCTCACAAATATAGCTATTCACAAATCCATTACATTAATAACAGCTAGAAACTAAAAACAGGAAGATTTTCATCTATTCTCCACAACAATTGTTAGTGTCTCATAAGGATCAACATTGTTTGACGTAAATTCTTTCCGTATTTGGTAGGCACCACGTCATAACCGTCTTCGTGACGCTGATGACGCAGCTGAAGTCATCCACGCCGCTCAGGCCGTTATAACGTGTGGCGACCAAATACTCTCACTTATCATCATCACGTTCTTTTTATGTACACACATGTACAAACCGAGTCCTCAAACAGAAACGGCATCATTCTTAAATGAACTCGTAATTCTTCTTGAACAAAATTATTTCTACTCAACATGAACATGCTTGTGAAATCAAATTCATCACGGTTCATCATCACGGATAACCCGATAGGCTCTTGTCAGAGTTTACCCTGATGATGAAGATATGGTTCAACCCGTCTTAATTTTACGCCCCCCCCCCTTTACACCTAATATCATATAGAGACGGGACCACGGTTTTCTAACCACTGCTAGCCAAAAGTTATGGATCGAACAAATGAGCCGACGTTTATTAATATATTCTACAAAAGAGGTCTATAAAAGCCTAAATGAATCTAGAATGAACGGGTGTCGAAACTGTACGTCTCACCAACATCTAGAGTCAGAATGAGACAGGACCTCGCTTAAAAGACTCATTCTACTTCTGGAGAAGCCTCGGGTCGATCCTGCGACCTCTAGCTGGCAAAGCTAGTAGCCTAATCACTACACCACAGAGGCTTCAAAAGTGAATCCAGAATAGGCTCCAGGAAGTTGGGGTATAGTAGAAGTAAACCCCTGCAAAGTAGAAGTGAAACAAAGATCAGGAATCGATATAATTAACTTACTCCACCCATCAAATACACCAAAGGGAAAGAAACACAAACATTAAGCGACCAGACCACATTGGAAACCTAAACAAAGGAAGGCCATAAGGACAGTAACCTACAAGCATGTTCGTACGAAAAAAAAATACTAAACATAGATTTAACATACCGTTCAATATTCTTTCATTGTCCCGCGACGATGTTGTGAGAACTTGTTCGCACTTAAACGCTGCTCAGTAATGTTCGTTTGTTAGGGTATTTATATCTATGAATACTACCGGAAAATCATGCATACTCGTGCTAGCTTGCTAATACCGTGGCAAAGTGAAGATACCATTCACAATCATAGCCATATAGCAAATTCGAGTAGATAATGTATTTACGTTAAAATAGTATTTCCCCTAGTGAAAAAAACGATGGAACTTCACTATAAATCAATGGTATAACTCCCGTCTGTACGAACACCCACGACATTGTGACTGGCATGATAATTATATATGGCACAATTTGGCGGTTGGCGACTTTTTAGGCAAATTTTATAGAAATTAGCCTTATAGCGGCCAACTGTATGGTAAATAATTTCTCCACGAACCACTCATGCATACATCGTATGATATGTGCATTATTTGTGCATGGAGCAGCATATTTTGCCTGCCGTATTTCACCTGAAATATTTCACTCGCACCACCTTGTCAGATATCTACTACAATAATTTAGATGTGCATAAGCACCAGAGAGGTTTCCACCAGAGATTGATCATGAAATCTTTTCTACGGTCATTCTCTCCCTTCCACTGATTCAAGACGGGCAGTTGTCAGTTCCTGGCGACAGAATGTGCACTGTCTTGGTTAACCGCTTACGTATAAGCCTGCCCAGGAAACGTGTGGATAGGTAAATTGTCCGGCTCAAAATGACCTAAATAGTGTTAACTGGGCCGTTAAACTCCAATACAAACAACAAATACAAATAAGCTTTGGGTATACTACATTCATGTTACTTTACAATGAAGTTCTTGAACACAGATTGTGTTTATGGAGAATAAATAAATTTTCAGGGGTGGGGGTGAGGTGGGGGGTTCCTCTCATAGGATGATATTTTTTTACCCAAAGTCATTTGCCCCTCTTCCGGGAAAATTCTATCCTTTAAGAGTCTTAGAATAGACGCCATCGCGAAAACACGCCTATAGAGTTTTGGCCCCTTGAGCCCCACTTTTATATAGTAAAACGGGGGTTTACAGGAGTAAACCTTATTTTCTTATTTCTGCTCTAAAATATATATTGTGAGTACTTATTAGAACCGCCTCGGTGAGGCGGTTCAAACGAGTACCCACGGCGGTTCAAACGAGTACCCACGATGTATATATGTTGGGCAGAAATAAGAAAAATACTTAAAATTTTCGTTTTTCGGAGGTAAAGTTTACAATGCATAGGGGTGTTTTCATAATGCTTTCTAGGAGCTAGTATTGTCAACAGGAAAGAAATCATTAGAGAGAGAGAGAAAAAAAATATGAAAAAAGGTAGAACTGTTTAGCATGTGATTTCTTATACATGTACTCTTGCTTGTACTTTGTACTTGACGGTATCACAACCTTATTAACCAAAATGAGTATTACAAATACATTTAAAATATCAATATCACCCCTTAGGTTACACTCTGCTTCTTCTGTACGGATTCCCCATTCTATTAAGAACTTTACCGTAATACTATGTTGCCTTCGGTATTGGTTAGACCCTTAAATTTGTCTTCCGTAACTTCAGTTAATCTCAAAGGAGCAGGCAATACCAATGTTTTTGGGAGTAGTCTTCGTATAAGACTATCTCCTCTCAAATCGCCCATCCTTCGAAAATATACTAATCCGTGGAAAAGAAGTGGAATGTATCCTAGTATTTCTAAGTGCAATGCCAAGAGGTGCAGATGTTGTTCGCATTTAAGCACCGCGTCTACCGTTACTTCATCTGTAAACGGTAGACGCTTCTCTGTAGTTAACATGTCTGATTTGACATGACAGTCTACAGATTTAGTTTATCTAATTACTTGACGTGCTGCAAACTGTAATATGCAGTACGTCGGTCAAACTAACCGCATGCTTAAAACTAGATTGAACGAGCATTATCGTAGAATGAGTAAGCCTAAGAAAACTGACACTTTCTTGTACCGTCACTTTCGACGTACAGGTCATTCTGTAAATAACATTGTTATACAACCAGTGGAAAAACTTTATTACGATGCAAATTCTACATCTAGATTCAAAATAATCAAAAGACATGAAGCTGAACTGAAATGGATTAAATTTTTACAGGCCCCTTTTCCACTGGGATTTAATGACAACATTTATCATGAGGGTAATATTTCCAGAATGCCGGACTTTGATATTTTCTCACTCCTGGAATGTCAAAAACGCAGAACTAGATCTCACGGCACCAGGAAAAATGGTAACTTTAAACGTAAATCACGTGCGTTTAAACGAAACAATACTAGACTGAAGTGACTGTCAATTATATTATTAAATCATGGACGCCACTCTATGCTTTCATTTTTAAGTTCATTACCCGTTTCTGTTTTACGTCTTCTGGACACCGAGGCGAATAAATTCTACGATAGTTCTCATCAGTTATATGATGCGGCTCTCTTAACTAGAGGCTATACTCAGCATACTCTCCGTCCTTACATTGATTCTGAAATTAATCATAAACGCCATTTCTTCAAAATATCCTTCATTAATAAGGGTATGGATTTTATAGATTTGCCCAGTATCTTCCGTGAGAGATCGGTACTTTCTTCCATTCCTGCTTATTTTCAAAATACTGAAACACCTATAATTTGCTATAAATATAACAAACCTGTTAGATCTATCATTTTAATTTCAATAAACTTGTTTCAGATCTTGATATTGATACTAATACTCCTGATTCATGTGATTGTAAAAACTCAAAGTATTGCTATCCTGCTGCTGGTCATGTAATTACTGGCAATTTGAAAATTATTCCTGATTCTAGGATAAGGAATATAATTTCTAAAGGACCGAAATATCGGTTTCCTTCTAAAGTTGATTTCAGTAAATGTAGAGATGAAATCGCTGCTTCATTGAATGAATTCGGTAATCGATGGTGTAAGCGAGAGTATGTTGAGCATAAAGCCCTTAAGGACTGGAAACTTAGCATTTTAAAACTAGTGAATAAACGCATTTCTTTCTATTCTCAAAATACTAACTTATTACCTTCTAAGCCCAAGACGTCTTTACGTCATCTTAAACTAGGTAGTCAAGAATTTCATAAGATTTTGTTTTGGCCCCTGCAGACAAGGCCGCTAACAACGTCGTCGTTGTGTGACGGCTCCACTATGTTAACACGCTTAAGCAGGAGCTTGGTGGTACTAAGGCCTATGAACTTCAGCCTTTAGCTGAAGAGAGAGCTATAGTAGATAAACATGTTTGTCTTTCAGCCACCAAGTTTGCTGTGTGTGTTAACGAAGGCCAAGACAAGCTTCCTACGCTATACTGGTTACCAAAACTTCATAAAAAACCTTACAAAGCACGGTTTATTGCAAATTCTAGCTCTTGCACTACCACTGAACTTTCTAAATTATTAACTTCCTGTCTTACTGCTATTAAAACGCATGTAATTAAATATTGTGATAAAGTCTTTGAAAGATCAGGAAGAAATCTATTTTGGTCTATAAAAAATTCGAATGAGGTTTTAAATAAATTGAAATCTAGACAGTTTCGTGCTTCTAGTCTGTCTACCTACGATTTTTCCACTCTTTACACTACACTTCCTCATAATCTTATAAAAGAAAAGCTTAGTGATTTAATTGAATGGGCTTTTCACAGAGAAGATTCTCTCTATCTTGCATGTAATGTCAGAAATGCATTTTTCACTTCTAAAGAGCATAAGAATTATACACTTTGGTCATGTCAGAAAGTGTGTGATGCCCTCACCTTTCTACTTGACAATATTTGTATTAGATTCGGTGCTAAGTTATTTAGACAAATTGTGGGTATTCCGATGGGTATTCCAAGCAACCTCTTGTGGCTGATCTGTTCTTGTATTGTTATTAAAGAGACTTCATTTTGTCGCTTGCCATTGATAACCAATCTGAAATTATTGAAGCTTTTAGCTCTACTTCTAGATATTTAGATGATTTATTAAATATTGATAATACCTATTTTGATGGTTTGATCAGTCAGATTTACCCCCTAGAACTTCAGTTAAATAAAGCAAATTCTTCTGATACCGAGGCCCCGTTTTTGGATTTACATCTATCTATTGAAGATGGATTTGTTTCGTGCAAAATTTATGATAAACGCGATGACTTTGATTTTGAGATTGTAAATTTTCCTTTTTTGGATGTTCCTCGTGCGCCATCCTATGGCGTTTATATTTCGCAATTAATTCGATTTGCTAGAGTGTGTAGTCATGTAACTGACTTCAACATTCGTAATAAATTATTAACGGCTAAACTCCTTAATCAGGGTTATCGGTACCATAAACTACGCAAAGCCTTTTCAAAATTTTATAGACGCCATTCTGATTTAATTTCAAAATTCAATATTGGACTTAAATCTCTTCTGCAACAAGGTCTATCGGAACCCGAATTTTATGGTGACTTAGTATATAAATTCAGAAAAATATATAACCGCAATGACTTCAGCACCCAATTTCGTAAAATCATTCTTCGATATAAAAAGATTGGGTACAACATGGATATTATACGACAGACTGCATGCATGGTAGTTAACCCAATCACGGTTGGCAACTTTGCTTCCCTCTTTAATTGCACGCCGGTGGGTCAGGCCTCAGATTCTATGACGGCTCCAACGTAAAGGCTTATTGAGAATTAGAGAGATAATGCTGGTTGGTGTCTGATGCTCTGTCTCTGGTTGGGCTCATCGGAGTCTAACTGTTGGTTTTCTTTTGCTCCAGCATTTCAGTGGTTTCTTGCTGTCGAGTCCTCACCGTTGTCTCACCTCTGTGGTTCTTTGATTTTTGTGTTCACGGAGATGTTGCACTGATGAGTTAGGAGGCCTTCATGCGGACTGAACAAATTATTTGTCTAAATCGCGACAGAAGTAAGGGCGAGGATTGTGACCACGTAAAATCGATTTAAGCCCCCCAGTGGAAATCTTCCACTGACCGTTCCAAGGCGGCTCTTCTGTGGCGATTTATTTATGTTGTTGTTTGTAACTTACTGTGTGTATCACTTGTGTCCTTTAATTTTGGATGGTCATATGGCCATTTTGTGGGAAAGTAACTGTCCTTATGGCCTTCCTTTGTTTAGGTTTCCATTATGGTCTGGTCGCTTAATGTTTGTATTTCTTTCCCTTTGGTGTCTTTTATGGGTGGAGTAAGTTAATTGTATCAATTCCTGATCTTTGTTTTACTTCTACTTTGTCTTTTTGTTCTTTTCAGCCATTTTATTTTCCATCAAATGCGGGCTATTCCATAGGCGCTCCTGGTGACCCATCCTTCTACATCATGGAGATGCATTATGACAATCCAAAACGGTTATCAGGTACCTAGCATTTAACGCTTAGCACTCTGGGTAAAAATTTCAGCAGACGTTATTTTAAGTATTTCTTTTATTTTCTCCCAAAAACATATTTTGACATTTCATGCAAATTGTATCCAATCGAGACACTTTGAATGAAATATCAAAACTTTTTTTTCATAGGAAAGAAAAGAAAAGAAAATATCAACAAACGTGGTCTGCTGAATTAGCCTAGAGTGTGGTAAGGTTACGCGTCTGCGGGATAGAATTGTTTTCTTTCACGGTCCTGAACTAAGGTTTTCGGATAAATTTGATAATTGCTTGCTATTGATCAAAAAATTGATCAAGGGTGGTCATAAGACTTGCCAGTTTAGAAGTTACTGATACGTATCAATAATAAATGTTTTTGGAGTTGAATTAAGAAATTGTTTTCCCTGAAAACACCACTTTCAATCATATCTTAAGTGGACAACATCATAATATTATGACCACACGTGTAATACATACAGATGCGGATGCGTAACGTCATGCCACTGTCCATGACAACCATATGGTTACTATTATTGTGCGTGCGTGCGTGCGTGCGTGCGTGTGTGTGTGTGTGTGTGTGTGTGTGTGTGTGTGTGTTTGTGTGTGATCCAATAAAATCTGATATAAAATCGTTAAATAATAAACAAAATCTTACACTCATAACCATTTCATATGAAAACTAGAAATGTTTTCAAAGTAAAACAATGTCCCCACCATAGAAATAACTTAAACACCCAATTGACTCTGATTGTCAGGTTAAGGTCACCAAAATGCAAGGTGCAAACAAGCTATCTTTGGCCAAAAACTAGCAGTTTTCGGGAGTGACCTTAAAACGGTCATTGATAAAGGTCAAAATCACAAAATTCTGTTCAAATTTGGCAGCTTGAAATTAAGGTCAAGGTCACCCATATCAAATCTTTGGTAGGTTGCAGTGATATATTGTACCAAGTTTGACCAAGTTTCATCTACTTGTCCATGCGATAGGGTGAAGACAAGCCAAAATTCTCTGTCTTTGTGTAGGTGGGAGTGACGTGCCCTTGAAAATGAGGTCAAGGTCACCAAAATCTGTATGTTGTAATGATGCATTGTACCAGGTTTGACCAAAATCCATCGATTCGTTTATGAGATCTATTGCAGACAAGCCATTTTTTGCAGGTGTGTGTGGCGGGTGGGTGCTATTTATTTATTTATTTATTTATTTAATACAATATTTTAGAGGGTGACATAACTAGCTATAAAGCGATTCTATCTTTTGGCCCTCTATGAAACAACTATTTACATATTTACATAGTCTAAAGTTGATTAAGCACATGATACAATGAAGAAAATAATAAATAACGTGCGCTATAATAACATCTTAAGGCATATCAGAGGTGCAAAATATAAATAGGATTGAAGATGAATACTCGTGTTACAAGGGATTATCCATCCTAATTAAATGTTATGCACTAAGTATGCGAGCATATAAAACGTCTTTGTTAAAATGAAAGCAAATTTAATCCAAGTGCATGCAGCAAAATTAATTAACATGCATGTCGCAAGCATACGAATAGAAATTGCCACGAAACCACTTGCATGATGATGTTTTCGTGTTTAACCACGCGTCAACCCTCTCTGTCGGTTATAAGCGTCAACTTAGTGACAGTTTATGATGAAAATGAAACCACTTTGAACAATTTCTGAGAGCCATAAAATCAAAAAACACTGCTTCTGGTTTATAATAACAGACGTCCGTGCAGCTGTTTCATGCATATAACATGCGAATTCGGATACACGGCGGAGCAGGGATCGAGTGGCGGAGACCAGTGTCCAAAGAGCAAGACCCCTGCTCACACAATCGCAATACGTAAGGATTACAACAGTCTCAGCAGCAGCAGCAGCAAGGCTTCCTGCTTAAAGAACCTCTAAAATACTTATCCTTGATGAACAAATTAGCTTTATGTGCCAGTAAAATCATTAAAAACCTATTACGTGGTTATAAGAGTATGGAACCAGCATCTCTAACAGACCTTGAAAATGAGGTCAAGGTCATCATGCCATAATGACTGTTTTTTCCTGTCCTATAGCGATGTAAACATGCCAGTTATTGTCAGAATCTATCCATAGGTTAAGGAGATATAGTGCTTCAAACAGTCAAACAGGCTGCACCGACGTCGACGCAGACGCCAACACCGACGCAAACGGGATCTGCGCCAAACTCAATATGTTCCCCTCACCTCCGGTGGTGAGGGGTGGGGGCATAATTACAATACCCCTGAAGGCTAGTAAGATAAGTTCATCTGAAATTTATACTTGTATAAGATCATCTCTGTGTTAATTCGTTGCATTCATATTTAATGCTATAGAACCGGATTCAGTAGATTCCCGTATCGATCGGAACCCAAGTAAAGCCGAGGCTCTGATCAGCTGATGATTGTGAACACTTAATTCGAAACTGAACAAATAAAATATGTTGTTGTTTTTTTTCCACAATTGATCTCGCCTATCGGGACTTGGAGAAATAAATAGGGATGCAATGTGCTTCCATGCAGAGGTGAAACCGACCTCACCTGAGTACTGGTAAAACGCTTACGTCTAATATGTTCTTTAAAAGGGAAGCAAACAATACACCGCGAAACTGAAAACTATGGAGTGTACATGTGTTATTGGGCCAGACAGGCTGGTTTCGGCCAAACATGAAGCAAAGAATACACCACGAAACTGAACACTATGGAGTGTACAAGTATTTCTGGGCCAGACAAGCTAGTTTCGGCCAATTAGGGAGCAAACAATACACCGCAAAACTGAAAAGTTTACAAGTTTACAAGTATTTCTGCACCAGACAAGCTGGTTTCGGCCAAATAGGAAGCAAAGAATACACCGCGAAACTGGAAACTATGGAGTGTAATAGTATTTCTGGGCCAGGCTAACTAGTTTTGGCCAATTAGTAAGCAAAGAATACACCGCGAAACTGAAAACTATGGAGTGTACATGTATTTCTGGGTCAGACAAGCTAGTTTCGGCCAATTCGGAAGCAAAGAATACACCGCGAAACGGAAAATTATGGAGTGTACAAGTATTTCTTGGCCAGACTAACTAGTTTCGGCCAATAGGAAGCAAAGAATACACCGCCAAAACTGAAAACTGTGGAGTGTACAAGTATTTTTTGGCCAGACAGGCTGGTTTCGGCCAAATAGGAAGCAAAGAATACACCGCGAAACGGAAAACTATGAAGTGTACAAGTATTTCTGGGCCAGACTAACTAGTTTCGGCCAATTAGGAATCAAAGAATACACCGCGAAACTGAAAACTATGGAGTGTACAAGTATTACTGGGACAGACTAGCTAGTTTCGGCCAATTCGGAAGCAAAAAATACACCACGAAACTGAAAACAAGTGTACAAGTATTTGTAGACCAGAATAGCCAGAAAACTATGAAGTGTTCAAGTATTTCTGGGCCAGACTAAGCCTGTCCAGGCAAAATGGTGCGAGTCAGACCGTTCATACATATAAACCTTTCTGGTTTCATAGAGTGACAGGGCTTGAAGTGTCTTTTCACTTCAATTTCGGGTAAAAGTCCGGCAAAATTGGAAGCAGCGTCTCCAAAATGACCTAAATAGTGTTAACGGGGACGTTTAACCTCAATTCAAACAAACACATAATTATCTTTTTCTGTTTACTTCTTACGATGAATTGATCACACATTATACCCTTGGCTCGGACTAATTGCAGCGTAAGTCTACGCTCTATAACGAGTGTTTCGTGAAAATAGGGTAAAACGCAAATATCAGCAAAAGTTGATGGCATTCTTTTCATGTATGTACATTGTCTGAACATAGTATAATCAAATCAATCAATGTATGTAATCCTCGTAAACATAATATATGTTAGCATCTAAAGTGGTTACTAACTACAAAGACTTGATGAAAAAACAAGAAGACGTGAACCTTATAAGAATAGCTTTGGGTTGCATCTGCTTTATTTTATTTATTTATTTTGGTGATTTGTCAGTTTGTTTGTTTCTTGTTGCTGGCTCTTTTGTTTTCCTTTTGGAATAAAATATGCACCGATTGCTTTTTTTAAAACTAACTTCTCGTTTATGTATGCTCATGTACTGCTGGCCGTAAAAAGATGTCATTTGATAGTGTATCATTGTAGATATAAAATATGTGATATGTCAGCAATGTCTTATTTATATATGCTGGAAAGAAAATAATAAATTAAAAAAAAAACTTCATATTTTGTATAAAATTTCTTGAAATAAAGTACAGCTGGGTTTCATTTTCTCAAACATAAAGAGACTCAATTTTGGTCTAAGATAACATTAGTTTGAGATAAAAGGAATTGAAATCTTAGGATTCAGTTTGATATGAGCAGTAGTTTGTGATATGAAAGTTAGGGACAATTTTGAGTGTAAATATTATATATTTCGTACTTTAAGCATGACGCAAGCCTACAAGTTTACTGGTTTTAGAACTATATAGAAGAGAAGGCGGCGAGGGAGTCAAATACCGGTGGTAGAATTCTTTTTACGCAGAAATTTAAAAACATCCCGAAAACACGCCTATGTGATTTTGACTCACTTGAACCCCACCTTTATATTGTAAAACTGGGGTTAACATGGATAAACCTTATTCTTCTTATTTGTGCTCTAAAATATAAATTTCGGGTACTCGTTAGAACCGTTGAGGCGGTTCTAACGAGTGCCCATAATCTATATTTTGAACAGAAATAAGAAAATATATCAATTTTTCAACTGATATATTTTTTTTATTTTTCGGCGATAAAGTGAATATGTATTTGTATAGACGTGTTTTCGTAATGGGAAGAGCGTGAGAAAAATGCTTCTGTGTATAAAAACACATTCTTTAGTTGATTAAAACAGAATTCTTTAATTTCTTAAAAAAATATCTGTATCAGAAGAACACTTTCGTCCACCACCTTTAATACTGACTTGCATGACCAGAAGGTCATAATCAACAAATCAGCTGTTGCGTATTATTATTATTATTATTATTATTATTATTTTGGTTGGCGTGATGTATGCAGTTAAGCACTTTATTGAGTGTACATCACAAAAACATACCTATATAATAGTGATCCCTTGAACCCCACTTTTATGTAGTAAAACTGGGGTTTTCAGGGGTATACCTTATTTTTATTAGTTCTGCTCTAAAGTATAGTGTGTCGGTACTCGTTAGAACCGCCACATCGAGGCGGTTCTAACGAGTGCCCACAATCTATATTTTAAGCATAAATAAGAAAATATCACAATGTTTCATCTTAAAATTTTCGTTTTCTCGGCTTTAAAGTTTACAAAGTATTTGTAATGGCGTCTTTTTGTAATGCATGTTTTATTTTCAATAGGTAAAATCGACAGTTCTGGTATTCGTATAACTATAACAAAAAATCTTCGTACCAATGACGCGGGCTTGATTCAAGTTGGGCATGATGTGAACTATCGCCAAATTATCCCCCCACACCAGAAAGATTTTCTCTCCAAATCCTACTGCTCACAGGAATGTATTAAGAAGGTTAGTTCCAATTGACCCGCACATAGGACATCACGTTAACAAGTCCGTGAGATAAAGACCCCCCTAAACCCTACTTTATATAGAGAAAACTGGGGTTTAAGGGGATATACATTATTGTTCTTATTTCTACTCCAAGACATAGGTTGTGGGTACTCGTTAGAACCGCCTCATTGTGGCGGTTCTAACGAGCACCCACAACCTATGTTTGCAGTATAAATAAGAAAAATATCACAGATTTTCATCAGAAAAGTAGCCATTTTGGAGGTGTGAAAAATGCACTTTGTGGTGTGTTATCGTAATCTTCGTACCAATGACGCGGGCTTGATTCAAGTTGGACATGATGTGAACTATCGCCAAATTATCCCCCCACACCAGCAAGATTTTCTCTCCAAATCCTACTGCTCACAGAAATGTATTAAGAAGGTTAGTTCCAATTGACCCACACTTAGCAAAACTGTTTCTGGGACACTTGCACACACCGAAGGCTCAAACATGTCTCCATATCCACTCTATCAGAATACAGTCCTGATGAAGCTTTTGGCGAACAGCCTAATGGCAGCTCAGCATCATGATAAGTCCGTGAAACGAAGACCCCTCTAAACCCCATTTTATACAGAGAAAAGAGTTGTTTACAGAGGTAATTATTATCTGCTTTATTTTATCTCGAAAACATAGATTGTGAGTACTCGTTCGGGTCGCCTCTAAGAGGCGGTTCTAACGAGCACGCACAATCTATGAATATGAAAGATGTAACAGTTTGTAGCTAATATTTGTCATTTCTGACACCATCTTGGATATTATATTTTCACAGGGCTGTGTTTTCCAAATGGACTGTCATCTGCAGGTTGATCTGAATGTTTTCTGCGCGCGCATGTCAAATGACACCATTACGAATACACACCCTGGCAAGGGAGTTGATTTTCTCATGGTTACACTCTGAAAATCATCACGTGGACAAGTCCATGAAATGAACACCCCCTTAAACCCCACTTTATACAGAGAAAACTGGGGTTTACAGGGGTCTACGATACTTTGATTATTTCTGCTCCTAGACATAGGTTGTGGGTACTCGTTAGAACCGCCTCAATGAGGCGGTTCTAACGAGCACCCACAACCTATGTTGAAAGTACAAATAAGAAAAATGTAACAAATTTTCATCGGAAAAGTAGCCATTTTGGAGATATGAAAGAATGCACTATGTCGCACGGGTGTGTTATCGTAATGATTTCGACTTTCTCTTACATCACATGAACAAGTCCGTGAAATAAAGAGCCCCTAAACCCCTCTTTATTTTGAGAAAACTGGGGTTTACGGGGATAATTATCATTTTATTTATTTCTGCTCCAAGACATATGTGTGGTTACTCGCTATCGAGGTGGTTCTGACGAGCACACAAAACCTATGTTTGGAATATAAATAAAAAAAATATCACAAAAATTTTCATCACAAAGATTACTTTTTTGAGAAATGAAAATATGCACTTTATCACACGGATGTGTTATCGTAATGGTTCTGCATCATACATAGAGGATCTTGCATGAGTGTTCATCCCAGCAGGCACTCAACGTTGAACTAACGTTGAAACAACGTTGAAAACGTTGTTTCAACGTTAGTTCAACGTTGAGTCAACGTTTTGTGCCTGCAGGGATGTTTCATTGTATTTATTAAAGGAGTTGAGGAAAAGGTATAAATAATACATGAACACGAATGTAAGATGCTATTTATCATATGAATTTAAAACGCATTTTATTCACGATTTTTGTTTACCAAAAAATGTCGATGTTCCGCCATTAGTAAATGCGATGTCCTCAAGGACGTCGTACGTGTAATGTTACGGGGTGTATATAACTAATTTGCGTATTTTTATTTGATATTACCCG
The DNA here is from genome assembly GCA_963580285.1 of Lucinisca nassula. NCBI lineage: Eukaryota > Metazoa > Mollusca > Bivalvia > Lucinida > Lucinidae > Lucinisca > Lucinisca nassula. Next base: position 132,810,782 of record OY757010.1, on the reverse strand, counting down.
AAGCTAAGGTTTCCATTGCTTTAAGTGTTGAAAATTTGAGCAATTCAAATATGGTCTGCACTGATTGTCCAGACCTTTCCGTCCCACAATATTAGAACTTTTACAATAAAACCTCCTGTTTGTCTCTAAAACTATAGGACATGATGCCAACGAAAAAACAGTAATCGTGATTATCAGTAAAGAGTGTCTCCATAGCGGGCACTATAAGACTGGACTCGGACGGTCCCAGTCCGATTCAATGTGCCTCTACCGCAGATAAGCTATTTACACGCGATGCGTTTCTATTACACCTCACGTGACTGCCCCATACAAAACCCCCATAGGCCTGAGGGTGATAATTTTTATTATTATACCTCACGCGATTTTACCATACAAAACGCTCATAGACCAGAGGGTGATAATTTTTACTATCCCATGCGATATTAAACTATCACATGCGCAAAAATGATGCGCGTACGGTTCAATTTTTCAGGGTGATAATATCACATGCGCAAAAATGATGCGCGTACGGTTCAATTCATCAGGGTGATAATAAGTTCGGTATAATAAAATAAATATCACATTTCTGAGAGGGTGATAGTAAGAATGTTCACCCTTCGGAAATGATTATCGACCTCGGCTTCGCCTCGGTCGATAATCATTTCCTCAGGGTGAACATTCTTACTATCACCCTCTCAGAAATGTGATATTTATATATTATTACCCAACCTACTATATAAGAAGTTATTAAGCATTTTCGACTATCTAACACCTTTTCGCATGAAATCGGATTGAACCGGTTTTCAGAGAACTATCACACGGAGCACTGAACTATTGCCCGGTGCAGATAGTTTTAACTATCTCATGGTCACGTGATCACCTAGCAACTTGACAAGTAGTAATTGCTTATTGTGATCAAAATAACTCTTTATACGAGTTGGGTAATAAAACAACTATTTCATACCTCCAAGGGCGACAGTCAAAACTGAAATAGTTGTATACTATCACCCTGCGATAATTTCGACTATCACATGCGCGGAATTGAATGCGCGTACGGTTCGGTTCTTCTGTCAAGCTGGAGAAAATTAGTCTAAACTAAAAATTGTAGCAAAGTCGAGAAATTTTGGTACCAAGATATTTCTTTTGATTAATTAAGAAAACGCATAGTCACACTTTAGGGTTTTATTCAGAAATAACAAAGTTATAGACGTTTGAACTTCGGAATTTCTGTTCCACCAACTAACGTCGCATATGTAGAAAGCCGACACTATCCGATAATTTGGAAATGTCATTGCGTCAAAAGTCGCATGTGAGCTGTCCTGTATTTTTCATTATAAATCCCTTACCATAGTTATTAGTTTTGTTCGGTATAATAAAATAAAAATTACATTCCTGAGAGGGTAATAGTGAAAAATGTCACCCTTCGAAATATGAATATTGATCACCCTCGGCTGCGCCTCGGTCTCAGGGTGACATTTTTCACTATCACCCTCTCATGAATGTAATATTTATAGAGACTCTATATTAGTCAATGAAAAAAAAACTTATTTCATTTGTGATATGCACTAATCAAGACTTCCGCATGCTGAACGCATAACTCCATACTAATCAGTTAGTACGGAAGATATAGTGGAGATTTAACTTTTGACAATGTTTGAACTCGAGCGACCTTGTAAATAAAGTCAACCCCAATAACATCTAATCATAAGTTTGGTACGAGGCCCGAGGGCTGATTCATATGCTGTGAGCCTCGTATTGGAGAATAGTAGGGCTTAAAAAGAACATCCCTGCGTACCTCTTTTTGGCGGATGGATACCTATGCAAACAATATAGATCCAGAAATGCCTCTTCATCAGGATTAACAGTGTATTCCAAAATGATAATGATCTTGACTAAAACCCGTATGGACAACGAAGGGAGCTGTCTAGAGTTAATGATGACATTCCCATTTCCGAAAACAAGGGATGTAAGCATTAAATTCTTATCAATTGATTTTCAGGGTCTAGAAGACTCCCATTTGAATGAGATCAGAGCTTTTGCGGCACTCCAGCACGCCCATTTACTAGGTGTTGGTATGAAAACACGGCATTTTCGTAATGGCACAGAGCTGCCTCCATTAATGTATGAGCCTAACTACGATTTTAACTTTCAAGAACTGCGAGTATTGCCAAAGGAAAGAGTAATTCAACCAGTAAGTACCAATAGAAGCAGGCTGATTTTGCTGTCATTTTTATTATTATTAAACGCGAAATAAACTATGGTCACAAAAAAACTGTTTGAACAAAATAGCAAAACGTCGTTGGTCGCGTAAAACCATATTAAAGCAAAGAACAGCGAAGTTACATTATGATGCCGAGTTTCTGACACGTATGTTAAGTGACTTCTGGTTGGATGACGTAAAAAATGGCAATGTTATATCATGCAAAAAATGCTGTCGGAAACCCGTAGTCATCATGTAACGTAGCTGACTGCGCTTGCTGTTTTGGACAAAAATGAACAATTTTGAAACCAAAAAAGGTGAATAAGTGCATTAGAATGGAGAAAGCTGTATACTAAATAGTCATTTTGAGAGGTAAATATTCGTTTTTACGATGGCAAATTTCCGACCATAAAAGCGCCGTTTACCTCTCCAAATGTTTGTTTGTTGGATTTATTCGAGGTTTAAAGTCCCCATCAACACTATTTAGGTCATTTTGGAGACGTTGCTTCCAATTTTGTGGGACTTTTACCCGACATTAGGATGAAATGACATCTCAGTCTCTGCCCCTGCCGCCCAATGAAATCAATATGGTTTATAGACTCGCACCATTTTACCTGGGCAGCTGGCCCTGAAAACATATACACTCCATATTTTCAGTTCTGTGGTGTATTCCTTGCTTCCAAAGGATAACCCTTTTATAGAACATATTAAACCTAGGCGGTTAACCAGTACTCGTGTGCGGTCGGTTTCAGCTTTGCGTGGAAGCATCCTGCAGCCCAATCTACGGTTGAACTTCGATGGCTCAAACACCGATGGCTCGTTTAGCATGGCTGAGTCGAACCCGTCCTTGAGTCCATAGGGAATTCCTCCAAAAACGAATTAGGCATAATTTAGGTAGATTTTCTTCTTTTATCTGTCAATATATGTTGTGTGTACTCTTTAGAATCGCCTCGATGAGGCGATTCTAATTAGTACACTCGTCATACATCTAAATATAGAACACCGAAAAGATTTCCCCCTATTATCTCCATTATGACTCCTGGTTTGGCACTTATAGTAACCCTCTGTGACACGAACTCCCGCTGTCTCGAACAGTTCCCAAAGATATTCGAGCCATGGAAGTTTGACTCTATTCTCATAGCCTCGATGGTCACCAATTGACACTTTTAATTACAATTATCCACACAATATAGTGTATGCAGATTCAATAGCACTGTATCTGCAAAAATATTATTGTTATATCCACATGCCGAATGGTCGGTTGGTCAGTAAGGGGAGCCCTTTTACTATTTATTCTCTATTTATAGATATCCATAATTATTTATGCATAAACATAATTCGAATTATGGATATCCATAATTATGTATGGGTATCAATAATTATTTATGGATATCCATAATTCGAATTAATGATATCCATAATTCGATATCCATAAATCGATCTGCATTATGGATATCCATATTTCGTTTTATGGATATCCATTATTCGATTTATTGATATCTATAATTCGAATTATGGCCTCCACTTGTGACGTTTTCATTATGGTGAAGTTGTTTTATGCTGAGTATTTTTCACTTTTGGTGTCTTGGATGGTATGTGTGAGGTAATTGTATCGAGTCCTGTTCATTTCCTCCCCTTCTGTTTTCATGTGATGAAAAGTCTAACAATATTACCAGAAAACATTCATACAATGAGGTTTAAACAGAGCAGGATTTTATGGATAAGTTTTGCTATTTTATGAATATTTATTAAAAGTGGTAGAAAATTTTAAGGTTGGTAGGTAAGAAAATCCTTTTTTAGCTCACCTCGGCCGAAGGCTCCATGGGAGCTTATAGGATGGTAGTCCGAAACGGAATGAAAACTTTGGTTGCTATGGCAACCACACGGCCCCATAGACTTACAATGGGAAAATGCATGCCATCATCGTAGCAACCTCAGTTTTTATCTGATCTTTCTGAAACTTATAGTATGCTGGGGATAACAGCTCGGATGCGGTAAAAAGAAGACGGACAAGGTTGACCCATTGATCATTGAGTTATGTCCCTTTTTGTCCTTGTCATCACCGTAGCCGGCTTCAGTTTGATCGTATCTTCCTGAAACTTACACATAAGAAGGCTAGGGTTAAAAGCTTTGAGTTATGTCTCATAGATTTCTAAAAGTCTATTAGTCAGTCTCGAAAGCGTAGTGGTTAACGCATTCAACTCACGGTCGAGAGGTTGTGCGTTCGAATGCGGCACCAAGTATCGAGATGTGTCCTTGGGCAAGACACGTAATGACACTGCCTCACTCCACCCAGGTGTAAATGGGTAGCAGTGGTGTAATAGTCACTGTCTCTCGCGTGCATGAAAACATCCGGAATGAGAGTTCGAGGGCGAATAAATAAGCTTGAAGCTTACATCGCAATCGAACTAAAATAAATTAGTATAAACTAAAAAGACTATTTTAAACCATTTCATCACTGTTGCCCCTTTAGTTCTGATCGGATCTTCCTGAAACTTACATATAGGTAGGATGGGGAAGAAAGCTCGGATTTCAAAAACTTTCAGACATAGAGTTACGTCCCACTGGTTGCTGACAATAACTATTTTCGAATTTCTCATCAGCATATAAAGACCTGTTTTGATTGGATCTTCCTGAAACTAACATACAGTAGAACTTCGATGGCTCGAACACCGATGGCTCGTTTATCATGAATGAGTCGAACACATTCTTGAGCCCCTAGCGAAATCCTCTACATAAGAAAAGTGGGGGATAATTAAGGAAATTTTAGTCTTTTATCTTGCAAATGTATGCTGTGTGTACTCACTAGAATCGCCTCGATGAGGCGATTCTAATGAGTACACACAGCATACATATTCATTATAGAACACCGAAAAGATGTCTAAAAGTATCTCGTTATGCCTCCTGGCAGTAACCCTGAGTGGCTCGAACTACCCCTGTCTCGAACAGATTTTCGAGGTTCCAAAGTTGTTCGAGCCATTGAAGTTCGACTGTACAACCGAGTCTGCTTTTTTCGTTTATTTGGTGTTTTCCTTGCTTCCAAAGAATCTAACTTCAGAACTTATTTATTTTCACTGTACATAGCTGGTGTTGTGCAGTGTGGCGGCCGTAAAACGTCTCCCCGTACATCATCATAGTGCAGATCATATTTTCTGGTCCTTTGGGATCATTGAGTTCATTTTGGTATCATTTTGAAAATAGAATTCTGCTTAAGCCGGTGCTAGAGGGCAAGGCCGGTGTTCCACATTTCAGTACTGGTCATGAACAGACTCAATAAAACCGAGTCTGCTATTTTCGTTTATTTGGTGTATTCCTTGCTTCCAAAGGATTTAACTTCAGAACTTATTGTGATAGCAGCTTGGATGTGTTGGAAATCTGGCTTGGTTGAGATGTTACTCATGGAGTCATGTCCACTTAATTGATGAAATACTCCTGTGTTCGACCTTTTCATCAGCATAACTCCTTCAGTTTTGATCGGATCTTCCTGAAACTTACATATAAGAAGGCTGGGCATGAAAGCGTGGATGTTGGCCAATCAGTCATTAAGTTATGGTTCCTTGGTTGCTGAAATGCCTAGTTTTGACTTGAGGTTTACTTTGATTTTTATGTAATTAAATATAAGTAGGCCTGAGGATAAAGATGGATGAGTTTGAAAACAAACAACCCTTTCGCTGTTGAAACTTAGTTTTTTGACCATGATCATCAGTTTTAATTGATTTTCCTGAAATTAACATATAAGTAGGCTGGGTATAAAAGCCGAGAGGGGTTTGAAAACTGGCTTAGCTGAATAAGGAACCCCTGTCCTGCTGGGCAAGACAACTTCTACCTTTGCAAACAGGGTAGAACAAGATCGGACGGCTTCTGAAGGGACAATTTGATCAGAACTCCCCTGTCGTGCAGTTTGTCAATTGATCTCAAAACATTATATCGTGTAATTTGATTGGTGGATAGTCAGACATGGATGTTGCTAAAACAGTTTATTCAGCAGGATATTAGTTAATGATGGCGTTACATATGTTCCTTTGATGGCTTTAATGGTAACACTTGGCAGATTTTTCCGACATTTTTGAAAGGGAGACAACTTTCAGGACTTCCTGTTCATTTTTCGATAAGCCCTGTCCCAGTGAAAAGGGGGTCTACTCTTAAAGGAAAGAATTTGTTCCTCTGGAGCAAATTCTTTCCTTTAAGAGTTGACCCCTATTGGCATGGGAGACAAAAAATACTTTTGCAAGTGTTACCTCCCCTGAAGGTGTTCCCATTCCCCTTTAAATGCCTATTTTCGACCTTATCGTCGGCATAACTCACTTTCACTGTTGATCAGCACTTTTCTGATACTTATGTTAGTATGCTAGGGATTTAAGTTTGGATGAGTTCAAAAAACTGACTTGGTCGACCTTGGCAATTATTCATACAGTTATGTACCCTTCGATGCAGAAAATGCCTATTTCTGTTTTGATCAGATCTTCCTGAAACTTACATATACGTAGGCTAAGGACAAAAGCTGGAATGGGGTTGAAAACTTACTAGGCCGGCTAGGCAGCCTTAGTATGTCCTCCGAGTTGCTGGGAGTGCCTATTTTGCCTTATAGACCATGGACACACTTCCACATATTTGCAAAGAACATTCCAGTAGATTGCCAACCATACACTTGCATGTGTATTCAAACGAAGTAAAAATGGCAACCGGATCATTGCATTTGGATGGCTTACCAATGATGTGAAATTCTCGTTCGTTTCTTTTTCAGGGCGATAGTTTGTCTGTTGAATGCACATATGATTCCACTGGCCGATCACATACAACATTTGTAAGTATTATCCGTCGAAGCTGCTGGCTGGGAGGGCACATGAAACAGTGATATAAAATTTCTTAACTACGCTTGAAGGTCTCCTAACTCCTCAATGTGCCATCAAGTAGGGCTGACACGATTAATCGTATAATCGATTAATCGATCGATAAATTCCACAAAAATGATTATCATATCTGATTTGCTTTTAATCGATTACTTGATATGTACAATTTACTACCCAAAGTTATGCCTAAAATAGCTGGATGAGTTGCAAACAGTGCAGACCCTGATGAGACGCCGCATACTGCGGCGTCTCATCTGGGTCTACACTGTTTGCTCAGGCCTGTCTGTTCTAATATACATATGGTAAAGTGGAACATATGGTAAGAAACATGCTCAGACAGAAAGCCAGACAGGTAAAATTATGACAAAAACCTTAGCGATTACTAATCGATTATCGATCGCAATGACATTACTGATAATCGATTATCTTTTCAGCACCGATTAGCCAGCCCTACCATCAAGTGCAGCAACTGACCCTAACCCTGCTCTTCACAACAAACCCTACCTTATCAAACAGTGTAGATCTAGATCAGATGATCTGGATCTACACTGTTTGTCATGCAGATTGTGCATTGAAAAAAATATATTATATCAAGTAATTTGATTGGTTGATAATCAGCGATGGGAGTGGCTTAATTAATTTATGCAAGAATGTGGACTCGACACAAACAACGCGTTTGTACACCAGTTGATCTCTGGTGCGTTAGCAAAAACACTTTACACTGGAGCAAACAAAGATCAACTGATGATTTTATTTGTTGAAATCGAGGTTTAACGCCATCATCAACACTATTTAGGTCATTTTGGAGAGATTGCTTTTGTTGCATTGAGATCAAAGTTGTCAGTAAGTAAGTAAGTTATTTGTTTATTAAAGTGTCATATATCAATATATACATCTAAAATTGCACATTGAAAATACTTAAGATAATATTGATATCCATCCAGCCAAAGTCGGCTTACAAGACACTATATACATGTACCGTAAAACGCATTGTCGGTTAAGATAACTTTAAAATTCAGAATTACGCAGTAGCACATAAGCTATCCCGAGCCAACAAATGCGACAGAGGACAGCTTGCATCGAGGGGCGAGGCGACACAACACCCGCCAGAGAACATCTCAACACAGAAGTTTTCTGCAGAAGTCTGTTGTCCGACGGCCCGACACCCTGCACAGTACCGGTTAACCGCTTACGTATAAGCCTGTCCAGGAAAAGTGTGGATAGGTAACTTGACCGGCTCAAAATGACCCAAATAGTGTTGACTGAGCCGTTAAACTCTAATACAAACCAACTTACCAACAAACATTGAGATCAAGTGACAAATCAACCCTGCCGAGGCTTATATGTAGGACATTTTGTCCTATTCGACGGTTTGACTGGAACAACAACAGGCTTAGTCTTTTTAAGCGTTTACAAGTCATCATGTGCAGCAAGTTTCAGCGCTGCGTGAAAGCACCATGCAGCCCAACCTTTCTTTGCCTTTTTTTCGGGATCACTAACGGTGACCCTCGGAACGGATTTTTCCATCCACCCCTCACATACATATAAAATACTTATATTCTTCCACCACATTCCTAAGGCTATAAATCTTCTCTAACTGCATTGTATATGGAGTTGTTCTTTGTGGAAGAGAATAATATGGGCTGCCATTTATAACCAGGGGATAGTTGTTCAAAGCATCATTAGCTTAACAGGCTCCGCATTAGCGGTCAAATTGTTAACTGTTCTAGAAAGTTTAATATTTAAAATTTTGGTATTTTTGCTGAAAAAAATGTGAGCAGCTTTTGCGAATGCAAAAGCCGATCACATTTTTCAGCAAAAATATTAGGATATTTGCCATAATAAATGATCAAAGTTTTAACGAAACGTTAACTAACGACGTCGTTAGTTTTGAACATCTGGCCCCAGGTCTTCAAATCTCTCCAGGAAGAAAGTTCCGTTGATATAGTATGGTCATTGAACTAATAGGTTTACGATTTAATAACAGGTCGGAAAAATTTCATTGGTTGAAATGCCTATTTAACTCATTTTTGATATTTATTTGCTTGATTTTTTTTTCCAAATCGGTTTTACTAAAATCCATCAACATTGCAATTAAATTAAGAACCCACATTGCTTATTGGTCATGAGTAGAGACTGGATTGGGTCATTCCTGTCATGTAAGAGAAAAGTAGCTTTTATCCTTCGTCTTCCTGAAAAGTTTGATTTTGATGCACCTGTGGACACAAATCGTTCAAACTCCGATTAAGTACCTTTCAGTGAATCTGTTTGCATCAAGTTAGTTTGACAAGCAAATGTCATTCATCAAAGTAGTTTAAAACTGGATTAAGCAATATACATTGATTGGTCTTATTGTGACAAGTACTTTTCTCCATTTTTAGATCTGATTGACATTCGAGATGTATTCTGTTTGGACAGTGCAGTGTCTACAATGAAATATACAACAGTTTGTGTTTTGAATTTATTCCTGTCTTGCAGTTGACCGACAGGATGTAAGGAAATATTGAATGAAACATCAGATCAAAATGAATTGAAGCTTATCAAAGTTTTAACGGATTTGAGTCCACAGGTGTAATAACCATGCTGTTTGTTTATTTATTGACAAAATTAAATAATTTTGGCCTACAGGTCTCCTGAAGACTGGGCTTGAATAATGTATCACAAATTTATGGTATCTTCTGTAGTTTCGGAATAAATGAAGCGTTTTCTTAGTGTGTACATTTAATTTTGGTGCAGAAAATATCTTTCTTTCCAGAAGTTTTAACGGAAATCCCCGATATATTTTAAAAGGCCTGTCTTGTTGATGGTTTTCTGAGAAAAGGGGCCCTTTAGAGCGGCTTAAGAAAAAGAAAAGTAAACTGTTGCTAAAATTCGTTTTTCAGGTATATAAAAATGTCATAGTTATAATTAAATATCTCATTAACTTGGCAAAAACTTCAATTTCTTACCTTTAATTTGATAGGGGCTTGAAGAAATATATGGGCTGCACGATGCTTCCACGCAGAGCTGAATCCGGCCCGCACACTAGTAGTGGTGACCGCTTAGAGTATCTAAGCCTGTCCAGGAATCGCGGTGTGAGGCGGACCGTCCATGCTTATAAACCCTATTGGTTTCTTTGGGCGACTGGGCTTGAGATGTCATTTCATCTCAATGTCGGGTAAAAGTCCCACATATTCTTTGTTAAAATTGGGTTCTGTGACGTTGAATTTATGTTAACTATTTTATCAGTAATATGAATTTTAGGCCTTATTATTTATTGTCGCACCTGCTTTAGCAGGAAGACATAGGCGTGCCAGTTTCCGTCCGTCTGTCCGGTTGTCCGTCCGTCCGTCTTTCCGTCAACATTTTACACTGGGTGTCTTGTCATCGCAACTCCTCCTACAGTTTCATACCGATTATTTTGAAACTTGGCGCGTGTTTTTGCCATGGTATGAGGATGCGCATGTATTTGGACTTTATCGTCCGAACAATTTTCGTCACTTTTCCACATTGTGAACTTAGTCAATTTTAACCTTCAATTGATATACGATAGGTACCTCTTGTCATCGCAACTCCTCTTGCAGTTTTATACTGATCATTTTGAAACTTTGCGTGTGCTTTTGCCATGGTATGAGATTGTGCATGTAGTTTCGACATAATTCCCAGGATATTTTTTTTTCAATTTTTGCACATTGTGAACTTAGCCATTTTTAAGCTTCAGTTCATATACGATAGGTACCTCTTGTCATCGCAACTCCTCTTACAGTTTCATATCGATTATTTTGAAACTTTGTGTGTGTTTTTGCCATGTATGAGGATGCGCATGTGGTTTGGACATTATCTTCGGATAAATTTTTGTCATCTTTTCCACATTGTGAACTTAGTCATTTTTAACCTTCAATTGATATATGATAGGTACCTCTTGTCATCGCAACTCCTCTTGCAGTTTTATACCGATCATTTTTAAACTTTGCGTGTGCTTTCGCCATGGTATGAGGTTGTGCATGTGATTTCGACCTATTTCTCAGAATTTTTATTTTCAATTTTTGCACACTCAGAACTTAGCCATTTTTAAGCTTCAGTTGATATAAGATAGGTGCCCCTTGTAATCGCAACTCCTCCTACAGTTTCATACCGATTATTTTGAAACTTTGTGTGTGTTTTTGCCATGGTATGAGGATGCGCATGTGGTTTGGACATTATCTTCGGATCAATTTTTGTCACTTTTTCGACATTGTGAACTTAGTTATTTTTAACCTTCCATTGATATATGATAGGTACCTCTTGTCATCGCAACTCCTCTTACAGTTTTATACCGATCATTTTGATACTTTGCATGTGTTTTCACCATGGTATGAAGATGTGCGTGTGGTTTTGACATAATTCTCAGAATATTTTATCCCACGTTTTTGCACATAGTGAATTTAGTCATTTTTAACCTTCAATTGATATACAGAAGGTACCTCACCGCAACTCCTCTTACAGTTTTATACTAATCATTTTAAAACTTTGCATGTGTTTTTGCCATGGCATGAGGCTCTGCATGTGGTTTGGACTTAATCTTCGGATCAATTTTTGTCACTTTTTCCACATTGTGAACTTAAATAGTCATTGTTAATCTTCAATTGATATATGATAGGTACCTCGTCATCGCAACTCCTCTAGCAGTTTTATACTAATCATTTTGAAACTTAGCTTGTGTTTACTCCATGATATGAGCATGTTCATGCGCTTTGGATATAATTCTTGGATCATTTTAGTTCATTGTATCACATTGTGAACTTAGTCAGTTTTATCTCACATATATAGGCTATGGATTCTTCTCAAGGCCCTTTATTCATTTCTTCTGCCTTAAATAAACGTTTATTTTTTGTGTGGGGCAGGTGGGGAGCTGGTGCGACATCAACTTCACCGAAGTTGAATTTCTGGTTTATTTATTTATTTATTCTACCTTTGATTACAGGGTGGACTAACTACGCAGGATGAAATGTGTTTGACATTTGTTTATTACTATCCAAGACTGGAAGTCTCCCAATGTCTCAGTCAACCACTTCTTGACACATTTGTTGAGAAAGGTCAACAGGTAGGCATAGTTATTGATTTACGAGAATATTCACAGCATCTCAGTCAACATCTTCTTGACAAAATTGTTGAGAAGGGCCAACTAGATAGACCCAATTATTGATTTACTAGAATCTTTAAAGCGTCGCAGTCAACATCTTCTTGACAAAATTGTTGAGAAGGACCAACTAGGTAAGCCCAATTATTGATTTACTGGAGTCTTTCCAATGTTCTGTAAAAAGGGCAATCCCTTGGATGCAATGATCTCAACATATAACTGAAACAGCAGAATGGTCCAGTTTGTTTCTTGGCCACACTAGCTAGTTTTGGCCAATTTGGCGTCATCAGTGATCCTCGATTTCCTCAACTGCCGTAGGTGAATCGATGATCCCAAAGGGCTAGAAAATATATCCCACATTATGATGAAGGCAGACATCACGAATACACGTTTATATAATTCTGACCCCTTTAACCCCGCTTTTATATAGTAAAACCGGGGTTTGCAGGGGTAAACCTTTTCCCCTAAAATATAGATTGTGGGTACTCATTAGAACGACGTCGCATTTAATAATGGTGGAATATTGACATTTTTGTAAAAACTGGCGAATAAGATAAATAGAATCTTGCATTCGTGTTCATATATTATTTTTTATTAATCTCGTTGAGGAAAAGGGATAAAATGCTCGGCAAAGCCTCGCATTTTATCCATTTTCCTCAACTCGTTCAATAAATTCAGTAATACATGGATACGCATGTAAGATCCTCTATGACCTTAACCCATTCAGTACCGGAAACTCCAAAAGGGGTACTTGGCAAACAGTGCAGGCCCAGATCAGACGCCGCTGATCAGGGCCTACATTGTTTGCAAAAAAAAAATCAGCAATTTTCCGAATCATTTTTGAAGAAAACACAACCTGACACCCCTAAATTTTGCAATGGCCTCCTGCTTTATCTAAGAAGGAAGATTCCATTTGGTACAAAAAGGGTAGCTTCCAAAGGATAACCCTTTTATAGAGCATATTTAACGTCACTACAGCTGGTGTCTGGGAATGTGTGGCGGCCGTAAAAAGTCTCCTTGTCCTACATTATAGTGTAGTTTATATTTTCTTGTCCTTTGGGATCATTGATTCCATTGTGGAATTTTGAAAATAACTGATGGTCACTGATGAGACCTAATTGGCCGAAACAAGCTAGTCTGGCCCAGAAAACATGTACACTTAATATTTTCCAGTTCTGTGGTGTATTCCTTGCTTCCAAGGGATAACCCTTTTATAGAACATATGGGCCCCGTCAAGCGATTTTGGTACTTATCGCCTATGCAAGCAGCGAAGGTTCAGGCGAGCCTGCGCATCCGCGCAGTCTCGCCAGAACCTTCGCTGCTCGCTCATACAAGCAGTGAATCAAGAGGAACCTTCAGACAGAAAGTCATATCCCTGGCCCCTCTGAATGGCTGGGCATGCGCAGTTAAAATTTGTCATGACGGAATGCTCGAAGACATAAATTCGCTTGGCGGGGCTCATATAGAACAGGGCACTTCTTTTGTGTCTTCTTATACACTTCACCATAACGCTCATCTGAAAATGGTTACTCATTACGCAAACACGCCTATACAAATACATTGCCACCTTTATAGCCGAAAAAAATAGAATTTAACGATGAAAAATTGTGATATTTTTCTTAATTTCTGCTCAAAATATAGATTGTGGGCACTCGTTAGAACCGCCTCATCGAGGTTAGAACCGCCTCATCGAGGCGGTTCTAACGAGTACCCACAATCTATATTTTAGAGCAGAAATAAGAAAAATAAGGTTTACCCCCGGAAACCCCAGTTTTACTATATAAAAAAGGGTTCAAGGGGGGGGTCAAAATTATATAGGCGTGTTTTCGTGATGTCTCAACGGAAAGAAAAATGTCCCCTAATGATCATGAAAATCAAAATTATTTTTATATCACTAAAACATGCCCATATAATTTTTACCCCCTCAAACCCCACTTATATATAGTAAAACTGGGGTTTACAAGGGTATACATCATTTCTGCTCAAAAACATAGTTTTTGCTATTTTCGTTTATCGTGTATTCTTTGCTTCCAAAGGATCTAACTATTCAGAACTTATTTAAAGCAGAAATATATATATATATTTTTTTATCGTAACAAATTTTCAAAATATTTGAATAACCACACTTTTGTAATGGTAAGAAAAAGAATTGTTTCTTCTAAAGGTGTATTTATTTACCATAAGGAAAAAGCTCCTTTTCAAGTTCAGTCCTGCAAAATACCGACTTTTTCTGAAATTTCTCTATTTTGTTATCAGACTTTAATCTCACAACTAAACCATCTCCCTGCCTTGGACTGTCAGAATGGGTATTTTATTACCAGAGCTGGCAAAAATCAGGAAACACTCCAGAAGTTGCTGAAGCTGAGAACAATTTACAGATTTCCTAAAACTCAGCTTTTAACTATACAGAGGAAAAAGTCATTTCTAGGAAAAAGAAACAGGTTTGAGTGAGTGAGTGAGTGAGCGCGTGAGCACGTGAGCAAGCAAGTGGGTGGGTGAGTAGGTAAGTAAGCAAGTAACCCTGCAGGCACACAACGCTGACTCAACTTTGATTCAACGTTGTTGTTTCAACGGTGATTCAATATTATAGGTAGGTAAGTAAATAAGGCAAAGTAAGAATGTTAATATGTAAGGCCTTTATTTAAAGAGGATATAGTAATGAGGAAAACTCACAAATAAATAAGAGAAAAAAAACATAAATAAAATAAAAATAAAAATAAATATTTTTTTCAATTTTGTACAGAATAGGATCTCCCATCCGGCATACAGAAGGGGTACCAGGCTGAGTAGAATTTAAACATTGATAAAAATTGGAACAGTGAAGGTCCTGATCAGGCGTCTGCAGAATCTGATATGGGCCTGCACTGTTTGCAACGAGTGATAAGTTGTTTCCTTATTCCTTTTTCCTTGTTCCTTTGTCCTTATTCCTTATTTATTTTTTCAACCTGAATTTTTATAAAGTGTCATATCAGGAAAGGTCCATTTTCAGCCCCATCAAAATAAGTTGACTTTACACTTCGGCTCCTATCAAATTAAGACGACTTTACGTAAATATGCTCAAAAAAGACTTGGTAAGATTTTAAGTAGCATAGAATCGACTATTCAGTTATCATACACAATATCAAACCAAAAAACCACCCCGCCTATTGGGGCTTGGAGAAATATATTGAGCTGAATGGTGCTTCCACGTAAAGCTGAAACTGACCACACATGAGTAAGCCTGCACAGTTATGGGCTCCTTGATCTAGTGGATAAGAGCGCTGACTCTTAATCATTAGGCCTTTCACTGCTGTGGGTTCGAGCCTGACTGGGGTCACGTGTAAGATGCTAGGTTCTGCAACGGAAGATCAGGTAGTTTTTTGCCGGGTACTCCGGTTTTTGCCTACCTCTGATTATCGCTTGGCTCAAAATAAGTGAATAATCTTGGAAGGGCCGTAAAACCATAACAAAACAAAAAAAGTTTTGAGCAGGCTGGTCAATGGAAACTAATGTTCAACTCTGCTACAACCTGGAAAACTAATTATACTCTGCTTTTTCTAGAATTTTATCTTCTTATCTGTCATATCATCTGATTTACAGTCTTCTACTGGGTCCTGTTTGTTTTCATAGAAATTGTTATCTTTCCAGCTAGTAAGATCAAAGCCACTCAAATTGAGGAAACCTTAGTCACATTTTGGTAAGAGTGAGTTAGTGCTTCACTGATGAATAACAGTTATTTTTATTATTATTTACAGCTATACAATCTCATGACGAACCTAAACTGGTATGCTCCAAATGTCATTGCTGACTTCAAACAGAAAATCGAGAGTTCTAGTACCACTCATGTTTGCGTTATGTCAAACTCATCGGTAAGCCCACACATTAGATTTTTCTTTTTTTGAAAATGCACATTACGTTAGCACATCGTGGAAGGGTATTTTATTTTAAATTACTTCTCTTTCATTCCAAATTCGCCTGAAAAGCATATACCCACAAAACGTAGTATTCTGTGTCTTCGATTTCATGGATCACTCCAGAAAAAAAAAGAAGAAAGATTTGCAGAAGGAATAAGACTCATGCTAGGGCAAAAGTGGATTAATCCGCGCAAAATAGACAACTTTGAAACGCGAAATGAGGACTGGCATTAATCTCAAATTGATTTGTATGTGAGTAACTTGTTCGGTAGTGTAAAGGCAAATCCAAGAGACTTCTACATGTATACATCAAAAATCAGAAAAAAGTCAGGCCATGTATCACCTTTAAATACTCACTTTTTAGAAAAGGGCATAGGGGGTGTTGTTCCTAACTATCGCTGTGTGTCCCTGACATGTTGCTTTCGCATATATACAGTGAAATTCCGCTATGAAGACCACCTAAAATTAAAGGCCAGGGGCCAAGTATAAAAGCCAAGGGGTCTGAAAAATGGCCAGTGCTTTCGCTAGTTCACAAACAGTCAACATGTAGCTTTCATTACAGAAAATCCAAAAATGCAAAGCACTGAGCACATAAAAAATTATGAAACTTGGCACATTACTTCTTTAAGACATATACATTAATTTAATATGATAATTGAAATGAAATTTCATTCCATAGTTTGTTTTTCAGAAAATCTTTTTTGCTCTCTGCTACAAAATTCAAATTTACCACCAGGTATAATTGATAGCAAGTGCGAGGGCTTATCAGAGTTCATAACCTCTACTGCAGCAGCTGAGAAGTGTAGCTCCTTATACAAACACAAAATCCAATAAAATTACTGGATACAAAGCCAATAGATTCTAACTTATAACTGTGTAGTGCGACAATAAGCCCATCCCACTTGCCATATTGGCCTAATTGCTGACCGGTAGGATATTTTGCTGTTTGATACCTGGCCTTTAAGAATAATTCTGCTTTTAGAAGCTTATTTAGTAGGTTGCAGTTATTCTTTCTTTGTGTTTTCTGCATACAGTGTCGTCTGGTAAGAGACCACCTTTGGGACTGTCCAAAAGAAGTCTTAAAGACCACTTTTGAAAAGTCCCAAAGGTGGTCTTAATATAGGAATTTTACTGTATATAGTTTGCTCAAATACCAACAATATTAACTTCTGTCAGACAGGTAACATGCATTTAGGAATGGTGAAGTCGTGAATCTGGTCGAGCACTGCTAATATTTCAGTGGAATTCCCCAAAATTAAAAACTAATTCTGCTTAAGAAAGCTTATTTAGAAGGGTACAGCTATTCTTTCTTCGTGTTTTCTGCACAAATATTCTCTGGTCAGGGACAACATTTGAGACTGTTCAAAAGTGGTCTTAAAGACCAATTTTGAACAGTCCCAAAGGCGGTCTTATTATAGGATTTTTACTTGAATTGGGTAAACATCTTGAACAAAAGAGGAGAGGTTGACACTTTTATTCTTGACTTCAAGAAAGCTTTCTCGTGAAGTACTTAAAGACAAATCATTGTGGTCATGACATTGGTGTTTGGGTGAGGCGAAGGTGTCATGTGTCTTTTGTCACCGAACGTTTTGTGCCTGCAGGGATAGGCGTAATTTCGTAATGATGTTAATGTTAATCCATTTTGATTTTCCTGTTTCAGGTCGTTGTGCGAAATTTCAAAGAAACCGACATAGCACAGCCTTATCAGAAGCCCCCTAGTGACTGTGTTGTTCCTACAGCAGGGTAAAGGGAAATGATACGCCTACATATATTTTGCCGCCAATTTTTAAAGGGTGGCAACCTTTTTGACTGTTATAAACTGAGATCATCCCCAAAACGGATACTCTTTTTAAAGGAAAGATTAGGAGAAAAAACCTTTCCTTTCAAAGAAGAGTAAACTCCCCTTTGGGAGGCAAATATATGTTGTTGAAACAGTTGTCGACCCTGAAGGTGTATCCGTTCACCTTCAAAAGAAACAGAATGATAGTGATTAACCCTTTCTGTACCAAATGGAATCTTCCACTAAATAAGTGCAAAAATCCATTTCAAAATTTAGGGGTGTCAAGATGTGTTATTTTCAAAATTTATTCGGAAAATTGCTGAACTTTTTACAAAAAGTGTAGGCCCTGATCAGATGCCGCATCCTGTGGCGTCTAATCTGGTCCTGCACCATTTGCCAGGGTACCCGTTTTGGGGTTTCTTGTACTAAATGGGTTATGTATCTTCGTATCAGAAAGATATGAAAATCCAATGCAGTTGTTCGTTTGTTTGCTTTTACCAAAAATTAGGTTTGAATATTTTTCAGTTACTCTAAATTTGTTTTATTGATATTGTACTTCTAAACCAAATAAAACATAACAACAACAAGACTCTTGTAGTTTCATTTATACGAGTTGTGTCATAAGAAACCCTGTTTAATAACAAAACTTTTATCAGCCTGCGCATCCTTGCATCCTAATCAGCACCATGATGTTCGCTGCTCGGATAATACGATGTCTGTAGATCTAGATTCTTGTTCTAAGATTTCAAGACTCTTGTTGGTCTGGATAGCTGAACAGACTTGTTTGTGTCTTTCCTGGTCAGGGTTTTCTTGCACACCAGATAAGGAAATCCAAGTTAGCTTGGGATAGAAATTCTGTTCTAACCCTGGTGGTTCTTACCCCAAATCAAATATTCTCGCGTGTTTGATAAATGCAATGGTTGAATACGACGTATTTTAAGGTTGACGTCACAGCACGTTACGTGACGTCACTAAACATTCCTGTAGTGTCATGACAATATGGCGGACATTGGTAACCGAAGTGACTGCAGCATTAAAAATCCGCGCTGAGAAATAGAAGCTATGCAAGAAAAAGAATCCTTTATAGGTGTGAGGGGTGGATAGAAAAATCCGTCCCTCGGGATCACTATCCGGCATCACTCGGCAAGCCTCGTGATGCCGGACAGTGACCCTCGCGACGAATTTTTCCATCCACCCCTCACACCATATAAGATTCTTATATTCTCGTCACGGTATCGAGCTGGGCCAAGTTGGTAAAAGCAATCGTGGATGAACGTGTTAGTGGTCAAAATGTTAACTGTTCTTGTAAGAACAACAAGAGGGCCATGATGACCCTGAATCGCTCACTTGATTCGAGATGTCAATAAGCTTCTAAAATCCATATGGATAACTGACAGCAATCTCATTCTATGAAGTACCTATGTTGCACTTCGACAGATGGTCACCTTTGGCAACATTTTACGAAGTTGGCTTGAGAGTCGTCATTTAAATTTTTTTCCTAATTTAAGTCTGTCAGCCTGCCTATTCATTTAAGCAAAAGCATATGGCAGAAGGCCACCTAAACAACCTTTCTGTGAAGTTTGAAAAGTACGAGAGGACCAATTTTAAGCTCTGACAGCCATCTTGTTCATCCGAGTGGAACTGTTTAGCTATTAGCTATTTCTGTATAGGGTCATCTAACCAACATTCCTGTAAGTTTGAATGAAATTGGATCAAAAATGTAAGAAAAGTTGTCATTGTAGGGTGTTCTATTTTTAGCTCTAGTGGACATCTTATTAATCAGCGCTGAACTAGTTTTGCTATTTTGGAAAAAGAAGCATTCCTATGAAGTTTGATTGAAATTGGCCCGTAGTATAGGAAGAGTTGTCATTATTGTTCCGTTTTCAGCTCTGGTGGCCATCTTGTCAATCGGATTGTAACGATTAAAGCCATTTCGGTAGGGAGCCACCTAGGGAACATTCCTTTCAAACCCTTTGAATCAAATTAGCCCAAGGGTTAAGGAGGAGTTTTCATTAAAAGCAAATAAAAGCTTTTTTTTTTTTTTTTTTTTTGCATTTTCAGCTCTGGAGGCCATTTTACTCATTGGAATGGTTTTAGCTTTTTTGGTTGAGGGTCACCGAAACAACATTCCTATGAAGTTTGGATGAAATATGCCCATGGGTATGGAGGAAAAGTCGTTCAAAGATTTTTTCTATCTTTAGCTCTGGCAAGCATCTTGTTCATCGGAGCAGAACGATTTAAGCTAGTTTGGTATAAGGTCACCTAAGCAATAGTCTTATGAAGTTTAAATGAAATTGACCAATCGGTGTATGGTAGTAATCATTTAAAGCTGTTTCTAATTTTATGTCTGGCGGCCAACATGTTCAGCGGAGCAGAAACGATTTTAGCTATAATGGAAGAAGGTTACCTCAGCAACATTCATATGAAAAAAAACATAGAAATGAGCGCCCACGGAAAGCCACAAAGATAACAGCCTTCAAATGGCAACAAAAGGAAGTTTGAATGAAATTGGACCAGGGATATAGGAGGTGTGTCTGTTAAAATCTTATTCTTTTTTTTAGCTTTGACGGCCATTATGTTTATTGGAGCGGAACGATTTTAGCTATTTTGGTAGACAGCCACTCGGGCAACAGTCCTGTGAAGTTTTACTAAAATTGGCCAAGGGTTTAGGAACAGTAGTCTTTTAACCCATTTTGTACCAGAAACCTCAAAACGGGTAGTTGGCAAACATATCAGACGCCCCACAACGCGTCGTCTCGTCAGGGTCTACACTTTTTGCAAAAATCTTTGCCATTTTCCAAATAGATTTGAAGAAAACACAACCTGTCACCCCTACATTTTGAAATGGACTCCTGCGATACATAAAGAGAAGGAAAAAAGGCTACACAAAGGGTTAAAGCAAATTACAACTAGGCAAGACAGACATTGACTCATCACAAGGGCATACCATGAGCACTTCGTGCTCAGGTGAGCTAATAAAGGCAATAACAGTGCATTTTTTGCTTAATCAATGTGAGTAGCTTTTGCATTCATTCGCGTTTTTTTTTCAGAATAGGAACATGTTTTCTAAAAGCTTCATATTGGTGTTGTCTCTTTTTCAGTGTAAGAATTCAGTGACGAAAGGGCAGTTTTGTGCATTTTAAAACTAGAGGCTCAAGAGGGCCAGAAATCACTCACATGAATTATGCTGATCATGATACATCGCATTCTGAATAGTGGTCTTTGGTATTAGATGCGACAACTATTAGCAATCCTGAATCTGTATGTTCCCTTGATGCCACCACTTAAGTTTCTAGACAGAACAACCCCAATAAAGATCCAGGAGAAAAAGACATTGGTTCAGAATTAAGGATACAAAAAAATGTGTACAAAATACTGTAAGAGGGACTGTTGCCCTGTCCTAGATTCTTGGATATTAGAATATAAGAATCTGATATGGGGTTCTGTTGTAGATGAGCGTTTCCAACCCGAGGGATGACCGTGCTGAGCGGAACCGAGGCTACGCCGAGGTTCCGCACAGCACGGTCATCCCGAGGGTTGGAAACGCCCATCTATAACAGAACCCCATATTGGATTCTTTTTCTTGCACAACACCTCCTGTTAGTTTTGACAGCTCGCACATGTATATTGTTTACAAAATAAAAGTAGTGCGGAAGTAGTTCCGGCAGTTGAATAGAATTGCAGCGCATTTGTTAGTTGCCCTGGTCGGAACACCAGGGTGAGAACATAAATTTCTATCCCAGGGTAAAATCACGGATTTCCTTGTCTGGTGTGCAAGAAAGGAACAGTTTTAGCAACTTTGAATCTCCATGTCGCCCTGATGCCTACAATCAAGTTCAAGCTCAATCAGACTTACACATTGGGAGATGTCCTTTGAGGAATTTCAAGATGAGCACAATTGCAGCCATCTTGGATTTTAGCAATTCTGAATCCCCATTTTGTCAAATTGTCTAACATTATGTTTCAGTTTATTCCAACTAGCATTAAGCTGCAGATGTTGTTTGAAGGTTTTCATGATGGCCACCCCGACGGCCACCCCGACGGCCACCCCGACGGCCATATTTGTTATTGAAACAAAATTTTAGCAATTCTGAATCTTCATGAAGCCCTGATTCCTCCTGAATTACATTTTGTGGCCTCATTAACCATTACGAAAACACGCCTATACCAATACATTGTAACCTTTTCCGCCGAAAAAAATGAAAATTTTAAATTGAAAAATTGTGTAATTTTCTTATTTCTGCTCAAAATATAGAGTATTGGTACTCGTTAAAACCGCCTCATCGAGGCGGTTCTAACGAGTACCCATAATCTATATTTTAGAGCAAAAACAAGAAAAATAAGGTTTACCCCTGTAAACCCCAGTTTCACTATTAAGAGTGGGGTTCGAGGGGGTCAAAATTATATAGGCGTGTTTTCGTGATGTGTAACTTTGGTGAAATTTCTATCAAAATTGAAGTCACTGTCTATCGGACCCCCGCCCTCCCCGCCATTATAAGTCTATCGGAGTCTAAATGGGCAAGTAAACTCTCATGTGAATGATCTGATCTGACCCACTTCTAACCTGCCTATGATTTTATGGCTGTTCTCATTTACCTTCAAGTTTCATGAGGATCCAATCAAAAACACAGACAAAACTTCTTCATCATATGTTTATGGGGGACTATATGGCAAGTGGCTCTCATGTAAAAAGTCCAAATTGCCTCAAAATAAAACAGTTCCAAGGTTTTATGGTTGCGATCATTACCTGCAAGTCTAACAATTTTTTCATCAAAAATGAAATCGCTATCATCTACGCGTCATTTTCCTAAGTCTGTGAGACCCGCAACGGCAGGCAACTGTCATAACATAAATCGAAACTGGGCAACGACTGAACTTGTGCGAAATTGTATCATGTTTATGCCTGTCCTCAGTAACTGCAAAACTGATGAAGATTCTATCAAAAAGTAATTCACTGTCAATTAGACATCATTTATCCCATTACAAGTCTATGGGAGTCTAAAGGGCAAGTAACTGTCACATGAACAACCTGATCTTCCCAAAATATGTTTCCAAGAACGTGTGTCTGTCCTTATCATCTACAATTTTGTGGACTTTCAGATCAAAATAAAACGTTGGTACTGCTAGGACAACATTTTCTTATTATGAGTCTATTTGAGACTAAAGAACAAGTAACTCTCACAAGGACAATCCGATCTGCCCCAAATTCAAACTTGTCCAAGACTTCATGGCATTTCTCATTTCCTACAAGTTTGTTGAGAATCCAATCAATAAATTCAGTTGTTATCGCCTGGACAACATTTCCCCTTTACAAGTCTATGGAAGACTAATGTGCAAGTAACTCTCACACAAACAACCTTATCGGCCCACAATTTAAAATTGTCAAAGATTTAGTGGCTGTCCTCATTACCCACATGCTTGTTGAGTATCAGGTCAAATATAAAGTTGCTATCGCCCAGACAACATTTCCCCCAATATAAGTCTATGGGAGACACTTTCTCATGAGCAATCAGATCAATCCCAAACTAGGAATGTTTTCAGAGGAAAATAATGCTCCCTCCAACTTAAAAACCCATTTGACTTTAATAAATAGGTTAAGGTCACCAAACTGTAAGCTGCAAACAAGCCATTTTTTGGGAGCCTGTGACCGCAAAGAAAAAACAGTCAAGGTCACCAAAATCTAATCAAAGCTGCAGAATGTTGTAATATATTGTACCAAATTGACAAACATTAATCAATTCGTTTATTGAGAGGGCGGGCAGACAAGCCATTTTGGCCCAAAAGTTACTGTTTTGGGGGGCCTGTGACCTTGAAAATAAGGTCAAGGTCACTAAATCTAATCAAACCTGTGCTTTGTTGCAATGATATATTGTACCAGTGTGACTAAATTTAATCAATTCGTACATCCAATTTTTAGCCCAACATTGAATTTTTTTGCGGCGGTGGGTGGGGGTGCTGTGACCTTGAAAAAAGGTCAATGTCACTAATATCTTATCAAATCTGCGGTATGTTATAATGATATATTGTACCAAGTTTGACTAAAATTAATCAATTCTTTAATGAGATAAGAGTGCAGACAAACCCTTTTTGGTCCAAATTTAACTGTTTTGGGGGACTTGTGACCTTGAAAAAAGGTCAAGGTCACCAAAATCTAATCAAATCTGCGGTATGTTGTAAAGATATATTGTACAAAGGTTGACTAAAATTAATGAATTCGTTAATGAGTCAGAGTGCAAATAAGCCATTTTGGCCCAAAATTGACCGTTTGGGGTGGGGGCTGTGACCATAAAAAGGTCAAGGTCACCAAAATCTAATAAAATCTGCAGTATGTTGTAATGGTATATTGTACCATATTTGATCAAAATTTATCCTTTCGTTAATGAGATAGAGTTAGGCGGCCTGTGGCCTATACATTGCATTTTCAAAGTTTGTAATGTCTTATGTTGTACATGTTTTCCATGTAACTGAGAAAATAAAGTATGTTTGAGTTTGTTTGAGTTGGACCTTGAAAAAAAAGGGCAAGATCACCAAAATCTTATCAAATCTCCGGTCTGTTGTAAGGATATATTGTACTAAGTTTGACTTAGATTATTCAATTCGTTTATGAGATAGAGTGCATACAAACCTTTTTCGGCCCATAATTGACTGTTTTGGGGGGCTTGTGGCCTTGAAAAAAGGACAAGGTCAGTTAAATCTAATCAAATCTGCGGTATGTTGTAATGATATATTGTACCCAGTTCGACTAAAAAATAATCAATTTGTTAATGAGATAGAGTGCAGACTAACCATTTTGGTACAAAATTGACACCGGCCTCGGTAGCTCAGTCGGATGCGCGTCTGACTGGTGATCAGGAGGATGCGGGTTCGATACCTGCCGGGGTCGGCAACATTCTTTCGTGGAGATTTATCATGAAATCTTTTCTATGGTCATTCTCTCTCTTCCGTTGATTCAACAAGGGCAGTTGTCAGAGTACTGGTTAAGGGCTTACGTAGGAGCCTGCCCAGGAAAGTGTGGATAGGTAAACTGACCGGCTCAAAAATGCCCTAAATAGTGTTGACTGGGCCGTTATACTCCAATATAAACAAAAAAAAAAAAAAAATGAACGTTCTGAGGGTGGGGCTGTGACCTTGAAAAAAAAAGGTCAAGGTACCCAAACTCTAATCAAATCTGCGGTATGTTGTAATGACATATTGTACCAAGTTGGACTAAAATTAACTAATTCGTTAAGAGAACGGGTGCATACAAGCCATTTTTGGCCCCAAATTAACCGTTTTGGGGGCCCGTGAGCTTGCAGATGAGGTCAAGGTCATCATAACCTACGAGATGACTGTTTCCCCCATCCTAATGATGCGAACTTGCAAGTGTGGTTAGAATCCATCCATAGGTTCAGGAGATATAGTGCTTCAAACAGGCTACGCCAACGGCGACGGAAACGGGATCCGCACTAAAACAATTTGCCCCTCACCCTTCACCTCCGGTGGGGGGCGGAGTGGGGGGCATAATTCGGACTTGTCCAAGATTTTATGCCTGTCTTCATTACCTGCAATTTTTGTTGAGGATCCGATAAAAAATAAAGTCGCTATCACTCGGACTACATTCGCCACATTGTAAGTCTATGGAATACTAAAGGACAAGTAACTCTCACATAAACAATCCTACCTGACCTTAATTCGAACTTGTCCAAGGTTTTATGGTTGTCCTCATTACCTGCACGTTCGCTAAGGAGCTGACCAAAAAAGTTGCTATCGCACAGGCAACACTTCTGTGGGAGACTAAAGGACAAGTAAATCACACATGAACAATCTGATCTACCCGAATTTCGAACTAGTCCAAGATTGTATTGCTGTCCTCGTTACCTACACTTTTGTTGATGATCCGATCAAATTTAAAGTCACTATCGCCCAGACAACATTTTCTACATGATAAGTCGATGGGAGACGAAAAGGCAAGAAACTCTCACACGAACAATCTGACCTGACCCAAATTGATCTTGTCCAGGATTTAATGGCGGGCTTCATTACCTGCAAGTTTCTTGAGGCCTGATCAAAAATAAAGTGCAAGTAACTTTTACATGAGCAATCCGAACTGCCAAAAATTCGCACTTGTCCAAGATTAAATGGCTGTCCTGATTACCTACAAGTATGTTGATGATCGGATCAAAAATAATGTTGCTAACGCCCAGACAACATTTTCCCCATTATTGTTTGTTTGTATTGGAGTTTAACGGCCCAGTCAACACTATTTTATGTCATTTTTGAGCCGGTCAGTTTACCTATCCACACTTTTCCTGGGCAGGCTTATACGTAAGCTGTGAATCACTACAGTGCACATTCTTTAACCAGAAAGTGACAACTGGCCTTCTTGAATCAGCGGAAGGGAGAGAATGACCGTAGAAAAGATTTCATGATCAATCTCCATGAAAGAATGTTGCCGACCCCGGCATGTATCGAACCCGTGTCCTCCTGATCACCAGTCAGACGTGCATCGGACTGAGCTACCGAGGCCAGCTTTCCCCATTATAAGTCTATGGGAGACTAAAGGGCAAGTGACTCTCACATAAACAATCAGATCTGACCCAAATTTGAACGTGTCCGAACTTGAATTGCTGTCTTCATAACCTGCAAGTTTGTTGAGGATCGGATCAAAAATAAAGTTGTCATCGCCCAGACAACCTTTTTCCCATTTTAAGTCTATGGGAGACTAAGACCGAGGCCGTCTTTCCCCATTATAAGTCTATGGGAGACTAAAGGGCAAGTGACTCTCACATAAACAGTCAGATCTGACCCAAATTTGAATGTGTCCAAACTTTAATTTCTGTCTTCATAACCTGCAAGTTTGTTGATGATTGGATCAAAAATAAAGTTGCATTTTCCTGGACAAGAAAAGCTAACAACGGACGACGAACGAATGGACGATGGGCGCCGGACAACAGGACATAGGAGTTGTATTCCAGGTCAGCTAACAAGTCATTTTCGAACTAAAATATAATTGTGTGTATAGATAATGGGTTCGCCCCGATGGGCGGGGCTTGGAGATATAGACCTGGCTACTCCCGCCCAGAGCTGACACTGATCACACTTTAGTCCTGGTACACCCCTTAGGCTAAGCCTGCCAATTGGACAAAAAATGGTGCGAGTCACTCTTTAACCCTACTTATTGTTGAACTAATACGGTGTTTAACAAAAGTGTTATAAAGAAGTTGTGGTACATGATGTAGGCTGTGTTCACAGAATCAACCTAAGTCAAATTCAACACTGTGGAGTCTGATTATATTCAATTCCGGTCTCCATATAATATCAAAACCATTCCATCTATATAATTCAACAAAAGATTATTGACTAGCCTATCTGCAGACAGCCTCTGTCGAATATGACGAGCTTAGAGTAGAGAAAGATTGATCTGTTCCATCTGTGGAATTCGACAAAAGTTCATCCGAAAGCTTGTCTATGGATCAATCTTTGTTGAATTTGACAGTCTCAAATTCAAAGATTGGTCTGTGGGCATGGCCGAAGTTGAGCTGTTAATGGAATTCAACAAAAGGTTATAGAATACCCTGTCCACAGATCAATCTTTGTCTTGACAATATCAAATTCGAAGATTTATTTGTGGACATGGCCTAAGTTGTGCAGTTCAATCTATGGAGTTCAACAAAGAGTCATTGTCTACAGATCAATCTTTGTCGAATTTGACAAATTCGATAAAGATTGATTTGTAGACAAAGCCTAAGTTGTGCTTTGGGTATTGATAAAAAACAAAGAGTCAGTTCAAACAAGAATTTTACTAATATCCTACAACAACAATCTCAAATATGAATGTGATGTGTGAAAATACATACACAATATCCTTATCAAATGATCAACAATACATACATGTATGTATATGTATGAATGAATAATGAAGATATAAACAAATTGCATTGACAACTAAAAGTAATATGACACTTAACATATTACGCTTCCATAAACAGAATTATGGAGGTGCATGTGACTTGAAGTTATCCCAACCTCTCATACCTAACATTACTGCTTAATTCAGCTAACTGATGGAATATGTTGGTTTTATCAACACTTAAAAACGTGTGGGTCACTTTTGTCGAATCACAAAGGGAGTCGAGAGATAGTAAAGGAGATCAAAGACAGGGAAAGGGGAAAAAAAAGAAAATCAGTTGAATGTAAACTAGACATGTGTCCAAGGGACATAGATGTCACCCCCAGATAGTTAAAAACTAAAATGTGAATGTCTAACACCGTCTCATAAATTGCAATCGCCACTTCGGATGTGGACAGAGGTGATGGGTGGCAGGGTAATACTGCATGCCCTTTCCACCGTTCTTGGAATTGCAAGGCATAATGTATTGAAGAAATAAAAGCATGTCCTTTCTACCCTCGCCTGCTGCAAGGTTGCAGTAGCCTGCCGCAAAGACAGTAGACCCTGCTCAACTGTAAGGCAATATCAATTCGGTGCTCTGGTGGAGTAAGATACAGGAAACACCCGGCCCAGCCCATCACGAAAACACCCCTATACAAATACATTGTAAACTTTACCGCCGAAAAAAGAAAATTTTAAGATGAAAATTGTGACATTTTTCTTATTTAAGAGTGTGTGTACTCGTTAGAGGTGGTTCTAACGAGTACCCACAATCTATATTCTGGAGCAAAAAATAGAAAAATAAGGTTCACCCCTGTAAACCCCAGTTTTACTATATAAATATGGGGTTGAAGGGGGTCAAAATTACATAGGTGTGTTTTCGTGATGCAATGGAATTTATGGCACTGCTGATTTAGTTTGTATACTTATATTTCAACTTCTCTTACTCATCCTCAGACTAATATTATTGAGTTGATGTGCCTCATGAGCTACGTTGGTCGGTGTGTGCTCGGAGGGGGATGTGCTGTGTTTGCCGGGTTTTGTCTATCATCCGTTTTGGTTTCAAACTTTGGGGTTGAGACACACTGATGAAGATTAAATATCAGAAAGGCCTCTGTGTCACTAAATTTGGTATAGTTATGCCTTAATCTAAAACTAAAACATCAAGGCCCGTGTAGTTGCAAATCACATACCCTATATGCAGTAATTAGTGTACATTAGCTCACCAATACATCTTCAAGAAGTATCGTTTACACCAGTTTCAAGTGCCTGCTGAAGTAGTAACGGTGCTAAACGATTGCTCCAACAGATCAATTTCTATACTTTTGTGATAAACAGGGACAAACTGCAGACTTGGGTTAATCAAGAAACCTACTATGTTCTAATATACATGCTCCTTATGCCCAATGGACATGTTTTGTGGGTCCAAACATTCCAAAAGTTGACATACGTGGGCTGAGTGTTATGTTGTGAGCCTCTTATTGGAGGAGGTACGCAGGGGTGTTCTTTTTAAGTCCTACTATTCTCTGACTATATAGGGCCGTGTAACCAAGAACTATCTCATTTGGTCAGTATATATCGATGAGGTAGCACTAAGTAATCAAGACCAGCAGCTTTTGTAAAATGGACAAACTCGGTGAAAGAGCAGTGATTATATATTTGCATAAAAAGGTTTAACACCTACGAGTATGGATATCCATAAAGATATGATAGCAACACTAGGGAAAGATGCCCCTTCATATGCTCCAGTGAAAAGGTGGGTGGCGCAATTTAAGCGCGGCAGACAGAGCCTTGAGGATGACCCCACGTCCTGGAAGGCCTGTCAATGCTGCAACCCCAGAAATGGTCAATAAAGTCCATGATATTGTAATGACTGACAGACGAGCCATAGAAAGATATATAGCCGGTAGAGTTGGCATTTCACAGGAAGGAGTACATTCAATTCTGACAGAGGATTTTGCAATGAGAAAGCTTTCGGCCAGGTGGATATCAAGACAATTGATCAGAAGGCGAACATTATTGCATGCTAATCTTAACATTTTTGAGGAAGATCGTGTCAAAAGATGGGGTCCATCATTTTACCCCTAGAGGCCAAACAACAATCGAAATAATAGAAGCATCCTGGCTCTCCCCCACCAAAGAAGGCAAGGACTGTTCCATCAGCTGGAAAGATTATGGCCTCGGTTTTCTGGTATGCAGATGGTATTCTGCTAATGGATTATCTCCAAAAGGTACAAACAATCAATGGCACATACTGTGCTTCACTTCTGGCACAGTTATGGGAAAAATATAAACTTAAGCACCGCGGAAAGCTCACTAAATGTGTGCTGTCCCATCAGGAAAATACTCCAATTCACAAGTCTTTCATTGCTATGGCTGCCATTCACGATTGTGGCTTTTGAATTGATTGAGCAGCTGCTTTATTCATCTGATCTCGCTCATTCAGACTTTCATTTATTTCCAAAACTGAAAATGGCTATTTCAGGCACACTCTTTCACTCCGATGATGACTTCATATATGCAGTGGATGACATTCTGAACAACCAAGAAATGAAGTTCTGTAAAAGTGGCACTGAGTCCTTCAAATACTGCTGGCAAAAGTGAACAGATATTGAAGGGGATTATGTTGAAAAAATACAATATGTCCTACAAAATTCAAATCCTTCAATATGAGGCTCACAACATATCAATCAGCCTTCGTAAGGAGCATACAGTTGCATCCGACTAATCTCTCGAGGCACACTGTGCCTTTATTATCGGCGGCTGCACATAACATGTCTTGAATATGCATTGAAATTCTGAGAAACCATTTCAGTATCATTTTCATTTTTGTGATAGTGGGAGGTTATTTTTCCTTATTTCTCCATATAAACCTATTGTATGGGTACTCATTAGAACCACCTCGGCAAGGCGGTTCTAATGAATACCAACAACATAGGGTTTATGAATACCAACAACATAGGTTTTTTTTAGAACTGACAAAAACTATCCTTCAGTTATCACAAAATACTTAACTTATATGTTGCTATGGGATACATAATATAAAGGATAATGTTTTTACTAAAATGTTCTAACTAAAATATTCAGACTTAATATAATACCAAGTACCATGATAAAATCAAGTGTCAAGTTACTTTCAGTTTCAAGTACATAATCACAGATTGTATTATTATTAAGGAATATCTATTTAGATATATGAAATATACATGAATACCAGATACAGATGACCATGTTCAAGGGGCCATTCCAAGATGCATGTATGTAACATTGCAGCAATGACAGTTGTTGAAAAAGTAACCTAAATGAAAAACAAACTTAACAATGTCATTGTATCATGCAATAAAGTGGTATGTCAAGGCCAAATGTAAATAACCTTCTTCAAGAGACGCCAAAATCATAGTATACCAGCGTTAACATATCCGTGAAAAAAAAACACTCCCATTAACACCATGTTATATAGAGAAAACTGGGGATAACAGGGGTTAACATTATTTTTCTTATTTCTGCTCCAAGACGTTGGTTGTGTGTACTCGTTAGAACTGCGGTTCTAACGAGCAGCTACAACCTCTGTTTTGAATATAAATAAGGAAAATATCAGAATTTTTCATCAGTAAATAACCATTTTGGGGACTTTGTTGCATGGATGTGTTGTCTTTATGATGTTAACAAGTCAATGTAACGAACACCTTGTAAACCACACTTCATAAAATGTTATTTTTAATGTAAAATTAATTTTAATTAATAATATACCTACCCATCACTACAATTATAGCCTGCCATTGTAGTGATGGTAGTTATATTTGATATTAAAATGTTATTTTTAATGTAAAATTAATTTTAATTAATAATATACCTACCCATCACTACAATGGCAGGCTATAATTGTAGTGATGGGTAGTTATATTTGATATTAAAAAGAAAAAGAGGAGTGTATAAGGGTATATATTTTTCCTTATTTGTTCTCCAAGATATAGAATGTGCGTAGTCATTTAAGGTGGTGTCCACAATCTTTGTTCAAAGCCTAAATAAGGACAATATCCCAATTATAGTAAAAATCCTATAGCTTTGGACACTTTGAGGACTTGATGTAAATCTAAAATTTTAATGAATTTGTTTCATGACACAGAGTGCAAACGAAATAGCAAACAGTGTAGACCCTGATCAGCAGTCTGATCTTGGTCTGCACTGTTTGCATAGACCTACGTGTCCCAAAACTTAGAATTATTACAGTAGGAAAGGTTCTTATTGAAATCATTATTCCACATAGGTGTGATATCCCAAAGGATGAACAAATCAAACTCCTAGTAAATATCTAGTGGCTAGCCTCCATGGCATTGTGGGTAAGAGCGATGACCCTTAATCATTAGATCTCTCACCACTTTTGGTTCAAGCCTCCCTAGGGTCATATGTGATATACCAAGTTCTGCGATTGATGGTAGGGCATTTTTCTCCTCACACTCTGGTTTTTGCCCACCTCTGACTAACGACTGGCTCAAAGAAAGTGAAATGATCTTTAAAGGGCTGTAAAACCAGACCTAAAAATCCAAATACCTTGTGGCCCATCGCTGTAATACCGATGGTTGTAGAGAAACTGACCTATATGTAAAACCAATGTTACTGGAAAGTGATATCTAGATTGAAGTCAAATCTAGATATCATTCCAATGTGGGTGTGTCTGCATGCATGTGTGTATATCATGTATCTATCAAGTATTGGTTTTTTATTTAAGAGGTTATTCATACAGTGTCGATCCAGATGAAATGACTCATCTGGACCTACACTGCTTGCAAAGTTATCTGTTTTGTTTGTGTTTACTTTTTATGTCCTAGCCAACACTATTTAGGTCATTTTGGAGATGTTAGTTCCAACCTTGTGGGACTTTTACTCCACATACCGATGAAACAACATCTCAAGCCCTACTGTCCAAAGAAACTGCTATGGTTTATGGATGAACTGACCCATACCTATTCTCATGGGCAGTCTTTGAACCTTCGAAGCGATTTAACACTACCCAAATGCTAAGTCAGTTTCAGCTCTGTGAGGAAGGACCATGCAGTTACTTCTCCAAGATCTGATGGGTCTGCTGCTCTAAGGTATTTGTATCGGTCAACAGGGTTGAATAGGTGAACCCCAGAAGATGTGAACACAAATAAGTGTACCAAACTCTTTAAGGAATACATGTATAAGTATTCAACTAAATCCAAACAACTCTAAAATATTAAAGAAAACCAGACCAGACAACAAACTGGATATTTTTCTTTGTAATTTCAGAGAAGAAAAGGCTTGTTACTTCATATGACTCATCTGCCTATCCGGTGCTTCACATGTAATGTCAAGCCTTTTTTGAGAAAATAAGGATTGACATTCCATGTGAATCATATGCCCAGATAATTTACATGTAATGCCAAGCCTTTTATTTCTCTGAAAAAAAAAATGTAAAATTATCTAGAAATAATTTTTATTGGTGCTTTGATATGATATCATTCTCTAATACAACCTTATCAGATGACATCTTCAAACATCACGTAAACACTCGTATACAATTTTGACCCCCTTTGAGCCCACTGCTAGATACTATACTGTGGCTAACAGGGGTATACATTATTTTGTTGGTTTCCGCCCCAAAACATAGATTGTCTGTACTCGTTAGAACCGCCTCATTAACGCGGTTCTAACGAGTACCTACAATTTATGTTTTGAGCAGAAAGAAGAAAAATATCAGATTTTTTATCTGAAAATTCTCATTTTTTGTGGTAAAATTTCCAATATATTTGAATAGACGTGTTTTTGTAAAGTATTATTTCTAAGAGTGACAAGAATTCTGATGAAGGCTATGCTGTGCCTGTGGGGGCACTAAGTCCCAAAACCATGAAATGTAGGTCGAGGTCAAACATGGATGCTCGCATAAAAGTTGTCATCCCTAAATGCAAGTTCATGCCAAGTATATAATTAAGAAGCTCTTATAGTTCTTTAGAAATTATTGTGAATGCTACCATTGGCACAATAGTTTACAACGTCAGTGAACCATGAAATAAAGGTCAAGGTTAAATATGGATGCACAAATGAATGAAGCTCTTATAGTTCTTGACAAATGGACTCTTACATAAGGGTTAACACAGTTTACGCAATCAGTGAACCATAAAATGTAGGTCAGGTTAAATGTGGACTCTTGTAGAACAAATGCAATCACAAGTTTGTACCAAGTATCATTAATGAAGCTCTGATAGTTTTTAAGAAATGGACACTTACATTAGGGTGAACATTAGCGTTGACACAATAGTTTACAGTCAGTGATACAAGAAATGAAGGTCAAGGTCAAATATGGATGATTGCATTAAAGTTACAATCCAGTAAATGCAAGATTGTACCAAGTAACATTAATGAAGCTCTTACAGTTCTTGGGAAATGGACTCTTTAACATTAGGGTGAATGCTAGGGTTGATACAATAGTCTATGAAGTCAGTGAAACATGAAATAAAGGTCAAAGTCAAATATGGATGCATGCATTAAAGTTGCAACCCCTAGGTTAAAGTTTATACCAAGTATCATTAATGAAGCTCTTATAGATCTTGAGAAATGGACTCTTACATTAGGATGAACGCTAGGGTGTATGCAAATGTGGACAGCTTGACAAACACACAGAAAACCAGACTCTCTATATTGTGCCATGCTTGAAGCATGCGCAACAAAAGACCAGTTGTTCAAAAAGAACAATATCATCTACTATTTTAGCTTAGCACTTCAATGCTTAAATTATGAAAAACATTGC
Organism: Lucinisca nassula; assembly: GCA_963580285.1. Taxonomy (NCBI): domain Eukaryota; kingdom Metazoa; phylum Mollusca; class Bivalvia; order Lucinida; family Lucinidae; genus Lucinisca; species Lucinisca nassula. Next base: position 132,776,345 of record OY757010.1, on the reverse strand, counting down.
GAAGTAAAATTCTGCTATCAAAACCACCTAATATTAAGAACACTCCGATATTCCATTAGCCAATCTAAATAAATGTCCTGGGATGTACAATATTATGGTATTTTAGCTGAAAAAATGGTGAGTAACAAAAGTTACATTTTTTCAGCAAAAATATGAGTTTTTGCCACTCAAAAAGGTTGAAGTTTTAACGTAATTTAACAAACAAATTCATCAGCTTTGAAAGACCAGACTAATGTAAAACGCCAGCAATGCCATAAAAACATGTGCATCTGTTTGTTTCTTTGGGCTTTAAAGACCCAGTCAAAACTAATTTGGTTGAATTGAGCCAGTCAGCATGCCTATCCCCAGTTTTTTCTGGGCAGGCTTGAAGATGTACATAAGCTTTTAGCCAGTACTTTGCACATTCTTTACCAGAAACTGACAACTGTCCTTCTTGAATCAGAGGAAGGGAGAGAATGACCTTAGAAAAGATTTCATGATCAATCTCCACGTAACAATGTTGCCAACCAGGGTATCAAATCTGCGACCTCCTGGTTACCAATCAGAGGCCTATCTGAAGCTGGCACCTAGTTTGGTTGGAGTCTTCGCAAATTCCATTTTGTATACCCCAGAAGCTACAGAAGGCTCTCACACACAGCAAAGACTCTGATCAAAAGGCACAAATGTGCATCATTCTAGAGATTCCTAGAGATCCTCCCATGTGGTAACAGTCTCCAGATATCCATATACAGTAGAACTTCAATGGCTCAAACACCTTTGGGACCTAGAAAATCTGTTCGAGACAGGGGTAGTTTGAGCCACTGAGAGTTACTGTCAGGAGGCATAAGGAGATCCTTTTTGACACCTTTTTGGTGTTCTATAATGAAAATGTATGCTGTGTGTACTCATTAGAATCGCCTCATCGAGGCAATTCTAATGAGTACACACAGCATACTTTTAAAAACAAGATAAAAGACTAAAATCTCCTTAATTATCACCCACTATTTCTTATGTAGAGAATTACGCTAGGGGCTCAAGAATGGGTTCGAATTTGTGCTATTGAAGTTTGACTTTACCCTTGTGCTGCTGAACACAATTTCCTTTACAAACAGTGTAGATCCTGATCAGATGGCTTACACTGTTTATCATGCAGTTTGTGAACTGAATGAGTACACAATATCAAGTAGTTTGATTTGTGGATAATTGGAAATGGGTGTGGCTTAATTAATATATTCAGCAGGATTAGGATTAATAATTTTGAGTGAACGCCCAACTTAAAAGAATGGCAGATGAGAGTCCACTTCAGAAGCTCTGGGATGAAAGGTCTTGGCCAGTAACTTACAACTGGGCTCAGTCGTTCAAAGCATTATTAGCTTAACGAGCTTGTAAGTGATCAAATTGTTAACTGTTCTAGCAAGTACAATATCTAATACTCTGCTATTTTTGCTGAAAAAAATGTGAGCGTTTCTGTGAAAGTATTAGTATATTTGCCATATTTAATTATCAAAGTTTCAATGATACTTTAACTAGATACTTTAACTAAAGACATCGTTAGGTTTGAACAACTTGCCCCTGCACAAAATGCACGCGGTGCAATTTGTCATCCAAGATTTCACTTTTTATAGATAATAACCCATTGTATATGGGAAACCCCTAAAGGGGTACCTTGGCTAACAGTGCAAGCCCAGATCAGATGCCACAGGACACGGCGTCTGATCAGGGCCTACACTATTTGCTCATAGAATTTTCCATCAAAAATAGAATAAAACAAAAAAAAAAAAAAATAGGCCTAACACCCCTTATATGACAAATGGACTTGTCCAACATATAGCAATGGAAGAGACCAGTAGCATATAATGGGATAATAGTGCGATCTTAAATATCAAATATAAATTCACGTGTTAGAAAATAACAATTTTAAGATTTACCCTACATGTATTTGGCTGGTACCCATTCTGCTTGTTAACCCTTCAAGTGGGAATCACAACTAGCAGTCAGCATTTTCTTACTTTTAAGAGAAAATATGGTTTGACATCTCCAGGGCAGAAGAAAAACAAAATTCTGACTGCTGTTTGCTCTAGAATTTTCAGTAATAAAGCTTAATGGGTTGTTCTAACACAGCGCGCCTATATAGGCAATGGAAAATAACCGTGTTTTATTCTACAACAAATCACGGCAAAGTAGAGCGTGAACAGTGCCATCATTAAAAACTGCAAATTTATGATGTCACTTGTTGATTTCCTTGACGTTGGATGGCGTAACGTCATTTTCTCGCATCAAAAATGTTAGAAAAGGATATAAATACATGTGTTTCAGTCGATAATTTTAGCGGGATTTCTTCCAACAATGGCAAAAATTTGTGAGAATTTGAAGGAAACAACAGCATTATTGCCAAGTTTCAGCGTGTTAGAATCGAAATAGATCAGCTCTGGCCAGTGATTTGTTAGGTAATAAATCACAGTTTGTTGGTCAGTTGTAAGTAGACAAATCATGCGCGCTATGCGTTGTGATTTGTCTTCTTTACAACTGACCTCCAAACTGTGATTTATTACTCAACAAATCATAGCTAGAGCTGATCTATTTCTTAAACATCACTTCAAAACAAAGTAGTTTTTTGTAATGGCTCCATCAATAACTAAGGACATCTCAGGAAAATCAGTTATGCTTGGACAGACAAACGACTTAGTAATTGATTACATCATTCAATCCTGTAGATCCCTCCAATATGAATAGTGTAAATCCAGATCAGATTGCTTAAAGTAAGCCCTCTCATCAGGTTCAACACTGTTTAGCTTAAATGGTTAAGAGTACTGTCTCATAAACATAATGCCTGTCACCCCTGTTGGCCCCACCATTGCTTGGGTCACTTGTGAGAGGCCAAGTTCTACAAATGAAGGTCAGGTATTTGTCTCGGAGTACTTCTGTTTTGTCCAACCACTGATTAACAACAAGCTTGATATAAGTGAAGTGAGTGAGTGTTTGAGTTTTTTTACGTCCCACCAACAGCTAAGGTACCTCGGTTTAAAAACTCATCCAAAAGTCTGGAGAAGCCTGGGATCAATCCTGCGATCCCTGGTTTACAAGGCGAGTAGCGTAACCACTACACCAAGGAGGCTTCTTTGATATAAGTGAAATAACTGTTTTTACCCAACAACTGCTAATCAAACCAGCTTGACTTAATTGAAATAATCTTGAAAAGACCTGTAAATCCAAATAAAAAAAATATTTCATGATTGGTCTCCAAAGTGTATTGCCTGAGGATAGAACAGTATCTGTGTCCTGATTACAAGTCGGTCAGGCATCTGCCTGAGGCCAAAGGCTAAAATGATGACATCTTTATCATTTATCATATGAAGTCATTGATAAGCAGTAGATAACGTCTTGTAATAAAAATCAGATCACCACATGTGTAATAACACTTTGGCGGGATTAAATAACATCATGACAATGTCCTTGTCAACCATGCATTTTTTGTGGAAAAAAATGTCAAATTCAAAGGCGATAAATCCAGATTAAAGTGGTCATATGATAAACAGAATCTTACACTGGTGGTCAATCATATGAAATTTATGAAACTCGCCAAAGGCTCGTTTTATAAATTTCATATGAAATGACCACTCATTTAAGATCCTCTATATACATGATGCTTTAGGTGCAGAATCTAAACAGAATGGGCATTCAGGTGAAATATATACTTGTTATGAGTGTCATTATAAGAAACACTCCACAACCTCTTTAACCAATTTTGTACCATAATGAAATCTCCCATCTGATATATAGCACTAATTAAAAATTTAGGGGTGTCAGGTTGTGTTTTCGTCAAAATTTAAGCTGAACTTTTTGCAAAAAGTTTAGGCCCTGATCAGACGCCACGTTCCGGGGTGTCTGATCTGGGCCTGCACTGTTTGGCAATTACTCGTTTTGGGGTTTCCAGTACAAAATGGGTCAAAACAATGTTCATTATAACATAATTTTGGATATAACATGGTTTCAAAATAGATCCCCAAAAAGTACAGATATATAACTCATGAACTAAAATGCTGTTTGCTTAGAAAACATACAATGTAAAATGTGACCTAAAATTCTGGTATTTTTAATGACAAAAATTACAAACACCATAAAAATCCTGAAAGCTCAGACAGCCTGAGGACTTTGTGCAAGTCTCAAAAAATTTTAACAATTTTTTTCATGATCCAGCAAGTTGCTGATGGAATGGCAAACAGTACTGACCTTGATCGGACTGCTTTGTCTTGCTCAAAAACATGGGTTGTGACTACTTTTTAACCCTTATCCAGCTTACCTGGAAACAGTGTAGATCCAGATCAGATGGCTTCAGAAGCCATCTGATCTAGATCTACACTGTCAATCAGCAATAAGTTTGCAAATTTAAATGACTATAACGTATCATGTAATTTGATTGGTTGAAGGTCAGAAATAGATTGGGGGTGGTATTCAGAACCTATGAGTGACCCTCAGTCTGGTCTCAAACGAAGGCGTTTGAGCCGTCTCAAACGAAGGGGTTTGAGCCACTGAAGTTCCATTTTAAGTTTATTTAGCCACAACCATTTTTGACTATCCACCAATTTAATCATTCGATATAATGTTTGTTTGTTTGATTTGAGGATTAACGTCCCCGTCAACACTGAACAGGTCATTTTGGAGACGTTGCTTCCAATTTTGTGGGACTTTTACCCGACATTGAGATAAAATGACATCTCAAGCCCTGTCGCCTAATGAAACTAATAGGGTTTATAAGCATGGACGGTCCGACACACACCGCTTTCCCCGGGCAGGCTTAGGTCCTCTAAGTAGTTTACCAGTACTTGTGTGCGGTCGGATTCAGTTCTGCGTGGAAGCATCATCCAGCACATCTATTTCTTCAAGCCCCGATGGGTGGGGGCGCCTTCGATATAATGTATTTGTTCAATTCACAAACTCCATGAAAAACAGCATAGATCCTGATGGCTTCTCTGATCTGGATCTACACTGTTTTGGAAATGTAGGGGTTGTAGTGTTCAGCTGGATAAGAGTTATTTTTAGTTAAAGAAATACACCACAACCTCTTTATAACACTATTAATGAGGTCCCAAAAAGAAACCCTGTTAGTTAAACAACAGTGTGATATCCAAACAAAAATGTATAGACTATGTAGAAAAATTTTCTATAGAAAAATGACCATAATTCTATATAATCTATACATTTTTGGGATCCATCTTGAAACCGTGTTATATCCAAACTGTGTTATAATTAACTGTGTTATAGTGAGGCTGCGGTGTATGTAGAACAAGAAAATTGAAGGACTAAAGCACTATTAGCTTAGTAAACATTAAACGGTTTAGTAAATGCAGTCAAATATGCTGGTATTTTTCTGAAAAAAAAATACAAGTAGCTTTGCTGCTCACTTTATTTCAGCAATAATTTGTGCAAATTATTCGTCTAATTCTTGCTCAAAAGCATGGGGTGTGAGTACTAATTAATGAGCCCCCACGATCCATTTCTTCTTCTTCAGGTTAAAGTACAGGGCCCACTGTGTGGCATCAACATACTTGAAGAAGCAGTAAGAAGTCATTTCTGATCACATGACAGAAATAATCTGACAAAGTTTCATGAAGATTGTAGCAAAATTTTGACCTCTAACATGCACACGAGGGTTTATTGAAATCTAAACTAGTGACCTACCTTTTTGTCCAACCTGACCTACATTCTTATCTGACCAAAATATCATTAAGACAAACATTCTGGTGAAGTTTCATCAAGTTTGAAGCAGAACTGTGCTTTCTAGCTTGCACACAAGGTTAAAACAAAAATTGACCTCGTGACCTAGTTTTTGATCGGACATGGCCCATATTCGATACTTACTAAGTCATTATCAAGCTTAACATTGTGACCTCTACAGTGTGCACAAGGTTTAACTGATCTCTGACCCAGCAATCTAGTTTTTGACCCTATATGACACTCTTATGGATTAGACCAAGATAGCATCAAGACAAACATTCTGATGATATTTCATAAAGCTTGAAGCGAAAATACGGCATCTTTGGTGCACACAGGTTTTAACAAAATTTGACCTTGTGAACTAGTTTTTGATCCAATATAACCAATATTCCAAGCTGACTGAGATATCAACAAGACAAATATACTAATAAAGTTTCATGAAAATTGAAGTAAAATTGAGGCCTATAGAGAACACACAAGGTTTTAACAAAATGATCCACATTTAATCTTGATCAAGATATCAGGACAAACATTCTGATAAAGTTGCATTACGTCAGAAGCAAAACTGTGGCTTCTAAGGTGCACACATGGTATTACCGAATTTGACCCAGTGACCTAGCTTTTAATCTGACATGACACACATTCGCATTTAACCGAGATATTATCAAGACAAACATTCTGGTAAAGTTTCATATAGACTGGATTAAAACTGTTGTCTCTGGAGATTGCACAAGGTAAATGTTGATGACAGACAATACACAACAGCTACAGGGTGATCACTATAGCTTGCCTTTCGAGTTTTGTGCTCAGGTGGGCTAAGAATACAATGTAATTCCAATTCATAGACTCAGATAATGCGGGGTGTCCAAATATTATTTTTTCTTATTTCTGCACAGAAACATGTCGTGGGTACTCATTAGATGATGATGATTATGATGTTTTCGCGTTTAATGACGTGCCAACCCTCTTTGTGGGTCATACCTCATTAGAAGTGTCTCACTTTTCTGCATAAAGACATGCTGTGGGTACTCATTAGAAGTGCCACAGCGTGGCACTTCAAATGAGTACCCACATGCTTCCATGCAGATATAAGAAAAATATCAGTACTTTTTGGATAAAAAAGCGCCTTATCCAGAGCTATGTTCCATCAAAAAATGTCATGATTAGAGATATGAAAAATGGGGCCCAGTTGTTCAAAGCCTCTTTAGCTTAACGAGCTAGTTAGTGGTCAAATTGTTAACTGTTCTAGCAAGTAAAGTAATCAATTTTTTTTATCTTTGCTGAAAAAATACTAGCATATTTGCCATATTAAATGATCAAACTCTAATGATTCGTTAACTTACAGGCTACAGCATCGTTAGTTTTGAACAACAGACCCCAGGTGTGTTATCCTAATGAAAATAAGGCAGGTGTATTCATCCTACAGAACGTTTCCATGTTTATGTTTAAAATCTTTTATGTTTCGATTTTACATGTTTCAAAAGAGAGTTTTTCAATGGATAAGTATTGACACAATATGGACAATGATGAACATTAGACAGGTCATGTGACTTCATGTGTACCTTCATGTACCTTTTCGCAAGAAATGGCTTCTGACAGTACGGGCATGTGAACACTTTTGAAGGTTTTCCACATATTTCCCTGTGGGAATTCATCCTAAACTTCCGTGATGTTCTATACCCGCAGGTTTCACACTTCAACAATGGGTGTGTAATATGAATTTTGCTATGTTCTTCGTAAATATTCTCATCATCAAAGCCAGCACCACAGGATTCGCACAAATAGCGGTGTTGTTTTAAGTGGAGTTTTTCATGAAGCTCTCTGTATTGTTTATTTTTAAAACTGTCACCGCAATAACGACATAGAAACCGCAAGCTTCTCCCAGCAGCTGTGGTGCTAGCCTCTTTTGTAAGCTGCCCTTCCACTTCCATAGATGAAAGTGGGTCTTCTTGTTTAATGTTTAACTTCATTGGATCTAAAACAGACATAAGCAAATACTGTATTAATTTTACCAATTGTGTTTGGACAAATAGGCCCGAGCAAACAGGGTAGACCCATATGAGATGCCACAGAATGTGGCATTTCATCAGGGTCAACAGTGATTGCAACGCACCCAGCAATTTTTCAACACAACATCAGATAGTAAAGTGAGCTTTTTTTTAAATTTAGAACAAGTATGGTAAGGAGTTAAGGCATCTGAATAGCGAATACACAGGGTTAATATGATTAAAGGTCAAATTCAAGTATACCTACGACATTTGAGTTGACACAGAACAAAACCTCCAGTTAAGCATATCCAACCAGTAAAGACTCTGATCAGTCTGTATATGCACCCACTGTGGCAAGAGTTCATTCATCACTTTTTGGATAGCCAATAGGCTATAGAAGGTTCATAGGATCAAAGAAGACACTGATCCGACTGCACAAATGTGCAGGCTGATCTGTATCATCGCTGGCTGCACAAGTCTTAAAGTAGGTTTAGTTATCCCTAAACTGGCACGATTAATCGGATAATCGATTATTTAATCCATATATTCCACAAAAATGATTATCACTACTGAGTTGCTTGCAATCGATTATTTGATAAGTACAATTTCTTACCCAAAGTTGTGCCTAAAATAGCTGTATGAGTGGCAAACAGTGCAGACCAAGATGAGACGCCGCATTCTGCGGCGTCTAATCTGCGTCTACACTGTTTGTTCAGGTTTGTCTGTTCAAATACGTATGGCAAAGTACAGCATATGGTAGGAGTCATGCTCAGACAGAAAGCCACACAGGTAAAATTATAACCAAATCTTCAGTGATTACTAATTGACCAGCGATGACAGGAATGATAATCGATTATCTTTTCAGCTCCGATTAGCCAGCCCTAGTTATCCCCTGCTTCATTTGTTAACCCTTGATCTGCTGAATATTTATATATGACACACCTACTACCGATTATCAACCAATCAGATTAATTGATGCAAAATATTGCAATAAATTCACAATCTGAATGGCAAACAATGGAGATCCTGATCAGATGGTTATCTGATCTGGATCTACATTGTTTGAAAGATAAGACATATCCGGGCTCAGCAGGACAAGGGTTAACCCTTCAACTGCCACATTAGTTCCTGGAGCAAAAGACCATCAAACTTATTAAAAATATTTTCGTAGTAAATAAGACTTGCCATTACATGTGAATCGTCTGTTTGGCAGACTAATCAAGTGTAGTGGCAGGCCTTATTGACACTGAAAAGTAAGAAAAATACAAGGGGTGATCGAAAAGGACCCGGACCGCCATGTGACATGTATTTTAAAAACTATTTCATGTAAGATGACAAAAATTTGCATAGATGAACTTTAATCACCTGTTAACTGACTCAAGCTTTCAAATGACGCCAAAATCAAGTAAGCAAAATGTGACGTAATTTTATTTTTAATGATGTCACATACTGCGTTAGTGGTCCACAATGTCGGACATCGTTTAATTTGAGCAGAGATTACTGTAATCATAATCTTTTACGTTTAACTCGGAAAATTTTTTATCGGAATTTAAAGCCGATTTAGAGAAAGTTTATTGGGATTCTGCACTCAAGAAATCTGGTATTTGTAAATAGATCGGACGATTAGAGAAGGCTGCGATACCATTAAAGATGACCCTAAATCCGACTGTCCATCAACATCAGTATTAGACAAAATCATTGCAGATGTACAGCAGCATGTAAAACAGATCGCGGAGTTGCTGTCAGGGAACTAGCTGAAATATTTAGCATTTCGTATGGAAGTGCCTTGGAGATAAACTTGGAATGTTGCACAAGGTGGGTACCTCCGCTATTGACGCTTGAGTAAATGGGTGTTCTGGTTGAAATCTGTTCAGAATTTTGGAACGGATTTGGGCAGAGGGGTCAAACTCGACTTATAGTAATGCAACATGCGATGAAACATGGGTACACTTTTACGAGCCCGAATCTAAGCAGCAAAGTAGTGGACGGAAACAGCCAACATCGCCATATCCTGTTAAATTCAAACTTTCTGAGTCATTTGGTAAATATCTTGTGCATCACAGTTTTCTCTTCTCAAAGTTTTCTGCTAAATAATGTTGTACCTTTACATACTAGTCAACGTTGAGTTATGCCGGCATTATTGAAAAAGATTTAATAAAGGCCACACGAAAGAAACAGCCAGATCTTCTACAGAGAGGCGTCATTGTACACCAAGATAACGACCAAGCTCACTAAGCCAAACTTGCACAGGGAATTTTGCAAAAACTGAACGTAGAAGCACTAGCCCACCCTCACTATAGTCCAGATCTGGCCCCTTGTGCCTTCTGGCTATTTCCTGTTTTGAAATATTCTCTACGAGGCACACGCTACGAGAACAGAGAGGAGCTAACCCAAGGTATGACAAGGTTGTTGAGAGTAATGTCATTTGACGGACTCGCGCAAATGTTGCGCGCATGGGAATGAAGGAATGAATCCAGAATGATCAAGTACACAGAATACAAAGGAGGTTACTTTGAAAAACAGTTAACATTTCAAGTTGATTTTCATAACAATAATCCGATACAGGCACTGGTCCACATGCTTTCTGATCACCCCCCTGAGCTTTGAAAATGCTGTCTGTCAGTCGTGATTAGCATTCAGAGTGTTTGCTAAGCTACATACATGCTATTTGTATCTGGTAGCCATTTTGTTCAGTGGGGTGGAACATTTGAGCAATTTTGACAGAAGGTCCCTCAAGGAACATTTCTATGAATTATTTTGAGACTGGGCTATTGACCTAGGACGAGATAATTATGAAAAGTATTTTTCTATTTTAGCTTTGGCGGTGCTGCCATTTTTTTTTCAATTGAGTAGAACCGTTTTAGCAAATTTCGGTTCAGGGCTATATAAGAGACATGTGAAATTATTCTGAAATTGGCTCAGAAGTTTAGGAGGAGATGTCATATACATGTAAGAAAAAGCTGATGATGGAAGGACGACAGCCGACGGACACAAACACATCACAATAACTCTCGTTGAGCACCTTGTGCTCATGTGAGCGAAAAAAAACTGATGTCGGCTGTGGAAATTTGCATAGTGCTTCAAGGGTAATCATAAAATGAATTTCATTAAACAGACTGCAAAACTACAAACTAATTAAACATCAGAAACAAAAGAAATTTGCAGTGTTGCAAGGGTAATCATAAAATGAACTTCATTAAACAGATTGCAAAACTTCAAACTAATTAAACATCTGAAACAAAGCAAAAGGTTCAGAGTAATTTTAAATAAAATTTTAAACAAAAATACAAATGCACCTCAGCAGTCAGCATGAAATCAACTTTGACCTTACAATGCTGGTGCTGATATAAACCATTCTGAATATATAAACCTTTTTGGATAAATAAACATCTTTGAAGACTTGAAACATTTTAACCCGTTGTATACTGGTAGAATCTTCCATTGTTAAATTATTAGTCTATATGTGGACAAGTAAATGTACATTTACCATTTTGGGATGACAGGTCTATTTTTTTTCATTTTATACTATTATTGATAGAAAATCTTATAAGCAAACATTATAGAGCTGGATCAGATGCCGCATTGTGCGACATCTAATGCTGATCTGCAATGTCTGCCAAATGCTGTTGTCACTTTTATGGGTTTCTAGGTAAGAAAGGGAAAAATATTACTGAATCCCTTCATTGACATTAAATGTAATGTACAGGTACAAACTATCTAAAATGAATGAAAAATATCTACAGAGGACAATGCTGAAAATGTATCAAGATTATAAGAATTTCTCATTGGTATGGATTCAATACAGGCATTTCCTGCTGGGTTGTTAACTGAGACGATTCGAACGGATGCTAAGCCAAGTTTCCAATTAAATAATAATCTTCATAAATGTAAATACAAAAACAATGCGATCTGGAACTTATTTAATAAGTTCCAGATCACAACATTTTTGTATTTACATTTATGAAGTGAATACAGGTGTTTCAATAATGTTCATGATCTGGTGCTACAGTACATGTAGAAATTTCTATGGACTGTAAATTGGAAATATGAATAACAATGACTCGAGTTGATGACCAGGGCTAGTGGGAACGAAAAGCAGTCAAGCATCTTGAAGCAAGCCATTTCTACAATGTAATTGTTAGCGATATTCTCTCAAAGCTCCAGGTAAGGAACCTTTTTCATCTGAAAAGTACTGATATTTTTCTTATTTTTACATGAATACGTATGTTGTTGGTACTCATTAGAAGTGCCTCGACATCAGTAAATAGCAACAACATACTTTTTCATGCACAAATAAGAAAAAAATTATTTGGATAACCCCCTTATACGTTCTCCGTATTTATTTGGATAACCCCCTTATACGTTCTCCGTATTTAATTATCTAAGCTATAATTGTTGTCTTTCAAACATTCATTGTTGCAATTAGGGTGTGGTTATATGGGAAATATTCCTCAGTGGCAAATAGTACCCCGTCCACAAAAAAGAAATTTTCGTTTATATTTTCTTGCTAGAAATGTTACAGCGATTTGGTCAGCCTATGATAATTATTAACAAACTATTTGAACTATTTTACTAACATGCATTGCAAGTACTGCACAGGTGGGATAAGGAGACAGCCATGACAAGGTTGGGATAAGAATTTCTATATCCTGTGGAAATGTTGGATACAGTATTCTAATGGTATGAAAGAAATTACTTTTCTTTTATTCCAAACTTACCTAAAAGTTTTTCCTTGATGTCTGTTCCTCTTTCCACTGGCCCTTGACCATTAAACTTACTAGCATTAGTTTGTGCTTTAACACATCTTTGCATTTCTGATTCATTTTCTAAGCATGGTTCTTGTTTTACAGGGAACTGCATTTTATCACCAATAAAATTTGGCATGCTATTGCTGTCAGCTTCTAGTAAACTTCTCAGTTTGCATTCAGGCACTCTTGAACAGACTTTACGATTCAGTCCAGTTTGTATTTCCATCTCATTAGACACCATTGTTTCCAATGCTTTATTCTCAGACTCCAATGCAGAAGTTGGTCCTGTGATTACATTCTCTGATTTGCTTGTTACTGCAGCAAACTGATTTGAAACAATAGTTTCTGAACGATTTAGTTTATTTACAGGTCCAATGACATTCAATCTATCTTCATTGTAAACAAGATCACTCTTACCACAATTAATATCATTTCTCTCACAAGACTGCAATCCCGTCTGTTGAAAATCTGGTGTTGTTGTTATATGTTTACCATTAGGTGAAGTTTCAGTGTCGGAAATACTTTTTCTACTTCCTGTATCTCTCATTGCTCTTTCAGTTCTATCCACTGTTAAGTCGACGACATCATAATAACTCTGCTCCCTCACGTACGACTGAGAGTCACTTTCTGCTATAGAATCATCATCTTTGTTTGCAGAATAACTGCTTTTATCAATGGAAGGAATAGCGGGTCTTATGAAAGGTCCAACAAGGTCTAAATAAGATCCACGACAACAAACATCATTACATCTTCCTGCCAAACCGCCTTCTCCGTAACAGTCTCCAATAATTTCTCTATTTTCATCAAATTTTGACAGTAATTGGGCCATTCTGCTATTCTCTTGTCTTTTCACATCAAACATGCAGTCTTCTGATTGCTCCATTCTATTATACACAGTTTCCTGAACTAATCTTGTGCCACCTGAATGTAAAAGAAAACAAATTCTTTCTAACTTTAATGACTCTCTCTAAACCCCACTTTATATGAGTGCTCATGTATTATTGAAAGCCTCGCATTTTATCCCTTTTTTCGTATAATATATTATTGGTATACAGGATCTTACATGAGTGCTCATGTGTTATTGAATTTATTAAACGAGTTGAGGAAAAGGGATAAAATGCGAGGCTTTGCTTTTCCTTTTCCTCAACGAGTTTAATAAATTCAATAATACATGAGCACAATGCAAGATTCTATTTATCATATGACATTTAAAACGCATTTTAGTCACGAGTCTTTACAAAAAATGTTAATGTTCCGCCATTACCGGTAGTAAACGCGACGTCGTTAAGGACGCCGTACATGTAACGTTACGGGACGTATCTTGCTAATTTGCATATTTAATCCACCAGTAGATTATCGAAAATATTACATGGCGTTATTACACTCTCAGGCGCGACGTCATATGATAAATAGAGAAAACTGGGTTTCGTGCTTTATTTTTGTTACAGTTTGTCTTTGAATTTGCATATCCCTTATATCATTTTGTTTTGTATATTCAATTGGCCATATTGTGGGAAAGACAAAGTAAGTTAACTGTCCTTTTAGCTTTCCACTATTGATGTTTCCATTAGTCTAGTTATTTCACGTTTGTGTTTCTTTCCCTTTGGTGTCTCTGATGGGAGGTGAGGGTTAATTGTATCGATTCCTGATCATTGCCTTCACTTCTATTTTAAAGGGATAAACATTGCTTTGCTTATTTCTGCTCCAAGACATAGGCTGTGGGTACTCGTAAGAACTGCATGTTAACATTTTTTTGCACATTTATGGCATTTACAATTCCAAACCGCACATCCCCAGCACCATTGTATATGCAAAATTTGAAGAAAATCTGTGAAACATGGCTTCTGATCAGGGCCTACCCGATTTGTAAAAAAAATAGCTATTTTCTAATTAATTTTTGTTTTGCTTAACTCAGTCTGACATCCCTAAATTTCAAAATGCTACATGTATTTATAAAGAAGAAGAATCCATTTAATACAAAATGGATTTAAAATGGTTTACCGGCAAACCACTTCCACTTACAATGCCCACTGCTCCTGTCATTTTTTGTTGTATCCCTGTCTTTCATTTCCTGAACTTCGTAACTTGTCGTTTCTACTTCTCTGTCTCTGACATAATGGGATGCCCTTCTAACATTTTCTGTTACCTCTGTCCTTTGCTCATAGCATTGTTCTAGAAAAAAATAACGTTACTTTAATATTTTCTATAAAAGGGTTATCCTTTGGAAGCAAGGAATACACCACAGAATTGGACAATATGACGCGTGCATGTTTTCTGGGCCAGACTAGCTAGTTTTGGCCAATTAGGTCTCATCAGTGACCCTCAAGTATTTTCAAAATTCCACAATGGAATCAATGATCCCATAGGACAAGAAAATAATTATAAACTACACAACTATATATTAACTCTGATCATGCTAATAAAAATTGCATCTAAAAATGTTGTCTGTTCATGCTGTCTGGTATCTGCTGCATCTTCTTGTAAGCTTTTAAAAATATTTTGCATACAGGCAAACAGCGTTGACCCTGCTCAGTGTGATCTGGGCCCACACTGTTTTCAACAATGACTGTTTAAGTAACCAACATACAACAAAGTAGACAAGAATTGTTATGATTGACATCTGTAGGGTCAATAAACATTTATACACGTTCAAAGAAGGTAACACTGTCAATATCTTTGTTCCTTTAACAACAGAAAGGTGGAAGGGAAGCGTGGCGGGAATGGATCAAGTGTGAACCAACAACCGATAAAGGTTTATTATTACTATTATATTAACCCATTTGGTACCGGAAATCCCAAAAGGGGTAATTGGCAAACAGTGCAGGCCCAGTTCAGATGCAGGGCCTACACTTTGCAGAAAGTTTGGTCATTTTGCTAATAAATTATTATATAAAAAAAACCTGACACCCCTAAATTTTGAAATGGACTCCTGCTATATATAATGAGGAAGATTCAATTTGGTACAAAAGGGGTTAATACTTCATCCTAGATACATGTACATTGTAATTCTTTCTTCTTCCTTCTGCTCCGAAACATGTTATATAAGTTCTCGTAATTTGTTTTAACAGGACTGTAAGAGAACACAATGTGATCAATGTTATTTTTCTGTCATGTCATAACTAGGGCTGGCTAATCGGAGCTGAAAAGATAATCGATTATCATTCCTGTCATTGCAATCAATAATCGATTAGTAATCACGGAAGATTAGGTCATAATTTTACCTGTCTGGCTTTCTGTCTGAGCATTACTCCTACCATATACTGTACTTTGCCATATGTATTTGAACAGACAGGCCTGAGCAAACAGTGTAGACCAAGAAGAGACACTGCAGCACGCGACGTCTCATCTTGGTCTGCACTGTTTGCCACTCATACAGCTATTTTAGGCACAACTTTGGGTAGTAAATTGTACTTATCAAAATCGATTGCAAGCAAATCAGTAATGATAATCATTTTTCAGGAATTTAACTATTGAATAATCTGTTATCCGATTAATCGTGCCAGCCTTAACTGTAAGGGTATACAATGTGATCAATGTTATTTTCTGTCATGTCATAATGCCACATACTTTGTCATACAAAATCCTCTTGAGAAAATGGACTCTATAAGCATTTTTGCTTCTGTCCAAATCCTCTCATATTATGCAAAATGCATGTGTATTGGTTATTCATTATTTCTGAATAAATAGGTTTAAACCAATGATAGAAATCTATGCTAAGAGGAAAAAACTTTTTACTTTAAGCTTTAAACTGTCGATCATGACATTTGCAGACGTCAGTTGTTCAAAACATCATCAGCTGAACAAGCTTGTTAGTGAACAACTGTTCTGGCAAGTGCAACAACTAATAAACAGGGTCTGCACTGTTTGCGAAAAAAATCTGTATTTTTTAAAATAACTCTGACACCACTATATTTTGAAATGGTCATATGCTATATATAAGGTGGCAGAATGTATATTAGACAACTGGATTAAATTCCCAACAAGGGAATTATAAAAATAATAATAATGACTTTATTTAACGAGGAACAAGTGGTAGTACCAATATTCCCTGAGGCCCTCAAAAAATACATATATACATATACAAACATATATTATCAGAGCTCTAGATAAGAGGGTCAGCACTGAAATTTTGAAAATCAGCATTGAATTTTAATTTGAGGGGTAGAATACTAAATAAAATTTTGGAATTCAGCATTGAAATAAAATTTAGGGGCTGAACTTTACATTTTGTAACAAAGCAATTTCTTTTGTAAGCAGTAGCAGTATATCAGATCAGAATGAGTTGAGAGAAAATAAAGAATGGCGTTGCGTGTGAATTGTCTGCTTCGGTTTGGCATTTCATGTGAATTGTCTGCTAAGCAGACAATTCACACGAAATGCCAACCTTTATTTTCTCTAAAAACCAAGTTTACCAAAATTAAAACTTTGCATGCTACTCTTATGTTTGGTTCTTTAAAAGTTAAGAATTATAAGTGGGCATTTAAGTATAAAGCTTTAAAGCTGGGGGTAACTCATTGTACCAAATTCTTATCTAGAGCACTGTATTATAGATATATACAATTTATACAGAATAAACAGACAGAATTTCTATAACCCATTTGGTACCACAAACCCCAAAAAGGGTAACTGACAACCGGTGCAGGCCCAGATCAGACGCCACAGACTGTGGCGTCTGATCAGGTCCTACACTGATTGCAAAAAATCGAGTCATTCTCCAAAAAAGTTTTGCTGAAAACTCAACCTGGCACTCCAAAATTTTGAATGGACCTGTGCTATATATTAGATGGAAGACTCCATTTGGTACAAAAAGGGTTAACAATTACAATAAGTTTATCAGAAGCAGGGTGTTCTAGTTGTCACTGATTTTCTCCCACCTTATATAGCTTTGCTTGAATGATTCCAAACTGGGAGAATTTCTGACAGAATCAGGGAGTGTGTTCCATATCTTTGGTCCAGAGTATGTTAGACTCTTTCGAAAAATTTCTAGGTTTGGTTTTGGAATGTACAGGGTTGAACTAGTTGATGATCTTAAATTTACTTGATCTATACTCTTGAGTGTGTGTAAATTTATTGCTTATATATGAAGGAAAAAGATTATGCATTGCTTTATACATCAAAATTGCCTTGTGATAGGTAACTCTTTCATCAAATCTGACCAGCTCGTACATGTGATAATGCAGAACCTGATCTGAGGCCACAAAATGTGGCGGTTCTGTGGTATCTGATCTTGGCTTTTACTGTTCGCTAAGAGTCCCATTTTGGCATTTCCCCAAAATGGGTTACATTTTGTGTGTATCTTCTTGTAAAAAGTTATGGCTACTGTCCAAACCAAGAGTTCTGTCAAATTCCAGAGGTTAAAAAATTTTGCTTTCCCATTCCCACCCCAGGGTATACCTACCATCCCACCTCTGGGGGTAAACCAACCATGATAGGTTCATTAATCCTTTGAAGTGATTAACTAGCCAGGTGCACATCCTTTCACCTGAGTAAATGATAGATGCCCTTCTTAAATCAGCAGAATGGAGAAAATCACAATACATCTCGAAAACACGAATATATAATTTTGACCCCATGAAACTCCACTTTTGTACTGGGGTTACAGGGTGTATAGGAATTTTCATGTATCTGTTCATGGGGGGGGGGGGGGGGGGGGCATTTGTGGCCCGAGGGCTATAATTTGAATAATCTGGGTGGAGGTCCACTACATGAAGCTCCATACCAAATATCAAAGGCATGGCCCTTGCAATTTCAGATAAGAAGATTTTTAAAGATTTCCCTATATAAGTCTATGTAAAATCAAAGGGTCTCGGGGCAGGGGCATTTTTGGCCCCAGGGCTATAATTTGAATAATCTTGATAGAGGTCCACTAGATGACATTTCACATCAAATATCAAAGACCTAGACCATGTGGTTTCACAGAAGATTTTTAAAGATTTTCTCTATATACGTCTATGTAAAACCAAAGGGCTCCGAGGCGGGGGTATTTTAGGTCTCAGGGCTATAATTTGAACAATCTTGGTAGAGGTCCACTGGATGAAGATTCGTACCAAATATCAAAGACGTAGGCCTTGTGGTTTCAAGTGAGAAGATTTTTCAAGATTTTCCTTATATAAGTCTATGTAAAACCAAAGGGCCCCGGTGCGGGGAGCATTTTAGGCCCCAGGGCTATAATTTGAACAACTGTGGTAGAGGTCCACAAGATGAAGCTTCATACTAAATATCAAAGACTTGGGCCTTGCGGTTTCAGAGAAGAAGATTTTTAAAGATTTTCCCTATATAAGCCTATGTTAAACCAAAGGGCCCTGGGGCGGGGGCATTTTTGGCCCCAGCACAACAATTTGAACAATCTTGGTAGGGGTCCAATAGATGAAGCTTCATACCAAATAGCAAAGACCTGGGCCTTGCGGTTTCAGAGAAGAAGATTTTTAAAGATTTTCCCTATATAAGCCCATGTAAAACCAAAGGGCCCCGGGGTGGGAGCATTTTTGGCCCCTGCACTATAATTTGAACAATCTTGGTAGGGGTCGACTAGATGAAGCTTCATACCAAATAGCAAAGACCTGGGCCTTGTGGTTTCAGAGAAGAAGATTTTTTCAAGATTTTCCCTATATAAGCCTATGTAAAACAAAAGGGCCCCGGGGTGGGAGCATTTTTGGCCCCTGCACTATAATTTGAACAACCTTGGTAGGGGTCCACTAGATGAAGCTTCATGCCAAATATCAAAGACCTGGACCTTGCGGTTTTAGAGAAGAAGATTTTTAAAGATTCTCCCTATATTATCCTATGTAAAACCAAAGGGCCCAGGGGCAGGGGCATTTTTGGCCCCAGCACTATAATTTGAACAACCTTGGTAGGGGTCCACTAGATGAAGCTTCATACCAAATAGCAAAGACCTGGGCCTTGTGGTTTCAGAGAAGAAGATTTTTAAAGGATTTCCCTATAAGCCCATGTAAAACCAAAGGGCCCCGGGGCGGGGGCATTTTTGGCCCCTGCACTATAATTTGAACAATCTTGGTAGGGGTCCACTAGATGAAGCTTCATACTAAATATCATAGACCTGGGCCTTGTGGTTTCAGAGAAGAAGATTTTTTAAGTTTCCTGTGAAAAAAATCTATTTTTGGCTCCTGTAACCTATATGTGCAACGGACCGGAACCATTTGAACAACTTTAAAAGGGGACCACCTAAGGACCATTCCTGTGAAGTTTGGTCAAAATCCGATCAGTGGTTAAGGAGGAGATGTCGTTTGAAGAAATTGTTTATGCACGCACAGACGGACGCATGACGGACAAAAAGTGATCCCAAAAGCTCACCTCGTCACTACGTGACGGTGAGCTAATAAAGAATATACACACCACATCCTCGTTTTAACATGCTTTATTATATCATGGTTCAGATATAACACGGTTTCAAGATGGGTCCCAAAAATGTGTAGATTATATAGAAAAATATATGGTAATCTACACATTTTCTTTGGATATAACAGTTTTTGTAATCTACACATTTTCTTTGGATATAACAATTTTCTTTGGCAGTTTACTTATGTTGCGGTTTGTTACTTACTGTGAGTATCACTTGTGTCTTTTTATTTTGGATGGCCTTTTGGCCATTTTGTTGGAAAGTAACTGTCCTTATGGCCTTCCTTTGTTTAGGTTTCCATTATGGTCTGGTCGCTTCATGTTTGTGTTTCTTTCCCTTTGGTGTCTTTGATGGGTGGAGTAAGTTAAATGTATCGATTCCTGATCTTTGTTTCACTTCTACTTTTCGACAACATGGTTTCTTTTTTTGGCCCAAATAATAGTGTTTTAAAGAGACTGTCGTGTATTGGAAAATTCTCATTTCACATGAGCGAGGCTCAGAAATTTTGGCCTAGTTTGGGAAAAGATTAGCATCAAAATGAGGGAGGTATCATACATATGGGTTTGGGTGTATTCCATACCTGTACAGTAAGAAAGAAACTGCTCCTCCAGTGCCTTGATTTGGGTCTCACGAAGGAAACTCCGGCCTTTCTGTGAACCAAGATGGCCATTGGTTCGGTCATCAATACTTGCAGTTATCACAACAGACTCTTCGCCAGTGTCTGATAGTCTTTGTAACTAAAACAGAGGCAAATTGCATTCCATTACGATAACTCGCCCGTACGATATAGTGCATTTTTCACATCTCCAAAATGGCTACTTTTCTGATGAAAATCCTTGATATTTTTCTTATAAATGCTCATAACATAGGTTGTTTGTGCTCGTTAGAACCGCCTCATTGAGGCGGTTCTAACGAGTACCCACAACCTATGTCTTGGAGCAGAAATAAGAAAAATAATGAATACCCCCGTAAACCTGTTTTCTCTATATAAACTGGGGTTTAGGGGGGGTCTTCATTTCACGAACTTGTTCACGTGATGCTACCTATAGTGCTGCATAAAATTCCAGAGAAGATGATAATTTTTTGTTAAATTTCTAAAGATCAAGTACATGCAAATTTAACAACTTTCAGTCTTGATGAAAAACTTAAATTCTTTATGCAAAGCAAAGATGTTCAATTTTGAAAATGTTCAATAGAAGAAAGATTTTTTTTATAATTATAAGTTTTAAGAAGTCTTTAATCAAGTGTCTCATGATGTTAAAACTTTGTTTAATCATTCAATATGGCAATACAATCATATTTTGGCTGGAAAAAAATGAGTAGCACTCACATTTTTAAACAAAAAAAACAACAACAAAAAAATAACAAACAATAAACCCAGTACTAAATATTGTACATGTACTAACATTTTAGCTACTAACTAGCATGTTCAGCTGATGATGCTTTGAACAACTGATCCCAGGACATAAACCCTTTTTTCATGTCTCTAGAAATCATCTTTTTTCAGATCTCTTTTTAAGATACAACCCTTTAAATTATTTCACTTATTTTAAGCCAATCATTAATAAGAGGTAGGTGAAAACCAGAGTACCTGGAGAAAAAAAACATCTGACCTTGCAGACATTGGCATCGAATAGTCATGTGACTTGAGCAAGGTGTGAATCCACAGTGGTGACAGACCTAATAATTAAGAGTCAGCGCTCATACCCACTATAGGCCACTGATGCCCATTTTTCTTAATTCTGCAATTCCTGCTATAACCATGGACCCAGTTGATCAAAGCTAACAATTTTGTTTGTTAACATGTTTTTAAACCTTATATCATTTATTATGGAAAATATATTAATATTGTTGCTGAAAAGATGTGAGTCACTTTTACATTTCCACTCACATTTTTCAGCACAAAACAACCATTTGCAAAAGCTATTCACATATAATTTTTTCAGCAAACAAACAAACAGCACTTGTACTAAATACACTATTGTACACGCTAGAACAATGCTTTGACACGTTACTAGCACATTGAGCTAGCGGTGCAACTGGGCCTAGAATTGAATATCCATTTTAGAGAACACTTTCATCATGTCTAGAGTGAGTGACTGTTTGAGTTTTACATCTCATCAACAGCTAGGTCATACAGAGACGGGACCTCGGTTTTAAGACTCATCCAAAAGTCTGGAGAAGCCCGGGTTCGATCCTGTGATCCCTTGTTTACAAGGCGAGTAGCATAACCACTACATCATGGAGGCTTCTCTTCATGCCTAGAACTGAAGTGAGCTTTTTCTACATTTTTTGTCTTAACTCTTCAATTATTTCCGCTACAAAAAAAGGATATTGCATGCTTGTTACAATCACTTCACTCAGGCAGTATCCACAGCCTTAGTTTGGCAACTTATATGCAAACATTTGCGGGCAAAACTAAGGCAGCTTATGCAAACCTTTGTGAGCAAACTAAGGAAACTTATGCAAACCTATGTGAGCAAAACTTAGATAACTTTTGCAAACCTTTGTGAGCAAGACTAAGACAACTTATGCAAACATTTGTGAGCAAAACTAAGGCAATGTATGCAAATCATTGTGAGCAAAACCTATGTTAACCTTTGTGAGCAAAACAAAGACAACTAATGTAAACATTTGTAAGCAAAACAAAGACAACTAATGTAAACATTTGTGAGCAAAACAAAGACAACTAATGTAAACATTTGTGAGCAAAACAAAGACAACTAATGCAAATCTTTATGAGCAAAAATTAGACAACTTATGCAAACATTTGTGAGCAAAACTAAGACAACTTATGCAAACCATTGTGAGCAAAAATAAGGAAACCTATGTTAACATTTGTTAGCAAAACTAAAACAACTTATGCAAACCATTGTAAGCAAAACTAAAACAACTTATGCAAACCTTTGAGAGCGAAACTAAGACAACTTATGCAATCCTTTGTGAGCAATACTAAGACAACTTATGCAAACCCTTGACAGCATTAACTAAGAAAACTTATGCAATCCTTTGTGAGCAAAACTAAGGAAACTTATGCAAACCCTTGAAAGTTTGTTTTGTTTGTTTGATTTGAGGTTTAACGTCCCTGTCAACACTGTAAAGGTCATTTTGGAGATGCTGCTTCCAATTGTGTGGGACTTTTACCTGACATTGAGATGGAATGAAATCTCAAGCCCTGCCGCCCAATGAAACCAATAGGGTTTATAAGCATGGACGGGCTGACACGCACCGCTTTGCCTGGGCAGGTTTAGATTCTCTAAGCTGTTTACCAGTACTCGTATGTGGGTCAGTTTCAGCTCTGCATGGAAGCATCATGCAGCCAAACAAACCTTTGTGAGCAAAACTAAGGAAACTTGAGCAAAACTAAGCCAACTTAACGAAACATTTGTGAATGAAACTAAGGTAACCTAGGCAAACATGTATCCACAATCTAAGTTTGTGAGCATAAGTAAGGAAACTAATGCATAATTTTCTATAACCCACTTTTCTTTATGTATAAATTGGGGTTTAAAGTGGGTGTGCACAATAAACTTGTAAGAGTGATGGCGCAAAGAATGGAATTCTACTTTAGGGTGCTTCTCTTCTAGGTGGACTGCAAACCATCGGTATGACAACTGCCCTTCAGAATCTCTGTGGCTCTCGGAATCTCTACTCACCAGTACATGAATTTCATATTTTATGAGAATTTTTAGTGCTCTTTTGAAGTCTGGACTCTCCAAAGTGAAGGAGCCAAGGATATCTTCATAGGAGCTTGTCATCTTCGACTTAATCAGTCCAATCCTGAAATACAAACTTATTACTGTGAACAATCTAAGTTCTAAACTGACCTTGAAAACTCCATCTGCAATAAACATGCTTCCAATCATGCTGAGGTTTGTTTGTTTGAGGTCTAATGTCCCTGTCAGCATTATTTAGGTCATTTTGAAGCTGGTGCTTCCAACTTTGTTGGACTTCTACCTAACATTGAGATAAACTGACATCTCAAGCCCTGCGAGCCAATGAAGACAAAAGGGTTTATAATTTTATATGCATGGACAACCTAACAACCTTTTATGCAAGGTTGGGCGGTCAAAACCAGGGGCAGTTTTAACCGGTTAAAACCGTCCTGGTCAATACTCCCAGAGTGGTCAATACTGGTGGATTGAAATATTGAGTGGTCAACTGAATAATTTTAGTGTTGAAAAGGCAAAGCTACTGAAACTATTTATCCCCACGCTTTTAAAACAAGAATTCCGCCTAAGGCTGTGTCGCGCATACTGGGGCGCAAAGTAACCGAACCATGACATCTAGGCCAAGATCAAACAAAGATGCTTGCATAAAAGGCTTGAACTAAGTATCATTAATGAAGTTCAAATAATTCTTGAGAAATGAACTTAACCATTTGGGTGAACGCTAGGGTGGTGGCAATATTTTACAAAGTCAGTGAACCATGAAATGTAGGTCAAGGTCAAATATGGATGCATGCATTTAAGTTTGCATCCCATGATATAAGTTTGTACCAAGTAACATTAATGAAGCTCTTATGGTTCTTGAGAAATTATTAACCAGTAGGGTGAGCGCTAGGGTGGTCGCAATATTTTACAAAGTCAGAGAACCATGAAATTTAGGTCATTAGGTCAAGGTCAAATATGGATGCTTGCATTGAAGTTGCCATCCACAGATTCAAGTTTGTACCAAATATCATCAAAGAAGTTCTTATAGTTCTTGAGAAATAAACTTTACCATTAGGGTGAAAGCTAGGGTGGTCGTAATATTTTACAAAGCCAGTGAATCATGAAATGTAGGTCAAGATGAAAATATGGTTGCTTGCATGTAAGTTGCCATCCCCAGACACAAGTTTGTACCAAGCATCATTAATGAAGCTCTAATAGTTCTTGAGAAACTAGACTATCAAGTGAGCATATGCTCACTAATACCCCCAGCCAAAGCCATCGGTAACTAACTCTTGAAAGGAGCATAATCCGGACAAGAAAAAAAATACGCGTCAGCTAATTTTCCATGAGGAATCCATATATGAAATTTCAAAACCCTAGCATACACGGTTCTAAAATTATGCTATGCATCACTTTTACCATACAGATCAATGGCACAAATTAGCAAAATGACAAAGGGCCATAACTCACAAAGTATTTTTCGGAATTTTGTCAAAAGTTAATCAGTTCATCTACTCATCACCACCAATCTATTCACCAACTTTCAAGGCTCTAGCTCCAATAATTTTCGAGATATCTTGCTGACAAGATTTTATTAAAAAAATTTCAAAGGGCAATAACTCTTGAAAGGGGCATAATCCGGAGGAGAAAAAAAATACGCGTCAGCTAATTTTCCATGAGGAATCCATATATGAAATTTCAAAACCCTAGCATACACGGTTCTAAAATTATGCTATGCATCACTTTTACCATACAGATCAATGGCACAAATTACCAAAATGACAAAGGGCCATAACTCACAAAGTATTTTTCGTAATATTGTCAAAAGTTAATCAGTTCATCTACTCATCACCAGCAATCTATTCACCAACTTTCAAGGCTCTAGCTCCAATAGTTTTTGAGATATCTTGCTGACAAGATTTTATTAAAAAAATTTCAAAGGGCAATAACTCTTGAAAGGAGCATAATCCGGACGAGAAAAAAAATACGTGTCGGCTAATTTTCCATGAGGAATCCATATATGAAATTTCAAAACCCTAGCATACACGGTTCTTAAGTTATGCTATGCATCACTTTTACCATACAGTACAATGGCACAAATTACCAAAATGACAAAGGGCCATAACTCACAAAGTATTTTTCGGAATTTTGTCAAAAGTTAATCAGTTCATCTACTCATCACCACCAATCTATTCACCAACTTTCAAGGCTCTAGCTCCAATAGTTTTTGAGATATCTTGCTGACAAAATTTTATAAAAAAAATATAACAAAGGGGAATAACTCTAAAGAACCTGGCCCCACAGCCCCAATTTTCTTTCCCACAATACAACTAGTTATGCATGTTGTTTGTACCAAATTTCAAGTTTCTAGGTACAGTAGTTCCTGAGAAATCTTTGACACAAAATTTAAGGTAACTCACAAAATACACATCTCAGTAGCAAATATAACAAAGGGGAATAACTCTAAAGAACCTGGCCCCACAGCCCCACCCAATTTTCTTTCCCACAATACAACTAGTTATGCATGTTGTTTGTACCAAATTTCAAGTTTCTAGGTACAGTAGTTCCTGAGAAATCTTTGACACAAAATTTAAGGTAACTCACAAAATACACATCTCAGTAGCAAATATAACAAAGGGGAATAACTCTAAAGAACCTGGCCCCACAGCCCCAATTTTCTTTCCCACAATACAACTAGTTATGCATGTTGCTTGTACCAAATTTCAAGTTTCTAGGTACAGTAGATCTTGAGAAATCTTTGACACAAAATTTAAGGTAAGTCACAAAATGCACATCTCAGTAGCAAATATAACAAAGGGGAATAACTCTAAAGAACCTGGCCCCACAGCCCCAATTTTCTTTCCCACAATACAACTAGTTATGCATGTTGTTTGTACCAAATTTCAAGTTTCTAGGTATAGTAGTTCCTGAGAAATCTTTGACACAAAAAAAAGTTTACACACACACACACACAGAAAAGACGAAAACTATATACCCCCATGGCATACTCCGTATGCCGGGGGTATAATAAACTTGACCATTCGGGTGAACGCTAGGGTGGTGGCAATAGTTTACAAACACAAGTTTGTACCAAGTATCATTAATGAAGAGCTCTCTTATAGTTCTGGAGAAATAAACTTCGGGTGAACGCAAGGGTGGTCTCAAATGTTGACGCCTTGACGAACGGACGAACGAACGGACTACAGTTCATTGAGTCAATCCAACCTCTTCATTTGACCAGCAATAATGTCTTTTGACTTCTGATCAAATAAAGAATACCTCAAATAATTACTGTTACTAGTAAAAACTATTTTGTCTTGTTCAGTGATGAAAATATAGTCAACATCATGTACATGAAACATCATTTACATGATGTAGGGGAAAAGCTTTTAAGACCAGTTTAGCAACAAGACAGAGGCATATATTCCAGTGATTTAATTGACCAGTATTGACCAGTAATGACCGGTATTAACCACCGACCCGGTCAATACTCATATTGACCGGCTTTTAGCCAACCTTGCTTTTAAGTGGTTTACCCGAACACAGGTGCAGTTTCAGGTCTGCATGGAAGTACCATGCAGCCCAATCTATTTCTTCAAGCTCCGACGGGTGGGGCCATCAACATGTCCAATAATGCTAAATGCAGCAAAAATGACCCATTGTCTTATCCCATAATATTTCAGTTTGTACAATAGCCTTCTGTGTGGTGCCTTATCAAAGTCTTGGCAAAGTCCATGATAATTAAGTCAATCTGTTTGTGGCCACGATTAATGACTGCATCAAGATTGCTTACAATGCTGTGGTAAAATTGAACTAATTGAGTTTCACAAGACCTTTGACTGCGGAAACCATGTTGACAGCCAGCAAGAATGCTTTCAAAGGCTAGGTGCCTGTTACACCTGTGGACACAAAAGCGTTCAAACTCCGATGAAGTACATTTCAATGAATCTCTTTGCATCAAGTTAGTTTGACAAGCAAATGTCATTCATCAAAGTAGTCTAAAACTGGATCAAGCAATAAACATTGATTGGTTTTATTGTGGCAAGCACTTTTTTTTCTTCCATTTTTAGATCTGATTGACATT
Organism: Lucinisca nassula; assembly: GCA_963580285.1. Lineage (NCBI taxonomy): Eukaryota > Metazoa > Mollusca > Bivalvia > Lucinida > Lucinidae > Lucinisca > Lucinisca nassula. The sequence goes on along the minus strand of OY757010.1, from coordinate 132,748,821 downwards.
CGAGATGCATTCTGATTGGACAGTGCAGAGTCTACAATGAAATATACAACAGTTTGTGTTTTGAATTTATTCCTGTCTTGCAGTTGACTGACTGGATGTAAGGAAATATTGAATGAAACATCAGATCATCATCAAAATGAAATGAAGCTCATCAAAGTTTGAACGGATTTGTGTCCACAGGTGTAATATTGCTAACTAGTAAATGATCTAGGGTTTTGCAACAGATGTATGTAAGCGACACTGGTCTATAATTTGCAGCATCATATTTTTCTCCTTTTTAATAGACCAGAGTAATTAACATTTGCTTGTTGCCAATCCATGGTTTGACATTAACCCAAGACCGATGGCCACTGTCTAGTGAAAAGCTGGTCAGGTCTTGTATGGTCAGTGGGCGGCTGGTCTGAATGGTCCAGTTGGATATCTGCCACCAGAGCTATTTATCTCATTTACCAGAAAACGGGTTTCTGTTTTCAATTTATTGCAGTAGTTTTACCATCTGTTTAAATATAAACCATAACAGAAATAATCTGATGACTATATTCATGCTATTGAAACTAATATCAGGCTTGGGGTAATCATAATCTGTAATCGTAATCAGCTGTAATCGATTACATATTTTCAAGTAATCTGATGTAATCAGTAATCACACATTTTTCTGATTACAAGTAATTTAATTTAATCAATTACTTCCATATTTTGGCCTGAAATCATGATTATTTTCTGATTACAATTTGATTACATTTCTGTTAATATAGATGTATAAATTGTGAATCTGTGCAAAAATATCAGGATTCTGGACATCAGACCAATTCTTTACATACTTTTGCTAACATGTATACTCATCACAATATTAGTTTCTAATACACTGCAATTTAACATGTTCAAACTGTTACCTTTCATAAAAGTTAATGGATGTGCTGAATGTTTTTCAAATCAGTTTATCAAGTTGATCATATAGTTGTCTCCCTTAAAGTGTGTATGGTATGGATAGAACAGAATAATGGGGAAAAGCTGTGCAGTCAAAGTATTTTTATCAACTACCATAATGATCCTAAGGTATTGGACAGACAGGCCTGGTCAGTGTATACTCAGATAAAACTATCTAGAAGAGCACTCTAATCAGGGTACGCACTGTTTGCCTTTTATTTTTTTTTTATTTTTTTTTCGGGGGGGGGGGGGGTGCATTTCTCCTTAGAAAAGGCATCTTTTGAAAATTTCTAGGTGATTATAACAAACTTTTCAGATGTTGATTTTTTAATATATATTTTACAGTTTTTTCACAGGTTCTATAATTTTCTATTGTTCTGTTGAGTAACCAACTACATTCAGGTGTGAAAATATACATAACTGTTGCCAGTTACTCTTTGTTTGTCATGTAACTGTGAACAACAATATCAACTCAAATTTTGTCTATAGGTTCCTGTTGATAAATTTAGTTTTAATCACATATTGACCATTGAGACTGATTTACAAACTGAAATCCAACTTCACACAGTTCACCTGAAAATATTAATTGCTTTTTATTAATTGTGCCCAAATTATGTAGACGGGTCGGGCATAAAGTCTAGACACTGATCAAACTGCTCCTACATGAAGACTGTTCCTCCATGAGCCACCTGATCTGGGTTTACACTTTTTGTCCAGCCTGTCTGTCTGTGTGTGTAGACTGAAAGATGCAACCTTTGAAAAGCTGATGATGATAAAGTGTAATTCAGATAGTTCATTTTGGCTTCAGTTATGAGAACTAGTGCATTGTTCACAATGGATGCAGCCCCCGCCCATAGGGGCTTGAAGAAATATATGGGCTGCATGATGCTTCCACGCAGAGCTGAATCCGGCCCGCACACTAGTACTGGTATACCGCTTAGAGAATCTAAGCCTGTCCAGGAACTGCGGTGCGAGGCGGACCGTCCATGCTAATAAACCCTATTGGTTTCATTGGGCGACAGGGCTTGAGATGTCATTTCATCTCAATGTCGGGTAAAAGTCCCACAAAATTGGAAGCAATGTCTCCAAAATGACCTTTACAGTGTTGACGGGGACGTTAAACCTCAAATCAAACAAACAAACAAACAATGGATGCATTTACTATATCAACTCAAAAGTGCTGGTAGAACTTGACAAAAGCTAAAAGAGAGCTTACATAAATTTAGTTTTGAATTAATTTTGTTTGAGATTGTGCTTCATTTTAAACATGTAGTTTAAATGAACATCTATTAATTATTAGTATTAGTTTTTGTTTAACGGGAGTTAAAGTGTCATACCCGTAGTACTTCTAGAAAATACATTGCAAAAGTAATTGTAATTTAATCAATTACATTGCAATAGTAATTGTAATTTAATCAATTACATTCATATGATGTTGTAATTGTAATTTAATCAATTACATGTTTAGGGCAAAGTAATTGTAATTTAATCAATTACTTTCAAATGTAATTGGCCCCAAGCCTGACTAATATATCACTTAAGTATGATTTTCATCATTTCTTCGGTCCAATTGAATTTAGATCAGGTCCAGTGCATCCCAAGAGTTACAGGACTAGATACTTAAAAAGTTAGTTGAACCCTGCAATCATCTCGTACAGCGCCCTGAGCAAGTGATTCATTAAAGATAAAGGCCAGCAGAGGAGAGATTTCAGTACTACATTCTTTAAGCACCCTGACATTTAGGTCGTCGAGCCCAGATGCTGTATGAATTTTGAGCTTATCCAACAGTTTAGCGATCTGTTATTTCCCCCATAGAGTGAAACGGGCTATTACCTTTGGATGGAAGCTCACCATCAGTTTAAACGAGTAAATGGCTAAAATGCAGACTAAAACTGCATATAACATATATTTGTCTTATTGTGCGTCAGTTTTCAGAATTCCATTTTCCCTTAATGAGGTGATCCCAAATGCTTCTTTTTTAAGGGACTTTACAAATGACCAAAACTTTTTACCGTAACTTTACCACTGACTCTTCTGGGGACCGTCAAGATGTTTATTGTCGTCTTCAAAGGTGAAGATGATGGAAACATGGTTCCAATATCATATGCATCCATTATTATCTTTTGTATGTGTGTTCTGAACCTTTTCTAATGGACTTTTCTAATGGTTCTTAAAGTCGGGATTGCCAGACTTGCTAGCACGAAAGTACATTCTGTCACGTCTTCTTATTAAGTGTTTTAACAAGTTATCGATCCATGGTACACGATTCTTAGTCTTGGTCATTAATAAAAGAATGGAACCTTATATACAATTTATCAAATAAAAAAAGTCAAAAATAGTGTAAGATACTCCTTTTTACAATTAAATGTTATTAAAACATGTTTTTGAGATCTAATGATTGTTTAATAGTGGTAAAAAAACTTCATTTAGTAGAAGAAACTTCCTTTCGCGAAAGAAACCTTATATACAATGTATCAAATAAAAAAAAGTCAAAAATAGTGTAAGTAACTCCTTTTTACAATGAAATGTTATTAAAACATGTTTTTGACATCTAATGATTGTTTAATAGTGGTAAAAAAACTTCCTCTCGTAGAAAAAACTTCATTTCGCGAAAGGAACCTTCCTTTCGCGAAAGGAAGGTTCCTTTCGCTGTTTGGACCAACCGGATAATTAGTGTAGCAATTAAGTCATATTCAGAGCCTATTAAGATGATTTTTTTAGAAAAAAAAATGCAAAAAATAAACTAGCAACTATTTTATTTGATATGCATATTAATATTATAAAATTATAATAATAAATTAATAATAAAACAGGAAAATAAAGTATTAATTTCGGCTTAAGCTTTATAACTATTGTGGGCCGAGTTTGTTATGTGCCGAGTTTGTATGAACTGAGTTGGTTATGTGCTGAGTTGGCCATGTGCTGAGTTTGCTATGTGCTGAGTTGTTCTGCTACCCAAGTAGCATAACCACTATACCACAGAGGCTTCTATTATACACTTCTACAGTCACTTCCAATGTTGATAAGGCCAATGCTTTAAACAGACAATTCTATTCTGTCTTCTCATCCAGATCTGCCTTAGACCTAGTCAAGCTGAGCCGAGGTGCATTGCTGGATGGTTTGTCATCTGGCCTAGATTTGTTGATACCGGATAAATTTAAATCCAAGGTACCGACAATGCCAGATATTGAACTATCAGTAAATGGTGTCCTTAAACTCTTGACTGGCTTAAACCCTTCCAAGGCAGCTGGCCCGGATGCTATTAAACCTGTTGTCCTTAAGGAACTTTCAAATGAAATAGCTCCATTGGTTACAGCTATTTTCCAGTTATCCTTGGACACAGGCACTGTCCCAATGGATTGGAAAACTGCAATCGTCAGTCCACTGTTCAAGAAAGGTGACAAAGGTAATCCAGCCAACTACCGACCAATCTCACTGACATGCATTATGTGCAAAACTATGGAACACATCATTGCATCAAACCTGACCAGGCACTTTGACAAACATAATGTACTCTATGACTTACAGCATGGTTTCCGTCAACGCAGGTCTTGTGAAACTCAGCTTATTCAACTTGTTGAGGACCTTACTAGATCGATGACAGGGGGCAGGCAAACTGACCTCATTCTGTTAGATTTTAGTAAGGCCTTTGACAAGGTAAACCATCTCAAACTGCTTTACAAACTTGGACTTCATGGTGTTCAAGGTAATGTCTTGTATTGGATCCAGTCCTTTCTCATAGGGAGAAGCCAGACCGTTGTGCTTGAAGGTGACAGTTCTAATGAGGTACCAGTATCCTCAGGTGTACCGCAGGGGTCAGTCCTGGGCCCCATCTTATTCTTACTGTACATTAACGATTTGCCCGATAATGTGCAGTCTCAAGTTCGCCTCTTTGCGGATGACACTGCGGTATACCTGACCATTAATAACCCAGATGACTCTTCCAACCTCCAGAAGGACCTTGACCAACTACAAAAGTGGGAGGAACAATGGGATATGGAATTTAACCCTGGTAAGTGCCAAGTTTTACATATCACCAGGTCACAAGATCTAATCGAGTCTACCTACACCATGCATAAGAAAACCCTTGAAAGTGTATCCTCCGCCAGATACCTTGGTGTTGATCTATCTACCGACTTAAGTTTCAATACACATATTAATAGAATTTCGGCAAACGCAAATAAATCACTTGGTTTTATTAAACGGAACATAAAAACTAAACATAAAGGTGTCCGTGAGGCTGCATATAAAACTATTGTGCGCCCACAACTCGAGTACGCCTCCACTTCATGGAGCCCTTATACCGAAAGTTATTCCCAGAAAATAGAAATGGTCCAGAGGAGAGCTATTCGCTGGACCATGAGTGACTATTCGCCTTACAACAGCGTTTCAAAGATGCAGAAAGTACTTGGCTGGCGGTCTCTGGAACAGAGGAGGGCTGATGCTCGCCTCTGTATGCTATATAAAATTACACACGGCATGGTTGCCGTTCAAATGCCACCGTATTTCCAGCAGCCAACAAGAGCAACCCGTCAAAGCCTGCGCCATCCCTTCGTGTATCGTCAAATCCATACCTCAACTGATTATTACAAGTATTCGTTTTTCCCTTTGGCTGTTGTGCAATGGAACAGCTTGCCATCTTCCTTGGTCATGCTGCCAACACTGAATCAGTTCAGTGTGGCAGTTCGGTCTCTTGACCACCAGTTACCCTAAACACAGCAGACCTGTTTTTAAACTGATTTTAATCTCATCTTATTAACTAACACTTTCATCTGTTTTTATTCATCTCACTATTGCACTTTTATTCTCACTATTCACTCTATCTTTTTCTTCACGGCGCGCAATCACCTACACGTAATCCTCGTCAGGGGGTGTTGTAGTAAACCTAGATAGAGATAGATACACATATATGTGTTTAAACAGCCCAACCTGGCATTCAGTGGTGGAAAATGGCAGTGAATCTGATACTGATAAAACAAAATGACATACTAAGATGATGCCATTTAAGAGGGTAAGCCATGTAGCACTTGCCAACAAGATACTGAAAGGTATGTCTTTCTGTGTAAAATGTCACGTACTTGACGAAGAAAGGTACATGTCGAAAATGAGTTCAAACCGAACCTTCAACTACAAGACTTTTAATCGTTTGCATGCTATATCAGCTTTAAGAATGATAGTCTATATATTTCGATAACAATTTCACAACTAGCTACTTATGATTACCTACTTTATCGACCAGGATACGGTCTTATTCCGTAATTCTTTCTTTTCTTTTTTTCTTCACTTTTTGACAGCAACTATACAACTTCCGGTCTTTATAGTGGTACTAAACACCGAAATTTCCGTTATTTATTCTCTCTCTCTCTCTCTCTCTCTCTCAGCAGATCCGCTATCATCCCTATCGGAGCCTGATAGTCCGACACCCAATGCTGCCGAAGGTGGGGGTACTTTGAAATTTGCCTGCTACATAGGCTGGCACCCAGCACCTAGTGCTCGACCCCACCCCACCACCAGCAAAAAATACCAAGAATGACAGTGTGCCGCCAAAAATATCCAGTATACCACCAGATCCTCAAAAAAATATATATGCAAATTTAATATTCCCAAATTTTACTGGCTTGCTTGCCTTCTGTAAAGAAAACAAAGTGTATTTTAACTAATTTCTGCCTATACTGATTGTATTTGGTAACAAAAGAGCTTTAAACAGTTTCTAACAATACAGCTCTGTAATTACTGTAAAGCCACTAAATTGTTGTGCAGCAAGGAAAAAAAAACATAATTAAAAGAGCTTCTGATATGAGTGGCATAATGTGTCAACAATACACATTAAGCATTTAAAGCCAAAAATAAAAAAGGCAAAGATCAAAGATATTTGATAGCCCCCCCCCCCCCCCCCACACACAAAAAAGTCAGGTTTAGAAATGACCAAAAATATCTGCTCAATTTAAAAATTTTGCCCCCCCCCCCCACCCCCAAAAAAGTTCGGCCCAGCCTATGTAGCAGGCAAAGTTCAGGGTACATCCCCCCCCCTTCCACCTGGGCACTACAGCTTATTTGTCCATTGTGCAGCAACCAAGAGAAGCTAAACCCGAACCAAAAAGCATTCGTTAACCACCCTCTCAGAATTTTGATTATGAATTGATAGTCAATTAAGAATTAAGGGACTGAATTTCATACTATTATTGACTCGGCAAAACCAGACATCATTTGGGGAATGGGTCCTGATTAACCCCAGATATATATATATATATAAAAAAAAAACTCAGAGATTTTCCCAGATTCGGAAAGACAGAGTTGGAGATGCCCATGGTGGTGTCTTCGTGGCATTCAAAAGAGACCTGCTCTGGAGAGAAACTCCGGAGTTTCACCGACTGTGAAATAGTTCGATGTAAATTTAATATTAATAGATGTAGGACTCTGTACCTTGGATCTTTTTACCGTCCGCCAGATCAGATTGACCCAGAATATCTTGAGGCTTTTAATACATTCTTAGCTAGGATAATGTGAAATGGAAATCCACATTTTAGTAGGAGGAGACTTCAGTTGTGGAGATGTTGAATGGAGCAACCAGCAGGTACCCCATGTGGTGCCGAAAAGGCAAACGCAGCAACAACTGTTGGATATAATTCCCACACGGCAAGAGAAAACTTTAGACTTACTATTTGCGAATTCCCTAACCCCCGTTAGACGTGTCAAATGGATGCCCTAAACCCAAAATAAAAGCTTCAGCCTCGATAGCGCAGTGGTTAACGCGTTCGACTCATCATCGAGAGGTTGTGCGTTCGAATTCGGCCACCGGGATCGAGGTGAGTCCTTGGGCAATACACGTAATGACACTGCCCCACTCCACCCAGGTGTAAATGGGTAGCAGTGGTATAAAAGCCACTGCCTCTCTCTCGCGCGTTCGTGAAAACACCCGGAATGAGTGTTCGAGAGCGATTCAATAAGCTTGAAGCTTTCATCGCAATCGAACTAAAATAAATTAGTATAAACTAAATGGATGCCCCCGATTGATAAGATTGATCATGGTATAGTTTACATTGAGTATGATTTAAAAGCAAAGCGAATCCGACAAGTCCTGTGTAAAATATACCAATATAAACGTGCGGATATGGATGGTCTAAGAGACGATATGGTGCGATTAAGGGATTCCTTCCTTTCCTCTGACCTCTCTCGCATGTCAGACAATGACTCGTGGTTCAGTTTCAAGACCGAGCTCACGACGGCCATGGAAAGGTATATACCAATAAAATGACCAAAATAAAGTATGCTGAACCTTGGATCGACAACACGATCAGAAATAATCAGATGACGTGACCAAATGCATTTTCGTGCTCGTAAGTCTAACAACCCAGATGTGAAGAACCATTACAAAAGGTTCAGAGCACATGTACAAAAGGTAATTAGAGATGTATACTTGAAGCATGTTTCAAGCATCTTTACCTTTGATGATGGAATTATTGATCCTGAAGGCCAACAGAACAATGGAAAAGTTAAAAAATTCTTGTCATTTATAAAATCCCTGAAAAAAGAATCATTTGGGATCATCTAACTAAGCAGTTTCAATCGGCGTTTACGCGTGAAGCTGATGGAAAGCCACTTTCAAAAGGTAAAAGCCTGTTCCCCTATATGGGAGACATAACAGTTGACCCCAAGGGGGTCGCAAAACTGTTGGTCAAGCTCAACATACATGAGGCATCTGGGCCTGATGGTCTGAATGCCAGGGTACTTAAGGAATGTAGTGCTGAAATATCACCTCTGGTCTTTATCTTCAATGAATCACTCAGGGCACTGTACCAGATGACTGGCGACAAGCAAACGTTACCCCGGTCTTTAAGAAAGGAGAAAATATGATGCTGCAAACTACAGGTCGATGTCGCTCACATGCACCTGTTGCAAAACCCTGGAGCATATATTAGTTAGCAACATCACCAATCACCTAGCCTTTGAAAGCATCCTTGCTGACTGTCAACACGGTTTCCGAAGCCGAAGGTCTTGCGAAACTCATCTGGTTCAATTCTACCATGACAATGTGAACAAACTGAATGGGGTCAATAATCGTGGCCACAAACAGACTGACCTAATAATAACGTATTTTCCCATGGCCTTCGACAAGGTACCTCACAGGAGGTTATTGTATAAACTGGGTTGTTATGGGATAAGATGATCCACACTGAAGAGGATTAGCTCATGGCTCTCTGGGCGCTCTCAACAAGTTGTACTTGATAGTCGAGCGTCGGATCCAGTCCCAGTTTTATCTGGTGTCCCTCAAGGTTCGGTACTTAGTCCTGTCCTTTTCTTGGTATTTATCAATGATCTTCCGGATAACGTCAGTTAATCCGTTCGTTTGTTTGCTGATGATTGTGTTTTATATAGGAATATATATACTCCTTCAGGCCCCCGCCCATCGGGGCTTGAAGAAATATATGGGCTGCATGGTGCTTCCACGTAGAGCTGAATCCGACCCCACACACGAGTACTGGTAAACCGCTTAGAGGATCTAAGCCTGCCTAGGGAAAGCGGTGCGAGTCGGACCGTCCATGCTTACAAACCCTATTGGTTTCATTGGACGACAGGGCTTGAGATTTCATTTCATCTCAATGTCGGGTATAGATCCCACAAAATTTGAAGCAACATCTCCAAAATGACATTTACAGTGTTGACGATGACGTTAAACCTCAAATCAATCAAACGAACAAACGAAATATATACTCCTTCTGACTGCCTTATGTTGCAAGATGACCTGGAAAGTCTAGCACGTTGGGATTGCCGATTGGCAAATGAAGTTCAATGCACGGCTAAATGTCATTCAATGATGGTGTCACGGCACCCTCCAGACAAGTAGATTACATATGACTACTTACTACATTAGCATACACTGGAGCATGTCCAATCCGCAAAATATCTTGGCATCACCATCACTGACAGTATCGATAGGGGTCAACATATTTCTGAGATTACATCCAAGGCAACTAGGATATTAGGATTTCTTAGACGCAATTTGGTTTCTGCTTCTATGCAGACAAATGATGTTGCATACAAAACATTGGTTCGACCCAGAAGGTTCAGAGGACGGCTTCCCGATGGACCTGCAGGCGATGGCGGAACAAAAGGGGTGTTGGTAATATGCTCGATGAACTGGAATGGCCATTGTTGGAGGCCCGTCGTGAACCGTCCTCTTTAACCTTCTTTTATAAGATACACTTTGATACAGTGTCTCTTAATAAAGATAAAAACTTGACCCCTGTGACCAGTTCAACTCAGACAAGGGCATCAAAACTAAACAACAGCCAATATCGCAGTTACTGTCATATCCAGTCTATGACAAATGACGTAAATAACGTCGGTTGCTAAGTTACTTGACTTCATGTTCATATTGTAGTTCTTCCATTACATATCTAACTGATGGAGTAGTGTATTGTATATTGCTAAGCGTAAGGGCTTAGGCCCTTTCGCAAGACATTACATTGGCGACGAGGAAAATGGAAAGTGGAAGAAAAGAAGGACGAGATATAGAAAAGGTGGGGAAGAAGATAAAGATAAGAAGATAATAAAGATAAGAAGAGAAATCGTCCTGGAGAAAAGAAGGACGAGATATAGGAAAGATGTGGAAGAAGAGATGAAAGATAAGCAGAAGATAATAAAGATAAGAAGAGAAATCGTCCTGGAGAAAAGAAGGACGAGATATAGGAAAGGTGGGGAAGAAGAGATGAAAGATAAGCAGAAGATAATAAAGATAAGAAGAGAAATCGTCCTGGAGAAAAGAAGGACGAGATATAGGAAAGGTGAAGAAGAGATGAAAGATAAGCAGAAGAAAGATAAGAAGAGAAATTGTCCTGGAGAAAAGAAGGATGAGATATAGGAAAGGTGGGGAAGAAGAGATGAAAGATAAGCAGAAGATAATAAAGATAAGAAGAGAAATCGTCCTGGAGAAAAGAAGGACGAGATATAGAAAAAGGTGGGGAAGAAGAGATGAAAGATAAGTAGAAGATAATAAAGATAAGAGGAGAAATCGTCCTGGAGAAAAGAAGGGCGAGATATAGAAAAGATGTAAATATATTGTTGGAAGCCTATAGCGCATTCAAAAGCAAATATATATTAGCCTTTGCAGATATGGGAGAATCTCAGAAATGTCAGTAGGGGACATATGTGTAAGATTGTCGAGGGACAAACAAGACAGTAGAAGAATATTAAACAACTAACAAGACAGGGAATGATATAAATTCATTAATTCTCAATCTTATTAAAGTTTGACTAGATCTATATAATCTCAAGGTGTTTTCGTAGCAGACAACAAACTCTTGAAAGAAAGGGAGAAATGTCATATCCAGTCTATGACATAACGTAAATAACGTCGGTTGCTAAGTTACTTGACTTCATGTTCATATTGTAGTTCTCCCATTACATATCTAACTGATCGAGTTGTTTCTTTATATTACAAAGCGTGCAGGCTTAGGCCCTTTCGCAAGACATTACAGTTACATATACCAGGGCCAGTTGTTCAAAACTAACGGCGTCGTTAGTTAACGTATTGTTAAAACTTTGATCATTTATTATGGCAAATATGCTAATATTTTTGCTGAACAAATGTGAGCAGCTTTTCGCAAAAGCTGCTCACATTTTCTCAGCAAAAATACCAAAATTTTGAATATTAAACATGCTAGAACAGTTACAATATGACCACTAACGAGCTCGTTAAGCTAACGATGCTTTGAACAACTGGCCCCAGGCCTATATTGATGCCCTGAAGAATTCCCTTTTCCCTGTAACGATTCCACAGTGGAATAGTCTTCCCTACTCTGTGGCAAATGCCAAAAACTGCAGAGGAGTTCAAAGCCCGCATGGTATACATGTAGACTGGAACTCAGAGGTAATATATGCGTTTTAGTATACCTCTGTAAGCAGATTGAAAACAGTTTTAAATAAAAATCAAAAATGAGTTCCTTTAAGAGCAATGAAAACATTCATAAGAAAGAAGATGGGTCATACTAGGTAGTTTCGGCTAATAAAGCCTCATCAGTGACCCTGTAATGATCCGGCAAAGAAAGCCAGAGGAAACATACTGCAATTTTGCGAATTTTGAATAGGCAGTCGATTCAAAGACTGATATAAATCAAAATTGGGTCAAAATAATTAAAAACCTGTCTAGAATATGAGTCTAAACCAATAATTTATTTCCGATTTCTCAGAATATTCACACTGATCTCAAAGGGCCAAAAGTAAAATATAAACTGCACTATGGTTGATGTACGGGGAGACGTTTTACGGCCGCCACACGGCACAACACCAGCTGCAGTGAAGGCAAATAAAAATCAAAAATGAGTTCCTTTAAGATCAATGAAAACATTCATAAGAAAGAAGATGGGTCATACTAGGTAGTTTCGGCTAATAAAGCCTCATCAGTGACCCTGTAATGATCCGGCAAAGAAAGCCAGAGGAAACATACTGCAATTTTGCGAATTTTGAATAGGCAGTCGATTCAAAGACTGATATAAATCAAAATTGGGTCAAAATAATTAAAAACCTGTCTAGAATATGAGTCTAAACCAATAATTTATTTCCGATTTCTCAGAATATTCACACTGATCTCAAAGGGCCAAAAGTAAAATATAAACTGCACTATGGTTGATGTACGGGGAGACGTTTTACGGCCGCCACACGGCACAACACCAGCTGCAGTGAAGGCAAATAAAAATCAAAAATGAGTTCCTTTAAGAGCAATGAAAACATTCATAAGAAAATACTACGTAGTTTCGGCTAATAAAGCCTCATCAGTGACCCTGTAATGATCCGGCAAAGAAAGCCAGAGGAAACATACTGCAATTTTGCGAATTTTGAATAGGCAGTCGATTCAAAGACTGATATAAATCAAAATTGGGTCAAAATAATTAAAAACCTGTCTAGAATATGAGTCTAAACCAATAATTTATTTCCGATTTCTCAGAATATTCACACTGATCTCAAAGGGCCAAAAGTAAAATATAAACTGCACTATGGTTGATGTACGGGGAGACGTTTTACGGCCGCCACACGGCACAACACCAGCTGCAGTGAAGGCAAATAAAAATCAAAAATGAGTTCCTTTAAGAGCAATGAAAACATTCATAAGAAAGAAGATGGGTCATACTACGTAGTTTCGGCTAATAAAGCCTCATCAGTGACCCTGTAATGATCCGGCAAAGAAAGCCAGAGGAAACATACTGCAATTTTGCGAATTTTGAATAGGCAGTCGATTCAAAGACTGATATAAATCAAAATTGGGTCAAAATAATTAAAAACCTGTCTAGAATATGAGTCTAATAAAAATAAAAAATGAGTTTCTTTAAGAGCAATGAAAACATTCATAAGAAAGAAGATGGGTCATACTACGTAGTTTCGGCTAATAAAGCCTCATCAGTGACCCTGTAATGATCCGGCAAAGAAAGCCAGAGAAAACATACTGCAATTTTGCGAATTTCGAATAAGCAGTCGATTCAAAGACTGATATAAATCAAAATGGGGTCCAAATAATTAAAAACCTGTCTAGAATATGAGTCTAAACCAATAATTTATTTCTGATTTCTCAGAATATTCACGCTGATCTCAAAGGACCAAAAGTAAAATATAAACTGCACTAAACCAATAATTTATTTCCGATTTCTCAGAATATTCACACTGATCTCAAAGGGTCAAAAGTAAAATATAAACTGCACTATGGTTGATGTACGGGGAGACGTTTTACGGCCGCCACACTCATCCAGTGATTTTTTTGCTAAATTCTAAATTTAGCGCACCACCTATCTGGGGTAATGGCCAAGTATGACCCACTCAGTCTATGAAAATAGTTCGTCTGCCATTACTAACGATGACCAAACTAAATCATATTTGAGAAATGTTACTGTTTGTGTGTTCTAAGTTGATATGAAGATAGTATGACCCACTTAGTATATCTATCTAGCGATCGATCGAACGATAGATCTATCCATACCTCAGTTCGAGGTGTAATTACGAGCGGCTCGAAATAAGTGAAATAATCTTAAAGAGTCGCAAATCCAAAAAATAAAAGAAAGAAAGCCAGAAAGAAAGGAAAGAAAACAAGAGGCCCTTGGGCCACTATGCTCACCAGAACTTACATTATATTGGTTACCTTAACTTCATAAAAGGCCATACAATGCACGGTTTATTGCAAAAACAAGCTCTTGTACCACCACTGAACTTTCCAAATTATTAACCACTTGTTTTTTCTGATTAAATGTTGCGACCCAGTCTTTGAAAGATCAGGGAAAAATCTGTTTTGGTCTATGAAAAATTAATAAGTTTTAAATAAACTGAAATCCAGACGTTTTCGTGCTTCAAATCTGTCTTCTTATGATTTTTTCACCCTTTACACTACACTTCCTCATAATCTTATAAAAGAAAAACTTGATGATTTAACTGAGTGAACAGTGCATAGGGAAGATTCCCTCGACTTTGCATGTAATGTAAGAAATGCCTTTTTTCACTTCTGAAGAGCATAAAAATTATACTTTATGTGGTCATGTCAGAAAGAGTGTGACGCTCTCACCTTTCTACTTGACAATATTTACATAAGATTTGGTACTAAGTTATTTAGACAAATTGTTGGTATTCCAACAGGTTCTAGGGGAGGGGGAGGGGAACCATCTAAATAGGTATTAATTTAAGTTTATGTAATAATGTTGGTTGGTGCCTGATTCTCTGTCTCTGGTCGGGCCTATCAGAGTCTAACTGTTGGTTTTCTTTTGCTTCAGCATTTCAGTGGTTTCTTGCTGTCAAGTTCTCATTGTTGTTACATCTCTGTGGTTGTTTGATTTTTGTGGTCTCTGAACAAATTATTTGACTGAACAAATTATTTGTTTAAATCGCGACGGAAGTCAGGGCGAGGACTCCGGCCGTGTAAAATCGATTTAAGCCCCTCCCCCCACCCCCCACACGCACACACACAAAAAAGTGAAGGTCGTTTCACTAACCGTTCCAAGGCGGTTCTTCTGTCGCAGTTTATTTTTGTTATGGTTTGTCTTTGAGTGGGAGTGTCGCTTATATTTTTTGTTGTTTTAGATAGCCAATTGGTATTGATGTTTCCATTAGGGTCTAGTTATTTCATGTTTGTGTTTCTTTCCCTTTGGTGTCTCTGATGGGAGCTGTGGGTTAACTGTATCGATTCCTGATACTTGTCTTCAGTTCTATCTAATGTAGGCGGTGCCCCCTGGCAGCCGTGTATGTTAACAAGATATGATTATAATATACCGATTATAAAGTTTCCCAAAAGAACCATACGAGTATACTCAAATGACCACCCATGTGGACTCTGTATCTTAAATGAAGTGGAGTGGGGTGGAGCATGGACCCAACGGAGCCCTGGTTGATACCACTGAATTCGTCTTATCATAAGGAACAAGAATATATATGGATTAGGTGTGGGGATCTGTACCATTCCTGAGATATAAGGTCTTTTAAGCAGTAGAGGGGCTGGCGCATGGCCCCGGCAGACTCAAGGGTAGCCCAAGATTGTTTTCAATGAATGAATGTCTTATCATATGGACCAAGAATATATATGGCTTAGGGTGGGGATCTGTACGGTGTCTGAGATATGAGGCGTTTTTATGCGGAGCCGTGTGGACCCCAAGGTTGGTCTGACTGAATGCGTCTTATCATAAGGGAAAAGACCATATATGGTTTAGGGGTGGGGATCTGAATCATTTTTGAGAAACGTATGGCCTTTTATAAAGTGGAGGGGTGGGGTATGATCCCAGCACGATCTAGAAGACCCCAAGGTTGGAGTAACTGAATGGATCTTATCATAAGAAGGAACAGGAATAATTATGCTTTAGGGGTGGTGATCTGACGGGTTTCTGTGATACATGGCCTTTTATGAAGTGGAGGGGTAGGGCATAGCCTTGGGACACCCTGGGGAATCCCAAGGTGGTGTCACTGAATGCGTTTTGACACAAGGAACGCAAATATATATGGTTTAGTGGTGGGGCTTTGAACAGGTTCAAAGATATATAACCTTTTATAAAATGAGGTGTGAGGCACACCATCCCCCCCCCGCCGCCCCCAGCACCCCGGAAGACCCCCAGGTTGGTGTGACTGAACGCGTCTTATCATAAGGAACAAGAATATATATGGTTTAGGCGCGGGGATCTGAAAGGTTTCCGAGATATTAGTTCTTTTTTATGAACTCGAGGGGTGGGGCATGGCCCCGGCGCATCCGGGGACCGAAGATGCGGATTCCCAGGTTGGTGTCATAATAAGGAACAAGAACATAGATAGTTTAGGGGTTGGGATCTGAAAGGTATCTGATATATTAAGTTTCTATGAAGTGGATGGGGTGGGGCATGGCTCCGGCCCAACTATGGAGACCCTTTAGTTTATACTAATTTATTTTAGTTCGATTGAGATGAAAGCTTCAAACTTTTTTTGAATCGCACTCGAACACTCATTCCGAAAATTAACACGCGCGCGAGAGAGAGGCAGTGACTTTTACACCACTGCTGCCCATTTACACCTGGGTAGAATGAGGCAGTGGCATTACTTACACACCTCGGCTCCGGTGACCGGATTCGAATCTACAACCTCTCGATCATTTGTCGAACGCACTAACAACCTAACTATCGAAACCGTTTTGCAAAAATTCATTTTAATATCTAACACATTCACCAAATTTCAGAAAAATCCATCAAGCGATTATTGTTAACTAGCCCGGACAAAATTAGGGTGGATTCTTGCTTGCACCCAGGGGACGTTTTGGGTCTGCGGTTTTGAATTTCGAAACTCTCTTGCACAACGAGTAGTGGGCATAAAAGCATATGGCTGACGGGAGATTACTCAAGGAACATTTCTATAAAAGTTTTGTCAAAATACCTGCAATGACAATGGAGTAAATACCATTTTTCAATTTTCCACCATTATAAGACTGTGGGAACAATATGATGCCATAGCAACCAAACAAGGGAGCCGATTTTCAATAAAGATAGAAGATTGAAGATTTAGTTTGTTGTGAGCCAGACAAAATTTCATGTATATTGTATTCACTTATGTATAAAATGCATACTCGTAACTTATACTTTTTTTAAATGGTTTGACTGTGTATAAAACACACCAAATAAATCAGAATGTCCCTGAAAACAGTTCTTTAGCAAAAATGACCAAAAAAGGTTCAGAGGACGGCTGCCCGATGGACCTGAGGCGATGGCGGCACAAAAGTAGTGTTGGCGATATGCTTGATGAGCTGGAATGGCCATCGTTGGAGGCCCGCCGTGAGCAGTCCTCTATATAACCTTCTTTAATAAGACACACTCTGATACAGTGTCTCTTAATAAAGATAAATACTTAACCCCGTGACTACTTCAACTCTAACAAGGGCACAAAATTAAACAGCAGTCAATATCGTAGGTACTAGGCCTATAGTGATGCACTGAAAAATTCTTCCATAGAACTATTCCTCAGTGGAATAGTCTCCCCTCCTCTGTAGTAAATGCCAACACTGCAGAGGAGTTCAAAGCTCGCATGGTGTAGGTATGCGTTGGAGTACACCTCTGAAAGCAGATTGTAAACAGTTTTGAGAACTCATCCAGTGATTTCTTTCTTTATTTTATTATTTAATATTTAATTTGCCATTGCATCCAAACTTAAGAGCCCATTTTCGAAGAAAACACCCCCCCCCCCCCAACAAGGATGTCAGCTCAGTCGGCCCAGTGGCTTCAGAGATGACCTTTGAAAGTGTTGACACCAGAAAGACGACGATGACGCAGACAAAGCGGACGACACAGACGACCACGACGGACGACTGCCTGTCCTATGAGCTACCCCTGGGCCTTCGGCCCTGGTGAGCTAAAACCGAGAGTAAAAATAAACAAATGTCAGAGCCTTACATTTGCATATAATATAATTCATTGCGTACTCACTCTTTTTTGAGAATACGGACACTAAATTACGATGACACATCCGTGCCCTGAAACAGCGTCTTTCATATCTGTAGAACTAGCATTTTTCAGGTGAAAATGTAAGATTTTTTCTTATTTCAAGTCCAAACATAGATTAATGGTGCTCGTTAGAACCGCCTCATTGAGGCCGTTCTAACGAGTACCAACAATTTATGTTTTGGGGCAAAAATAAGGAAAATAATTTATGTCCCTGTAAACCCAACTTTTCTTTATACCAGAAATGCGTCCAAAGGACACGGATGCCCCCGCCTGAAAATATATCTATGTTCCTATTAATCGATAGAAAGTTATTGACGGTGTTTAAGTTTTGGACCCTTTTTCACAATTGACCTCTAAGTATGACCTTGACCTTGGAGGTAAGGACCTTGGTTTTGTGTGAGGCAGATTGTCTCATGTTGGCCAACATTTCTGCCAAGTAATTTCAAAATCCATCCAGAAATAAGAAAGTTATTGTCTGCGTTTAAGTTTCGGACTTTTTTTTTACCTTTGACCTCTAAGTATGACCTTGACCTTGGAGGTACGGACCTGGATTTTGCACGTTACATATCGTCTCATGATGGTTAACATTTCTACAAAGTAATTTCAAAATCCATCCAGAAATAAGATAGTTATTGACTGCATTTTGGGCGGACGAACGAACGAACGAACGGACGGACGGACAATTGCAACGCTATATGCCCGTCCACCATTCTTCGAATGACGGGGGCATAATAAATTGGGGTTTAGAGTGGTGCTGATTACACGGACCTGTTAACATGATGTACAACTCAAAATATTTTAATGTGTACACATGCAACTGACCTGAATATGGGCCAAATAGTAGCATTATACACAGGAGGGCTATGACGGTTAGGTGTAGTGGAGGGTTTGAACAATTTTGGTTGACAGTGACCCAAGGAATATTTCTGGAATATTCTATCAAAATCAATCTAGCTGCTTATGACTAGGTCATGTTAGGGTTTGGATATTTATAGCTCTGGTGGTACGCATGCAACTGACCTGAATATAGGCCAAATAGTAGCATTATACACAGGAGGGCCATGATGGTTAGGTGTAGTGGAGGGTTTGAACAATTTTGATTGACAGTGACCCAAGGAATATTTCTGGGATATTCTATCAAAATCAATCTAGCTGCTTATGACTGGGTCATATTAGGGTTTGGATATTTTAGCTCTGGTGGCTACCATGTTCATTTGAGCAAAATTGATCCAAAAGCCATAACAGTTTTTTTTTCTAAAAATAGCTACAGGGACCTTGACCTTCAGCCCAGAACCCTGAATGTAGGTCTTGCTTGAGAATAAGCATACCTAACATTTGTGTGTGAAGTTACATCAAAATCCATTGATAAATCTAGGTGCTAGCTAGAGCCATGAAAAAGTTTTTTCTTAAACCAGTCACAGTGACCTTGACTTAAGCTCAGGACCCTTGCTTCATGTATTAACTTTCCCAACATTTGTGTGAAGCTACATTAAAATCCATCAATAAATGAGTCCAACACCCTAAAAGTCTGATTTGCTTGAAAATGAAAGACCTGGGCCTTGTGGTTTCAGAGAAGAAGGTTTTTAAAGGTTTTCCATACATAAATCTATGAAAAACGGTGGGTCCTGGTTGAGGTCCGCTAGATGAAGGTTTAGACCAAACATCATTCAAAGACCTAGGCCTTGTGGTTTCAAACGAGAAGATTTTTAAAGGGTTTTCCTATATAAGTCTATGTAAAACCAGTGGGCCCCGGGGCGCGGCCAGTTGTGAAACTTCATACCAAATATCAAAGACCTGGTCCTTCTGGTTTCAGACAAGGAGATTTTTAAAGATTTTCCCTATATAAGTCTGTATAAAACCGATGGGCCCCGGGGCGGGGCCATTTATGGCCAAAGGGCTAAACTTTGAACAATCTTGGTAGAGGTCCACTAGATGAAGCTTCACACCTAATATCAAAGACCTGGGCCTTCTGGTTCAGACAAGAAGATTTTTAAAGGTTTTCACTATATAAGTCTATGATGAACCAGTGGCCGGCGCGGGGGCATTTTTGGCCCCAGGGCTATAATTTGAACAATCTTGGTAGAGGTCCCTAGATGAAACTATATAGCAAACACCAAAGACCGCGGCCTTCTGGTTTGAAAAGAACGATAAGTTGTTAAAGGGTTTCTCTATATAAGTCCATGTAGAACGAGTGGGCCGTGGGGCGGGGCCATTTTTGGTCCCAGGTTTTTGTTGGTTGGTTGATTTGAGGTTTAACGTCCCCGTCAACACTGTAAAGGTCAGTTTGGAGACGTTGCTTCCAATTTTGTGGGACCTTTACCCGAAATTGAGATGAAATGAAATCTCGAGCCCTGTCGCCCAATGAAACCAATAGGGTTAGCATGGACGGTCCGCCTCGCACCGCGGTTCCTGGACAGGCTTAGATCCTCTAAGCGGTTTACCAGTACTAGTGTGCGGGCCGGATTCAGCTCTGCGTGGAAGCATCTTGCAGCCCATATATTTCTTCAAGCCCCTATGGGCGGGGGCTTATTTTGGTCCCAGGGCTTTGATATGAACAATCTTGGTAGAGGTCCACTATATGAAGCTTAATACCAGTTATCAAAGACCCGGGCCTTCTGGTTTCAGACAAGAAGATTTTAAGCTTTTCCCTATATAAGTCCGTGTAAAACCGGTGGACCCCGGGGCGGGGCGGGACCATTTCAGGCCCCAGAGCTATAATTTGAACAATCTTGGTAGAGGTCCACTAGATGAAGCTTCATCCCAGATATCAAAGACCCGGGCCTTCTGGTTTCAAACGGAAAGGTGATCACAAAAGCTCACCTAGTCACTACGTGACAGGGGAGCTAATAAGAGAAGGAATAGCGACAGAGCAGGATTTTTTTTATAGGAACCAGTTTTAAAGAAATAATTTTATGTAGGATCAAGTTAAAATAATAATGATTCCCTGTTAGTTCGATGCTTGTACAGGAGCCTTATATAATAGCTCTAATGAAATCTCTAAGGGGATGTTAAACTTGTTTAGAAGATGAAAGGGCACAAGGGATACAAATTGTTTATATGGGATTTCAGGCTCAAAGAAATAAATTGGGTTAATATGATTACCACAGCTGGTGGGTTCGTTAATAGAATGTTTTAGGGGTTAAACAAAATCGCCGGCCTCGGTAGCTCAGTCTGATGCGCGTCTGACTTGCGATCAAGAGGGCGCGGGTTCGATATCTGCCGGGGTCGGCAACATTCTCTCGTGGATATTGGTCATGAAATCTTTTCTACGGTCATTCTCCCCCTTCCGCCTAGAAGGGCAGTTGTCAGTTTCTGGCAAAAGAGGTTAACCGCTTACGTATATTACCTGCCCAGGAAAAGTGTGGATAGGTAACTGACCGGCTCAAAAATTACCCAAATAGTGTTGACTGGGCTGTTAAACCCCAATACAAACAAACCAAAATGTGTAAGGGACTCATTTCTTGTGCAGCATATAGACCAAACAACGACAATAAGATGTGGGAGCGAAACATCTGCGTTAGATTGGATCTTCACTAATATAGATGCTATGGTATCAGGTTTGCACATATTACCAAGCTTGGGTAAAAGTGACCATGGTTCAGTTTTTCTTCATTTTTAACTGTTAATACATAACTTCTTCTGTGTTCGAAGACAGCACACAAGTGAAATACAATTTTCATAAAAGAGACTATGAGGCAATTTGATCAAAATTGCAGGACGTCAACTGGGCAATAGAGCTATAGATTATAAGAATCTTATATGGGTGTGAGGGGTGGATGGAAAAATCCGTCCCAAGGGTCACGGATCTCGGACTCGGCAAGTCTCGTGATGCCGGACAGTGATTTCGAGGGACGGATTTTTCTATTCACAACTCACATCCATATAGGATTCTTTTTCTTGCATACCTTCCATCCCTTAGCGCGGATTTTAATGCTGTAGTCACGTCCGACATATTGTGATGACACTACAGGAATGTTTAGTGAAGTCACTTAACGTGTTGTAAAGTCAACCTTAACGACGGCGAATACGAGATCGTATTCAACCAGTGCATTTATCAAACACTTTAGGGTAAGAACACCAGGGTTAGAACAGAATTTCTATCCCAAGCTAAAACTATGGATTTCCATATCTGGTGTGCAAGAAGGGCTGGATCTGTCCCGGTCTTGAGCTCGACTTACTGAATTTTATATCAAATTAGTAAATGAATACATGTATACCAGAGAGAAGGTCAGGTCATAATCGTGAGGGACGTATCCAATACCTCTTTCATTCGTGTTTAACGCCATTAGAATTAGACATCAGAAATGGCTAAAATACATATACCATACTATCACTGCAAAACCACTGAACAAGACTGCTAGAAACAAAGTTACAGCCTAAATTAGGAAAGCGAAGTTCAACTTTGAAAAATAAGTTGCCTGCTGAGATCACAGACATAGAGGATCTTACACGAGTGGTCATTTCATATGAAATTTATGAAACGAGCCTTCGGCGAGTTTCATAAATTTCATATGAAATGACCACACGTGTAAGATTCTGTTTATCATATGACCACTTTAAAGTTGATTTATCGCCTTTAAATTTGACAAATGTATCCACAAAAAATGTATGGTTGACATAGACGTCGTCATGACGTTACATTATCCCGCCAAAGTGTTATTACACGTGTGGTCATACGATATTTATTACACGACGTTATCCACTGCTTATCAACGACGTCATATGATAAAATAAGATATATAGAGGATCTTACACGAGTGGTCATTTCATATGAAATTTATGAAACGAGCCTTTGGCGAGTGTAAGAATCTGTTTATCATATGACCACTTAAAATTGGATTTTATCGCCTTTAAATTTGACCTTTTTTCCACCAAAATGCATGGTTGACATGGACGTCGTTATGACGTTACTTAATCCCGCCAAAGTGTTATTACACGTGTGGTCATACGATTTTTATTACACGACGTTATCCACTGCTTATCAACGACGTCATATGATAAACTGAGGCTATGTAAGAGAATAAATAAATAAACAAATAAATAAAAATAAATAAATAAATAAAAAGGACAAAGCCATATGTATAAAAATGGTGAACTTTGAACAACGGCCATTTAAAATCGAAGATTTAGATAAGATCCCTGTTTTGGAAGATATAGAATTAAATTCATCGTTACAAACCAAAAATAAAATCGAGGAAAAAGTAGAAACCATGATGTTCCTATATCGCTCACCTGAGCTAAGAGAACATGTGTGTCCCGGGACGGGGCATTTTTGGCCCAAGGTCTATAATTTGCAAAATCTTAGTAGAGGTCCACTACATGAAGCTTAATATCAAATATCAAAGGCCTGGGCCTTCTGGTTTCATAAAGATTTCCCCTATATAAGCCTATGTAAAACATGTGGGCCCGTGGCGGACCATTTTTCGCCCCTAGGCTATAATTTGAACAAACTTGGAAGAGGTCTACTAGATGAAGCTTCATACCAAATATCAAAGACCTAGGCCTTTTGGTTTGAGAAAAGAATATTTTAAGGTATTCCCTATATTAGCCTATGTAAAACCTGGGGCAACGCCATTTTTTTGGCCTCAGGGCTGTAAGTTGAACAATCTTGGCACAGGTCCACAACATGAAGATTCATACCAAATATCAAAGACCTGGGCCTTCTGCTTTAAGACAAGGAATTTCTCAAAGGTTTTCCTTATATAAGCCTATGTAAAACCAGTGGGCCCTGGCCCCAGGGCTATAATTTGAACAATCTTGAAAGAGATCCACTAGATGAAGCTTCATACCAAATATCAAAGACCTGGGCCTTCTGGTTTCAGATAAGAAGATTTTTGAAGGTTTTCCCTATATAAAATCCATGTAAAACATGGGGGCGCTTGGGCTGGGCCAATGTTTACCTCAGGGATATAAAATTTGAACAATCTTGGTAGAGGTTCATTTGTTTGTTTGATTTGAGGTTTAACGTCGTCGTCAACACTGTAAAGGTCATTTTGGAGACGTTGATTCCAATTTAATGGGACTTTTACCCGACACTGAGATGAAATGACATCTCAAGCCCTGTCGCCCAATGAAACCAATAGGTTTTTTTAGCATGGACGGTCCGCCTCGCACCGCGGATCCTGGACAGGCTTAGATCCTCTAAGCGGTTTACCAATACTAGTGTGCGGGCCGGATTCAGCTCTGCGTGGAAGTATCATGCAGCCCATATATTTCTTCAAGCCCCTATGGACGGGGGCTTAGTTAGAGGTTCATTAGATGAAGCTTCATACCAAATATTAAAGACCAAAGCCTTCTGGTTTCAGAAAAGATTCTCAAAGGTTTTCCTATATAAGCCTATGTAAAACGAGTGGGCCCCGACAAGGGCGCATTTTTGGCCCCAGGGATATAATTTGAACAATCTTGGTATAGATCCACTAGATGAAGCTTCATACCAAATATCAAAGACCTGGGCCTTCTGGTTTCCGACAAGAAGGCTTTTAAAGGTTTTCACTATATAAGCCTATGTCAAACCAGCGGACCCCGGCACGGGGGCATATTTGGCCCCAGGGCTTTAATTTGAACAATATTGGTAGAGATCCACTAGATGAAGCTTTATAACAAATTTCAAAAACCTGGGCCCCTGGTTTCAGACAAGATTTTTAAAGGTTTTCCCTACATAAGCCTATGTAAAACCAGTGGGCCCTGGCACGGGAGGCATTTTTGGTCCAAGGGCTATAATTTGAACATACATAGAGATCCACTAGATGAAGCTTCATACCAAATATCAAAGGCCTGGGCCTTCTGGTTTCAGACAAGAAGATTTTAAAGGTATTGCTAAATTCACCCTATCTGTTGCCATGGCAACCAGATTTCTGCATGGATTTGAATTCTTTGAACAACGTTTGAAGTGGACCACCCAAACATCATTCCTGCCAAGTTTGGTCAGAATCTGTTCGGTGGTTTCGGAGGAGATGTCGTTTAAGAGTTGTGAACGGGCGACGGACGGATTGACAGATAGACGGACAGATGGACGGACGACGCCGACGGCCGATGATTGATCACAATAGCTCCCCCGGAGCCTTCGGCTCAGGTGAGCCAAAAACTATAGGTAACTTGAAAAGGACCAGATAAATTTAATCCCCGCTTTATAAACAATAAGCATAATCAAGAAACCTCTTAACAAAGATTTGCATTAACTCTCTGAATGAGAATAAGGAATTGTGCCAATATTACAGCTATTTCAAAGAAAGGTGAAAGAAAACATCCATCATCTTGTACCACACAATTTTATACTTTATGTGGAGGTAGACTGGCTTCCGTCGACAAACTTATTAATTAGTCAAACTTAAAAAAATATGTTTTCACTGATGTTTTACTGATTCCAGACAAAATAGAAAGAAAGACAACTTTGAAGGAAAAGAAATGTTTGGATTGTGTTTTTTTTTTTTTTTTTTTTTTTTTGGTTTGGGTTTTACGGCCCTTTCAAGAGTAT
This sequence comes from Lucinisca nassula, assembly GCA_963580285.1. Classification (NCBI taxonomy): domain Eukaryota; kingdom Metazoa; phylum Mollusca; class Bivalvia; order Lucinida; family Lucinidae; genus Lucinisca; species Lucinisca nassula. Next base: position 132,723,498 of record OY757010.1, on the reverse strand, counting down.
TTCACTCATATTGAGCCGGTCGTTAATCAGAGGTGGGCGAAAACCGGAGTACCCGGAGAAAAACCACATGACCTTCCGTTGCAGTACTTGGCGTCTCACACGTGGCCCGAGCGAGGCTCGAACCCACGGCGGTGAGAGACCTAATGACTAAGAGTCAGCGCTATTATCCACTAGGCCACGGAGGCCCGTTTGGATTGTGTTTCTTGATCAAGTTTACATAATCCACGCCTTCATAGAAATGAGAAAAAAATATGAACATACGACCGGGAGCCAGTCTAACATGGCGGATATCACTCAGGCTATTGATAATGGGGAGGGGATATTGACTTGATTTACCTGGACTTCATAAATGCCTTTGATAATTATGGTGGCATATTTCTGCCAAGAGGTCGCTAGATAGCTATCGCGATAATATAAAAAGTATCGCGATAATTTTGAGTTTCCTGCCAGATAACTTAAAATTTTATCGCGAAAATTTAACATTACTATCTCGCTTTTTGTGGTAACAGTGCCCAGTATGGAAGCGTATAGGTACCCCCCTTATTATTTTATCGCAACGCAAATTTATGTCGAGAAATACAATATTAACACGATATGTCAACATATTTTTGTCGAGAAATCATGATAATTCATGACGATAATAACAAAAGTTATCGTGTTCGCTTCATATCTGTATATTGATGTCGACATAAGTTATGACATATGACGTTGTATAAATTGCGTAGAGTTTTTATAACGAAGATTAATTTTTCGACATTCTTCTAAAAAACACGAATGTCGTCTAATTTTGCTATGATATACAATAAAATTAGTTTCACTATCGCAAAAACGTTTGTCGTGATAAGGACTGTTGGCAGGAATAAGTGACGTCACAGTGTTGGACACAATAATGGCGGCTCAGTCAGACACCTATCATTAACAGCAAGAAATTGACATTCTGTCCATACATTTTAGCGAATTTCAAAATCTGCCTGCAGTATATTTCTTCTATTTGCCATTCTGAAATCTTAGGTAACCGGAGCGCCCAGCTGATATCGGGCCAAAAGGTTGGCAAGGCCTGCTGTCCTTGCAGCGGGTTAGGGTAGAATGGTATATATATTTTTTCTTAGGTTTCTTTACTAGTTTTCATCTTTCTCTCCTATCCCTCTCTTTCAGCTCCTTTACTATCTCTTCTGTCTCTTTTCTCCCATTCGCTAGCCTGCCTTGGTAGCTCCATCGGATGTGTCTGACTGGTGACCAAGATGACAGGTTCGATACTTGCCGAGGTCGACAACATTCTTTTGTGGGAGTTTATCATGAAATCTTTCCTACGACCATTCACTCCCTTCCACTGATATAAGAACGACAGATGTGAGTTTCTGGCGAAAAGATTGCACTGTGTTGATAAGCCGCTCACGTGTAAGCCTGTCCAGGAAAAGTGTGGATATCTAAAATGATCTAAAAGTGTTGACTGTGCCGTTAAACTCTAGTACAAACATACAAACAAAATATCCTTTTTCCTGGAAGACGGATAAAAATGACCCGTTTGAGTTGACATGTCGTTAAACCAAATACAAGCAATCACAATAAAGAAGAGATTTTTTCTATTTTGTTTTCTTTTCCTAAGGCGTGTGTGTTCGAGTTTTACGTCCCACCAACAGCCTAGGTCAAACGGCTCATCCGAAAGTCTGGAGAAGCCCGGGCTCGGACCCACGATCCTTGGTTTACAAAGCGAGCGGTTTAACCACTACAACACAGAAGCTCCTATTCTATTCTAAGGTAGGCAGGTAGTAAGATAGTAGGTTGGTAGTAAGGTAGTATCTAGGTTTGTTGAGTTTGTGCCCCACCGACAGCTATGGACATATCCAGGCGGGACCTCAGGTTAAGACTCATTCTGAAGTCTGGAGAAGGCCGGAATCCAACCCACGATTCCTTCTTTACAAGAAGAATATTAAAATATTAATTAATGTATACAGAAAGTCACTATTCTTGAAACATGTCCCTATCCTGCTACCGAAAGCATACACGCCACCAGCCCCTCCAATCCTGGTCGTTCTCATTAGAGATTACGACTTAGACATCTTGAACATCATGAATCCATTTTGATTTCTGCAATATCTATCACATTTTGACGTGTAATTAAGATGAGATAATGCAATATTGAATATTTGGACAAGGCATTTCACCATATACGTTTTACGTTATAAAAATATAACAAGAACTTTTATAACGATATGACATATATAACGGTATAAGTACAACGTGTTACCGTGGTAATAATCTAATAATTGCGACTAACGTTTTGTCGTAATGACTTGATATTTACACAGTTTTGCGACAAAAACCGTATACCGAGAAAACAACAGTAGGTGGGTACCTCTACGCTTCCATAGCCCAGAGCTGCCACGAGGTAGCTAGATAAATATCGCGATAATTAAAAAGATATCGCGAAACTGAAAAGATTATGTACATAATTTGGATTTTCCAGAAAATATTATCGCGATAATTTAAACTATTTTCTTGATATTTTCCGTCATTTTGATAGCCTGTTATCTATGAATAGAAATCTAACTTTTGGAATATATTTGTTGATACTGTACACATGTATGCGTTAAACTACACCAGAGAGATTAACAAAAGATGGGGCGGTCTGTCTTGTAGTCTCTACACTTTCCGAAAGGGGATGGTTTGGGGCGAATCGACTAGGGTTTGGAGTCTAAACGATATGGGTGTGAAATAGAGGCGAAACGAACAGAAGGGAGTGACATCGGCCAGGGGTAAACGTCTTGGGTCGAAGCGACTTGTTACCATGCATGTTACGGAGCGGTACCGCTGTATAATCATTCACCTTTTGGCGGATGATCTATTTATGTATATCAGAATTATCGTGATAACAATTCACATTATCGCGATAATATTTTCAGGAAACTTGAGAATTTTCGCGATAAGTTTTGACATTATCACGATAGTTATTTGGCTACCTCGTGGCAGTTCTGGGCACTATCGCGAAAAAAGCGATATAATAGTGTTAAATTTATCGCGATAAAATTTTCTGTTATCTAGCAGAAAACCAAAAATTATTGCGATACTTTCCTAAATTATCGAGATAGCTATCTGGATATCTCGTGGCAGAAATATGCCACCATAGATAATGTCGCATGTAAGTTTGTTACACAAATTACAAGCTTATGGCATTAGAGGTACCGGTAAATTCCACGCTAGGATAGAAGAATTTCTGACGATCGGGGCACAGAGAACAGTCATAAAAGGTGTAGAATCAGTCTGGCGCAGTTTTGTTTTTGAATTGGCAAGTGAGTGTCCTGGGGCCGGCGCTGTTTTCAATTTTTATTAATGACTTGCAAGATGTTCTGTGAGTATGGTTAAACTGTTTGCTGACGATACTAAAATATTTAAGACCTGGGCCCAGGATTACAATCGATACTTAAGTTAAGGTGGACTTAATATTTAAGGAGGAATTAATATCTTAGTAAAGTATTTCCTTAAAAAGTGCATTCGAAAGCCACATATTTCATTTACTTAGCTAAGTATTTAACTTCGGATAAAGTCGTAGTTTTGACGGAAATTTTCACGACGATCAGCACGTAAGTTTCAATTACACATTGATGTAGGCGGCCCACAATTTTCCCGCGATCTGTCAAAAATCACTCCTTCTGTTTCATTGAATGGAGACAATAGAAAATATGGTGGTTTAGTTTCCATTTCACCACATAAACCATGAAAAATGTTTTATACACTATAAAACGTGTTTCATTGAAGGATCACACTCGATCACGATTTGTGCGGACAAACATTGGTCACAATGTAGCACCACGCCATATTCAAAGCGCTGTTTCTACGGGGTCCCTTTAGAAACAAGAAATCATACAATATTTTAATATACAAACCAAAAGGCTTATATGCAGTGGACGGTCTGACTCACATCACTTTGCCTGGGTAGGCTTAGTCCTTTTAAGCTGTTTACCAGTGCTCGTGCCAGTGTGGTCAGTTTCAGCTCTACATGGAAGCATCATGCAGCCAAATCTGAAGCCCCGAGGGGTGGGGCGGAATCGGTTTTATAGAGTCTGTCCATGATTCAACCCTTCTCATGCCGTTAGGCGTATTGCATAATATTCAATACAATCTGGTACAGTAACAAATATATTCTGCACTATGGCGAAGAACAGGGAAGACTCCCGCAGAAACCACCCCAAACTCAACCCCGGCTACAATATTGTTTTCGGATGTCATTATTATATATGTATGTAGTTGATATAGTCATTAACGACTAGATCAAACATCGTGCAGACAAACACGGAGAAAAACCGTAGCTCCAGTCGGAGTAAAACAAAAGAAAAAAAATGTGATAAAAAATCTCTGTACATTCAATCTCGGATTGCCCCGTCTTTTTATGAATGTGGTCCTTATCTGCGTATTACCTTACAGTTGATGAGGCATAAAGCGCTCACTCACTCACCTCACAAACACATTCAATCACTCACATGCGTAAGCTTAGAAGAGGGTGGAAGGCCCCCGCCCATCGAGGCTTGAAGAAATAGAGGGGCTGCTTGATGCTTCCACGCAGAGCTGAAATCGACCCGCACACGAGTACTGGTAATCCGTTTAGAGGATCTAAGTCTGCCCAGGCAAAGCGGTGTGAGAATATAAACCCTATTGGTTTCATTGGGCGGCAGGGCTTGAGATGTCATTTCATCTCGATGTCGGGTAAAAGTCCCACAAAATTGGAAGCAACGTCTCCAAAATGACCTTTACAGTATTGACGGGGACGTTAAACCTCAAATCATACAAAACAAACAAGGGAGGTGGAACGCCTCAAACTTATTTTTATTTAGCATTTCAAGGCAAGGAGTAGAGGCTTATGATTGGTTGCGGCCAATATCAGTTGGACACCCCAGTGACGCAAGATACACGTCACCTTGCCTCACCCAACCAGCACAAGCCGACCACACGCGACCTCCAGTAAACCACTTAGAAGGCTTAAGCCTGCCCAGGCAAAGTGGTGCAAGTCGGGCCGTCCATGCATATACGAGTTTGATTGGGCGACAGGGCTTCAGATGTAATTTCATCTCAATGTCGGGTAAAAGTCCGACAAAATTGAAAGCAACACTTCCGAAATCAAACCTAAATAGTGTTGCGAGGACGAATCTCAAATCAACCAAAAAAAAAAACTTCTTTGTATTTAATAAATTTTGATATCGCGAATCTTACACAAATGGTCCTTTCATATGAAAGTTACGAAACGGGCCTTCGAATTAGATTTTAAATTGGATTTTATTGCCTTTACTATGACCATTTGCCCTGCAAATGTACATCGCTGACATACGTTACAGTTGTTCCCGCCAAAATAGAAATTATTTACATTTCAAGTGAAAATACTAATGTAAACCTATAGAAAACAATGCAGTTCATACTTCCATGAACGCATCAAGTCATATGATTTTCCATGACGTCAAGTGACGCCAGTCTAAACCATGGTTCTCTATGATCTCATTGGGCGTTCCGCTCTTTATAGAAAACTGCGTGTAAATGTTTTTCAGCTTTAACAGTTTGCCTTATAAGTGAGGAAAAAAGAATGTAAATATAAGAAATATTTTTTCGATGTTCATGAAGGTATGAACGACAGCGGATCGCTAGCAAAGTTTATATGAACCCCTTCGGAGTTCTTTACTTTGCAGGTGACCCTGTTCGTTCATACTTTCGTGAACAGCAGAAAAATAAAAGTCATTTCTTAAATGCACGTGGCGTCATACTTTTTCATGACACTGAATATAAAGACGGCATATGATGGTTGTGAACATTGTATGCGTAAAAGTAGCGGAACATGCATAAGCGTAGGAACATGGACCCGCTGTGCCACAGGATCAGTTTTTAAATAACAGACAAAAGTGATATGCGCCAGCCTCCCTCCCCAAACACCCCCATCCCCCGACACACAAACCTGTCGGCCCCACCCACCCATCGGGGCATGAAGAAATAAATTGGCTGCATGACGCTTCCACGCAGAGCTGAATCCGACCGCACAAGAGTAATGGTTACCCACTTAGAGGATCTAAGCCTGCCCATAGGGGCTTGAATCTTTTTTTTCTTTTCTTTTTTTTTTATGATTCAAGCCCCTATGGCATGCCCAGGAAAAGCGGCGCGAGTCGGACCGTCCATGCTTATAAACCCTATTGGTTTCATTGGGCGACAGGCTTGAGAAGTCATTTCATCACAATGTCGGGTAAAAGTCTCTCAAAATAGGAGCAACGTCTCCAAAATGACCTGTATATAGTTGAAAGGGACGTTCAACATCCAATCAATCAAACATATACACACCTACCCTGACAAAACAACCAAGTCGTTTAAGACCCCCTTTCGCTTGTATTTTGTTTGTTTGAATTGAGGTTTAACGTCCCCATCAACACTGTAAAGGTCATTTTGGAGACGTTGCTTCCAATTTTGTGGGACTTTTACCCGACATTGAGATGAAATGACATCTCAAGCCCTGTCGCCCAATGAAACCAATATGGTTTATTAGCATGGACGCCCTTTCGCTTGTAAGAACCTTCCTACACCAAACAATAAATTGTTACCCTGTTACCAGTATTATACAGTATTATGTAAAGGGAAGTTTTTATACAGCTCTATCGGTCGAAAACTGTGACACACCAAGGGAGAAATCCCAGTTGTTTTATACCTCATCGCCAAGTCGACTTGCGCTCCAAGGAGGAAAAAAAAGTGGCTCGACCGGGACCCGAACCCAGGGCCTCTTGAATATGATGCAAACGCTTTACCGTCTGAGCTACCGAGCATGACTGGTAATTTCGGGCAAATAAAAGCTCTCGTGTTTGCCGTTGTTGATATATACATTCGTGTGTCAAGGTCAAATCTTAAAAGTTAAGGTACCTACCTGGGTTACCTTAAATATTTAAGGATATTCTCTGGTAAAGTATCGACTTAAACGAAAGAAATTCTTTGTAGTTCACTTTATACGATAGTTAAGTAAATACTTAGTTTAAGTAGGTACTTAAAATTTAAGTACGCATTGTAATCCTGGGCCCTGGATACCTTATCAGCTAAACAGTGTTAATAATGTAACTAAATGGACCAAAGACTGGAAAAGGTTATTTTATGACACAAAATGTCACCATTTTCATGTGGGAAAACGTGTTTTGGTCATAGATACACAATGGAAACCATAACTGGTGAAACAGATATTACCAGTGAAAAGGACCTTGTGGTTACCATTGATAAAGATCTAACATTCAGAGAGCGTATAGCTTCGAAAATCAATCTTCCCAGCAGAAACTTAGAAATCATATTTCGAAGTTTTACATTTTTGGATCAAGAAACATTTTTGAAACTGTTTAAAAGTTTGGTGTGACCTCATCTTGGTTTCATTGGGCGACAGGGCTTGAGGTGACATTTCATCTCAATGTCGGTAAAAGTCCCACAAAATTGGAAGCAACGTCTCCAAAATGACCTACCTACCCATTTAACTACCTACCTACCTACCTACCTAGGATTATCTGTCGTGGTTTATGTTTGTTATGGTTTGTCTACGAGAGTGTGTATCGCTGATATTTTGTTTTGGATAGCCAATTGGCCATTGTGTGGTAAAGTAACTGTCCTTTTGGCTTTCCGATATTGGTGTTTCCATTAGGGTCTGTTGTTTCATGTTTGTGTTTCTTACCTTTTAATGTCTCTGATGGGAGCTGTGGGTTAACTGTCGATTCCTGATCATTGCTTTCACTTCTTTTTACAAGATATCCTGTATATGATATAAGATATCTGATATACTAATTCAGATATCTTATATCCTATATTATTCTGTCAATGCTTACGAGAAATCGTATCTTTGCAACCTGTTCGCAAAACGTAACCAAATTTTATCTGTAGCATGCCTTTGGTCGGTGATAAATGGCATGCATTATAGACAAATAGTTTCAGAATGTTACTATGGAGAAATGCTTGTGACAGGCGTAGCGCCTATAACTTTTGTCAGAGCAGCAAACCATGATATGCATGAAATGGCTGCATCAAATCTCGGACGAGTTCGAAAACGAGTCAGATCTGAATTTGGGAGTCCGAGTAATGTTCACTTGATTGTCTAAAAGGTCATATTTGACATCGTGACTAGCCTAAAGATCTTAAGGAGACTTGCAGATAACTAAGATATGCATAAAACCTTGGGCGAGTTCAAAAATGGTAAGATAGGGCAATCAGTATCGGAGTAACATCACCTTTATTGTCAAAAAAGAAGTAGCAGTGATCAGGAATTAACCCACATCTCCCATCAGAGACACCAAAGAGAAAGAAACACATACATGAAATAACTAGACCTTGATGGAAACATCAATAGCGGAAAGCCAAAAGGAAAGTTGCTTTCCCATAAAATGGCGAATTGGCTTTCAAAATCAAAAAGATATAAGCAATACGCCAACATTTTTGACAAACATGTCAAAAAGTCCATATTTGACATTATTATCAGCCTTGCTATTTCAATTTTAATCTGAAGTTCATAAAACTCGGAGCTTGCAAAATATTCATAAAAGAGTGGACCATGTGGAAAACAGGCGAGACCGAACCTATGGTGTCAGAGTTCTTTCCCACCTGATTGTCAAGAGATATTTGAAAATGTGACTAGCCTTGTTCCTTTCTAATTCACGGAATCTTTATGAAACTTGCAGATAACCAAGATATGCATACAAACTCGTACAAAATTGAAACAGACAGGACCACCAATGTCCTACTCATATCCCCTTGACTGTCAGAAAAGCCATATTTGACATTGTAACCAGTCTAGCTCCTCATTAGACTCCGTGGGAGCTTATAGGATGGTAGGACTCTATTGTCCGTCGTCCGTCCGTATTAATTTTTCAAAGGACTTCTTCTCTGAAACCACTTCAAATTTCAATGTAGCCCCCCTGACAGTAGAGGAACAAATGATGGCCCAAGGTTGATCTTGGCAAGGTCAAATTCAGTCCCTTATGTTTTTTGAATGGGAAAAGGGTAAAACAGTGCGATTATCGAAAATTACTGATATCTATGACATGAATGTAGGTACAATATGTTTGTCCATGAAGGTCAAATGTCAAGGCCTTGTAACGCCCTTGGCCCAAGGTCAGTTGATTGTAGGTCCGTTGATATTTCAAAGGACTCTTTCTCTAGCTGGGCTAATTTCAGTAATTTCATATACGGCCTACTGGCAATGGTCCAGGTCACAGGGCCATTATGGTTACCACGCCAAAACTCCAGAACAACTGCACCGATTGCCTTGACACTTGGTATGTTACATCAGGTGACTGAACACTACCAAGTTTACTCAACTGATGAGCTAGATTGGCCTTGAACTATTTTATAGCAAGGTCATTTTCCCTTAGGCTTTTGGGAAAAGGGTAAATCAATGCATTTTTTTTTCGAAAATTATTGTGGTCTTTTACATGTGAGTATGAACACTATGAATGGCTATGAATGCAAAATCCAAGGCCATTCAACGATCTTGGCCAAAGATCATTTGGATTCTAGGTCCATTGACATTTCAAAGGAAATTTTCTCTAAAACTGTTAAGCTAATTTCATTTAAATTTCATATGGAGCTTAATGACAGTGGAGGAAACGAAAATCTGTCTGAATGATCCAGGTCACATGACCAACATGTCCGCTATACCTGAATTTAGTAAAAACTTTTAATAATCTTTTTTCTCCTCAACCACCGGGTCAATTGCCATAAAACTTGCCATGTAGTATGAGGTGACTGAGTACTACAGCTTTGTTCACATGGTGATCTTGGTTGACCTCAACCGAATTTGGTCCCTTTGGCTTTCTAATGGGACAAAGGAAAAACAATGCAATTTTGTCATTCAACGAGCTTGGCCCAAGGTCAGTTGGATTGTAGGTCCATTAACATTTCAAAGGACATTTTCTCTAACACTGCTAAGCCAATTATATTTTTTCATATACAACCTATTGACATTGCGGGTACGTAAAAGCTTATTCCGATGGTCCAGGTCACATGACCAATCCGCCACCATGCCCAAATATGGTAAGAACCTTTAAATAAAAAAATCTTCTTCTCCAGAATCATTGGGCTAAATGCCTGGAAAATTGGTATGTTGCATCAGGTAAATAAGTACTACATTTTTAGCTCGGCTGTTTTCGAAGAAAACGACGAGGTATTGTCATAGCTCTGGCGTCGTCTACGTCGTCGTAGTGCAAAAACTTGGACATTTTGTAATATCCCTGTCATAACTGAACATATTTACTTGAAACTGGGACTATTTGTTCATTATGAAAATGGGAACTCATATCAATAGGTGAGGTAACCCTCAAAATATTTTGGGCACAGTTATGCCCGTTTTTCGACTTAGAATTTTTGCGTCGTCGTCGTGCAAAAACTTGGACATTTTGAAATATCTCTGTCATTAATGAACATATTTACTTGAAACTAGGACTGGTTGTTCATTATGAAAAGGGGGACTCATACCAATAGGTGAGGTAACCCTCAAAATATTTTTGGCACAGTTATGCCTCTTTTTCGACTTAGAATTTTTGCAGCCGAGCGTTGGCACCCGCATGCGGTGCTCTTGTTTTTTTCAAATGATGAACATAGGCTGACCTTGACCTATTTTACAACCAGGTCAAAATTTGATTCTTAGGCTTTTGAATGGGGGAAAAAGGTAAAAAGAGCATTTTTCGAAAACTACTGTAGTCTATGGCATGAGAGCAGAGTACAATATGGATGCAAATAAATACCAAAGATAAAGATTATTTGGCGACCATAGCCGGAGGTCATTTGGATTGCAGACCCATTGCAATTTCAAGGGACATTATCTCTAAGACTGCCGAGTCCGAACTTCTTATATTGCCCACTGACGATGGGGGAATAAAAAGTGGTCAAATGGTGCAGGCCACATGGTCGCCATGCCAATATATGGTAAACCTTAACAAATCTTATTTTCGAGAATTGCTGGGATGAAGCATTAGGTGTCAGAGTACTCCCAAATTTGTTTAAATGAAGACTCTAAGTTGACCTTGAACTATAGGATATTACTCAAACTTTGATAGGGATCACTTTTAATGCAAAATAATTTTTCGATAACCAGCTGAATCCAATTTTGATACATAATGATAGAAAACATATCCTTCACAAAGACTAGTGATTAATTTTGTCAACTGGCACTGCATTCAAGCGTGACAACAACAAACCGTCTTGGTACCCACAAATTTTGCCGTAACACGAATGGATTAGGACAGTTGATTTTTCTCAAATTTCCAAATTTGTTTAGACAAACGGGCATCAATTACAGCACGACATCGCTTGCGCATGCTCGTAATTAGAGTCTGTATCCGGTTTTGTGGAATCAGCCTCCATTCAGCAACCAATGCATCTTTGAGCTCCAATAAACTCCTCGTTCGCACAGGTCGGGCTGAAATAGCATGCTGTAGAATGCCCAATGAACACTCAATCGGATTTATGGGACGGGGATCATCATACATCAGAATAAAGGCCAGGCCGATAGCACCGGCATATGGTCTCACAAACTGATCAAGAATCTCATTACAGTATCTCACTGCTTTCAACGACGTACACGTCAGTTTTACCGTTCACGCTTATCCCAGCCCAAACCATGACTGATCCCTTTCCATAGCGATCTTGCTCTGCCACATTCAAGTCATCGAATCGCTCTTTAGACATTCGCCACACTAAATGACGTTTATCAATGAAGTCTAGACAGGATCTGGACTCATCAGTAAAAAGAGCTGGCGTCCAGTCACGAATCGTCCACCTGACGTGAGTTCTGGCAAAGTCCAACCGGTCTTGCACGTGCTGTCTCGTCAACAGAACACTTACAGCAGGCCTCCTGGCATTACGTCTGAATTCGTGAAACTTGTTTCTGGCAGTTTGTGTAGAAATTCATACTCCAGTTCCGTTCATACACTCGTTATTCAAACGCATAGCATTCAGGAACCATTGACGTCGAGACATTAAATCAACAAAAAACGATCCTGACGTTGAGTTGTAGCCCTTTCTCGACCCCCGCCGTGTCTTGGTGAAGGATATCCGTTGGCAAGATGCCGACTCCACATTCGGAAAACCACGCTCTGAGACACATTCAGAATCCCAGCAACACGACGTTGAGAGTCTAAATTTATATTGGGGTCTGACTTGACCAGGCCGAGTTGACCCGGCCGAGTTGACTCAGGCCGACTTGACTCAGGGCCGAGTTGACCGGATTCCTATCTGGAGCTTCGGCACGACTAAATGATTTTTATTAGCTATATGGCAAAGCCAGTGTAATTAAGTTATTTTAGATGAAATATGATTGGCAAAATGTTTCGCACCATGCACTTATCATGCAGTTATAATACGATGTGTCCATGTCCGGTGTTATTCAACCTACAGTAGGCAGCTATACAGTAGAACTTGGATGGCTCGAACACCGATGGCTCGTTTACCATGGCTGAGTCGAACCCGTTCTTAAGTCCATATGGAATTACTCTACAAAAGAAATAGGGAGGGTAAAATGTTGGATATTTTCGTCTTTTATCTTGCAAATGGATACTGAGTGTACTCATTAAAATCGCCTCGATGAGGCGATTCTAATGAGTACACACAGCATACATTTTTCATTATAGAACAACCAAAAGATGTCCTAAAGTATATCGTTATGCCGCCTGGCAGTAGCCCTCAGTGGCTCGAACTACCCCTGTCTCGAACAGATTTTCGTGGTCCCAAAGGTGTTCGAGCCATTGAAGTTTGACTGTATGTCTATTTTTCATGTATTTTGCCAACTTACTGAGAAGTAGCCAGTAGCCAAATAGTGCCATATATACTGAGTCAAAAAAGTTCCTATACATAAAATTGCTTCTGTTACCATAGTTACTACAAATGAAAAAACACACAAAATTTGTTTTGTTGTAGTTACAGGACTCATTTTACCATGTAAAAGTCCGAACTGTTTTTGTTCATGTAAACTCGCCAGCCTGGGCTATTGTTTTAAAACCCAAGGGGTCACTGTGACATTTCGCAGAATAAATCATTACACAGGCCAAGATTTAACACCGTAAAAAATTACACTTACATTAGCGCAAGATTTCTAAACTTTGATACATGTAACCTTTTATTAGATACCTTGTGTGTCTATTTACAAAAGGTTTGTAACTTTAGTTCCATTCGCTAAGAGAAACAGACGATCGCGTATAGGCCTCCCATTCTTTGAAGTTGTGTGCAAAATGCTGATTTCAATTGAAACTCCATAGAAAATTGCAATTGGTAGTGCTACATGCTACATGAATTTTCTACATTATTTTCCATCATGATTAACAGCAACGGTGGCAACAAAGCCCTTTTTAAAGAAACTGCAAAAATTGAATGACAGGTATAGAAATAGCAACAGTTTGAAAACTGCTATATTTTTAATTGAAAGGGAGATAATCTGAGAATTTCACAAATTAAAGCTTTGATTGTAGGGCAAGATCGTGAGATATTGGAAATGTAAAGTGAGTTTCGATGATCAGTGGTCATGATCTTTCATCTCTGACAAAAATGATCATCTGCGCATGCGCAATGCCAAATTCCTTGCAAAACCTTTCTAGGCACATATTGCAAGACAACTCTTTTGCAGAATAGAATGGGCAAATGTAAGTGTATGCATTTTGTAGCTAAACGTCCGACTCCCATGTTTACAGTCACGTTTAGCTGAATGGCTGCTGGATAGCTACTGGAATTTATCCGGAAGTTGGTATAGTTACTTTTTTGACTGGGTATATATTTTCTAGCCGAAAGCGTTATTTGTGGTGATTGCGCTGCGTACCAACGCAGCGCCATTTGTAATGAGTTTGAGACACGGACTATGTAACTTTTCAATGATGTAAGCGAATTGTCAGTTACAGGAGTTCGCGTTATTGATAAAATTAAAACACTTTTTTAACAATTTTAATTTGCTACTACATTCAATTATACATTTAAAATCTGAATTTTTGCCATTCGAATTCTATTTTTGATACATTCTGGATTTTTAATAGCGAACTATGTTTTTTGTTTTCATCATCGAAAGGGTATTCGGTTTTGATTATTATTTTATTTTCAGTCAGTACAGTCCTGAATATACTCTTGATATTTCATTGTTGAATTTTTCCAAAATTAAAATTCATTGTTTGAAATGGATGGCAGAAGTCTATGTGTGTTTAAAATAGATGACAGTGCTTCTACACAGAATGGTACAATCTACGGTTTAAACGTATCCCTTTCGATTCCAATGATTGTTTACTGCGCAATATTTAAGCCTGTTACTACAGCAAAGGCTAACCCTTTCAACCCTGAAGCCCGGCACAGATACTAATGCAAACATGTAGATCCTGATGAGATGGCGCATAATGAGCCACCTTATAGGGATATATAACTTGTTATCCTGACGACTCTTTTAAGCTAGATACTATATAAAGTAGAATGGACGTGCCCAAAGTCAGTGATGGTAGAGCCCACGCCGATAACTCAGGGGTGAAAAGGTTGAAGGGTAAATAAATCAAAGTACTGACAGCAATGATAGGTCGAGTATCTCTAGTGTAGATTGAAAAAAATGGCCCTGAAGGGGAACTTGAACTGTTTCGTTTAACCCTTTACCCTAAGCAAATAGTGTAGACCCTGGACAGACACCGCATTCTGATATGGGTCTACACTGTTTGCAAAACCCAACACATGATTGCAGTCCAGGTTCTACAGATAATTCTCTAAGATGTAAATAACGTACGCTTTTTTTTTTTTTTTTTTTGAGGTTTTACGTCCCCGTCAAGACTGTAAAGGTCATTTGGAGACGTTGCTTCCCAATTTGTGGGATGTGTACCCGACACTGGGATGAAATAAGCAGGCTTAGTTCCTCTAAGTGGTTTACCGAGTAGGGTATATTTGCAACACACAACATGATGTCGCTCGTGGGAACAGTCGTTCGCCGGAACAAAGTGTCCGTGGTGGGGACACTGGAAATTAGAAACAGAAAACCGTAAAATTTGGGTTATCTTTGCATATTAATTCAAATGTATCGTGTTCTATTCTCTTCATTTGGGTCAAGCGAATAACAGTCGTCGTTTATTAAAAGTTATTTATTTTTATGACTGTTATGAAATTTGATAACGCCTCGCATTTTTGTTGAATAGTTGGCGTGTCATACTAAGTTATTTATAAGACTTTCAAGGGGCGTAACAAATCAAAACAAACAAAAAAAAATCAACACTCTGCATATTTTGCAATAGTTTGGTTAATCACTTTAATTTTGATTAAAGGATTTCAATTAAAAAATACATAAAAATATGCCTAACATAAAGTTTTATGAATCTATTCCAGTTTGTATTGGTAACAAAATATTTGCTGGTAATGAACCTTTTCATAGTTGAAATTATTTTGATACTAAAAGTAAGTTGCGGTCCTCCGCGATCGGCCCCGCTAGGAGGGAACTAAAACTGACAGCAAAGGATACCAAGGGGAGATAAACGCGATTTCTTTGCTCAATCTAATGTCACAGGAAATGAGGGACGCGGTTTTCAATTTCTTTGAGAAAACAAACTACCTGGACAAAATATAGGGGAAAGCTAAGGGCGCAGAATCAATTTATTGCACTGTTACGAGAGACACACCCCGTACGAGGTTACACACAAGCATGCCTGAAACCAAAACCGTTACAGACCCGATTTCAGAAACAATAAATGATTTAACCGCACCTTAGACGCTACCAACCAAACAGGAGCGTAGTGATCAAAGGGCGGCCGTCTCACGTCTCACGGCAAAAAGGGGAACAAAGTCAACGGTAGGCACTGTGGTATGCGGCCTCGGCTTTGCACTTAGGAGTGCCTAACGGTGACAGCGATCCCTGGATGACTGTGAGAAGACCATAACAGAACGGGGCATGGACCCACCACAAGGAAAATCCATAGCCCCGACCCACCCTCCAAAGGGGTGTGGCAAGCGAGAGGTTAAGACGAGGTGTAGCGTTGTGGTTGCGGCCCACTGGCTTTGCACTTATGAGCGCTGCACCAAAATCCTAGCTGATCGGGAGCCACACTGCCCGAAATAGGATCACACGAGAACACGCCGGAACTGGGCATGGATCCATCACAAGGAAAATCCATCGCCTGGCCTCTCCGGAGGGGGGGGGGGGAGGCAAACGGGAAATCAGGACGAGATGTAACGCTGGGGTTTGCGGTCTTAGGACTTTGGCACTGAGCAGCGTTGCGTCAAAATCCTGGCTGATCGAGAGCCACACAACCCAAAGGAGAACGGCACACCAACACACTAGCAAACAAAAGGCTCTCCTTCAGGAATGCACATAGATTAGTGGGACAGAAATAAGAAACAATAGGCCTTATCACATCTCTTTGTTTTTCTTTTTTTTTCGCTTTCGAATAAAGGATGTACATTATAAGGTTACCCAAACGGAATGATCTGGGGGCCACAAAAGGACCCTTTTATAAACACCTGACTAGCAGAAAAATCACAGGAAGGCTCTCTCTAAGCACACATGGTATTGCTTCTGTCCCTCAATTGACAAATGAATACGGTCCCTATAATAGTGCCTGTGGAGGCGGCCATCGCTGTCCCAACTTTGCCTTCGGAAAATATGAAACGCTGTCCCACAAGTCAACATCATAGCTCGCCACGCGCATACCACCATGGCCGAAAAACCGAACCTCGCCAGATACATCAAACAGCCCTCGGTACTGCCCTTGTCGTTTAACATAAGAATCACCAAAAAAAACAGCGAATCGCGCCATGACCGTAATTAAAACGGACGGTCAAGACGACCATATATTTATACAGATAAGGGAAATAAACTAACTAACTAGGGCATGACTTAGCGCGACCCTGAAGGAGGGCATCAACACACAACCACCCACGCAAAACTAAAACAACATACACCCGCCAACGCAATGCTCAATTAGGTAGATAAAGCGATAGTTGTAGAATAGTTGTAGAGTAGGAATCCCGTAGAGAGGATAGAATAGGAAAAGAGAGATCAAAAATCTGGAGATAGAAGAAGAAGAAGAAGAGTTTAGTTCCCAAAAAGCGATTTCAAACATTGTTAACTGTAAATATGACACATAAAAACAAGATCGCATAGGAGTGCTCGACTGCGCACATGCGCAGGCGGACACTTGTAAGCGACCTATGAATTTGTACTAACTGCATTGCTAACGAGATCGGCACACGATATCTCGGGCCCTCAAACGACTAGGTAGGAATACAATTCCTCCTATGGTGCCTTCCTTCAAGTAGGATGCGATAATGACATGTAAACATGGCGACTCAGAATGACCCACTTACGGTCCCACAGAATATGACATCCTGCGTGGAGGAGGGCACCACATTTTCCTAACTTTAACAAAAAAATGCAGAAAAGGAGATTGACCTACTTCCACATCCTCCGCGATAGAGGTCACTCACAAACTAAAATAAACACGAACTTGGGCCCGAGACGGCGGAGGCCGTCACACTATACTGTATGTTGTATGTACAGAATAAACAAAAATCACAAAATATAATCTACAAGCACAACCTTGCAGGTACAAAAACTGTCCTACCCAGCATAAGAGAGCGGATGGGCTTGCCCCAAAACGGACAACACCATCTTTAAAGCACAAGAAAAACAAACACGACAGGTCCGTGGCGGGGCGAGCACATCCGCCCGCATATATACTCAATAAGCTGGGGGCACAGACCAAATAATGTAAAAATGTACATACGTTACAACAATATGCAAAAATCAAACAAAAAAAATTAAAAAACAAAAATACCAATATCAAAATTGATACAAAAAGCGTAGACGACATCCATAGACATGGTGCTGGCGTGAGGGTGTAGATGCGGCTGAAGCTACAAGCTAGAAGAAAGAAATGGATGGACTCTACAATTTTGTGGTGCAAATAAGCACCACAAAATGGCTAAAAAACTTTGTCTCGAATCCCCTGATTGAATATAAGGTGCATAACACGTAACATGGAAACGTGTATAGCAATCTTTAGAAACGTCTTCCAAATCGCAATGAAACTTTCAAACAAAATTAACTGCTAAACGATCCCCTTAATGATAAGTTCAAACTCGGAGCCTACCCTGTTACACAAAACAACCCACACCCCTTTGCGGCAAACCGCAAAAACCCAAGGCACAGCACTGCTATAACTTAAACGCAGTGCAATCACGCAGCCAAACCTTTAGAATGGAGTTCCAAATTACTACAACTAAACTATGTTGCACAAAAACAAAGGCTCACATTGGAACTGTGCAACATATCCACAGCCCTTGAAATATGAAGCACGCCTAGCCCAGAAACTCCTACATTTAAAGATGCCCTTTAGCGACAGGACACATGTACTCCTGAAGCAAACGGGAAGACAAAATATAAGCCCCAACGAGACCTGGAAAGGTCACGGCACTGTTTCACAAACCTCTCAGGACGGAGCTCGGCGATTGGCTACAGGGCAAGAGGATGCCCGTGGGCTCGGAGACACCCGAAACGTGAGACGACAAACATGGACGGACGGGACTGGAGCCGAGCGACGGTCTCCCTGTTCACCGGCAACGGGGAATAGGGGTACCACCGAACGGCTACGGTGTAGTGCCAGCATGGATTCGTTCCCTGGGACCCCACCAGCTGACGACCCGCGACACAGGGAAACTGGAAAACAACAACAATCCGCGAATGAAGTCACCTAACTCCCAATCGGCTAGCTGATAACTGTCAAGCAGACAGGAGTCAGCATATTGGCAGCCTAGGGAAAAGAGCAGTACCTCCAACTAATCCCAGCTGGCGAACTGGGTGTAGCCCCTATGTGCCCTTGGCGCCCGGTTACCTTAAAAACATCCGTCAGTCATCTATTTATTTTGCATCAGGAAAAAGAAGAAGAACAATATTGAATTCGAAGGGATGTTTTTTATTATATCGTGATCCCCAATGAATATCAAAGGAGTCATTAAAATGTCCATTTAAAGAAGCATTTAACCCAGCTAATTAAAAATCAATTAGTCCTTACAAAAGAAACATTCTAAAAGACAAAAAGTATTCTATTGTGGAAGCAGGCTACAAACCGCATACAAATCCATGCACTTTCCACTTGTCTGGAGCAAAATAATCCGTAAACAAAATTTGCCGCATGACGTTAAATTAAACTGGAAATTTCTTCTGACGTAACGTCAACTTTCAACGTCATTTTCCACGTTTTACGCTGATACTCGTAACCGCTGATACTCGTTTTCAGCATTTCTTTTAGGGCTACTGATGAGGCCTTAATGGCCGAAACAAGCTTGTCTGGCCCAAACAACAAATGGATTCTGCTATTTTCGTTTTTGAATGCGTTCATGGTTCATGGTTCTCAAAGGGCATCCCTTTTAGCCTTATTAAATACACATGATTTAAAGCAAACTAGACATTTGAACAATTTCCTGCAATTGTTTTTAGCGATTGGCGGATTCCATACATGGACTCCTTTAATAGATTGTTCCCAGCAAGGACAATTTATATAGGTATGTTTAATAGACTGTTCCCACCAAGGACACTTTCTGTAGGTATGTTTTATAGACTGTTCCAAGCACAGACACTTCTGTAGGTATGTTTATAGACTGTTCCCAGCCCGGACAATTATATAGGTATGTTAAATAGACTGTTCCCACCAAGGACACTTTTCGTAGTTATGGTTAGTAGACATTTTCCAGCACGGACAGTTTCTAAAGCTATCATTAAAAGACTGTTCCCACCGCGGACACTTTCTGTTGTACGCTTCATAGTCTGTTCCCAGCAAGGACACTTTCTGTAGCTATGTTTAATAGACTGTTCCCATCAAGGACACTTTCTGTAGGTATGTTTAATATATTGTTCCCAGCACGGATACTTCTGTTGGTATGTTTAATAGACTGTTTCCAACAAGGACACTTTCTATACGTATGTTTAATAAGAAGTTCCCACCAAGGACACTTTCTGTAGCTGTGTTTAATAGACTGTTCCCAGCATGGACACTTTTTGTAGCTATGTTTAATAGGCTGTTTCCAGCACGGACACTTCTGTATATATGTTTAATAGACTGTTTCCAACAAGGTCTCTTTCTATACGTATGTTTAATAAACTGTTCCCACCAAGGACACTTTCTGTAGCTATGTTTAATAGAATGTTCCTACCGAGGACACTTTCTGTAGCCATTTTTAACAGACTGTTCCCACTAAGGACACCTTTTGTAGCTATGTTTAATAGGCTGTTTCCAGCACGGACACATCTGTATATATGTTTAATAGACTGTTTCCAACAAGGACTCTTTCTATACGTATGTTTAATAAACTGTTCCCACCAATGACACTTTCTGTAGCTATGTTTAATAGAATGTCCGCACCAAGGACACTTTCTGTAGCCGTTTTTAAGAGACTGTTCCCACCAAGGACACTTCATGTAGCTATGTTTAATAGACTGTTCCCATCATGGACACTTTTTGTAGTTATGTTTAATAGAATGTTCCCACCAAGGACACTTTCTGTAGACATTTTTAACAGACTGTTCCCACCAAGGACACTTCATGTAGCTATGTTTAATAGACTGTTCCCAGCATGGACACTTCATGTAGCTATGTTTAATAGACTGCTCCCAGCATGGACACCTTTTGTAGCTATGTTTAATAGAATGTTCCCACCAAGGACACTTTCTGTAGCCGTTTTTAACAGACTGTTCCCACCAAGGACACTTCATGTAGCTATGTTTAAAAGACTGTTCCCAGCATGGACACTTTTTGTAGCTATGTTTAATAGAATGTTCCCACCAAGGACACTTTCTGTAGCCATTTTTAACAGTCTGTTCCCACCAAAGACACTTCATGTAGCTATGTTTAATAGACTGTTCCCAGCATGGACACTTCATGTAGCTATGTTTAATAGACTTTTCCCAGCATGGACACTTTTTGTAGCTATGTTTAATAGAATGTTCCCACCAATGACACTTTCTGTAGCCGTTTTTAACAGACTGTTCCCACCAAGGACACTTCATGTAGCTATGTTTAATAAACTGTTCCCAGCATGGACACTTTCTGTAGCCGTTTTTAACAGACTGTTCCCACCAAGGACACTTCATTTAGCTATGTTTAATAGACTGTTCCCAGCATGGACACTTTTTGTAGTTATGTTTAATAGAATGTTCCCACCAAGGACACTTTCTGTAGACATTTTTAACAGACTGTTCCCACCAAGGACACTTCATGTAGCTATGTTTAATAGACTGTTCCCAGCATGGACACTTCATGTAGCTATGTTTAATAGACTGTTCTCAGCATGGACACTTTTTGCAGCTATGTTTAATAGAATGATCCCACCAAGGACACTTTCTGCAGCCGTTTTTAACAGACTGTTCCCACCAAGGACACTTCATGTAGCTATGTTTAATAAACTGTTCCCAGCATGGACACTTTTAGTAGCTATGTTTAATAGAATGTTCCCACCAAGGACACTTTCTGTAGCCATTTTTAACAGACTGCTCCCACCAAGGACACTTCATGTAGCTATGTTTAATAGACTGTTCCCAGCATGGACACTTTTTGTAGCTATGTTTAATAGGCTGTTTCCAGCACGGACACTTCTGTGTATATGTTTAATAGACTGTTTCCAACAAGGACTCTTTCTATACGTATGTTTAATAAACTGTTCCCACCAAGGACACTTTCTGTAGCTATGTTTAATAGAATGTCCCCACCAAGGACACTTTCTGTAGCCGTTTTTAACAGACTGTTCCCACCAAGGACACTTCATGTAGCTATGTTTAATAGACTGTTCCCAGCATGGACACTTTTTGTAACTATGTTTAATAGAATGTTCCCACCAAGGACACTTTCTGTAGCCATTTTTAACAGACTGTTCCCACCAAGGACACTTCATGTAGCTATGTTTAATAGACTGTTCCCATCATGGACACTTTTTGTAGTTATGTTTAATAGAATGTTCCCACCAAGGACACTTTCTGTAGACATTTTTAACAGACTGTTCCCACCAAGGACACTTCATGTAGCTATGTTTAATAGACTGTTCCCAGCATGGACACTTCATGTAGCTATGTTTAATAGACTGCTCCCAGCATGGACACCTTTTGTAGCTATGTTTAATAGAATGTTCCCACCAAGGACACTTTCTGTAGCCGTTTTTAACAGACTGTTCCCACCAAGGACACTTCATGTAGCTGTTTTTAATAGACTGTTCCCAGCATGGACACTCTTTGTAGCTATGTTTAATAGAATGCTCCCACCAAGGACACTTTCTGTAGCCATTTTTAACAGACTGTTCCCACCAAAGACACTTCATGTAGCTATGTTTAATAGACTGTTCCCAGCATGGACACTTTTTGTAGCTATGTTTAATAGGCTGTTTCCAGCACGGACACTTCTGTATATATGTTTAATAGACTGTTTCCAACAAGGACTCTTTCTATACGTATGTTTAATAAACTGTTCCCACCAAGGACACTTTCTGTAGCTATGTTTAATAGAATGTCCCCACCAAGGACACTTTCTGTAGCCGTTTTTAACAGACTGTTCCCACCAAGGACACTTCATGTAGCTATGTTTAATAGACTGTTCCCAGCATGGACACTTTTTGTAGTTATGTTTAATAGAATGTTCCCACCAAGGACACTTTCTGTAGACATTTTTAACAGACTGTTCCCACCAAGGACACTTCATGTAGCTATGTTTAATAGACTGTTCCCAGCATGGACACTTCATGTAGCTATGTTTAATAGACTTTTCCCAGCATGGACACTTTTTGTAGCTATGTTTAATAGACTGTTCCCACCAAGGACACTTTCTGTAGCCGTTTTTAACAGACTGTTCCCACCAAGGACACTTCATGTAGCTATGTTTAATAAACTGTTCCCAGCATGGAAACTTTTAGTAGCTATGTTTAATAGAATGTTCCCACCAAGGACACATTCTGTAGCCATTTTTAACAGACTGTTCCCACCAAGGACACTTCATGTAGCTATGTTTAATAAACTGTTCCCAGCATGGACACTTTTTGTAGCTATGTTTAATAGGCTGTTTCCAGCACGGACACTTCTGTATATATGTTTAATAGACTGTTTCCAACAAGGACTCTTTCAATACGTATGTTTGATAAACTGTTCGCACCAAGGACACTTTCTGTAGATATGTTTAATAGAATGTCCCCACAAAGGACACTTTATGTAGCCGTTTTTAACAGACTGTTCCCACCAAGGACACTTCATGTAGCTATGTTTAATAGACTGTTCCCAGAATGGACACTTTTTGTAACTATGTTTAATAGAATGTTCCCACCAAGGACACTTTCTGTAGCCATTTTTAACAGACTGTTCCCACCAAGGACACTTCATGTAGCTATGTTTAATAGACTGTTCCCAGCATGGACACTTTTTGTAGCTATGTTTAATAGGCTGTTTCCAGCACGGACACTTCTGTATATATGTTTAATAGACCGTTTCCAACACGGTGTCTTTCTATAAGTATGTTTAATAAACTGTTCCCACCAAGGACACTTTCTGTAGCTATGTTTAATAGAATGTTCCCACCAAGGACACTTTCTGTAGCCATTTTTAACAGACTGTTCCCTCTAAGGACATTTTTTGTAGCTATGTTTAATAGGCTGTTTCCAGCACGGACACTTCTGTATATATGTTAAATAGACTGTTTCCAACAAGGACTCTTTCTATACGTATGCTTAATAAACTGTTCCCACCAAGGATACTTTCTGTAGCTATGTTTAATAGAATGTCCCCACCAAGGACACTTTCTGTAGCCGTTTTTAACAGACTGTTCCCACCAAGGACACTTCATGTAGCTATGTTTAATAGACTGTTCCCAGCATGGACACTTTTTGTAGTTATGTTTAATAGAATGTTCCCACCAAGGACACTTTCTGTAGACATTTTTAACAGACTGTTCCCACCAAGGACACTTTATGTAGCTATGTTTAATAGACTGTTCCCAGCAGGGACACTTCATGTAGCTATGTTTAATAGACTGTTCCCAGCATGGACACTTTTTGTAGCTATGTTTAATAGAATGTTCCCTCCAAGGACACTTTCTGTAGCCGTTTTTAACAGACTGTTCCCACCAAGGACACTTCATGTAGCTATGTTTAATAGACTGTTCCCAGCATGGACACTTTTTGTAGCTATGTTTAATAGAATGTTCCCACCAAGGACACTTTCTGTAGCCATTTTTAACAGACTGTTCCCACCAAAGACACTTCATGTAGCTATGTTTAATAGACTGTTCCCAGCATGGACACTTTTTGTAGCTATGTTTAATAGGCTGTTTCCAGCACGGACACTTCTGTATATATGTTTAATAGACTGTTTCCAACAAGGACTCTTTCTAAACGTATGTTTAATAAACTGTTCCCACCAAGGACACTTTCTGTAGCTATGTTTAATAGAATGTCCCCACCAAGGACACTTTCTGTAGCCGTTTTTAACAGTCTGTTTCCACCAAGGACACTTCATGTAGATATGTTTAATAGACTGTTCCCAGCATGGACACTTTTTGTAGTTATGTTTAATAGAATGTTCCCACCAAGGACACTTTCTGTAGCCATTTTTAACAGACTGTTCCCACCAAGGACACTTCATGTAGCTATGTTTAATAGACTGTTCCCAGCATGGACTCTTTTTGTAGCTATGTTTAATAGGCTGTTTCCAGCACGGACACTTCTGTATATATGTTTAATAGACTGTTTCCAACAAGGACTCTTTCTAAATTTATATTTAATAAACTGTTCCCACAAAGGACACTTTCTGTAGCTATGTTTAATAGACTGTTCCCAGCATTGACACTTTTTGTAGCTATGTTTAATAGGCTGTTTCCAGCACGGACACTTCTGTATATATGTTTAATAGACTGTTTCCAACAAGGACTCTTTCTATACGTATGTTTAATAAACTGTTCCCACCAAGGACACTTTCTGTAGCTATGTTTAATAGAATGTTCCCACCAAGGACACTTTCTGTAGCCATTTTTAACAGACTGTTCCCACAAAGGACACTTTTTGTAGCTATGTTTAATAGGCTGTTTCCAGCACGGACACTTCTGTATATATGTTTAATAGAATGTTTCCAACAAGGTCTCTTTCTATACGTATGTTTAATAAACTGTTCCCTCCAAGGACACTTTCTGTAGCTATGTTTAATAGAATGTTCCCACCAAGGACACTTTCTGTAGCCATTTTTAACAGACTGTTCCCACTAAGGACACTTTTTGTAGCTATGTTTAATAGGCTGTTTCCAGCACGGACACTTCTGTATATATGTTTAATAGACTGTTTCCAACAAGGACTCTTTCTATACGTATGTTTAATAAACTGTTCCCACCAAGGACACTTTCTGAACCTATGTTTAATAGAATGTCCCCACCAAGGACACTTTCTGTAGCCGTTTTAAACAGACTGTTCCCACCAAGGACACTTCATGTAGCTATGTTTAATAGACTGTTCCCAGCATGGACACTTTTTGTAGTTATGTTTAATAGAATGTTCCCACCAAGGACACTTTCTGTAGACATTTTTAACAGTCTGTTCCCACCAAGGACACTTCATGTAGCTATGTTTAATAGACTGTTCCCAGCATGGACACTTCATGTAGCTATGTTTAATAGACTTTTCCCAGCATGGACACTTTCTGTAGCTATGTTTAATAGAATGTTCCCTCCAAGGACACTTTCTGTAGCCGTTTTTAACAGACTGTTCCCACCAAGGACACTTCATGTAGCTATGTTTAATAAACTGTTCCCAGCATGGACACTTTTAGTAGCTATGTTTAATAGAATGTTCCCACCAAGGACACATTCTGTAGCCATTTTTAACAGACTGTTCCCACCAAGGACACTTCATGTAGCTATGTTTAATAAACTGTTCCCAGCATGGACACTTTTTGTAGCTATGTTTAATAGGCTGTTTCCAGCACGGACACTTCTGTATATATGTTTAATAGACTGTTTCCAACAAGGACTCTTTCTATACGTATGTTTAATAAACTGTTCCCACCAAGGACACTTTCTGTAGCTATGTTTAATAGAATGTCCCCACAAAGGACACTTTATGTAGCCGTTTTTAACAGACTGTTCCCACCAAGGACACTTCATGTAGCTATGTTTAATAGACTGTTCCCAGAATGGACACTTTTTGTAACTATGTTTAATAGAATGTTCCCACCAAGGACACTTTCTGTAGCCATTTTTAACAGACTGTTCCCACCAAGGACACTTCATGTAGCTATGTTTAATAGACTGTTCCCAGCATGGACACTTTTTGTAGCCATGTTTAATAGGCTGTTTCCAGCACGGACACTTCTGTATATATGTTTAATAGACTGTTTCCAACAAGGTGTCTTTCTATACGTATGTTTAATAAACTGTTCCCACCAAGGACACTTTCTGTAGCTATGTTTAATAGAATGTTCCCACCAAGGACACTTTCTGTAGCCATTTTTAACAGACTGTTCCCTCTAAGGACATTTTTTGTAGCTATGTTTAATAGGCTGTTTCCAGCACGGACACTTCTGTATATATGTTAAATAGACTGTTTCCAACAAGGACTCTTTCTATACGTATGTTTAATAAACTGTTCCCACCAAGGATACTTTCTGTAGCTATGTTTAATAGAATGTCCCCACCAAGGACACTTTCTGTAGCCGTTTTTAACAGACTGTTCCCACCAAGGACACTTCATGTAGCTATGTTTAATAGACTGTTCCCAGCATGGACACTTTTTGTAGTTATGTTTAATAGAATGTTCCCACCAAGGACACTTTCTGTAGACATTTTTAACAGACTGTTCCCACCAAGGACACTTTATGTAGCTATGTTTAATAGACTGTTCCCAGCATGGACACTTCATGTAGCTATGTTTAATAGACTGTTCCCAGCATGGACACTTTTTGTAGCTATGTTTAATAGAATGTTCCCTCCAAGGACACTTTCTGTAGCCGTTTTTAACAGACTGTTCCCACCAAGGACACTTCATGTAGCTATGTTTAATAGACTGTTCCCAGCATGGACTCTTTTTGTAGCTATGTTTAATAGGCTGTTTCCAGCACGGACACTTCTGTATATATGTTTAATAGACTGTTTCCAACAAGGACTCTTTCTATACGTATGTTTAATAAACTGTTCCCACCAAGGACACTTTCTGTAGCTATGTTTAATAGAATGTCCCCACCAAGGACACTTTATGTAGCCGTTTTTAACAGACTGTTCCCACCAAGGACACTTCATGTAGCTATGTTTAATAGACTGTTCCCAGCATGGACACTTTTTGTAGTTATGTTTAATAGAATGTTCCCACCAAGGACACTTTCTGTAGTCATTTTTAACAGACTGTTCCCACCAAGGACACTTCATGTAGCTATGTTTAATAGACTGTTCCCAGCATGGACACTTCATGTAGCTATGTTTAATAAACTGTTCCCAGCACGGACACTTATTTAGGTATGTTTAATAGACTGTTTCCAGCACAGACACTTCTTTAGGTATGTTTTATAAACTGTTCCTACCAAGGACACTTTCTGTAGTTATTTTTAATAGACTTTTCCCAGCATGGACACTTCTTTAGGTATGTTTAATAGACTGTTCCCACCAAGGACACTTTCTGTAGTTATGTTTGATAGACTGTTCCCAACACGGACACTTCTTTAGGTATTTTAATGGACTGTTCCCACCAAGGACACTTCTGTAGGTATGCTTTATAGACTGTTCCCAGCACGGACACTTCTTTAGGTCTGTTTAATAGACTGTTCCCACCAAGGATACTTTCTGTAGTTATGTTTAATAGACTGTTCCCGACAAGGACACTTTCTCTTCCTACGACGGACACTGCTGTAGGTATGTTTAATAGACGGTTCCCATCACAGACACTGCTCTAGTTATGTGTAGGAGAAAGTCCAAATAAGTGTAACTTCCTGAAAACGGAGCTGAGGCCATCCATAAAAAAATGTTTGCTTGCTGCCCCCCGAACAACCCACTATTTTTCACCCAGACTCCAAAAATTTTATTGAGATCTGGTAAGATTATTTTTTTGAGCACAAACTTTTTTACTTAGAAAAATCTTAAGGATTCAATGTTTATGTTCCCACCAAGGACACTTTCTGCAGCTCTGTTTAATAGACTGTTCCAAGCATGGACACTTACTGTTGCTATGTTTAATAGACTGTTGCCACCAAGAACACTTTCTGTAGCTATGTTTGATAGAATGTTCCCACCAAGGACACTTTTTGTAGTTATTATCTCACCTGAGCCGAAAGCTCATTGGTGAACTTATAGGGTGGTCAGAGTTTGTCTGTCGTGTGCCTGTGTGTCCACATTTTTAAATGTCTTCTCCTCTGGAACCGCTGGGCTGATTGACGTCAGGTGAGCGATTCAGGACCAATGGTCCTGTGGTGTTTAATAGACTATTCCCAGCATGGACACTTCTTAAAGTATGTTTAATAGACTGTTCCCAGCACGGACACTTATTTAGGTATGTTTAATAGACTGTTTCCAGCACAGACACTTCTTTAGGTATGTTTTATAGACTGTTCCTACCAAGGACACTTTCTGTAGCTATGTTTAATAGACTTTTCCCAGCACGGACACTTCTTTAGGTATGTTTAATAGACTGTTCCCACCAAGGACACTTTCTGTAGTTATGTTTGATAGACTGTTCCCAACACGGACACTGCTTTAGGTATTTTTAATGGACTGTTCCCACCAAGGACACTTCTTTAGGTATGCTTTATAGACTGTTCCCAGCACGGACACTTCTTTAGGTCTGTTTAATAGACTGTTCCCACCAAGGATACTTTCTGTAGTTATGTTTAATAGACTGTTCCCGACAAGGACACTTTCTCTTCCTACGACGGACACTGCTGTAGGTATGTTTAATAGACGGTTCCCATCACAGACACTGCTCTAGTTATGTGTAGGAGAAAGTCCAAATAAGTGTACATTCCTGAAAACGGAGCTGAGGCCATCCATAAAAAAAATGTTTGCTTGCTGTCCCCCGAACAACCCACTATTTTTCACCCAGACTCCAAAGATTTTATTGAGATCTGGTAAGATTATTTTTTTGAGCACAAACTTTTTTACTTAGAAAGATCTTAAGGATTCATGTTTTTGTTCCCACCAAGGACACTTTCTGTAGCTATGTTTAATAGACTGTTCCAAGCATGGACACTTACTGTTGCTATGTTTAATAGACTGTTCCCACCAAGGACACTTTCTGTAGCTATGTTTAATAGAATGTTCCAACCAAGGACACTTTCTGTAGCCATGTTTAATAGACTGTTGCCACCAAGGTCACTTTTTGTAGTTATTAGCTCACCTGAGCCGAAGGCTCATTGGTGAGCTTATAGGGTGGTCAGAGTTTGTCTGTCGTGTGTCTGTGTGTCAACATTTTTAAATGTCTTCTCCTCTGGAACCGCTGGGCTGACTGACGTCAGGTGAGCGATTCAGGACCAATGGTCCTGTGGTGTTTAATAGACTATTCCCAGCACGGACACTTCTTAAAGTATGTTTAATAGACTGTTCCAAGCACGGACACTTCTTTAGGTATGTTTAATAGACTGTTCCTACCAAGGACACTTTCTGTAGTTATGTTTAATAGACTGCTCCCAGCACGGATACTTCTTTAGGTATGTTTAATAGACTGTTCCCACCAAGGACACTTTCTGTAGTTATGTTTAATAGACTGTTCCCAACACGGACACTTCTTTAGGTATTTTTAATGGACTGTTCCCACCAAGGACACTTCTTTAGGTATGCTTTATAGACTGTTCCCAGCACGGACACTTCTTTAGGTCTGTTTAATAGACTGTTCCCACCAAGGGCACTTTCTGTAGTTATGTTTAATAGACTGTTCCCGACAAGGACACTTTCTCTTCCTACGACGGAGACTGCTGTAGGTATGTTTAATAGACGGTTCCAAGTTTGATCCAATTCTGTTCATCCAATAAAGAGAATCAGCAGTTTAAAATTTTTCATGATGTCGGCCATTATCACCTAGTTATGCATTGGAATGGAACCATTTGAATAAATCTGATACAGGTTGATGTAAGGATCTTTCTGACCAAGTTTGATCAAATTCCGTTCAGCCATTAATGAGAATCAGCAATTTGATGTTTTTCACGATGTCAGCCATTATGACCTTCTTATGCATCGGAGTGGAACCATTCGAATAAATCTGATACAGGGTGATGTAAGGATGCTTCTGACCATGTTTAATCAAATTCTGTTCATCCATTCACGAGAATTAGCGGTTTGAAGTTTTCCCGATATCGACCATTTTGACCTACTTATGCATCGGAGTGGAACCATTTGAATATATCTAATACTGGTTGATGCATGGATGCTTCTGACCATGTCTGATCAAATCCCTTTCACCAGTTCACGAGAATTAGCAGTTTGAAGTTTTTCCATTATGACCTACTTATGCATCGAGGCGGAACCATTTGAACAAATCTGAGAAATGCTGATATCAGAATGCTTCAGATCAAGTTTGGTCAAAATCTGAGCATTGGTTTTCGAGGAGATGCCATTTGAACAAAATATATGTCGTAAATATAAAGTAGGTCACCGTGACCTAATTCCACTACAGAGTTTTTGTATATAAATTTGAGAACCTAGTGCCCATCGAAGCTCAATACCAAAAATCAGCCAATTATACCACGCTGTTCTAGAGAAAAGTCGATTTAGTTGTTTTTGCTATTTTTAGTAACGGCGGCCATCTGGGATTGTCGACCCGGATAATTTTCGCAAACTTGTAAGTCTCGAGTCTGATCATGCTGCATATAAATTTTGAGAGTCGTAGGTGCAGTGGTTTCGGAGAAGAAGTCGTTTGAACAAGTGTTTACGGACGACGGACGGACGGACGGACAGACAAAAAGTGATCAAAATAGCTACACTGAGACTTCGTCTCAGTGAGCTAAAAATAGCAAAACAACTAAATTGACTTAGTATCCGAAAAAGCTTGGTATAGTTGACTCAAAATTGGTATGAGACATCGTTGGGACCTTGGTTCTCAAGATTATTCATATCATCCAAATCTGTAGTGAAATTAGGTCACAGTGACATAGTTTGTATTTACGAAGTGTATTTTGTTCAAACAACAGCTCTTCAAAAACTAATGTCCAAACTTGAGCTGAAGCATCCTGGCATCAACCTTTCTCAGTTTTATTCAAATGAGCCCTCTCCAATGAATAAGTAGGTCATTATGGCCGCCATCTTGAAATAACTTTACATG
The DNA here is from genome assembly GCA_963580285.1 of Lucinisca nassula. Lineage (NCBI taxonomy): Eukaryota > Metazoa > Mollusca > Bivalvia > Lucinida > Lucinidae > Lucinisca > Lucinisca nassula. The sequence goes on along the minus strand of OY757010.1, from coordinate 132,692,265 downwards.
GCTTTTTCTCATGAACAGATCAAACTTGGTCAGAAGCATCCTTATTTGAACCAGTCTCAAATTTATGCAAATGGTTCACTTTACTGCATAAGTAGGTCAAAATTGCTGTCATCTTGAAAAAAAATAAAATGGCTTTTTCTCATGAACAGATAAACAGAATTTGATGAAACTTGGTCAGAAGCATCCATATAATTATGGACCAGTCTCAAATTTATGCAAATTTATCCAGTGCATAAGTAGGTCAAAATGGCTGACATCATAAAAAACTTCAAACAACTTCTCATGAACCTTTGATTGGAATTTGATCATACTTGGTCATTAGCATCCTGACATTGATCTTTCTCAGATGTGTTCAAATGTTTCTGCTCCAGTTCATAAGCAGGTCATATTATGGCTGACATGGTGGAAATTTTCAAACGGATTTTTCTCATGGATTTTGATCACACTCGGTCAGATACATCCTGACATCGACCGTGTTCAGATTCGTTCACCTGGTTCCACTATGTAGGTCATAATGGCCAATTGTGGAAAACTTCAAATTGTTTATTCTGAGGAAGTGTTGAACAGACTTGTACTCAGGTTAGCGATACAGGACCATAATGGTTCTCTTGTTGTTTTTTATTGCACCCCTTACTCTTTTAGTGCAGTATGGTCACGAAACAGTGACAGAATTAATGGAACACCCTATAGACTATATTATATTCTTGTTCCTTATGATAAACCACATATACTGACATAGATCTTGGTTCCCAATGGGTCACCCGTGGGCATGTCCTACCCCTTCATTTCATAAAATGTGCAATAACTCGGAAACTGCTTATGATCCCCACCCATAAACAATGTATTCTTGTTTCTTATGGTAAGATGCATTTAACGACATTGACCTTGGATACACCGGGGTCCCCTGGGGCATGACCCACCCCTCTTATCATGAAAGTCCTTACATAAGAAACCGTTCGGATCCTCAACCTTAAATCATATATTCTCCTGTTCCTTAAGACGCATTCATTGACACGGACCTTAGGTCCCTCTGGGCTCTTCCGAGCCTGATCAGCCTGGCAGAGGGCATGCCTATCCTTTCTTCAAACAATGCGTTCTCTCGGAGTTAGAAAATGTTGCGATATTGTGGGCGGGATTTAGCACGTTGTTTTATTGTTTTACAACGTCATGTCCATACGTGCTAACATGAAGCACAAAAAAGCAAAACTACAAATGGCATTTGCACTCTGTCAATGTTAAACTTCGAATAGCACGTAATACAGGCTACAGTATATAATTGCAACACGCAACACTATGACCTTGTCCGGAACAGTCCTTCGTGGGCGCCCACTGTCCGTGTTGGAGACATTGCAGTTACACTTATAGAATATCAACATTGCAGCCTGAATCGCTCACCTGACGTCAATCATTGATATGAGGCATTGTTGATATAAGGCATCGTTAATATGAGGCATCGTTGATATAAGACAACGGTGATACGAGGCATCAGTGATATGAGGCATCAGTGATATGAGGCAGTGATGATATGGATGATGAGTATAGAATGATGTAAAGGGGTTTATGTGTCCCCGACCCCTGTTACTACATTTTATTCGGCGGTGAGCAGCTATAGATGTAATCGCCACGGTATAACACAGAGGCAAAAACTGGTTGGTGAAACAGTCATTACTGTGAATATACTGGTTAATATAAAGTTTATATAAAACATTATGGTGCCATAAACACTCATCAGGTCCTTATCAGCAACAGGAAGGGAGAAAGAACATTATGTTAAGTATTTGAGGGTGTGAATGAGTGTGTGTACTTCATGTGTAATTCAAGTGTGATTCAAGTGTATTCCACTTGTATTAAGACAGAAATTTAATTGGGCCCAGACTAATTTTCATTCTGTCTTAACCTAAGTGGAATAGATTGCGAGTCAACTGTCCCTTTAAGTTTGTCTTTGTAAAATTATGTAACCAGTGTTGTTTATAAATATTAGACTTATTCCATATAAATATTGTAAAGGATTCTAAGTATCTTAGAATTTCCTTTGCGTTAGTGCCCCACAAGTGGACATAGAATCGAGGTTCCCTCGTGTTGTCCCGTCACATATACGTTTTGCCAGCCCCCGACATATGAAACAAGTGTCTTTGGTGGGAACAGTGTATTGAACATAGCCTAAAACATTATTGAACATACCTACAGAAGTGTACGTGATGGGAACAGTCTATTAAACATAGCTACATGAAGTGTCCTTAGTGGGAACAGTCTGTTAAAAACGGCTACAGAAAGTGTCCTTGGTGGGAACATTCTATTAAACATAGCTACAGAAAGTGTCCTTGGTGGGAACAGTTATTAAACATACGTATAGAAAGAGTCCTTGTTGGAAACAGTCTATTAAACATATATACAGAAGTGTCCGTGCTGGAAACAGCCTATTAAACATAGCTAAAAAAAGTGTCCATGCTGGGAACAGTCTATTAAACATAACTACATGAAGTGTCTTTGGTGGGAACAGTCTGTTAAAAATGGCTACAGAAAGTGTCCTTGGTGGGAACATTCTATTAAACATAGCTACAAAAAGTGTCCATGCTGGGAACATTCTATTAAACATAGCTACATGAAGTGTCCTTGGTGGGAACAGTCTGTTAAAAACGGCTACAGAAAGTGATCTTGGTGGGGACATTCTATTAAACATAGCTACAGAAAGTGTCCTTGGTGGGAACAGTTTATTAAACATACGTATAGAAAGAGTCCTTGTTGGAAACAGTCTATTAAGCATATATACAGAAGTGTCCGTGCTGGAAACGGCCTATTAAACACAGCTACAAAAAGTGTCCATGCTGGGAACAGTCTATTAAACATAGCTACATGAAGTGTCCTTTGTGGGAACAGTCTGTTAAAAACGGCTACAGAAAGTGTCCTTGGTGGGGACATTCTATTAAACATAGCTACAGAAAGTGTCCTTGGTGGGAACAGTTTATTTAACATACGTATAGAAAGAGTCCTTGTTGGAAACAGTCTATTAAACATATACACAGAGGTGTCCGTGCTGGAAACAGCCTATTTAACATAGCTACAAAAAGTGTCCATGCTAGGAACAGTCTATTAAACATAGCTACATGAAGTGTCCTTGGTGGGAACAGTCTGTTAAAAACGGCTACAGAAAGTGTCCTTGGTGGGGACATTCTATTAAACATAGCTACAGAAAGTGTCCTTGGTGGGAACAGTTTATTAAACATACGTATAGAAAGAGTCCTTGTTGGAAACAGTCTATTAAACATATATACAGAAGTGTCCGTGCTGGAAACAGCCTATTAAACATAGCTACAAAACGTGTCCATGCTGGGAACAGTCTATTAAACATAGCTACATGAAGTGTCCTTGGTGGGAACAGTCTGTTAAAAATAGCTACAGAAAGTGTCCTTGGTGTGAACATTCTATTAAACATAGCTACAAAAAGTGTCCATGGTGGGAACATTCTATTAAACATAGCTACATGAAGTGTCCTTGTTGGGAACAGTCTTTTAAAAACGGCTACAGAAAGTGTCCTTGGTGGGGACATTCTATAAAGCATAGCTACAGAAAGTGTCCTTGGTGGGAACAGTTTATTAAACATACATATAGAAAAAGTCCTTGTTAGAAACAGTCTATTAAACATATATACAGAAGTGTCCGTGCTGGAAACAGCCTATTAAACATAGCTACAAAAAGTGTCCATGCTGGAAACAGTCTATTAAACATAGCTACATGAAGTGTCCTTTGTGGGAACAGTCTGTTAAAAACGGCTACAGAAAATGTCCATGGTGGGGACATTCTATTAAACATAGCTACAGTGAGTGTCCTTGGTGGGAACAGTTTATTAAACATACGTATAGAAAGAGTCCTTGTTGGAAACAGTCTATTAAACATATATACAGAAGTGTCCGTGCCGGAAACAGCCTATTAAACATAGCTACAAAAAGTGTCCATGCTGGGAACATTCTATTAAACATAGCTACATGAAGTGTCCTTGGTGGGAACAGTCTGTTAAAAACGGCTACAGAAAGTGTCCTTGGTGGGGACATTCTATTAAACATAGCTACAGAAAGTGTCCTTGGTGGGAACAGTTTATTAAACATACGTATAGAAAGAGTCCTTGTTGGAAACAGTCTATTAAACATATATACAGAAATGTCCGTGCTGGAAACAGCCTATTAAACACAGCTACAAAAAGTGTCCATGCTGGAAACAGTCTATTAAACATAGCTACATGAAGTGTCCTTTGTGGGAACAGTCTGTTAAAAACGGCTACAGAAAATGTCCATGGTGGGGACATTCTATTAAACATAGCCACAGAGAGTGTCCTTGGTGGGAACAGTTTATTAAACATACGTATAGAAAGAGTCCTTGTTGGAAACAGTCTATTAACATATATACAGAAGTGTCCGTGCCGGAAACAGCCTATTAAACATAGCTACAAAAAGTGTCCATGCTGGGAACATTCTATTAAACATAGCTACATGAAGTGTCCTTGGTGGGAACAGTCTGTTAAAAACGGCTACAGAAAGTGTCCTTGGTGGGGACATTCTATTAAACATAGCTACAGAAAGTGTCCTTGGTTGGAACAGTTTATTAAACATACGTATAGAAAGAGTCCTTGTTGGAAACGATCTATTAAACATATATACAGAAGTGTCCGTGCTGGAAACAGCCTATTAAACATAGCTACAAAAAGTGTCCATGCTGGGAACAGCCTATTAAAAATAGCTACATGAAGTGTCCTTGGTGGGAAAAGTCTGTTAATGTCCTTGGTGGGAACAGTCTGTTAAAAATGGCTACAGAAAGTGTCCTTGGTGGGAACATTCTATTAAACATAGCTACAAAAAGTGTCCATGCTGGGAGCAGTCTATTAAACATAGCTACATGAAGTGTCCTTGGTGGGAACAGTCCGTTAAAAACGGCTACAGAAAGTGTCCTTGGTGGGGACATTCTATTAAACATAACTACAGAAAGTGTCCTTGGTGGGAACAGTTTATTAAACATACGTATAGAAAGATTCCTTGTTGGAAACAGTCTATTAAATATATATACAGAAGTGTCCGTGCTGGAAACAGCCTATTAAACATAGCTACAAAAAGTGTCCATGCTGGGAACAGCCTATTAAACATAGCTACATGAAGTGTCCTTGGTGGGAACAGTCTGTTTAAAACGGCTACAGAAAGTGTCCTTGGTGGGGACATTCTATTAAACATAGCTACAGAAAGTGTCCTTGGTGGGAACAGTTTATTAAACATACGTATAGAAAGAGTCCTTGTTGGAAACAGTCTATTAAACATATATACAGAAGTGTCCGTGCTGGAAACAGCCTATTAAACATAGCTACAAAAAGTGTCCATGCTGGGAACAGTCTATTAAACATAGCTACATGCAGTGTCCTTGGTGGGAACAGTCTGTTAAAAACGGCTACAGAAAGTGTCCTTGGTGGGGACATTCTATTAAACATAGCTACAGAGAGTGTCCTTTGTGGGAACAGTTTATTAAACATACGTATAAAAAGAGTCCTTGTTGGAAACAGTCTATTAAACATATATACAGAAGTGTCCGTGCTGGAAACAGCCTATTTAACATAGCTACAAAAATGTCCATGCTGGGAACATTCTATTAAACATAGCTACATGAAGTGTCCTTGGTGGGAACAGTCTGTTAAAAACGGCTACAGAAAGTGTCCTTGGTGGGGACATTCTATTAAACATAGCTACAGAAAGTGTCCTTGGTGGGAACAGTTTATTAAACATACGTATAGAAAGAGTCCTTGTTGGAAACAGTCTATTAAACATATATACAGAAGTGTCCGTGCTGGAAACAGCCTATTAAACATAGCTACAAAAAGTGTCCAAGCTGGGAACAGTCTATTAAACATAGCTACATGAAGTGTCCTTGGTGGGAACAGTCTGTTAAAAATAGCTACAGAAAGTGACCTTGGTGGGAACATTCTATTAAACATAGCTACAAAAAGTGTCCATGGTGGGAACATTCTATTAAACATAGCTACATGAAGTGTCCTTCGTGGGAACAGTCTTTTAAAAACGGCTACAGAAAGTGTCCTTGGTGGGGACATTCTATTAAACATAGCTACATGAAGTGTCCTTGGTGGGAGCAGTCTTTTAAAAACGGCTATAGAAAGTGTCCTTGGTGGGGACATTCTATTAAGCATAGCTACAGAAAGTGTCCTTGGTGGGAACAGTTTATTAAACATACATATAGAAAAAGTCCTTGTTAGAAACAGTCTATTAAACATATATACAGAAGTGTACGTGCTGGAAACAGCCTATTAAACATAGCTACAAAAAGTGTCCATGCTGGAAACAGTCTATTAAACATAGCTACATGAAGTGTCCTTTGTGGGAACAGTCTGTTAAAAACGGCTACAGAAAATGTCCATGGTGGGGACATTCTATTAAACATAGCCACAGAGAGTGTCCTTGGTGGGAACAGTTTATTAAACATACGTATAGAAAGAGTCCTTGTTGGAAACAGTCTATTAAACATATATACAGAAGTGTCCGTGCCGGAAACAGCCTATTAAACATAGCTACAAAAAGTGTCCATGCTGGGAACATTCTATTAAACATAGCTACATGAAGTGTCCTTGGTGGGAACAGTCTGTTAAAAACGGCTACAGAAAGTGTCCTTGGTGGGGACATTCTATTAAACATAGCTACAGAAAGTGTCCTTGGTGGGAACAGTTTATTAAACATACGTATATAAAGAGTCCTTGTTGGAAACAGTCTATTAAACATATATACAGAAGTGTCCTTGCTGGAAACAGCCTATTAAACATAGCTACAAAAAGTGTCCATGCTGGGAACATTCTATTAAACATAGCTACATGAAGTGTCCTTGGTGGGAACAGTCTGTTAAAAACGGCTACAGAAAGTGTCCTTGGTGGGGACATTCTATTAAACAGCTACAGAAAGTGTCCTTGGTGGGAACAGTTTATTAAACATACGTATAGAAAGAGTCCTTGTTGGAAACAGTCTATTAAACATATATACAGAAATGTCCGTGCTGGAAACAGCCTATTAAACATAGCTACAAAAAGTGTCCATGCTGGGAACAGTCTATTAAACATAGCTACATGAAGTGTCCTTGGTGGGAACAGTCTGTTAAAAATAGCTACAGAAAGTGTCCTTGGTGGGAACATTCTATTAAACATAGCTACAAAAAGTGTCCATGGTGGGAACATTCTATTAAACATAGCTACATGAAGTGTCCTTGGTGGGAACAGTCTTTTAAAAACGGCTATAGAAAGTGTCCTTGGTGGGGACATTCTATTAAGCATAGCTACAGAAAGTGTCCTTGGTGGGAACAGTTTATTAAACATACATACAGAAAAAGTCCTTGTTAGAAACAGTCTATTAAACATATATACAGAAGTGTCCGTGCTGGAAACAGCCTATTAAACATAGCTACAAAAAGTGTCCATGCTGGAAACAGTCTATTAAACATAGCTACATGAAGTGTCCTTTGTGGGAACAGTCTGTTAAAAACGGCTACAGAAAATGTCCATGGTGGGGACATTCTATTAAACATAGCCACAGAGAGTGTCCTTGGTGGGAACAGTTTATTAAACATACGTATAGAAAGAGTCCTTGTTGGAAACAGTCTATTAAACATATATATACAGAAGTGTCCGTGCCGGAAACAGCCTATTAAACATAGCTACAAAAAGTGTCCATGCTGGGAACATTCTATTAAACATAACTACATGAAGTGTCCTTGGTGGGAACAGTCTGTTAAAAACGGCTACAGAAAGTGTCCTTGGTGGGGACATTCTATTAAACATAGCTACAGAAAGTGTCCTTGGTGGGAACAGTTTATTAAACATACGTATATAAAGAGTCCTTGTTGGAAACAGTCTATTAAACATATATACAGAAGTGTCCTTGCTGGAAACAGCCTATTAAACATAGCTACAAAAAGTGTCCATGCTGGGAACAGTCTATTAAACATAGCTTCAAGAAGTGTCCTTTGTGGGCACAGTCTGTTAAAAACGGCTACAGAAAGTGTCCTTGGTGGGGACATTCTATTAAACATAGCTACAGAAAGTGTCCTTGGTGGGAACAGTTTACTAAACATACGTATAGAAAGAGTCCTTGTTGGAAACAGTCTATTAAACATATATACAGAAGTGTCCGTGCTGGAAACAGCCTATTAAACATAGCTACAAAAAGTGTCCATGCTGGGAACAGTCTATTAAACATAGCTACATGAAGTGTCCTTGGTGGGAACAGTCTGTTAAAAACGGCTACAGAAAGTGTCCTTGATGGGGACATTCTATTAAACATAGCTACAGAAAGTGTCCTTGGTGGGAACAGTTTATTTAACATACGTATAGAAAGAGTCCTTGTTGGAAACAGTCTATTAAACATATTTACAGAAGTGTCCGTACTGGAAACAGCCTATTAAACATAGCTACATAAAGTGTCCATGCTGGGAACAGTCTATTAAACATAGCTACATGAAGTGTCTTTGGTAGGAACAGTCTGTTAAAAATGGCTACAGAAAGTGTCCTTGGTGGGAACATTCTATTAAACATAGCAACAAAAAGTGTCCATGCTGGGAACATTCTATTAAACATAGCTACATGAAGTGTCCTTGGTGGGAACAGTCTGTTAAAAACGGCTACAGAAAGTTATCTTGGTGGGGACATTCTATTAAACATAGCTACAGAAAGTGTCCTTGGTGGGAACAGTTTATTAAACATACGTATAGAAAGGGTCCTTGTTGGAAACAGTCTATTAAACATATATACAGAAGTGTCCGTGCTTGAAACAGCCTATTAAACATACCTACTAAAAGTGTCCATGCTGGGAACAGTCTATTAAACATAGCTACATGAAGTGTCCTTTGTGGGAACAGTCTGTTAAAAACGGCTACAGAAAGTGTCCTTGGTGGGGACATTCTATTAAACATAGCTACAGAAAGTGTCCTTGGTGGGAACAGTTTATTAAACATACGTATAGAAAGAGTCCTTTTTGGAAACAGTCTATTCAACATATACACAGAAGTGTCCGTGCTGGAAACAGCCTATTTAACATAGCTACAAAAAGTGTCCATGCTGGGAACAGTCTATTAAACATAGCTACATGAAGTGTCCATGTTTGGAACAATCTGTTAAAATTGGCTTCAGAAAGTGTCCTTGGTGGGAACATTCTATTAAACATAGCTACAAAAAGTGTCCATGCTGGGAGCAGTCTATTAAACATAGCTACATGAAGTGTCCTTGGTGGGAACAGTCTGTTAAAAACGGCTACAGAAAGTGTCCTTGGTGGGGACATTCTATTAAACATAACTACAGAAAGTGTCCTTGGTGGGAACAGTTTATTAAACATATATACAGAAGTGTCCGTGCTGGAAACAGCCTATTAAACATAGCTACAAAAAGTGTCCATGCTGGGAACAGTCTATTAAACATAACTACATGAAGTGTCCTTGGTGGGAACAGTCTGTTAAAAATGGCTACAGAAAGTGTCCTTGGTGGGAACATTCTATTAAACATAGCTACAAAAAGTGTCCATGCTGGGAACATTCTATTAAACATAACTACATGAAGTGTCCTTGGTGAGAACAGTCTGTTAAAACGGCTACAGAAAGTGTCCTTGGTGGGGACATTCTATTAAGCATAGCTACAGAAAGTGTCCTTGGTGGGAACAGTTTATTAAACATACGTATAGAAAAAGTCCTTGTTAGAAACAGTCTATTAAACATATATACAGAAGTGTCCGTGCTGGAAACAGCCTATTAAACATAGCTACAAAAAGTGTCCATGCTGGAAACAGTCTATTAAACATAGCTACATGAAGTGTCCTTTGTGGGAACAGTCTGTTAAAAACGGCTACAGAAAGTGTCCTTGGTGGGGACATTCTATTAAACATAGCTACAGAAAGTGTCCTTGGTGGGAACAGTTTATTAAACATACGTATAGAAAGAGTCCTTGTTGGAAACAGTCTATTAAACATATATACAGAAGTGTCCGTGCCGGAAACAGCCTATTAAACATAGCTACAAAAAGTGTCCATGCTGGGAACAGTCTATTAAACATAGCTACATGCAGTGTCTTTGGTGGGAACAGTCTGTTAAAAACGGCTACAGAAAGTGTCCATGGTGGGGACATTCTATTAAACATAGCTACAGAGAGTGTCCTTGGTGGGAACAGTTTATTAAACATACGTATAGAAAGAGTCCTTGTTGGAAACAGTCTATTAAACATATATACAGAAGTGTCCGTGCTGGAAACAGCCTATTAAACATAGCTACAAAAAGTGTCCATGCTGGGAACAGTCTATTAAACATAGCTACATGAAGTGTCCTTGGTGGGAACAGTCTGTTAAAAACGGCTACAGAAAGTGTCCTTGGTGGGGACATTCTATTAAACATAGCTACAGAAAGTGTCCTTGGTGGGAACAGTTTATTAAACATACGTATAGAAAGAGTCCTTGTTGGAAACAGTCTATTAAACATATATACAGAAGTGTCCGTACTGGAAACAGCCTATTAAACATACCTACAAAAAGTGTCCATGCTGGGAACAGTCTATTAAACATAGCTACATGAAGTGTCTTTGGTGGGAACAGTCTGTTAAAAATGGCTACAGAAAGTGTCCTTGGTGGGAACATTCTATTAAACATAGCTACAAAAAGTGTCCATGCTGGGAACATTCTATTAAACATAGCTGCATGAAGTGTCCTTGGTGGGAACAGTCTGTTAAAAACGGCTAAAGAAAGTGTCCTTGGTGGGGACATTCTATTAAACATAGCTACAGAAAGTGTCCTTGGTGGGAACAGTTTATTAAACATACGTATAGAAAGAGTCCTTGTTGGAAACAGTCTATTAAACATATATACAGAAGTGTCCGTGCTGGAAACAGCCTATTAAACATAGCTACAAAAAGTGTGCATGCTGGGAACAGTCTATTAAACATAGCTACATGAAGTGTCCTTTGTGGGAACAGTCTGTTAAAAACGGCTACAGAAAGTGTCCTTGGTGGGGACATTCTATTAAACATAGCTACAGAAAGTGTCCTTGGTGGGAACAGTTTATTAAACATACGTATAGAAAGAGTCCTTGTTGGAAACAATCTATTAAACATATACACAGAAGTGTCCGTGCTGGAAACAGCCCATTTAACATAGCTACAAAAAGTGTCCATGCTGGGAACATTCTATTAAACATAGCTACATGAAGTGTCCTTGGTGGGAACAATCTGTTAAAAATGGCTTCAGAAAGTGTCCTTGGTGGGAACATTCTATTAAACATAGCTACAAAAAGTGTCCATGCTGGGAGCAGTCTTTTAAACATAGCTACATGAAGTGTCCTTGGTGGGAACAGTCTGTTAAAAACGGCTACAGAAAGTGTCCTTGGTGGGGACATTCTATTAAACATAGCTACAGAAAGTGTCCTTGGTGGGAACAGTTTATTAAACATGCGTATAGAAAGAGTCCTTGTTGGAAACAGTCTATTAAACATATATACAGAAGTGTCCGTGCTGGAAACAGCCTATTAAACATAGCTACAAAAAGTGTCCATGCTGGGAACAGTCTATTAAACATAGCTACATGAAGTGTCCTTGGTGGGAACAATCTGTTATAAATGGCTACAGAAAGTGTCCTTGGTGGGAACATTCTATTAAACATAGCTACAGAACGTGTCCTTGGTGAGAATAGTCTATTAAACATAGCAACAGTAAGTGTCCATGCTTGGAACAGTCTATTAAACATAGCTACAGAAAGTGTGCTTGGTGGGAACTTCTTATTAAACATACGTATAGAAAGTGTCCTTGTTGGAAACAGTCTATTAAACATACCAACAGAAGTATCCGTGCTGCAAACAATCTATTTAAATACCTTCAGAAAGTGTCCTTGGTGTGAACAGTCTATTAACCATATCTACAGAAATGTCCGTGCTGGGAACAATCTATCAAACATACCTACAGAAAGTGTCCTTGATGGGAACAGTCTATTAAACATAGCTTCAGAAAGTGTCCGTGCTGGGAACAGACTATGAAGCGTACTACAGAAAGTGTCCGTGGTGGGAACAGTCTTTTAAATATACCTACAGAAAGTGTACATGCTGGGACCAGTCTTTTAATGAAAGCTTTAGAAAGTGTCCGTGCTGGAAAATGTCTACTAACCATAACTACGAAAAGTGTCCTTGGTGGGAACAGTCTATTTAACATACCTATATAATTGTCCTTGCTGGGAACAATCTATTAAAGGAGTCCATGTATAGAATCCACCAATCGCTAAAAACAATTGCAGGAAATTGTTCAAATGTCTAGTTTGCTTTAAATCATGTGTATTAAATAAGGCTAAAAGGGATGCCCTTTGAGAACCATGAACGCATTCAAAAACGAAAATAGCAGAATCCATTTGTTGTTTGGGCCAGACAAGCTTGTTTCGGCCATCAAGGCCTCATCAGTAGCCCTAAAAGAAATGCTGAAAACGAGTATCAGCGGTTACGAGTATCAGCGTAAAACGTGGAAAATGACGTTGAAAGTTGACGTTTCGTCAGAAGAAATTTCCAGTTTAATTTAACGTCATGCGGCAAATTTTGATTACGGATTATTTTGCTCCAGACAAGTGGAAAGTGTATGGATTTGTATGCGGTTTGTAGCCTGCTTCCACAATAGAATAATTTTTGTCTTTTAGTCAGAATGTTTCTTTTGTAAGGACTAATTGATTCTTAATTAGCTGGGTTAAATGCTTCTTTAAATGGACATTTTACTGACTCCTTTGATATTCATTTGGGATCACGATACAATAAACAAGAGGGCCATGATGGCCCTGGATCGCTCACCTGTGTACCATAGAGTAACAAGTGGGACCCGGGGAGGGCAATTATTAACCCTAGGGCTATAATGTGCATAATGTTGAGACGTCTAAAAAGGTGAAGCTTCATACCAAATATCAACAAAGGCTATAATTTGAACAATCTTGACAAAGGTCCACTAGATAGAGCTTCACACCAAATATCAAAGACCTGGGCCTTGCGGTTTGAGAGAAGAAGATTTTTTTTTAAAGATATTCCCTATATAAGCCTATGTAAAACCAAATGGCTCCAGGGCGGGGGCATTTTTGACCTCAGAGCTATAATTTAAACACCCTTGTTAGAGTTCCACTAGATTAAGCTTCATACCAAATATCAAAGACATGCGCCTTGCGGTTTCAGAGAAAAAGATTTTTAAAGATTTTCCCTATATAAGCCTATGTAAAACCAAAGGGTCCCAAGGCGGGGGCATTTTTTGGCCCCAGCACTATAATTTGAACAATCTTGGTAGGGGTCCCCTAGATGAAGCTTCATACCAAATAACAAAGACCTGGGCCTTACGGTTTCAGAGAAGAAGATTTTTAAAGCTCTTCCCTATATAAGCCCATGTAAAACCAAAGGGCCCCGGAGCGGGGGCATTTTTGGCCCCAGCACTATAATTTGAACAATCTTGGTAGGGGTCCACTAGATGAAGCTTCATGCCAAATATCAAAGACCTGGGCCTTGCGGTTTCAGAGAAGAAGATTTTTAAAGAGTTTCCCTATATAAGCCCATGTAAAACCAAAGGGCCCCAGAGCGGGGGCATATTTCACCCCAGCACTATAATTTGAACAATCTTGGTAGGGGTCCACTAGATGAAGCTTCATACCAAATATCAAAGACCTACGCCTTGTGGTTTCAGAGAAGAAGATTCTTAAAGATTTTCCATATATAAGCCAATGTAAAACCAAAGTGCCCCGGGGCGGGGGCATTTTTGGCCCCAGCACTATAATTTGAACAATCTTGGTAGGGGTCCCCTGGATGAAGCTTCATACCAAATAACAAAGACCTGGGTCTTACGGTTTCAGAGAAGAAGATTTTTAAAGCTCTTCCCTATATAAGCCCATGTAAAACCAAAGGGCCCCAGAGCGGGGGCATTTTTGGCCCCAGCACTATAATTTGAACAATCTTGGTAGGGGTCCACTAGATGAAGCTTCATACCAAATATCAAAGACTTGGGCCTTGCGGTTTCAGAGAAGAAGATTTTTAAAGATTTTCCCTATATAAGCCCATGTAAAACCAAAGGGCCCTGGAGCGGGGGCATTTTTGGCCCCAGCACTACAATTTGAACAATCTTGGTAGGGGTCCACTAGATGAAGCTTCATACCAAATATCAAAGACCTGGGCCTTATGGTTTCAGAGAAGAAGATTTTTAAAGATTTTCCCTATATAAGCCCATGTAAAACCAAAGGGCCCCGGAGCGGGGGCATTTTTTGGTCCCAGCACTATAATTTGAACAATCTTGGTAGGGGTCCACTAGATGAAGCTTCATACCAAATATCAAAGACCTGGGCCTTATGGTTTCAGAGAAGAAGATTTTTAAAGATTTTCCCTATATAAGCCCATGTAAAACCAAAGGGCCCCGGAGCGGGGGCATTTTTTGGTCCCAGCACTATAATTTGAACAATCTTGGTAGGGGTCCACTAGATGAAGCTTCATACCAAATATCAAAGACCTGGGCCTTGTGGTTTCAGAGAAGAAGATTTTTTAAGTTTTTGGTGAAAAAAATCTATTTTTGGCTCCTATGACCTAGATGTGCAACGGACCGGAACCATTTGAACAACTTTGAAAGGGGACCACCTAAGGATCATTCCTGTGAAGTTTGGTCAAAATCCAATCAGGGGTTTAGGAGGAGATGTCGTTTAAAGAAATTGTTTACGGACGGACGGACGCACGGACGCACGCACGGACGACGGACGAAAAGTGATCCCAAAAGCTCACCTCGTCACTACGTGACGGTGAGCTAAAAACATCCCTTCGAATTAAACGTTCTTCTTCTTCTTTGTCCTGATGCAAAATAAATAGATGACTTGACGGATGTTTTAAGGTAACCGGGCGCCAAGAGCACATAGGGGCTACCCCCAGTTCGCCAGCTGGGATTAGTTGTAGGTCTTTTCCCTAGGCTGCCAATATGCTGACACCTGTATGCTTGACAGTTATCAGCTAGCCGATTGGGAGTTAGGTGACTTCTTTCGCGGAGGACCGCAACTTACTATTAGTATCAAAATAATTTCAACTATGAAAAGGTTTATTACCAGCAAATATTTTGTCACCAATACAAACTGGAATAGATTCATAAAACTTTATGTTGGGCATATTTTTATGTATTTTTTAATTGAAATCCTTTAATCAAAATTAAAGTGATTAACCAAACTATTGCAAAATATGCAGAGTGTTGATTTTTTTTGTTTGTTTTGATTTGTTACGCCCCTTGAAAGTCTTATAAATAACTTAGTATGGCACGCCAACTATTCAACAGAAATGCAATGTCCCCAACACGGACAGTGTGTGCCCACGAAGGACTGTTCCGGACAAGGTCATAGTGTTGCGTGTTGCAATTATATACTGTAGGGGTTTACCAGTCCTCGTGTGGGGTCGGATTTCAGCTCTGCGTGGTAGCATCATGCAGCCCATCTATTTCTTCAAGCCCCGATGGACGGGGGCCGCCCGGCATTGAGATGAAAAGACAACGCAAGCCCTGCCGCCCAATTAAACCAATAGGGTTTATAAGCATGGACTCGCACCGCCTTGCCTGGGCAGGCTTATATCCTCTTAGCGGTTTACCAGTACTCGTGTGCGGGTCGGTTTCAGCTCTGCGTGGAAGCATCTGGCCGCCCATCTGTTTCTTCAAGCCCCGATGGGTGGGGCGTTCTTTTTGTAAATGATCCATACTTTGATTTCCAAAAAAACCACGCCTATATAATTTTGACCCCCTTAAACCCGACTTTATATAGTGAAACTGGAGTTAACATTGACACGCATTATTTTTCTTATTTCTGATTAAAAATAGCTTGTAGATGCCCGTTAGAACCGCCTCGCCGAGGCGGTTCTAACGAGAAAACACAATCTATATTTTGAACAGAAATATGATAAATATCAGATTTTCTTCTATCTGAAAATTTTCAGGGGTTTTTTTGGCGGTAAAATTTTCAATGTATTTGAATAGGTGTTCTTTGGTAAAGAGTGATAGTCACGTGAGCGCAACGTTGAAAGTGTTGTGCTTAGTAACTTTGGTCGATTGGCAAACAATCGACCCAAAAAGTGTTTTTGTGTGGGTCTGGGAGGGGTGGAATTAACAGTGATTTCCGACATTGTTGGTTACTTCCCATCAGGCACATGACGTAATTGTGACGTCACATCAACGTCGGTGCAACGTCATAACTTTAATGCAACGTCACATCTACGTCGGTGCAACGTCGTTACATTGCACCGACGTTGAGTTGACGTTGCCCTTACGACGTGTGCCTGCTTGGTTATTAATATTCTCATACTGATTTTAAACTACAGTATTTAAAACATTCATTAGGCAATGAAAAATGGGACTGAAAATTTAAGTAGAACAATTATTTTTCTTGCATCCAATGTTAAATTTGAGAAAATTTAATAAAAACAAATTGGGTCATTTTGATGTTGTTTTAAGTTTTTCGGGATTTTCGGAGCTGGAAAAATGCCTGTACAGGTAAAGTCCCTTGATTTGACATGAGGCATGATGATCCCAATTGTCCCGTATGTACAAAGAATCTTTCTTCCGTCGGACCATTAGAGAGTGGAATGCTCTTTCCGATTCGATCATTTCCACAGTTGAAGGTGCTGATAATACTGAAGCTAATTTTGCCTCTTTCGTGAGAGCAAGGGACTAACTTCACAGGTCCTGATCTTTGAATGGCATTTGACGTATCCTCAGTAATAATTCCGAATGCTGATTCTGGTATGTGACTTTACCGATGGAGAAGAATCAGCATTTCCTAGGGTCATCCCAGAAGGCAAATACGTGTATAGAGTCACTCACCTCATAGTGCATAGGACACTTCAGTGTTTTTCACACGGTGCATCGTGACATTGACATTTGACCCTTGACCTCGAAAATCTATAGTGTTCATCATCGCTCCACGGGAAACATTTGTGGAATGTTTGATACTTCAATGATGATAGCTTTGTCTTTTATCCTGTTCACAATGTTTTCAATGTCAAGTCCATTGTTAGCGTGGCATTTGACCCTTGACCTTGAAAATCAATAGGATTTATTCTCTCTCCATAAGGAACATTTATGGAAGGCATGATGCTTCTCCGACGATGGCATTGTCTTTAATCCTGTTCACAAGATTCCGGACACACGGACACCCACACAAACACCCACACACGGACGTTTGGTATCGATCGCAACTTTGTTGCGAGGGAATAATAACGAACAATCATGTAATGTGTCATTGACTGGTGACAGATAGATCTCAAAGCTATAATTCTGAAGTCATTCAAAATTCCTTAAGTATTCTGTTGCTTATTTGCGGCGAATTGCTCTTTATGACCTGCTCGCGATATTCCATACTCTTGTTCCACCTTCTCTGTTTATGATTTGTACTGACTGCAATTGGGAATGGCCTTAGAAAACCTTTCCTATCATGAATCGGTAAGAAAAGGCTCATTCTCATGTATTAGGTCCAACCCTTTAAAGACATGCACAATTATGAAATCTTTTAATGAAATTAAAGGTAAACTAGATCGCGCAGTCGATGGTATACCATCGCAAATACCCGCTTTTTCTATGAAAAACACTAATGACTATGTATTAGCTAGCCAAAACTACATATAAGTTAAAAGTTGCAAAGAACATTCAAACTGATAAGCAAAGTTTCAGAAGTGTAACTCTTATAGTTTAGAAGATATGGCAAAGTCATACTTTTTTACCTTTGACCTTGGGATCATGTTGAGGTCCACCAAAAGTATCCCAATTTATCCTATATTCCAACGGCCATCCAATATCCAAGTTTCAGAAGTGTAACACCAATAGTTTAGAAGAAATAGCAAAGTCATACTTTTTGACTTTTGACCTTGGGGTCATGTTGAGGTCGAGGTCACACCAAAAGTATCCCAATTTATTCTATATTCAAAGGGCCATCCAATAACCAAAGGTTCAGAAGTGTAACTCCAATAGTTTAGAAGATATGGAAAAATCATACTTTTTGACCTTTGACCTTGGGGTCATGTTGAGAACGAGGTCACACCAAAAGTAGCCCAATATATTCTATATTCCAAGGGCCGTCCAATAATCAAAGTTTCAGAAGTGTAACTCCGATAGCTTAGAAGATATGACAAAGTCATACTTTTTTACCTTTGACCTTGGGGTCATGTTGAGGTCAAGGTCACACCAAAAGGAGCCCAATTTATTCTTTATTCCAAGGGTCATCCAATAACCAAAGTTCCAGAAGTGTAACTCTAATAGTTTAGAAGATATGGCAAAATAATACTTTTTGACCTTTGACCTTGGGGCCATGTTGAGGTCAAGGTCACGCCAAAAGTAGCCCAGTGCAATCTGCATTCCATGTTTTATCCACAGGCAAAGTTTGAAAAATGTATCTTAACCGGTTTCAGAAGAGATCCATTCAATAGAAACTCGACGGACGTATGTACACACACACACACACACATACTTACATAAAAACATACATACATACAGACCCCCGGACTGATAGACACTCGACTCTGACACGAAAACAATATACCCGATTTTTTTTTTTCGAAAAAGCGGGTATAAAAAAGTTGTTTTCCGCAGCGCTTCCTCCTTTGCTCCAACATGGAGCAATTTTTTACTTGTATTATACTGACATGTAATACAATGAGTTCCTATGGAATTTCTATCAGCATCCTTCAAGGGAAATCCATTTAAGTAGAGATCCCAATTCTGCTTAAATTTGCCGCATCATCATCCGGGCTATAATTGTAGCCTGTATCTAGATTTCGCTCAACTTTATCGAGCTAGCATGGGAATGCATGATTTTCCTGAGATAGCCGATAGATATAAATACCCTAAAAATTATTGGAATGTCAGCAGTGGGTCAAGATAGATAGCAGGGTATGTAAGAACGTGTCGAGTTCATAAGCCAGAAGCTATGACAGTGTGTGAAATCTTTATTTCGTATGTATGAATATGCTTGAATGATTTAGCATTCGTTTGTGGGGCTTTCTCTTAAGTAAACCCCAACTTCCTGAAGCATGTTCTGTATTCATCGAGTTATACATGCTTGGTGGCAGCGGGTCGCGTGCTCGATCCATAGCTTTTGACTCCCGGTCCATGGAAAACTGAGGTCCAGTCTCTATAGGAGGTTTTAGGAATTCCGTTTATGACGTCATTCTTGCGCATGCCCAAAGCACTGGCCGTCACTTGAAACGAGCTAAGCAGCATCCTGCGTTACCTAATGAACTGTGCCTGAGGACTGTCGCCTGTGGTGCACGCGGTTAGCCGTGCGTATCACATGCGTAAGACCCCAGTGATCGCAAAGCAATTTACACAGTGATGAGGTATTATTGTCATTATTTTTACTATCAGTAGATATTAAGCGCCTTGAGAAAATCTAATTCCTGTACACTATCCTTGTATTCTGCCTTGTGTTTCGTCTCGACAAGGCAGAGTCGCGGGATCGTGTGCAGGTCCTACAGCTTAAGTGATTGGTGTTGCAAGCGGCCTTCTTTGCTTGATAAGGCCAGGTTGCACTAGCCAATTACAGTCCCCTGTGTTTAATGCTTAGATACTAGGGCTGGCTAATTGGTGCTGAAATATTATCGATTATCGGTCTTGCCATATCGATAAAAATCGTTTAGTAACCACTTGAGATTTGATCATAATTTTTTACCTGTCTGGCATTCTGTCTTGAACATGATTTTTACCATATCTTGTACCTCATACTAGGGTTTGCACAGCCAGGCCAGAGCATACAGTGCAGACCCAGATGTGACGCCACAGAACGCGGCGTCTCGTCAGGGTGTGAACTGTTTGCCACTCATCCAGCTATTCAAGAAATATCTTTGGCTGGTAAATTCTACTAAGAAAATAACTGATCACGAAAATCAGTATCGATAATCATATTTATGGAGTTTGTCGATTAATTAATCGATTATCCGAATAATCGTGGCAACCTTACTAGATACCGCATCTGGAAGTTTGGTAAACAGTGCGGTCCCGGATCGGACGCCACAGAACGGCGTCTGATCAGGGTCAATATTGTTTGCTTATAAAACAACAGAATTCACAGTGATAATTTTAATGAAGCATCTAACCGGTTTTAAGTACGCATGCACCCAGTTAATTAAATCGGAAACATCGCGAGGGCATGCCCATAAAATGTTTGACCCCCTGAAGTCCCACTCTTATTTAGTAAAAGTACTAAAAGTGGGGTTTACGGGGACACACATTTATTTTTTCGCGGTCCGGGGGCACGGATTGCGGACACTCGACAGAAGGACCGTGTCTGTCGGGTGCCCGCGGTCCGCGTTTTTGCCGGGAATGGGAGAATTATCACATTATCACAATTTTCTCATTTTAAAATGCCTGTTTTCTTCTTCCTGTTTTTTTTTTTTTTTTTTTTTTTTGGTTTGTCGAAAATTTGACAGTGTATTTGTATGGGCATGTTTCCGCGATGTTGTATTAAACCCTGGTCCAGCCGCGCGTCGTCCTGGTTCTCGGAACACCTGCCATTCACCTGATATTTTGCCCCACCCCCCACCCCGCCACAAATTTTACAACTAGGATGAGAGACATCAAAACAATGAGAAAGAAACCCGAGAGCCCGGACTGGCGCGGGACTGATCTAGTGCTTACTTAATTATAACTTACCACAGAGAATGACTTAAAGTAATAATCCTGTCTAAATTCACAGAAGTTAATCCTACATTAGCTAGAGTGACACATTGACCTAAAACTGAGCACGTGAAATACGTGCCCCTGTGAACTAGACGGTGGTATGAGCCGTGTCACGCTGGAACAAAAGTTGCGCCAATAAGCTCTTATTTCATAATAACATAATACTACCCCGGCTAGAAAGCACACGCTAGTGCACGTACAGAAAGGAACGACTCTAACTGTATTCTACCCATATATGCACACGGGGACGATATCCCTATGTTAATGGGATATTAGCCGCAAAGATGTTTTACGCTTGATACGACCTAATATTACTGTGTATATTTCTTTCCACACTTAATAGTACGGTGGACTGTGTCTGTCAGTAGGAAACAGAGAGAGAGAGAGAGAGAGAGAGAGAGAGAGAGAGAGAGAGAGAGAAAGAGAGAGAGAGAGATGACTGGCACAGTCCTCTGTCTGGAACCAATTATGTCGATTCCCCCCCCCCCCCCCCCACCGCCCACACCTTAGCCTACTGTGTTATTCTATTTCATTCTGAAATACTTTCCGCTCTAACAAATTTACTATGTATGTTTACTACCACCATGTCAACTTAACTTTATATTATCCTCGCATGTTGTACTGTCAACCAAGAGTGAATAAAGTATATATGTATGTATGTATGTATGCTATGCAAATGGGTTTCCAGTCATTTCGTAGCTTAGTCATTTTGTACCCAAGTCATTTCGTACCATTTTGGTCATTTCGTACCCGTTTTATTTTTCATTTTGGTCATTTCGTACCCATTTTGGTCATTTCGTACCCAACTTTTATTTTTTTCTGGGAATTGATTTTGCTTTAAACTTTATTTCAATTGCTTCAATGACATGTATATGTAACAGACAAATATATATTATCCAGGATTTGACATTAAGCCAAAGGCTTGTGCAGTGGCCATCTCCTGGTCAAAATCGATTTTTGTCATTTCGAACCCAGTTCTTCAAAAACAGGTAGGAATTGACTTTGGTGTGCTGAAGTTTTTTAAAGCTGATTTTACAAGTAACGGGTAACTTTGGTGCGTAATGGCTTGGTTTAGAGTAAGAGTGGCTCTAGTTAAAAAGAAGATATTTGTTTTACTTATTTTTTATTTTAACAAAATTTAACATAATCTTGAACGTACTGACACCGTGTAACAATCCAAACAGATTTTAAAATATATTTTACAAGTCACCGGGGTTATAGCTGGCCTCGGTAGCTCAGTCGGATGCGTGTCTGACTGGTGATCAGGAGGGCGCTGTTCGATACCTGCCGGGATCGGCAACATTCTTTCGTGGATATTGATCTTGAAACCTTTTCTACGGTCATTCTCTCCCTTCCGTTGATTCAAGAAGGGTAGTTGTCAGTTTCTTGCGAAAGAATGTGCACTGCTTACGTATAAGCCAGCCCAGGCAATGTGTGGATAGATAAACTGACTGGCTCAAAATGACCTAAAATAATGTTGAATGGGCCTTCAAACTCCAATACAAACAGCTACAGTTTATGCCAATGCGAGTATGTAAGTATCGAAAAATGAAAACTCACCCTGCATCATTATGCGTTCTGTTAATGCCTACTACTGGCAAACATAGTTTTCGAGTACCGTTTGAAACTGTTCCACAGAGTTTCCACAATCAACACAGAACACAATGTACACCAATATTAATATAAACATAGGTTTTGGGTCCTCGTTGGAGACTATAACAAAGAGTTCCCCTTATGGAAATTCTACGCCCCCGCCCATCGGGGCTTGAAGAAATAGATGGGATGCATGATGCTTCCACGCAGAGCTGAAACCGACCGCACACGAGTACTGTTAAATCGCTTAGAGGATCTAAGCCTGCACAGGCAAAGCGGTGCGAGTCCGACCGCCCTTTTTTATAAACCCTTTTGGTTTCATTGGGCGAAAGGGCTTGAGATGTCATTTCATCTCCATGTCGGGTAAAAGTCCCACAAAATTGGAGGCAACGTCTCCAAAATGACCTTTATTTTGTTGACGGGGACGTAAAACTCAAATCAAACAAACAAAAAATAGAAATTCCACTTTTCTGTATGTTAAGTGAGGTTTACATTAAGTGAGGTTTACATGAGTTCATCACATGGACTCGTTTAGTCAACATATGCATATTACTACCATTGCTAAATAGAAAACAACTACTCGACAACATCAACTTTTGAGTTCGTTGGAGCGTAGACCATTGAACACGACTTCAGAAGTTGTGATGTGGTCTTCTTTCCTGCTCTGTACTCGTGCATGCCTAAGATCCACGCATTGATCGCTCTCCATCCATCCATCCATCCATCCGACCGCCAAAATAAAAAAGGTTTTGAAAATTGTCGTCCTATTGTGTGGCAAATTAGCAGTTTAGTTATCATAATTAAAGACGCGAAAAATAAACAAGAAAACCATTTAATTGCAGGCATTCTTGAGCCGCTGTAATGCGCCCGTCTGTCCTTCTATCCATAATGCATGCGGGCAGATGGGACTCGACACCTTGGGGCGGGGGTGGGGGTGGGGGCAACCTATCAAGGGGCTGCTAGGTCTCTAACCAAAGCTAGCGTGGGTAGGTGGCATCCGTAGCCTTGGTTGGCAATCCACCTAGGGGTTTAAGGTCCCTGAACAAAACCTAGCCAGTGGCAGGGGGACTAACTTTTTTAAATTGAATATTGTTTCCCCCTATTAGGCAGACTGGACAGACTGGCCTCGCGTTACTTTGTGCTCAGCTGTGGTCGTCCAACGAAACCCTGTCTCGGCGCTTGGTCATTCCGGCTGTGCACATGGAAGGCATGGAACTCATGGTGGTTCCTTCGGACTGCAAGGGGTAGATGGAGCTCTCAAGCCCTGACCGGCAATCAATCTAGGAGAAGCAACTCCAAGCAAAAACCTACATAATCTGGATTTGCCTGTTCCAGCTATGTAAAGTCTGCTTAGGCAGCTGTGGCGGAAGAAATTTCTGATTCAACCATCTAAATGGCGATGCAGCAGCGTGTCGTGGAGCATGAAGAGCATGACAAGGCACTGAAGAAGGCATGGTCATCCACTGCATCCGGGCTTAGCTCCAGATGTCTCGACACTGTCTTGCCCAAGGATCCAGCTAGGTGAGGTTGACTCTGCGCGCCTCTCCTTCACCATAGTCCAATTCACAGCGCATGTCATCATAATCATATACACACAGTCACTGCAGGCACACGTATGCATGAAACTCAAAAATCCCTGTGGCGATGGGCGAGTGGCGAAACAGCAGCAAGACGCATTTCTCAAATATGATTAAGATTGGTCATTGTCAGCAATGACAGACGAACTATTATTAGCCCCGCCCAACCCTCAGTCTGTCCGTCCAAAACAACATAGTATGTACCAGGTGCGATATTACCAAATGACTTGGTGGTAAAGTCCTTTCGTACCCATTTTGGTCAATTCGTACCCGGTACGAAATGACCAAAACGGTTACGAAATGACTTGGGTACGAAATGGTTGTTAGTGGGTACGAAATGACCAAAAAGCAGGTACGAAATGACCAAAATGGTACGAAATGACTAGGGTACGAAATGACTTGGGTACGAAATGACCGGTTACCTGCAAGAAATGTATTGGCGGAACTTAAAATGCTAACAATATTCAGATATTTTGAGAGAAAATATACCCGTTTACATTGAAATAATGCCGCGATAAGGAAATAATGATATTTTGCTTTTATTACTGAAATTCATTTATCCTGGATCCGTTTTTAATTGACGAAAAGCTCTTCGTGAATGACCCATGTCAATGGCTTGATACCGTTATTCACGAAAGCTTAATTACAAAATAAGTTTTTACATAACTTTTCGTTTTATTCGCTATCCAAGTATAGCTATCACATACGGACAGAACTTAGATCTATCTATCTATCTATCTATCTATCTATCTATCTATCTATCTATCTATCTATCTATCTATCTATCTATCTATCTATCTTTAATAAATTGAAGATTCCTGTGGACAGGCTACGTTTGTTTTGGTTTAAACAACATTTTATTTCTAGCAAACATCATGTACAATTAAATACATTGGAACTGACAAATACGATCTGACAGTAAGCCTGAGGTTGTGATTGAGACAGACAGACGACAGACAAACAACCAGACAGTCAGACGGACAGGCAGACAAAGTAACTGGCTAACAGACAAACGGACGGACAGTTAGACAGACAAATAAACATACTGATAGCCGAAATTAACTAATGAGTTGACGGACGAGCGTAGAGTCAACGTTGGTTCGATGTCTTGCCGTCGAAACCCACTCCAACTGACTTCAATGTCACATCACCGTTGAGAGAGAGAGATGTTTATCAGTCATTAACCTTTTTGTACCAAATGGAATCTTCCTCCTTAAAGGAAGTCCATTTCAAAATTCAGGGGTTTCAAGTTGTTTTCTTCAAAGTTTATTTGGAAAATGGCTGAACATTTTGCAAACAGTATAGGCCCTGATCAGACGCGTCTGATCTGGACCTGCACTGTTTGTCACTTACCCCTTTTGTGGTTTCCGGTACCAAATGGGTTAATGTAAGGGCTGGGCAGGTTGAACAAACCTACAAATCTACCAGATTTTACTGTAAAATCTTGCACTTTGAATGTGTGTTTCATTCTCATGCACTGAAAGGGTGTTCTACGTTTGTTTTGAATTTAATGTTCCTATCCCACTGAGTCTTGATTGGTCCGAGCACTGGGCAAATGATATCTTATTAAGCAACTCCGTATTATCCCCAACGCAACCTTTTGACGTATCATCGACGTTGCAAAGTCAAATTCAGTGCATCGCTTTGATGTTGGTTTGATGTAGACACGACGTTGTTGACGTTACATGTCGGTTGACCTGGGGTTATTTAACGACAAGCTGTAATTTACATTTACCTACGCTCGCTGATTGCTGGTACGCAGAGAGAGAGAGAGAGAGAGAGAGAGAGAGAGAGAGAGAGAGAGAGAGAGGCATATAATGCGAAATTTCACACCTGGCAGCATATATCAGTGTATCTTCCATTATCTTACATTAGAATTCGCCAAATGTTTAAAAGAATTCCACTGTTTTACGCTGTAATTAACACTTTATATGTCCCACTGCCTTGAAGCAATACGACAGTTGACGGCCAGAGCTTTTCCCGTTCTATTTTTAGAACCGGAAGTACGTCACGAAAAAAGCTCCTATATGACCTTAGGTCTTGAGGGGACGTAAATTTTATCAGACGGGTCTCCGTGGCCTAGTGGATAAGAGCGCTGACTCTTAGTCATTAGGTCTCTCACCGCCGTAGGTTCGAGCCTCGCTCGGGCCACGTGTGAGACGCCAAGTTCTGCAACGGAAGGTCAGGTGGTTTTTCTCCGGGTACTCCGGTTTTCGCCCACCTCTAATTAACGATCGGCTCGATATGAGTGAAATAATCTTGAAAGGGCCGTAAAACCCAAACCAAAAAAAAAAAAAAAAAAAATATCAGACAGTTTTAACCAAATCTTCATCATTAGGGTGAACTCTTAGACAAGGGCCTGGCACGTTATCTTTGATATTGAAATGATTTTACAAGCATATTCATAAGTGTCTGTAGGAAGTATTTTGTTCGAGAAGAATTAAAGGTTCATTTTCTGTAACGATGTCAATTATGTTTAGGAATCTGCTTATACTGTTGTCGGAGGATAAGTTGAAAGTGGCATCAGCGAATGTTTTTGTTGTTAAGCACTGTCAATGTTGACAAAAGGTAACGGCGCTGATAACGGTACAACCTGTCAAACCTACTGTTGTCGGAGGATAAGTTGACAGTGACGTCAGCGAATGTTTTTGTTATTGAGCATAGTCCACTGATGTCGAAAGGTAAGCAAGCGTCGGTAATATGCAATATAATGCGATTTTGTTGTATACCTGTTAGACATTCAACCTGGCGCAGTGGAAAGACGGCTGACTAATAGCCAGTCAAATATTTTGTACTTTATAGTTGTGGGTTCGAGACTCACTATTGCGTTGTTTTTTCCTTATAAAAAATTACATTATACTTTTTTTTAAATATTGCAATGCCCTTTTCTTCTGCTGAGATCAGTAATTCTGTTTTATGTGCCAAGAAGGAGAAACACGAAACAATGCCACGAAGCTGTTGACGAGCTACGACACGAACTTCTTTCACCGATTTCATTAGATTCATGCAGGATTCCAAAAAATCAAAGTTTAACATTCTCACAAAGCTATAAACGTCTGTCTCGTGTCTCAATGATAATGTTTGCTGATACGATTAAGACTCCATCCAGGTCACAGCTGAAAGCAACCGACGTCAAAAATATTTTCGTCATTTTTGAGCCGGTCAGTTTACATATCCACACTTTCCCAACATAAGCGGATAAGCTGTACAGAAACTGACAATTGCCCAACTTGAATCAGTGGAAGGGGAGAATGACCGTAAGAAAGATGTTAAGATCAATCTCCACGAAAGAATTTTGCCACCACAGGCACATATCTTACCTGCGTCGTCATTATAAAATCAGAAGAAAAAAATAACAACATTAAAATTATAATAAAAAAAATCTTTAACCCAAAAAGAATAGATAAAATATAAATTTCGATTTAAAAGGACCTCAAAGAAAAGACAGAACTCGATAAAAATAAAGAAAAAGCACTGGTAGGAATCGAACAACGAATGGTCATTTCGGATTTTAAACAACCCCATCGCTAACCACTTGAGCCATTTCATCTGGGCTTGTAAAAGGTCTTAATTATTTTCACTTTATAGAGGGGTTATTCGATTTTTAGCGAAAATAACGGTAAAACCCTGTCTCACCTGTTGATGGTGGTATAGTCTAAAACGTCACTTTCAACTTATCTTCCGACTACTGTACCTGTGATGGTTTACTCTTTTACGTCACTGTCAACTTATCTTCCGACAACATGCATTGCTGTAAATAATGTTTTTATTGCACGCATTGCATTAAGGGTAGGCTGGTATACAGATTGACTAGTCTGGGTATTGA
This sequence comes from Lucinisca nassula, assembly GCA_963580285.1. NCBI lineage: Eukaryota > Metazoa > Mollusca > Bivalvia > Lucinida > Lucinidae > Lucinisca > Lucinisca nassula. The sequence goes on along the minus strand of OY757010.1, from coordinate 132,664,583 downwards.
CACCGTCAACGTCGCAAAGTCAGTTCTAACGTTACCAAATGCGTAAGTGATATGAGTTGAGCAATTTTAAGGCAAACATTGTAGACCCGCTCAAAGATAGAATCGTGGTGTGTAGTGGGCGGTAAAAGTCTTTGTGTTTTCAGTTTCTAGCGTTGCTAATTTAATGAATTTGTGAACACATATGTATGACCCTTGTTGCGGAGAAGGGTATGAAACTGAGCTTGGTGCAATGGGGCAGTCTGTTCAATTGCCTCTTGCGTATGCTGATGCAGTGAGCACAGATGCGTATTGTGCTCAGCTATAGTGTGCATGAAATTGAATTCTGTAGTGCTCAGTGAGGGAGCGTAAATTTTGAGTATTCTTGTTTAAAACACTAGATGCTGATATTTTTTTGGCTCAGTCACGCGGAGTTATGTTGCGGGTTTAATTATTGTCGCATGCATGGATTAGCCTGTTTGTCTGGTCAGCGCATGCGCGATAACGGTATATGCATGAACATGTTCAGAGTTCTCTGGGGCATGGATTATAATGTAGTGATTACGTTTTGTGAACCGTATTGTAAATGTTCGTTATTGTTTTTAGACAATTTGTTGCGAGAAGCCGAAAAAGTATAAAAGAGAAATGGTACCTACTCACCTTATAAACTAGAATTCAGGGGTTTGACTACTGACAAGTTGTATCTATGACCTCAGTGGTTAATTGGGACTTGAAGCCCATATACGCGGTCTGTTGAGACTCAACATATGAATCATCAGCGACCACTAGTGAAATAAGGTAAGTCCACCTGAAGTGGAAGTGCATTATTGTTAATAATTTTAAAATGTTTCACATATGACATCTTCCTTGTGATTTGTCCTTCAGGTGGCCGTTCACCTGTCAGAGATCACCCTTGGTCGTCTTGTCAGCATGTGGGTTTGCGGGATGCTGTAACCCTACATGTAACAGAATGCAAAAATTTAACATGATTGCTTGGGTATGCACAAGCTAAGTCTGTTGGGTCCAAAAATCCCTTAGCGACGAGCAAATGGCAACCAGAGCATCAGTATGCAGCGCATTGTTGAAGCGATTTAGGTCAAAGGAAGATGATTTTCTTTCACGTCTGTATTATAAGCCGGAGAATAAAACTCAATTCGCCCGTGGGTAGGGCCGGGGTGTCTGAAGCTAAGGAAGTTCAAAATGCAACCGGTTGAACCCACTGCTGGCAAGGTGATGGCAACTGTATTTTGGGACACACGAGGCATTATCGTGTTGGACTTTCTAGCAAAGAAAAGTAAAATAAAAGGTGCTTATTATCCAAACTGAGAACTGTGATCCGTGAAAAACACCAAGGTAACCTCTCCAAAGGGATTCTGCTACAACAGGACAATGTAAGAGTCCACACTTGCAATGGATGCTTGTGAGCGGAATTGGTACGAGCTAATACTGCACCCTGCCTATTCTCCGGACTTGGCTCCTAGTAACTTTTTGCTATTTCCAAACTTGAAAAAGGATATCCATGCATGTTTTTTTCCAGTCCAAAGAAGAAGTCATGGCTGCAGTTGAGGACAGTTGGGTTGCAGAAAAGGACACTGGCTTATTCAGTTCTGAGCTGATGGCACTAGAACAGCGTTGGTCCAAGTGTATCATTCTAGCTTTTGTAGAGGTCCATTAGGTGAAGCTACATATCAAATATCAAAGACCTGGGCCTTCTGGTTTCGGACAGGTTGAACTAATTTTCCCCTATTTGTTACCATGGCAACAAGAGTTCTGCATGGAATTGAATTTCTTTTGAACAACTTTGAAAGAGGACCTCCAAAAAATCATTTCTGCAAAGTTTGGTTAGAATCTATTCAGGAGTTTAGATGTTGTTTAAAGAAATTATGGATGGAGACAACGTACGGTGAGTGATCACAATAGCTCCACTTTAGCCTTCAGCTCAGGTAACCCCCATAGCCCTCAGCTAACAAGAGCTCCACAACCATGGCAATGAGTAAGATGGAGCATATATATACTGTCTGTTGTACAAGTTTGGGTTTGTGGAATGTAACCAAGGAACAAAATGAGCTCCATATATTCTTACCTGGCACCCTCAACGGCTCAAACTATGTCTCCAACAAATTTTCATGGTCAGTAATATTTGGTGGACCATAACCTCAAAATAATATGGGCATAACTCTGGCAATAAGTGTTGGACTGTAACCTTGAAATAATATGTGCTGCTCCACATCATAGTCTAACTATATGTAAAGTTTCAGCTTCATCAGATGTAAAATGAAGGAGGCGTTATCCAGAAACAAAATTTGATTAGAAAAATCTGTGAAAGGGGAATAATATTTGGCAGACTGTAACCTCAAAATAATATGCGCTGTTCCAAATCATGCTCTTACTGTATGTAAAGTTTCAGCCTCATCAGATGTAAACTGTAGAAGGAGCTATCCAGAAACTGAATGTTTAGAAAAATCTGTGAAAGGGGTATAGTTCTATATTTGCCGGACAGTAACCTCAAAATAATATGCACTGTTCCGATCATGGTTTTACTGTATATAATGTTTCAGCATCATCGGATGTAAAATGTAGGAGTTATCCGGAAACAAAATGTTTACAGAATTTTTCAAAGGCCTTAACTCTATTATTATTTGGTGAACGGTAACCTCCAAACAATATGTGCTGGCCCACATCATGGTCTAACTATATATGAAGTTTCAGTTTAATCGGATGTAAAATGTAGGAAAGTCATCCGGAAACGAAAATTTACAAAAAAATTCAAAGGGGCATAACTCTGTTATTATTCAGAGGACCGTAACCTCGAAACAATAGGCACTGTCCCACAATATGGTCTAACTATGTATGAAGTTTCAGCTTGATCGGATGAAAACTGTAGGAGGACTGGTTTACAGAGGTTTCGCCACCCAACAAGTTCGCCATCGGAGGTTTCGCCACCAAGAGGTTTCGCCACCAGGAGGTTTCGCCCCACGGGAGGTTTCGCCACTCAGAGTTTTCGCCACCGAAAATGGATATTTGAGTCGAAATAACAAACTATGCCTTAACTTATTTATTATTATAACCAGTGTAACGTTACGTTGCTTACATCGATATTGAGGACATTTTCAACGAAAGACAACGAAAAAATGAAATCAAACTAAAAGAAACCCGTTTTCAAGTATTAGCCAAGCATGTTAATTAAAATAAAGCTAACTTTTTGCAGCAATATATCTATACAAATACAGAAAAAAAACTCTCACAATGTTTAGCACTCTAAGAAAGGACATCGATTTTTGATCAAAAAATGACTACTTTAGGCATTGGTATCAAGGGCAAAAATGATAACGAGTAATATAATAAAGTAGTATTTTGAAATGTATGGACTATGCCATTAAAAATTCAGATAGAAGCGTCTTAGAAATGTTTAAAACTATAAACAGCCTTTATTTATTTCTTTTTATTAAACCCTGCACAAAATCAAATAGTTATAAGAAAAATTTATAAAAAGTGGCGAACCCTCCAAAAGCAAAAATCGGAAAAGTGGCGAACCCTCTCACGGAGGTGGCGAAACCTCTGGTGGCGAACATGCAAAGTGGCGAAACCTCTGACATCCGGAGGACTTATCCGGAAACAAAAAGTTTACCCCCAAAAAAATTAAAAAAAAAAAAATCAAAGGGGTATAAATCTATTATTATTTGGTTGACCATAACCTCGAAACAATATGCGCTGCCCCACATCATGGTCTAACTATGTATGAAGTTTCAGCTTGATCGAATGTAAACTGTAGGAGTAGTTATCCGGATACAAAAAGTTTAAAAAATATTTCAAAGGGGCATAACATAATATTTGTTGGACTGTAACCTTGAAACAATATGGGCTGCCCCACATCATGGTCTAACTATGTATTAAGTTTCAGCTTGATGGGATGTAAACTGTAGGAGGAGTTATCCAGAAACGAAAAGTTTACAGATAGATGGAAAGACAGATGGACGGTCGCCATTTTTTAAAACAGGCATATAAAAAGGAATATGGATGCTTAGTTGTGCTCTTTAGAGATTTTGACTGACAGGGTGTTATGTCCTGCGGGCATCCTCCCTTTTTTTCGAGAAAAATCGGATTAACGAGAAAACAGGCAGTCAGAAAAATTGTCTCTCTTGTAGCTGGCATTTAATTTTAAGCTGTATCCATTCATGATTTTAGTTTGTTTGGTTTGAGGTTTAAGTCCCAATCAACACTGTATAGGTCATTTTAACCCGACATTGAAATGAAATGACATCTCAAGCCCTGTCACCCAATGAAACCAATAGGGTTTATAAGCATGGACGGTCCGACCCGCACCCCTTTGCCTGGGCAGGTCACTGATGAGGCTTTATTAGCCGAAACTACGTAGTATGACCCATCTTCTTTCTTATGAATGTTTTCATTGCTCTTAAAGGAACTCATTTTTGATTTTAATTTGCCTTCACTGCAGCTGGTGTTGTGCCGTTCGGCGGCCGTAAAACGTCTCCCCGTACATCAACCATAGTGCAGTTTATATTTTACTTTTGGTCCTTTGAGATCAGCGTGAATATTCTGAGAAATCGGAAATAAATTATTGGTTTAGACTCATATTCTAGACAGGTTTTTAATTATTTGGACCCCATTTTGATTTATATCAGTCTTTGAATCGACTGCCTATTCGAAATTCGCAAAATTGCAGAATGTTTCCTCTGGTTTTATTTGCCGGATCATTTCAGGGTCACTGATGAGGCTTTATTAGCCGAAACTACGTAGTATGACCCATCTTCTTTCTTATGAATGTTTTCATTGCTCTTAAAGGAACTCATTTTTGATTTTAATTTGCCTTCACTGCAGCTGATGTTGTGCCGTGTGGCGGCCGTAAAACGTCTCCCCGTACATCAACCATAGTGCAGTTTATATTTTACTTTTGGTCCTTTGAGATCAGCGTGAATATTCTGAGAAATCGGAAATAAATTATTGGTTTAGACTCATATTCTAGACAGGTTTTCAATTATTTGGACCCCATTTTGATTTATATCAGTCTTTGAATCGACTACCTATTCGAAATTCGTAAAATTGCAGTATGTTTCCTCTGGCTTTATTTGCCGGATCATTACAGGGTCACTGATGAGGCTTTATTAGCCGAAACTACGTAGTATGACCCATCTTCTTTCTTATGAATGTTTTCATTGCTCTTAAAGGAACTCATTTTTGATTTTAATTTGCCTTCACTGCAGCTGGTGTTGTGCCGTGTGGCGGCCGTAAAACGTCTCCCCGTACATCAACCATAGTGCAGTTTATATTTTACTTTTGGTCCTTTGAGATCAGCGTGAATATTCTGAGAAATCGGAAATAAATCATTGGTTTAGACTCATATTCTAGACAGGTTTTTAATTATTTGGACCCCATTTTGATTTATATCAATCTTTGAATCGACTGCCTATTCGAAATTCGCAAAATTGCAGTATGTTTCCTCTGGCTTTATTTGCCGGATCATTACAGGGTCACTGATGAGGCTTTATTAGCCGAAACTACGTAGTATGACCCATCTTCTTTCTTATGAATGTTTTCATTGCTCTTAAAGGAACTCATTTTTGATTTTAATTTGCCTTCACTGCAGCTGGTGTTGTGCCGTGTGGCGGCCGTAAAACGTCTCCCCGTACATCAACCATAGTGCAGTTTATATTTTACTTTTGGTCCTTTGAGATCAGCGTGAATATTCTGAGAAATCGGAAATAAATTATTGGTTTAGACTCATATTCTAGACAGGTTTTTAATTATTTGGACTCCATTTTGATTTATATCAGTCTTTGAATCGACTGCCTATTCGAAATTCGCAAAATTGCAGTATGTTTCCTCTGGCTTTATTTGCCGGATCATTACAGGGTCACTGATGAGGCTTTATTAGCCGAAACTACGGAGTATGACCCATCTTCTTTCTTATGAATGTTTTCATTGCTCTTAAAGGAACTCATTTTTGATTTTAATTTGCCTTCACTGCAGCTGGTGTTGTGCCGTGTGGCGGCCATAAAACGTCTCCCCGTACATCAACCATAGTGCAGTTTATATTTTACTTTTGGTCCTTTGAGATCAGCGTGAATATTCTGAGAAATCGGAAATAAATTATTGGTTTAGACTCATATTCTAGACAGGTTTTTAATTATTTGGACCCCATTTTGATTTATATCAGTCTTTGAATCGACTGCCTATTCGAAATTCGCAAAATTGCAGTATGTTTCCTCTGGCTTTATTTGCCGGATAATTACAGGGTCACTGATGAGGCTATATTTGCTGAAACGACGTAGTATGACCCATCTTCTTTCTTATGAATGTTTTCATTGCTCTTAAAGAAACTCATTTTTGATTTTAATTAAATTCTCTAAGAAGTTTACCAGTACTTGTGTGACGGGTCAGAATCAGCTCTGTATGGAAGCATCATGCATCCTATCTATTTCTTTAGGCCCTGATAGGGGGGTGGGGGGGGGGGGCATATCCATTCATGAAATAAAATATCTGGGCACAGTTGTTCAAAACTAATGACTCTGTCTGGCATGACCATAGCTGTTTACTGGGCAATAAAAAAAACAAAAGAAATTTCAGGCAATCTTAGACGCCAGCATGAAGGGGAAATGGCTTCACCTGGCAGATGTTTCCAACATTTTTGAAAGGGAGACAATTTCTCGGACTTCCTGTTTGCTTTTCTATAAGCCCGGGCCCGCGTCTCAGAAAAAGAAAATTCTTTCCTTTAAGAGTAGACCCCTTTTGTGATGGGAGACAAAATACTTTAGCAGGAGTTGCCTCCCCTGAAGTGAGTGAGTGGTTGTTTGAGTTTTATGTCCCATCAACAGCTATACAGTCATACAGAGACGGGATCTCCGTTTTAAGACTCATCCGAAACTCTGCAAAAAGCCCGGGGTCGATCCTGCGACCCCTGGTTTACAAGGCGAGTAGCTTACTTCTACACCACGGAGGCTTCTACCTCCCCTGAAGGTGTATCCACTCCCCTTAAGGAACACCTGGCAGGCTTTTCCGCCATTTTTCAAAGGGAGACAACTTTCGGAACTTCCTGGCCGCTTTTCTACATGCCCTGTCCCAAGGGAAAAGAGTTCTACTCTTAAAGGAATGAATTTGCTCCTCAGGAGCAAATTCTTTCCTTTAAGACTTGACCCCTTTTGACATGGGACACATTAATACTTTTGCAAGAGTTGCCTTCCCTGAAGGTGGTCCCATTCCCCTTAAGTGAAAAAATTTCAGATCTTGAAACAGCAGAAAGAGAACAATGGCTGTAGAAACTAGAGGCAAACTTCAATGGCTTGAAAAGTTTTGAAATCATGAAAATTAGTTCGAGGTTGGGTAGCGGGTTAACCCTTGGCAAACAGTGCAGGCAAAAATTCAGACCCCGCAGAAGGCAGCATCTGATCAGTACCTGCACTATTTGCTAACAGAGTTTTCCATCAAAAATAGAATAAAAATTGAAAAAAAAGTTCTAACACCCCTTATATGACAAATGGACTTGTCCAACATATAGCAATGGGAAAGTCTACCAGCATACAGCGAGTTAATGATGGCATCATGTCAGGAGACACAGCCAAGATAATTTAGAAAGCTTTCAGATCCTCTATAAACCTAAGTATTAGTATGTTGTGTGTACTCGTTAGAATCACATCATTCAGGCAATTAGAATGAGTGCACACAACAAACATTTCCAAGATGAGTAAAATAAGAAAAATCTTGCTAAATTATCCTTAATTAATACATTGATATTCGGAGTCATGTAATAATTTTCCTAGGGACTCAAGAACTAGTTTGGACTAGGGTTGGCAGAGGATCTATAGCCCCACTGCAGCACTATTAGAGGAGAAAGACCCATAGTATCGAAATACTTTTGAATTCATGCTTGGTTCTTTTCCAGCTACATCACTGTAGGACATGGTAACATGACACAACTCAATGAGTTGTGGGCCCTTTAGCCCTCTGTTGGGCCATTACATCTTCCAAGTGTGGTATAAATTTCATTGAGGTAGGACCACAAACATAGAAGCTATTGAACAAAATGTATTTTAATTTTTTGAAAACCTACCAAGGGACATAACTCCAAGAGTTATGGACTCTTGGCCCCTATTCTGGTATACACCATACAGCTAGTCATTATCTCTGTTTATACAAACTTTCAGCTTTCTTGAATATTCTGAGAAATCAGAAATAAATTATTGGTTAAGACTCATATTCTAGACAGGTTTTTAATTATTTGGACCCAATTTTGATTTATACCAATCGTTGTATCGACTGCCTATTCGAAATTCGCAAAATTGCAGTATGTTTCCTCTGGGTTTCTTTGCCGGATCATTACAGGGTCACTGATGAGGCTTTATTAGCCGAAACTACGTAGTATGACCCTTCTTTCTTATGAATGTTTTCATTGCTCTTAAAGGAACTCATTTTTGATTTTTATTTGCCTTCACTGCAGCTGGTGTTGTGCCGTGTGGCGGCGGTAAAACGTCTCCCCGTACATCAACCATAGTGCAGTTTATATTTTACTTTTGGTCCTTTGAGATCAGCGTGAATATTCTGAGAAATCAGAAATAAATTATTGGTTTAGACTCATATTCTAGACAGGTTTTTAATTATTTGGACCCAATTTTGATTTATATCAATCGTTGTATCGACTGTCTATTCGAAATTCGCAAAATTGCAGTATGTTTCCTCTGGTTTTCTTTGCCGGATCATTACAGGGTCACTGATGAGGCTTTATTAGCCGAAACTACGTAGTATGACCCATCTTCTTTCTTATGAATGTTTTCATTGCTCTTAAAGGAACTCATTTTTGATTTTTATTTGTAGTTCCTGAGAAATCTGATACAAAATTTTAGAGAATGGCAAGCTTTGAAAACCTATCAAGGGACATAACTCATAGAGTTATGGACCCTTGACCCCTATTCTGGTACACACAATACATCCAGTGATTGTCCACTTTCTAGCTTTCATAGTTCCTGAGGAATCTGTTACAAAAATTTCCATGAATACCTACTGAGGGACATAACTCCAAGTGTCATGTTCCCTTGGTCACTATTCTGCTATCACACTTACCTTACCTTAGACCAAGTGTAGTGTAAGTTTCAATGAAGTAGGACCACAAACATAGATGTTAAGCAAAATGCATTTTGAAATTTGAAAACCCATCAAGGGACATAGTTATTGGCCCTTGGTCACTTGCCTTACCTTAGAGACCAAGTGTTGAAGTAGGACCTCAAACATAAAAGTTATTAAGCAAAACACATTTTAATTTTGCAGTCACGGAATGATGGAATCACAGAATCACAGTCACGGAATCACGGGAGGCCATGGCAAATCTAGTATAGCCCCACTTTTTCAAAGCGAAATTTTCAAGAAAAAAATGAGAACCTACCAAGGGGCATAACTCTAAAGTATTAAATGCCCTTGGTCACTATTCTGCTATTACACCTTTCTAACCTTAGAGACCAAGGGTAGTATAAGTTTCATTGAAGTAGGACCACAAACATGAAAGTTATTAAGCAAAATATATTTAATTTTGCAGTCACAGAATCATGGGAGTCATGGAAGGACAGGGCAAACCAGAATAGCCCGCGGGGCTATAATCACCCATAGTAAACGAGCCATCAGCTTTGAATCATTGAAGTTTCACTGAATTTCAATCCAGAATCTCTACAAAATCTATGTGGGCAGGCTGTGGTTCTAGGTCACGACTCCTGGATTTCGGGTCAGATATGCAGCTGACTATATGAGTATTAACCTTTAAGATGTCAATCACAACAGTTGTCGTCTATTTTATTGTCTGGTGGTTAATTTAAAAGTCTTTGTTGAAAAAGTGTGGACCCAGTTCAGACTGCTTCTCTAGGAGCAGTCTGATCTGGGCCACCACTGTTTGGCTGTATGCAAAAATATGTTTTTTAAATGTTTGCAAGACATTTCAGCAGAGAAAATAAACAAACAAGATTTTTAGATTCAATTTTTCTTGGCATCTTAAGGAGCACAGTGTATATGCATTCACGATCATGTTTGAATAGTTTCCTTCCACTAGAATACTGTCATTTTTTTGTGGTGAGTTCTTTTCAACTGGTGATTTTCCATTGTCTTTTCAGAGGTTTTTAATCTTTCAAGGTAACTTTCCATTGACTTGATTTTATCTCGTACTTGATCAGCGACTTTCTTGTCTCTAAAATGAGAAAGAAAACCATTACGAAAACATGCCTATACAAATACATTGTAAAATTTACCACCGAAAAAAGGAAAATTTAAAGATGAAAAATAGCCATCGGAAGAGATGGCAAATCCCCCAACCAAAAGCCAATATGGCCTTCAGAAGATTGTTCACCAATAGAAAGTGCACCAGAATTAAACCAGCAATATATCACAAAAGTATTGCAGTTATGGCCATCACAAGATTATACTTCAGGAGAGATAACTAAAAAATCAGGGTACTCAGAACTGTGGTTCTTGCGCATGACATGCTTGCTTAAGCTCATGCATTTCTGTACAAAGTACCATTAATGTCTCAAAGGGTGTTGGAGATCACAAACTGGTCATACTGTTATATTGGAAGGGTAGATAACTCAAATATTTATCATAGCACCCAGAATTGTGGTTCTTAGGCATGAAGCGCTGTCTCAACCTTGTATACAATTGTGCCAAGTACCATCAATATATCTCAAAGGGTATTGGAGTTATGGCCATCCAAAGGTTATATTGTCAGGGGAGATAATTAAAAAACCAGGGCACCCAGAGTTGTGGTTCTTGCACGTGACACACCTGCTTAACCTCATGTACCAAGTACCATCAATATATCTCAAAGAGTATTGGAGATGTGGCCATCACAAGGTAGTGATTCTATATTATTGGAAGGGGAGATAACTCAAAAACCATGGCACCCAGAGTTGTGGTTCTTGTACATGACACGCTGTCTCGGCCTTGTGAACAACTGTGCCAGTTATCATCAATATATCTTAAAGGGTATCTGAGTTATGGCCATCACATGGTAGTCACTCTATTTTATTGGAAGGGGGGATAACTCAAAAACCATGGCAGCCAGAGTTGTGGTTCTTGTGTATGACACACCGTCTTGGCCTTGTGAACAACTGTGCCAGGTATCATCAATATATCTTAAGGGTATTGGAGATATGGCCATCACAAGGTAATCACTCTATTTTATTGGAAGGGGAGATAACTCAAAAACCATGGCAGCCAGAGTTGTGGTTCTTGTGCATGAAACGCTGTCTCAGCCTTGTGAACAACTGTGCCAGGTACCATCAATATAGCTCAAAGGGTATTGGAGTTATGGCCATCACAAAGCAGTCATTCTATTTTATTAAAAGGGGAGATAACTAAAAAAGTATGGCATCCAGAGTTCTGGTTCTTGCGCATGACACGCCGTCTCAGCCTTGTGAACAATTGTGCCAAGAACTATCAATGAATCTCAAAGGGTATAGGAGTTATGGCCATCACAAGGTTGTGTCTACGGACGGACGGACGCCAGGCTGATCGCTATACCCCCGGACCTAATCGGTCGGGGGATAAAAATTGTAATAGTTTTCTTATTTCTGCTCAAAATAGTGATTGTTGGTACTCGTTAGAACCGCCTTATCCGAACCGAGTACCCACAATTTAAATTTAGAGCAGAAATAAGGAAAATAAGGTTTACCCCTGTAATCCCCAGTTTTACTATAAACAAGAGGGCCATGATGGCCCTGGATCGCTCACCTGATCCATAGTGTAACAAGTGGGCCCCAGGGAGGGCCATTATTGGCCCAAGGGCTTTAATGTGTATAATGTTGAGGGAGGTCTTAAAGGTGAAGCTTCATACCAAACAAAAACAAAGGCTATAATTTGTACAATCTTGGCAAAGGTCCACTAGATGAAGCTACACACCAAATATCAAAGACCTGGGCCTTGCGGTTTCAGAGAAGAAGATTTTTATAAAGATATTCCCTACATAAGCCTATGCACCAGGGCTATATAAGTCTATGTAAAACCAAAGGGCCCCTGGGTGGGGGTCATTTGTGGCCCCAGGGCTATAATTTGAACAATCTTGGTAGAGGTCTACTAGATGAAGCTCAATACCAAATATCAAAGACCTGGGCCTTGCAGTTTCAGAGAAGATTTTTTAAAAATTTCCCTTTATAAGTCTATGTAAAACCAAAGGGTCTCTAAGCGACGACGTTTTTGGCCCCAGGGCTATAATTTGAACAATCTTGGTAGAGATCCACTAGATGACGCTTCATACCAAATATCAAAGACCTGGGCCTTCTGGTTTCAGACGAGAAGATTTTTAAAGTTTTTCCCTATATAAGCCTATATAAAACCAGTGGGACCTGGTGCGGGGGGCATTTTTTGGCCCCAGGGCTATAATTTGAACAATCTTGGTAGCGGTCCACTTGACGAAGCTACTTACCAAATATCAAAGACATGGGCCTTCTGGTTTCAGACAAGAAGATTTTTAAAGGTTTTCCAAATATAAGCCTATGTAAAACCAGTGGGCCCCGGGGCGGGCCGGTTTTGGGCCCAGGACTATAATTTGAACAATCTTGGTAGAGGTCCACTAGATGAAGCTTCATACCAAATATCAAAGAGCTGGGCCTTCTGGTTTCAGACAAGAAGAATTTTAAAGGTTTTCCCTATATAAGCCTACGTAAAACCAGTGGGCCCCGGGGCGGGGCTGTTTTTGGCACCAGGGCTATAATCTGAACAATTCTTGGTAGCGGTCCACTAGATGAAGCTACATACCAAATATCAAAGACCTGGGCCTTCTGGTTTCAGACAAGAAGATTTTTAAAGGTTTTCCCAATATAAGCCTATGTAAAACCAGTGGGCCCCGGGGCGGGGCCGTTTTTGGCCCCAGGGCTATTAACCCATCCACTGGTTAAGCAGGAGAAGCTCTGGTGGCCATTTTGTTCACCCAAGCTGAACAGTATGAGCAATTTTGGTAGAGGGACACCAAACGAACATTCCTGTGAAATAATTTCAAAATCCATCCACTGGTTAAGGAGAAGAAATGGTTTAAAGGTTTTTCTATTTTTAGCTCTGGTGGCCATTTTGTTCACCCGAGCAGAACGGTACAAGCAATTTTGGTAGAGATTCACCAAAGGAACATTCCTGTGAAATAATTTCAAAATCCATCCACTGGTTAAGGAGAAGAAGTCGTTTAAAGGTTTTTTCTATTTTTAGCTCTGGCGGCCATTTTGTTCACCCGAGCGTAACGGTTTGAGCAATTTTGGTAGAAGGTCACCCAAGGAACATTCCAGAGAAATAATTTCAAAATCCATCCACTGGTTAAGGAGACGAAAACGTTTTAAGGTTTTTCTATTTTTAGCTCTGGCGGCCATTTTGTTCACCCAAGCAGAACAGTTTGAGCAATTTTGGTAGAGGGTCACCCAAGGAACATTCCAGTGAAATAATTTCAAAATCCATCCACTGGTTGAGGAGAAAAAGTTGTTTAAAGGTTTTTCTATTTTTAGCTCCGGCGGCCATCTTGTTCACCCGAGCGGAACGGTTTGAGCAATTTTGGTAAAGGGTCACCCAAGGAACATTCCAGAGAAATAATTTCAAAATCCATCCACTGGTTAAGGAGAAAAAGTTGTTTAAAGGTTTATCTATTTTTAGCTCCGGCGGCCATCTTGTTCACCCGAGCAGAACGGTTTGAGCAATTTTGGTAGAGGGTCACCCAACGAACATTCCTGTGAAGTTATATCAAAATCCATCCACTAGTTAAGGAGAAGAAGTGGTTTAAAGGTTTTTCTATTTTTAGCTCTGGCGGCCATCTTGTTCACCAGAGCGGAATGGTTTGAGCAATTTTGGTAGAGGGTCACCCAAGAAACATTCCTGTGAAGTAATTTCGAAATCCATCCACTGGTTAAGGAGAATAAGTCCTTTAAAGGTTTTTCTATTTTTAGCTCTGGCAGCCATTTTGTTCACCCGAGCGGAACGGTTTGAGCAATTTTAGTAGAGGGGCACCAAAGGAACATTCCTGTAAAATAATTTCAAAATCCATCCACTGGTTAAGGAGAAGAAGTCTTTTAAAGGTTTTTCTATTTTTAGCTCCTGCGGCCATTTTGTTCATCCGAGCGGAACGGTTTGAGCAATTTTGGTAGAAGGTCATCCAAGGAACATTCCTGTGGAATAATTTCAAAATCCATCCACTGGTTCAGCAGGAGAAGTCGTTTAAAGGTTTTTCTATTTTTAGCTCTGGCGGCCATCTTGTTCACCTGAGCAGAACGGTTTGAGCAATTTTGGTAGAGGGTCACCCAAGGAACATTCCTGTGCAATAATTTCAAAATCCATCCACTGGTTAAGGAGAAGAAGTCCTTTCAAGGTTTTCCTATTTTTAGCTTTGGCGGCCATTTTGTTCACCCGAGCGGAACGGTTTGAGCAATTTTGGTAGAAGGTCATCCAAGGAACATTCCTGTGAAATAATTTCAAAATCCATCCACTGGTTAAGCAGGAGAAGTCGATTAAAGGTTTTTCTATTTTTAGCTCTGGCGGCCATCTTGTTCACCCGAGCGGAACAGTTTGAGCAATTTTGGTAGAGGATCACCCAAGGAGCATTCCTGTGAAATTAGATCAAAATCTGTCCAGCAGTTTTGGAGAAGAAGTTGTTTGAAGCAAAAGTTGACGACGGACGGACGCACACACGGACGTCGGACAAAGACCGATCACAAAAGCTCACCTTGAGCACTTTGTGCTCAGGTGAGCTAAAAAGTGGGGTTCAAGGGTGTAAAAATTAAATAGGTATGTTTTCGTGATGATAGAAGAGGGTTGCTTATTTAATGATAATCATTGCTGAAATTCAGGGCCTTGTTGTATAAAGCTAAAGAAGTTCTTTAAATTACAGTTAATACAGTTAACCCTCTTTATACCGACATTCGATACAATGATAAAAGTTGTTATAACAACAATTTCAATGGAACGAATCCTTAGATGTAACTCGTTTTTGTTGTTTTCCAGTTTCCCTGTGTCGCGGGTCATCAGCTGGTGGGGTCCCAGGGAACGAATCCATGGGAATGAATCCATGCTGGCCCTACCCCATCGCCGTTCGGTGGTACCCCTATTCCCTGTTGCAGGTGAATAGGGAGACCATCGCTCGGCTCCAGCCCTAGATGTAACTCAACATGTGACAGAGTAATACAGATATTCAAGAATAGTGTAATTATATACATGTAATACTCCAAGAAACAAACGTTGTGGACATTTACAAAATTTGTTTCTTTGAGTAATTAAGGGGAAAAAACGTTATTACCTATCATACAACTCCATACTGGGGTTCCTAGTAGTGGCAAATTTGTTATTGGGGAAAACTGTTAGGGAACAAATACTGTAGATATAGTGAGGCTCATCTGTAGTTCATTCAGTATTTTACTGGAAACAAAATGTAAGTAGTAGCTCTTTTTTTTTTCAGCAAAATACCACTCCATCAGATATGGCACTAGGTATAACAGTTAACCTTTAAACTGTTACATAAAATCCTAGAGCAGAATTTCGGGCCCATTGGAGTCTAACTGTTGGTTTTCTTTTGCTCCAGCATTTCAGTGGTTCTTGCTGTCGAGTCCTCACCATTGTTTCATCTCTGTGGTTGTTTGATTTTTGTGTTCTCGGAGATGTTGCACTGATGAGCTAGGAAGCCTTCATGCAGACTGAACAAATTATTTGTCTAAATCGCGACGGAAGTAAGGGTGAGGACTGCAGCTGCATAAAGTCGATTTAAGCCCCCAAGTGGAATTCGTTCCACTGACCGTTCTAAGGCGGTTCTTCTGTTGCAGTTTAGTTTTGTTATGGTTTGTCTTTTGAGTCTGTGTATCGCTTATATTATTTTTTGGGGGTTAGCCAATTGGCCATTTTGTGGGAAAGTAACTGTCCTTTTGGCTTTTTGCTATTGATGTTTCCATTAGGGTCTAGTTATTTCATGTTTGTGTTTCTTTACCTTTGGTGTCACTGATGGGAGCTGTGGTTTAATGATCATTGCCTTCACTTCTATTATTACTTCTATTTTTTAAATCTGACTTTTTAAAATATTTTTCATAGTAACTAAGGCTTGACATTACATGTGAATTGACGATTCACTTGTAATGTCAAGCCTTTTTGCCATTGAGAAATAAGGAAAAAAAAACACTTTGAAAATGTGTCTGCTACTTTTGATAAGCAGTCAAATAGGTAACATTTTGACAATTTAAACAACTGGGGAAACCAGACTACTTCACAGCTCAATTTCAACAGTCATGAATTTAGCCAATCATTGTACCGCATCTACCGTTACTTAAAAGCTATTGGATAAGAGGATGGACAGCTGGAGATCAACTGTCTCTGGAGAACTTATCCTGTTTATCTAGTCCCAGCCAGCCTTTAACCCATAATATGCCAATCACAACGTTTGTTGTCTGCTTTGACGTCTGCTGGTAATTTAAACAGTCATTTTTTGCAAACACTGTGGACCCAGATCAGACTGCTCCTGAAGGAGCAGTCTGATCTGGGGCCACACTGTTTGTCTGTATGCAAAAATATTTTTAAAAAGTTTGCAAGAAGATTCTGCAGACGACATAAGCAGACGACATTTTCAGATGTAGTTTTTCTCAACGTCTTAATGGTTCACCTGTAAACAAGTGACAGATAATTTCAGGACAAACAACAACTTGAATCTGGGTCTACAGATGTAATGCTGATCTGTGTTATCAGCAGCTTCACTCAAAGCCATGCTTTCTTATGGCATTGCTCATACAGATTGCATATAAAAATAGTCATCTGGTCATTTTCCTATCAAAAACTAGAGCTGTCAGTGAAATGACTAGGGCCCCGGCAGCGCTATCAGAGGAGTAGGAAAATGTTGAAAATTTGTGGACGGACAGACGGACAGATGCACAGACAGACAGACAGACAGACGACAGACAGAGTGATTACTATAGGGCACCCACACTTTCAGTGCAGGGCCCTAATTATATATTTTTCTTTAGTAACAATGTTCTAGTGTTTGCTTTTGAACTTGACCCGCAAGATGCCAATCACAACAATTGTCATCTGCTTTGTTGTCTGCTGGTTTCTTTAAAAGTCCCCTATGCAAACAGTGTGGACCCAAATCAGACTTGGTCAGTGTCCACACTGTTTGCCTGTATGCAAAAATATGTTTGAAAAATTGTTAGAGGACGCAGCAGACGACATAAACTGACGACATTTCAATCCTGTCTTTCCTGGCATCTTAAGGGGAATGGAAACATCTGGCAGATTTTTCCGTAAGGGGAATGGAAACACCTGGCAGATTTTTCCGCCATTTTTCAAAGGGAGACAAACTTACTAGACTTCCCGGGTCGCTTTTCTATAAGCTCTATCCCAAGGAAAAAGAGGTCTACTCTTAAAGGAAAGAATTTGCTCCTTAGGAGCAAATTCTTTTCAAGAGTTGACCCCTATTGACATGGGAGACAAAAATACTTTTGCAGGAGTTGCCTCCCCTGAAGGTGGTCCCATTCCCCTTAAGAGTTAAGAAGGCCTCCACCCATAGGGGCTTAAAGAAATATATGGGCTGCATGATGCTTCCACGCAGAGCTGAATCCAGCCCGCACACTAGTACTGGTAAACCGCTTAGAGAATCTAGGCCTGTCCAGGAACCGCAGTGCGAGGCGGACTGTCCATGCTAATAAACCCTATTGGTTTCATTTGGCGACAGGGCTTGAGATGTCATTTCATCTCAATGTCGGGTAAAATGCCCACAAAAATGGAAGCAACGTCTCCAAAATGACCTTTACAATGTTGACGGGGACGTTAAACCTCAAATCAATCAATCAATTAAGAGTTAAGAATAATATTTTAACTTTTGTCCTGCTGTAGTAGAATATGCCATAATCTAGCTTGTAACCAATGTTGATCAAGATCATATGGCTTCTGAAAAAGCCATCTGTTCAGCTCAATAATTTTCGCCCCCACCCATCGGGGCTTGAAGAAATAGATGGGCTGCATGATGCTTCCACGTAGAGCTGAAACCGACCACACACGAGTACTGGTAAACGGCTTAGGGGATCAAGGCCTGCCCAGGAAAAGCGGTGCGAGTCGGACCGTCCATGCTTAGAAACCCTATTTGTTTCATTGGGCAACAGGGCTTGAGGTGTCATTTTAATTCAGTGTCAGGTAAAAGTCTCACAAAATTGGAAGCAACGTCTCCAAAATGACCAAAATGACCTATACAATACTGACAGGGGATGTTAAACCTCAAATCAAATTAAATCAGCTCAATACTGTTTTGTTATGTAGTTTGTGAATTTGTGGGTATAAATTACAGTCGGTAATCTGATTGGTCGATAGTCAGAAATGGGAAGGGAAAAATATTCAGCAAGTCAAAAGTAAAACACAGTCTGAGTAACTAATTATACACACCTATTCTCATTTCTAGACAACGACTGTTTTAACCTCACCAATTCTTTCTCAACTGACTTCATTTCTTCATTTGTCTTCAAAAGCTGAAATATACAACTGAAATATACAACTGGAATTTACAACTGAAATATACAAACAATGCACCAGTCTACCATGCTCATTCTCCGCTCCATTACAAGAACACGCCTATACAAATGCATTGCTTCAATGCTGAAAAAAAAATGAAAATTTTACAGTGAAAAATTGTGTAATTTTTCTTATTTATGCTCAAAATATAGATTGTGGTACTCGTTTGTACCGCCTCGATGATTTCTTTTTTTAGCTCTGGTGGCCATCTTGTTCACCCGAGCAGAACAGTTTGAGCAATTTTGATAGAGGGTCACCCAAAGAACATTCCTGTGAAATAATTTCAAAATCCATCCACTGGTTAAGGAGAAGAAGTCGTTTAAAGGTTTTTCTATTTTGAGCTCTGGCAGTCACCTTGTTCACCCGAGTAGTACAATCTGAGCAATTTTGGTGGAGGGTCACCCAAGGAACATACCTGTGATATATTTTCAAAATCCATCCATTCGTTAAGGAGAAGAAGTTGTTTGAAGGGTTTTTCTATTTTTAGCTCTGACAGCCATCTTGTTCACCCGAGCGGAATGGTTTGAGCAATTTTGGTAGAGAGTCACCCAAGGAATATTCCTGTGAAGTAATTTCAAAATCCATCCACTGATTAAGGAGAAGAAGTAGTTTAAGGGTTTTTCTATTTTTAGCTCTGGCGGCCATCTTGTTCACCGGAGCGGAATGGTTTGACAATTTTGGTAGAGGGTCAGCCAAGGGCCATTCCTGTGAAATAATTTCAAAATCCATCCACTGGTTAAGGAGAAGAAGTCGTTTAAAAGTTTTTCTATTTTTAACTTAGGTGGCCATCTTGTTCACCCGAGCAGAATGGTTCAAGCAATTTTGGTAGAGGGTCACCGAGGAAAATTTCTGTGAAATTATTTCAAAATCTGTCCAGCAGTTTTGGAGAAGAAGTTGTTTAAAACAAAAGTTGACGACGGACGCAAGGACGACAGACAAAGACCATCACAAAAGCTCACCTTGAGCACTTCGTGCTCAGAAGTGCTCAGGTTAGCTAAAAACTGAAAACACAATCCGAAAAATGCCGACCAGACATGCCAACTTGTACCTTTTCTTGTGCACATATTCATGTAAGATCAATGTAGACTATTGCTCCTCTTCTGCATAAAAAATACACCTATTCAAATACACTGTAAATTTTACGGGCACAAAAAAAGACAATTTTCAGATGAAAAATTGTGTTGTTTTTCCTATTCCTGCTCAAAACATAGATTGCGGGAACTCGTTAGAAAGGCCTCGGCGAGGAGGTTCCAACAAGTACCCACAATCTGTGTTTTCGAGCAGAAATAAGAACAAGAGGCCCATGGGCCACTATGCTCACCAGAGCTCAGGTAGGCACTGCCCATCCTGCCCAATGGCAGCCATGTATTTTAACATGATATCATTTTAATCTACCAAATGAACCCTCATGTCCAAATGAGCACCCATGTGGACTCAGCATCTGAAAAGTTAGGCCTTTTATGAAGTAGAGGGGGTGGGGCATGGACCCAATGGAGCCCTGGTTGGTATCACTAAATGCGTCTTATCATAAGAAACAAAAATATATATGGTTTAGCAGTGGGGATCTGTAAGGTCTCTTAAACAGTGAAGGGGTTGGGGCATGCCCTGTTGATCCCAGGAAAGCCCAAACTGTTGTCCCTAAATGTGTCTTATCATAAGGACCAAGTATATATATGGTTTAGTGCTGGGAATCTGAACAGTTTCAGAGATTTGAGGCCCTTTTATGAAGTGGAAAGGATAGGAATGGCCCCTGCGGACCCCGTAACAGTAGGTGTGCTAATAATAAGGAACAAGAACATATATGATTATGGGGTGGGGATTTGAATGGTTTCTGAAATATAAAGCCTTTTATAAAATGGAAGGGCGGGGCACATTGCCTCAGCACAAAGAGACCCCCAGGTTGGTGTGATTGAACGAATCTTATCATAAGGAACAAGTATATGGTTTGGGGGTGGGGATCTGAACTATTTCTGAGATATATGGCTTTTAATGAAGTAAAGCGGTGGGGCATGGCCTAGGCGTGCCCCGGGGACTCCCAAGCTGGTGTCACTGAATGCGTCTTATCATAAGAAAGATGAATATATATGGTTTAGGGTGGGGCTAAGAACATTCTCTGAGATATAAGGCCTTATGTGAAGTGGAGGGGTGGGGCAAGGCCCTGTGAGACTCCCAGGTTGGTGTCAATGACTGTGTCTTATCATAAGGAACAAGAATATATATGGTTTAGGGGCGGCCATCTGTAGGGTTTCCGAGATATTGTGAGATTATGAAATGGAGGGGGTGGGGCATGGCCCCAGCACATCCCTGGGGACCCCCAGGTTGGTGTCACTGAATGCGTCTTATCATAATGAACAAGAATATATATGGTTTAGGGGTGGGGATCTGAACAGTTTCTGAGATATATGGCCTTTTGTGAAGTGGAGGGGTGGGGCAAGGCCCCAGCGCGTCTCTGAGGACCCCCAGGTTGGTGTCAATGAATGTGTCTTATCATAAGAAGCAAGCATATATATGGTTTATGGGCGGGGATCTGTAAGGTTTCTGAGATATTGGGCCTTTTATGAAATGGAAGGGGTGGGGCATGGCCCTGGCGCATCCAGGGGGACTCCCAGGTTGATGTCACTGAATGGGTCTTATCAAAAGGAACAAGAATATATATGGTTTAGGGGTGGGAATCTGAATGGTTTCCGAGATATTGGGCCTTTTATAAAGTGGAGGGGGTGGGGCATGACCTGGGCGCATCCCTGACGACCCCCAGGTTGGTGTTACTGATTGCGTCTTATCAATAGGAACAAGAATATATATGGTTTTGGGGTGGGGATCTGAACAGATTCTGAGATATATGGCCTTTTGTGAAGTGGAGGGGTGGGGCAAGGCCCCAGCCCATCTCTGAGGACCCCCAGGTTGGTGTCAATGAATGTGTCTTATCATAAGAAGCACGCATATATATGGTTTAGGGGTGGGGATCTGTAAGGTTTACGAGATATTAGGCCTTTTATGAAATGGAGGGGGTGGGGCATGGCCCCGGCGCATCCAGGGGACTCCCAGGCTGATGTCACTGAATGGGTCTTATCATAAGGAACAAGAATATATATGGTTTAGGGGTGGGGATCTGAATGGTTTCCGAGATATTGGGCCTTTTATTAAGTGGAGGGGGTGGGGCATGACCTCGGCGCATCCCTGAGGACACCCAGGTTGGTGTTACTGAATGCGTCTTATCAATAGGAACAAGAATATATATGGTTTAGGGGTCGGGATCTGAATGGATTCTGAGATATATGGCCTTTTATGAAGTGGAGGGGGTGGGGCATGGCCCCGGCACAACCTGGGGGACCCTCAGGTTGGTATAAAAGCATATGGCTGAAAGAATTTTACTCAAGAAACATTTCTATAAAAGTTTTGTCAAAATATCTGCAATGACTTGGCAGTAAATGCCATTTTTCAATTTTCCCCATTATAAGTCTATGGAAACTCTAAGTTGCCATAGCAACCAAACTAATGGGCCGATTTTCATAAAAAACACAAACTTTCAATCCCCCAGCCCAAGGATGCTACAGATAAAATTTGGGCTGAATCAGTCCAGTGGCTTCAGAGAAGATGTTTGAAAGTGTTGACGTCAGACGACGACAGACGACGACGACGCCGGACAACTGCCTATCCTATAAGCTCCCTTGGAGCCTTCGGCTCTGGTGAGCTAACAAGAGGGCGATGATAGCCCTGGATCACTCACCTGATCCATACTGTAATATAGTAAGGTGGAGTGGAGGGTTTGAGCAATTTTGATTGCAGGGACCCAAGGAACATTTCTGGGAAGTTCTATCAAAATCAATCTAGCTGCTTATGACTAGGTCATTTTAGGGTTTGGATATTTTTAGCTCTGGTGGCTATCATGTTTATGAATTTGAAGCAATAAATTACATCAAGTAATCTGATTGGTTCAAAATCAGAAATGGGTGTGGCCAAATTTAATATTCAGCAAGATAAGGGTTAAGAGATAAGCCCTAATTCAGAGGGGATGAGGTCTTGGAAAAGCAAACACAAAGTGCCAAAAGTAGTGTCCTTACCATGTGTATCCATTTTGCTTAACCCATTTTGTACCAAATGGAATCTTCCCCCTTATATTTAGCAGGAGTCCATATCAATATTTAGGGGTGACAGGTTGTGTTATCTTTAAAATTTGTTTGGAATATGGATGAATTTTTTTGCAAACAGTGAAAGCCCTGATCAGACACCACATTCTGTGGCACCTGATCTGGGCCTGCACTGTTCGCCTGTATCCCATTTAGGGGTTTCAGGTTCAAAATGGCTTATGGTAAGTTTGTTTGTTTGATTTGAGGTTTAATGTCCCTGTCAACACTGTATACGTCATTTTGTATATGTTGCTTCCAATTTTGTGGGACTTTTACCTGACATCGAGATGAAATGACATATCGAGCCCTGTGGCCCAATGAAACCAATAGGGTTTATAAGCATGGACAGTCCGACTCGAACCACTTTGCCTGGGCAGGCTTAGATCCTCTAAGCAGTTTACCAGTACTCTTGTGCGGTCCGTTTCAGCTCTGCGCGAAAGTATCATGCAGCCCATCTATTTCTTCAAGCCCCGATGGGCCAGGGCCCAGCTTACAGTAAGAAAGATACAAACCTGAATATTTAGATGGCGATCAGACTTGTCCTTCAATTCATGCTCTGATATTTGTCTGTGACCTCTGCTATGACCATGGGAACTGTGACCTTGACCTTCATGTCTGTGAACTAACTCACTGAGCTTCCCTACAATACGACAGAAAATATGATAGCCCTTAATCCTTTTTGTACCAAATGGAATCTTCCACCTTATATAAAGCAGGAGTCCATTTCAAAAGTAAGGCGTGTCAGGTTGTGTTTTCTTCAAAATCTATTTGGAAAATGGCTGAACTTTTTGCAAACAGTGTAGGCCCTGATCAGATGCTGCATTCTGCAGCGTCTGATCAGGGCCTGCACTGTTTGCCAATTACCCGTTTTAGGGTTTCCGGTACAAAACGGGTTAAACCCATCAATAACTAAGCACGTTTAGCAGATGACATTTTCAAAGTGATTTTTTTTCTTATTTTCTGGGAAAATAAGGCTTAATTGACATTACATGTGAATCATCTGGGGCAGACAATTCACTTGTAATGTCAAGCCTTATTTTCACCGAAATAGTCCGAAAGATAAAATTGCTGAATGCTCTAAAAATCACATGAAGCTTTAAGCATGGAGAATACTAAGAGCGTTCATTTATCAAATCCTAAGAAAGGGGCAGAAAACACCGGGCTCCTCAAGAAAACCCTGGATTCAAATGCTGCTTGTTCACCCCCAACATCTTTGTAAAACTGTTGTTTGGGTCCAAAGCTACGGAACCCGGGAAGGGACATAAAATTTTTTTTAATATGTTGTGCGGACAAGATATTAAGTTGTGCAAACAAGATATTATCTTGTGCGCACAAGATAATATGTTGTGCGGACAAGATATCTTGGCGGACAACATAATTTATGTTGTGCGGACAGCATATTATCTTGTGCGGACAAGATAATATCTTGTTTGTTGTTTGCACAGCATATTATCTTGTTTGCACAACATAGAGTTTGGGAAGTTGTGCAAACAAGATACTATCTTGTGCTTCCCCTTCAACACTATTTGGCAACGTTGCTTCCAATTTTGTGGGTCTTTTACCCGACACTGAGCTGAAATGACATGTCAAGCCCTGCCGCCAAATGAAACCGAAAGGTTTATATGCACTGGGAGGTTTGACTCACAACACAGTTCCTACTGCGCACGGCCCATTCGGCGACAATCAGGGGGCAGACAGGATGTGGCAAAACCGTTTTACATGAGCAGGCTTAGTCATAAGGGGTTTACCAGTATTCATGTGAGGTCAGTTTCTGCTCGGCGTGGAAGCATCATGCAGCCCAATCTATTTCTCCAAGCCCTGATGGGTGGGGGTGAACCCTTACATCAAGTAAGCTATCAAGTAAGCTGTATGCTCATAAATTATACCCTTGTCTTGCTGTTCACAACAACCCCTATCTTTGGAAACAGTGTAGATCCAGATCAGATGGCTTCTGAAGAAGCCATCTGATCAGGATCTACACTGTTTGGCATTCAGTATATGAATTTGTAGCAATAAATTACATCAAGTAAGTTGATTGGTTGATAGACATAAATGGGTGTGACTTACATGAATATTCAGCAAGATAAGGGTTAATAAATACTGTATCAATCCCTTCAGGTTTTGTTGATAAATGATGCTCAACACCTGAAACTTAAGATACCATCTAATTTTCACCATATCCGCCTTATATAACTATTGAACTGCCAGTCATGACATTTGCAGATGTCATTTTCAAATATGTTTGTCTTGATTTTCAGAGAAAATGAGGCCTGACATTACATGTGAACAATGTTAACAATCTGCCAAGCTAATGATTGAAATGAAATGTCAAGCTTTAATTTCCCTGATAAATAATTCATTAAATAAAATTGTCCTTAAAAATGTCTGTTGTACTTTAACCCATTGTAGGCAGGAAATCCCTTGGCAAACAGTGCAGGCCCAGATCAGAGGCCGCAGAATGCGGCCTCTGATCAGGGCCTGCACTATTTGCTTACAGTATGTTCCTTCAAAAATAGAACAAAAACGAAAAAAAAAAGCCTACTTCCCCTTACATGACAAATGGATTTGTCCAATACAATGGGTTAACCCTTAACATTAAGAGAAAAACAACACCTGCAAATGTCTGCTAGTTTTTTTGTTTTTTTTTTCAAACTTTTTAAACATATTTTTTCGTACAGGCAAACAGTGTGGACCCAAATCAATCAATCTGATTTGGGTCCACACTGTTTGCAAAAATGACTTTTAAAGCAACCAGCAGACGACAAAGCAGACGACAATTGTCGTGATTGGCATTTTATGGGTTAAGGGTTAAGAAAGAGCCACATCATCTGAAAGCCTTTTAACAATCAAGTTGCATCCACTGGGGCAGTGCATTAATTGTGTTGGGGTTCAACGACGACATCAACCCTTGTGGGTCAGTTTGTGTCATCTCCAAGAGAAAGGGAGAAAAGAGATAGAAGAGAAGGTAGAGGAGATGAAAGTGAGGGATAGAGGAGAAAAAGGAAAATAAATGGAAGTGTAGAAATGTAAGAAATAACAACATTCTGCCTCTACTGCTACCTGCTGCAAGGACAGCAGGCCTTGTTCAACTGTAAGTCAATATCAGTTGGACACCCCAGTGACGAAAGATTCAAGACACCTTCACCTCACCCAAACATCCCAACCTGAGGGGCTGTGCAACCATGCAGTTTGCCATCAGCTGGACGTTTTCATGGACCTTAGATTAACATTGAAATGTCTAAGGCACTGTGGACTAAATTTGATGTTTCGTGTCATACTAAATATTCCGGTGAAGGATTGTCTAAGGACGTTTGACCAGTAACAAATTCTGATTCAGTGCTAATGATGAGTAAAAGATGGCAAAATCAAAGTACTAGTATTTTTTTTCCCTTTGAAATTTTCAGGGAAAATTTAGGCTTGAAATTATATGTGAATCATCTACTAGCCAAACGATTCACACGAAATGTCTATTCAGCCTTCTCTCTAAACTAGAGAAAGTGCCCAGTGGGGCATGTATACCCCCGACCAGTGCCATCCCCTTTTAGTGGAAATGACAATTTGTTTGTAGCATTGAACCTTTCCATATAAACTTTCCATTTAGTCCACTGAGAATAACTATTGCATTTCAACAACAAGGAGTATAATGAAAACAGTTAACACAAAACTTGGACGTAATCAAAATGCGTAAGTCTTAATTATTGATCCCTAGGCCCATCCAGGGGCTTGACCCAGGAACTTAGATATTCCATATGAAAGTTAATACTACATGACATTGTATAGCTATATTCTGTACCAAATATGAAGAGCATTTAACATGAGGTTACAGATATATGAGCAATCCAAAAGGTTTAACACAAAACTTTGACATAAAAGTTGACAAACGGACGGACAGCCCACCCAGGGGCTTAGATATTCCATATGAAAGGTAATGCTATAGAGATATCCTTTAGCAAATATGAAGAGAATCTAACATGTAGTTACAGAGATATGAGCAATCAAAAAGGTTTAACACAAAACTTTGACGTAAAAGTAGATGAACTGACAGACGGACAGAGAGACAGACCACCCGGGGGCTTGACCCAGGGGCTTAGATACTCCATATGAAAGGTAATGCTATAGAGATATCCTTTACCCAGCATGAAGAGAATCTAACATGTGGTTACAGAGATATCAGCAATGAAAAAGGTTTAACACAAAACTTTGACGTAAAAGTAGATGGACAGACAGACGGACATATAGACAGCCCACCCAGGGGCTTGACCCAGGGGCTTAGATATTCCATATGAAAGGTAATGCTATCGAGATATCCTTTACCAAATATGAAGAGAATTTAACATGTGGTTATAGAGATATGAGCTATCAAAAAGGTTTAACGCAAAACTTTGATGTAAAGGTTGACGAACGCCGGGACAGACGGAAGTACGAATGAATGAATGAATGAATGATTGATCGAACGAATGGACGGAAGACGAAAACTATATACCCCCTAACATTCTTTGTATGTCGGGGGTATAACAAGAGGGCCAAGATGGCCCTAAATTGCTCACCTGATCTCAAGATGACCATTGCTTCTGTAAGATATGTTGATAACTGCTACACTTAGACATAGTCACCCAGGCAACATTCTTCCAAAGTTTGAATGAAACTGGCTTTAGAGTTGAGGGGATGTTTGTTTCTAAATCCAGCAAAGAATCCAAAAATCAGAGATGGAATGGCAGATGGTGTAGACCCTGATCAGACTGCTCCTTCAGGAGCAGTCTGATCTGGGTCTGCACCATTTGCTATAGGCCTGTCTGTCCCAATACTTAGGATCATTACGGTAATATATGTTACAGTATGAAAAGTGAAAATCTGATTATAATCTCCGTATGCTTTTTTCAGTAACTTCTGTAAAATCTGCCTTATGGCAAGAAACCCATTTATTGTGAGTTCAATGTTCCCTCAGAAATTTATCATTACCTTTGTAATTCAGAAATTGAACAAATGATAAACCTAATGAACTGCTACCCCTTGAGGGTTATTTTATGTGGAGAGAGAGAGGGGGTAGAAAAGATCATACTGATCGAATCATGAAGTCAAGAAAAACTACAAATATTTTCAAAAGAAAAATATGTCCACCACCACAAACATCTGTAATTAAAACAGCCATTTGATGTTGAAAATGAGGTTAAGGTCACCAAAACCTATTCAAGTCTTTGGTAGGTTGAAATGATTAATTGTACTGCACATTTGAACACTAATTCAATTTGGAGATAGGGTGCAAACAAGCAGAACTTTAAAACAAAAATTTAATATTTGTTGACGATGAGACCGATGCGGGGGGGGAGGGGGGGGGGACAGGGGGTGTAGTAGAATAGCTTACCGGAACTTTTGTTCAAGGTCACCAAAATCTATCAAATCTTTGGTATGTTGTAATGATATATTGAATCACGTTTGACCAAAATTCATGTGTTCATTCATGAGAAAGGACACAGAAGCTATTTTTAGCCCACAGTTGACAGTTTTTGCTGGGAGCCTGTGACCCTGAAAATGAGGTCAAGGAAACCAAAACCTTTTGACTGTTTTTCCCTATCCTCGGAATGAAACCATGAAAATTTAGTCAGACTCCATATATCTGTTCAGGAACTATAATGCTTCAAACAGGCTATGCCAATGCGAATGCCGAAGCCAGCGCTGATATTTTATTTGAATTGAATCCCTGTCAAAACTATTTAGGTAATTTTCAAGATGTTGCTTCTAATTTTGTGGGACTTTCACCCAACACTGAGGTGCAATGACATCTCAAGCCCTACCACCCAAACAAACCAATAGTGTTAATATGCATGGACAGTCCAGCTTGCACCACCTTGCCTGGGCAGGCTTAGACCTTCAAAGCCATTTACGGGTACCTAGTACTCATGTGGGGTTGGTTTCAGCTCTGTATGGAAGCACCAAGCATCCCAATCAATTTCTCAAATAGAGTATCGAAAGAATGGGTGTGTTACTCTTACAGTTGCAATTTTTCTCTGGGTACTAAAGTTTTCTCCACCACAGAAAACCATAATACACCTCACGACTGCTTCAACAAGTTAATTTGCATGATCTTTTGGTGTAATCCAAGTAAAACAAATAAATGAGCCGGCGCATGACAAAATCTACAATAAGATATGTGCTCCCAGCAAAGACTCAGATCAGCCTGCACATCTGTGCAGTTTAATCAGAGTCTCCGTTGTGCACTCTAAGGATTACAGCTAAGGGCCCAATGCTCCTTCATACAGCAAGAGAAGTCTCTGGTTAGACTATATGGATGCACAGGCTGATCAGATGCTTTGCTGGGCGTAAATGTAAGTTGTAGGAAATGCTGCTGTGTCCCGGCTCATAAATGTTTAAAAATAAAGGCATTAGGGATTCAGTATAAGACTCAACCCTTTCATCCCCAGTTTCTGAAGTGGACTGTTCCCATCTTTGAATTTGGACTCACCCATTCTTGTAGATTTGAAGTTTAATCAACAGCAAATAGTTTTTGTTTGTTTGTTTGATTTGAGGTTTAACGTCCCCGTCAACACTGTAAAGGTCATTTTGGAGATGTTGCTTCCAATTTTGTGGGACTTTTACCCAACATTGAGATGAAATGACATCTCAAGCCCTGTCGCCCAATGAAACCAATAGGGTTTATTAGCATGGACGGTCCGCCTTGCACCGCGGTTCCTGGACAGGCTTAGATCCTCTAAGCGGTTTACCAGTACTAGTGTGCGGGCCTGATTCAGCTCTGCGTGGAAGCATCATGCAGCCCATATATTTCTTCAAGCCGCTACGGGCGGGGGCCGACAGCAAACAGTGTAGATCCTGATGAGATGGGTCACTATGAGGTGTCTCATCTGGATCTACACTGTTTGCATAGGTACATGTATCTGTATGGGGCTACAGACGTGGTGAAAGGGTTAATACTGAAATTGAATTTTCTGCATTAAACCTAAATTAAGTGCAAAATGCATTGATTTTTGTTCTATGTGCATGCATGCCAAAGCTATATTTTCTACATTTTCTCTCGATGTCTAGATTCCCATTTCTTTAACGGTATCATTATGATGTATACTCACATAAAATGAACCACGGAAGATAAAATGTAGATTTCACTGAGCATGGTTCTTGTATTAACCCTTATCTTGCTGAATATTCATTTTAGCTACACCCATCTCTGACTTTGAACCAATCAGATTACTTTATGTAATTTATTCTTACAAATTCATAAACTGAATGTCAAACAGTGAAGATCCTGATCAGATGGCTTCTGATCGGGATCTACACTGTTTGCAAAGATAGGGGTTGTCGTGAACAGCAAGATAAGGGTTAACCCTTGTTCTGCCAAAAAAGATAACCCCTACCTTTGAAAACAGTGAAGATCCAGGTCAGCAGAGTCTACACTGTTTGTAAGAAGATTGAAAATATATTATATCAAGTATTTTGATTGGCTTACAGTAAGAAAAGCGTGTGGCAAAATTTTTATTCAGCAGGACAAAGGTTAACAAACCTATTTAGGAACAAGATGTGTTTGTGAAACAAGAACATGTCCCCGGGCATGGTCAATTTTTATTCAAAGTTGCTCACAGTTCAAGGTCAAGGTCACAGGTCAAGATTTTTTGTTTGTGTGGGAAGCCCTTGACACAAGGAACTTACATGCCAAATATGAAAGCTCTATCTTAAACGGTTAAAAATTATGAACAATAATATTTTTTCTTTAAAGTAGGTCAAGGTCACAGGTCAAAACATTTTGCATGAATGTAAAGCTCTTGTCACAAGGAACCTACATGCCAAATATAAAGGCTCTATCATAAACAGTTTAAAAAGTTATGAAAATTTTATTTTTTCTTTTAAGTAGGTCAAAGTTCAAGGTCATGGTCTAAACATTTTGCATGAATGTAAAGCTCATATCACAGGGAACCTACATGCCATATATGAAGGCTCTATCCCAAACGGTTCGAAAGTTATGACCAAAATGCTTTTTTTTAAGTAGGTCAAAGGTCAAGGTCAGAGGTCAAAATTGTTTGCATGAATGCAAAGCTCTTTTCACAAGGAACCTACATGCTAAATATGAAGGCTGTATCTCAAACGGTTCAAAAGTTATGGCCGATGTTAACTTTTTCTTTTATGTAGGTCAAAGGTCAAGGTCAGAGGTCAAAATTTTTTGTGTGAATGTATGGGAAGCTCTTGTCACAAGGAACCTACATGCAAAATATGTCAAACCGTTCAAAAGTTATGACCAAAATCTTGTTTTTTTATTCTAAGTAGGTCAAAGGTCAAGGTCACAGGTCAAAATTTTTTGCACGAATGTAAAGCTTTTGTCACAAGGAACATACATGCCAAATATGAAGGCTGTATCTCAAGTGGTTCCAAAGTTATGACCAATGTTATTTTTTTCTTTAAAGTAGGTCAAAGGTCAAGGTCAAGGTCACAGGTCAAATTTTTTTGCATGAATGTGAAGCTCTTGTCACAAGAAACCTTCAGGCCATATATGAATGCTCTATCTCAAATGGTTCAAAAGTTATGACCAATGTTAATGTTGTCCACGTAAACAAACAAACAGACAGGGCAAAAACAATTTGTCCCCGCTTTGCTACCGGGGACATAAATTTTGCTGCTATTCCTATGCAAAAAAGTTCTGTTACACAGGAAAGTTTTGCAGAAGAATGTTGATAGAATAAAATCTATAACCTTGAACAATTTGTCTGGGTTAAAAAAGTCAATCACTATGACGTCAAAGATACATTTGCTGGGACACAGTAAAATCTAGACAAAGGTTTGTACAATAGTGGACGAAACACAGGACTCCGGTCTTCTGTAGATGCCCGGATACCCATCAATAAACACGGGAAGACACTAAGGAGATTTTCTTTGGGAACAAGCTGATCTGAGTCATTGCTTTACACAGAATTAGGTTAAACCATTGTATACTAGTGGACTCTTCCATTGCTATATGTTGGACAAGTCAATACCGGTATGTCATATAAGGGGTGTCAGGCCTATTTTTTCGTATTTATTTGATTTTTGACGGAAATTTCTGTTAGCAAATAGTGCAGGCCCTGATCAGACGCTGCATTCTGCAGCATCTGATCTGGGCCTGCACTGTTTGCCAAGGTACCTCTTTAGGGGTTTCGTTAAGCTGTGCTCCAGCTCCTACTCTTAACATGCCTAGAAAAACTGCATCTGAAAATGTTGTCTGTTTATTTAGATTGTCTGCTGCTGCTTCTTGCAAACTTCACAAACATATTTTTGCACACAGGCAAACAGTGTGGACCCTGATCAGACTGCTCCTAGAGGAGCAGTCTGATCTGGGTTCACACTGTTTGCGACAATGGCTTTTTAAAGCAATCAAACAAGCAAACAAACAAACAAAGCAATCAGCAGACAAAAAAGCAGACGGCAATTGTTATGATTGGCACATGTGACCAGAGAATATTGAATCAGCTTGTGCATCCGTGCAGCCATATAACCATCCACGCTGTTTGCATCAATGACTTTTTAAAGCAACCAGCAGATGACAAAGCAGACGGACACCCCCGCCCATCGAGGCTTGAAGTAACAGATGGGCTGCATGATGCTTCCATGCAGAGCTGAAACCGACCGCACACAAATACTGGTAAACCACTCAGAGGATCTAAACCTGCCCAGGCAAAGCGGTGTGAGTCGATCCGTCCATGATTATAAATCCTATTGGTTTCATTGGGTGACTGGGCTTCAGATGTCATTTCATCTCAGTGTAGGGTAAAAGTCCCACAAAATTGGAAGCAATGTCTCCAAAATGACCTGTACAGTGTTGACGGGGACGTTAAACCTCAAATCAAACAAACAAAGCTGATGGCTATTGTTGTGAATGGCATGTGTGCCTACAGCCTGTAATGCACCAATGCAGCTACATCAGATTGTGAGCTGAATTAAATACATTACATGAAGTAATCTGATTGGTCGAAAGTCAGAATGGGTGTGACTAAATTAAATTATTCAGCAGGATAAGGGTTAACACAATGAACTACCTATTCGGCCAAGTGACTTTATAATAGAATAAAAATGATTTTCTTGTGTCATTGCTCATACTTAGAGATATAAGTTTAAAATAATTTCACACAAGCTTAACTTTTCTCATTAAATCCTTCGATCCCAATTCATCCTCAAAATTTATGTAAATGCTGCCTTTCAATGCAGAGTAACCTTCGATGTCTCATAAATATTCGAGCCAGCGCACAACAGAACGTATAATAAAGACTCTGATCAGCTTGCCCATCCATCTGGTATAAAAAGAGCTCTAGCTTTACTCATTTTGGCTAGCCCTGAGACAAAGAAGGTCCATGCCATCAGTGAAGACTCTGATCAGACTGCGCATCGCGCAGTCTGATCAGGGTCATCACTGGTTGCTTAAGTCTTGTTGTGGCTCATTTTACAGATGAAGTAAATGTTTTATAGGCTATAAAATTCAAACCGAGGTAAATTTTACAGAAAGACAAGCTATGAGCAATGTTTTCTTTCCTTCTTTTTTTAAACAAGAGGGCCATGATGGCCCTGGATCGCTCACCTGACCCATATGATAGAGTAACAAGTGGGCCTCGGGGAGGGCCATTATTGACCCCAGGGCTACAATGTGCATAATGTTGAGGGAGGTCTAAAAAGGTGAAGCTTCATACCAAATATCAACAAAGCTTATAATTTGAACAATCTTGGCAAAGGTCCACTAGATGAAGCTACACACCAAATATCCAAGACCTGGGCCTTGGGGTTTCAGAGAAAAAGATTTTTTAAAGATATTCCCTACATTAGCCTATGTAAAACCAAATGGCCCCGGGGCGGGGGCATTTTTGGCCTCAGGGCTATAACTTAAACAATCTCGATAGAGGTCCACTAGATGAAGCTTCACACCAAATATCAAAGACCTGGGCCTTGCTGTTTCAGAGAAGAAGATTTTCAAAGATTATCTCTATATATAAAACTATGCAAAACCAAAGGGCCGCGGGGCAGGGGCTATAATTTGAACAATCTTGGTAGAGGTCCACTAGATGAAGCTCCATACCAAATATCAAAGACATGGGCCTTGTGGTTTCAGAGAAGATTTTTAAAGATTTCCCTATATAAGTCTATGAAAAACCAAAGGGTCTCGAGGTAGGGGCATTTTTGGCCCCAGGGCTATAATTTGAACAATCTTGATAGAGGTCCACTAGATGAAATTTCACACCAAATATCAAAGACCTAGGCCTTGTGGTTTCACAGAAGAAGATTTTTAAAGATATTCCCTATATAAGTCTATGTAAAACCAAAGGGCCCCCGAGACAGGGGTGTTTTTGGTCTCAGGGCTACAATTTGAACAATCTTGGTAGAAGTCCACTAGATGAAGCTTCATACCAAATATCAAAGACCTAGGTCTTCTGGTTTCAGAGAAGAATATTTTTCAAGATTTTCCCTATATATAAGTCTATGTAATACCAAAGGGCCCAAGTGGGGGCATTTTTGGCCCAAGGGCTATAATTTGAACAATCTTGGTAGGGGTCCACAAGATTAAGCTTCATACCAAATATCAAAGACCTAGCCCTTGTGGTTTCAGAGAAAAAGATTTTTCAAGATTTTCCCTAAATAAGTCTATGTAAAACCAAAGGGCCCTGGAGCGGGAGCATTTTTGTCCCCAGGGCTATAATTTGAACAATCTTAGTAGGGGTCCACTAGGTGAAGCTTCATACCAAATATCAAAGACCTGGGCCTTGTGGTTTCAGGGAAGAAGATTTTTAAAGATTTTCCCTATAGAAGCCTATGTAAAACCAAAGGGTCCCAGAGCGGGGGCATTTCTGGCCCCAGCACTATAATTTGAACAATCTTGGTAGGAGTCCACTAGGTGAAGCTTCATACTAAATATCAAAGACCTGGGCCTTGCGGTTTCAGAGAAGATTTTTAAAGATTTTCCCTATATAAGCCTATGTAAAACCAAAAGGGGGGGGGGGACCTGGGCCTTGTGGGGTGAAGCTTCATACCAAATATCAAAGACATGGGCCTTACAGTTTCAGGGAAGAAAATTTTTAAAGATTGTCCCTATATAAGCCCATGTAAAACCAAAGGGCCCCGGAACGGGGGCATATTTGACCCCAGCACTATAATTTGAACAATCTTGGTAGGGGTCCACTAGATGAAGCTTCATACCAAATATCAAAGACCTGGGCCGTGTGGTTTCAGAGAAGATTTTTAAAGATTTTCCCTATATACGCCAATGTAAAACCAAAGGGCCCCCTGGCGGGGGCATTTTTTGTCCCAGCATTAAAATTTGAACAATCTTGGTAGGGGTCCACTAGATGAAGCTTCAGACCAAATATCAAAGTCCTGGGCCTTGTGGTTTCAGAGAAGAAGATTTTTAAAGATTTTTTACTATATAAGCCTATGTAAAACAAAAGGGCCCCGGGGCGGGGGCATTTTTGGCCCCAGCACTATAATTTGAACAATCTTGGTAGGGGTCCACTAGATGAAGCTTCATACCACATATCAAAGACCTGGGCCTTGCGGTTTCAGACAAGAAGATTTTTAAAGATTTTCCCTATATGAGCCCATGTAAAACCAAAGGGCCCCGGGATGGGGGCATTTTTGGCCCAAGCACTATAATTTGAACAATCTTGGTAGGGGTCCCCTAGATGAAGCTTCATACCAAATAACAAAGACCTGGGTCTTACGGTTTCAGAGAAGAAGATTTTTAAAGCTCTTCCCTATATACATGTAAGCCCATGCAAAACCAAAGGGCCCCGGAGCGGGGGCATTTTTGGCCCCAGCACTATAATTTGAACAATCTCTGTAGGGGTCCACTAGATGAAGCTTCATACCAAATATCAAAGACCTGGGCCTTGTGGTTTCAGAGAAGAAGATTTTATTTTTAAAGATTTTCCTTATATAAGCCTATGTAAAACCAAAGGGCCCCGGGGCGGGGGCTTTTTTGGCCCCAGCACTATAATTTGAACAATCTTGGTAGGGGTCCACTAGATGAAGCTTCATACCAAATATCAAAGTCCTGGGCCTTGTGGTTTCAGAGAAGTTTGATCATGATTGGTCTAACGCTGTGGCGTCTAGAGTGTTCACAAGGTTCGTATATAATTTGACCTACTAACCTACTTTTTGACCTGATATGACCCATATTCAAACTTGACCGAGATATTGTCATGATGATCATTCTGAGCAAGTTTGATTATGACTGGACCAAAATTGTGGCCTCTTGAGTGTTCACAAGGTTTTTCTATGATTTGACCGGCTGACCTACTTTTTAACCTGACATAACCTATATTCGAACCTGACCAGATATTGTCACAATGACCATTCTGAGCAAGATTAATGATGATTGGACCAAAACTGTGGCCTTCAGAGTGTTCACAAGGTTTTTCTATGATTTGACCTACTGGCCTACTTTTTGACCTGACATGACCCATATTCAAACTTGACCGAGATATGTCATGATGATCATTCTGAGTAAGTTTGATTATAATTGGACAAAATTGTGTCAGGATGATCATTCTGAGCAAGTTTGATTATAATTTGACCAAAATTGTGGCCTCTAAGGTGTTCACAAGGTTTTTCTATGATTTGACCTGCTGAACTACTTTTTAACCCTACATGACCCATATTCAAACCTGAATGAGATATTGACACAATGATCAAACTGAGCAAAGTTGATGATGATTGGATCAAAAGTGTTGCCTCTAGTGTTCACAAAGTTTTTCTATGATTTGAACTACTGACCTATTTTTGACTCGAATTGACCCATATTCGAACTTGACCGAGATATTGTCATGATGATCATTCTGAGCAAGTTTAATTATGATTGGATAAAAAATTGTGGCCTCTTGAGTGTTCACAAGATTTTTCTACGATTTGACCGGCTGACCTACTTTTTTACCCGACATGGCCCCTATTCGAATTTGACTGAGACATTGTCACAATGACCATTGTGAGCAAGATTAATGATGATTGGACCAAAACTGTGGCCTTCTGAGTGTTCACAAGGTTCTTATATGATTTGACCTACTGACCTACTTTTTGACCTGACATGACCCATATTCAACCATGACCGAGATATTGTCAGGATGATCATTTCTGAGCATGTTTGATTATGATTGGACCAAAAATGTGGCCTCTAGGGGGTTCACAAGGTTTTTCTATGATTTGACTCGCTGACCTACTTTTTAACCCGACATGACCCATATTCCAACTTGACTGAAATATTGTCGCAATGATAATTCTGAGCAAGTTTGATCATGATTGGACCAAAACTGTGGCATCCAGAGTGTTCACAAGGTTTTTCTATGCTTTGACCTACTGACCTACTTTTTGACCCGACATGACCCATATTAAAACTTGACCAAGATATTGTCATGATGATCATTCTTAGCAAGTTTGTTTATAATTGGACCAAAACTGGCCTCTAGTGTTCACAAGGTTTTTCTATGATTTGACCCGCTGACCTACTTTTTGACCCGACATGACCCATATTCATTCTTAAGCAAGATATTGTCACAATGATCATTCTGAGCAAGTTTGATGATGATTGGACCAAAATTGTGGCCTCTAGAGTGTTCACAAGTTTTTTCTTTAATTTGACCTACTGACCTACTTTTTGACCCGAAAAGACCTTTATTCAAACTTAAGCCAAGATATTGTCACAATGACCATTCTGAGCAAGATTAATGATTTAACCAAACTTGTGGCCTCCTGAGTATTCACAAGGTTTTTCTATGATTTGACCTACTGACCTACTTTTCAACCGGACATGACCCATATTCAAACTTGACCGAGATATTGTCATGATGATCATTCTGAGCAAGTTTGATTATGATTGGACCAAAATTGTGGCCCCTAGGGTGTTCACAAGGTTTTTATATGATTTGACCCGCTGACCTACTTTTTAACCCGATATGACCCATATTCGAACTGGACTGAAATATTGTCACAATGGTCATTCTGAGCAAGTTTCATGATAATTGGACCAAAACAGTGGCCTTCAGAGTGTTCACAAGGTTTTTCTATGATTTGACCTACTGACCTACTTTTTGACAAGACATGACCCATATTCGAACTTGACCAAGATATTGTCATGATGATCATTCTGAGCAAGTTTGATTATGATTGGACCAAAATTGTGGCCTCTAGGGTGTTCACAAGGTTTTTCTATGATTTGACCCGCTGACCTACTTTTTAAGCCGACATGATCCATATTCAAACTTCACTAAAATATTGTCACAATGATCATTCTGAGCAAGTTTGATGATGATTGGACCAAAATTGTGGCCTCTCGAGTGTTCACAAGGTTTTTCTATGATTTGACCTACTGACCAACTTTTTTACCCGACATGACCCAAATTCGAACTTGACCGAGATATTGTCATGATTATCATTCTGAGCAAGTTTGATGATAATTGGACCAAAACTGTGGCCTCTAGTGTGTTCACAAGAAAAAGTTTACGCACGACGGACGACGGACGACGGACGACGCACGACGACGCCGGACATCTTACTGTCACAAAAGCTCACCATGACCTTCGGTCAGGTGAGCTAAAAATTATCAAAGGTACGCCTGCAGAAAAAAAAATGCACACCTGTTCAGAGTTGCTGAGTGCAAGCTTTATGTTCTTAGTTTCCGGGACTTTAACTTTTATCGCACAATGGTCTGCCTTGCAATAAAAGTATTGATTCCTGAAATCCAGGATTCTACCCTGGGATAGAAATTCTTATCCTATCCAGGTTATCCTACCCCGGGAAAGGATAAAATCAAGAACTTCCACGTCTTATGGCACAGGTTGAATAGGACATGAGGTACTGTCTCTCATCAAGGCTGATGTCACTGGATGCCATATTTTATTATGTCACTAAATATTGCAGTATTTTGGACATCACAATCGAGGTGGCTACATTACCGTAAAAATCCTAAAAGTTCAGACACCTTGAGGATTTGTTGTAATTCTCCTAAAATTTCAACAAATTTGTTTCATGATCCAGCAACAAGTCCAAAACGTGCAGACAGAATGGCAAAGAGTGTA
The DNA here is from genome assembly GCA_963580285.1 of Lucinisca nassula. Lineage (NCBI taxonomy): Eukaryota > Metazoa > Mollusca > Bivalvia > Lucinida > Lucinidae > Lucinisca > Lucinisca nassula. The sequence goes on along the minus strand of OY757010.1, from coordinate 132,625,963 downwards.
GACCCTGATCAGACTGCTCCTCAGCTGCAGTCTGATCTGGGTCTGCACTGTTTGCTGCAATACTTAGGATCAATACAGTATTAAAAATCCATGCTCAGATATTAAGTGAAAGGTATACAAGCAAAAAAGAATAGGCCGTCTATAGACAAATCTCTCCCTCAGGATCAGTCACAGTACAACATCACTCTGCAAGCCTCATAAGGCTCAAGATTTTTCTATCCACTCCTCACATCCATGTAAAATCCTTTTGTCTTTAAGTTTCATTTTCACAAAGTGTCAATAAAACCAGGAGTGAGCGTTTTTGGGTTCATTGTATGTGAATCGACCCAGAGTTACTGAGCACAGAAGCTCTTCATGCAGTGTTGTCCATGTGACAATTTATTGGAGAAATAGATTGGGCTGCATAGTGCTTCTGTGCAGAACTAGGCTGAAACATTTCAAACTTGAGTACTGGGGTCTAAGACTGTTCAGGAAAAGTGGTGCAAGTCAGACAGTTCCATAAACCCTGGTAGTTTCTTTGGTCGGTAGGGCTTGAGATGTCATTTCATCTCAATGTCTGGTAAAAGACCCATAAAATCTGATGCAACGTCTCCAAAATGACCTTAATAATTTTTTCTGGGATGTAAAACCTTAATGCAAAGAAGAATCACTGATTTGTAGCAATTCCAGGTTAAGGTTATTTATAGAAAAAAGCCACATAATTCTTATCACTGTGTGGTCAGAGTGTTGCGTAAGACTCTTAACTATAGAATCTGGACAGGATCGAATCATGTGTTGGGTTTGGCAAACGGTGGTGACCCAGATCAGATGCCGCATTCTGCGGCATCTGATCAGGGTCTACACTGTTTGCTAACAGTTAAATGAAATGTTAACAGTCTATGTCATCTTTCAGGATCATTTTTCCAGCCTAGACTCAGTAAAAATCGACCCACCACTGCTGTCAGTGCTTTCCAGTGCTGTCGGTGCTTTGATTTATTCAGGTAGTATCATAGCAACAGATATGGCAAGTATTTTAAGATAAATGAAGGATAGTTTTCCTTATTTCTCCATAAAAACCTATGTTGTGGGTACTCATTAGAACCCCCTCGATGAGGTGGTTCTAATGAGTACCCACAACATAGGTTTTTATGGAAAATTAGCAAAAACTATCCTTCAATTATCACAAAATACTTACCTTATCAGTTGCCATGATAATGCAGAGGTTTCCAAGTAAGTGCCAAGCAAAGTTGCTATGCCTGTATTGCTACTGTTCATGTGATAACCACTGTCCAATCAAGTTAAACCACATGCAAATTACAGGTTTGGTGAACTGTTTAATAGACAGAGAGCAATGAAGTATAAGAACTGAAAATACCAGACATCATTTTTCAATTTTGAATTCTCTGGCAGGGGCATAAAAATAATATCTCCTTTTTTTGCTCCCTAAGTTTTCCCAAATCAAAGGTCAATTCAATCTGGATTACAAGCACAAAAGGCATGTTTTTGTTTATCTCAACTCTGTTTTGAAACTGACTCATGACCATGAAAGTTTTTGATTAACATTATAATTTATAATTTTAATAAAACAAAAATGTTCATAAATGCCCTGAAACCATATTAACCCATTTAGTACCAGAAACCCCAAAATGGGTACCCTGGCAAACAGTGCAGGCCCAGATCAGACGCCGCCAAATGCGGCACCTGATGAGGGCCTCCACTGTTTGCTAAAAGTTCAGTCATTTTCCAAAAAATTTTGAAGAAAATACAACCTGTCACCCACTAAATTTTGAAATGAATTCCTGCTATATATATAAGGAGGAAGATTCCATTGGGTACAAAAATGATTAAAAAGGGTAAAATATATTTCTCTTTCTTTTCATATTGATGCATTAAAAATAATGGATCTGCTTTCTGTTTTAACTTAATGTGTTTTTGCAAGAAAACAACACATTTTATTGTGTTGGTATTGATTGAGAGAGACGTAATGTTACATTATTGATGTTGATGGGAAAACCCGTCAGTCATGCATGCAACAAAATAATGCCCCAATTTAAATGTACAGTCAGTTAATGACATGTAGAGATGCTTACGAATAGATGGATGACAGTGACTATAAAAAGATTTTGATACAGGAGTGTAAGTGTGATTTCATTCATCCGAAAATCAATGGTTGATATCGGAGACGCAATAAAGCAACAGTCTGTAATAAACACAGTTGAAGGAGGAGCGTGACTGATATCACAGATCAAACAATATTTTAAAAAATAACAAAACAAGGATGAATGAAATCCAACAAGGATGCATTAATTCATTTGGTTCTAAAATTCAGTTGTGGTAAGTAGCATATTTTTAAGTTAATGCTTAAACATCATGTTAGCAAAACCCTGTAAATTAAACTTTACATATAAAGAGAGAGAGAGGGTTATCTGTTAATTCTTCTTCTGCTCTAAATCATAGACCATGGGTACTCATTAGAACCGCCTCAATGAGATGATTCTAACAAACTACAATTTATGTTTTGAGCAGAAATAAGAATTCTGAAAGAAACAACTTTGTAACATCGGTGTGTTAGCCTTAATGAATACTGTAAAAATCCTAAAATTCGGACACACTGAGGACTTGCTGTAACTCTCCTAAAATTTTTCACGATCCATTCATTATTTTCCTTATCTTTGCTCTAAAACACAGGTTGTGGGTACTTGTTAGAACCACCTCATTGAGGCTGTACTAATGAGCACTCACAATCTATAATCGGAATTAAAAAATATTAAACATTTTCACCTGAAAAATCTGGTTCTAAAGATAAGAAAGCTGCTATTTTAGCACACAGATATGTTATCACACTGGATTAAATAAATGTATTGTTAAAACTTTAATGGTTTTATACGGCAAAAGAACTGATATTTTTGCAGATAAAATGTGAGCAGCATTTGCCAAGCTACTCACATTTTGAAATAAAAATAGCATATTTGCCAAATTAAATGAACAAAATTTTAATTGTATGTTAACCCATTGCAGGTGGGACATCCCCTAAAGGGGTACCTTGGCAAACAGTGCAGAATTTTCCATCAAAAAATAGAATAAAAATGAAGAAATAAGCCCACCATCCCTTATATGACAAATGTACTTGTCCAACAATGGAAAAGTCACTGGTGTACATTGGGTTAACTATAATCTACATTGTTAATTTGAACAACACTGGGCCCAGTCCCTGAGGTAAAAGCATTTCTTTTTCATGCTCAACTCAGACTTAATGAGCATGCAGGAATTTTCATTATTCATATTTTTTAGACTGACGTGACATTTGCCTTGTGGCTCTGTTAGATGCGTGTTTTTTGTTTGTTTGACTTGAGGTTTTACATCCCCACCATCACTATTTAGGTCATTTTGGAGAAGTTGCTTTCAATTTTGTGGGACTTTTAACCAACAGTGACATGAAATGACATCTCAAGCCCTAACACCCAAACAAACTGAAAGGGTTTATCTGTAGGGACGGTCCGACTCCCACCACTTTTCCTGGGCTGGCTTAGACCTTCTAAGCAGTTTACCAGTACTCTCAGCTCTGTGTGGAAGCATCTTGCAGTGGCATCTATTTCTCCAAGCTGCTCCCATTTTTTTTTCAGCAAAATATTAGCATATTTGCCGTAGCCAATGTTCAAAGTTTTAATGATACGTTAACTAACAATGTCATTAGTTTTGAATAACTGGCCCCAGATAATGCCAAATCCAAGGGGAGGTGGGAGCAGGTGAAATTAATGTAGGTCAGGACCAAACTTTCCTTATAAAGAGACTAGGGACAATTCAAGCCTCAGAGGGACAGTTACACCTCGGACTCTCATGAGATTGTGCTGATGGATAGGATTTATTTATTATTTCTGACCCTTTTCCAACAATGCATGTTTAACCCTTAAAATACCAGTCACAACAATTGTCATCTGCTTTGTTGTCTGATGGTTACTTTAAAAGCCATTGTTGCAAACACTGTGTGGATCCTAATCAGAATGCTTCTCTCTGATCAGGGTCCACACTGTTTGCCATTTTTTTCAAAAGCTGCAAAAAAATGTAGCAGACAGAACTGAAAACATTTTCAGACTTTTCATGGTGTCTTAAGAGTTAACCCTTAAGATGCCAATCAAAACAACTGTCATCTGCCTTTGTGTCTGCTGGGCATTTTAAACTCATTGTTGCAAACAGTGTGGACACAGATCAGACTGCTCCTCTAGGAGCAGCCTGATCATATCTACACTGTTTGCCTTTATGCAAAACTGCAAGAATATGCAAGATGACAAAAAAGATTATTATTTAAGGCTATTATTTAGTCCGCTTCCAGAAGACACTCTACTGAATCTTCTTGTGGACTCCACAAATTTGACATAATTTTTTTTTTTTTTTTTTTTTTTGTCTTTTAAGGGAAATGGGAACACCTTCAGGGGAGGCAACTCCTGCAAACGTATTTTGCCAATAGGGGTCAACTCTTAAAGGAAAGAATTTGCTCCTGAGGAGCAAATTCTATCCTTTATGAGCATACCTCTTTTTCAGTGGGACAGGGCTTATAGCAAAGCGAACAGGAAGTCCTGAAAATTATCTCCCTTTGAAAAATGGCAGAAAAATCTGCCAGGTGTTCCCATTCCCCTCAAGGGTTAAAACTTATTTTCTTGCAATGAGAATTCTATGAACCCTTTCACAAGATAACCTGTCTTTGGGTTTGTGACCAGGTGAGACAATCTGACCTGCAAAACAGACAATATAGAAACCATAGGAGCTTGAAATGCTGTCTGTAAGTATTCTATAAATGTCGAAAAATAAAAAGTAACATTATTTATACAGTAAAATTCCGATATTAAGACCAGCTAAAATTATGACAAATTCTGCTTTTTTAAAGCATATTTAAAATGTTTCATGTGTTCTTTCTTTGTGTTTTCTAAACCTGAGTGTCCTCTAGAAAGAGACCACCTTTGGGATGGTTCAAAAGTGGTCTTAAAGACCACTTTTGAACAGTCCCAAAGGCGGTCTTAATACAGGAATTTTACTGTAGATAGACATTTTCAATCTACAGTAAAATTCCCTACATTAAGACCACCTTGGGACTGTTCAAAAGTCTTTAAGAGGGCTTTTGAACAGTCCTATAAGTGGTGTCATAAGATGTAGGAGACACTAGGTGTAGAAAACACAAAGAAAGAATAACTGAAACCTTCTCAAGTTTTAAAAGCAGATTTAGTTTTAATTTTAGCTTGTGTTAATAGCGGAATTTTACTGTAGTTGATGGACCAAACTTCAAGTGCCTGTGTAGAAACTAACAATGCTGTACTACCCAAGCAGTTATAAGACTAAGGTGCTGATCAGACTGTGTGCATGCACAGGCTGGTCTGCACTGTTAGTGTAGGCACATGGAGAAACAGGTTTTCTCATGACACTTTCATATCATAAGGGTCCTTTTTATAATTAATGAAAACACTGGTGTGAGATCATGTTATCTCTCATGATACTTTGGCACTTTTTCCCTGAAGAAAATTGTGACATTATTCTCAGTTTTATTCCAAATATAGATTGTCACTTATTGCTGGTGCTCAATGAGGTGCTTCTACTGAACACCTGCAATCTATGTCCTGGGTCTGGATTAACCCTTCATTTTAAAATTTTGGGGTGTCAGGTTATATTGTTTTCATCAAAATTTATTTGGAAAAAGACTGAATTTTTACCTTGATTCTGCGGCGTCTGATCTGACCCTGCACAGTTTGCCAAGGTACCTCTTTAGGAGTTTCTGGTACTGAATGGGTAAAGATAATGTACACCCTCGTGTACACCAATTTTTCCTACCATGCAGTTAAGTTTTCCTGTGTGTTCAGTCCGTGAGCTTGCCAATGTGATGAGATGCTACTCAATTATGTTCTGACTGCACGACCAGTATTGAAAAAAAAATCGCACCAAGCTTTAAGAGATTAATCATTACAATACATTGATCTAACTTTTTCCATTTCTTTCAGTGGTCCAGAAAATCTGCAGGAAATCAAATAATCAATGACTATATAAAGCCTATTTCAAAGCTGAATATATGGCACTTTCTCCTACATAGAAAATGAACTGAGAAACGGAAATAAACTATACCATAGCTGTATTCTTATTTTGGTTTCACCGACTAACAGGACAGGATAAAAATCAGGAAAAAATTAGGTGAACAGATCAGGGATAGAAAATGGCTGATCCAAGAATAGCAAGTCATCAACATTTCGATATAATCCGATGTAAGCTATGTGATAAAATCTACACTGATCCACGTTTGCTGTCTTGTCTTCACAGCTTCTGTAAAGCATGCCTTGAAAGTTATATAAATGAACCTAAAGGACAGTCAAAAGACGGTATCATCTGTCCCCTGTGTGAGGAAATAACAAATTTTAGTTCAAGTGACAGTGTAAATGAATTACTGCAGAATCTAGTTCTAGAGAGACTGATAACTCAAGCGCAGAGAGAACAGACTAAGGTAGTAGCAGAACAAGAAGTTCTGAAAATTCAAGCAGAGGCTCTTACTGAAGAAGAACTTTCTAGTGAAGATATTCAAAAGACTATTCTACATATTGCTAATACAGCAGGTCAAGTTATTGCCCATAAAACTGAAGATCAGAGCAGAGTTCATGACTTTGAGACAATAAAACATCGCCAGGAGTTGCAGAAGAAGGTAACAAATTTGCAAGAGAAGGCTTTAGACATTGTATATGCTATTGATGAAGTGAATCAGGAAATGCAAGAATGGGAATCAGAAAAAGAGCATCTAAAAGAAGCAATAAAGCAGAGGTCACAAGAACTACAGAGTATAATTCAAACAACTGAAAGAAAACTCCTTTCAAAGGTAGAAGACAGAAATATTGAGACTGAAATTAGAGATCTAGGTTATGACACTAAAAGTAATCTTCATAAAACTTTGAAGGGAACACTAAATATTGTAGATTTTCTAAAACTCCTGACTGAATATGGAGACAAGGAAAATCTAAAGAGCTACCAAGAAATAGCTGATGAGAGAATAGAAAAGTTTATGAAAGGAACTGTTGAATATAAGCGGAAGGATTTAGTTTTTGACCCACCAAGTGTAGATCTAACTGAAGCAGTTGAATTGATGTTTGGCTCACTACATGATACAACTGAAGTGAAGACTGTCTGGAATCCTCAGGAGTCAAAAAGAACTGGAGATGCACATTTGAGCCCAATAGACTCCAGTCCTGATTCTGATATAGAGTCACACAATTCAGCAGCCAAGCAAGATGGACTCAGAGAAGAAGCTTACCTTATACCTAGATATGCAGAAATAAATGAAAGCAGTCATGATACAGACACAAATGAACCTATAGCAGTACAAAGTCCAGCTCTTAAACACCGTAGGAGGCCTTTGAAATCAAGTATGTCTTTTGACGAAGCAAGTGTAGGTTATCTGCATCAAAAGTATGTGCCTAAATCACATTCTCACTTTACAAACAGACAAACTGAAGTGCATGGACAAAATGAGGATAACCAGTCTACTCAAGATGCAGCTGAACCACAGGCTGATGACAGAGGACATGCATCCACCTCATCATATCCTGGCCATTATACTACAGGAAGACGATCCTCAGCACCACCATCTATGATAATTGACGCTCTTGCTAAAAGGCGTCTAAGTGCCTTGTCGATTTTAGAAAGATCCAATATAAGCATAAAGGGACTTGGCCTTCCAACTGATGCAGAAATGGGATTTAATCAAGCCAGACTTGAGTGGATGAGAGAAAATCTGAAACGCAAAAATGAAGGACTCAGACAGTCAACAGTTAATGAAAATGCATAATGACAATAAGTATCTAAAGTACAGTTAAATTCCTTTATTAAGACCACCTTTAGGACTTCAAAAGTGGTCTTTAAGACCACTGATATCCTGGCCATTATACTACAGGACGACGATCCTCAGCACCACCATCTATGATAATTGACGCTCTTGCTAAAAGGTGTCTAAGTGCCTTGTCGAAACACCTTTAGGACTGTTCAAAAGTGGTCTTTAAGACCTTGAACAGTCACAAAGGTGGTTCCCTGACCAGAGGACATTGTGTGCAGAAAATGCGAAAGAATAACTGCACCCTTCTAGAAAAGCTTTTTAAAGCAGAATTAGTCTTAATTTTAGGTGGTCTTAATAGATGAAATTTTACTCTATGTATAGTAGTTTAAGATTGGCAGCAAGAGGTATCATTTGCACCTGCCTTTGGAATATTCTGTTAACAAACAAGATGTGTTTGTGAAACACTGATGCCCCCGGACAGCACCATTCACAAGTTATGCCCAATGTTGCCAATGTTAAATTTGAAAAATAGGTCAAAGGTCAAGTTCAAGGCCACGAGATCAAAAATTATGGTACCACTGGAAAGGTCTTGTGATAAGGTATACACATGTGAAATATGAAAGCTCTATCTATTACCATTCAAAAGTTATGCCCAATGTTAAGGTTTTTGTAGACAGACAAACGGACAAACAGACAGACAGACCAAAAACTATATGCCCCCGAATCTCTTAGATTCCGGGGGCATAAAAAGTAAACCAAGTCACTGGATTGTGTGAGTAAAACTTTGTGTGAGTAAAACTAACACAGAACAAAAGTATGGTGTATGTGACTCTTATTTAGTCCGCTTGCAAAAGGCACTCTACTGAATCTTCTTGTGGACTCCGCAAATTTGACATAATTGACAAGACCTGAATTGCCCTGCCCTGCCAATCTTAGTTGCAACTACTATACTGTTTCTGAAATTTAGGTCTTATACTGCAAATACTGATACAGTCCGACCTGTATTAGGTAAGTACAGTAAAATTTGTATATTAAGACCACCTTTGGGACTGTTCAAAAGTGGTCTTAAAGACCAATTTTGAACAGTCCTAAAGGTGGTCCCTGACCAGAAGGCACTGCAGGCAGAAAACACAAAGGAAGATTAAGTTCAGCCTTCAAAATAAGCTTTTTAAAGCAGAATTAGTCTTAATTGTAGGTGGTCTTAATATGAAAATGTGCCTCCTTAGCCCTTGCCAAGCTGAATCTGGACATATTCTTTTTGAAAACTATATACAGTAGAACTTCGATGGCTCGAACAACGATGGCTCATTTACCATGGATGAGTCGAACCCATTCTTGAGCCCCTAGCGAAATCCTCTACGTAAGAAATAGTGGTAGATAAATAAGGCGATTTTAGTCTTTTATCTTGCAAATGTATGGTGTGTGTACTCATTAGAATCGCCTCAATGAGGCGATTCTAATGAGTACACTCAGCATACATATTCATTATAGAACACCGAAAAGATGTCTAAAAGTATCTCGTTATGCCTCCTGACAATAATCTCAGTGGCTTGAACTACCCCTGTCTCGAACAGGTTTTCGAGGTCCCAAAGGTGTTCGAGCCATTGAAGTTCGACTGTATACAGATCAGTTGGCTTCTTGGAAGCCAGTTAATCAGAAACTATACTGCTCTCCATTTTACTTCTGAATCCCTGAAAAAATTGAAATCATGCTACACAAATGGCTGAAAATTTGGGAGGAGTGTGGCATATTGAAATATTCAGCATGCTGAGGATTAAGACAGGTGCTTGCTAATTACAGGTGTGCAGTTTTATGGAACTGAATGCAGGCTTGCTTAGAACAGGTTGCTTGCTTAATTGACTTGTTTTCTGTCATTTTTATGAGAGTGACAATTTAGGGAGACTTCTTGTTCACTTTCCAGTACATCTATTATTAACCTTTCGACTGCTAATCAGAACAAGCTGACAGATTTTCAAAGTGTATTTTTCTCATTTTTCAGTGAAAATAAGGATTGATATTAAGGTTCACCTGTAATGTAAAGCCTTATTTACTAGGAAAAATATTTTTGAAAGTCAGAATGCCGTCTGCTCCCAGAATTCATGTACCGGTACATGTAGCAGTTGAAGGTTTACATAGAGGATCTTACATGAGTGTTCATGTATTATTGAATTTATTAAACAAGTTGAGGAAAAGAGAAAGCCTCGCATTTTATCCCTTTTCCTCAACTTGTTTAATAAATTCAATAATACATGGGCACGAATGCAAGATTCTATTTATCATATGACGTTTAAAACGCATTTTATTCACGATTTTTTACAAAAATATCAATATTCCGCCATTAATAAGCGTGACGTCGTTAAGGACGTCATACATGTAACGTTAGGGAACGTATCTAGCTAATTTGCATATTTAATCCACCAGTGGATTATCGAAAATAATACATGGCGTTATTACACTCTCAGACGCGACGTCATATGATAAAAAAGGATCTTCTCTTGATGAAATGAATCCACTATTTATGAGCAATTATTTTTCTTTCCGAGTAACGTTTATGGATGAAAATGACTAAAATATTTTTGAGAGTTCTTTTCCCTGAAAATGTATGAATTCTATTTGAAGCCAAAGCTGTGCCTTTTTTCTTGCCCAAACTGTGCCAAACTGTTCAGCAATGAGTGCTGCTATCTTAACTTATAAAATGGGCTTTTTGTACATGTAATTTTATAATAAAATTGGTTAGCCAATGCTGCGCTATTGAATTTTTTTTTAAGTTTTTTTTAACATTTTTTAAAACTGAGATCCTTAACATTATAGAGCTGAAATATATTGCTAAAGGTGCTGCTAAAATTGTGATATTGTATAAACTTTTGCTTTCTGTGCAATTGATTACCTGCTGTATATTTATTACATAGTTTGCATTCATCTACAGCCTCATAATAATACTACAGGGTTTTTGTACGTTTTGAAGTTTAACTGTCCAGCCAACACTATATAGGCCATATCAAGCCCATCAGTTTACCTATCAATGTTTTTCCTGGGCACAGTTTTATATAATCAGTACAGTGCACAACTGACAACAGCCCTTCTTGAATCAGGGGGAAAGATTTCATCATCAATCTCCACGAAAGAATGTTGCCGACCCAGTACAACTACAGTGTTAATGCAATAATTTTGCATGTGAATCTTGTCCCAAGTAGGGATATCAATGGACACAAACTTGTATTTATTTGTGTTTTTATTTTTTGTTGGTTTCGTTTTGTTGTTTTTTAAATAAGGCTTATTTAATATTGATTATGAATTATTTGCTTAGCTTTTATCTCTGTAAAGTAAGAAAAAAAAATTTCAAAATGTTGTCTGATACATTTATGAACACATTAACCCTCATGATGCCATATCACAACCATTGTTGTCAGCTTTGTTGTCTGCTGGTCACTTTAAAAGTCGTTCTTGCAAACAGAGTGGACCCAGAGTCTGATCAGGGTCCCCACTGTTTGCCTGTATGCAAAAATATGTTTAAATAGTTTGCAAAAAATTGCAGCAGCTAAAATAAACAGAAAAAATTTTCAGATGCGTCTTTTCTTGGTTAAGAGTTAAATGTTCATACAAATAAACTTGTGCATTACAAGCTAATACATCCCAAAATTACATGATTTTGTTTGATTTTAGGTTTTACATCCCCGTCAAAACTGTAAAGGTCATTTTGGAGACATCGCTTCCAATTTTGTGGGACTTTTACCCGACATTGAGATCAAATGATATCTCAAGCCCTGCCACCCAAGGAAACCAATAGGGTTTATAAGCATGAATGGTCCGAATTGCACCACATTGCCAGGGCAGGCTTAAATCCTCCAAGCTACCAGTACTCGTGTGGGTCGGTTCAGCTCTGCGTGGAAGCATCATGCGGCCCATCTATTTCTTCAAGCCCCGATGGACGGGGGCCTTTGATTTTTATTTGTTTCATTGTTGGTTATATTTGGGCTTTTTTCAACCCTTTCACAATTACTTCACTACTATGGAGTCAGAACGGGCTGGGTAGCTCAGGCGGATGCGCGTCGGACTGGTGACCAAGAGGACGCCAGTTCGATACCTGATAGATTGATCATGAAATCTTTTTTATGGTCATTCTCTCCCTTCTGCTGATTCAAGAAGGGCAGTTGTCAGTTTCTGGCAAAAGAATGTACACTGTCCTGGTAAACCACTTAAGTATAAGGCTGCCCAGGAAAAGTGTGGATAGGTACACTGACCGGCTCAAAAATGACCTTATACAAATAGTGTTGACTGGGCCGTTAAACCCTAATACAAACAAACAAAACACTAAGGCTATAAATCTATTGAGTCAGTTGTTAATTAGAGGTGGACAAAAACTGTAGTACAGTCAAGTACCCAGAAAAAAAAACTTGGCTTCCATTGCAGAACTTTGTGTCTCAATCCTACATCAGTGAGTGTGTTTGAGCTTTATGTCTTATCAACAATTAAGGTCATATGGAGACAGGACCTTGGTTTACAGACTCATCCGAAAGTCTGAAGAAGCCCAGAATTGAACATATGACTCCTGGTTTATGAGGCACGACCCCTGGTTTTTGAGGTGAGTATCTTATTTACTACACCACGGAGGTTTCTACCCACATCAATGAAAGACCTAACGATGGCTAGAAAAACAGTGTCTGAAAATGCTATCTGTTTATGTTTTCTTCTGCTTTTTAAAATATTTTTGCATGTGGACCCTGATCAGACTGCTCCTAGAGGAGCCATCTGATCTGGGTCCAGACTGTCTGCAACATCAACTTTTGACAATAACCTGCACACAACAAAGCAGATGACAATTGTTGCGACTGATGTCGCTTTAAACCACATGGCCAACATCTTTGTTAGAGAATATATAGAACACAACCTTAGTATTTTGTGAGTTTTATTGATTCTTTAATTGGCCTTACAACCCTTTCAGAAGTATTTCATTTAACCTACTGGATGCAGGGAACCTTGGCAAACAGTGCAGGCCCAGATCAGATGCCTCAGAATGCAATGTCTGATCTTGGCCTGCACTATTTGCTAAATAGACTAAAAATGAAAAAAGAGGTATGACAACCCTTATCTGACATATGGACTTGTCCACCATATACAATGGAAGAATCCACTAGTATACAATTGGTTAATTGCTCTTACAGCCATTTCAGAAGTATTTCATTTATCTTAGCAGAATGTTCAACAAAAGTACATGTAGATGGAAGGTAAAAAACACCTGGGTCCACAGTCCATGTAGACACCATTGAACCCCCGCCCCCACCTCCCCCTGCCCATCAGCTCTTTAAGAAATAGATGATAGATGGGCTGCATTATGCTTCCACGCAGAGCTGTAACTGACCACACACAAGAACGGTTAAACAGCTGCTTAGAGAATCTAAGCCTGGCCAGGTAAATCGGTGTGAGTCTGGGCTTATAAACCCTATTGGTTTCAATGGGCGACAGGGCTTGAGATGTGATTTCATCTCAATACCGGTAAAAGTCTCACAAAATTGGAAGCAACCAAAATGATGGCACATAAAACAAACAAAACACAATTGACCATAAAGTTTGTGATGCTCATAAATGAGCCAGCCCACGCATGACAAAACCAGTGCTTCAGCTGAAGTGCACGACCCGCCGGATGCTTTTAGCTTTATGAGTGTTACCATATATGGGTATGGCGGCCATTTTGGTCATGTGACCTGGACCTAAAACGGTTCCCCAAATAAATGCGCCTTATCGAAAGGAGCAAAAATATATCTTATACTTTAGTACTGTATTCTGAATCGTTTGCAGGATAAAATGCATTCTCACTTTTCCAATACAAAAGCATATGTGTCAAAGTTTGACCTAGGCACAAAGAAGGTCAAGGTCAACCCAGGGTCACCATTTTAGCAATTTATGATGGGCCTACGTCCCAGATGCTATTTATCAAGTTTCGTGGAAATCTGCCCAGTGGTTCTGGAGAAGACTATTTTTGAAGGGTTTTTACCATATATGGCTTGGCGGCCATTTTGGTCATGTGACCTGGACCCCGTGAGCAAATTTTGGTTTCCCCTATCTCATAGAGGCTCCATATGAAATTTGACTTCAATCGGTCCAACGGTTTCCGAGGAGAAGCAGTTCGAAAATTTTCACATTTTTCACCTCGGCGAGGCTATACTAAATGGAATGTAATATTTCGCAAGTTCATTGGTAAGATCTCATTGATATCTATCAGTATGCCAAAAATTGTTTAAATATTCCAAGCGGTTAAGTCACTATCACCAATTTTCACAAACGGGTTACGGACGGACAAAAAGACAGACCATATACGGCTTGGCGGCCATTTTGGTCATGTGACCTGGACCACATGAGCAAATTTTGGTTTCCCCCATCCCATAGAGGCTCCATATGAAATTTAATTTCAATTGGCCCAACGGTTTCCGAGGAGAAGCAGTTCGAAAATTTTCACATTTTTTACCTAGGCGAGGCTATACTGAATGAAATGTAATATTTCACAAGTTCATTGGTTAGATCTCATTGATATCTATCAGTATGCCAAAAATTGTTTAAATATTCCAAGCGGTTAAGTCACTATCACCAATTTTCAAAAACAGGTTACGGACGGACCCAAAGAAGGTCAAGGTCAACCCAGGGTCACCATTTTAGCAATTTATGATGGGCCTACGTCCCAGATGCTATTTATCAAGTTTCGTGGAAATCTGCCCGGTGGTTCTGGAGAAGACTATTTTGAAGGGTTTTTACCATATATGGCTTGGCGGCCATTTTGGTGGTGACCTGGACCCCATGAGCAAATTTTGGTTTCCCTATCCCATTTAGGCTTCATATGAAATTTGACTTCAATCGGCCCAACGGTTTCCGAGGAGAAGCAGTTCGAAAATTTTCACATTTTTCACCTCGACGAGGCTATACTAAATGGAATGTAATATTTCGCAAGTTCATTGGTAAGATCTCATTGATATCTATCAGTATGCCAAAAATTGTTTAAATATTCCAAGCGGTTAAGTCACTATCACCAATTTTCACAAACGGGTTACAGACGGACAGACAGACAGACCATATTTGGCTTGGCGGCCATTTTGGTCATATGACCTGGACCCCATGAGCAAATTTTGGTTTCCCCCATCCCATAGAGGCTCCATATGAAATTTGACTTCAATCGGCCCAACGGTTTCCCAGTAGAAGCAGTTCGAAAATTTTCACATTATTCGCCTCTGCGAGGCTATACTAAATGGAATGTAATATTTCGCAAGTTCATTGGTTAGATCTCTTTGATATCTATCAGTATGCCAAAAATTGTTTAAACATTCCAAGCGGTTAAGTCACTATCACCAATTTTCACAAACGGGTTACGGACAGACAGACTGACAGAATGACCGATTGACCGAATGACAGAATAAACAGTGATTTTAGGGCAATCTTAGAAATCAACCGACTTCAGTCGGTTGCTTTTTCTGCGGGTCGTGCAATCTACAAGAAGGATTGAGCCATGAGGTGGTTCTAATGAGTACCCACAATCTATATTTGGAGCAGACATAAGAAAAATATCACAATTTTTCATAATAAAATTTTCATTTTTTGGGGCGATAAAAGTTGCAATGTATTTGTATAGGCATGTTTTCGTAATGACACCAGTTTCACACTCAAATGTGCACACTGTAAACAAGCAGTATAATTGAATGCCATCATGCAGTCAAGCACTGAACAGACAAAAAATCATCAAACCACACCATCAAGGCGGGACTTGTGGAAACAGAAAATTTCCCACAAGCTTGAAATCACAGAAATTGCCATCTGATTACCATTACGAAAACATGCCTATCCTAATACATTGTAAATTTTACCGCTGTAAAAATGAAAAAAAATCAGATGAAAAATTGTGATATTTTTCTTATTTCTGCTCAAAATATAGATTGTGGGTACTGGTTAGAACTGCCTCAATGAGGCAGTTCTAACGAGTATCCACAATCTATATTTTAGAGCAGAAATAAGAAAGATAAGGTTCCCCCTATAAATCCCAGTTTTACTATATAAAAGTGGGGTTCAAAGGGGTCAATAATATAGAGACGTGTTTTCGTGATGAATCTGCTAAGATAACTTAGGTGAGGAATGAAACCTTTTTAGAGAAGTCGGTGGAGCTTCTCCTCTACAACTGTTCTGCTGATGTGTTAATCAAAAATCAAAATTAAAGAAGATATCAATGAAAAATGCGGCAAAAAGATATAGCCTGGCACTGCCTATTTCCGCGGCACTTACAACCATACAGTCAATAATAAGAGGTGCATTTAAATATCAATACAATTATGCATAAATGTTGTCACTATATTTATTCAAATCCTCCTTACATACATCAATTGTCATTTTTCAGTCACAATTCCTGACGTTTCCCCATGCAAACAATACCACCCAGACAGTCGCCATATTGAAAGCTGACGTCATATTCCCGCGTTAAGTACAAACATCTGTCTGCGGTGACCTTGATGTATCTAGACGAGGCGTGTTTACTTCTCATTCATAAATATTAATATGCAGACGATCAAGATGCGTCAAATTTTTAAGTTATTTTCTGTTTATTTCTCATAAAAATGGGATATTTGTAGGAGGGGGTTAGCAGGTTGGTGTGTTTTATACTATTGTTCTCCACAATTTTTTTCCAATCACAACTTGCCGATGAATGGAACATTTTGGATTTTATATGGATGACAGTTTAGTGCAACTCTTCCGTGACGGATATGCATACCATTGGTTGGCGCTTCCATTTGTTTACTGGGAAAACACGGTTTACCGCGAGAATACGCATGCCGCGAGAATATGCAGTTCCAGTATAAAATCCAATTTATAAAGATCTATATTTGTCCTTAATGAACAAACTCATAAAAGGTTTTGTTGGCATCACTGACTAAGAAGGTTTATGCTTATATATGGCAGGAGTCCATTTCATAATTTAGGGGCGTCAGGTTGTGTTATCTTAAAAATTAATTTGGAAAATGACTTAACTTTTCTCGCAAAAGTGTAGGCCCTGATCAGACACCACTTTTTGCGGTGTCTGATCTGGGCCTGCACTGTTTGACAGGGTACCCGTTTTGGGGTTTCTGGTATAAAATGGGTTAAAACACCAATCCTGAGTAATTTATTGCACGGTTTCATCCAAATCTTGCGTGCTTCTGGAATATTGGCTATATAATAAGAGGATACATGATCTGAGTCACTAAGCATACCATATTTGTTCTAAGAAGTGCACAGGAGGCATATTACACTTTAATGGAGAGAACAATATTTTTTGGTATAATCTGTTTACAAGTACTAGTGTGTTCACACTAACATATCAGTAATTTTTGGAGCCCTGGAAGGGACATGTGCATTTTCTTTTTTTAATATGTTGTGGGAACAAGATATATCTTGTGCGGACAACATAATATCTTGAGCGCACAAGATATTATCTTTATCGCATAACATATTATCTTGTCTGCGCACATAGATCTTGTGCGAACAACATAATATCTTATGCATCTGATTAAATTGTGCTAATAATATATGTTGTGTGAACAAGATATTAAGTTGTGTGAACAAGATATAATCTTGTGCGCACAAGATATTATTGTTTCTGCACAAGATAGATACTATGTGGCCAGCAACAAGATCTATGTTGTGCAAACAAGATAATATGTGGTCAGAACAATATATAATATGTTGTGCGAACAAGATAATAACTTGTATGCACAAGATAATATCTTGAGTGCACAAGATATTGTTGTCCACACAAAATATTAAGTTGTGGAAACAAGATAATATCTTGTGCGCACAAGATATTATGTTGTCTGCACAAGAGCTATGTTGTGCAAACAAGATAATATCCTAATACACTATTATTAAGTTGTGCAAACAAGAAATTATCTTGTGTGCACAAGATAATAACATGTGCTTTCAAGATATTATTTTGTTCGCACAACATATTAAAATAAATAGCATGTCCCTTCCAGGGTTCCGTAGTAATTACCATAATGATCCTAAGTATTGGGACAGATAGGACTAAGCAAACAGTGCAGTCCCAGATCAGACTGCTCCTGTAGGAGCAGTCTGATCAGGGTCTACACTGTTTGCCATTAGATTCTGCCTGCACTTTTTGTACGCCTTGCTCGATCTTGAAAAAAGATGTTAAAATTTTAGGAGAATTACAGCAAGTTCTCAAGATGTCAGAATTTTTAGGATTTTTACGGTATTGTTTTTTTTGTTTGTTTTTTTTTTAAAGAAAACCTAATCCGAGCCTTCTCTGACGTTCTAAAAGCCTTTTTTATTTTCTGATTTGGCGGCTTTAACTGTAGGTCACTACAGCCAGATATCTCGGGTTAAAGAAAACCATGCTACTTTACAACTGACCTCCATACTCCAAACAGATTTATTACTCAACAATTTATTGCTAGAGCAGATCTTTTTCTCAACCCATTTTATTCAGGGAACCACAAAAATGAGTCATTGGCCCAGATCAGATGCCGCAGAATGTGGCATCTGATCAGTTCCTTCACTGTTTGCAAAAAGTTCAACCATTTTCTTAATAATTTAATTTAAAGGGTATCTGAACCTAACACCCCATAATTTTTTAATCGACTCCTGGAGTATATAAAATGGAAGATCCCAATAAATTGGTACAAAATCAGTTTATTATATGACATCAAAACTGATCCTGTCATATATAAAATGTATCACAGTTTTTTTTTTTTTTAAATAATCTGATATAAAGTCATTTCGTGATCAGGTGTGTCTGAAGCCAATTTTAAATTTCATGTTGAGATAAGTACATTTAAATGACATACAGAGAACATATGCTTGAAGGATGGGTTATAGGCAGTTTTATGTAAAATCTCATTTTACTGAAATTAGATGATGCATCAACCTTGACAGTCAACCCTTTCAACCCTGCAGACAGACACAGGTTTCTATGCAAACAGTGCAGATACAGTTGAGATAGCTCATAATGAACCATCCCATTAAGATCTGCACCCTTCTGCTGATTCAAGAAGGGCAGTTGTCAGTTTCTGGCGAAAGAATGTGCACTGTACTGGTTAACAGCTTAAGTATAAGCCAGCCCAGGAAAAATGTGGATAGGTGAACTGACCAGCTCAGAAATGACCTAAAATAGTGTTGACTGGGCCGTTAAACACCAATAAAATTAAACAAACAAGATCTACACTATTTGTCATCTTTATCCTGCTGTCCATCGTGACAACCCCAACCCCTATCTTTGCAAACAGTGTAGATCCAGATCAGATGTTGAAGAAGCCATTTGATCAGAATCTACACTGTTTGTCATTCAGTTTGGGAATTTGAATGAATAAATTACATCAAGTAATTTGATTGGCTGAAATGGAAATGGGTGTGGCTTAATTAATTTATGCAGCAGGATAAGGGTTAAACACACAATAACCCATTATGTACCAGAAACCCCAAAACGGGTACCCTGGCAAACAGTGCAGGCCCAGATCAGACGCCACAGAATGCGGCGTCTGATCACAGGGCCTTCACTGTTAGCGAAAAGTGCAGCTGTTTTCCAAATGAATTTTGAAGAAAATACAACCTGGCACCCCTAAATTTTGAAATGAACTCCTGCTATATATCAGGTGGAATATTCCATTTGGTACAAAAAGGGTTAACAACAATGACCAATCCCAAATTTAAAGATGGAAGAGTCCACTTCAGCAATTCAGGGCTGTAAAGGTTAAACCATCCACAAGAAATACCATTAGAGTATATGCAAACAATGCAAGACAATATCAAACTGCTCCTGAAAGAGAAATTATCCCCGAGAACAATCCAGATAAATTTCGAAACTCTGCATCTATATCAGATGAGTCGAAACCCACTAGGTGTCTGAATTTAGACTTATTTTCAAAAAGGATGTCCGACAAGGGTCTCTGAGGACCTGCCCCAGGGGTCGTGAAGCCAGTCCATTTCCTATAATTAAGGCCATCAAGAATATGCATGCCGACACCCCTTTCACACTTCTGAAATATTATTTGTTTGTTTTAAGAGTTTGATGGCCCTGTTAACACTACTAAGGTTAGCCAGTCATTTAAGCAAACCACTCTTTTCCTGGGCTTTTTAAGTAACTAGTATTGTGCATATCCTTTTGCAGTAACTGACAACTGCCCCTCTTGAATCAGATGAAGGGAGAGAATGACCGTAGAAAATATTTCATGATTAATCTCATAGAAAGAATGTTACAGACCCCAGGGTGACAACTATCATGTAAAAGTTCAGAACAACAACTAAGTTTGAATAACAGTCTGATGAACATTCAACTGAGCCACAACAGTCTGATGAACATTCAACTGAGCCACCATGTTCAATTCTAAACCATGGGCCGTGGGATCAATTTAGGGCATCTCCAGACTTTCGGGTGAGTCTTTAAGGGGAATGGATACACCTTCAGGGGAGGCAACTCCTTCAAAAGTATTTTTGTCTCCCATGTCAATAGGGGGCAACTCTTATAGCTTTAAGAATAGATCCATTTTTCCGTAGAAAAGCAAACAGGAAGTCCCAACAATTGTCTCCCTTTGAAAAATGGCGGAAAAATCTGCCAAGATCCTGTCATCTTATGACCTTATAGCTGTTGGTGGGATTTAAAACTCAAACACAGACAAACAATCCAATGGGAAAATGGAAAGTACATTATCACTACTGCAACAACACTGTTTTAACCAGTCATTTTAGGTCTAGCCTTCACCGGACAAGGTAAACAGTGCAGACACAGATCAGATATGCACACTGCAACTGATCAGAGCCTTCACTACTTGTAAAACACTCAGCCATTTTCTGAATAAATTTCTACAAATAGCTCAACATGAGAACCCCCTCCCCCCATCCCCAAACAGACACTGCTATATATACATATAAGTCAGAAGATTCTATCCTTGACAAAATGGGGTTTGAGGTTTTAAGTTCCAGTCAACACTATTTAGGTCATTTTGGAGACTAACTTCCAATTTTGTGGGACTTTTACCCGCCACTGAGATGAAAAGACATCTCAAGCCTTTCTGCCCAAACAAACCCATAGAGTTTATATGCAGGGGCTGTCTGACTCGCACAACTTTGTGTGGGCAGACATAGATCTTCTAAGTGGTTTAACAGAACTCATGTGAGGTCGGTTTCAGCTCTGTGTGGAAGCACCATGCAGCTCAATCAATTTTTCTAAGCCCTGATGGGCAGGGGCATAAACAAAATGGGTTAACCCTTGTCCTGCTGAACCCAATAATGGTTACCTTAATTGCAAACAGTGTAGGTCCAGATCAGATGGCTTCCCATAGGATCTAGACTGTTTGCAAGGTACTTTATGAATTTGACTGAAACATTATACACAGTACATTGTAGTCAGAAAACAGTGTGGCAAAATTAATTTATTCAGCAGGTAATGGTTAAACATGGCTTCATAACTTTCTTACAAGATTTCAATGTATTCATACAACAATCATCCATCACTATATATTACAAATACATTTTGGCCTATGTATGTTTATTTTCCTTGTGGTTTTGATGTCTGAGTTCATCTGCATTCTTAACCCATTTTGTACCAGAAACCCAAAAAGGGTACCCTGGCAAACAGTTAAGGCCCAGATCAGACGCCGCAGAATGCGGCATCTGATCAAGGCCTTCACTGTTTGCTAAAAATTCAGTCATTTTCTAAGTAAATTTTGATGAAAACACAACTTGACGTACACCCCTAAATTTTGAAATGGACTCCTGCTATATATAAGGAGGAAGATTCAATTTGGTACAAAAAGGGTTAAAAGCACCAAGCACAATTAAGCTAATGCTAGTTCAAACAAGAGGCCCATGGGACATTTTGCTCACCAGAGGTCATGTGGTTTATACCATATACAAGCAAGGTGCCCATCTTGGTCATGTGATACCAATACCTCGAATAATGTTTAATTGCCTCACCCCCCATAGACTAGAGGCTTTTCATGTAATTTAGTTTCAATCAGCACAGCTCTCTTACTGGAGAAGAAGATAAAAATACTGAATCTGAGCCATCCAAGACAAAGGTCAGTAATGACCTTGACCTTTGGAATTGATTAACTTCCATTCATCTGATTGTAAATAGTATTTCTGATGAGACTGGCTACCATGCAATCAGTAAAATCCACTATCTTGCCCTTTTTCGATACAAATGTCGAAGTGACCAAATTTGACCATGACATAAAACAGGTCAAGGTCAACTAAAGGTGATCATTTGAACAAATTTGGTAGGGCCTGAGTCCCCAATGCTACATACCAAATTTCAAGGTGAACTGCTATTTGGTTCCTGAGAAGAAAATGCTTAAAGTTTTTTACCATATATGAGCATGGCGGCCATATTGGTCATGTGACCCAGTCCTTACGAACTAATTTCATTCCCCCTACCAATAGAGGCTCCACATGTAATTTGGTTTCTATCAACCCACCAGTTTAAGTGGAGAAGATAAAAAAATAACTCAATCTGAGGCATCCAGGATAACGGTCAGTTAATGACGTTGACCTTTGGAATTGATAAACTTCCATTCAGCTAACTGCAAATATCATTTCTGATGCCACAGTCTACCAGGCAATCAGAAATATACAGTCAAACCTGTATTTAGCAAGCACCTATGGGATATTCAAAAAGTGCTTACTTAAGACAGGTACTTGCTTAATACAGGTGAATTTTAATGCATTTTCCTTTCTCGGGAACTGAATACCTGCTTGCTTAAGACAGGTTGCTCGCTTAATAAGACAGCTTTGACTGTACACTATTTTGCCTTTTTTCCATACAAATGTCTAAGTGACCAAGTTTGACCTTGACATAAAATAGGTCAAGATCAAACAAAAGTCATCATTTGAACCAACTTGGTAGGGCCAGAGTCCCCGATGCTGCATACCAAGTTTCAAGATCATCGGCCATTCGGTTCTTGAGAAGATATTCAAAGGTTTTTACCATATATGGGCATGGCGGCCATATTGGTCAAGTGACCCAGTCCTCATGTACAAACTTTCGCTCCCCCATTCCATACAGGCTCCACATGTAATTTGGTTTCAATTGGCCAAGTAGTTAAAGTGAAGAAGAAGATAAAAATACTGAATCTGAGCCGTCCTGGACAAAGGTTGGTAAATGACCTTAACCTCTGGAACTGATAAACTTCCATTTAGCTGATTGCAAATACCATTTCTGATGCCACTAGCTACCATGCAATCAAAAAAATCCACTGTTCGGCTTTTTGTTTTTTCATACAAATTTCTAAGTGACCAAATTTGACCTTGACGTAAAACAGGTCAAGGTCAACCAAAGATCATCATTTGAACAAACTTGGTAGGGCCCAAGTCCCCGCTGCTGCATACAAAGTTTCAAGATCATTGGCTATTCGGTTCTGGAGAAGAAGGTTTTTACCATATATGGACATGGCAGCCATATTGGTCATGTGACCCAGTCCTCACGAAAAAACTTTTGTTCCCCCTTCCCATAGAGGCTCCACATGTAATTTGGTTTCAATTGGCCAAGTAGTTTCAGAAGAGATGTTGATTGAAAATATTGATGACGCAGAGGACGATGACGACAGAAGACGGACCAATGCCTATACTATAAGCTCCTCCGAAGCCTTCGGCTCTGGTGAGCTAAAAAATGAAAAATTCTGAGGAAAATAGTCTTGACATTTCATGTGAATGAAGATATGAAATGTCAAGCCCATTGGCCATGCTTTCATTTCTTTGAAAATAGCAAATAAATGTATTTGAAGATATCATCAGCTCCACATATTTTTGGTTTGTTTGATTTGAGGTTTCTTGTCCCCTTAACATTGTATAGGTCATTTTGGAGACTTTGCTTCCAACTCTGTGAGACTTTTACCCGACAATGAGATGAAATCACATCTCAAGCCTTGCCAACCAATGAAACCAAGAGTTTATACGCATGGATGGGCCGATTCACAACCCTTTTCCTGGGAAGGCTTATAACTTCTTGTGCTTCAAACTTTTAGGTTTAAAATGTTTTATGAAAAAGGGTGTCCCACTATATATGTCGATAAATTTAAGAGAGTTTGACCCATTGTATGCTAGTGCACTCTTCCATTACTATATTTTGGACAAGTCCATTTGTCATATAAGGGGTGTCAGGCCTATTATTTTTTTTTTATTCTTCTTTTGACAGAAAATTCTGTTAGCAAATAGTGCGGCCCTGATCAGAAGCAGCATTCTACGGTGTCTGATCTGGGTCGGCACTGTTTGCCAAGGTACCCCTTTAGGGGCTTCCCGCACACAATGATTTAAAGTGGTAAGTACATCTAGACTGCCTGATACTTTGTGGGTCTATTGTTTATCAATCAACCCAATGTTACTAAGTGATCTTGAAGCTTCTCTGCCACTGTCTATGTGACCAATAAAGTTTATACCCTAAAAGCTCTAAAAATTCGGACACCTCAAGGACTTGCTGTAATTCTCCTAAACATTTTAACATGTTTGTTTCTCCATCCAGCATGGAGTCCAAAAGGTGCAGACAGTATGGCAAACAGTGTAGACCCTGATCAGACTGCTCCTTCAGGAGAAGTCTGATCTGGGTCTGCACTGTTTGCTCAGGCCTATCTGTCCCAATACTTAGGATCATTACAGTGCAAACTTAAATGTTAGCCACGCTACTCTTATCTCTGTGACATCAGAGTGCAATATACACTGTAAAGTGGATTATCTGTAAAACCTGGACTGGGCGCATGCGCTGGGACACTGGCAAACAGTGTAGACCCAGATCTTGCACCACTGACTGCAGCATCTGATCCTTCAGGAGCCGTCTGATCTGGGTCTGCACTGTTTGTTCAGTCCTATCTGTCCCAATACTTAGGATCATTACGGTGCAAATTTAAATGGTTGTTTATGGCCAGGCTATTCTTATTGCTTTGACATCAGAGTGTCATGTACGATGTAAAATGGATAATTTGTGAAACCTGGACTGAACTCACATGCTGGAACACTGGCAAACAGTGTAGACCCAAATCAGGCACCACTGAATGCAGCATCTGATCAAGATTTACACTGTTAACTTAAATCACAGGAATTAAAAAGTTAAACAAAACAGTCTCTGGTCGGGCTCACTCGAGTCTAACTATTGGTTTTCTTTTGCTCCAGCATTTCAGTGGTTTATTGCTGTTGAGTCCTCACTGTTGTTTCATCCCTGTGGTTGTTTGATTTTTGTGTTCTCAGAGATGTTGCACTGATGAGTTAGGAGGCCTTCATGCCGACTGAACAAAATATTTGTCGAGGCAGTTCTTCTGCCACGGTTTATTTTTGTTATGATTTGTCTTTTGAGTGTGTGTATTGCTTACATTTTTTGGTTTTGGATAGCCAATTTGCCATTTTGTGGGAAAGTAACTGTCCTTTTGGCTTTCCGCTATTGATGTTTCCATTAGGGTCTAGTTATTTCATGTCTGTGTTTCTTTCTCTTTGGTGTCACTGATGGGAGCTGTGGGTTAATTGTATCGATTCCTGATCATTGCCTTCAAGTCAATTTTGTCCTGGTTCAGCCCACACTCGGACTGAGAGACAATCAGACCCACCAGTGCTGTCAGTGCTTTGAAGTGCCTTGAAATGCAGCTCAGACAGATAATGTTTCATTCTGCAAACTCAATCAATCTGGACCAGACAAACCTGTCTTTATTGCATTATCAATCAAACGATCAGATGAGCTGATTTAACCCATTTTGTACCAGAACCCCCAAAAAGGGAACCCTGGCAAACAGTGCAGGCCCAGATCAGACGCCGCAGAATGCGGCGTCTGATCAGGCCCTACACTATTTGCAAAAAGTTCAGCCATTTTCCAAATCAATTTTGAAGAAAATACAACCTGACACCCCTAAATTTTGAAATGAACTCCTCCCATATATAAAGAGGAAGATTCCATTTGGTAAAAAAGGGTTCAGGTGAAAAAATACAATATCAGGGGTGGCAAAACTTTCAAAAATATTTTGTCTGTCATACAATCAAGGTCCATTCTTAAACCCTGTCCTACTGAATAAATTAATTTTGCCACACCCATTGTGACTATCAGCCAACCAAATAACTTGATAAAATGTATTCATTCAATTCTCAGACAGAACGAGAAACAGTGGAGATCCTGATCAGATGGCTTCTTTAGAAGCCATCTGATCTGGATCCGCACTGTTAGGACAGATTGGGGTTGTCATGTTCACCAGAACAAGAATTAAATAGTTGACCTCTAGGGCTGGCTAATCTGAGCTGAAAAGATAATCGATTATCAGTCCTGCCACTGTGATCGATAATCTATTAGAAATCGCTAAGGTTTTTGTCATTATTTTACGTGTCTGGCTTTATGTCTGAGCATGACTCTTACCATATGTTGCACTTTACCATATGTATATTTGAACAGACAGGCCTGAGCAAACAGTGTAGACCCAGATGAGATGCCGCATAATGCGGCGTCTCATCAGGAGTCTGCACTGTTTGCCACTCATCCAGCTATTTTAGGCATAACTTTGGGTAGTAAATTGTACCTATCAAGTAATCGATTAAAAGCAAATCAGAAACTAGAAATGGTGTTTGTAAAACACAATGCCCCCAACCTTTGCTTGACCTTAGCTGGCAAAATATTCAACAAATATTGTTAAAGACTCAAAAACATACAACAAGAATTCCCCCGAAGGCTATGTCGCGCCTGTGGGGGCGCAAAGTCACCAAACCATGAAATCTAGGTCAAGGTCAAACATGGATGCCTGCATAAAAATTTCACTCCTAGTTGCAAGCATGTACCAAGTAACTCTTAAAAACAGACTCTTACATCAGGGTCAAAGTTAGGGTTGTCACACTATTTTACAAAGTCAGTGAACCATAAAATGTAGGTCAAGGTCAGAAATGGATACTTGCATTGAAGTTTCAATTCCTAAATGCAAGCTTGTACCAAATACAATTAATGAAGCTCTAATAGATCTTGAGAAATGGACTCTTACATTAGATAGAAAGTCAGGGTGGTCGCAATAATTCACAAAGTCAGTGAACCATGAAATATGGGTAAAAGTCAAATATGGATGCTTGCGTTGCAGTTGGAATACCTAGCTGCAAGTTTGTACCAATTATAATTTAAAAAGCTTTAATAGTTTTCGAGAAATGGTGAAAGTCAGGGTGGTCGCAATAATTCACGAAGTCAGTGAACCATGAAATATAGGTCAATGTCAGATATGGATGCTTGCGTTGAAGTTGCAATGCCTGGATGCAAGTTTGTACCAAGAATGATTAATGAAGCTCTAATAGTTCTCAAGATATGGACTTGCTGACAAGATTTTATTAAAAAAAAAACAAGGCATCGCATGCAATACAAATCCCCTCGCACAAGACAACTTCGTGTGTGGAAAACACTGAAATGGCAAAAGTCCAACTTGCTTGAGATATTATCATATGCAACATTTGTGTAAAGTTTGTTTAAAAATCCATCCATAAATGTAGGTTCTAGAGTGATGACAATATTTCTCTAAAAATAGTCATAGGGACCTTGACTTGAGGCCATGGCCGCGAAGTAGATCTTGCTGAAGATATTATCATAAGCATCTTTTGTGTGAAGTTAGATTAAAATCATAAATGTAGGCGGTAGAGCAATGACAAAGTTTTTCTAAAAATAGCCATAGTGACCTTGACCTTGAGGTCATGACCAAGCAACTCGAGATATTACCATAAGAAACATTTGTGTGAAGTTCTATTAACATCCATCAATAAATGTAGGCACTAGAGCGATGACAAAGATTTTCTAAAAATAGCCCCAGTGACCTTGACCTTGAAAGTCGAAATAGTTCGAGATATTGTCATAAGGAACATTTGTGTGAAGTTATACTGAAATCGGTGAAGAAATGTAAGCGCTAGAGCCATGTCAAAGTTTTTCTAAAAATAGCCACAGTGACCTTGACCTTGAAAGTCAAACTCACTCGAGGTATTATCATAAGGAACATTTGTGTGAAGTTATATTGAAATCAGTGAAGAAATGTAGTCGCTAGGGCGATGACAGTTTTTTTCAAAAAATAGCCACAGTGACCTTGACCTTGAAAGTCGAAATCGCTCGAGATATTGTCTTAAGGAACATTTGTGTGAAATTATATTGAAATTGGTGAAGAAATGTAAGCACTAGAGTATTGACAAAGTTTTTCTAAAAATAGTCACAGTGACCTTGACCTTGAAAATGGAACTCGCTACAGATATTGTCATAAGGAACATTTGTGTGAAGCGATTTTGAAATTGGTGAAAAAATGTAAGCGCTAGAGCAATGAAAAAGGTTTTCTAAAAATAGCCACAGTGACCTTGACCTTGAAAGTCAAACTCTTTCGAGGTATTGTCATCAGGATCATTTTATGAAGTTATATTAAAATCGGTGAATAAAAGTAGGCGCTGGAGCGATAGCAAAGTTTTTCTAAAAATAGCCATTGTGACCTTGACCTTGAAAGTTGAAATGGCTTGAGATATTGTCATAAGGAACATTTGTGTGAAGTTATATTGAAATCGGTGAAGAAATGTAAGCGCTAGAGCATTGACAAAGTTTTTCTAAAAATAGCCACAGTGACCTTGACCTTGAAAGTGGAACTCGCTAGAGATATTGTCATAAGCAACATTTGTGTGAAGTTATATTGAAATCGGCGAAGAAATGTAGGCGCTAGAGCGATGACAATTTTTTTCTAAAAATAGCTACAGTGACCTTGACCTTGAGGTCATGACCCTGAAAGTCGAACACACTTGAGATATTGTCATAAGGAACATTTGTGTGAAGTTATATTGAAATCAGTGAAGAAATGTAGGCGCTAGAGCAATGACAAAGTTTTTCTAAAAATAGCCACAGTGACCTTGACCTTGAGGTCATGACCTTGAAAGTCGACCTCGCCCAAGATATTGTCATAAGGCACATTTGTTTGAAGTTATATTGAAATCAGTGAAGAAATGTAGGCGCTAGAGTGATGACAAAGTTTTTCTTAAAATAGCCACAGTGACCTTGACCTTGAGGTCATGACCTTGAAAGTCGAACTCGCTGAGATATTGTCATAAGAAACATTTGTGTGAAGTTATATTGAAATTGGTGAAGAAATGTAGGCCCTAGAGCGATGACAAAAGTTTTCTAAAAATAGCCACAGTGACCTTGACCTTGAGGTCATGACTTTGAAGTCGAACTTGCTCGAGATTTTTTTATAAGGAACATTTGTGTGAAGTTATATTGAAATTGGTGAAGAAATGTAGGCACTAGAGCGATGACAAAGTTTTTCTAAAAATAGCCACAGTGACCTTGACCTTGAGGTCATGACCTTGAAAGTCGAACTCGCTGAGATATTGTCATAAGAAACATTTGTGTGAAGTTACATTGAAATTGGTGAAGAAATGAAGGCGCTAGAGCGATGACAAAGTTTTTCTAAAAATAGCCACAGTGACCTTGACCTTGAGGTCATGACTTTGAAGTCGAACTCGCTCGAGATTTTTTTATAAGGAACATTTGTGTGAAGTTATATTGAAATTTGTGAAGAAATGTAGGCGCAAGAGCGATGACAAAGTTTTTCTAAAAATAGCCACAGTGACCTTGACCTTGAGGTCATGACCTTGAAAGTCGAACTCGCTCGAGTTTTTTTTATAAGGAACATTTGTGTGAAGTTATATTGAAATTGGTGAAGAAATGTAGGCGCTAGAACGATGACAAAGTTTTTCACAAATTACCAAAATGACAAAGGGCCATAACTCAAAAAGTATTTTTCGGAATTTTGTCATAAGTTAATCAGTTCATCTACTCATCACCACCAATCTATTCACCAACTTTCAAGGCTCTAGCTCCAATAATTTTTGAGATATCTTGCTGACAAGATTTTATTAAAAAAAATTCAAAGGGCAATAACTCTTAAAAGGGGCAAAATCCGGACGAGAAAAAAATACGGGTCAGCTAATTTTCCATGAGGAATCCATATATGAAATTTCAAAACCCTAGCATGCACGGTTCTAAAGATATGCTTTGCATCACTTTTAGCATACATTACAATGGGCACAAATTACCAAAATGACAAAGGGCCATAACTCACAAAGTATTTTTCGGAATTTCGTCAAAAGTTAATCAGTTCATCTACTCATCACCACCAATATATTCACCAACTTTCAAGGCTCTAGCTCCAATAGTTTTTGAGAAATCTTGCTGACAAAATTTTATTAAAAAAAATTCAAAGGGCAATAACTCTTAAAAGGGGCATAATCCGGACAAGAAAAAAAATATGCATCAGCTAATTTTCCATCAGGAATCCATATATGAAATTTCAAAACCCTAGAATACAAGGTTCTAAAGTTATGCTATGCATCACTTTTAGCATACATTACAATGGGCACAAATTACCAAAATGACAAAGGGCCATAACTCACAAAGTATTTTTCACAATTTTGTCAAAAGTTAATCAGTTCATCTACTCATCACCACCAATCTATTCACCAACTTTCAAGGCTCTAGCTCCAATAGTTTTTGAGATATCTTGCTGACAAGATTTTATTAAAAAAATTTCAAAGGGCAATAACTCTTAAAAGGGGCATAATCCGGACGAGAAAAAAAATAAGCATCAGCTAATTTTCCATCAGGAATCCATATATGAAATTTCAAAACCCTAGCATACACGGTTCTAAAGATATGCTTTGCATCACTTTTAGCATACATTACAATGGGCACAAATTACCAAAATGACAAAGGGCCATAACTCACAAAGTATTTTTCGGAATTTCGTCAAAAGTTAATCAGTTCATCTACTCATCACCACCAATCTATTCACCAACTTTCAAGGCTCTAGCTCCAATAGTTTTTGAGATATCTTGCTGACAAAATTTTATTAAAAAAATTTCAAAGGGCAATAACTCTTAAAAGGGGCATAATCCGGACAAGAAAAAAAATATGCGTCAGCTAATTTTCCATGAGGAATCCATATATGAAATTTCAAAACCCCAGCATACACGGTTCTAAAGTTATGCTATGCATCACTTTTAGCATACATTACAATGGGCACAAATTACCAAAAGGACAAAGGGCCATAACTCACAAAGTATTTTTCAGAATTTTGTCAAAAGTTAATCAGTTCATCTACTCATCACCACCAATATAATCATCAACTTTCAAGGCTCTAGCTCCAATAGTTTTTGAGATATCTTGCTGACAAGATTTTATTAAAAAAATTTCAAAGGGCAATAACTCTTGAAGGGGGCATAATCCGGACTAGAAAAAAAATACGCGTCAGCTAATTTTCCATGAGGAATCCATATATGAAATTTCAAAACCCTAGCATACACGGTGCTTTAGTTATGCTATGCATCAAAAGCGTAAAGGACGGACAAACGGACGAACGGACGAACAGACCAACGGACGAACGAGGCAGAAGCAATATGCCCCTCCAACTTTTTCAAAGTTGGGGGCATAATGATAATTATTTTTGTGGCATTTATCAATCAATTAATCGATATACGATTAATCTTGTCAGCCTTATTGAACTCATTTTCACAGGGCCTCAGCTGACAAGGAAAGGAACAGGAAGTATTTCTTTTAAGAGTATACTCCTATATATAGGGAGAAAAACGTATTTTGAATGCACTGCCACCCAGCAAGGTGTCCTAATTCTCTATTAACCCTTATCTTGCTGAATATTCAGTTTAGCCACACCCATTTCTGACATTAAACCAATCAGATTATTTCATGTAATTTATTCTTACAAATCCATAAACTTCATGTCAAACAGTGTAGATCCTGATCAGATGGCTTCTTCAGAAGCGATCTGATCTGGATTTACACTGTTTCCAAAGATAGGGCTTGTCGCGAACAGCATGATAAGAGTTAACAGAATCTGCCCCCGCCCAACTGGGCTTAGAGAAATAGATTCGGCTGCATGATGCTTCCACACAGAGTTGAAAATGACTGCACATGAGTGCTGGTAAACCACTTAGAAGATCTAAGCCTGCCCAGATAAAGTGCTGCAAGTCGGACTGTCTGTGCATATAAACCCTTGGTTTCATTGGGTGGCATTTCAGCTTAATGTTGGGTAAAAGTCCAACAAAATTGGAAGCAGTGTCTCCAAAATGACCTAAATAATTTGATGGGGACGTTAAACCTCAAATCAAACAAAATCAAACAATATCCATTAACAGAATAAAAGATGCCCTTTAATGCAGGTTATGCTACTACTGTATTTAAACTGGCTGTTTCTCTTATAATAAGACCGAATGAGAAGGTACCTACGGTAATTCTCCTATAATTTCGAACACCCTAAAAATTCGGACACCAAAAATTATTGACAAAAATAATTTCCAAAATACCTTTAAAATCTCGAACAGTGGCATTTTTATAAGACAGCAGTTTTTAAAATTTCGAACACTGAATTTCGCTGTGTAATTACCGATCCATACTATGTTGTAATCGCTTTAGTCACATTGGTGACGGTGCTTTCTGATGTGAAGACCAGCCACCAGAAGTGGTATAAGTGGATTATACTGGCCCGAGTCCCGCTGCGAAGACACAGTCTGATAATCGTAAACCATATATGACAATGAACGTATGTTTGGAGTGGTCCATTTAGAGTTTTAGGCATGTTAGGTTTTTTCATTTTGTTAAGTTTTATAAAAAAGAAATGTACATACTTTACGCAAATAGTGTTGACTCAGATTCTGAGGCGTCTGATCTGGGTCTAAACTATTTGCCACTGTCTCCATAATGGATAAGGTGACTTAAAAAATTTTCAGTGCAAGCCATTTTTCGAAGGCGCCGAGTCATCCTCGTAAAATGCCTTGTTATAATGTCATTCCTAAAAACAACCATATCTTTCGTTTGGGCTCAAATGTTGTGTATTCAAATTATTGAGCGCGTCCTTTATCGTGTTATTGGGGGAATTCCCGCTGTGTCACTCGCCACGCGTGAAGTGGTTTGCCGATATCGAGCCGCGCCAATCAAAATTGGAACTTCCAGCATACACCACCAGCACAGACTCTAAGCGCATCTGCGCAGTTTGTTCTGAGCCTTGGCTGTTCAGGCCACATCTGCACAGTCTGATGAGACTTGGTTGTTCGGCCACATCTGCGCAGTCTGATCTGAGCCTTGGCTGTTTGCGCCGCATCTGCAGCAGCACGGAGTCTGATCTGAAGCCTTGGCTATTCCCACCAATCTTAAATGGGGCTTCCAGCATGACTCAGACCGCAACTGCGCAGCCTGATCTTAACTATGGCTGATCGCACCGCATCTGCGGTAGCGAAGTCTTATCTGAGTGTCGGCTGTTCGCGCCACATCTGTGACAGCGCAGTCTGATCTGAGAGTCGGCTGTTCGCATCAATCTTAAATGGCGCTACCAGCACACAGGACCCTACACCTGTGCGGTTTGATCTTAGCCTCGGCCGTTCGTGGCGCATCAGCGGCAGCTCAGTCTGATCTGAGCCTCGGTTGTTCGCGGCTCATCTGCGGCAGTGCAGTCTGATCAGAGCCTCGTCTGTTCGCGGCGCATCTGCGTCAGCGCAGTCTTATCTGAGACTCGGCTGTTCGCATCAATTTAAAATGGTGCATCCAGCATGTTCGAGCAACACAGACTCAGACCGGATCTACACTGGGAATAGATTCCGATTAATATGCGCCAGCAAGTTTTCTCTTAGCAACTTCATAATGTATTAATAACGGGAAATCTCATGGGTCGGCGGTTACGGTTAAGCTTGACGACTTCTCGAATACGGTCCTGTTTTAGGAAATAAGACAGAACATGCCGATGCAAATATATTGAAAACTTACCATCAAAAATTTTAAAAAAATCAGATAAAAGTCATAAACCATATATTGTAGATATAGTTGAACAGCCTCGGAGAGGCGGTTTTAATGAGTACCTACAACCTAATTCTACTTAAAAAGCTTATATGGAAGGGTGCAGTAATTCTTTCTTCCAGTTTCCTGCCCACAATGTCCTCTGGTCAGGGACCCCCTTTGGGACTGTTCAAAAAACCAAAGTATGGCCGCTCACTGCCGAATATATGTCCACGAGCTAGCTGTAAACTACAGATTCTTAATTGGGGGTATTCATTCACCTACTGCGCAATCAATGCAACTGAAATTTATGACACTACACAGTTCATTAACCCATTCGGTACCGAAAACCCCAAAACAGGTAGTTGGCAAACAGTGCAGGCCACTGTTTACTAAATGTTCAACCATTTTCCAAATAAATTTTCATGAAAACACAACCTGACACCCCTAAATTTTTAAATGAACTCCTGTTTTTTATAAGGAGGAAGATTCCATTTGGCAAAAAAAGGGTCAAACATGATAAAGATTAGCTAACGGTTACTGCTGGTCGACTGTAGAAATTTAGATACGGTAACACACCCCTGAGACACATTGCATTTTTCACATCTTCAAATTGGCTACTTTTTGATAAAAATCTGTGATATTTTTCTTATTAACACTGCAAACATAGGTTGTGGATGCTCGTTATAACGAGTACCCACAACCTATGTTTTGGAGCAGAAAACCCTCCCCATGTTGTGTATAAATAAAGTGGGGTTTAGGGGTATTCATATCACGGACTTGTTCACGTGATGTGTCGGGTGATAAGGGCCGTTGGGCGTGAGACCGGAAGATGGGGTTCTAAATCAGAATACCCCGACGAAATTGGGCGATATCACATGTACGCATCTGCGCAGTCTGATCAGTGCCTTCGAGAGCTTGAGGTATCATTTCATCTGTGCAGAATGACCTGCGTCTTCGCTGGTCGTTTAGCGACCGGCACAGACTCGGATTACGGCCCCCGCCAATCGGGGCTTGAAGAAATAGAAGGGCTGCATGATGCTTCCACGCTGAGCTAAAACAGACCGCACTATTTTAAAGATCTCTCGTTGTTCAGCTAACTGTTTTGAAGTGACATAGCCTTTTCCCAGGCGACGTCTCATGATGTTCCGCAATTTTACTGCAGTGCGTCATATTAGCATGTGCAGTTAAAGCTGCCTGTGAATGTTTTCCCGCCAAAACAAACTACATCATTATAGCGAGCAGTTGTTGCTGGTGAAAAGGCACAAACAGTTACTATGATTTCGTTTGTTTGATTTGAGGTTTAACGTCCCCGTCAACACTGTAAAGGTCATTTTGGAGACGTTGCTTCCAATTCTGTGGGACTTTTACCCGACATCAAGATGAAACGACATCTCAAGCCCTGTCGCCCAATGAAACCAATAGGGTTTATTAGCATGGACGGTCCGACTCGCACCGCTTTGCCTGGGAGTTACTATGATCGCTGGTTAGGGGACTGATCTTCGATTTTCTTGGTAGTTTCGCGTTTGTTTTGCTTCATTAATTTACAATGTCCATGTCGCACCAGATTGAACTTTTTTTAAAACAAGAGGCCCATGGGCCACTATGCTCACCAGAGCTCAGGGGGCACTGCCGACTGGCAGCAATGTATTTTAATTAACCATGGAAGCCCTGCGCCCAAGGATACTACAGATAGAATTTGGACCCAATCAGCCTAGTGGCTTCAGAGGTCTGATGTCGCTTGAATGTGTTGTTGCAGGACAACAGATGACAACTGACAATTTCCCATCTGTGGCAACCAATAGGCCTAAAAGAACATTATTAAAGGAACATTTCTATGTAAGTTTGACAAAATATCTTGAAAGGCATAAATGTCATTTTTCAATTTTCCCCATTTATAAGTCAATGGAAATTCTTAACTTGCCATAGTAAACAAACCAAAGAGCCAAATTTCATAAACCTAAGCTCAGGTGGGCACTGCCCATGACATTGTATTTGAACAGGATATGATTTTAATCTACCAATTATAAAGTCTCCCAAACAAACCCCATACCCAAATGAGGACTCATGTGGACTGTATCTGAAATATTAGGTGTTTTATAAAGTAGAGAGGGTACGGCATGAACCCAATGGAGCCCTGGTTGAAGTCACTAAGTGCATCTTATCAAAAGGAACAGAGACATTATGGTTTAGCGGTGGGGATATGTATGGCTCCTGAGATGTAAGGCTTTTTAAGCAGTGGAGGGATTCGGGCATGGTGGATCCCAGAAAAGCCCAAGATTGCTGTCACTAAATGCTGAACAGTTTCTGAGATATGAGGCCCTTTTATGAAGTGGATGGGAGAGCAATGGCCCCTGCGGACCCCCCAGGATGGGAGTGACTGAATGTGTCTAATAACAATGAACAAGAACATATTATGTGATTTTGGGTGGGGGTTTGAATGGTTTCTGAGATATATGGCCTATTATGAAGTGGGGACTTATCATAAGGAAGAAGAATATATTATGGTTAAGGGGTGGGGATCTGAACAGTTTCCGAGATATATGGCTTTCAATGAAGTAAAGGGGTGGGACATGGCCGGTGGCACCCCCGGAGTCCTCCATGCTGGTGTCACTGATTGCGTCTTATCATAAGGAACAAGAATATATTAAGGTTTAGGGGTAGGGCTCTGAACAGTTTCTCAGATATATGGTCTTTTGTGAAGTTGAGGGGTGGAGCATGGCCCGGGCATGTCCTGGGTGACTCCTAGGTTGGTGTCACTGAGTGCGTCTTATCATAAGGAACAAGAATATATATGGTTAAGGGGTGGGGATCTGAATGGTTTCTGTGATAAATGGCATTTTATGAAGTGAAGGGGGTGGGGCATGTCCCCGGCACATCTGGGGGGGGGGGGGGCCAAGTTGATGTAATTTAAAGCATCTTATCATAAGAACAAGAATAAAAATTATATGGTTGAGGGGTGGGGATTTGTAAGGTTTCTGCAATAGTTGGCCTTTTATGAAGTGGAGGGGGTAGGGCATGGCCCTGGCACATCCTGCGTGTCCCCCAGGTTGGTGTCACTGAATGCCAATTATCATAAGGAACGAGAATATATATGGTTTTGGGGTGGGGATCTATAGGGTTTCTGGGATATTGGGCCGTTTATGAAATAGAGGGGTTGGGCATGGCCCAGGCACATCCAGAGGGACCCTGAGGTTGCTGTCACTGAGTGCGTCTTATCATAAGAAACAAGAATATATACGGTTTAGGGGTGGGGATCTGAATGGTTTCTGAGATAAATGGCATTTAATGAAGTGGAGGGGGTGGGGCATGTCCCCGGCACATCCGGGGGAACCCCCAGGTTGGTGTCACTTAATGTGTCTTATCATAAGGAACAAGAATATATATGGTTTAGGGGTGGGGATCTGTAAGGTTTCTGAGATATAAGGCATTTTATGAAGTGGTGGGGGGGCGGGGCATGGCCCCGGCACAACCTACGGGACCCACAGGTTCACATAAAAGCATATGGCTGAGAGAAGTTTACTCAAGGAACGTTTCAATGAAAATTTTGTCAAAATATCTGCAAAGGCTTGGTAGTTAATGCCATTTTTCAATTTTCCCCATTATAAGTCTATGGAAAATCTAAGTTGCCATAGCAACCAAACTAAAGAGCCGAATTTCATAAAAAACACAAAACCTGTAAAGGCAAATATGGTGAATATTTCCATAAACTCTCAGCCTCATAGAGCATACGGTTTCTGAGGAGATGATTTTTTAAGTATTTTTTTCTATTTTTTTCATTTTGGTTTCCATGGCAACCAATACAAATGAGCAATAGGCCTAAAATCATATGGCAGATAGTAGATTGCCTAAGGAATATTTCTATGAAAGTTTTGTCAAAATATCTGCAGGGGCTTGGCAATAAATGCCATTTTTCAATTTTCCCCATTATAAGTCTATGGAAACTCTAAGTTGCCATAGCAACCAAACTAATGAGCCGAATTTCATAAAAAACACAAACTTTCAATCCCCCAACCCAAGGATGCTACAGATGAAATTTGGGCCCAATGGGCCTAGCGGGTTCAGAGGAGATGTCGTTTAAAAGTGATGACGTCACACGACGCAGACGCAGACGACGCAGACGCCGACGGACAACTGCCTATCCTATAAGCTCCCCCGGAGCCTTCGGCTCTGGTGAGCTAAAAAGCACAGACGTATGAACGGTGAAGGCTCATATCAACCTGCGCATTCCCATATTCTAATCAGTGTCTTTGCTGTTCGTATGAGCCTTCTATTAAAAGAACAATAAGTGAAGGCTTTGTCCACATTTGCTAGATGCACATTTTGGGGGAACGTTGAATTTGGAAAGAACGGTGAAACGCGAGACCAGTGAACACTCGGATCAGTCTGCGCATCCACACAGTCTGATCAGAGCTTTAGCTTTTCGTATGAGTCTTCAGGCTGAGCTGATACTTACGTAGTAGAAGGTTTCTTTGCTCTGCGCCGGCTCAAATCCATGGAAATGTGTAAATACGGTGTAACCTCTGACTTGTAAATGAGGCTGTGACAGTTGAAGACTCAGAGCAGTCTGCGCAGCCTAATCAGAGCATTTGCGGTTTGTACAAGCTTCTATGGTCTCTGAGGTATTAAAAGAGCAGCAAGCGAAGAACATGATAGGTGAGAACCTTAAAATTTCGAACAGTGGACTTTTTTGCCGGCTCGAATTTCTAAAAATTCGAACAGTGGCAAAAATAATTATTTAATTTTGTTCGAAATTATAGGAGAATTACCGTAGATGCATGCATGTTCATATTATTCATCTCACAGTTAATTCTCTTGAAAGCTTTGCACAGGCACAATTTTCCTAAAGCTGTATATAAACCTGTCACAAAAGTCTGTATATTAATGTACATCCCCAACACTGATCTAGACACTGCAGACACACATCAGACTTCTTTAAAATGCAGTCTGATCAGGGTCTACTCTGTTAGTCATTTAGGCAGAATTTTAGTCCATGTATCATAAACACATTACGGTAACAAACCCATGTCACATGGTCCATTTTTTCATATCTCCAAAATGGTTTGTTTTCTGATGAAAATCTGTGATATATTTTTTATTGATACTGCAAACATAGGTAGTTGGTGCTCATTAGAACAGCCTCATTGAGCCGGTTCTAACGAGCACCCACAACCTATGCTGAGCACTGCCTCATTGAAGCAGCTCTAACAAGCACCCACAGCCTATGTCTTGGAGCAAGAATAAGAAAAACAAGAGGCCCATGGGCCACAATGCTCACCAGAACTCAGGCAGACACTGCCCACTGGCAGCCATGTATGGTTTCAGGTTTTAATTTATTGATTATAAAGTCTCCCAAACAAACCCCCATTTCAAAATGAGCACCCATGTGGACTCTGTATCTGAAATATTAGGCCTTTTATGAGGAGGAAGGATGAGACATGGACCCAACAGAGCCCTGAATGGTATCACTGAATCCATCTTATCATAAGGCACATGAATTATATGGTTTAGGGGTTGGGATGTGTACTGTTCCTGAGATATAAGGCCTTTTAAGCTGCGAAGGGGTTGGAGCATAGCCCTGGCAGACCCCAGGAAAGCCAAGATTGTTGTCGCTGAATGTGTCTTATAATAAGGACCAAGAAAATATATTGTTTAGGGGTGGGGATATGAACAGTTTCCAAGATATGAGGCCCTTTTATGAAATGATGAGGAGAGGAATGGCCCCTGTGGACCACCAAGTTTGTGTGACTGAACGTGTCTAATCATAAGAAACAAGAATATATATATGATTATGAGGTGGGGATCTTAATGGTGTCTGAGATATATGGCCTTTTATGAAGTAGAGGTGTGGGCTATGGCATCAGCATGTTGCCCTAGCACATAGACGCATCAATGTGAGTGAATGAGTCTTATTATAGGGAACACAAATATACATATTTTAGGGGTGGGGATCTGAACAGTTTCTGAGATATATTGCATTTTATGAAGTGGAAGGGTGGGGCATAGCCCCAACACACCCCCCAGAGACCCCTAGGTTGGTATCACTGAATGTGTCTCATCATAAGGAACAAGAATATATATGGTTTAGGGTTGGGGGTTCTGAATGGTTTCCGAGATATTGAGCCTTTTACGAAGTGCAGGGGGTTGGGCATGGCCCGGGCACATCCCAGAGGACCCCCAGGTTGGTTTCAATGAATGCGTCTTATCATATGAAACAAGAATATATATGGTTTTGGGATGGGGATCTGAATGGTTTCCGAGACGTATCACCTTTTATGAAGTGGAAGGGTGGGGCACAGCCCCCGTGCGGCCCGGGAGACCCTTAGATTGGTATCACTGAATGCGTCTTATCATAAGGAACAAGAATTTATATGCTTTAGGGGTGGGGATCTGAACGGTTTCTGAGATATTGGGCTTTTACTAAGTGCAGGGGGTGGGGCATAGCCCTGGCACATCCTAGGGGACTCCCAGATTGGTGTCACTGAATGCGTCTTTTCATAAGAAACAAGAATATACATGGTTTTGGGGTGGGGATCTGAAGGGTTTCCGAGATATATCACCTTTTATGAAGTGGAAGGTTGGGGCATAGCCCTGGTGTGGCCTGGGAGATCCTTAGGTTGATATCACTGAATGCATCTTAACATAAGGAACAAGAATTTATATGGTTTAGGGGTGGGGATCTGAACGGTTTCTGAGATATTGGGCCTTTTATGAAGTGGAGGGGTCGGGCATAGCCCCCGTGCGGCAAGGGAGACCCTAAGGTTGGTATCACTGAATGCGTCTTATCATAAGGAACAAGAATTTAAATGGTTTAGGGG
The DNA here is from genome assembly GCA_963580285.1 of Lucinisca nassula. Classification (NCBI taxonomy): domain Eukaryota; kingdom Metazoa; phylum Mollusca; class Bivalvia; order Lucinida; family Lucinidae; genus Lucinisca; species Lucinisca nassula. Next base: position 132,585,609 of record OY757010.1, on the reverse strand, counting down.
TGGGGATCTGAACGGTTTCTGAGATATTCAGCCTTTTACGAAGTGGAGGGGGTGGGGCATAAGCCCCGCCACATCCTAGGGGACCCTCAGATTGGTGTCACTGAATGCGTCTTATCATAAGAAACAAGAATATATATAGTTTAGGGGTGGGGATCTGAATGGTTTCTGAGATATATGGCATTTATGAAGTGGAAGGGTGGGGCATGGCGCCAGCGCACCCCATAGATACCCCAATGTTGGTATCACTGAATGTGTCTTATCATAAGGAACAAGAATATATATGGTTTAGGGGTGGGGATCTCAATGGTTTCTGAGATAAATGGCATTTTATGAAGTGGAGGGGTTGGGGCATGTCCCCGGCACATCCCGGGGGGACCCCAAGGTTGGTGTCACTTAATGCATCTTAGCATAAGGAACAAGAATATATATAGTTTAGGGGTGGGGATCTGAATGGTTTCTGAGATAAATGGCATTTTATGAAATAGAGGGGGCAGGGCATGTCCCCGGCACATCCCGGGGGACCCCCAGGTTGGTGTCACTTAATGCATCTTATCATAAGGAACAAGAATATATATGGTTTAGGGGTTGGGATCTGTAAGGTTTCTGAGATATAAGGCATTTTATGAAGTGGAGGGGGCGGGGCATGGCCCCAGCACAACCTAGGGGACCCCCAGGTTGACATAAAAGCATATGGCTGAGAGAAGTTTACTCAAGTAACATGTTTATGTAAGTTTTGTCAAAATATCTGCAATGACTTGGCAGTAAATGCCATTTTTCAGTTTTCCCCATTATAAGTCAATGGAAACTCTAAGTTGCCATAGCAACAAAACTAAAAGGCCAAATTTCATAAAAAAACACAAAACCTGTAAAGGCAAATATGGTGAATATTTTCATATAGTCTCAGCCTCCTAGAGCATACGGTTTCTGAGGAGATGATTTTTAAGTATTTTTTTTTCTATTTTTTGCATTTTGGTTTCCATGGCAACCATCAAAATTGAGCAGAAGGCCTAAAATCATATGGTAGATACTAGATTGCTTAAGGAACATTTCTATGAAAGTTTTGTTCCAATATCTGCAAAGGCTTGGCAGTTAATGCCATTTTTCAATTTTCCCCATTATAAGTCTATGGGAGCTCTAAGTTGCTATAGCAACCAAACTAATGGGCCAATTTTCATAAAAAACACAAACTTTCAATCCCCCAGCCCAAGGATGCTACAGATGAAATTTGGACTCAATCGGCCCAGTGGCTTCAGAGGAGATGTCGTTTGAAAATGTTAACGCCAGACGACGACGACGACAACGACGACGACGACGGACAACTGCCTATCCTATAAGCTCCCCCGGAGCCTTTGGCTCTGGTGAGCTAATAATGTATAGTCCCCTGTAAACCCCAGTTTTCTCTATATAAATTAGAGTTTACTGGGGTGTTCATCACAAATACTTGTTAATGTATTCAGACATGTGCAACCTGCAAACACTCAGCTCAGCCTGCACATTCATACCAACTGATCAGTCTTGGCAATGCAGTACATAGAAACTTCAATAACTTAACCCATTTTGTACTGGAAACCCCAAAACGGGTATTTGGCAAACAGGGCAGGCCCAGATCAGATGCTGCAGAATGTGGTATCTGATCAGGACCTACACTGTTTGCAAAAAAATTAGCAAGTTTCCAAATAAATTTTGAAGAAAAACGCAATATGTCAACCCTAATTTTGAAATGGATTCCTGCTATATATAAGGTTGAGTGAGTGTTTGAGTTTTGTGTCTCACCAACAGCTAAGGTCATACAGAGATGGGACCTCAGTTTAAAGACTCATCCGAAAGTCTGGAGAAACCCGGGATCGATGCTGCGATTCCTGGTTTACAACTGACAAGGCAAGTCGCATAACCACTACACCACGGACGCTTTCTTATATACAAGGTGGAAGATTCCATTTGTAACAAAAAGGGTTAAACAAGGATGGTTCATTTAAGATTCTCATAGCTCAAGATATCCATGTATTAATAACTAGAAATGTGTCAATACAACACAAATGCCCCCGCCCAGGGACCTACCTCACCCCCCATCACCTTAAGGTCATGCGGCAGCGGCGGGGTTATGGCTGAATGAAACTTCTGACATGTTTCTATCATCATTCCAAATATGTAGTAAATCCATCACATGGTTCAAGAAATATCAGCTCTCAAAAAATATAATATAAAAAATTTCTATATCTGTGACCTTGACCTTCAGTTAAGGGGTGGGGGGTATGGCTCAATGAAACTTTGGACCTGCAACTATTGTCATACCAAATATGAAGCAAATCCATTATAGAGTTTGGAAAATATAAGCTATTAAAATACTTAATTTCGAAAATTTCTATGTCTGCAACCTTGCCCTTGAAGTCATAGGCATGGGTGGGGGTATTACTGAATAAATCTTTAGACCGGCATCTATCATTAAACCAAATATGAACCAAATGAATCATAAAAGTTAAAGTTTAACGTGGTACAAATACCTTAACCTGAGTGTTAAACATTAAAAATTTCTAAGTCTGTGACCTTGACCTTGAGACCATGGGTAGGTGTGGGGGTATTGCTGGATAAAACTTTGGACCCATATCTATCATCATACTAAATATAAACCACATCCATTGCATGGTTTGAAAAATATGAGCTCAAGTTCTACCCTGACCAAAAACCTTAACCTGAGTCTTAAACATTAAAAATTTCTAAGTCCGTGACCTTGACCTTGAGACCATGGGTAGGTGTGTGGGTATTGCTGGATAAAACTTTGGACCCATATCTATTATCATACTAAATATAAACCACATTCATTGCATGGTTTGAAAAATGAGCTCAAGTTCTACCCTGACCAAAAACCTTAACCTGAGTCTTAAACATTAAAAATTTCTAAGTCCGTGACCTTGACCTTGAGACCATGGGTAGGTGTGGGGGTATTGCTGGATAAAACTTTGGACCCATATCTATCATCATACTAAATATAAACCACATCCATTGCATGGTTTGAAAAATATGAGCTCAAGTTCTACCCTGACCAAAAACCTTAACCTGAGTCTAACAGGATTACGTACGTACGTACGTACACACTTTCGTACAGAAGGACGTACATTCGGACACCAGTACGCACGTACGCACGGGACGCACGTACGGAAAACCGAAAAACTATATGCCCCCGGCATCATCCGATGCGGGGGCATAATAATTTAGGCAAGGTCTTCTGATTCTATCTGTGTCACAGGAGCTTAGGCTCACCTTAAAGGATAATAGATTTTGGCTATTTTAACATGCATTTCTGACCAAACTTCAAGCTTCTGTAATTGTGTGTACTCATTAGAACAGTCTCAAAGAATGGCACTATGGTTAAATCTAAGTGGCTCGAACTACCACTATCTAAAACAATGTTAGACTGTTTACGCTTTGAAGCGAGAGTCTGTATTTTGATGTGCATCACTGACATTTATACAGAAATAACTGACCAAACTCTGATGACCCAAATCAGACCACTAAAATGGCACAGTCTGATCAGGGTCTGCTCTTGTAATTTTCCTTCATGTACCAAATATTCAAACATACATTAAAATAACACACACGTGTGACATAGTGCATTATTTTATATTGTCATACTGCATGGTTACTTTTTTATGAAAATTTGTGCTATTTTTTCTTATTTGTACTCCCAACATAGGTTGTGGGTTCTCAATAGAACTGCCTCATTGAGGCAGAAATAGGGAAATATGTGTTTACCTAGTAAACCCCAGTTCCATCTATATAAAGTGGGATTAACCCATTCAGTACCAGATGCCCCTAAAGGGGTACCTTGGCAAACAGTGCAGGCCCAGATCAGACGCCGCAGAATGCGGCGTCTGATCAGGGCCTACACTGTTTGCTAAATGTCAAGCCATTTCCCAAATAGATTTTGAAGAAAACACAACCTGACACTCCTAAATTTTGAAATGATCTCCTGCTGAGTACATGGAGGAAGATTCCATTTGGTACACAGAGGGTTAAAGGACTTGTTGACATAATGTACAGCCAGCAAACACTCAGCTTCACTATGCACTATATGGGTGCCTGCCAACCCGAGGTTTGGCCAAGCAGACAAAAAACCTGCATTCTGATAGGGTATGTAGGCTGATCTGAGTATTTGCTTAGTGCATGTCTGAAGACATATTTTTATACACAGTTGCTCATTTCTTCTAAGAGAAGTCTCTCACTTCTTATAAATGCTTTCCAAAATTTCTCAACTACACCACAACCTCTTTATAACACTATTTATAGGGTCACCGAAACAGTGTTGGTTAAACAACCATGTTATATCCAAACAAAAATGTATAGATTATATAGAAAAATGACCATTTATTGTCATTTTTCTATATAATCTATACATTTTTGGGATCCATCTTAAAACGGGGTTATATCCAAAACCGTGTTATAACGAGCCGTGTTATAATGAAGTTGTGGTACACATATTTTGGGATGAAAACAAAAGAGCTGTCCATGGAAATCAAAGCTTTCCTGCTTTTTTCTCATCAACAATATAATCTGAGCCAAGTTGATTTAAAGCATAACCAAAATGATAAGTAAGGTACCAACAATCACTTTAACCCTTTTTGTACCAAATGGAATCTTCCTCCTTATATATAGCTGGAGTCCATTTCTAAATTTAGGGGTGACAGGTTGTGGTATCTTCAAAATTGATTTGGAAAATGGCTGAACTTTCTGCAAACAGTGTAGGCCCTGATGAGACGCCTCGTTCTGCAGCATCTCATCTGGGCCTTTACTGTTTGCCAAGGTACCCCTTTTGGGGTTTCCGGTACAAAACGGATTAACAACAGCTCTGCAAGCTAGGCATTATATACCCTTGGCAAGTAATCAGCTGTAACACATATTGACAAATAGCTGAAGGGTTAGCCCAAAAAGAAAAGTTCCTGGAAGGACAGATAGACATACATTTTGTAATTCTGATAATAATTGGTGGACTGTAACCTCTAAACAAAATGCTTCATATAATGGTCTAACTATAAATCACCTCTGGTTTAAACATATTTATTTCGAAAGAATTATGTTTTACAAATACAACATAGACATGATACAACAATACAGGATTAGAACGGAACTTTACTAAATCACCTTTCAGCTTGATGGGATGTAAAGTATAGGACAAATTAGCTGGAAAGGAAAAATGACAGGGGAATAACTCTGCTAATATTTGGCGGATTGTAATGTGCTGCTCCACATCATGGTGTAACTTTTTACAATGTTTCAGCTTGATCTAGTGTAAACTATAGGACAAGTTAACTTTGTTTGTTTGTTTGTTTGATTTTGGGGTTTAACATCCTAGTCAGCACTGTATAGGTCATCTTTGAGACATTGCTTCCAATTTTGTGGGACTTTTACCCGACATCGAGATGAAATGACATCTCAAGCCATGTCGCCCAATGAAACCAATAGGGTTTATGTGGACTGATGGTCTGACTCGCACCACTTTTCATGGGCAGGCTTAGAACCTCCAAGCGTTTTAGCGGTATTCATGTGCAGTCAGTTTCAGCTCTGCGTGGAAGCATCATGCAGACCAATCTATTTCACCAAGCTTTACTAAATTTTCAAAGCACCATTACTGCTGATATTTGGTGGACTGAAATCTCAAAACAATGTGTAACTATAAATCAAGAAGTTTTAGCTTGATCAGATGTAAATTGTAGGAGTTAGCTGGAAACATAACATTTACAGAAGTTTTCAAAGGAGCATAACTCTGTTAATATTTGGTGAACTGCATACTTGAAACAATATGCACTGCTTCACATCACGCTCTAACTATAAATCAAAATTCAGCAGGATGGGATGTTAACTGAAGGTGGGGCTAGCCTGAAACGGAAAGTTCACATCAATTTTCAATACGCATAACTCTGCTAATAATTGGTGGACTGTCACCTAGAAATAATATGCACTGCTCTACATCATGGTCTAAGATGACTGTGACCTCAAATTCTCCTAACAAGTTTGTTTCTTGATCCAGCAACAAGTCCAAAAGGTACAGACAGAATGGCAAACAGTGTAGACACTGATCAGACTGCAACTTCAGGAGCAGTCTGAGGAGCAGTCTGATCTGGGTCTGCACTGTTTGGTCAGGCCTATCTGCCCTGATACTTGGGATCACTATGGTAAAAATTTAAATGGTTGGCTATAGCCAGACCATTCTTATTGCTGTGACATCAGGCCTGGGTGTGATGTATGATGTAAAGTGGATTATCTGTGAAACTTGGACTGGGGCTCATGTGCTGGGACACTGGCAAACAGTGTTGAACCAGATCAGACACCAAAGAATGCAGCTCTGATCAGGGTTTACAGTTTCATGTAATATAAAACGTGAGAATTTAAGAGTTAAACAAAACAGTCTTTGTTACAGTCCAGGACAATTCACTCAGCCTACACTCAGACTGAGAGACAATCAGACCCACCAGTGCTGTCAGTGCTATGATTTGCCCTTTTAATGCTGCTCAGACAGATTATGTTTCATTCTACATACTCAATCAATCTGAACCAGGCAAAACTGTCTTTATAGCATTATCAATCAAACGATCAGATGAGTTAATTTAACCCATCTTGTACCGGAAACCCCAAAATGGGTACCCTGGCAAACAGTGCAGGCCCAGATCAGACGCCGCAGAATGCGGCGTCTGATCAGGCCCTACACTATTTGCAAAAAGTTCAGCCATTTTCCAAATCAATTTTGAAGAAAATACAATCCGACACCCCTAAATTTTGGAATGGACTCCTACCAGGGCTCGAGAAACTGAAGAATCAAAATCAGTCCAGCCAGATTTCGCCAAAAAATTACGGAAATTGCAGATCGGTTTTGGTAATTTCCGTAAACTCAATTGGCGATTTTCAATTTCAAAATGAGTTATTAGCGTAACGAATAACATACCAATGTTGCTCTTACACTTGTCAACGGATATGAGCACCAGTATCTCGATTATAAACAGCAATTATTGCTCACATCGTTCAGATTTCATCTACTTTCATTTTCTACGCCAGATTTCATCTATTTTCATTTTCCCAATATCCAGGTCACTCAGAACCTGAAGACCGCTAAAGGGAAACAACCGACGTGGGGCAGTAAAAGACCAGTTCGATGATCACTATATTTTTTCCCCCTTTTTAAAACCTTTAAAATATTTCTCTTATTTCACGCATTTTATTTTGCCCAAATTGCTTTGTTTACAAATGGCGACAACGTGCAGCAACGTGGTCGGAAAATGACGTCATACGGTTTCCGTTTACACAATACACATTAATGCAGTCAAGGCCGTAACCCACACACCTGTTTTAAGTGATTGATTTTAATAGAGTGTATTTCTAAAAAAAAATCTTTTTGAACGGGTTAAAAAATCGAAAAACATTCCTTTACTCTCGAAACAAAACATGGCCGAACAAGAGTCATTGAAAATCTTACATGGCCGAACCGTGTTTAAATGAATATAAATACATGTACATATTTCACGATTACACAAGCCTGAAACAAATCGCTTTGTCTACAAATGATGTGGTTTATGTTATTGGTTTCAATGGAGCGTATTCTTAAATAAAAATATCGTTTAGAATGGGTGAAATAAGGCATTTTCCCTCGAAGGCATAACACGCAATGTTCAGACATGACAGGTTGTATTGAAAATTGCGCCCTGTGAAAAAAAATATATATTCAAATACCGGTTCTATAGTAAGCCATAAATTAATGTCTTGTCTAAACAAACTAGCGTATGTCCTGCATTTATTGACCTTATTTTCTCACCTTGCCAGCTTGCCGATAACGCCTCAGGCCAGTTTCCACGGATTAATAATTTTGACACACAGGTCAAATTGCGCTGCGATAAGATCAAAGAGCCCGACGTGGACTTGTCCAATTTTCACCTAGTTAGATAATGAACCGGTCTAACAACTTGTGCTGCAGGCGTTTTGTATACATGCTTGGATTATCAGTGGCAAACGGTCAGCTTGTTTTTACAACATAATGATTTAGCGAAAATTTTCGAACCGATTTTTTAAAAATGTTATAGAGTTACGGACCGATTTTTTTATCTTCTTCTGAAGTCAAAATCGGTTTATGGAGGCCAAATTCGGCCCAGAACCGGAAAACCGGCATTTTCTCGAGCCCTGACTCCTACCATATATAAAAAGGAAGATTCCATTTGGTAAACCAGAGATTCAACTTCGGTGAAGTTGATGTCGCACCTGCTCCCCACCTGCCCCACACAAAAAATAAAAGTTTATTTAAGGCAGAAGAAATGAATATAGGGCTTTGAGAAGAATCCATAGCCTATATAAAAATTGATCCCAAGATAAAGTCAAAACCACATGCACATCCTCATACCATAGCAAAAACACACACAAAGTTTTAAAATGATCAATAGAAAACTGTAAGAGGAGTTGCGATGACAAGAGGTACCTACTGTATATCAACCGAAGCTTAAAAGTGGCTAAGTTTACAATGTGCAAAAAGTGAAAAAAAATATTCTGAGAATTATGTCGAAACCACATGCATAACCTCATACCATGGCGAAAGCACACGCAAAGTTTCAAAATGATCAGTATAAAACTGATAGAGGAGTTGCGATGACAAGAGGTACCTATCATATATCAATCGAAGGTTAAAAATGACTAAGTTCACAGTGTGGAAAAAGTGACAAAAAATGATCCGACGATAAAGTCCAAACCACATGCACATCCTCATACCATGGCGAAAGCACACGCAAAGTTTCAAAATGATCGGCATAAAACTGCAAGAGGAGTTGCAATGACAAGAAGTACCTATCATATATCAATTGAAGGTTAAAAAAAAAAATGACTAAGTTCACAATGTGGTAAGCCCCCGCCCATAGGGGCTTGAAGAAATATATGGGCTGCATGATGCTTCCATGCAGAGCTGAATCCGGCCCGCACACTAGTACTGGTAAACCGCTTAGAGGATCTAAGCCTGTCCAGGAACCGCAGTGGGAGGCGACCGTCCATGCTAATAAACCCTATTGGTTTCATTGGGGGACAGGGCTTGAGAAGTCATTTCATCTCAATGTCGGGTAAAAGACTCACAAAATTGGAAGCAACGTCTCCAAAATGACCTTTACAGTGTTGACGGGGACATTAAACCTCAAATCAAACAAACAAAATCACAATGTGGAAAAAATGACAAAAATTTATCCAAGATAAAGTCCAAACCAAATGCGCATCCTCATACCATGGCAAAATCACACACAAAGTTTCAAAATAATCGGTATGAAACTGTAGGAGGAGTTGCGATGACAAGAGGTACCTATCGTATATCAAATGAAGCTTAAAAATGGCTAAGTTCATAATGTGCAAAAAGTGGAAAAAATATTCTGAAAATTATGTCGAAACCACATGCACATCCTCATACCATGGCAAAAGCACATGCAAAGTTTCAAAATGATTGGTATAAAACTGCAAGAGGAGTTGCGATGACAAGAGGTACCTATCATATATCAATTGAAGGTTAAAAATGACTAAGTTCACAATGTTGAAAAAGTGACAAAAAATGATCCGACGATAAAGTCCAGACCACATGCGCATCCTCATACCATGGCAAAAACACACGCAAAGTTTGAAAATAATCGGTATGAAACTGTAGGAGGAGTTGCGATGACAAGACACCCAGTGTAAAATGTTGACGGAAAGATGGAAGGACAACCGGATGGATGGAGGAATGCAGGGACGGATGGAAACTTGCACACCTATGTCTTCCTGCTAAAGCAGATGCGACAAAAAGGGTTAAGCGGAATAAATACAATATCAGGGGTGGCAAGGCTTTCAAAAATATTTTGTGTGTCATACAATTAGTGTGTATTCTTAAACCCTGTCCTACTGAATAAATTAATTTGCCACACCTATTTTGACTATCAGCCAACCAAATAACTTGATAAAATGTATTCATTCAATTCTCAGACAGAACGACAAACAGTGGAGATCCTGATAAGATGGCTTCTTTAGAAGCCATCTGATCTGGATCTCTACTGTTTGGAAAGATAGGGGTTGTCATGTTCACCAGAACAAGAATTAAATAGTTGACCTCTAGGGCTGGCTAATTGGAGCTGAAAAGATAATTGATTATCAGTGCTGCCATTGCGATCGATAATCGATTAGTTATCACCAAGGTTTTTGGCATTATTTTACCTGTCTGGCTTTCTGTCTGAGCATGACTCTTACCATATGTTGCACTTTACCATATGTATATTTGAACAGACAGGCCTGAGTAAACAGTGTAGACCCAGATGAGACGCCGCATAATGCAGCGTCTCATCAGGAGTCTGCACTGTTTGCCACTCATCCAGCTATTTTAGGCATACTTTGGGTAGTAAATTGTACCTATCAAGTAATCGATTAAAAGCAAATCAGAAATGATAATCATTTTTGTGGAATTTATCGATCGATTAATCAAGTATACGATTTATCCTGTCAGCCTTATTGACCTCATTTTCACAGGGCCTCAGCTGACAAGGAAAGGTACAGGAAGTTTCTCCTTTAAGAGTATACTCCTATATGTAGGGAGAAAAACGTATTTTGAATGCACTGCCACCCAGCAAGGTGTCCCAATTCTCCATTAACCCTTATCTTGCTAAATATTCAGTTTAGCCACACCCATTTCTGACATTAAACCAATCAGATTACTTCATGTAATTTATTCTTACAAATCCATAAACTTCATGTCAAACAGTGTGGATCCTGATCAGATGGCTTCTTCAGAAGCCATCTGATCTGGATTTACACTGTTTCCAAAGTTAGGGCTTGTCGTGAACAGCATGATAAGAGTGAACAGAATTTGCCCCCGCCCATCTGGGCTTAGAGAAATAGATTCGGCTGCATGATGCTTCCACACAGAGTTGAAAATGACTGCACATGAGTGCTGGTAAACCACTTAGAAGATCTAAGCCTGCCCAGATAAAGTGGTGCAAGTCGGACCGTCTGTGCATATAAACCCTTGGTTTCATTGGGTGGCATTTCAGCTTAATGTTGGGTAAAAGTCCAACAAAATTGGAAGCAGTGTCTCCAAAATGACCTAAATAATTTGATGGGGACGTTAAACCTCAAATCAAACAAAATCAAACAATATCCATTTACAGAATAAAAGATGCCCTTTAATGCAGGTTATGCTACTACTGTATTTAAACTGGCTGTTTCTCTTATAATAAGACCGAATGAGAAGATAACAAAGGTAATTCTCCTATAATTTCGAACACCCTAAAAATTCAGACACCAAAAATTATTGACAAAAATAGTTTCCAAAATACCTTTAAAATCTCGAACAGTGGCATTTTTATAAGACAGCAGTTTTTAAAATTTCAAACACTGAATTTCGCTGTGTAATTACCGATCCATACTATGTTGTAATCGCTTTAGTCACATTGGTGACGGTGCTTTCTGATGTGAAGACCAGCCACCAGAAGTGGTATAAGTGGATTATACTGGCCTGAGTCCCGCTGCGAAGACACAGTCTGATAATCGTAAACCATATATGACAATGAACGTATGTTTGGAGTGGTCCATTTGGAGTTTTAGGCATGTTAGGTTTTTTCATTTTGTTAAGTTTTATAAAAAAGAAATGTACATACTTTATGCAAATAGTGTTGACTCAGATCAGACACCGCATTCTGAGGCGTCTGATCTGGGTCTAAACTATTTGCCACTGTCTCCATAATGGATAAGGTGACTTCAAAAATTATCAGTGCAAGCCATTTTTCGAAGGCGCCGAGTCATCCTCGTAAAATGCCTTGTTATAATGTCATCCCTAAAATCAACCATATCTTTCGTTTGGGCTCAAATGTTGTGTATTCAAATTATTGAGCGCATCCTTTATCGTGTTATTGGGGGAATCCCCACTGTGTCACTCGCCACGCGTGAAGTGGTTTGCCGATATCGAGCCGCGCCAATCAAAATTGGAACTTCCAGCATACACCACCAGTACAGACTTTAAGCGCATCTGCGCAGTTTGTTCTAAGCCTTGGCTGTTCAGGCCACATCTGCACAGTCTGATGAGACTTGGTTGTTCGGCCACATCTGCGCAGTCTGATCTGAGCCTTGGCTGTTTGCGCCGCATCTGCAGCAGCACGGAGTCTGATCTGAAGCCTTGGCTATTCCCACCAATCTTAAATGGGGCTTCCAGCATGACTCAGACCGCAACTGCGCAGCCTGATCTTAACCATGGCTGATCACACCGCATCTGCGGTAGCGAAGTCTTATCTGAGTGTCGGCTGTTCGCGCCACATCTGTGACAGCGCAGTCTAATCTGAGAGTCGGCTGTTCGCATCAATCTTAAATGGCGCTACCAGCACACAGGACCCTACACCTGTGCGGTTTGATCTTAGCCTCGGCTGTTCGCGGCGCATCAGCGGCAGCTCAGTCTGATCTGAGCCTCGGTTGTTCGCGGCTCATCTGCGGCAGTGCAGTCTGATCAGAGCCTCATCTGTTCGCGGCGCATCTGCGTCAGCGCAGTCTTATCTGAGACTCGGCTGTTCGCATCAATTTAAAATGGTGCTTCCAGCATGTTCGAGCAACACAGACTCAGACTGGATCTACACTGGGAATAGATTCCGATTAATATGCGCCAGCAAGTTTTCTCTTAGCAACTTCATAATGTATTAATAACGGGAAATCTCATGGGTCGGCGGTTACGGTTAAGCTTGACGACTTCTCGAATACGGTCCTGTTTTAGGAAATAAGACAGAACATGCCGATGCAAATATATTGAAAACTTACCATCAAAAATTAAAAAAAAAATCAGATAAAAGTCATAAACCATATATTGTAGATATAGTTGAACAGCCTCGGAGAGGCGGTTTTAATGAGTACCTACAACCTAATTCTACTTAAAAAGCTTATATGGAAGGGTGCAGTAATTCTTTCTTCCAGTTTCCTGCCCACAATGTCCTCTGGTCAGGGACCACCTTTGGGACTGTTCAAAAAACCAAAGAACGTTGGTCATGTATGGCCGCTCACTGCCGAATATATGGCCACGAGCTAGCTGTAAACTACAGATTCTTAATTGGGGGTATTCATTCACCTACTGCGCAATCAATGCAACTGAAATTTATGACACTACACAGTTCAATAACCCATTCGGTACCGAAAACCCCAAAACAGGTAGTTGGCAAACAGTGCAGGTCCAGATCAGATGCCACAGAACGCGGCGTCTGATCTGGGCCTCCACTGTTTACTAAATGTTCAACCATTTTCCAAATAAATTTTCATGAAAACACAACCTGACACCCCTAAATTTTTAAATGAACTCCTGCTTTTTATAAGGAGGAAGATTCCATTTGGCAAAAAAAGGGTCAAACATGATAAAGATTAGCTAACGGTTACTGCTGGTCGACTGTAGAAATTTAGATACGGTAACACACCCCTGAGACACATTGCATTTTTCACATCTTCAAATTGGCTACTTTTTGATAAAAATCTGTGATATTTTTCTTATTAACACTGCAAACATAGGTTGTGGATGCTCGTTATAACGAGTACCCACAACCTATGTTTTGGAGCAGAAAACCCTCCCCATGTTGTGTATAAATAAAGTGGGGTTTAGGGGTATTCATATCACGGACTTGTTCACGTGATGTGTCGGGTGATAAGGGCCGTCGGGCGTGAGACCGGAAGATGGGGTTCTAAATCAGAATACCCCGACGAAATTGGGCGATATCACATGTACGCATCTGCGCAGTCTGATCAGTGCCTTCGAGAGCTTGAGGTGTCATTTCATCTGTGCAGAATGACCTGCGTCTTCGCTGGTCGTTTAGCGACCGGCACAGACTCGGATTACGGCCCCCGCCAATCGGGGCTTGAAGAAATAGATGGGCTGCATAATGCTTCCACGCTGAGCTAAAACAGACCGCACTATTTTAAAGATCTCTCGTTGTTCAGCTAACTGTTTTGAAGTGACATAGCCTTTTCCCAGGCGACGTCTCATGATGTTCCGCAATTTTACTGCAGTGCGTCATATTAGCATGTGCAGTTAAAGCTGCCTGTGAATGTTTTCCCGCCAAAACAAACTACATCATTATAGCGAGCAGTTGTTGCTGGTGAAAAGGCACAAACAGTTACTATGATTTCGTTTGTTTGATTTGAGGTTTAACGTCCCCGTCAACACTGTAAAGGTCATTTTGGAGACATTGCTTCCAATTCTGTGGGACTTTTACCCGACATCGAGATGAAACGACATCTCAAGCCCTGTCGCCCAATGAAACCAATAGGGTTTATTAGCATGGACGGTCCGACTCGCACCGCTTTGCCTGGGAGTTACTATGATCGCTGGTTAGGGGACTGATCTTCGATTTTCTTGGTAGTTTCGCGTTTGTTTTGCTTCATTAATTTACAATGTCCATGTCGCACCAGATTGAACTTTTTTAAAACAAGAGGCCCATGGGCCACTATGCTCACCAGAGCTCAGGGGGCACTGCCGACTGGCAGCAATGTATTTTAATTAACCATGGAAGCCCTGCGCCCAAGGATACTACAGATAGAATTTGGACCCAATCAGCCTAGTGGCTTCAGAGGTCTGATGTCGCTTGAATGTGTTGTTGCAGGACAACAGATGACAACTGACAATTTCCCATCTGTGGCAACCAATAGGCCTAAAAGAACATTATTAATGGAACATTTCTATGTAAGTTTGACAAAATATCTTGAAAGGCATAAATGTCATTTTTCAATAATCCCCATTTATAGGTCAATGGAAATTCTTAACTTGCCATTGTAAACAAACCAAAGAGCCAAATTTCATAAACCCGAGCTCAGGTGGGCACTGCCCATGACATTGTACTTGAACAGGATATGATTTTAATCTACCAATTATAAAGTCTCCCAAACAAACCCCATACCCAAATGAGGACTCATGTGGACTGTATCTGAAATATTAGGTGTTTTATAAAGTAGAGAGGGTACGGCATGAACCCAATGGAGCCCTGGTTGAAGTCACTAAGTGCATCTTATCAAAAGGAACAGAGACATTATGGCTTAGCGATGGGAATATGTATGGCTCCTGAGATGTAAGGCTTTTTAAGCAGTGGAGGGATTCGGGAATGGTGGATCCCAGAAAAGCCCAAGATTGCTGTCACTAAATGCTGAACAGTTTCTGAGATATGAGGCCCTTTTATGAAGTGGATGGGAGAGAAATGGCCCCTGCGGACCCCCCAGGATGGGAGTGACTGAATGTGTCTAATAACAATGAACAAGAACATATGTGATTTTGGGTGGGGGTTTGAATGGTTTCTGAGATATATGGCCTATTATGAAGTGGGGACTTATCATAAGGAAGAAGAATATATTATGGTTAAGGGGTGGGGATCTGAACAGTTTCCGAGATATATGGCTTTCAATGAAGTAAAGGGGTGGGACATGGCCGGTGGCACCCCCGGAGTCCTCCATGCTGGTGTCACTGATTGCGTCTTATCATAAGGAACAAGAATATATTAAGGTTTAGGGGTAGGGCTCTGAACAGTTTCTCAGATATATGGTCTTTTGTGAAGTTGAGGGGTGGAGCATGGCCCACGCATGTCCTGGGTGACTCCTAGGTTGGTGTCACTGAGTGCGTCTTATCATAAGGAACAAGAATATATATGGTTAAGGGGTGGGGATCTGAATGGTTTTTGTGATAAATGACATTTTATGAAGTGAAGGGGGTGGGGCATGTCCCCGGCACATCTGGGGGGGCCCCAAGTTGATGTAATTTAATGCATCTTATCATAAGGAACAAGAATATATATGGTTGAGGGGTGGGGATTTGTAAGGTTTCTGGAATAGTTGACCTTTTATGAAGTGCATGTCCCCCAGGTTGGTGTCACTGAATGCCAATTATCATAAGGAACGAGAATATATATGGTTTTGGGGTGGGGATCTATAGGGTTTCTGGGATATTGGGCCGTTTATGAAATGGAGGGGTTGGGCATGGCCCAGGCACATCCAGAGGGACCCTGAGGTTGCTGTCACTGAGTGCGTCTTATCATAAGAAACAAGAATATATACGGTTTAGGGGTGGGGATCTGAATGGTTTCTGAGATAAATGGCATTTAATGAAGTGGAGGGGGTGGGGCATGTCCCCGGCACATCCGGGGGAACCCCCAGGTTGGTGTCACTTAATGTGTCTTATCATAAGGAACAAGAATATATATGGTTTAGGGGTGGGGATCTGTAAGGTTTCTGAGATATAAGGCATTTTATGAAGTGGTGGGGGGGCGGGGCATGGCCCCGGCACAACCTACGGGACCCACAGGTTCACATAAAAGCATATGGCTGAGAGAAGTTTACTCAAGGAACGTTTCAATGAAAATTTTGTCAAAATATCTGCAAAGGCTTGGTAGTTAATGCCATTTTTCAATTTTCCCCATTATAAGTCTATGGAAAATCTAAGTTGCCATAGCAACCAAACTAAAGAGCCGAATTTCATAAAAAACACAAAACCTGTAAAGGCAAATATGGTGAATATTTCCATAAACTCTCAGCCTCATAGAGCATACGGTTTCTGAGGAGATGATTTTTTAAGTATTTATTTTCTATTTTTTTCATTTTGGTTTCCATGGCAACCAATACAAATGAGCAGTAGGCCTAAAATCATATGGCAGATAGTAGATTGCCTAAGGAATATTTCTATGAAAGTTTTGTCAAAATATCTGCAGGGGCTTGGCAATAAATGCCATTTTTCAATTTTCCCCATTTTAAGTCTATGGAAACTCTAAGTTGCCATAGCAACCAAACTAATGAGCCGAATTTCATAAAAAACACAAACTTTCAATCCCCCAACCCAAGGATGCTACGGATGAAATTTGGGCCCAATGGGCCTAGCGGGTTCAGAGGAGATGTCGTTTAAAAGTGTTGACGTCACACGACGCAGACGACGCAGACGACGACGGACAACTGCCTATCCTATAAGCTCCCCCGGAGCCTTCGGCTCTGGTGAGCTAAAAAGCACAGATGCATGAACGGTGAAGGCTCATATCAACCTGCGCATTCCCATATTCTAATCAGTGTCTTTGCTGTTCGTATGAGCCTTCTATTCAAAGAACAATAAGTGAAGGCTTTGTCCACATTTGCTAGATGCACATTTTGGGGGAACGTTGAATTTGGAAAGAACGGTGAAACGCGAGACCAGTGAACACTCGGATCAGTCTGCGCATCCGCACAGTCTGATCAGAGCTTTAGCTTTTCGTATGAGTCTTCAGGCTGAGCTGATACTTACGTAGTAGAAGGTTTTTTTGCTCTGCGCCGGCTCAAATCCATGGAAATGTGTAAATACGGTGTAACCTCTGACTTGTAAATGAGGCTGTGACAGTTGAAGACTCAGAGCAGTCTGCGCAGCCTAATCAGAGCATTTGCGGTTTGTACAAGCTTCAATGGTCTCTGAGGTATTAAAAGAGCAGCAAGCAAAGAACATGATAGGTGAGAACCTTAAAATTTCGGACAGTGGACTTTTTTGCCGGCTCGAATTTCTAAAAATTCGAACAGTGGCAAAAATAATTATTTAATTTTGTTCGAAATTATAGGAGAATTACCGTAGATGCATGCATGTTCATATTATTCATCTCACAGTTAATTCTCTTGAAAGCTTTGCACAGGCACAATTTTCCTAAAGCTGTATATAAACCTGTCACAAAAGTCTGTATATTAATGTACATCCCCAACACTGATCTAGACACTGCAGACACACATCAGACTTCTTTAAAATGCAGTCTGATCAGGGTCTACTCTGTTAGTCATTTAGGCAGAATTTTAGTCCATGTATCATAAACACATTACGGTAACAAACCCATGTCACATGGTCCATTTTTTCATATCTCCAAAATGGTTTGTTTTCTGATGAAAATCTGTGATATATTTTTTATTGATACTGCAAACATAGGTAGTTGGTGCTCATTAGAACAGCCTCATTGAGCCGGTTCTAACGAGCACCCACAACCTATGCTGAGCACTGCCTCATTGAAGCAGCTCTAACAAGCACCCACAGCCTATGTCTTGGAGCAAGAATAAGAAAAATAATGTATAGTCCCCTGTAAACCCCAGTTTTCTCTATATAAATTAGAGTTTACTGGGGTGTTCATCACAAATACTTGTTAATGTATTCAGACATGTGCAACCTGCAAACACTCAGCTCAGCCTGCACATTCATACCAACTGATCAGTCTTGGCAATGCAGTACATAGAAACTTCAAATAACTTAACCCATTTTGTACTGGAAACCCCAAAACGGGTATTTGGCAAACAGGGCAGGCCCAGATCAGATGCTGCAGAATGTGGTATCTGATCAGGACCTACACTGTTTGCAAAAAAATTAGCAAGTTTCCAAATAAATTCTGAAGAAAAACGCAATATGTCAACCCTAATTTTGAAATGGATTCCTGCTATATATAAGGTTGAGTGAGTGTTTGAGTTTTGTGACTCACCAACAGCTAAGGTCATACAGAGACGGGACCTCAGTTTAAAGACTCATCCGAAAGTCTGGAGAAACCCGGGATCGATCCTGCGATTCCTGGTTTACAACTTACAAGGCAAGTCGCATAACCACTACACCACGGACGCTTTCTTATATACAAGGTGGAAGATTCCATTTGTAACAAAAAGGGTTAAACAAGGATGGTTCATTTAAGATTCTCATAGCTCAAGATATCCATGTATTAATAACTAGAAATGTGTCAATACAACACAAATGCCCCGCCCAGGGACCTACCTCACCCCCCATCACCTTAAGGTCATGCGGCAGCGGCGGGGTTATGGCTGAATGAAACTTCTGACATGTTTCTATCATCATTCCAAATATGTAGTAAATCCATCACATGGTTCAAGAAATATGAGCTCTCAAAAAATATAATATCAAAAATTTCTATATCTGTGACCTTGACCTTCAGTTAAGGGGTGGGGGGTATGGCTCAATGAAACTTTGGACCTGCAACTATTGTCATACCAAATATGAAGCAAATCCATTATAGAGTTTGGAAAATATAAGCTATTAAAATACTTAATTTCGAAAATTTCTATGTCTGCAACCTTGCCCTTGAAGTCATAGGCATGGGTGGGGGTATTACTGAATAAATCTTTAGACCGGCATCTATCATTAAACCAAATATGAACCAAATGAATCATAAAAGTTAAAGTTTAACGTGGTACAAATACCTTAACCTGAGTGTTAAACATTAAAAATTTCTAAGTCTGTGACCTTGACCTTGAGACCATGGGTAGGTGTGGGGGTATTGCTGGATAAAACTTTGGACCCATATCTATCATCATACTAAATATAAACCACATCCATTGCATGGTTTGAAAAATATGAGCTCAAGTTCTACCCTGACCAAAAACCTTAACCTGAGTCTTAAACATTAAAAAATTCTAAGTCCGTGACCTTGACCTTGAGACCATGGGTGGGTGTGTGGGTATTGCTGGATAAAACTTTGGACCCATATCTATTATCATACTAAATATAAACCACATTCATTGCATGGTTTGAAAAATATGAGCTCAAGTTCTACCCTGACCAAAAACCTTAACCTGAGTGTTAAACATTAAAAATTTCTAAGTCCGTGACCTTGACCTTGAGACCATGGGTAGGTGTGGGGGTATTGCTGGATAAAACTTTGGACCCATATCTATCATCATACTAAATATAAACCACATCCATTGCATGGTTTGAAAAATATGAGCTCAAGTTCAACCCTGACCAAAAACCTTAACCTGAGTCTAACAGGATTACGTACGTACGTACGTACACACTTTCGTACAGAAGGACGTACATTCGGACACCAGTACGCACGGGACGCACGTACGGAAAACCGAAAAACTATATGCCCCCGGCATCATCCGATGCGGGGGCATAATAATTTAGGCAAGGTCTTCTGATTCTATCTGTGTCACAGGAGCTTAGGCTCACCTTAAAGGATAATAGATTTTGGCTATTTTAACATGCATTTCTGACCAAACTTCAAGCTTCTGTAATTGTGTGTACTCATTATAGGCCAGTACATTTAGCCGGAAATGACCTTTGACCCACAACTAATTCCTTGAGAAATGTTATCAGCAGTTTTAGTATCAGGAAGGTGTCCTGACTTATAGAAAAAAAGTCCTCAAAAAAAATCTGAGGGGAAAGGGTATTTTGGGGGGGGTGAAAAAATACGAAAAATGGAGAAAAATCACAAAAACTAGGACAAAATTAATTTTACTGGCAAATGTTAAACAATTAATACTTGACTTCATTAAAGCATCCAAAATGAATATTTCTATTTGGGGAAAAATACTAAAAATTCTGAAGATAAAAGTTTTCTTTTAATTTATTTTTTTTATATATTTTTGTGTGAAATATGGAAAAACAAGTATTAGCTTTTACAAAAAGCTTGAGTCTATGCTAAGCACACATTAATTTGTGTAAAACTAAAATGTGTCAGTTACCATAAAGTGTAACAAGAGGGCCCTCGCTCACCTGATCCAAAGCATAACAAGTGGGCCCCGGGCAGGGTCAATTTTGGCCCCAGGGCTAAAATTTGAACAATCTTGGTAGAGGTCCACAAGATGAAGCTTCATAGCTAATATGAAAGACCTGGGCTTTCTGGTTTCAGAAAAGATGATTTTAAAGGTTTACCCTGCATATAGAAGTCTATGTAAAACAAGATTTTCCCTATATAAGTCTATGTTAAACCAAAGGGCCCCGGAGCGGGGGCATTTTTGGCCCCAGGGCTATAATTTGAACAATCTTGGTAGAGGTCCACTAGCTGAAGCTTCATAACAAATATCAAAGACCTAAGCCTTGTGTTTCAGAGAAGATGATTTTTAAAGATTTTCCCTATATAAGTCTATGTAAAACCAAAGGGCCACATGGCGGGGGCATTTTTGGTCTCAGGCCTATAATTTGAACAATCTTTATAGAGGTCCACTAGCTAAAGCGTCATAACAAATATCGAAGACCTAAGCCTTGTGGTTTCAGAGAAGAAGATTTTTCAAGATTTTCCCTATATAAGTCTATGTAAAACCAAAGGGCCCCGGAGCGGGGGCATTTTTGGCCCCAGGGCTATAATTTGAACACTCTTGGTAGAGGTCCACAAGATGAAGCTTCATACCAAATATCAAAGACCTGGGCCTTGCAGTTTCAGAGAAGAAGATTTTTCAAGATTTTCCCTATATAAGCCTATGTAAAACAAAAGGGCCCTGGTGCGGGGGCATTTTTGGCCCCAGCACTATAATTTGAACAATCTTGGTAGGGGTCTACTAGATGAAGCTTCATACCAAATATCAAAGACCTGGGCCTTGCGGTTTCAGAGAAGAAGATTTTTAAAGATTTTCCCTATATAAGCCCATGTAAAACCAAAGGGCCCCCGTGCAGGGGGCATTTTTAGCTCCAGCACTATAATTTGAATAATCTTGGAAACGGTCCACTAGATGAAGCTTCATACCAAATATCAAAGACCTGGGCCTTGCGGTTTCAGAGAAGATTTTCCCTATATAAGCCAATGTAAAACCAAAGGGCCCCCGTGCGGGGGCATTTTTAGCTCCAGCACTATAATTTGAACAATCTTGGTAGGGGTCCACTAGATAAAGCTTCATACCAAATATCAAAGACCTGGGCCTTGCGGTTTCAGAGAAGAAGATTTTTAAAGATTTTCCCTATATAAGCCCTTGTAAAACCAAAGGGCCCCCGTGCGGGGGCATTTTTGGCCCCAGCTCTATAATTTGAACAATCATGGTAGGGGTCCACTAGATGAAGCTTCATACCAAATATCAAAGACCTGGGCCTTGCGGTTTCAGAGAAGAAGATTTTTCAAGATTTTTTCTATATAAGCCCATGTAAAACCAAAGGGCCCCCGTGCGGGGGCATTTTTAGCTCCAGCACTATAATTTGAACAATCTTGGTAGGGGTCCACTAGATGAAGCTTCATACCAAATATCAAAGATCTGGGCCTTGCGGTTTCAGACAAGAAGATTTTTAAAGATTTTCCCCATATAAGCCCATGCAAAACCAAAGGGCCCCCATGCGGGGGCATTTTTGGCCCCAGCACTATAATTTGAACAATCTTGGTAGGGGTCCACTAGATGAAGCTTCATACCAAATATCAAAGACCTGGGCCTTGCGGTTTCAGAGAAGAAGATTTTTAAAGATTTTCCCTATATAAGCCCATGTAAAACCAAAGGGCCCCCGTGCGGGGGCATTTTTAGCTTCAGCACTATAATTTGAACAATCTTGGTAGGGGTCCACTAGATAAAGCTTCATACCAAATATCAAAGACCTGGGCCTTGCGGTTTCAGAGAAGAAGATTTTTAAAGATTTTCCCTATATAAGCCCTTGTAAAACCAAAGGGCCCCCGTGCGGGGGCATTTTTGGCCCCAGCTCTATAATTTGAACAATCATGGTAGGGGTCCACTAGATGAAGCTTCATACCAAATATCAAAGACCTGGGCCTTGCGGTTTCAGAGAAGAAGATTTTTCAAGATTTTTTCTATATAAGCCCATGTAAAACCAAAGGGCCCCCGTGCGGGGGCATTTTTAGCTCCAGCACTATAATTTGAACAATCTTGGTAGGGGTCCACTAGATGAAGCTTCATACCAAATATCAAAGATCTGGGCCTTGCGGTTTCAGAGAAGAAGATTTTTAAAGATTTTCCCTATATAAGCCCATGTAAAACCAAAGGGCCCCCGTGCGGGGGCATTTTTGGCCCCAGCACTATAATTTGAACAATCTTGGTAGGGGTCCACTAGATGAAGCTTCATACCAAATATCAAAGACCTGGGCCTTGCGGTTTCAGAGAAGAAGATTTTTAAAGATTTTCCCTATATAAGCCCATGTAAAACCAAAGGGCCCCCGTGCGGGGGCATTTTTAGCTCCAGCACTATAATTTGAACAATCTTGGTAGGGGTCCACTAGATGAAGCTTCATACCAAATATCAAAGATCTGGGCCTGGTGGTTTTAGAGAAGAAGATTTTTAAAGATTTTCCCCATATAAGCCCATGCAAAACCAAAGGGCCCCCGTGCGGGGGCATTTTTCACCCCAGCACTATAATTTGAACAATCTTGGTAGGGGTCCACTAGATGAAGCTTCATACCAAATATCAAAGACCTGGGCCTTGCGGTTTCAGAGAAGAAGATTTTTTAAGTTTTCGGTGAAAAAAATCTATTTTTGGCTCCTGTGACCTATATGTGCAATGGACCGGAACCATTTGAACACCTTTGAAAGAGGAGCACCTAAGGATCATTCCTGTGAAGTTTGGTCAATATCCGATCAGTGGTTTAGGAGGAGATGTCGTTTGAAGAAAAGTTTACGGACGCACGCACGGACGCACGCACGCACGCACGCACGACGGACGACGGACAAAAAGTGATCCCAAAAGCTCACCTTGTCACTACGTGACAGGTGAGCTAAAAAGAGTCACAGATATCAAATAAGGATTTCCAAATCTTATCAACAATGTCACATAAAACAAAATCAAAAAAGGAAAATCAAAAGCAAACTTTGGCACATCACAAAAACATGCCTATGTAATTTTGACCCGACTTACCCACTTTTATGTATAAACTAAAACATTTGAGGTATATTATTTTTTTGCTCAAAAACAAAGCTTCTGAGATTGTTGTTACTCAATAGAACTGCCTCATCTATTTTTTGAGCAGAAATAAGTGAGGGAGTGTGTTTTAGATTTACGTCCCGTCAACAGCAAATGTCATATGCAGTGGTTTCAAAAACATTTTGGCATCCAGGTTTCAAGGAAAGATAGGAGTGTGATTTTCAATGTTATCTGAATAAAGCTAAATTTATGAAGCATAGCAGGGGAATAATGTCTAAGTAAACGTCTACCTGTCTATTGATGAAACCCCTGCATACGGAGACCGGACCTCGGTTTAAAGACTCATCTGAGAGTCTGGAGAAGTCCTTGGATCGAACCCAAGACTCCTGGTTTATGAGGCTAGTAGCTTAACCACTACACCATGGAGGCTTCTTTGAGCAGAAATAAGAAAAATAATGTACATGTATACCCCATAAAACTCCCCACTGCCCCACCCCACCCAGGTGTAAATGGGTAGCAGTGGTGTAAAAGTCAACTGCCTCTCCCTCGCGCGCGTGAAGACATCCGGAATGAGTGTTCGAGAGCGATTAATTAAGCTTGAGACTTTAATCGCAATCGAACTAAAATAAATTAGTATAAACTAAAACTCCATGAGGAAGGGGTTTCTATCGAGTACCCACAATCTATTCTTTTGAGCAGACATTACGAAACACGCCTAAACAAAAACATTGTCAATTTTTCAGCCCAAAAATGAAATTTTAAGATTAAAAAAATGATGTTTTTCTTATTTCTGCTCAAAACATAGATTGCGGAGCTCGACTAGGAACCGCCTGAACTTGGCGGTTCTACCGAGTACCCACAAAAAATATGTTTTTGCGCTGATATAAGAAATTTAATGTTTATCCCTGTAAACCACAGTTTTACAATATAAAAGTGGGGTTCGAGGGGTCAAAATTATATAGGCGTGTTTTTGACCCCACCCATCTGGGCTTGGAGTAATAGATTGGGCTGCATGATGCTTCCGCACAGAACTGATACCGACCGCACATGAGTACTATTAAACCGCTGAGAATGACTAAGCCTGCCCAGAAAAGTTGCTGCGAGTCAGCCTGTCCATGCATGTAAGCCCTTTTGGATTCATTGGGCGGCAGAGATTGAGATGTCATTTCATCTCAATGTCAGGTTAAAGTCCCACAAAATTGGAAGCAACGTCTCGTTTTCGTGATGAATAAGAAAAACATCAGAATTTTCTCTGGAACTTTTTTGGGTGATCAAATCTTCCAATAGATTTGAATATGCGTGTTTTTGTAATGTTTTTTATGACCCCAACTTTTTTGGAGGGGCATATTGCTTCTGGTTCGTCCATTCGAACTTCAGTTACGCCTTTGATGCATAGCATAACGCAAGAACCGTGCATGCTAGGGTTTTGAAATTTCATATATGGATTCTTTCTTCATGGAAAATTAGCTCACGTGTATTTTTTTCTTATCCGGATTATGCCCCTTTCAAAAGTTATTGCCCTTTGAATTTTTTGTTTTATAAAATCTTGTCAGCAACATATCTCAAAATCTATTGGAGGTAGAACCGTGTAAGTTGGTGAATAGATTGGTGCTGATGAGTAGATGTCCTGATTACCTTTTGACTAAATTCCGAAAAATACTTTGTGGCTAATGGCCCTTTGTCACTTTCGGTACATTGTATGCATTGTGATGCATAGCATAACTTTAGAAGCTTGTATGCTAGGGTTTTGAAATTTCATATACGGATTCCTCATGGAAAATTAGCTGAAAGATATTTTTTCTCATCCGGATTTTGCCCCTTTTAAAGTTGTTTGAGTCAACCTTTGTGTTCAATCAGTTCCAAACAGTTATTGTGCGCAATGTTGGGAGACAAAATTTGTAAATCAATTTCAAGGGGGTATCTCTTTTCTTAGTATTATTTTTCCTGCCTGTTTAAAATTCAGCGGCCAATTTCTATTGCAGTTAGTAGATAGGACAGTGTTTCAATTGTTCTGATTGTGATTTTTGAGTGGTTGCTTCCACAAAGTCACACATAGCTTTCAAAATCTTATGTGTGCAATGTTACCAGAATACACCGTATACACATATTTACGATATTAATGCATTTGATTCTGATGGCACAAATGTGCTTCCATACACTAAATTTTTGTCATGAGACATTGACAAATGTATTTCTGACCCCCCCCCACCCCCAAAAAAAAGTTTATTTTTACAACTTGAACATAGATCTTGTTTATCAATAACATACAAGGAAAATATAAATGACATCTATTAAAAAAAAAGAATATAGAAAGCAGCGGGAGCCTGCATCGTCTGCTTGTGTCCGCCAAACCTTCAACTGGATTTCCTTTTGATTTTGTGTATTCAAACACATATAGATGGATAGATTTGGGAAAATGCATAGCCTCCGTGTACCATATCTCGAACGATGTTGAGCAAATATTTCCATTTATCAATCAAGAGAAAGCTTCTTCGTTCTCTTTTTAATAATAAATTATAGACTGCACTTTAACAATTTCTGACGTATATTGTGTTTTTAATGACGTCATTTGTTTGCGCGTGAGGAGAGCTTGCCTTACAACTGGTAAAACAGTGTATGGTGCTTTTATTGGGCCATTACTTATTTAATGCTTTTTCTGCGGATTAAATCCTAATTTTCTCAGAACTGGCACGGATATTTTTTGAGGACTTTTTTTTGGTAATTAATATAACATAGCCCTGTGTTTTGGTGTTAAAAGAGTTTCTCAAGGAATTATCTTGACCATAAAAATTAAAGTGCCTCGCCTATTAGAACAGTCTCAAAGAATGGCACTATGGTTAAATCTCAGTGGCTCGAACTACCACTATCTAAAACAATGTTAGACTGTTTACGCTTTGAAGCGAGAGTCTGTATTTTGATGTGCATCACTGACATTTATACAGAAATAACTGACCAAACTCTGATGACCCAAATCAGACCACTAAAATGGCACAGTCTGATCAGAGTCTGCTCTTGTAATTTTCCTTCATGTACCAAATATTCAAACATACATTAAAATAACACACACGTGTGACATAGTGCATTATTTTATATTGTCATACTGCATGGTTACTTTTTTATGAAAATTTGTGCTATTTTTTCTAATATTTGTACTCCCAACATAGAGTGTGGGTTCTCAATAGAACTGCCTCATTGAGGCAGAAATAGGGGAATATGTGTATACCTAGTAAACCCCAGTTTCGTCTATATAAAGTGGGATTAAACCATTCCGTACCAGATGCCCCTAAAGGGGTACCTTGGCAAACAGTGCAAGCCCAGATCAGACGCCGCAGAATGCGGCGTCTGATCTGGGCCTACAATGTTTGCAAGTCAAGCCATTTCCCAAGTAAAGTTTGAAGAAAACACAACCTGACACCCCTAAATTTTGAAATAAACTCCTGCTATATATATGGAGGAAGATTCCATTTGGTACAAAAAGGGTTAAAGGACTTGTTGACATGATGTTCAGCCAGCAAACACTCAGCTTCACTATGCACTATATGGGTGCCTGCCAAACCAAGATTTGGCCAAGCAGACAAAAAAGCCTGCATTCTCATAGGGTACACAGGCTGATCCGAATCTTTGCTTAGTGCATGTCTGAAGACATATTTTTGCTCATTTCTTCTAAGAGAAGTCTCTCACTTCTTATAAAAGCTTTCCAAAATTTCTCAACTATATATTTTGGACGTAACAGATCAACAAGAGCTATCCATGGAAATCAAAGCTTTCCTGGATTTTTTTTCTCATCAACAATATAATCTGAGCCAAGTTGATTTAAAGCATAACAAAAATGATAAGTAAGGTACCAACAATCACTTTAACCCTTTTTGTACCAAATGGAATCTTCCTCCTTATATATGGTAGGAGTCCATTTCTAAATTTAGGGGTGACAGGTTGTGGTATCTTCAAAATTGATTTGGTAAATGGCTGAACTTTCTGCAAACAGTGTAGGCCCTGATGAGACGCCGCGTTCTGCAGCGTCTCAGCTGGGCCTGTACTGTTTGCCAAGGTACCCCTTTTGGGGTTTCCAGTACAAAACAGATTAACAACAGCTCCGCAAGCAGGGCATTATATGCCCTTGGCAAGTAATCGACTGTAACACATATTGACAAATAGCTGAAGGGTTAGCCCAAAAAGAAAAGTTCCTGGAAGGACAGATGGACATACATTTTGTAATTATGATAATAATTGGTGGACTGTAACCTCTAAACAAAATGCTTCGTATCATGGTCTAACTATAAATCACCTCTGGTTTAAACATATTTATTTCGAAAGAATTATGTTTCACAAATACAATATAGACATGATACAACAATATAGGATTAGAATGGAACTTTACTAAATCACCTTTCAGCTTGATGGGATGTAAAGTATAGGACAAATCAGCTGGAAAGGAAAAGTGACAGGGGAATAACTCTGCTAATATTTGGTGGATTGTAATGTGCTGCTCCACATCATGGTGTAACTTTTTACAATGTTTCAGCTTGATCTAATGTAAACTATAGGGCAAGTTAGCTTTGTTTGTTTGTTTGTTTGATTTGGGGTTTAATGTCCTTGTCAACACTGTATAGGTCATTTAGGAGATGTTGCTTCTATACTATAGCTGATGGGCCATGGGTGAGGTCATTTAGGAGATGTTGCTTCTATACTATAGCTGATGGGCCATGGGTGAGGGCAGTGGTGCTGTTTAATAAAACTGAACCAATTAGGAATCAAATCCATTGTAAGGATTAGAAAATATGAACTCTCAAAATGCTTAAATGTAAAATTTCAACATAAAATTTCTAAGTCCGTGATCTTGAGGACATGAGCATGGACCTATATCTATCATCATACCAAAGATGGACAAGATTCATCTTATGGTTATAAACTATGAGACTTTTAATATACATTTGGACACTGACTTTGTTGCCAACACTGACATTGGCGATAGAACATTTGCTCTTCTTGAACTTTGTCCTGGTTAGCTTATAAGTTAGACACCCCGCTCTTCCTCCCCCATATTATTACATCTTTTATCTCGCTCAACCATACCCTCCACCAAAAAGTGTAAAATTCAAAGCGAGCCTACCTTTCTTTCCACCCAGTTTCTTGTTGATAAAATCAAACACATTTGGGTTCGTTGGCTTGTTGTAATTTCTCTCCCTTTTCTCATTGTCCTTCTTAATCTTTTTCTTTTGTTTCTCGAGAACATCAAACAGATTTCTCTCTCCTGCTATCTCCTTCAATTCCATGATTTTATCCAATGACTTGCCTGAAAAGGTAGCATGACAACCATAAAAATCGTAAGGATAACATACCTGTGTGAGGGATTCACCCTTATCTTGCTGTTCACGACAACCCCTTTCTTTGCAAAAAGTGTAGATCCAGATCAAATGGCTTCTGCAGAATTTGAATTTTTGGCATTCAATTAATGAATTTATAGCAATAAATTACATCAAGTAATTTGATTGGCTGATAGGCAGAAATGGGTGTGGCTTAAATGAATATTCTGCAAGATAAGGGTTAATCCTTTTATGGCTCATAAACTGACATTTTTATGACGAACAATTGTGATATTTTTCTTAATTCTGCTTCAAACATAGATTGTGGGTACTTGTTAGAACTGCCTCAATGAGGCAGTTCTAACAAGTACCCACAATCTATGCTTTTGAGCAAGAATACGGAAACTAGTGTTAACCCCTATTATAACCCACGCTTTTCTATTCAAAGTGGGGTTTAAAGGGGATGTTCATCACAAGGCTTGTTATCCGGATGGCTGTGCAAGATGTAATACAATGTAATATTCGTGCTCAACTTAACAGAGTGCTGATGGATGGATGTATGGATGGACACTCAAAACTTTAGAGGGTATAACATAATACCCCGCCATTTTTTGAATGGTGGGGCATAAAAAGTAAACACTCTATATAACCCACGCTTTTCTATTCAAAGAGGGATTTTAAGGGGATTTTCATCATAAGGCTTGTTATCCAGATGGCTGTGCAAGATGTTATACGCGTTATATTCATGCTCAACTTAACGGAGCACAATATATATAAGCAGGACAACTATCATTTTCTGCTGAATGAAGCATGTATATTCTTACATTATTAACAGACTAATATTCATATAACAGATCTGAAATAGAGAAGTCAGTCCATGCAGTATATGACACTTCTTTGTATAGTGCACAAACTTTGACCTTAATTATTACAACTAAACCCAGACCAATACAGCTATGCCGAGGTTCCGCTCAGCACGGTCATGCCGAGGGTTGGAAATGCCCACCTACAACAGAACACCACAGTAGATTCTTTTTCTTGCATAACACCACCAAAAATTTTCATTTTCCTTTATCAAATATTTTATTTTTCGCACTCTATACTTATGTAGTTTGCCTGGGTTAGAGGCAATGCCAAGGTTCTGCTCAGCATGGTCACCTCAAGGGTTAGAACCTCCCATCTGCAACAGAACACCATAATAGATTCTTTTTCTTGCAGAACACCGCCGAAAATTTTCATTTTACTTTATTTAATGTTTTATTTTTTGCACACTATACTTATGTAGTTTGCCTGGGTTAGAACACCAGGGTAAGAACAGAATTTCTATCCCAGCCTAAACCACAGATTTCCTTATCTGGTGTGCAAGAATATGTTTTCATGTTGTGGCTGAAACTTTATGTTGTGGCTGACACTTTACTATATCTGACTGAAGGTTACTGACCTTGTGGTAGAAGCTGAATAGGAATGGGATCTACACGTCCCTCTCCATCTTTTCCCAGGCCTTTTCCAGGTGTATATCCCATCTTTGTCATCAGCTGACTGCCTATTCCCTGTAATCATAGAATCAAAAGTGATGAAAGACAAACTTACAAGACCTGTATGACTAGAAAAGACTTGGACTGGCCTGTGCATTCAAGCAGTATAATCAGTCTTCACTGTTCATTTCAGCTTTTTGAGATGCCAAGTTCTGCAACGGAAGGTCAGGTGGTTTTTCTCCGGGTACTCCGGTTTTCGCCCACCTCTGATTAACAATCGGCTCGATATGAGTGAAATAATCTTGAAAGGGCCGTAAAACCCAAACCCCCCCAAAAAAAAATTTCAGCTTTTAACCTATTGTATGCAGGAAACCCCTAAAGGGGTACCTTGGTAAACAGTGCAGGACCAGATCAGACGCCGCAGAATGCGGCATCTGATCAGGGCCTACACTGTTTGCAAAAAGTTCAGCTATTTTACGGATAGATTTTGAAGAAAACACAGCCTGACACCCCTAAATTTTAAAATGGACTCCTGCTATATATAAGGACAAAGATTCCATTTGGTACAAAACGAGTTAATAGATTCTGAGCTACCCAAAAGGCAACCTGCCTTGACCTTTGTTTGTTTGGTCTGGAGTTTAATGGTCTTGTCAACTCTATTTAGGTTATGTTGAGCTGGTCAGTTTACCTGACCACACTTTTTCTGGGCTGGCTTATATGTAAGCGTTTACCAATTCAGTGCACAATTGACAACTGCCCTTCGCTTAGAGGATCTAAGCCTTCCCAGGCAAAGCTGTGTGAGTCAGCCCGTCCATGCATATAAACCCTATTGGTTTCATTGGGCGGCAGGGGTGGAGATGTCATTTCATCTCAATGTTGGGTAGGAGTCCCACAACATTGCAAGCGGCATCTCCAAAATGACCTTTACAGTGTTGATGGGGATATTAAATCTCAAATCCAACCAACAAACAACTCCCCTTCTTGAATCAGCATAGAGAGGGAGAATGAGAGGATATTTCATGATCAATCTCCACAAAAGAATGTTGATGACCCAGTAGGGATTGAACCTGGGACCTAGTGATCACCAGTCAGACATGCATCCGACTAAGCCACAAAGGCCAGCTGGCTCGATGCTCTGGCTGATTGAGTTATCACTGGTAACACACATTTTTGTAAGTTTTGTCATGTTCTGGCTAAATTTTTACAATGATTGTTTGTGTAGCTACAACTTGAAGTGCCAGAGCAAACTGCAGAACTCACCAAAAGAAGTGCAATCAGGATCTGAATAGTTTATCATTCCAAAGGCACCAGGAGCTTTAACTGATGGTTAATAGATACACCACAACCTCATTATAACACGGTTTTTGATATAACACGGTTTCAAGATGGATCCCAAAAATGTATAGATTATATAGAACAAGAGGCCCATGGGCCACAATGCTCACCAGAGCTCAGGGGGCCACTGCCCACTGGCAGCAATGTATTTTAATTAACCATGGAAGCCCTGTGCCCAAGGATGCTACAGATAAAATTTGGATCCAATCAGCCTAGTGGCTTCAGATTCTGATGTCGCTTTAATGTGTTGTTGCCTGACAACAGATGACAATTGACAATTTCCCATCTGTGGCAACAAATAGGCCAAAAGGAACATAATTAAAGGAACATTTCTATGAAAGTGTTGCAAAATACCTTGAAAGACATTAATGTCATTTTTCAATTTTCCCCTTTATAAGTCAATGGAAACTCTTAACTTGGCATAGCAAACAAACCAAAGAGCTAAATTTCATAAACTAGAGCTCAGGTGGAAACTGCCAGATGGCAGACATGTATATAACATGATATGATTTTAATATACCAATTTTAAAGTCTCCCTAACAAAGCTCATACCCAAATTAGCACCCATGTGGACTGTATCTGAAATATTAGGTTTTTTATAAAGTAACTAGAGAAAGTGCCCAGTGGGGCACGTATACCCCCGACCAGTGCCATCCCCATTTAGTGGAAATGAAAATTTGTTTGTAGCATTGAACCTTTCCATATTGCATTTCAACAAATATAGTATAATTTATCATATGCAAAGATGAAACTGCTTGTCTTTGCTGAATAATAAAAATTCAAAGTTTGTTGCAATTTGGAACAATTTTACCTAGAAACAACAAACATAGAATAGGCTGACATAGAACATTTGCTGAATTAAAGTAGCTGTATGACATAATAAAGCAATGCATTTTTTTATTATTACTTGCATTTATTATTGTCTGCATTTCAAGAGAAAAAATTATGTAAAATTTAACAGTTCTAGTCGCTGTAGATCACAAGGACCAATATATAAGCTGACAAATCTGACAAGGGTCACAGCATAAAGAAAGAACAAACTAACTAATAATGAATAAATGGAAAGACAAAAACTATAACCTTTGATATACTTTGTATGCAAGGAGTATAGTTGGTTGATTTTAGGTTTAACGTCCCCGTCAACACTGAAAGGTCAATTTGGAGACGTTGCTTCCAATTTTGTGGGACTTTTACCCGACATTGAGATGAAATGACATCTCAAGCCCTGTCGCCCAATGAAACCAATAGGGTTTATTAGCATGGACGGTCCGCCTCGCACCGCGGTTCCTGGACAGGCTTAGATCCTCTAAGCAGTTTACCAGTACTCGTGTGCTGGCCGGATTCAGCTCTGCGTGGAAGCATCTTGCAGCCCATATATTTCTTCAAGCCCCTATGGGCGGGGGCTTTTGCAAGGAGTATAATGAAAACAGTTATCAAATCCTGTACCATATACTATCATGCGATGTATACGTGTGAATTTATTCTAATAAATATTGTTTAAACCAAAACAGTTAACACAAATCTTGGACGTAATCAAAATGTATAAGTCCTAATTATTGACCCCTAGCCCCACCCAGGGGCTTGACCCAGGAGCTTAGATATTCCATATGAAAGATTATACTATAGCTATATTCTGTACCAAATATGAGGATCTAAAATGAGGTTACAGAGATATAAGCAATGAAAAAGGTTTAACACAAAACTTTGACGCAAAAGTTGACAAACTGACAGACAGCCCACCAAGGGGCTTGACCCAGGGGCTTAGATATTCCATATGAAAGGTTATGCTATAGAGATATCCTTTACCAAATATGAAGAGAATCTTACATGAAGTTACAGAGATATGAGCAATCAAAAAGGTTTAACCCTTTCCCACTTAGATACGTGTTTTTACGTGTCTGCACCTCCCCCCCCATTTTAAGCCCCAGAAGCACCTAAAATCTGCATTTCTACTCCTGGATAGTTATGTTTGCTTTAGACTTGGTTGGGCAAAAAACTGACCTGTTTTTTCGCGCGCCTCCCCATTTAAAATATTCTGGGGGGATTGAAGTGGGGGGCAACACCCCCCCCCCCCCCCCCCTCACATCCCGAAAAATTTTGGGTGTATGGCCCAACTGGCCGCTAAAATTTATATCTGAGGGTGTCTGGATCAAAAATGCCTGAAAATTGATGCTGATAAAACATGCTGCAAACAGTGAAAATGGCCAGTGCCAAACACCTTAATTCTTGCCTTGACAGCTGTGTGAAGATTAAAATGTGGTCAAAAATTCATGTGAAAACAAACTTTTTGCCAACTTTGAGATGCCCTTTCTTTACCATGACAACAATAATCAAGTCATGAAAGGTTGCATTTGAAAGGCTACTGCCCAATGAACATTCATACCGAGTTTGGTGTAAAACAGACCATCCATTATGAAACAATGGCTAGTTGAAGTTGATGTCAGGTGCAACACTGTGAAAATCAGCGAAATTCACAAAATCCCTGAGTGGTAAAGGGTTAATGAAGAAAATCCCAACTGACCAAAATAATGTTTTTTCATCATTTTATTGCAAGTAACAATATTTCAGATATAATTAATGCATTTTAGACTCAAATTCAGTATGTTCCCAGATTTCAGTTAACCCTTTCCCACTCAGATACTTGTTTTTACGTGTCTGCACCCCCCCCCCCCCCCCATTTTAAGCCCCAGAAGCACCTAAAAACTGCAATTCTACACCTGGATAGTTATGTTTGATTTAGGATTTGTTGGGCAAAAAACTGACCTGTTTTTTCACGCGCCTCCCCATTTAAAATATTCGGGGGGTGTATGGCCCAACTGGCCGCTAAAATTTATATCTGAGGGTGTCTGGATCAAAAATGCCTGAAAATTGATGCTGATAAAACATGCTGCAAACAGTGAAAATGGCCAGTGCCAAACACCTTAATTCTTGCCTTGACAGCTGTGTGAAGATTAAAATGTGGTCAAAAATTCATGTGAAAACAAACTTTTTGCCAACTTTGAGATGCCCTTTCTTTACCATGACAACAATAATCAAGTCATGAAAGGTTGCATTTGAAAGGATACTGCCCAATGAACATTCATACCAAGTTTGGTGTAAAACAGACCATCCATTATGAAACAATGGCTAGTTGAAGTTGATGTCAGGTGCAACACTGTGAAAATCAGCGAAATTCACAAAATCCCTGAGTGGTAAAGGGTTAATGAAGAAAATCCCAACTGACCAAAATAATGTTTTTTCATCATTTTATTGCAAGTAACAATATTTCAGATATAATTAATGCATTTTAGACTAAAATTCAGTATGCTCCCAGATTTCAGTTAACCCTTTCCCACTCAGATACGTGTTTTTACTTGTCTGCATCCCCCCACCCCCATTTTAAGCCCCAGAAGAACCTAAAATCTGCATTTCTACCCCTGGATAGTTATGTTTGCTTTAGGATTTGTTTGGCAAAAAGTGACCTGTTTTTTCATGCACCTCCCCATTTAAAATATTCTGGGGGGGGATTGAAGGGGGGGGGGGCAACAACCCCCCTCACATCCCGAAAAATTTTGGGTGTATGGCCCAACCGGTCGCTAAAATTTATATCTGAGGGTGTCTGGATCAAAAATGCGTGAAAATTGATGCTGATAAAACATGCTGCAAACAGTGAAAATGGCCAGTGCCAAACACCTTAATTCTTGCCTTGACAGCTGTGTGAAGATGAAAATGTGGTCAAAAATTCATGTGAAAACAAACTTTTTGCCAACTTTGAGATGCCCCCTCTTTACCATGACAACAATAATCAAGTCATGAAAGGTTGCATTTGAAAGGCTACTGCCGAATGAACATTCAAACCGAGTTTGGTGTAAAACAGACCATCCATTATGAAACAATGGCTAGTTGAAGTTGCTGTCAGGTGCAACACTTGAGAAAATCAGCGAAATTCACAAAATCCCTGAGTGTTAAAGGGTTAACACAAACATTGATGTAAATGTTGATGAACGGACTGACTGGTGGACAGCCCACCCAGGGGCTTGACCCGCGAGCTTAGATATTCCAAATGAAAGGTAATGCTATAGAGATATCCTGTACCAAATATGAAGAGAATCAAACAGGTGGTGACAGAGATATGAGCAATCAAAAAGGTTTAACACAAAACTTTGACAAACGGACGGACAGCCCACCCAGGGGCTTGACCCAGGGGCTTAGATATTCCATATGAAAGGTAATTCTATAGAGATATCCTGTTCCAAATATGAAGAGAATCCAACATGTGGTGACAGAGATATGACCAATCAAAAAGAATTAACACAAACTTTTGACGTAAAAGTTGACAAACTGACAGACAGCCCACCCAGGGGCTTGACCCAGGGGCTTAGATACTCTATATGCAAGGTAATGCTATAGAGATATCCTGTTCCAAATATGAAGAGAATCCAACATGTGGTGACAGAGGTATGAGCAATCAAAAAGGTTTAACACAAAACTTTGACGTAAAAGTTGACAAACGGACGGACAGCCCACCCAGGGGCTTGACCCTGGGGCTTAGATATTCCATATGAAAGCTAATACTATAGAGATATCCTTTACCAAATATGAAGAGAATCTAACATGTGGTTACAGAGATATGAGCAATCAAAAAGGTTTAGCGCAAAACTTTGACGTAAAGGTTGACGAACGGCTGGACAGACCGAAGAACGAACTAAAGAACGAACGAACTAACTAACTAACTAACTAACTAACTAACGAACGAACCAACCAAAGAATGGACGGAAAGACGAAAGAGGGTGGGGCATGGACCCAATGGAGCCCTGGTTGGTGTCAATAAATGCGTCTTATCAAAAGAAACAGAGACATATATGGTTTAGCAGTGGGGATATGTATGGTTCCTGAGATGAAAGGCCTTTTAAGCAATGGAGGGATTCGGGCATGGCAGATCCCAGAAAAGCCCAAGATTGTTGTCAGTGAATATGTCTTATCATAAGTAGGAGTGTAACAATGCATCGGACCATCGATGCATTGCGATAGGCACTGGGCCAATAGTACTGCATCGATGGTAAAGTTAAACATCGATGACTATCGCCGATAAAGTTTTGAACTATCGATAGTTTCGATAGTTGTCTATATCACAAGTTTTTCAGATAATTCCCAAAGTTGTTTTCATTCTAAGATAATTTATATTCTTTATTACCAGCTACGTCTTGTACCTGGTCAAGTGTCAAACTGTACATTGTCCTAATTATAATCCAATAATCTCCTGTGTCAGTGGGAGACAACCGCTGCTTGTCGCCAGATAAAGGCAATTAAAATTACAGCCTAAGATAATTTATATTCTTTATTACCAGCTACGTCTTGTACCTGGTCAAGTGTCAAACTGTACATTGTCCTAATTATAATCCAATAATCTCCTGTGTCAGTGGGAGACAACCGCTGCTTGTCGCCAGATAAAGGCAATTAAAATTACAGCCGAATCGTGATTTGGCGGTCGTGATTTGGCGGTAGCCTGCAGGTACACTGTGTTTATGCATCCTATTTTGTTACACATTATCCACTTAACACCCAATGTCGGTATAAGGTCAGAACGCTGAATATTCCTTCATTGAACTGGTAAATTTACAACTTTCTGAAGCATATTTCAACAGCACTTTGATGTAAATTGATTTCGAAATAATTGACACGGACGACCACGCATATTTTGATTACGCTAATCTGCAAGCTGTCTGTAAGCCAGTGATAAGAAAAGCGATAATTGATGCGTGTTTACATAGTGGTATATATTATCAAAAGGTGCCGCCCGCATTAATTAGCACACGAAGCATGGAAAGTCCGCACGTGTCACGACCGCTTCAAAAGATGCAAAAAAATGTTCTGGTTGATGTTTTAGAGGATTCTTATTTTGTCAATAACAGACATCAAAGGAAATGAAATACGTATCGTCCTGCAAAGAACGTTTATTATTTGGGCATCCAGACATGTTTATACAGCCGAGGAATTAATTTTGAATCTTGGACACCGTGTAAGGGAAATACTGCACTAGAAAACAATTAAAGAAAATAAAAACGTGGTACTATTTTCTGTTTATTTGTATTGCTAAAATATTTTAAAATATTTTACCAAACAACAAAAGGAAAATACAAATGATGTTTGGAAAAAAACATTACACAATGGAAATGATGGAAAATTAGATAAGTTGGCAGATGCAAGAATGTCGGGATGACATTGTAAGGTATTTCGGCACGTTACTGATGACATCATCGGTCGACCGGGGCCGATTTGGATAGAAAAAATCTTTATCCCTGATCTCAAAGGTGTTCCATGTAACAAACGCATGCGATCGATTGTGTACCGAAACACTGAGACTTATATTAAAAATTTCCTCAGATTTTCGGTGTTAAGATTCAAATCAAACTTCCCAAAACACAGGTTCTGGTGTATGGATTTGTTTGACGTGTCATCGGTAACAATTCTAATTCTGAATCGTATGCATTGCTGACATAGTTTTTCAGCTATCTACTATTTATTTTAATGAAGCGTATTTCTTTCGTAACCGGTAAAACATATTTTCTCAGTAGCTAAAGAAGCCTCCGTGGTGCAGTGGTTACGCTACTCCCCTTGTAAACCAGGGATCGCAGGATCGATCCCGGGCTTCTCCAGACTTTCGGATGAGTCTTTAAACCGAGGTCCCGTCTCCGTATGACCTTAGCTGTTGGTGGGACATAAAACTAAAACTCACTCACTCACTCAGTAGCTAAACGTTTGTGGATAGAGGTGGATAGAAAACAGCACCCTGCACAATTCCCAATTTATACCCAGAAGCTCGATCCGTGTCACCAACAACAGCATACAGACATGTTTACACAAATTAAAGCGTTCGACTTTTCCCGCCAAGCGTCTGCTATTTTGGCGCCCAAATATAGCCATGCACAAGGCAGTAGAATAGTCTGTTTTTATTAATAGGCATACATCTACCGACAGATGAAGCTAATCGTCTTCGGAGCAATTTGATTGTGGATTAAATTTTATGATTGAGGGATAAATGCAAATTACAGACATAACTTGATCTTATTTTCACACCTTGCCACACGGCTCATTATAGGCTTATTGGTAGCGCCTAAAGCTTGTGTTTACAGTGTAATTATAGAATAGACTGCATATCCGGCGTTTATTACACGATTCGGTTAACTAACATGGTCCGTTTGGTTGGACCCAAAGTTCAGTGTTATAACGAGGTTGAGGTGTGTTTAGTCACTTTGTCATGTCTGAAGTGGTTTTGAAGACAAGCAAAGATTTCATTGCCTTCGTGAAGAGCTTACATTTATTTTGATTAAGAAACTGATTTCACATTCTCACTGTGAATTGATACATTTTACTTGGCTACTTCTATTAAAATGAGTCTCCCGGCTCTTCCAGAAGGATTTACACTTAAGGAAAAAAGATGCTCCTGGGGAGCTGTTTCCTCTTCATGTAGGGCTGACAGAAAAGCAAACAGGAGTTTACAACAGGTGTCCCTCTTGTGTAAATTATCTTGTTTATTTCTTGTATGCAGATAAAGCATACAGAAAACAGTTTGAAGGATTGAATAGTTTTTATTTCCTTCTCAAACAAGATAATATGTTTCAGGCAATAGTATTGCAATAGTACTCAGCAATAGTAATAGTATCGCAATGGTTCTTCCTGCAATGTCAATACTATCGCAATAGTCATTTTCTGACTATCGTTACATCCCTAATCATAAAGACCAAGAGTATATATGGTTAAATGGTCGAAATCTGAATGGTTTCTGAGATATGGGGCCCTTTTATGAAGTGGCAGGATGAGAAATGGCCCCTGCTGACCCCCAAAGACGGGGATGGCTGAATATGTCTATTAACAATGAACAAGAATATATGTGATTACAGGATGGGGAATTGAATGGTTTCTGAGATATATGGCCTATTATGAAGGGGAGTCTTACCATAAGGAACAAGAATATATATGGTTAACGGGTTGGGATTTGAACAGTTTCTGAGATATATGGATTTTAATGAAGTAAAGGGGTGGGGCATGGCCCGTGGCACCCCGGGGGGACCACCATGCTGGTGTCACTGATTGCGTCTTATCACAAGGAACAAGAATATATATGGTTTAGGGTTGGGGCTCTGAACAGTTTCTCAGATATATGGTCTTTTGTGAAGTCAAAAGTAGGAGCATGGCCCGGGTGTGCCCTGGGTGACACCTAGGTTGGTGTCATTGAATCTGTCTTATCATAAGGAACAAGAATATATATGGTTTAGGGGTGGGGATCTGTAAGGTTTCTGGAATATTTGGCCTTTTATGAAGGGGGTTGGGCATGGTCCCGGCACATCCAGGGGGACCCCCAATTTTGTGTCACTGAATGCAACTTATCATAAGGAATGAGAATATATATGGTTTATGAGTTGGGATCTCAATGGTTTCTGAGATAAATGGCATTTAATGAAGTGGAGAGGGTGGGCATGTCCCCGGCACATCCCGGGGCACCCACAGGTTTGTGTCACTTAATGTGTCTTGTGATAAGGAACAAGAATATATATGCTTGAGGGGTGGGGATCTGAATGGTTTCTGAGATAAATGGCCTTTTATGAAGTGGAGGGGTCAGGGCATGTCCCCCGCATATCCCGGGGGACCTCCAGGTTGGTGTCACTTAATGCATCTTATCATAAGGAACAATAATATATATGGTTTAGGGGTGGGGATCTGTAAGGTTTCTGATATATAAGGCATTTTATGAAGTGGAGGGGGCGGAGCATGGCCCCTGCACAACCTAGGGGGACCCCAGGTTGACAAAAATGCATAGGGCTAAGAGAGGTTTACTCAAGGAACATTTCTATCTAAGTTTTGTCAAAATATCTACAATGACTTGGCAGAAAATGCCATTTTTCAGTTTTCCCCATTATAAGTCAATGGAAACTCTAAGTTGCCATAGCAACAAAACTAAAAGACCAAATTTCATAAAAAACATAAAACCTGTAAAGGCAAATATGGTGAATAGTTTCATAAAGTCTCCACCTCCTAGAGCTTACGATTTCTGAGGAGATGATTTTTTAAGTATTTTTTTTTCTATTTTTTGCATTTTGGTTTCCATGGCAACCAACGAAAATGAGCAGTAGACCTAAAAAGCATATGGCAGATAGAAGATTGCCTGAGGAACATTTCTATGAAAGTTTTGTCAAAATATCTGCAAAGGCTTGGCAGTAAATGCCATTTTTCAATTTGTTCCCCATTATAAGTCTATGGCAACTATAAGTTACCATAGCAACCAAACTGATGCGCCGATTTTCATAAAAAAACACAAACTTTCAATCCCCCAGCCCAAGGATGCTATAGATAAAATTTGGGCCCAATTGGCCCAGTGGCTTCAGAGAAGATGTCGTTTGAAAGTGTTGACAGATGCAGACGCAGACGACAGACAACTGCCTATCCTATAAGCTCCCCCGGAGCCTTCGGCTCTGGTGAGCTAAAAATGACTATAAACGGTCATTTTTCTATATAATCTATACATTTTTCTTTGGATATAACATGGTTGTTTAACTAAGACGATTTCTGCTTTGGACCCCATTAGTAGTGTTATAAAGAGGTTGTGGTGTATGTGTTTGTGTGGCTTGATTCCAAAAGAAAAATCAAAGCACGAAGAGCACTGATGGAAAACTTGTCTCTGACTGCAGGCTAGGAAAAAAGTTCATGAACATGGACTTAGACTAGTTCCTTTAATTAGTTCAATTCTGAAACTCAGTTTCCAGTGTTTTGTTTTCATTGCAATACTTATCCTAGTGGCAAAAAGTGAAGAGCCTAACCAGATGCTGCAGAATCTGGCGTCTGATCAGGGTCTTTACTGTGTGCTTTAAGTATGGAATTTACACTTTTTTTTAAATATTGAGGAAAATGTATACACCCAACCATATTTAATGCCAATTTTACAAGGGAGACAACTCTTTAAGAGCTTCATGCTTGCTTTCTGATATAGTTACCCAACCTGAAAATGAGGTCTGCTCTTGCACCTCAGGAGCAAATTCTTTCCTTTAAGAGCAGACCCCTATTGATAAGGAAGGCAAGTAAATTTAAAAGAAGTTACCTCGCCTGAATATTTATTCATAACCTTAAGGGGAAGTAACTGCCTCAAGAGCATTTTTTTTTCCTTTAAGAGCATACCCTTGTTGATCAATGAGACAAAAATAATTTTGAAGAAGTTACCTGCCCTGATCCATTACCTTAAGGGGAGATAATTGCTTCAAGAGCAGATACTTTCCTTAAAGAGCAAGCAAGACAAAAATATATTTGAAGATGTCACCTCCCCAGAAGGTATATCCATTATCTTAAGGCGAGGTAATTGCCTCATGAGCAAATTATTTCCTTTAAGAGGAGACCTCTGTTGATAAACAAGACAAAAATAGTTTTGAAGAAGTTACCTCCCTTGAATTTTTATCCACTCCACTGAAGCTAATGGTTGGTCGAGCCATTTCAACTTCTGAGGCATTTGACATATCCACAACAACCACAATAGAATTTTCTTATTATTATTTGGGTTTAATTATCCTTTCAAGATTATTTCACAAAGGTCAAGTCAATCGTCAGAGGTCAGCCAAAACTGGAGTACCTGGAGAAAAACCACCCGACCCTCTGTTGCAGGACTTGGGATCTCACATGTGATCAGAGCTAGGCTCAATCAGAAGTGGTGAAAGACCATATGATCAAGACACCGTGCTCATAACCGCTAGGCCAGAGGCCAGTTAACCACAACAGGATGGTGATGGTTAAGTCATTTTTAACACAAACAAAATTGAAACAATGCTGAATTTCAGTCTAACCCTGATGTGCTCTTTTACACCAAGCAAAATCTAGTAATTTTACCAGTGTCAAAGTTGACAGTAGCTTTTATGAAACAGCCTCTTATCAGGATAACTATAGATTGAAAACCTTAACCCTTATCTTGCTGAACATGCCTTCCTTTGGAAACAGCATAGATCCAAATCAGATGGCTTCTGAAGAAGCCATCTGATCAGGATCTACTATGTAAGTCATGCAGTTTGTGAACTGAAAGAATACATTAAATCAAGTAGTTAGATTTGAGGATAGTCAGCAATGTGTTTGACAAAATTATTCAGCAGGATACAGGTTTATATACTTCAACACAACTTCTTTTTACACTATTATTGGGTTAAACAATTGTGTTGAATCCAAACAAAAATGTACAAATTTTATGGGGGTTGGGGTTTAAAGCCCTTTCAAGATTATTTCACTTACTTTGAGCTGATTGTTAATCAGAGGTGGGCAAAATCCAAAGTACCCGGATAAAAACCACCTGTCTTTCTGTTGCAGAACTTGGCGTTTCACATGTGACCTGAGCAAGGCTCAAACCACAACGGTGAAAGATCTAATGATTAAGAGTCAACGCTCTTACCCACTAGGCCACCCACTAGGTCTCATGTATAGATTATATATATATACAAAGATTACCATTTATGGCCATTTTCTATATTTACTATACATTGTTTGGCCCTGTTTTTAAGCTGTGTTATAGCCAAAACTATGTTTAAATGGACCATGTAAAAATTAATGAAGCTTTACCCTTGTGTGAGCTTCCCACTGCCCAAGATCCCCCAGACCATGTGACTGTGGTTTCCATAGATAAACAGGAAGAGAGCTGTCATCATCAGAGTCCTCTCTGCTGATTGGTTGGTTATTTATATCATCATCAGAGTCACCTGAAGAATCTTCTGAAGAGTCACTGTTTTGGTCTAGAAAAAAAAATCTCCATATCAACTAGGGCTGGCTAATCAGAGATGAATAGATAATCGGTTATCATTCCTGTCATTGCCATCTATAATCGATTAGTGATCACTGAAGATTTGGTCATAATTTTACCTGCCTGGCTTTCTGTCTGAGCATAACTCCTACCATATGCTGTACTTTGCCATATGTATTTGAACAGGCAGGCCTGAGCAAACAGTGTAGACCCAGATGAGATGCTTCAGAATGTGGCGTCTCATCTTGGTCTGCAATGTTTGCTACTCATACAGCTATTTTAGGTGCAAGTTTGGGTAGAAAACTGTACTTATAAAATAATCGATTGCAAGCAAATCATTTTTCAGGAATTTATCAATTGTATGATAGGTTATCCGATTAATCGTGTCAGCCTTAATCTCAACTAGCCAACAAGCTATTTCAGTTCTGGAAGTTTATTTTTCTAGTTTACATTTTCTACTTTTTGTTGTTTTTGCCTCATCAAATTTGGTTGTGGACAAGGTCATTCAACAATGCTTTTTGTCAACTCTGATAGGTCAAAATGTTGAACTTGACAATCTTATTAGTGTGGACACACTGCCAAATTTGACACTATTGCATTTTACAAAGATTCTCAAGGATCATCCTAGTACTACTATTTTGAAATTTATGATATTCTGAGTTTTAAGAACATGACACAACAGACATGAAAATTATATGCCTCTGAGTTTTATTTATGCGACTCCGATACCTTATCCATTAGACCATTCACTCCACCATTCAATATACTGGAGTATACCATCCATTTAAGTAAACAAGAGGACCATGATGGTCCTATATCGCTCACCTGAGCTAAGAGCTAAGAGTTTTGCACGTGCCACAGTGTCCTGTTTGAGACAAGACTTTAAAAGGTTTCTCCCTAATATGTCTATGTAAAGCGAGTGGGCCCCAGTGCGGGGTCATTTTTGGTCCCAGGGCTATTATTTGAACAATCTTGGGAGAGGTCAACTAGATGAAGCTTCATACTAAATATCAAAGACCTGTGCCTTCTGGTTTCAGACAAGAAGATTTTTAAAGATTTCCCTATCATAAGCCTGCATAAAACCAGTGGGCCCCGGCACGGGGGCATTTTTGGCCCCAGGGCTATAATTTGAACAATCTTTGTAGAGGTCAACTAGATGAAGCTTCATATCAAATATCAAAGACCTGGGCCTTCTGGTTTCAGACAAGAAGATTTTCAAAGGATTTCCCTATATAAGCCTATGTAAAACCAGTGGGCCCCGGCGCTGGGGCATTTTGGGCCCCAGGGCTATAATTTGAACTATCTTGGTAGAGGTCCACTAGATGAAGCTTCATACCAAATATCAAAGACCTGGGCCTTGCAGTGAAAAACCAGTGGGCCCCGGGGTGGGGCCATTTTTGGCCTCAGGGCAATATTATAAACAATATTGGTAGAGATCCACTAGATGAAGCTTCATACCAAATATCAAAGACCTCGACCTTCTGGTTTCAGACAAGAAGATTTTTAAAGTTTTTTTTTTCTTATTTTC
Source organism: Lucinisca nassula (assembly GCA_963580285.1). Classification (NCBI taxonomy): domain Eukaryota; kingdom Metazoa; phylum Mollusca; class Bivalvia; order Lucinida; family Lucinidae; genus Lucinisca; species Lucinisca nassula. Next base: position 132,540,685 of record OY757010.1, on the reverse strand, counting down.
CCCTTTTGTTGCCATGGCAACCAGAGTTCTGCATGGAATGGAATTCTTTGAACAACTTTGAGAGAGGACCACCCAAAGATCATTTCTGCCAAGTTGGGTCAAAATCTGTTCAGTGGTTTAGGAGGAGATGTCGTTTAAAGGAATTGTGGACGGACAGCCGGACGGACGACGACAATGGACGAATGACCGATCACAATAGCTCCTGGGCCTTCTGGTTTCAGACAAGAAGATTTTAAAGGGTTTCCCTATATAAGCCTATGTAAAACCAGTGCGCCCCGGTGTGGGGCCATTATTGGCCCCAGGGTTGTAATTTGAACAATCTTTATAGCGGTTCACTAGATGAAGCTTCATACCAAATATCAAAGACCTGGGCCTGCTGGTTTCAGACAAGAAGATTTTCAAAGGATTTCCTTATTTAAGCCTATGTACAACCAAAGGGCTCCAGGGTGGGAGCATTTTCGGCCCCAGGGCTATAATTTTAACAATCTTGGTAGGGGTCCACTAGATGAAGCTTAATACCAAATATCAAAGACCTGGGCCTTCTGGTTTAAGACAAGAAGATTTTCCCTATTTAAGCCTATCCACCCCCGCCCATAGGGGCTTGAAGAAATATATGGGCTGCACGATGCTTCCACGCAGAGCTGAATCCGGCCCCCACACTAGTACTGGTAAACAGCTTAGAGGGTCTAAGCCTGTCCAGGAACCGCGGTGCGAGGCGGACCGTCCATGCTAATAAACCCTATTGGTTTCATTGGGCGACAGGGCTTGAGATGTCATTTCATCTCAATGTCAGGTAAAAGTCCCACAAAATTGGAAGCAACGTCTCCAAAATGACCTTTACAGTGTTGACGGGGACGCTAAACCTCAAATCAAACAAACAAACTATTTAAGCCTATGTAAAAACAAAGGGCTGCGGGGCGAGGGCATTTTCGTCCCCAGGGCTATAATTTGAACAATCTTGGTAGAGGTACACTAGATGAAGCTTCATACCAAATATCAAAGACCTAGGCCTTCTGGTTTCAGACAAGAAGATTTTTTAAGGTTTTCCCTATCATAAGCCTATGTAAATACCAGTGGGCTCTGGGGCGGGGCCATTTTTGGCCTCAAGGCAATAATTTGAACAATCTTGGTAGAGGTCCACTAGATGAAGCTTCATACCAAATATCAAAGATCTGGGCCTTCTGGTTTCAGACAAGAAGATTTTTAAAGGTTTTCCCTATATAAGCCTATGTAAAACCAGTGGGCCCCGGGGCGGGGCCATTTTTTGCCCCAGGCAATAATTTGAACAATCTTGGTAGAGGTCCACTAGATGAAGCTTCATACCAAATATCAATGACCTGGGCCTTCTGGTTGGGTCAAAATCTGTTCAGTGGTTTAGGAGGAGATGTCGTTTAAAGGAATTGTGGACGGACATCCGGACGGACGACGACGATGGACGAATGACCGATCACAATAGCTCCCCCAGAGCCTTCGGCTCAGGTGAGCTTAAAAAACAAGAACTTTGCAGTCAATGATATTCTATTTTTTTTGTCCATGACAATTAGGCATTACAATGATTCACATGAAATGTTCAGCCTTGTTTTCTTCACTGAATAATAAAAAAATATTTGAAGTCAACTGTTGAAGTTGTTGATTGGTACTGTGAGGGCTAATTTTGTGAGTTTCACTTCCAGTGTTAAACAGTATACATGTACTTAGTGGTTTTTGGCCCATATCTCATTTTTGGGAGTTATGTTAGTCTTTTTATCTTTTTTTTTAACCCACAACATGCTAATCACGATTATTGTCGTCTGCTTTGCCGTCTGTCAGTTACCTTAAAAGTCATTTTTATTGCAAACAGTGTGGACCTACAGGAGCAGTCTGATCTGGGCCCACACTGTTTGCTTGTGTGCAAAAATATTTTTAAAAAGTTTGCAAGAAGAGCCAGCAGACAACATAAGCAGATGATATCTTCAGATGTTGTTTTTCTCGGCATCTTAACTCTTATCCTGCTGTTCACGACAACCCTTTTCTTTGCAGACTGTGTAGATCCAGATCAGATGGCTTCTGAAGAAGCCATCTGATAAGGATCTACACTGTTTGACATTCAATTTATGAATTTGTAGGAATAAATTACACCAAGTTATCTGATTGGTTCAAAGTCAGAAATTGGTGTGGCTAAACTGAATATTCAGCAAGAGAAGGGTTATGGGTTAATCACGACACAAACCTGTTGGAAAGACATCCTCCAGTGGAACAGTTATAGACTCATCATCATATGAGTCAAAGATCACAGTCACTTCATCACTGTCGCCAATTTCAACGACAGTGGCCGCGTACCATAGGTCATCCTCATCATACCGGGCAAGACATTTCGCTTCAACTTTGAGACAACTGAAATTAAAGTAATGCTACATCAACATTGCTTATTTACACTTAATACTTGGACACCAGGGTCCAGTTGTTCAAAGCATTGTTAGCTTAATGAGCTTGTTAGTGGTCGAACTGTTAACCATTCTAGCAAGTACAATATCTAAAATATTGTTATTTTTGCTGAAAACAATGTGAGAAGCTTTTGCATTTGCAAAAGCTGCTCACATTTTTCAGCAAAAATATTAGTATTTTCACCATATTAAATGATCAAAGTTTTAATAATATGTTAGCTAACTAGCTTTGTTAGTTTTGAACAACAGGCCCCAGAAAGTCAACAAAAGAAGTCTGGGCTACCAGTGTAGACCGGAAGGAACAGTCTGATCTGGGTGTACACGGTTTGCCTTGAATGAGTCTAATAATAATAATAATAATAATAATCGACCTTATTTATAGAGGGTAACACATTTAGTAAACTAGTACTAATCTTCCACGTGGCCCTCTTTTCCTGGGTAGAACCAGTACTAAGCAATGTGGATTAAGTCTCTTGCTCAAGGAAACAACACTTGCCGCTCGTGGGATTCGAACCCGGTACCTCTCGATCCCGAGGCCGATACTTTACCACTACACTGTCTATGCAACTGAAATATACAATGAATAATACTTATTGTGCTTATACAGATATGACAAAGTAATTTAAAAACTAGAACTGTCAGAGGATCTGACTATAGCCCCGCTATAGCCCTGTCAGAGGAGAAAGACTCATGAATTAAAGGTAAAGACTTGTGAGAGGGTTAAATCCCTAACAAGGTACCTACGCCTTATAGACTTTTCGCGTTATTAGATCTGAAAACCAGTCTAAGTTAAAAAATAAGTTTTGGATAATGAAAAAAGCACATGCACATCTTCAGACCTATATGAAAACACCTGTTAAGTTTCAAAAGGATTGACCTAGAACTGTAAGAGGAGTTGCGATCACAAGGTAGCTACTCCCTATACATTTTAACATTAGTAGATCTCAAAAATTGTCTGAGTTAAAAAAGGTGAAATAAGTGAAAAAAATTATTTAAGGATAATGAAAAAAGAATATGCACATCTTCAGACCTATATGAAAACACCTGTAAAGTTTCAAAAGGATTGACCTAGAACTGTAAGAGGAGTTGCGGTAACAAGGTAGCTACTCCCTATACATTTTAACATTAGTAGATCTCAAAAATTGTCTAAGTTAAAAAAGGTGAAATAAGTGAAAAAAATTATTTAAGGATAATGAAAAAAGAATATGCACATCTTCAGACCTATATGAAAACATCTGTAAAGTTTCAAAAGGATTGACCTAGAACTGTAAGAGGAGATGCGATAACAAGGTAGCTACTCCCTATACATTTTAACATTAGTAGATCTCAAAAATTGTCTAAGTTAAAAAAGGTGAAATAAGTGAAAAAAAATATTTAAAGGATAATGAAAAAAGAATATGCACATCTTCAGACCTATATGAAAACACCTGTAAAGTTTCAAAAGGATTGACCTAGAACTGTAAGAGGAGTTGCGGTAACAAGGTAGCTACTCCCTATACATTTTAACATTAGTAGATCTCAAAAATTGTCTAAGTTAAAAAAGGTGAAATAAGTGAAAAAAATTATTTAAGGATAATGAAAGAAGAATATGCACATCTTCAGACCTATATGAAAACACCTGTAAAGTTTCAAAAGGATTGACCTAGAACTGTAAGAGGAGTTGCGGTAACAAGGTAGCTACTCCCTATACATTTTAACATTAGTAGATCTCAAAAATTGTCTAAGTTAAAAAAGGTGAAATAAAAGAAAAAAATTATTTAAGGATAATGAAAAAAAAATATGCACATCTTCAGACCTATATTAAAACACCTGTAAAGTTTCAAAAGGATTGACCTAGAACTGTAAGAGGAGTTGCGGTAACAAGGTAGCTACTCCCTATACATTTTAACATTAGTAGATCTCAAAAATTGTCTAAGTTAAAAAAGGTGAAATAAGTGAAAAAAATTATTTAAGGATAATGAAAAAAAAATATGCACATCTTCAGACCTATATGAAAACACCTGTAAAGTTTCAAAAGGATTGACCTAGAACTGTAAGAGGAGTTGCGGTAACAAGGTACCCACTATCAAATATTACAGACAGACAGACAGACAGACAGACTGACTGACAGACAGACAGACAGACAGACGGAATTCCGGACAAGCCAAATCCAATATAGCCCCCACTTTTTCAAAGCGGGGCTATAATTAGTCTCAGTAAACAGTGTAGACACAGATCAGATTGCTTCTGAAGTCTGGTAAGAGTCTACATTGTTTGCCACATAGAAAGTATGTGCAACCAAAATATGGAATGAATGATTTTTTATATACCACAACCTCATTATAACACTGTTCATAATAACACAGTTTTGGATATAACACAGTTTCAAGATGGATCCCAAAAATGTACAGATTAAATAGAAAAATGACCATAAATGGTAATTTCTATATAATCGATACATTTTATTTGGATATAACATGCTTGTTTTAACTAACACTATTTTGGCTTTGGACCCCAACAATAGTGTTATGAAGGGGTTGGGGTGTACTACTTTATCAGACACCTTAAAGTCATAGGCTGAGCAAACTTTGTAGACCCAGATCAGAATGCTCCTGAACAAGCAGTCTGATCAGGGTCTACACTGTCTGACACTGAGCAAGTTTTGTGACCAAAATATGCAAGAAATAATTGATTAGGTTATTTTATTCAGACACAAAAAGTCCTGATCAGGGTCTACACTGTTTCCCAAGGCAAAAACAAAAAAACTTTATGATCAAAATATACAAAAACTTTGTTTCAATGGATTCACTCAAGATTTTTTGGTCTGCAATTTCAAAGGTACAACTTTTTTGTGATTTCCTGTTTTGTTTGTTTGATATGTGGTTTAACATCCCCATCAACACTAAAAAGGTCATTTTGGAGATGTTGCTCCCAATTTTGAGGGACTTTTACCCGATATTGAGATGAAATGACAGCTCCAGCCCTGCCGCCCAATGAAGCCAATAGGGTTTATAAGCATGGACGGTCCTACTCACACCGCTTTGCCTGGGCAGGCTTAGATCCTCTAAGCGATTTACCAGTACTCGGGTGGGGTCTATTTCAGCTCTGTGTGGAAGCATCATGCAGCCTATCTATTTCTTCAAGCCCCGAAGGGCGGGGCCCTTGTAATCTCCTGTACCAAGTCCAACTGACAAGAGATTTACTCATTTGCTCCTGAGGAGCTCATTTGTTCTTTCAGATAGGATAATGTCAAAATTTTGAAACAGTATATTGGTTGGGAATGTCACGATTATCATTTATGCCATGTAGCGGCTGCACATCATCAGTTTTACTGTCAACAAACCAAGTTAATGGTGACACATCCAGTTGACATAAAATGAAATTTACAACTGTAAAAACGTTGATGGCAACTTTAAATACAGCTATCCCCTAAGAAACAGCAGTAGGTATGACAATACATGACCCCTAGTTCTTAATATGGTACAGTATATAATGAGAAAAATTGAGGATAATGGAACACCTTTAGGGGAGGCAACTCTTTTGAAAAATATTTGTCTCCCTTCTTGATAGGGTTCCAATCTTAAAAGAAAGGATATGATTTTGAGAAAGAAATTCTTTTCTTTAACCCTTATCCAACTGAACACGACAACCCCAAAACTTGCAAACAGTGTAGATCCCAACCCATGATCCAAACCAGACAACCCCAACCCTTGCAAACAGTGTTGATCCAGATTAGATGGCTTCTGAAGAAGCCATCTGACGGCTTCTGAAGAGCCCTCTACACTGTTTGTCTTGCAGTTTGTGAAGTGAACGAATATATTGTTTGTCTTGCAGTTTGTGAAGTGAACGAATATATTGTATAAAGTAATTTGATTGGGCGAGTCAGAAATTGTTGTGGCTAAATTAATTTATTCAGCAGGACAAGGGTTAAGAGCATATTTCTTGTTTCAGCGGGCAAAGTGTATAGGAATGCAAGTCCTGAAAACTGGCTCCCTGCTTATCCCGACATTATCCTCATTACACCTCTATTTGCACTATACAGCCAAACTTCAATGACTCAAACACCTTTGGGACCTCGAAAATCTGTTCGAGAGAGGGGTAGTTCAAGCCACTGAGGGTAACTGCCAGGAGGCATAAGGATACTTTTGGAAATATTTTCGGTGTTCTATAATGAAAATGTATGCATTGTGAATTCATTAGAAACGCCTCAATGAGGCGATTCTAATGAGTAGACACAGCATACATTTGCAAGAAAGGCGAAAATCGCCTACATTATTCCCCATTGGGGGCTCAAGAATGGGTCCGTTGGGGCTCAAGAATGGGTTCCACTCAGCCATGGTAGACGAGTCATCCGTGTTTGAGCCATCAATATTCAAGCCATCCGTGTTGGAGCAATTGAAGTTCTACTGTATTTACCTATAATCAGGTTCTTCAAACTCCTTTAAATCTTCAAGATCAACTAAGGAACCATGGGAATATCTGGAAAATATATCCCACAACATAAATCACATTGCATCTATGAGTTCAGAAAAAGAAAATAGTTAAACTAGAAATGTGTCAATCCAACACAAATGCCCCCGCCCAGGGGCCTATCTCATCCCCTGTCATTGGACAGTATAACTCGCGTGGAAAAGTGTCCTGAGGTCATTGGATTTGTGTATTGCTGATTAAACCTTTGAAAAATAACCAAATAGGAACTCAATACATCAAATCTGTGCCAAAAGGAATTCTTTATAATAAAGCTGTCCTAACATACAAGGCAATAAATAATATGACACCTGAATATATTTCAGATTTACTTACACCTATGTTGATGGCTCATCCACGGTCACTTAGATCATCTGATAAACGGCACCCTTAAAGTTCCTAGTTCAAGGTCTGCGCTCTACGATCGCTCTTTCTCATATTCAGCACCAAAACTTTGGAACAATTTACCTCAGACTGTCCGAGAATCAACTTCCTTACACATTTTTAAAAATCTAGTCATTAGTTATATTTAAAAGGAACTGTGATATTAATTTTAACAAAATTTTAAACCATGTTTTTTTTACCGTTCTGGCTCATTTTATGCGCTGCAATGCAACAAATTACTATTTCTGACTAGTTCGTGCGTTCTGCTGGAATGGGCTACGATGCAATTACTCTGTCGAGTGCTGGTGGCTGAGTGTGCTGTCTAGACATTGGTTCTGCCACACGTTTCTCGGCTTCTAGCTCTCGACGGAGTGCTGCAAGTCAATGTGCCTGCCTATCTAGTGCAACGTAGGTGTAGCCAGAATGACTGAAGCATTTTATCTGATCATACCCATTATGTTACCAGATAATTAGATTTTTATTATGTACATGTATGGATATATTGTTTTATGTGTTGTACATATTGTTTATATCATTCTTAGATAAATAAGTTATACTCATGTCTTACAGAGGGCCACATGGTAGAATAGTTTTATGGCTAAATGTGTTTTACCCTCTTAAAATATTGTACAAATAAATAAAATAAATAAATGGTTTGGAAAATAGGAGCTCTTACAAACATTAACATTAAACATTTCTAAGTCTGCAACCTTGACCTTAAGGTCATGGGGCAGGGGCAGGGTTATGGCTGAGTGAAACTTTTGATCTGTATCTATCATCATTCCAAATATGAAGCAAATCCATCAAATGGTTCAGGAAATATGAACTCTGAAAATACATAATATAAAAAAATTCTATGTCTGTGACCCTCACCTTGAGATCAGGGGTGAGGGTATGGCTCAATGAAAGTTTGGACCTGCAACTATTGTCATAACAAATATGAAGCAAATCCATTGTAAAGTTTGGAAAATGTAAGCTATTAACATACTTAAATTTGAAAATTTCTATGTCTGTGGCCTTGACCTTGAAGTCATAGGCATGGGTGGGGGTATTACTGAATAAAACTTTGGACCTGTATCTATCATCAAACCAAATATGAACCAATGAATCATAAAAGTTCAACGTGGTACAAATACCTTAACCAGAGTCTTAAACATTAAAATTTTTCTAAGTCTGTGACCTTGACCTTGAGGTCATGGGTATTGGTGAGGGTATTCCTGAATAAACTTTTGGACCTATATGTATCATCATACCGAATATAAACCAAATTCAATGCACAGTTTGGAAAATATGAGCTCAAGTTCTACCTTGTACAAATACCTTAACCTGGGTCTTAAACATAAAAAATTCTAAGTTCATGACCTTGACCTTGAGGTCATGGGTAGGGATGGGGGTACTGCTGAATAAAACATTAGACCTATATCTATCATCATACTAAATATGAACCAAATCCATCGTATGGTTTTGAAAATATGAGCTCAAGTTCTACCTGGTACAAATACCTTAACCTGGGTCTTAAACATAAAAATTTCTAAGTCCATGACCTTGACCTTGAGGTCATGGGCAGAGATGGGGGTACTGCTGAATAAAACAATAGACCTATATCTATCATCATACTAAATATGAACCAAATCCATCATATGGTTTTGAAAATATAAGCTCAAGTTCTACCTGGTACAAATACCTTAACCTGGGTCTTAAACCTTATAAAGGGGGTCTTTCATTTGTGCCCATGCATGTTTTTTCTTTAAACTTTGTATATTAATAACTCAGCATATACAACCTATAAAAATGTATTTAATAAATTATATAACTCAAAGTAGGACTCAGGAGGCCACTCTAACTGACTCCCTCCATGAGCTGGTGTCTGTCTCTAAATAACTGCGTCTTAAATCTTATGTTTTATTTAGTTTCAAGATCTGTGAACTGGATTGAATGCAGAACTCCATAGGCATTCCTTTGATACTAAAAAACCTTTTGAATTAATTAAAGTTTACATTTTCTGATGAAATAATTATCAAAAATCTCATTTTTAATTAGAATTTAAAACAAGAGGGCCATGATGACCCTGGATCGCTCACCTGATCCATAGTGTAACAAGTGGGCCCCAGGGAGGATCATTATTGGCCCCAGGGCTTTAATGTGCATAATGCTGAGGGAGGTCTTAAAGGTGAAGCTTCATACCAAACATCAACAAAGGCTTTAATATGAACAATCTTGGCAAAGGTCGTCGAGATGAAGCTACACACCAAATATCAAGGAATTGGGCCTTGCGGTTTCAGAGAAGAAGATTTTTTTAAAGATATTCCATACATAAGCCTATGCAAAACCAAGTTTGCATCGGGGCTATATAAGTCTATGTAAAACCAAAGGGTCCCAGGCTGGAGACATTTGTGGCCCCAGGGCTATAATTTGGAACAATCTTGGTAGAGGTCCACTAGATGAAGCTTAATACCAAATATCAAAGACATGGGCCTTGCAGTTTCAGAGAAGAAGATTTTTAAATATTTCCCTTTATAAGACTATGTAAAACCAAAGGGTCTCAGGGCGGTGACATTTTTGGCCCCAGGGCTATAATTTGAACAATCTTGATAGAGGTCCACTAGATGATATTTCACGCCAAATATCAAAGACCTAGGCCTTGTGGTTTCAGAGAAGAAGATTTTTAAAGATTTTCTCTATATAAGTCTATGTTAAACCAAAGGGCCTCGCAGTAGGGGCATTTTTTGCCAAAGGGCTATAATTTGAACAATCTTAGTAGGGGTCCACTAGATGAAGCTTCACACCAAATATCAAAGTCCTTGGCCATGCAGTTTCAGAGAAGAAGATTTTTTAAGATTTTCCCTATATAAGTCTATGTAAAACCAAAGGGCTCGAGAGCGGGGACATTTTTGGTCCCAGGGCTATAATTTGAACAATCTTGATAAAGGTCCACTAGATGAAGCTTCACACAAAATATCAAAGGACTAGGCCTTGTAGTTTCAGAGAAGAAGATTTTTAAAGATTTTCCCTATATAAGTCTATGTAAAACCAAAGGGCCCCAGAGCGGGGGCAGTTTTGGTCCCAGGGCTATAATTTGAACATTCTTGGTAGAGGTCCATTAGATGAAGCTTCATACCAAATATCAAAGTCCTGGGCTTTGCGGTTTCAATGAAGAAGATTTTTAAAGATTATCCCTGTATAAGCCTATGTAAAACAAAAGGGCCCCGGGGCAGGGGCATTTTTGGCCCCAGCACTACAATTTGAACAATCTTGGTAGGGGTACTATAGCTGAAGCTTCATACCAAATATCAAAGACCTAGGCCTTGTGGTTTCAGAGAAGAAGATTTCTAAAGATTTTCCCTATATAAGTCTATGTAAAACCAAAGGGCCATGGAGCGGGGACATTTTTGGCCCCAGCACTACAATTTGAACAATCTTGGTAGAGGTCCATTAGATGAAGGTTCATACTAAATATCAAAGTCCTGGGCCTTGTGGTTTCCGAGAAGAAGATTTTTAAAGTTTTTTACATATATAAGCCTATGTAAAACCAAAGGGCCCCGGGGCGGGGGCATTTTGTGCCCCAGCACTATAATTTGAACAATCTTGGTAGGGGTCCACTAGATGAACCTTCATACCAAATATCAAAGACCTGGGCCTTGTGGTTTCAGAGAAGAAGATTTTTAAAGATTTTCCCAATATAAGTCTATGTAAAATCAAAGGGCCATGGGGCGGGGGCATTTTTGGCCCCAGCACTATAATTTGAACAATCTTGGTAGAGGTTCAATAGATGAAGCTTCATACTAAATATCAAAGTCCTGGGCCTTGTGGTTTCAGAGAAGAAGATTGTTAAAGATTTTCCATATATAAGCCTATGTAAAACCAAAGGGCCCCGGGGCGGGGGCATTTTGTGCCCCAGCACTATAATTTGAACAATCTTGGTAGGGGTCCACTAGATGAAGATTCATACCAAATATCAAAGACCTGGGCCTTGTGGTTTCAGAGAAGAAGATTTTTTAAGTTTTCAGTGAAAAAAATCTATTTTTGGCTCCTGTGACCTAGATGTGCAACCGACCGGAACCATTTGAACAACTTTGAAAGGGTACCACCTAAGGATCATTCCTGTGAAGTTTGGTCAAAATCCGATCAGTGGTTTAGGAGGAGATGTCGTTTGAAGAAATTGTTTACGCACGCACGCACGGACACACGGACGCACGGACGCACGACGGACGACGGACAAAAAGTGATCCCAAAAGCTCACCTCGTCACTACGTGACGGTGAGCTAAAAATTATCAAAATTCAATCCCTAAGATAAATATGTTCTAGTCTTTGTCAAGATTTCATTTTGCTAGGAAAACTTGCCATATGTATCTTCTTTAGCTATGCCAAATTTCATGAAAATCCGAAACCAGTAACACTGTAGTTTTGCACCTTTAATGGATGTAAGTCGTTTCTGCAAAATTTACTATTTCATTGAAATCATCGAAGAACCTTACAAAAAGGCAATTCCTAACACTTATGTAATAAAAATGAGATGATACAAATCAAAATGAATACATATTGAGCTGATCTAGCTTAGAAACTATAAAAATATCGTGAGTTTCTGATATTTTCCTTTCATTTATACAATATGATCTATCCAAAATAGTAGATAGTAAAACACTAATTCAAAAGGTATTCTTATCAACAAATTAGGCTTAACAACAAATATTGATTTTTTATTAGCAGCAAAATTATTGTGAACATGTGCAACTTTATTTAATGACTTTGCATAAGCCATGCTACTCAAATAGGTGTAAGGCAGGGAGATCCTTTATTTTCATTTCCATACCAAGCTGGTATGCTAGGACGCAATGGTCAGTGGTTTGTTGTTACTAGTAAAAATAGTTCTCTTGATAAATCCATGGCCAGATTAAGCCTTAGATATACTCTGTCTTTATGAACGCTGGATTATTATCCTAACAAAAAGTTACAGTAATTATTGGTTAGTATTTCCAAAACTCGAAATGTCACTGCTATTGAGTTTCTGTTGCAAAAGATATCATTGATGGATGAGGCGCAGAATATTTGGTGTAAACAAAGCTGTTCCATGGCCTAGAGAAATTTTGCTATTAGACAGGGAGAGAAACAGTTTCCTTCCTTATAGTACACATGCATAAATATGTCTCTTTTTTCTGCATTGGTATTGTAATTGTTGACGTTTCCTTAGTGTCTTATTTTTTTCTATTTACTTTGTCAATATAGTGGTTAATTTATCGGAAGCGAGCTTTTAGTATTTTTTTCTGGTTGTAAAACTTTCAACCACTTCTTGAATGTTTCTGCTGAATCATTGCGACAAGTTCGCCGTTTTTTAAGCACTGTTCTTGTTTGCTTTTTGTTCATTAATAATTACCAGTACATTTCTGTGCAATGTATCTCTCAGCTTAGAAAGAGCGTTGCAGTGTTTGGACAGAAAAAAAGCATCACAATGTATTTACTGAAATAATTCAAACTCCTATGAGTAATGCGATAACTACTCACAGATTGAATAATTATTAGCAACAGTTTAAATGCTTCTTGATATCTTACATAATGTGCTTTGTAATTACTGCAACAACTGTTGAGATAGGTAAATGAAGTGAAAGACCTATACAAATATATAGACAACACAATCATGATCACATAAGTTTTGGAACACTGACAACTGTACGGCCATGTGAATTCTAAAAGCAAATTCAAATGGCTTTGGAATACAGCTTCAGGAAGCCGTTTGATTTCGTTCATAGGGGCTATACAAAAAGATAAATTGGCTAGTGCCTATGCAGATACAAATTCTGAAAACTTAATGTCCAGGAAAAGTAATCTCAAGTGTTATTGATTTTTCCTAGAGTAAACCTTTCTTTTTAAATGGACAGTTAGGGTTAAATAAACAAACAACAGTTTGACTTGAGAGTAATTTATCTCCAGTCGGATAACAAATCTCACAAAATCTGAAGCAACATCTAAAGTGACTGGTATGTTGTTGATTTGAATGTTAAATCTAAACATCACCTTAGCACCATTTCCAAATTAGACAAGGAAGACGGAAAGAAAACTGTGCACATGATTACATGGGTGCGTTTGATGACGTTTGTCATCAAAACCTTTGCGGTATAGTTCTGTAGACAAAATAGTTTTTTCTTCCATAGGGGGCAAATTTACCGAAATTGATGTTTTGAAATAATACTTATAATTATGCTATGAACTACTTACACAAACCCTACTATACTAAAGCCATCCAAATTGAAAGCAATAGTAAAGTATTATTAAACAGCATGACCAAAACATGATAATAATATAATTTCACATTTTGCTGAATCAGGACTATCAGTATTCAGTCTGTTAAAACACTATGTTACCGGTCCTCAATTTCCATCAAAATTCATCAACATGTTCCTATGATATGTGGGTAGTTTTTATGCTAAAATGGTGTCTTGACAAAAAAATGGAACATGGTAAAAATGCATATAAAGTTTTAATGAATATAAAATTAGGAGCTGAAATATGGGGACACCATCAAAGAAAACTGAATGCCCAGCCACTATTACTAGACATATGAGGTCATTCATAGTATCAACTAATTCATCAATTATGGCTTTAATTCATGAAACATAGCAGCATTAGATATATGAAACTCTGAATACTGTGGACAAGTTTATATCAGAGTACTCTCTGTTGTGATAGAGACTTCATAAAGTATGTAATAAATTTACTACGAAAATAAAATTTAAAAGTGAATGCATCGTAATTATAAAGGTTATACCCAAGGCAATTATTGTGCACAATTTCAACAAAATCCAAGCGTGGGCAGAAACCAATGCAAATTTCCTATACCTTGAAAGACCCCCTTTCTAAGTCCGTGACCTTGACCTAAGTCTAACAGGATTACGTACGTACACACTTTCATACATTCGGACGCATGTACGCACATCGTACGCACGTACCCACGTATGGAAAACCGAAAAACTATATGCCCCCCGGCATCATACGATTTGGGGGCATAAAAAAAACAAAAACAGTCTACTACATTATATGAGCAGGTATATGACAATATGTGCATACAAAACCGGCCGCACACGAGTACTGGTAAACCGCTTAGGGGATCTAAGCCTGCCCATGCAAAGCGGTGCGAGTTGGACCATCCATGTTTATAAACCCTATTGATTCCATTGGGCGATAGGGTTACAGATGTTATTTCATCTCAATGTCAGGTAAAAGTCCCACAAAATTGGAAGAAACGTCTCCAAAATGACCTTTACAGTGTTGACGGAGACGTTAAACCTCACATCAAACAAACAAAACAAAAATATCACACGAGAAGCAATGTCGAACATGATGCGCAAGATCTGGAAATATCCAAGAGATGTAATACAGTGTGGCAGATCAAGTTACTATGGTGATAGTATGTTTAATACATGCCTGTTTGCTTCCAATAAAATCATCTTTATTTTCAAACAAATAAGCAAAGAAAATTCAACATTACGCTTTTTGTGTGCATTGTCACCATTTCACATCCGGTACTGTGTTATTCATGGCTGCTTTCTTACGTCCCAATAAATGCCGGAACCAGGAAGGGTGGTGATACGGCATCAGAAAACACAAGTATGGTGATATGGGATTGAATTCTGAATTTTTGGGTCAGAAAACTGGTAACAGACAGCAGTATCTTTTTAGGTATATAATAAATACCAATATCTCATACAGACTCGATATGAGCTAATAGTATGCATCAAGTCAGACATAAAACACTGATGTTATTGAATGTGTGAGTTAAAAGTATGTTTCAAACATTAAACTCTGTTATTGAATGTTTGGAACGATTGCAACATGTAAATCCTAAAATGTATATTTGTATAAAAGCAAATATTTTACTTTATAAGTACCTTTTCAGTTGATACAAACAAAATCACAGTTAACACATTCAGACAGTGAAAAGCATACTGTTTAACATACCTACATTCTTGCTCTGGAAAGCGACATTTATCCTCTAGGTAATATTTACATGGCAACATCAATGAATGAGTTGGATTGCAGTACATTACCCGGACCTGAAAATGACCAAACTAGACTGAAATATCAGAAGCCTTTGACATAGTGAGCGATCTCATATTTGTTTGTTTTGGAGTTTAACAGCCCAGTCAACATTATTTTAGGTCATTTTTGAGCCGGTCAGTTTACCTATCCACACTTTTCCTGGGCAGTTAACCAGTACAGTGCACATTCTTTCGTCAGAAACTGACAACTGTCCTTCTTGAATGAGCGGAAGGGAGAAAATAATAGAAGAAAAGATCAATCTCCACGAAAAGAATGTTGCCGACCCCGGCAGGTATCGAACCTGCATCCTCCTAATCAACAGTCAGATGCGCATCTGACTGAGCTACCAGGTCCAGCGCAATCTCATGTACAGAGTTCAATACACAACAATCTGTCTAACCCTCACAATGCAGAGCCCAGCTATATCCTTTTTTCAAAACAGTATAGATTCTGATCAGCTGGCTAATCAGGATCTACACTGTTTTCCAATCTGCTTCTGATTTCATTGTCAAAATTGAAACCACACCATACAAACGGCTGAAAATTGGGACAGACAACGCATACTGAAATATGCAACGTGGTAAAGGTTAATTAATATATTTCTGTACATTACGTTAACACACCGGTGTGACATAGTTTATTCTTTCATCATATCTCCAAAATGGCTACTTTTTCGGATGAAAATTTGTGACATTTTCCTTATTAATACTCAAGGTTGATTTGTGCTACCGGTATACTCCCAGTCTCCCATTAAATTTGCAAACATCAATATGGTGAGATTTCTATAGTTAGAATACTGATGGCTCATTCATAAAGAGTGAGAAACAGAATTCCGTGTCTGTAGGAACCAGCTTAGACAGATCCAGATTCTCAGGTGCTATGGCTACCCTGGGACAGAATGAATTATTTGGTCCAAATGTTGTTATCCCTTCAAGAGCTAATTACAAAAAGATGTTTTTCCTTATTACGAGGACTGTTCAAATGTGAATGCAAGTAGAACGTTTTCTCATGCACTAATGCGAAAATCACCTGGAAAAAAATATCACAGCGTAGAAAAACATTTAACCTATACATTGATACCAAGCCTGTTAAAATCCGTCCACTTTAGCCATGTATATCGTTTGATAAACACTGTCTACTCTTGTATCCTAATACAAAACATGGTTGGAAGAAGGTCAGAGTACGCCGTTGAAATACGGTCCTATATTGAATCGTTGTATTCTTGGTATACGGTGCAAAGACATTTTTGATGAAATATGTTCGGTTTATGGGCATAATGAAATGTGTTTTCCGACAGTTTTTCGTTGCTGTAAGAAATTCAGCTGTGGGCTAGGCTCAACAGAAGATGCACCACATGATCGTCGGCTGAAAAGAGCAACATCTGCCAAGATGGTTGCTACAGTGAAAGAAATAGTTGCTACCTATGCACGATACACCACTAGGCAAATGGCTAGTATGGTTGACATCTCATTAGGAGCAGCTCTTACAATTCTGAAACGGGATTTGAAAATGAGAAAGATCTGTGCTAGATGGATTCCCCATCTGATGACAGATGAGCAGAAAAAGACACGCGTTCAGTATGCCAAGAAGTTGCTTAAAAAGTTTCCAAATTACAATGTACGGTCTTTCGCTAATGTCGTCACAGGTGACTAGACATGGGTTCACTTTTTTGAGACAAAACGAAAGATTCAGAACAAAATATGGGCAACAAAGTATTGCAAAAGACCATGCATTGCAAAGCGGACCATGAGCGTCAAGAAGGTAATGTATGCCATATTCTTTTCAAATCAGGGCCCTGCTATTCAGGTTGCTGTGCCTAAAGGCAAATCTGTAAATGCGAAGTTTTACAAGAATAAAGTTATTCGAAAATTGAAGAAATATTTCAAAGAACGAAGACCCGCAACTGGTTTGGCCAATGTCAGACTGTTACATGACAATGCGTCATCGCACAAGGCGTTCATTGTGCAAGACTATCTGAAGCAGGAAAGGGTTGCTGAACTCCCTCACCCCCCGTATTTCCCTGACCTTGCCCCGTGTGACTTTTTTTGTTCCCGCGGCTAAAAAAATACCTTTCTGGTCGAAAATTTGTACAGCGCGAACACCTCGGTTCTGCAATATTTCAGTGCCTTCATAGTATACCTCGAAAAGACTACCAAAATGCATACAATGATTGGATCAGAAGACTGAAAGTTTGTATATCTGTTAAAGGGGAATACTTTGAGGGGACAAAATAAATTTTTCATCTAAATTTATCACGGAATCATTTTTATGTGCTTTGTTGCATTCATATTTGAACAGTCCTCATATTCAGCAAAAATAAGGCTTAACATGACACGTGAATCATTTGCTATGGCAGATGATTCGCATGAAATGTCCAGCCTTATTTTTGCTGGAAAATAAGCAAAAACATAGTGGCTGCCACAGAAGTTCCTTAGCACTTCTAGAAATAAGACTATGATTAAATACCTTTGGGATATCAAGATCTGGCTGTTCCTCTATTCCTACTATAAGTGCATTATAATAACCCATGGACCCCCATTCATGGGTATAAGGGGCTCTACATTTAGTTCCGACTATCTCTTTGTACATGTCCGACAACTCGGCACTGTTGGAGTTGTCTCCACTTTGCAAAGAGTTATCCAGGCTTTCAGCTTGTAAAGAGTTATCTTTTGTGACATCATTGCCAAGCATTTCCTGAAATAAAGTTAAAGGTTCAAGGAATGCAGCTGTATTTACTGAATGTAATCAGACAGACAGGCCTTAGCAAACAATGTAGACCCAGATGAGATGCCGCAGAATGTGGCATCTCATCAGGGTTTGGACTGTTTGCCACTCATCGGGTAGTAAATTGTACTTGTTTCAAGTTCTAGAACAAGTATGGTAAGGACTTGAGGTGTCCGAACAAGGTACATACAGGCTTCATACTGACCTAGCTCTTCTGTGCCTCAAAGACCCGATTTTGCAGCCTTAACCTCCTGAACACAATCAATTACCAACAGTGTAGATCCAGATCAGATGGCTTCTGAAGAAGCCATCTGATCTGGATCCACACTGTTTGTAATGCAGTTTGTGAACTGAATGAATACATTATATCAAGTAATTTGCTTGGTTGAAAGTCAGAAATGGGTGTGGCTACATAAATAAATTCAGCAGGATAAGGATTAAATACATGTAGTCATTTTAAACAGAATAGAGGTGGAAAAATCCAAATATAAAGCCTGGAATCAAGAAAAATCCAGCTCTAAAAGCCTGAAATCCTGCAAATGCCTGAAAAATATGAGGCCTGTATATAACAACATTTGGGATGTAACTTAGTCAAATGAGCCAGCTCACGAGTCGGACCGTCCATGCATACAAACCCTATTGGTTTCATTGGGTGGCAGGGCTTGGTGTCATTTCATCTTCATCTTCCAGTAATGCCCTGGGTTAATCTGGAACATTCTCACACATATGTGATATGTACAAGTGTGGCAGAAGGTCCACTGTGCAGGTTAAAAACATAGTGCTCTGTGGGACTAGGGAGCTGCTGCATCTATCCTTGTCTTGAAGACATTTAGGGAAATCTGTGGTAAGCTCGGATGGCAGGCTGTTCCTAAGGCAGATACTGGACGGGTAGAAGGAATACTTGTAGGCGCTGCTGCAGCAGTATGGCACTAGGAATCTATTGGCATGCCCTCTGGTGTACGTACCTGCAGGGATCAGTAGTGACACTGCCTGGATATCAACAAGCTGGTTGACGATTCTGTATAGCATGATGGTCTTGGTCTGCTGACGGCAGATCTGTAGTTGTTCACAGCCTAGATCTTCTGTCATAGCTGTCATGCTGCTTGTGTGAATCTGTGGCAGAATCTTGCTTCGTGATGTTGAATGGCTTTCAATTTCATCGCAATGTCGTGTAATAGTCCAACAAAATTGGAAGCAACATCTCCAAAATAACCTATATACTGTTGACAGGGACATTAAACCTCAAATCAAACAAACAAACAAAACAAATGATCCAGCTGATGAGAAAAGGATACCACATTATGGTACAATGGCAACCAGCATACACAGTCTCACCTGAGCCTTTACTGCTTGCAGACTTGTAGTGAGAACTTAGAGGTGGCTTCATGCAAGATGTCATACTTTTAATTCCATTAGTTTGGAGCAACTCGCTTAAACAATAAAATGCCAATCACGACTATTGTTGTCTGTTTTGTCTTCTTCCGGTTACTTTAAAAGTCCTTTTTTCAAACAGTGTGTACCCAAATCAGACTTCTCCTCTAGGAGCAGTCTGATCTGGGTCCACACTGTTTGTCTATATGCAAAGATATTTTTAAAAAATTTGCAAGAAGATTCAGCAGATGACATAAGCAGACGGCATTTTCAGTTGCAGTTTTTCATGGCATTTTAAGGGTCAAGAACATACTGGTAAATCAGAGACTGCAAAGTGCCCTTTTCTAATTTATCAGGTCATTAGTGACATGTAATTGTACAGTTTTATGTACATTTGTAAGAACACGCACATGATGTATAGGCATATGATTAAAGCATTGTTTTTCATTGACAAATGGATCACAGGAGTTTGAGGTTTGGTCAGAAATGCATGTTAAAAGTCCCCAAAGCGACTATTTCATATGGCGAGACAAAGGCACTGCATAGGAGTTTGAAATTCGATCAGTAAATGCATTTTAAAATGCCCACTATCCTATATGGAAAGCCAAAGGCATCACAGGAGTTTAAGTTTTGTCAGAAATACATGTTAAAAGGGCCCAAAACAACTATCCCTTATGGTGAGCCTAAGGCACCTCACAGGAGTTTGAAGTTTGGTCAGAAATGCATGTTGAAAGGTTGTCAGATATGGGAAAGTGGATTTGGATCCTTTTAACCCTTGTCCTTCTGAACCTGGATATGTCTTATCATCCAGACCGGATCAGGGCTGGCTAATCAGAGCAGAAAAGATAAACAATTATGAGTCCTGCCATTGTGATCGATAATTAATTTGAAATCACTGAAGATTTGGTCATAATTTTAGCGGTCTGGCTTTCTGTCTGAGCATGACTCCAATAATATGTATTTGAACAGACAGGCCTGAGCAGACAGATGAGACGCCGCAGAATGCGGCGTCTCATCAGGGTCTGCACTGTTTGCCACTCATCGAGCTATTTTAGGCACAACTTTGGGTAGTAAATTATAGTTATCAAACAATCGATTACGAGCATATTAGTACTGATAATCATTTTTGTGTAATTTATTGATCGATTAATCGATTATCTGATTAATCGTGCCAGCCTTAGATCAGATGGCTTCTGAAAAAGCCATCTGATCAGGATCTTCATTGTTTGTCGTTCAGTTTATGAATTTGTTGCAATAATTGCATCAAGTAATCTGATGGGTCGATAATCAGAAGTGGGTGTGGCATATTTAAATATTCAGCAGGATAAGGGTTAACCCTTGTCCTGCTGAAGAAATTAAATAAGGCACAACTGTTTCTGACTTTCAACCAAACAGAACTTTTGATGTAAATTATTCCAATATATTCAGAACTGAATGCGAAACAGTGTAGCTGATGATTGGCAGGCTTCCGAAGAAGCCATCTGATCTGTATCTACACTGCTTGAAAAAAAAGTAGTGCATATGGTCCATCAGGATAAGGGGTAATATGTAAAGCTGACACGATTAATCGTAAAATCGGTTGATCGATCGATAAATTCGACAAAAATGATTATCATTTCTTATTTGCTTTAATCGATTACTTGATAGGTACAATTTACTACCAAAAGTTATGCCTAAAATAGCTGGATGAGTGGCAAACAGTGCAGACCCTGATGAGACGCCGCATTGTGCGGCGTCTCATCTGGGTCTACACTGTTTGCTCAGGCCTGTCTGTTCAAATATACATATGATAAAGTACAACATATGGTAAGAGTCATGCTAAGAAGAAAGCCAGACAGGTAAAATAATGACAAAAACCTTAGCGATTGATCGCAATGACAGGACTGATAATCGATTATCTTTCAGCTCCGATTAGCCAGCCCTAGTAATATGCGTTTCTGACCAAATTCAAATGCTTCAAAAAGGATTTCACCTGAAAAGCAGCATATTCATCATCTAGATGCTTGTTCTCATATTTCCCAGCATCCTCCTGTTGATCACATGGATAGTCAGAGCCATGTTCTTCATCTAAGGATCTCAAAATCTCACTTTTCTTCAAAGAAAGGAGGCTTCCTGCAACAAAATTACAGTAGTTTTACAACTACATATTTTTTTTGGTCCTTTTGAAGATTATTTCGCTCATATTATTGGGCTGATAATTAATCAGAGATGGGTGAAAACCAGAGTACCCAGAGGAAAACCACCGGACTTTCCATTGCAGAACTTGGCATATCACATGTGACCAGAACAAGCCTCCATGATGTAGTGGTTATGCTACTCGTCTCATAAACCAGGGATAGTAGGTTAAATCCCGGACTTCTCCATACTTTTGGATGAGTCTTTAAAATGAGGTCCTGTCTTTGTATGACCTTAGCTGTGGGTAAGACATAAAACTCAAACACACACACAACTACATGCATAACAAGACCATCATTACAAGGGGAATGGATAAATCTTCAGGGGAGGCAACTCCTGCAAGTGTTTTTGTCTCCCATGTCAATAGGGTTCAACTCTTTAAGGAAAAAATTTGCTCCTGAGGAGCAATTTTTTTTTTCTTTTAAGAGCAGACCCCTTTTTCAGTGGGAATGAGCCTATAGAAAAATGAACAGAAAGTCACGAAAGTTGTTCCCCTTTGAAAAATGGCGAAAAAATTGTGCTAGGTGTTCCCATTACCCAAAACCCATTTGACACTGAATGGAAACTTTGTCTCAAAATTTAAGGATGTCAGGATAATTTTGATTTTCAAAATTTATTCAGAAAATGGCTGAATGTTTTGCAAACAATGAAGGCCTTATGAGACCCTGTTTGTTTGTTTGATTTGAGGTTTAACGTCCCCCGTCAACACTGTAAAGGTCATTTTGGAGACGTTGCTTCCAATTTTGTGGGACTTTTACCCAACATTGAGATGAAATGACATCTCAAGCCCTGTCGCCCAATGAAAGCAATAGGGTTTATTAGCATGGAAGGTCCTGCCTCGCACTGCGGTTCCTGGACAAGCTAAGATCCTCTAAGTGGTTTACCAGTACTAGTGTGGGGACTGGATTCAGCTCTGCGTGAAAGCATCATGCAGCCCATATATTTCTTCACGCCCCTATGGGCGGGGGCCATTATGAGACACTGTGTTCTGTGGTGTCTGAGCTGGGCATTCCTGTAGAAACTAGGTTAACCCATAAAATGCCAATCACTACAATTGTCATCTGCTTTGTCGTCTGCCAGTTATTTACAAAGTCATTGTTGCAAACAGTTTGGACCCAGATCAGACTGCTCCTCTAGAAGCAGTCTGATCTGGGTCCATACTGTTTACCTGTTCAAAATGTTTGCAAGAAGCTTCAGCAGATGACATAAACAGAAGACATTTTCAGATGAGTTTTTCTTGGCATGTTAAGGGTTAATTTAAGCCGCTAAAGATTGTTAAATACCCATACCCTATATTTTTACTTTTTTGTTTTTCAGTAAGTAGGATGTACTGTTCTTGTACAAAATCTTAGGGCTAAACTAATATGAACTAAAAAGTCAATCCAAGCTTACATCATGAAAACCCGCCTATATAATTTTGACCCCCTTGAACCCCACTTTTATATAATAAAACTGGGATTTGCAGGGTTAAACCTTATTTTTCTTATTTCTGCTCTAATATATAGATTGTGGGTACTCGTTAGAAAATATAAATTGTGGGTACTCGTTATCAATGAGGCAGTTCTAACGAGTACCCACAATGTATTATATTGTGGGTACTCGTTAAAACTGCCTCGTTGCAAGGGAGCTCATTACAAGGCCTTGTTCTTGTGGTAGAACTCCTTTTACATGAGTATGGCTTGCTTTACCTTCGGTTAGGCTGATAAGCTCCTGTAAGTCTTTCCTCAGTGCTACAAGGTCATCTGTTTCACCAGCTGCTTGGATGGCTTGCTCAATCTGCTGAAGCTGAAACATATGAATTTAGCTGATAACTTACATCTTTAACTGTGAGTTAGCCCATAAGATGCCAATCACGACAATTAGTTTATACAAATTTATTTTAGTTCGATTCGATCGAAGCTTCAAGCTTATTTAATCGCTCTGGAATACTCATTCCGGACGTTTTCATGCACGCGGGAGAGAGGCAGTGACTATTACACCACTGCTACCCATTTACACCTGCGTGGCAGTGTCATTACATGTCTTGCCCAAGGACACAACTCAATACCGGGTGCCAGATTCGAACACACAACCTTGCCATCATGAGTTGAACGCATTGACTTGGATGGCTTGCTCAAATTGCTGAAGCTGAAACATATGAATTTTGTGGATAACGTCAGCCTTGACAGCGCAATCACGACAATTGTCGTCTGCTTTGTCTTCTGTCGGTTACCTTAAAAGTCATAATTGAAAACATCCGGAATGATTGGCAATGCATTGGAACGGGGCAACTATCGTGGTCTCAAGCTGACAGTCCTGGAGAGGATTGTGAATGGCCTCATTAGGCAAGACACATGCAAATTTTTTGTACGGCAGCTGCAGGAGAAGTATCTGGCAGCCAACAGGAGACTCTACATGGCTTTTGTAGACCTGGAGAAGGCATTTGATCTTTCATATCTATAAAAGGTTACTGTTCTGGTGAAAATTATTGGTACTTTTCTTATTTTTACCCCAAACATAGTTTGTGAGCACAGCATAGGCTGTGAGTGCTAGTTAAAAGCGCCTATTTGAGTACATTCTAATGAGTACCCACAACCTAATAAGAGACACAATGTATACCCGTTAACCCACATTTTATCTATATAAAGTGGGGTTTAGGGGTGGCGATACACACACCCAAAGACATACCATAACAAAATTAAACCATGACAGAAGAACCGCCTTGAAACGGTCAGTGAAACGAACACCACTGAGATACGAGGGGGAGGATTTTACGCGGCCGCAATCCCCGCCATCACCTCGCTCGCAATTTAGACAAATAATTTGTTCAGTCCACATGAAGGCCTCCTAACCCATCAGTGCAAAATCTCCAAGAACACAAAAACCAAGCACCCACAGAGATGAAACAACGGTAATGACTCAACAGCAAGAAACCTCTGAAATGCTGGAGCAAAAGACAACCAACAGTTATATACTCTGATTGGCCTGACCAGAGACAGGGTATCAGGCACCAACCAACATTACATAAAATTAAATTCTAATCCAATTCTCAGCAAGCATTTACGCTGGAACCATCATAGAATCCGAGGCCTGACCCTCCGGCGTGCAATATCAAAGAGGGAAGCAAAGTTGACAACCGTGACTGGGTTAACTACCATGCTTAACATTTATGTTGCACCCAATCTTTTCATATCGGAGAGTGATTTTACAAAATAGGGTGATGATGTCATTGTGAGTATATATTTTCTGAATTTATATACATGTATTAAATCAATATAATTAAGTTATTCTTTAGTAATAATAATACATACTGCCAATGCTTAGTGTGATATCGGCCACTTTGATTTGCATACTTAATTAACTGACGATTATTGTTTATGCAAGACTTAAATAATTAAAGAAATAAAAATAATAATTGTTAACTAGACAATTTAACGGTCTTTACCAATCTTAACCTAATTTGTATACACCTAATTAATTACAATGGTAATTTTAGTATCGTATTCTACCCAACTTGGTGATTTCGACGATTTCCATGGCGATTCCCCGACCAAACCCTTTCCTACCAAACCCAACCTGACCAAATCCAACAAAACCCTACCATCTATCTATCTATCTTCTTATACTGAGTCGGTCATATTTGGCCATTACCTCAGTTGGGTGGGTGGCTAAATTTAGAATTCAGCACACAAAAAAAAATCATCTCTGGATGAGTCCTTAAAACTATTTACAATCCAAACACAGAGGTATCCTAAAACGCATACCTCTGAGTCTCAATCTTATACTGTGCAGGCTTTGAACTCCTCTGCAGTCTTGGCATTCACCGCAGAAGATGGAAGACTATTCCACTGAGGAATAGTTCTAGGGAAGAAAGAGTTTTTTCAGGGCATCACTGAAGGACTGGTACCTACGATACTGTGAGTTATTTGCTCTTGATGCCCTTGTCCGGGTTGACACTGTTGAAGGGGTCAAATACCTATCCTTGTTAATTGATACTGTACCAGAATGTATCTTGTAGAAGAAGGTTAAGGAGGACTGCTCACAACGGGTCTCCAGGGATGGCCACTCTAGCTCATCAAGCATGTCACCGACGCTACTTCTATTTCGCCATCGTCTACAGGTCCATCGAGCAGCTGTCCTCTGCACCTTCTCCACCTGCTGAATCTGATTTTTAACATAGGGATGCCAAATGGGTGATGCATATTCAAGTTGAGGGTGAACCAATGTTTTATATGCAACATCCTTTGTCTGCCGAGGTGCAAAGCCAAATTACATCTAAGGAATCCTAAGGTCCTAGTTGCTTTAGATGTTATTTCAGAGATATGTTGACCTCAATCGTCAGTGATGGTGATCCCAAGATATTTGCGGAGTGAACTTGCTCCAAAGTTTGCTGGTGTAGTGTGTAATCATACTTAATTTGCTTGTCCTGAAGGTGTCGTGACACCCTCATTGAATGGCATTTGGCTACATTGAACTTCATCTGCCAATCTGCTTCCCATTGTGCAAGTCGATCCAGGTCATCTTGTAAAATGTGACAGTCAGAAGGAGAATATATGTCCCTATACAGGACACAATCATCAGCAAACAAACGGACAGATGACCTGATGTTATCAGGGAGATCATTGATGAATATCAAAAAGAGGACCGGTCCAAGGACCGAACCTTGCGGGACACCAGATAGAACAGGGACTGGATGTGATGCTTGGCCATCAAGTACAACTTGTTGAGAGCGCCCGGAGAGCCATGTTTTGCCGGCCTAGGTGTTGCATCACTCTGAAGGTAATGTTGGTTGTGTGGTAGTCACCACTGACAAATCGAGTTGCTCGCCGTTGCACCTTCTGGATATAATATGTGGGTCCAATAGTGACGTGGGATAATCCAGGATAAGTCTAATCATGGTCTCTACCATCATGTTTTAACATCTTCAGACCAGCTGGTTGTCTACCTTCCAAAGAAACACCAGGCTGCTTTTTGCCTTTTTACAGTTACATCAAAATTGGACTGAGTTTCTGTGATAGGTCATTTATGTATGGGCAGAACAACAAAGGTCTGAGCATGCCACCTTGAGGAACATTGGATACAGCTGGGGGCAATCGTGGAAAACTTGCGTTTGACCAGGTCTGGTTAGCCCCTGAGCTTGACAGTGCTCAAGCCATTCATATGGAACATTGTCGAACACCTTTTTAAGTCAAGAGCGACAGTGTCTATCTGTTGGCTTTCAACAGTTTCTGCTGCAAGGTCTTAGACTTTGTGCAGATTCAGCTGGCTTTCACACGACCGCCTCTTTCGAAATCCGTTCTTTTGGTCTGGCAATGGATACAATGGCCTCAGTAGCGGAATACATAGAAAATATTGCCAAAACAGTCCAAATACCATAGCAAAACGGTGTCAGTGACTCCCCTTATTTTGCTTAGTTTGTTGGCGGTTTACCAAGAACTTTTTTGCATGACTATCTATGTATCTATCTACTATTATAGGAGCTTTTTTCGTGACGTACTTCCGGTTCTAAAAATAGAACAGGAAAAGCCCTGGCCGTCATCTGTCGTATTGCTTCAAATGCAGTGGGACAGATAAAATGTTAATTACAGCGCAAAACAGTGGAATTCTTTTAAACTTTTGACGAATTCTAATGTAAGATAATGGGAGAAACACTGATATGCTGCCAGATGTCTATCTCTATCTCTCTCTCTCTCTCTCTCTCTCTCTCTCTCTCTTAGCGCACCAACAACTAGCGAGCGCAGGCAGATGTAAATTACAGTTTGTCGTTAAATGACGCCACGTCAGCCGACATGTAGCGTGTCAACAACGTCGTGTCTACATCAAACCAACTTCAAAGCGATGCTGCAACGTCGATGAAACATCAGAAAGTTGCGTTGGCGATAATACGGCGTTGCTTAATAAAATGTCATTTGCCCAGTGCTCGGACCCAATAAAAACTCAAGTGGGATTGGAACATTAGATTCAAAAACAATCGTAGAACACCCTTTCAGTGCATGAGAATGAAACACTCCTTCGCCAGTGCACAGATTTTACAGCATTTGAAGATTGGTTCAACCTGCCCAGCCCTTAGGTCTACATTAACCCATTTGGTACCGGAAACCCCAAAAAGGGTAAGTGACAAACACTGTTTGCAAAAAGTTCGGCCATTTTCCAGATAAATTTTGAAGAAAACACAACCTGACACCCTTAAATTTTGAAATTGACTCCTGCAATATATAAGGAGGAAGATTTCATTTTGTACAAAAAGGGTTAAGGGC
Source organism: Lucinisca nassula (assembly GCA_963580285.1). Classification (NCBI taxonomy): domain Eukaryota; kingdom Metazoa; phylum Mollusca; class Bivalvia; order Lucinida; family Lucinidae; genus Lucinisca; species Lucinisca nassula. The sequence goes on along the minus strand of OY757010.1, from coordinate 132,512,894 downwards.
TTCTTGGGTGCAGGGATCAGTCAATCCTCTCTCTCATCTCAACGGTCACGTGACTTTGAAGTGAGTTGGAGTGGTTGTCGACGGCCTGACGTCGAGCCAACGTTGACTCGACGCCCGTCTGTCAGTCCACTCATTAGTTGGTTTTTTTCGACTGTCAGTATGTTTATTTGTCTGTCTAACTGTCCGTCCGTTCGTCTGTTTGTCATTCAGTCCGTCGGTCTGTCTGTCGTCTGTGTGTCTACTGTCAGTTTGTCAGTCAAACCTCTCTCTCTCCCTCTCTCTCTCTCTCTCTCTCATGCGAACGGCCATGTGACATTGAAGTGCGTTGGAGTGGGTGTCGACGGCATGACGTCGAACCAACATTGACTCAACGCCCCTCCATCAGTCCTCATTCGTTTATTTCGACTCTCAGTATGGACATTCTTTTTTAAACTGCACATGCAGACAGATCGTCGGACAGATTTCTCAATAGATAGATAGATAGATAGATAAGATAGATAGATAGATAGATAGATAGATAGATAGATAGATAGATAGATAGATAGATAGATAGACTTGGATAGCGAATAAAACGAAAGTTGCATAAAAACTTATTCGTAAGTAAGCTTTCGGAATAACGGTATCTCAAGCCATTGACATGGGTCATTAACGAAGAGATTTTCGGCAATTAAAAACGAATTTAGGATAAATGAATTTCGGTAATAAAAGCAAAATATCATTCTTTCCTTCTCGAGGCATTATTTCAATGAAAACGGGTATATTTTCTCTCAAAATGTATGAATATTGTTAGCAGTTAAGTTCCGCCAATACATTTGAATAGCGATGGCCGTTTTAATTGACGGCCAGTACTTTGCGCATGCGCAAGAATGACGTCATAAACGGAATTCCTAAAACCTCCTATTGCGATATACATATATTATACCACATTTGACAATTACTCGCAGGTGTACATACACTCGGGATTTGCAGAACGAATGCCTTCCCTATAATCATGATATTACGGTAAGGATAGGAGATGATTCTCCCTGCACAACAGGGGACCTCCAATTAACGTCCCGATCAGAAGGGCAGTGCACTTTGTGGTATTTATCCCTACAGGTGATGCCAATGGAACATGTTCAAATACCAACCTTTAATGTTGTTGTTGGGGTGGGGGTCGAACCGGGAGCCTCTAGCATCAGAGGCAAGTGCACTAACCACTTAGCTACCACACTAGCATTATCGGTGTTTTGATGTCGTACACCACCATTGGTTAATTTCTTTCTTTCTACTTATACTGCAATCGGTCACATTTGACCTGTACTCCCATACATGAGAGTTCTGCGTTCCGGACATTCATATTTTACATTTATATGCTGATATTTACGTTTTTGTTTTTCTTCGGAACGCGAACTCTCATAAGGATTTCGCCATTTTGTATTCGCATGAAATATATAGGCACCGCTTGACAACCTCGCGCTGCTACTTCTAAAGCATTTAAAAACAAAATATGCATGCAACTTACATCAGTAATGTTTTAAGTCCTCATGTGAACAAGATATATTCCAAAAGTCACTAAAACAATTTTTTAATCGGGCATTATTTAGTCCAGGTACCCAATGACCCATTTCAATGGCCGCTGTTTACATCTCCAGCCAGATGTAAGCTGACGTCACAGCTGTCAAAAGCAAATTACGGTTAAACAAAAACAAGGATTATATTATTTTCGTTTTTTCGAACGAACTATATGGATAGGGCTTTAGAAAAATATCTTTCAAGATTTTGCAGCTGATCATAGTCGGTCAGGCGAAAAAAGGCTCGTTATCTAGAAACTAGGAACACATTTACTTTAGCGGTCCCCATAAGTATTTTCCTGTGATGTCACATTGTAGTGGGGGCTGTTGCCCCCACACCCCTAAAACCTAAAACAATAGGCTTAGTCCTTGGGGACCACTAAAGTAAATACTACCCCAGAAACTATAATAAGTTATAAATAAATAGGAGAGGGATCATACCCAAGTAATGCGACAGTGGGTTGGATGATGACAACATGTTAGGACAAAATTTATTGTTTGGCAGTAACCCATTTTTACTATGTTAAAATTTGATTTTAAATTTAGGGGGTGTGAAATTTGGCAACGAAACAAAAGTGATTGAGAAAACCTGTAGTTTCTACTTGTCCATAATGTTTTGGAATTTAATAGGTATTTAAAAGCAAAAAAAAAGCCAGGTTATATCATTATTTGCGAAAATCTCTCAATTATAAAAAGAAAGTTTATTAAAATTTTCTTGTCGATAAGTATGTATTTTCCAAGCTAGTAAATCACCTAAAATAGCAGATAAGCAATGTTCAGAAGTCGACACAATTAACTTTGACCTTCCATCAGAGACATCAAAGTGGAGCGCTTTGAGCATCGGATTTGTAATCGAGAGGTTCCGGGTTCGATCCTCGCGTTGGCCAAAGTGTTGTGTCCTTGAGCAAGACACTTCATCCACATTGCTTAAAAAATAATAAAATAAAATAAAGTACTGGTTATCAACGAGGAAGTCTTGCTCGTAATGCTCAGATGTGAGCGTGTAGCAGTAATAGGAGAAAAAAAAGATTATGGAGAAAAAATAGTCTGACCCAAAGATAAAACTCTATTGATAGTGGATAAAAAGACTTGCGATGATATTTTGCACTAGTATGCATCAGTCGAAAAAAGGAAACATATGGCGGGTGTGTCTTATGATTTTCAAAAGCATGGTGAATTTTTTATGGCAACATGCATTATTATTATATTTTTTAATCAAACAAAAATCTTTTCGTAGGCAATCCGTGGCAATGATTTCTATCAAAACTCGCGCAACGTGTGAGATACACTGTCATTTGGGGAGTAGTTAATTTTCTTCCACCTAACTAGCAGCTCTTCTGTGGGTCATTTTTAATTATGTGTATGCTATTCTTAGTGTTTGTTGACCAAACCGTCCGGTATCCCTTAACGATGGTGGTCAATCGGATGTGATCGTGATGGACTTCAGCAAGCCTTTGACAAGGTTGATAATCAAAGGCTCTTGCTGAAGCTCCGTCGCATAGGCCTCAATAATCAAGTCACTAAATGGATAGCTTCCTTCCTATCAAATAGAACCCAGTGTGTGGTCCTAGATGGCGAAGAGTCCCAATCATGTCCCGTTCAATTTTGTGTCCCACAGGGCTCTGTTCTTGGCCCCTGTTTGTTTCTAATCTATATAAATGATATGCCAGATACCATACATAGTAACATCAGGCTGTTCGCAGACGACACCATCATGTACTTGACAATCTATGACCAAACTGACTGCCAACTCCTCCAAACCGATCTCTCAAACTTCGAAAAATGGGAAAGTGAATGGTTAATGATGTTTAATCCTGACAAGTGTGTGGTGATCAGGATCACTAAAAAGAAACAGCCTACAGTACCATATTTGAATACAAACTCCATGGCAAATTGTTAAATTCAGCAACTTCGGCAAAGTATTTGGGTATCACAATCTCTCAGAACTTGTCATGGACAACACACATTAACCTGATCACAACAAAAACAAACAACACATTGAAGTTTATAAAAAGAAACATTCAAAATACAAACCAGAAACTCAAAGAAATGGCTTGTAAAACATATATCCGCCCTCTGCTTGAATACGCTGCACCTATCTGGGAACCCTGGCAGAAAAAATATATCCATCAAATAGAAATGATTCAACATCGTGCTTTAAGATATATATGTAATGACTACAGTTTCTTCAGCAGCGTTAGCGCCATGCTTTCAAAACTAAAACTCCCAACTCTTGAAAAACGAAGACAAGATTTCATCTTTGGTCATGTTTTATAAAATACAAAACAACTTAGTCAAAATCCAACCCCCGTCATATATACAGCCATCTTTGAGAAATAGAGTCACGATTCCATTCTCTAGGATTAACCCTCATAAGTACCCATTTTCCCCCCGCACTGCCAGACTCTGGAACAATCGCCCTCCAGCCATAAGCAACGGCCCAGATCTCGGTTCATTCCAAGCAGGGCTCCTCAAAACCTAATAGTAGCACCTTATAAAATCATTTTCATACTTCATCTTTATCATCCTCATCATCTCCTTACCTCAAATCACGTACTGTTATGCTGATTTCACAGTCCAAATAAATTCTTAATTCCACATAAATCTTTGATATTGAGAATTGTTTGTCCAAAAGTTTTGTTTCTGGTCATTTTCGCATTCTCTGCACTCCATATATTACTCTACAGAAGGTGTTTGGAGTACCTGGCAGATTTAGATGCCACTTCTATTTTACTGCTTCACTTCTTCTTTTTTTTTTTTTTTTTTTTTATTTGTTTGGTATGCCAGTTGTATTTAATGCTTCACTTCTGTTTTTTTTTATTTATTTAATTAAATTTTCCTCTTTACAAAACTTTCCCTCGCTGTGGTGTCCCCCACGGTTGCTGCGTCGCATGTATAAACGAACCGTTAAAGAAAAAATCGAAATCCAACTTTTCGTAGTAACCATAGGTCACATGACAATTATTTAAATAGGATAAAAACAACATGGCAGCGGACTTCTGTCAGCCGAGTGATGGTTCGTATTGATAAGGAATATTTTGATATCCAGAAGGTAAGATGGCATTTTTATCAAAGATTTTGACTTTTTACAATCCTAGACATGAAATAGACCTACACTACAATGGGTTTACTAGTTTTGCGAAAATTTGAAAGTGCTATATGAACATGTATAGAACCCGTGTTAGACGTCACATGCACAACTATAAAAAACAAATCTATAAATGGGTGCATGTGTACGTCTAACTTGTTGGACTAATTTGACCTGCTGACCATTACGCGCAGGTGTACATTACATACACTCCAGGTTGAAAGCCTACACAGTAACCGTGTAATTACGGTAACGTCCCGATCCAAAGGACGGTGCACTTTTTGGCATTCATCCCTGAAAATGATGCCAATGGAGCGTGTTCAGACACCAAAACAATCACCCCCTCCGGTGATCGAACCGGGTGCCTCTAGCATCAGAGGCAAGTGCACTAACCACTGAGCTATCACGCTCCTCGATATTTGAGTGTTTGCTCAAAAGGCAGTGCCTTTATTTCATATTAACTGTTAGATAAATGTGTACAAGATTGATCAGCTGATTGTTGGTCACTAGTACAGTTTGTTTACAGGTTCATTGCACCACAGTACCACATGCATTTAGCGTTCTGACAACAATATCTGAGCTGTCAAAACTTTACCTGTAGTTTATATGTATCTATCGATGCTTTCAGTGATTCCTCGTCCATTTCTGAGTTTTAATAAAGCTAAACAATATACCCTAAAACTGATTTAATTTCTGCTGAATTATTGAGTAGCCTCCCTTTGAAGTGTGGCGGAATACCGAAAAGAGAGGGATGGAGCTCGATGTACCGGTCGGGTATAAAAGCCAAGGCCACAACGGGCCGGGCCGAGCCGCCGAGCCAAAAATAACTTCAGACGGCAGTGACAGAGAATTCTACATACTTGTTAAGGAACAACGCAAGACCAGTGACTCATCACTCAAGTTCTTGGCCATTGATGGGAGGATTCTGGAGTCACCAGAGGATATCTGTGAAGGCTGGGCTACGGGTCTGCCTTAAAACAGTAATGATGCGTAATGTAGCTTAATGATGCGTAGTGATGCGTAATGTAGCGTAATGATGCGTAATGTAGCGTAAAGATGAAAAAAATTATTCCTGAAAATGGTCATCTATCAAATTGTTGACCCCATTGAACCCCACTTTTATATAGTAAAACTGGGATCTACAGGGGTAAACTTTATCTTCTCTTATTTCTGTTCTAAAATATAGATTGTAGGTACTTGTTAGAACCGCCTCGATGAGGCGGTTCTAACGAGTACCCACAATCTATATTTTCAGCAGAAGTAAGATAAATATTAAACTTTCATTTTTTTTTTTCAGTGGTAAAGTTTACAATGCATTTGCATAGGCGAGTTTTCGTAATGAGTAGGCAGTTTTCATCCATTTAAACCCCACCCTCAACGAGGCGGTTCTAACGAGCACCCACGATTTATTTTTGCAGTATGAATAAGAAAACTATCATGGATTTTCATCAGAGAGAAAAATGGGGTTTATTCGGGGGGGGGGGGGTATATATCGCAGGGGTATGTTATCGTAAGCATCTTTACGCTACAATGTGCATCATTACGCCACATTAAATCAAAGCACTGAAAGTACTGATGGATCTACTGTCTCTGAATGTAGGTTGGGACAATGATCCTGAACGGTAAATTAGACAGCTAACATTTCCTTTAACCCTGTACTGTAAGCAAATAGTGCAGACACTGTTAGGGGTTTACATTGTTTGCCAAGCCCAACCCATGATTCCAGCCCTAGGTCTGCAGAAAAATATATTACGTAAGGCGTTGACCTCACTACGATAAAAAAATAACGTTGCTATTTTCTGACTGGTGATTAGGATTGTGTGAATTTTAATGACTTTACAATTCGGCATGTGTCTCTAATGATAAGTTTGTATGATGTCTTGTCTGCTTTAATTGATATGCCGTTAATCCATAATGGCATTTTGTTAAACAATGGATACCCGCCCATCTCACTTCAGGTGTGAAAATCTTCAGTTAATATAAATCAACACGAACACTTATCGCGCGCCCAATTAAAGTAGGTGAGAAAATCATTTAATAGAGAAAGAAAGAAAGAAAGAAAGAAAGAAAGAAAGAAAGAAAGAAAGAAAGAAAGAAAGAAAGAAAGAAAGAAAGAAAAAATAAAATTAACCAGCCCTAGGTCTGTAGAAAAATATATTACGTAAGGCGTTGACCTCACTACGATAAAAAATAACGTTGCTTTTTTCTGACTGGTGATCAGGATTGTGTGGATTTTAATGACTTTACAATTCGGCATGTGTCTCTAATGATAAGTTTGTATGATGTCTTGTCTGCTTTAATTGATATGCCATTAATCCATAATGGCATTTTGTTAAACAATGGATACCCGCCCATCTCACTTCAGGTGTGAAAATCTTCAGTTAATATAAATCAACACGAACACTTATCACGCGCCCAATTAAAGAAGGTAAGAAAATCATTTAATAGAGAAAGAAAGAAGAAAGAAAGAAAAATAAAATTTACCAAAAGCAACTCTAGAAGATGACCGGCTCTCTACTTAAAGATAGAAGATAATTTTTCATAATAAATTGGCTCTTAACGCAGTTTAAGAATCCCACACATAGTTGGGATACTGACTGAGGGGTATCAGGATGCGGGTAAAAAGCTTTATCTGTTCTAGGGTACATATAAATTCATAAAATAGGCTGCGTTACGCTACATTATGCCTTTTTAGGCATCATTACGCTACATTACGCCACATTACGCATCATTACGCCACAGTACGCATCATAACGCCACATTACTGTATTTAGGTACATCGCTCTATCGCTGGGCTACCCATTTTGCCAAACTTGCAACCCCATCGGAAAACAAGTATTTCGACAGTGATAAGAAGAACATGTGTTCTGAAGATGTCGCTCATATATTGAACATATGTACTGAGTCAAGCTCGAATATCTCTCCCGTCTCTACAGATGAGGTTAGATAAGCTCTCAAAAAACTGAAACCAAATAAGGCAGCAGACTGCTTTGATATTACCTCAGAACATCTTACATATGGTGGAGCTCCTGTTTTGGATTATCTGACAGACATGATTAATTACATCTTTAAATCCCAGCAGATTCCAGCTGTGTTGAAAGAAGGCATAGTGACTCCTATCTTCAAAAAGGGAGATGTTAGTAGCCCGTCCAATTATCGTGGAATAACGGTCACTACAGTCATTCTGAAGGTGATTGAGCATATACTGAACAAAAGACACAATCTGGTCCTGGATAAATCACAGTCTTCTCTGCAAAAAGGATTCACTGTAGGGTGTTCCTCTACCGATGCAGCTTTAATCCTGTCAGAATGTATCTCAGAAGCTAAGAATGAACGCAAGCATTTGCTAGTTGCCACACTCGATGCTCAAAAAGCCTTCGATGTGGTAGACCATGACATACTGTTGAGGAGATTATACCTGGATGGGATCACCGGTCCCGACTGGCTTCTTCTACGTGGCCTATATACAGATCTTACCTCGGTAGTGAAATGGGAATCAACTCTCTCTTCACCGTTCGTGATCAAGCAAGGTGTCCGTCAAGGCGGGGTTTTATCAACAGGGCACTACAAAAGGTACAATAACCCCCTGCTGATCGAATTGGAAGACAAGTTCGTCGGTGCTACTATCGGCTATATCAGAGTTCCACATGTTACAGTGGCTGATGACCTAGCTTTGATTACCAATTCAACTTCCGAAATGCAGGTTATGCTTCCGAGCACTGGTAGCTTTGCTAACGGAGCAAGGCATGTCATCAACCCAACTAAGAGTTGTATCCTGTCTTACTGGGAGCAGTATAGTTGGTCGAACTGCCCTTCTTTCACACTAAATGGAGAAGAGATAAGCAACGTTGAGCAGACTAAGCATCTTGGTATTACCCGGGATATCCATAACGGAGTAAATGTGTCAGAGAAAGTGAACCTGGGAAGGAGGACTGCATACTCTCTTATGGGAGCTGGACTTCACAGCGGGAACGGCCTGAAGCAGAGTGCCTGTGGCAAGATTTGGTCAACATATGTGGTTCCTAGATTCATATTTGGCCTGGATGTGGTAGAACTGAAGACATCCGACATTAAGGTCTTGGAGCAGTTTCAACGGAAGTCCCTTAAACAGATCCAGTCTCTACCAGACAAGACGCAGAGTTCAGCCGTGCTGGCTCTCCTAGGAATCCTTCCAATTGAGGCAGTAATACATAAAAATATGCTCAACCGGTTTGGCAGGTGGCTTATGACAGATGGTATAGAGAGAGAAATTGCAGTGCGTCAACTTGCCGTGAAGTCCCCTTGTGAATCATCCTGGTTTAACAAAATTAAGGAGCTCTTACGTAAATATAACCTACCACTACCCTCTGAACTACTAGAAAATACACCAACCAAGAATATTTGGAAGCAGCAAGTTAGCCGAGCAGTGAATAGTGCTATTGAAAGCCAGTGGCGGGAGGATATTAAAACAAAGTCTTCATTGAAGTACATAAATCCTGATAGTGTCAAAGTTGGGGTGCCGCACCACGTTTGGTCGTCAGTGCGTGTCAGCGTCCATGATAGCCGGAGCGCACAGCTCAAATGTCGTCTGCTGACTGGTACATATGCACTACAAAGCAACCGGGCGGTATTCAACCAGTTTGCGGTAGACCCAACGTGCAAGATATGTGATGCCAGCCCTGAGACAAGACAGCACTTTCTGGTGGAATGTCAGCCTCTACAAGGAGTGCGTCAGAATGTATATAAGAAGATGCAGAGTAACCTGGACGTAGACATTGCAGACATAGCCTCCAGTGGTGATGCAGTCCAGCTAATACTTGACCCCAGTGTCTTCTTTGATAACAAGACTGTTATTGATAAACTTGAACTGTATAGCAGAGAACTCATATCCAATTTACATAGAACACGTGCTAAACTCCTTCTTGAAAAAGAAAGACAGCAGGGTCCGTCGAGTTCCCAACTAATAAGGTTTGGAGGCAGTTTCAGCAAACAACAGAATTACCAGAAATCAAGACAGAGAAAAACCCCACGACGTCGTCTAGACGGTTCGCCGTAAAGTAACCGGCGGAGATTTACTAAACAACAACAACAACAACAATGCCGATCCGAAGATTTTATATTTCGTCTCTTGTTATAATTAAGATATATATTGTAGTCAATTGGGTATCAAATTATTATTAATAACATACTTGATAACTGCATGAAGGTTTATCGCTCTACATTGTTCAGTTTTCTTGTAATAACCGTTTTACCGAAATCGAGGGGTATAAAACAAATATAACAATCAATTTTTATATTTCTTTAATTCAGCTAGCAGTAACAATACTTTTGTTTTACCTTTTCGGTACATTTCGGGCGTTTCCTTTAGTAAAGTTAATCTAAAAATAGAAACCATTAGAAAATAAGAAATTAGATCATTTAAGGTGATTTTGGTGTGTTTATTATATTTTCTATGTACACATGATAGAAATAATCAAATTTAAATATCATCAGGGCAAAAAAGAATTTCTTTAACCGATAAAATCGTAAGAAATTAAGAAATATTTCCATTTTTCCCCCGCCTGTGCTTTTATACCCCACGATTTCGGAAAAATAGTTATTACAAGAAACTAAATCAATGTAGAGAGATTAACCTTCATGCAGTTATCAAATATGTTATTCATAATAATTTTATACAAAACTGACTATATATACATCTTCATTGTGACAAGAGACGAAATATAAAATCTTTGGATCGGCATTTTTGGCTCGGCGGCTCGGCCCGGTACGGCCTTGGCTTTTATACCCGACCCGATGTACCTAAGTACAGTAATGGTGCGTAATGTGGCGTAATGATGCGTAATGTGGCGTAATGTGGAATAATGATGCGTAATGGTGCCTAAAAGGGCATAATGATGCGTAATGTAGAACAGCTTATGAATTTATAAATACTCCAGAACAGATAAAACTTTTTTCCCGCATCCTGATACCCCCAACTACTAAACTCCCAGTGAGGTTTTCGCGATCCATGGTGGGGATCAACTTAACAGAGTGTTTGATGCTAAAATTGCGTAAAAAGACAAATTATTATGAAAATTCATCTTCTATCTATCTTCAAATACAGAGCCGGTCATCTTCTACAGTTGCTTTTGGTAAAAATGGTCAGAGTTGCATGACATATGGACCTCCGCCAGTGTGAAGAATGGGGCACAAAACAATGTCTAAATTCAAAATAAATACATTACGTGCAATATATCCACATCTGTGAGTGAATGTTTGAGTTTTACGTCCCACAAACAGCTAAGGTCATACGGAGACGGGACCTCGGTTTAAAGACTATCTACATCTGTAAGTTTGAATTACAGTTGGGTAGAAAAAAAGACAAGAAAAGAAAACGTTCATGCTTAAAAGATCACGGTATCTATCTTTAAAAAATCGGTAAGGATTGAGGGATTTCCTGGTTCAAACAAACTTTTTTACCTGTATATATTTACAGTTATAATAGGTAATGCTTGGGACGTGGAATCAAATCCTGGTCCAATTTCCCTAAATGACAGCTCACATTTTCCCTGTGCACTTTGTCAAAGAAGTGTTGGCTGGGAAAACCGAGGAATTTGTTGTGACACTTGCAATATCTGGTATCACATAGACTGTCAAGGCATGTTATCAACTATGCATAGTCTATATAACAGATCATCGAATATGAACGTAGCATGGGAATGCATGAAATGTGGAATGCCAAACTTTTCCACATCTCTGTTTGACACTTTATCTTCTATTGACACCTATAACCAATTTGAACCGTTATCAACCCTGTCCGAGCCTGACAGTCCGATACCAGACAATATTGGCCCACCCACTGCAGCTTCTTCGCCCATTGTGCAGCAGTCAAAAGAAGCTAAACCAAAGACCAAAAAGGCGGTCCTTAACCACCCCCTCAGAATATTGATTATGAATTGTCAGTCAATAAAGAACAAAAGGGCTGAACTTCATACAATTATCGACTCAGCTAAGCCGGACATCATTTTGGGCAATGAGTCCTGGCTAACCCCAGAAATTAAAAACTCAGAAAATTTTCCAGAATCTTTTGAGGCTATCCGGAATGACAGAGTTGGGGATGCACACGGATGTGTCTTTGTGGCTTTCAAGCGAGACCTTCTCTGTACAGAAACTCCGGAGTTGGACACCAAATGTGAATTAGTTTGGTGTAAATTGAACATCATTGGATGTAGGACTCTGTACCTTGGTTCTTTTTATCGCCCACCAGATCAGATTGGCCCAGAATATCTTGAGGCTTTTAATTCATCTTTGTCTAGGATAATGTCAAATGCAAATGCCCATATTTTGGTTGGCGTAGACTTCAATTGTGGTGACATTGAATGGAGCAACATGCAGGTGCCCCATGGTGTATCTAAAAGGCAGACACAGCAACAGCTTTTAGATATAATTAAAGAACACTGCCTAGCCCAAGTAATTAATATACCCACTCGACAAGAAAAGACCCTCGATCTATTATTTACGAATTCCCCATCCCCAGTTAATCGAGTTAAGGGGATGCCCCCGATCGGCAAAGCTAATCACGACATAGTCCTTATTGAATACGACATAAAAGCAAAACGAATCAGACAAGCCCCGCGTAAAATATATCTATATAAACTTGCGGATATGGATGGTCTGCGAGACCATATGGCGCGATTTAGAGATTCGTTCCTTTCCTCTGACCTTTCGCACATGTCAGTTAACGACATGTGGGTCAATTTTAAGACCGAATTAACTGCGCTATGGAAAGGTGTATTCCAACGAAAATGACCAAAACAAAGCATAGTGCGCCTTGGATCGACAACACGATCAAGCACAAATTAGAAGACGCAGTCGAATGTACTTTCGTGCTCGTAAGTCTAGTAGCCCTGACGTTAAGAGTCATTACAAACGGTTCAGAGCACACCTACAAAAGGTAATAAGATATGCATATTGGAAGCATGTTTCCAGCATCTTTACCTTTGAGGATGATAATACAGATCCCGACAGTCCCCAGAAGAATGGTAAAGTAAAAAAGTTTTGGTCATTCGTAAAGTCCCTGAAAAAAGGAAGTTTTTGGGATCACTTCGTTAAGAGATAACGGTATTCTCAAAACAGATGCGCGCGATAAGGCCAACATATGTAACAAACAGTTTCAATCTGCATTTACGCGTGAAACTGATGGTGAGCGACCAACTAAAGGTAATAGTCAGTTCCCCTCAATGGGGGACATAACAGTTCACCCAAACGGGGTCGCTAAACTGTTAGGTAGGCTCAAAATACATAAGGCATCTGGGCCGGATGACCTGAATGCCAGGGTGCTTAAAGAATGTGGTGCTGAAATTTCACCTGTACTGGCCTTTATCTTCAATGAATCACTTGCCCATGTCACTGTACTAGATGACTGGCGACAAGCTAATGTTACCCCGGTCTATAAAAAAGGAGAAAAATACGATGCAGCAAATTATAGACCAGTGTCGCTAACATGCATCTGTTGCAAAACCCTGGAGCATATAATAGTTAGTAACATCAACAAGCACCTAGCCTTTGAGAGTATTCTTGCTGACTGTCAACATGGTTTCCGAAGTCAAAGGTCTTGCGAAACTCAATTAGTTCAGTTTTACCATGATATTGTGAGCAATCTGGATGGGGCCACAAACCGTGGCCACAAACACACTGACTTGATTATCATGGACTTCGCTAAGGCCTTTGACAAGGTACCTCAAAGGAGGCTATTGTATAAATTGGATTACTATGGGATAAGAGGATCCACACACAGGTGGATTAGCTCATGGCTCTCAGGGCGCTCACAACAAGTTGTACTTGATGGCCAAGCGTCTGATCCAGTCCCTGTTTTATCTGGTGTCCCCCAAGGTTCGGTCCTTGGACCGGTCCTTTTCTTGGTATTCATTAATGATCTCCCTGATAATATCAGGTCATCTGTCCGTTTGTTTGCTGATGATTGTGTCCTTTATAGGAATATATATTCTTCTTCTGACTGTCTTAGTCTACAAGATGACCTGAATCAACTAGCACAGTGGGAGGCCGATTGGCAGATGAAGTTCAATGTGGCCAAATGTCATTCAATGAGGGTGTCGCGACACCCTCCGGACAAACAAATTAAGTTTGACTATAAACTACACCAGCAAATCTTGGAGCAGGTTCAATCCGCCAAATATCTTGGTATCACCATCACTGATGATCTTGATTGGGGTCAACACGTTTCAGAAATAACATCAAAAGCAACTAGGACTTTAGGATTTCTTAGACGAAACTTGGCTTTTGCACCTAGGCAGACAAAGGATGTTGCATATAAAACATTGGTTCGCCCTCAACTAGAATATGCATCACCAATTTGGCATCCCTATGTTAAAACTCAGATTCAGCAGGTGGAGAAGGTGCAGAGGACAGCTGCTCGATGGACCTGCCAACGATGCCGCAATAGAAGCAGCGTCGGTGACATGCTTAACGAGCTAGAATGGCCGTCCCTAGAGGCCCGTCGTGAGCAGTCCTCTTTAACTTTCTTCTATAAGATACATTCAGGTATAGTGGCCATTAATAAAGATAGATACTTGACCCCTGTGACAGTTTCAACCCGAACAAGGGCATCAAAAGTAAACAACTCACAGTATCACAGGTACCAGTCCTACAGTGATGCCCTGAAAAATTCTTTCTTCCCTAGGACTATTCCCCAGTGGTCTTCCCTCTTCTGTGGTGGATGCTAAAACTGCAGAGGAGTTCAAAGCCCATACAGTGTAAGATTGAGACTCAGAGGTATGCGTTTTAGTATACCTCTGTTATTCAGATTGTAAATAGTTTTAAGGACTCATCCAGTGACTTCTTCTTTTTTTTTTTTAACCTAAATTCTAAATTTAGCTACGCACCCAACTGAGGTAATGGCCAAATATGACCGACTCAGTATAAGAAGATAGAAGATAGATAGATAGGCATTTCTATCAGGCGCAGTTTTCCTGTTTCCTCAGTCCTGTTTCAAAGGTTTATAATTCAGATATCGTTGTTTCTCCATTACCATTATGATAACACATTAGTGTGCTAAAATGGCATCTTTCTCAAAATAGAAGTGAAGACAATGATCAGGAATCAAGAAACACACTCAAAGACAAACCATAACAAATATAAACCGCGACAGAAGAACAGCCTTGGAATGGTCAGTGAAACGAATTCCACTGGGTGGGGTGGGGGGCTTAAATCGATTTTACGTGGCCACAATCCTCGCCCTTACTTCCGTCGCGATTAAGACACATAATTTGTTCAGTCCGCATGGCCTCCTAACTCATCACTTCAACATCTCCGAGAACACAAAATCAAACAACCACAGGATGAAACAACGGTGAGGCCTAGAACTAGCATTTTCAGAGAAAATGTTCGATATTTTTCATATTTCTAGTCTAAATATAAATTGATGGTGTCGGCTATTATCGCTTCATTGAGGTGGCTCTAACAAGCTTAAGGGCCCAAATTATATGTTCTTAGCAAAAATAATGAATACCCCCGTAAACCCCATTTTTCCCTGTATCAAGTGTGATTTTGAGAAATGTTCATTACACGGACTCATTAACCAGATGCGATAACATTCCAATGTAATATATGCCAAAATTTCGTATTTCGATTGCAAACATAGATTGTGCGTACATGTATCATACTTGCATTGTAAGGGAAAGAACACAAAAAATGTTCAACGTAGATTATCACAATTTATGTCATATTCAATCCAAAAATGACGATAAGTCCAATGTTTCTTTCAGTTCATTTTATTTTTCTTTCTTTCTTTCTTTCTTTCTAATATCAAATGATTTTCGCACCTTCAATAATTGGGCGGGCGATTAAAGGTGTTCGATTTGATTATTAATAGTAGATTTTCACACCTAGGCCTGAAGCGAGAATGGCGGGTATCCATTGTTTAACAAAATGCTATTGTGGATTAATAGCATAGCAATTAAAGCAGACACGACATGATCACATGATACAAAATTACCATTAAAGACACATGCCCAATTGTAAAGTCATTAAAATTCACACGTTGAAGTCCGTTCATTTGTATTTTGCTTGACTAAATTAAGAAGATCATACAACAAAGAACATTAATGTCAAAGACTCCTGCAATTCCACTTAAATATTTGGGTCTTATAACCATACTATACATTCGCTCATTTTTCACATTGGGGAAAGACCCCCGCCCCCACCCACCTGTCTGACTTTTGGCATTTCATAGGCTTTTTTGTTATAAATACTTTGAATGAACCAAACATGCCATATGGTCGCACTTAAGGCGCTTTGTATTGGGCGTTCACATAATCACTTCTGTACTCTACGTCATAGAGCCTATATTATTTAATAATTATAGGTCATTTGGACATTTTTGGTCTTTTATTGGAGTAACTAGGCGGTAACAAAGATACATGGTCATTTTCAAGCATAAATTGTTCATCTTTACGCTATATTACGCTACATTACGCATCATTACGCATCATTTCGCTATATTACGCATCATTACTGTTTTAAGGCATCTATCTCTTGTGAATTTAGACTGCTACACAGACCGTCTATTATTGGAAAATCACGTGATCAGCGGTTCACTACAGTCGTCTATTTTAAAATAGAAGTCTGTGTAACAGTCTAGGGTCAATTCGGCCCATTACAAAATCGGCCCATGTCAAAATCGGCCCATGACAAAATCGGCTCATAAATGATTCCAAGGCTGTTATAGGGGTCAATTATCAGCCAAAATTTTAAAGAAAAATGAAAGATATAGTTAATTTATGATAAAATACATGTATATACAATTTATTTTTATCCCTTTTAACCGTTCAGGATCTGTATCATTATTTTCAATAATTACCTCCCTCAGATGTGAGTCTTATCGCAATGCAAATTTTTGTAATGGAAGATAAGAAATAAAATAATATAAATGAGGGTGTGTTTATTTAAACAAAAGTATATTTATGAACTTGGAAATTGTTCTTCTGGGGTCATTGTTTATTTGTTTATATTGTTTGCACGTGTCGGTATGCAAAATGATCAATAATCACTTTCTGTTGTTACTTTTATTGACAGGTGCCTTAAAGTAACAAACAGAACGATTATCATAATACTCAGACCTCAGTTATCATTGGGGGCACGTGTCAATCATCCATAAGTTTATGTCTCTACTGCGTGTCTTCAGCTTGCTTTCGGTTTCGTTTGATGAATGTTATAGGACAGGGGTACATCGATAGCCATATGTGGGCCTAGCGCCGGCGCCCAACGAAGACCCACATCAGCTTGTGCATCCGCGCAGTCTTATTTGTGTGTAACTATGATTCATAAAGCTTCCTCATGCCTCCAACGATCATGACCATACTGTGCGGCTGAGCAAGTCGAGCTACTGGGCTCGCGATGTACCCAAGGCTTCATTTCGCCAACAGCGATCATGACCATACTGTGCGGCTGAGTAAGCTGATCTGTGTATGCTAATTATTGGGCCCTTGCTTACTTTAATTTACTTTGTGTTTCAATCGGCCTAATGTTCAAGCGGCTTCCTCGGGACCCGGTAAATGTTAATGCACGATAACCTTTGGGTGATTCCTGTAATAAAATTTAAGATTTTCTACTCCGGCTCCTTTTCCTTTAAGTTGAAAAGCAGGAATAAGAAAAACTATGTACACAACGAAACCCTTAGCATCCCATAAGCCCAATATGTGACCGTGAACAAGCTTGATGTCAGTTTTCTAACCATTGCCTTATTGCCTGCAGTGAAGACAATCAAATATGATAAACCCTTTAGCATTTTCAAAATTCTTAAGAGTGCATTTTCTTTCTTGTGATTGATAGCATATTCCATTACGTAAATTGAAGTGTTGAAAAGCAGAAATAAGAAATACCATTTACACAACGAAACCCTTAATAATTTCAAAAGCCCAATGTGATTGTGAACAACGTTTGATGTCAGTTTTCTAACCATTGCCTGCAGTGAAAAAGTGAAAACAATCAAGTATCATAAACCATTAAGCATTTTTAGAAAATTCTTGTGAGTGCATTTTCTTTCTTATATATCCATTACGAAAACATTCCGTGTGACATAGTGCTATCTTTCATTTTCTCCAAAATGACTACTTTTCCGACAAAAAATGTGACAGTCAAATTTGTCTTATTTATACTCCAAGCATACGGTGGCGGTTCTAACGAGTACCCACAACATATGTCTTGAATCAGAAATAAGCATAATAATAGATACCCATTAAAACCCCCCATACTTTCCTATATATAGTGGGATTAAGGGCGGTATTATTTTCTCGGACTTGTTAACATGGTGTGTTTTTTTTTACCATATGAGGAAAGAATATTAATTTCTCAGACTGAACATATTTTTCTTTTTATCCCATTTTCGACAAACATGCTGATTTAATTGGCCGTGCATGCAAATCAATTATATGCAAACAAATTAATTAGACCATCATTAAAATAGTGGGTCGAAAATGCTATAGGCCGATTTTTAATGGGCCGATTTTGTTATGGGCCGGAATGTCCAGGGACCGGTGTAATACTTGGACCAAATCACTCTGACCACTCTGACTTTGACCAGTCAAACTTTGAAAGTAAAATAGAAGTAGAGGCAATGATCAGGAATCGATACAATCAACCCATAGCTCCTATCAGAGACACCAAAGGGAAAGAAACACAAACATGCAACAACAGATTTAATGGAAACACCAACAGCGGAAAGTCCAACTTGGACCAACTGGGGCGTAAAACTCTGACCAAATACCTGTCTGACCATGATTGATAATGCATATAATCAAAGTAGAAGTAAAACAAAGATCAGGAATCGATACAATTAACTTACTCCACCCATCAAAGACACCAAAGGGAAAGAAACACAAACACGAAGCGACCAGACCATAATGGAAACCTAAACAAAAGACGGTCATAAGGACAGTTACTTTCCCACAAAATGGCCAAATGGCCATCCAAAATAAAAAGACACAAGTGATACACGCAGTAAGAACAAACAACAACATAAATAAACCGCCACAGAAGAACCGCCTTGGAACGGTCAGTGGAAAGAATTCCAATGGGGGGCTTAAATCGATTTTAAATGGCCATAATCCTCGCCCTTACCTATGTCGCGGTATACACTAATTTTGTTTAGTCCGCGTGAAGGCTTCCTAACTCATCAGTGTAACATCTCCGAGAACATACAAATCAAAAAACTACAGAGATGAAACAAGGTTGAGGACTCGACAGCATACAACAACATAATTGCTGGAGCAAAAGAAAACCAACAGTTAGACTCCGAGGGGCCCGACCAAAGACGGAGCATCAGGCGCCAACCAACATAAAGAATACTAAAATAAAATTCGATATGTATTTTCACGCTGGAACCGTCATATAATCTTAGGCCCGGCCCACCGGTGTGCAATCAAAGGGGGAAGCAAAGTTGCCAACCGTGACTGGGTTAACCACCATGCATGCAGTCTGTTTTAAACCCTGAATAAACACTTTAATAGCCTTTTTTACAGGTAATATAAACAATAATAAGCAATTTCACTGAAAGGACCTAAAATGAGACTTAACAAAATTTAATTGCTTATTCTCATTATTTATTTTACAATTATCAGAATCAGAATTGTTACCGGTGACACGTCAAATAACATTCATACACCAGGACCTGTGATATGGGAAGCTAGTCCCTAGCTCTAATCAAAGAGGTAAACTGAGCTACACAGTCCTCAGAACATTCAGCCGTCGAAATAATCGAATCGGGAAGGGCATTCCAATCTCTAATGGTTCGGGGGAAGAACGTTTCTTTATAAATGTCCGTTCTTGCAGTAAGGGTCTGTAACGTCATTGTATGGTGATTTCTACAGTGCCTAGCTGGGGGAAGAAGGCCATCTGTTGGAATGCTGGCAGCACCCTTTATACCTTTGTATAAGCGTATGAGCCTACTGTCTCTTCTCGTTTTCTTGAGAGACTCCTATCTTAATTTTCCTAGAATTCCAGTCATGCTCCCAGTTTCAAAGCAGTAATTTCCAGTTACAAATCTGGCAGCTCTATTCTGGACTTTTTCAATTTCTTCATTAAGGACCACTCCGCTTGGGTCCCAGATGCAACTACCATATTCCAAGATTGGGCGAACAAGTCCCCTGTTTGCTCTCTCTTTCACATCCTGAGGACACTGATGAAGATTTCGCTTCAGGAAACCAAGTGTTCTACATGAAGATATTCGCCTTTGTACACATGTAGCTAATGTGTGTATTCCATCTCAGATCGTGAGTGATTATCACACCAAGGTATTTAATGGAATTCACATTTTCTAGAACCGTTCCCTCTAATGTGTAAGAAGCCTCTACTTTATTAGATCTCTTCCTAGTTATCTGCATAATATTGCATTTAACTGGCTGAAATCTCATGCCCCATTTTCGGACCCAACATCCTAATCTATCTATGTCAGCCTGAAGTTTCAGTGAGTCATCTGTATATCTCATTTTCCGGTAACAAACACAGTCGTCTGCGAACAGTCTTATTTCTGAGTCAATGTCAGTGGAAATATCATTGATGTACAGGGAGAACAATAGAGGACCAAGAACAGTCACTTGCAGGACTCCAGACAAAACTGGGGCCCATACTGAAGATTCACCATTAACAACAACACGCTGTTTTCGGTAGCAAAGGAAGGAATCTATCCCTTTGAGAGTCTTCTCTCCAATTCCAATTCCATAACCAAATAATTTGGACTTAAGTAGTTCATGAGGAGGGGTGTCAAAAGCCTTCTCGAAGTCCAGAATAAATGTGTCCACCTGCCCCCCTTTGTCCAGGATTTTTGCCCAATCATTAAAATCCGTGCTCAACTAAGTTTCGCAACTATGCCTTTTCCTAAATGCATGTTGTCTGTCTGACAAAAGTTTATGTTCATCCAAGTGGGCCATGATGTTTGAGCAGACTATGTATTCAAGCAATTTACATAGAACACAGGTCAGGGACACCGGGCGATAATTACAAACAAGAGCCCTGTCCCCTTTTTGAAAAGTGGACAGATGTTCGCTAGGAGCCATTCTTTGGGAATTTCACCCGTATCGAGAGATTGTTGGAAAAGATGAGCGAAAACTGGACCAAACTCGTTTGATAGTTCCTTTAGGACTCTAGGATGAAGCTCATCAGGCCCTAAAGCTTTAGAAAGGTTCAAGCCTTTAAGTAACTTGATCACTCCCGCCAAGGATACTACAATATTTTCCATGAAAGGGGCCGATCTTCCAGTCAATGGAACTTCGTTGAACTCAGTTTTATTCAATGCATCATTGAATTGACCAACCAATTCCTCTGCCCTTTCAGAGTCCGATTCAGCGACCCCGTTCCCTCCTCTTTTATTAAGGGGTGGGATACCTTGCCTGTCTTTCTTCTGGCTATCGATATGTCTGTAGAAGTATCTGGGATTTGTCTTTACATCACATGTCTACCAAGTTATTTACATACAGATCATGCTGATTTTTTATGTCATTTTAATTTCTCGTCTCAAGTTTTCAAATTTTGCTCTGAGTTTACCACTTTCCAACTTTTTTGCCTGAGCATGAATCTTTTTTCTCCTCCGAATTTTTCTTCTTATTTCTGGTGTGATCCAAGGAATTGAAGATACAGACCTGCTAGTTTTTGAGGGGATATGATTTTCGGACGAAGCTTGAATCAAAGACTTTATAAAACTGAGCTTTAACGAACATAATACATATAAAATGTATGTTATCCACCTATCAATCAAGACTCAGTATGTGCCCGACTGGGTTTAGAATTAAGTTTAATTATAAAAACATGCCTATGTTATTCCAACCCCCTTAAACTCTCCTTTAATATTGTAAAATGGGGTTTACAGGCGGTACATATGTTGTTTTTTTCTGTTTAAAAACATGGAATGTAGATACTTGCTGATGTGATACCCACAATCTCTCTTTGGAGAAAAAAAGGAAAATACTGTATTTTCCTCTCTTTTTTCATTCTTTCAAAATTCGTTCCATTTTCAATATATTTGTCTAGGCGTGTTTTCATTTAACGAATAGCTTAAAAATAAGTGAAAATCTAACTTAAGGATAATAATGGCATGCAGACCTCACTTTTCTCCATTGGACTTTATAATGGTTATCTTACAGTCTTGTATTGGTCAGGCTCTACTCTGAAATTCACTTTACCTGCCAGTACCTTTGCAAACAGTGTTGTTCCCGATCATCTGATCAGGCTCTGCTCTGACATTCAGTTAATGAACTTGTAGGCATAAATTTCATCCAGCAATCTGAATTGTTCAAAGTCAGAAATGGGTGTGGCTTAAATAATTATTCAGCAGGACAAGACTTAATGTTGCAGACGATCAGGCTTTTCCCGGTGCATTTTATTGTTCATTATATGAGAATTACTGCATTGTTGTTCTGGCTAATGTTTGTCAGTTAAAAGAATATGACGTTACCAAAAAGATATTTCTTTTAAATTGAATATAAGAAAATCATGAGATATATGACAGATTAATCAATCTCCCCCCCCCCCATCCCCCATTAAGTAATATTCCTAAAAAGAACTATCATAAATTATCCCCATGAAGTATCCCACAGCCATGTTAAGGATTATTTACTTTATTCTTGACTATTATGGACTATCATTCCATTACACAATATTATGTAGTCACCAGTAAACAACAGGTAATGATCCCCTAGTAGTTGACTCGCTCCAGAAAAATAAGTTCTACAGCCCTTGGAGTTGTTCATGCAAAGGGATGATGACTACCAATGTCTCCCAAATGATCTATGTCTATGCCCTCTGTGGATCAGTTTGTGTTTAACATCACAAATTCCAGGTGTATTAAAATTAAGCTTTGAATTTGCAATAATGCTCCCACCGGAGGGGAGGGGGCATATTGTTTTTGATGCAGATCCCGTTTGCGTCGGCGTCAGCGTCAGCGTCGGCGTAGCCTGTTTGAAGCACTATATCTCCTGAACCTATGGCTGGATTTTGACCAAACGCGCATAGACACATCACTATGATGGGGGAAAACAGTCATTAGCGTTGAATTGAGATATACTAGTCACACTTGGTACAATATATCATTACAACATACCGCAGATTTGATTAGATTTTGGTGACCTTGACCTCATTTTCAAGCTCACAGCGACCCAAAAACAGTCATTTTGGACCAAAAATGGCTTGTCTGCACTCTATCTCATTAACAAATTGAGTAATTTTAGACAAACTTGGTACAATATATCCTTATAACATACTGCAGATTGATTAGATTTTGTTGACCTTGACCTCATTTTGAAGGTCACAGCGACCCCAAAACAGTCATTTTTGGGCCAAAAATGGTTTGTCTGCATTCTATCTCATTAGCGAATCGACCAATTTTTGTCAAACTTGGTTTAATATATCAATACAACAAACCGCAGATTTGATTAGACTCTACCCTTACCCCCATTTTCAAGGTCACAGCGACCCTAAAGCAGTCATTTTTGGCCAAAAAATGGCTTGTCCACACTCTATCTCATTAACGAATTTACCAATTTTCGCCAAACTTGGTACAATATATCATTACAACAAACCGCAGATTTGATTAGATTTTGGTGACCTTGATCTCATTTTCAAGGTCACAGTGACCCCAAAACAGTCAATTTTTGGCCAAAAATGGCTTCTCTGTACTCTATCTTATTAACGAATTGATTGATTTTCGTCAAACTTTGTACAATGTATCATTACAATAAACCGCAGATTTGGTTAGATTTTGGTGACCTTGACCTTTTTACAAAACCACAGCGCCCCAAAGACAGTCAATAATTTTGGCGAAAAATGGCTCGTCTGCATTCTACCTTACTAACGAATCGATAAATTATAGTCAAACTTGGTTCAATATATCAATACAACATACCACAGACTTGATTAGATTTTGGTGAGCTTGACCCTTTCTCAAGGTAACAGGCCCCCAAAAACAGTCAATTTTGTGCCAAAAATGGCCTGTCTGCACTCTAAGGCCAAGGTTTCCCGAAACCTGTTCTTTTGGACCAAAAATGGCTTATCTGTAACCTATATCATTTAAGATTTTATGAATGTTGGTCAAAATCGATACACCATTTAGTTACAGTCTACCAAATTTGTCTGGTGATCTGAGCTTTTAAATGACTGTTTGTTTTTAAGGTCACAGGCTCCCGATAAAACTATAAGTTTTTGGCCAAAATGACTTGTTTGCAGCTTACATTTTGGTGACTTTAACCTAGTTACTAAAAGTCAAATGGGTGTTTTAAGATATATTTATGGTGGGGAGGGGGACATTGTTTTTCTCTGAAAAAAAATCTAGTTTTCCTGTGATTCTGCATCTTTTAAGATCCTTTTTATGTTAAATGAGCCCAATATCCAAACAATAATGTATAGATGATATAGAAAAATGAGTATTTATGGTCTTTTTTTCTGTATAATCTTATGTTGCAATCCATTTTGAAACCATGCTTTATTCATAACCATATTATAACAAACAGTGTTATAATGAGGTTGTGGTGTATGTGATGTTATGCTTTATCAGTCTGTGTGTGAAATGATCTGTAAAAGGGGAATTTTCTAGAATGTGTGTCTTCTTATTTAAAAATGGTGTAAAGCAATAAAAATGCCAATCAATGCTTATAAACCCTATTGGTTTAATTTGGCGGCATTGCTTGAGATGTCATCTCATCTCAATGCCAGGTATAAATCCAAGACAGCTGGAAGCAACATCTCCAAAATGAATTACAGAGTGCTGACAGGGACGTTAAACCTCCAATCAAACAATCAAACCATTCCTGAAAAATCGGGGCAAGCCATTACAGCGTGCTAAGTTTTTATGGTAAACTTAGTATTATCAATTCAAAACAATATTTATCATATGACGTCGCGACTGAGAGTGTAATAACGCCATGTAATATATTCGATAATCCACTAGTGGATTAAATATGCAAATTAGCTAGATACGTCCCGTAACGTTACATGTACGACGTCCTTAACGACGTCGCGTTTACTAAAGGCGGAATATTGACTTTTTTTTGTAAACAATCGTGAATGAAATGCCTTATAAACGTCATATGATAAATAGAATCTTGCATTCGTGCTTATGTATTATTGAATTTATTTAACTCGTTGAGGAAAAGGGATACAATGCTCGGCATACAATAATACATGAACACTCATGTTAAGAGCCTCTATTTATTATATGACATCCCATATCAGCCCGAGACACCCATATCAGCTCAAGGGCCGTAGGTTCGAGTGCTGATATGGGTCGAGGGATGATGTGTGGTATGATATGAAAAGTGCCTGATCACAATCTATTTATCATATATTTCCCAACCATTGTCCGTTTAAAAACTTGTTTTTATGTTTAAATCTCTTTTACAAAACAATGGTTGGCTTTGTTCTTTGTGCGCCGGAATGTTAGGATGCACTGAGGACAACCGATAACTGATCGTACAAGGTGATAAACTGTTATGGTATTAGCTAATGCTTCCATGCAGAGCTGAAACCGACCCGCACACGAGTACTGGTAAACCGCTTAGATGATCCTCTAAGCCCTGCCCAGGCAAAGCGATGCGAGTCCGCCCGTCCATGTCAATAAACCCTCTTGGTATCATTGGGCGGCAGGGCTTCAGATGTAATTTTATCTCAAGGTCGGGTAAAAGCCCCACAAAATTGGAAGTAATGTCTCCAAAACGACCTTTGCAATGTTGACAGGGACGTTAAACCTCAAATCAAACAAACAAACAAACAAAACCCAGGGATTACTTCCAAAATTCACCCACAGAGGCCAGATAGCCTGTTCCTGTGTTCCAGGTATGTGAGTTATTTAAAGTCGCATTTCCGAAACAAGTAACATACGCTCTGTAGAGCTTTTATTGCGACAAAAAAGTATCCTTTAACAAATACTTATCTGCCTTCATTTATATTCCTAGGACTACCCCTGATAATGCGACATATTTCAGAGATAACATCTAAAGCAACTAGCCTTCGTACACGTAATTTGGCCTTTGCACCCAGGAAGACAATTAACTGATGTTACATATAAAACACTGGTTCGCCTTCAACTTGAATACGCATCACCCATTTGGCATCCCTATGTTAAAACTCACAGCTGCTCGATGGACCTGCCGACGATAATGAAATAAAAGTAGCGTCGGTGACGTGCTTAACGAGCTGGAGCAGCCGTCCTTAGAGGCCCGTCGTGAGCAATCCTCTTTAACCTTCTTCTGTAAGATACACTCTGATACAATGTCTGTAAAGATAGGTACTTTACCCCTGCAATAGCGTCAACCAAAACAAAGGCATCAACGTAAACAACTCACAATACCGTAGGTACCAGTCATATAGCGATGTCCTTAAAACTCTTTCTTTCCTGGAATTATTCCCCAATGGAATAGTCGTCCCTCTTCTGCGGTGAATGCCAAGACCGCAAATGAGTTCAAAGCCCGTACAGTGTAAGACTGAGACTAAGAGGTGATCGTTTTAGGATACCTCTGTAATTCAGATTGTAAATAGTTTTAAGGACTCATCCAGTGACTTTTCTTTTTTAAGCTAATTCTAAATCCAACTGAGGTAATGGCCAAATATGACCGACTCAGTATAAGAAGATATATATATTAGATTGAGTCGGTCAACTCAGTTGGGTGGCTAAATTTAGAATCAGAATCATAACTGTTATGACGTCAAATGACATCAATACACCAGGACCTGTGATATGGGAAGTCATTGATATAATTGGGATGATGGACACTTCACAACTAGTCACCATATGCAAGTGTCACAGAGATGCTCCAATCCCTTGGTTGGAGATCTGTCGAGCAGAGAAGATCCAACTCCCGACTATGTCTGTTTTCTTAGATCGTCTATGGTCTTGTAGCTGTTGATCTGCCAACGTATGTTGTGCACCCTATGAGACCCATCAAAAGCTCACACCCTATGTCTTTCCGTTAAAGTCATACTACAGTTGACAATAATGTATGTATGTATGATTTGAAGTTTAAAATCCCCGTCAACACTGTAAAGGTCATTTCGGAGACGTTGCTTTCAATTTTGTGGGGCTTTTACCCGACATTGAAATGAAATGACTTCTCAAGCCCTGCCGCCCAATGAAACCAATAGGGTTTATAAGCACGGACGGGCCGACTCGCACCGCATTGACTGGGCAGGCTTAGATCCTCTAAGCAGTTTACCTGTACTCGTGTGCGGGTTTGTTTCAGCTCTGCGTGGAAGCATCATGCATCGTACTACAGGTACTAATCCACACGTATCTGTCACTTCTGTGACGTCACAGCCTGTCGCTAGTTTTCATACAGGTAATAGAAGAAAAATGTATAGACTTAAATAGCAGCCCGTCATTTAACTAATAAAAGCATTTATTTTCATTTCTACAAGATATTATTATAACCTCGCATTTGATAGAAAAATGTATCTGCTTCATTTTGGTACCAAATTTGTTGAAATAAAATAAATTTTAAAGTGGCTCAGATTGTAATAAATGCCACTAGGGTATTTCCCTATTAAGTCTTTGTATTTTACAACAAAAATGAAAAATAGCCTTAATTCAAAGGCCCAAAAGTCATATTTGTAAAAATTTCTCCGTGCGCTATAACCTCTCACTAGAAAGATCTATTTAATATCTATATCCATGTGGTAAAAATTTAGAAAATCATTTTATTAAAAGTGGCCAACAGGTTGTACAAAATACCTATATTTGAAGATTCGGATCAAAAATGTGTAAAGATTACACAGACGCAGGACTTGAATACACAGGCTATAGGAATGAATCGCAAACGAAGTTATAAGAATTGAAAATCGGTATCAATATGGATAATATTATTGATAGAATTAGAAAACAAATATACATCTTTGTACTCATATTATAATTTATTTATTTATTGTTGTTAATGTAAAATTATGTTTTTAATTAGCAACCTTTGGCAGCTTGATTTTAAGATTAGCAATAATTATATTTTCGCCTTGAAAAACTATAAACTGCTTAATTAGAAAACTTGAATGATACGATATATATTTCCATTGTTACGGAAACGCGCCTATTCAAATAAATTGTAAATTTCACGGCCAACTTACAGCAATTTATAAAAAAAAATTTTTTTTCTTATTTCTGCTCTTAATTTTAAATTGAGAGTACTCGTAAGAATGACGATGATGACTCATTAGAACAGTCAAACATATGATTTTAAGCTCAATAGTTCTTTATTTTTATTTCATTTCTGCTCAACATAAAGATTGTGGGTACTTATTAAAATCGCCTCACTGAGTCGCTTCCAACATCTATCTATCTTCAATCTATGTTTTAGCAGAAATAAGATAATTCAAGTTTGTGAGGGTAAAAAAAAAATCAGTTTTTGACGGTAAAAATTTTCAATCTACATTTGAATTGGCATGTTTATGTATTGTTTGTTAGATTTAACACCAGTCCTGTAGATGCAGTGTTTTAGTTCATGTGTTTAGAAAACTTGAATGTGCTTGATAAGTTATAATTTATATAATCGTGACGATGCATATTTCCATCTTTACGAAAACACGCCTATTCAAATACATTGTAAATTCCACGTCCAAAACCAACAATTTTCAGAAAAAAAATATGATGTTTTTCTTATACATATAATATGTGGGTTCACGTAAGAACTGCCTCTGCAAGAGAACCCAAAATCTATATTTTAGAGCAGAAATAAGAAAAATGAGCACCCAGAATTTATGGTTCGTGCCAAAAAAATTTTTTGCGGCAGCTCATCTATTTGTTCAAGCCCCGATGGTTGACAATAACAAAATACTCTAACCCGTGGCAATCGTGCAATGGAACCGGCTGCCGTTAAGTATTGCATTGCTGCCCACATTTGATTCCTTCAAGAGGACAGTGTGCTCAGTCGGCCATTCGTTGCCTTTAATACCAGCGCGTTGTTTTTAACCTTTCAGCATGCACTGTCAGTCTGCTTTTGTCATTTAACATTTTAACTCTGTCATCTTTATTTCACCAGTTCTAATATGTCTTATGGGAACTTCTTATTTTTAACATATCCTCTACTAACATTCCAATCTCTAACGATCCGAGGGAAGAAAGATTTTTTGTAAATGTCAGTTCTTGTAGTAGAGGTCAGAAACGCCAATGAATGATGATTTCTACAGCACCTAGCTTGGAGAACAAGGCCATCTGTTGGAATGCTGGCAGCACCCAATATACCTTTGTACAATAATATGAGCCTACTGTCTCTTCTCCTTTTCTTGAGTGAATTCCATCTTTTTTCTGGTATTCCAAGCATACTCACAGTTTCAAAGCAGTAATTGCTACCAGCTCTATAGCGACCTTTTCCAATTTCATCATTAAGGGCCACCCTATTGGGGTCCCAGATAAAACTTTGGGCGAACAAGTCCTTTATATGCTGCCTCTTTAGACTTACATTCTGTGAACACTGATGCAGTTTTCGCCTCAGGAAACCAAGCGTTCGCCTCAGTACACATATTGCTAATGTGTATATTCCATCTCAAATCGAGTGTGATTGTCACACCAAGGTATTTAATGGAATCCACATTCTCTAAGGTGTAAGAAGCCTCAATTGTATTGGTTCTCATTCTAGTTATCTGCATAATGTTGCATTTAACGGACTGAAATATCATGCCCCATTTTTGTGACCAACACCCTAGTCTATCTTTATCATTCTGAAGTTTCAGCGAGTCGTCTGTGTCTCTAATATCCCTGTAGCAAACGCAGTCGTCTGCGAACAGTCTTATCATTAATGTACAGATAACAGTCTTATCATTAATGTACAGTTAAACAACAATTGTTGGACCCCAGACAAAACTGTAGCCCACTCCGAAGATTCACCATTAACAACTACTCTCTGTTTCTGAAGCAAACACAGGAATTTATCCATTTGCGAGACCTCCACCTATTGCCATAACCAAAACCTTTGAATGTAAGTAGTTCATGAGGGTGTATGTCAAAATAGAAGTGAAGGCAATGATCTGGAATCGATACAGTTTACCAACAGCTCCCATCACAGACACCAAAGGGAAAGAAACACAAACATGAAATAACTAAACTCTAATGGAAACATCAATAGCGGAAAGCCAAAAGGACAGTTACTTTCCCTCAAAATGACCAATTGGCTATCCAAAACAAAATAAAATAAGCCATACACACACTCAAAAGACAAATCATATCAAAAATAAACTGCGACAGAAGAACCGCCTTGAAACGGTCAGTGAAACGAATTCAACTGTTTGTGTTTGTGAGGGGGGGGGGGGGGGGCTTAGTTTGATTTTACAAAGCTGCAATCCTCGCTTCCGGCGCGATTTAGACAAATAATTTGTTCAGTCCGCATGAAGGCCGCCTAACTCATCAGGCCAATATCTCCGCGAACACAAGAATCAAACAACCACAGAGAAGAAACAAAGGTGAGAACTCGACAGCAAGAAATCACTGAAATGCTGTAGCAAAAGAAAACCAACAGTTAGACTCCGATGGACCCGACCAGAGACAGAGCATCAGGCAACAACCACCACTACATAAAATTAAATTCTCTCTAATTCTCAGTAAAATAGAAGTGAAGGAAATGATCAGGAGTCGATACAATTAACCCACAGCTCCAATCCGTGACACCAGAGGGACCCCAAATGGAAACGGCAGAAAGCCAAAAGGACAGTTACTTGCACATAAAATGGCCAATTGGCTATCTAAAACAAAATAATATAAGCAATACACACACACAAAGACAAACCATAACAAAAATAAACCGCGACAGAAGAACCGCCTTGGAACAGTCAGTGAAACGAACTCCACATGGGCTTAAATCGATTTTAGGCAGCTGCAATCCTTGCCGTCGCGATTTAGACAAATAATTTGTTCAGTCCGCATGAAGGACTCCTAACTCATCAGTGCAACATCTCCAAGAACACAAAAATCAAACAACCACTGAGATGAAACAAGGTGAGGACTCGACAGCAAGCAACCACTGAAATGCTGGAGTAAACTCCGATGGGCCCGACCAGAGACAGAGCATCAGGCACCAACCAGCATTACTTAAAATTAAATTCTCTCTAATTTTCAGTAAGCTTTTACGCTGGAACCGTTATAGAATCTGAGGCCTGACCACCGGCGTGCAATTAAAGAGGGAAGCAAAGTTGTCAACCGTGATTGGGTTAACTACTATTCATACAGTCTGTGGTATAACATTATGGTGTACCCAACCTTTTTATATCGAAGAATGATTTTACAAAATATGGTGGTGAAGTCATTGCAAATATACGTTTTTCTGAATTTATAAACTAAGTCACCATAAAATTCGGGTACCGATAGACCTTGTTGCAGAAGAGATTTAAGTCCAACATTGTAGTTTGAAATTAAATCAGAATTACACCTATGATTTTTTTAAAAAGGCTTTGCATACTTGATGATACCAATAACCCTGATTTAAGAAGTTTAGCAGTTAACAATTTATTTCGAGTGTTGAAGTCAGTTACATGACTAGACACTCGGGCAAATCGCACTAATTGCGAAATATAAACGTCATAGGATGCCGCACGAGGAAAATCACCATCCAAGAAAGGAGTGAGTGAGTGTTTGAGTTTTACATCTCACCAACAGTAAAGGTCATACGGAGACGGGACTTGGGTTTAAAGACTCATCCGAAAGTTTGGAGAAGCCCGGAATCAATCCTGCGACCCCTGGTTTACCATGCGAGCAGCAAAACCACTACACCACATGGCCAACTTTATCTGACATTTAATCTATTTACCTGTTCCCTGATAGTCACACTACAAGTCAATATTGGAGTGTCTCCCTTTGACTGAGGCCTATGGTATATACCTGTTGTGTAATCTCAATTGTGTTATAATCCGGGTGTGTGTGAAATAATTTTCGCTTTTATGACCCCGGGGGATACTGAACGAGAATCGCTCATGTCAATTGGTGTCTAGTTAATTTCGGCATGGCTGTTTTGGTGTGGTCTGAGTTTATCTCCAATAAAGTTATGTTCTGTTGTTACTAAAGTCTTAACGAGCGAGAAAATTACCCTTTTTTGTGAAACCGTTAAAAGTGAGCCTTTTTGTGCTAAACACAAAATATTATTGGTTCTCAAAAATCCATTTTTGTGTGCTGGGATGAAATATTATCCTTTATATATTAGAAAAAAAGAAGAAGAAAAATTTTATGGCTTATGGGTGTCAGTTGAATTATTTAAAATGACATTGTTTAGAAATGTCACATATTCACAAGTCCATGTAATGAAAATCCTTTTAAACCCTTCTTTACATAGAGAAAACCGGGGTTTACATGGATTTACATTTTCTGTTTTCTACTCCAAGACCTAGGTTGTGAGAACTCGTTGATGAGGCGGTTCTAACGAGTATCACGACCTATTATTGGAGTATAAGTAAAAGAAAATTGCCACACATTGATTTTGTTATATATTAAGTTGTATAGAAACGTCCCCGCCCATCGGGGCTTGAAGAAATATAAGGGCTGCATGGTGCTTCATGCAGAGCTGAATCCGACCCGCACACGAGTACTGGTAAACCGCTTAGAGGTTCTTAGCCTGCCCAGGCAAAGCGGTGCGCACAAGTCGGACGCTCATGCTTATAAACCCTATTGGTTTCATTGGGCGAAAGGGCTTGAGATGTCATTTCATCTCAATGCCGGGTAAAAGTGCCACAAAATTGGAAGCAATGTCTCCAAAATGACCTTTTCAGTGTTGACGGGGACGTTAAACCTAAAACCAAACAAACAAACAAATGCAACATGTTAAAAAGTTTGTGTTATGAACACCCCACTTTATATTGAGAAAACTGGGCTTAACAAGATATTACGATTTCTAATATCTGCACCAAGACATAGTAGATAACCGTTTTTAAGATATGAATTGCCATTTTGGAGATATGAAAAAACCACTATGTCACTTAATGGGTTGACAATAAAGACACTGGTCTTGGCTGGACGTCTGATCTGAGTCTCCAGTCTGAGTGTCCATGTTTGGGCTTTCTCGTCCAAAACGCACTTAAATCGGCTTGGCTATCATCATAATGTAAACAAGTTCATGTAATGAGCACTTCTCTCAGTCCAACTTTACATACATAAATCTTTTGCCCCATATATATGTTGTGAGTACTCGTTAGAACTTAACGAGCACCCACAACCTATGTGTAAAGAAGAAATGAAAATATGACCTAATTTCAATGCAGAAGTAACCGTTTTCTGGATGTGAAAGAATGTAATCACACTGATGTGAGTTATTATAATGGTCACAATGATCATTCAATGAGATAATGCTTACCTTCCGCTGTTTAAAACTAACTGTGACTGATAAATCGTTATGTTTAATTACTCTTTATTTACATGTAACCATTTTAATTATTTGTAATAACATTGCATATTCAAACCTCAAATATTTAATCGGGAAAGAAAGGATTTCATTGATTGCTAAAGTAAAGGAATACGTTTATCAATACCGACAACAACTAACAATAAATTAAATTATACTGGCCGTTTTATTAAAAGCATGCGAACAGGGAAAGTTCAAAGTATACAGAATGTCTGCACAGTCTCATCTGGACTTTGACTGTTCACATGAAGAATACTATCGAATCATATATGCATATGAACACGTCTGTAATCCCACTTAACACAAGGAAACTTGTGTTAAAAGGGGTAAACACTGTTCCAAGACATAGGTTGTAGGTTTTGTTTGTTTGATTTGAGGTTTGACGTCCCCGTCAACACTGTAAAGTCATTTTGGAGACGTTGCTTCCAATTTTGTGGGACTTTTACCCGACATGTATATGAAATGACAGCTCAAGCTCTACCGCCCAATGTAACCAATAGGGTTAATAAGCATGCCTACCGATTTTCTGCTTAAAGATATATGTTCCGCCCCGCCAATCGGGGCTTGAAGAAATAGATGGGCTGCATGATGCTTCCACGCAGAGCTGAAACCAAACGCAAACTGCTTAGAGGTTCTAAGCATGCCCAGGAATAGTGATGCGAGTTGGACGTTCATGCATATAAACCCTATTAGTGTAGTTGGTGTCGCAGGGCTTGAGAAGTCATGTCATCTCAATGTCGAGTAAAAGTCCCTCAAAATTGGAAGCAGCGTCTCAAAATGACCTATACAGTGTTGACGGGACAAAATAAAGACACATGTTGTCAATGACGCGTTTCCAGCAATTACCCCAAACCTTTTCTTCTGTACAATGCATAGGTTGCGTGTACTCTATAGAACGGTTCTAGCAAATCCTGGATAATATGTATTATTTTTTGTTAAAGCAATTTAAATAAATTTTAAAGCAACGGTTCTACCAATAACCCACAACCTATACAAGGAAATATGAAAGAAGGTACTATGTCAAACGGATGTATTCTCGCAACTTGGACTCAGAATACATGTATATTTCACAGCCCCTGCCCATCGGGGCTTGAAGAAATAGATTGGCTGCATGCTGCTTCCACGCAGAGCTGAAACCGACCGCACACGAGTACTGATAAACCGCTTAGAGGATCTAAGCCTGCCCAGGCAAAGCGGTGAGAGTCAGACCGTCCATGCTTATAAACCCTATTGGTTTCATTGGGCGACAGGGTTTGAGATGTCATTTCATCTCATTGTTAAAGTCCCACAAAATTGGAAGCAACGTCTCAAAAATGACCTATATTATAGTGTTGACGGGGACGTTAAACCTCAAATCAAACAATCAAAACAAACATGTATATTGGATCCAAGATATAATAATAATAGATACTCATTATCTAAATAGTATAGTAGTCGCAGATAAAATTGACTAGGCGGAGCTATCGTTTGCATCTGCCTTTGGAATGATCTATTAACAAAAAGGTAAAGCAAGTCATGCGATTGTGTGAATTCAACTGAAACACAAAGCTGTGGCGTATATAGCCATTTGGTCCGCTTGCAGAAAGCATGCGAAAGGCACTCTACCGAATCTTCTAGTGGACTCAGCGAATTTGACATATATTGACAACACTTCAATAGCCCCGCCTAGTCAATCTTATCTGCGACTACTATACCTATTCTGTTTAGAACGTAATGCATATGAATAAAGTAATTCGATACTTGTTAATCTCTCCGGAAAGGTAATACAATATACCTTGCGCGCGTGTCAATTAATCTTCAGGCTTCCTGACGGTCAGTAGCAGGTATGCAATACATATTACATGTGTCATAAAAAGCGATAATTGTCTTCAGCTTAAATACCAGTGATGTTTCCCCCCTGAGTGAGGTGAAAAGAACCGCCAACTTGATATGGTTCTTACAAGTACTTTCTACCTATGATTTTGTGTAAAAGCATACTGATTCCTGATTACCAGACTGTTTTGTTTAAAGTTTGGTGTACATGGTTATTATTTTTCACAGCATCATGGACAGAACACCAGAACCAGGGTACATACCTTATCTTAAATCAATTAATAGTTGAAGTAAATAAATAAATTAATTAATAAATAAATAAGAAACATTTCTAATAATCATTAGATTTTACATAAATGAATAGAAAAATAAAATAATAATAATAAAATAATAATAATAATTAACAAAATACGATAATGCATCCGTGCGGCATACTGCATTTTTGATCTCAAAAACAGTTAATTTGTCAAAGTAAACTCATCAATACTTAAAACATAGGTTTTATATTCTCGTTAGAACCGCCTCATTGAGGTGGCTCTAACGCGTACCCACAACCTATGTTTTGGAGAAGAAATGAAAAAAAAAATGAATACCACAGTAAAACCCAGTTTTCTCTATATAAAGCAGTTTTTAATGAGGTGTTCATTACAATCAAGATAATAATAATGAATGCAACTCAATTAACATAGGCATTAATGGCATCTTTACGTACCAGACTGAATTCACAATAGCATTTAAATAATCAAATGCATGTTACAAGAAAAAAGAATCATAAAATGAAACAAGCATTCCTGTGGTATTCCAACAAAACAATGTGCGAACAACGAAATGTCAGATTAGCCTGTTTCTGAGAAATTGGAATAAGATATATAACAAAGTTAAATTTTAACTTGTTAGAAATTTCGTGACGAATTCACATGGGTTTCTTTCTTTCTCTCTTTCTTTCAGATGTAATCATACAAACATACAAAAAAAAACAAATGTAATCATCAATCTTATTTCTAGCAATGTTTATTTAACATTGCGTAGTAAGTATAAAGAATGTGCAAAAATCTAATCAGGTCATGAAAATAAATAATTACGTGAATAAATAAATAAATAAATTAATAAGACGCAGATCAGACACCGCATTCTCAGATTGATTTACATTCCAAGGAGATGCCCAGGCGAAGATGTGTTGAATTCACAGTCGATTAAAAATGACCCGCTTTGGGATCACACGCGTGTGTAGACGATAAAGCTTTTTCTGAATAAACTCCAAATTTAATCACTAAATGCCGTTATTAAATATTATTTTGAAATGATATAATGCACAATGTTGTAAACACATTGCGTCTGATACAGGCGCTTTTTGCAATATTAATAGAAAGTGAAGATTTTAGCCGTTAAAGTAGGGTACTGTCGTTGTTTTTCCACAGTTTTGTATGCTTCATGTAAGGATAAAGGATTGCTAATTTGAAAATAAAAATGTCGGCAGCTAATTAAATTAAAATTCCACTTATTTGATATCTTTTTGAAGGAATTTAAATGGACAATTAGTTCAGAACGGAACATGTTTGTCAAATTGAAAAAAAAAAGTTATATGTGTTTAAAAATTGTTTTCCATTAAAGCGCCTGCAATTTCAAACAAGAGATTCTGTACAGGTAAGCCGAGAAGGTCAGCGCACAGTAAAAGGCTAAATCCTTTGCGCCAAAGGCATAAATGTCAATAATATATAGTTTGGGATGCGGGGGCTTCTCATCCAAGAAAGGAAAATTTACAATCTCAAAATTAAAATCATCGCGTTTATCATAAATTTTGCAGGAAACAAACCCATCTGCAATAGATAGATGTAAATCCAAAAACGGGGCCTCAGTATCAGAAGAATCTGCTTTATTTACCTGATGTTCTGGGTGGTTGGGGGTAAATTTGACTGATCAAACGGTCAAAATAAGTATTGCCAATATTTAATAAAGCAGCCAAATATCTAGAAGTCGAGCTAGGCTTCAATGAGTTCAGATTGGTTTTCAGTGGAAAGCCTTTACGCTGGAACCGTCATAGAATCTGAGGCCTGACCGACCGGCATGCGATTAAAGAGGGAAGCAAAGTTGTCAACCGTGATTGGGTTAACTAACATGCATTCAGTCTGTCGAATAACATTTTTGTTGTACCCATTAAAAGCTTTCTCAAAGTCTAAGTTAAATGTGTCAACCTGTCCCCCTTTGTCCAAGATTTTGACCCAACCATTAATAACCGCGCTCAACTGAGTTTCACAACTATGAATTTTCCTAAATGCATGTTGTCTGTCTGACAAATGTTTGTGTTCATCGAAGAGGGCCGCGATGTTTGAGCAGACTATATGTTCAAGCAATTTGCATGGAACACAAGTCAGGGACACAAGGCGAAAATTATTATCAAGAGTCCTATCTCCTCTTTTAAAAGAGTGTATAAGTGTTCGCATGAAGCAATTGTTTTGGGGATTTCAAGAGGCTGTTGGAACTGATGTGCAAACTCATCAGGTCCTAAAGCTTTAGATGGGTTCAAGCCTTTAAGTAACTTGATCAGTCCCTCGGACCCATCAATGCCCGGACTTGTAACACTACAGTGCTGTGATGATGTCGTGGCTCCGATTTTACCTGTATGGGCGGATCCAGCTTTTCCAACCCACAGAACGATATCGATTTTTTCAGTTTATCGGAATTTTACCCATTGCGGATCTAGTTGTGACAAATTTTGGTAGCCCGATTTTAAGGCCACTTTTAATGGTTATTCCAAATAACTACAATTTCCAATACGCAGGACAAATTCGGAATATGAAATCCCTGTTTTGTTGTGCATGTAAGCGTAGAATACCTCTTTGATTTACCGGGTTTGTGATTAGTAAAACCTGTCGGATCAAAGATGCAAAAAAAAAAACAAGAGGTCCATGGGGTATGCTCACCAGAGCTCAGGGGGACACTGCCCACTGGCAGCCATATATTTTTATAAACCATGGAAGCAAATGAAATTTGAACCAAGTCAGCCTAGTGGCTTCAGAGGACTGATGTCACTTGAATGTGCTGTAAAAGACAACAGACAACAATTGACAGCTGCCCATCTGGGGCGACCAATAGGCCTAAAATTATATGGCAGATAGACCATTGTTTAAGGAATATTTCCATAAAAGTTTGACAAAATATCTTGAAAGGCGTTAATGTCTTTTTTTCTATTTTCGACATTGTATGTCTATGGAAACGCTTAACTTGCCATAAGAACCAAACTTAAGAGCAAACTTTCATTAAAAACACAAAACCTGCAAAGGCAAATTTGGTGAATATATGCATAAATTCTCAGCCTCATAGAGAGGAGATGATCTTTTACGTGTTTTTTTTTTTTTTTTTTTTTTTTTTAATTTCTGTTTGGAAACCAAGAAAACTGAGCAGTGGGCCTTAAATCATAAAACAGATAGAAGATTGCTTAAAGAATATTTCTATGAAAGTTTTGCCAAACTATCTTGGCAGTAAATGCAAATTTTCAGTGTCTATTGAAACTTAAGTAGCCATAGCAACCAAACTAAAAACGGAATTTCATAAAACAAAAAAAAAAAAAAAAAAAAAAAAAAAAACAGACAATACCTGTCCTGGCAAATATGGTGGATATTTAGATATAGTCTCAGCCTCATAGAGTATATGGTTTCTGATGAGATGATTTTTAAGTGTTTTTTTTTTTTTTTTTTTTTTTTGCATTTTGCATTTTGGTTTCCATGGCGACCATAAAAGTGGGCAGATAGCCTAAAATCATATGGCAGATAGACGATAGCTTAAAGAATATTTACTATGAAAGTTTTGTCGACATCACGAAAACACGCCTATATAATCCCCCCTGAACTCCACTTTTATATAGTAAAACTGGGGTATCCGGGGGTATACCTTATTTTTTTTTATTTCTGCTCTAAAATATAGATTGTGGGTACTCGTTAGAACCGCCTCTATATTTGGAGCAGAAATAAGAAAAATATCACAATTTTTCTTCATAAAAATTTCATTTTTTTTCGGCGATAAAGGTGGTAATGTTTTTGTATAGGCGTGTTTGCGTAATGAAATATCTGGAAAGGCTTGGCGGTAAATACCAATTTTCCCCATTATACCTCAATGGAAATGCTAAGCTGCCATAGCAACCAAACTAAAGAGTCGGAATTAGTAAAAAAAAAACCTGTTGGTTTTGGAGTGGGGATCAGTACGGTTTCAAAGATATTGGACCTTTTATGAAGTGGAGGGGTGGGGATGGCCCAGG
Source organism: Lucinisca nassula (assembly GCA_963580285.1). Lineage (NCBI taxonomy): Eukaryota > Metazoa > Mollusca > Bivalvia > Lucinida > Lucinidae > Lucinisca > Lucinisca nassula. The sequence continues at coordinate 132,473,873 of OY757010.1, read as the reverse complement.
GCACCCCAGGGGACCCCCTTGTTGGTGTCACTGAATGTCCCCAATCATAAAGAAACATGAATATATATGGTTAAGGGTTGGGGCTCTAAACAGTTTCTCAGATATATGGCCTTTTGTGAAGTGGAGGGGTGGGACATGGCCCTGTCGCACCCTGGTAGACCCCGAGGCTGGTGTCTTATCATAGGGAACAAGAGTAAATACGGTTTAGGGGTGGGGATCTGTAAGGTTTCCGAGATATTGGGCCTTTTATGAAGTGGAGGGGGTTGGGAAAGGCCCTGACACACCACAGGGCCCCGGGTTGGTGTCACTGGATGCATCTTATCATAAGGAACAACAATATATATGGATAAGGAGTGGGAATCTGAATGGTTTCTGAGATATTTGACCGTTAATGAAGTGGAGGGGGTTGGGCAGGGCCACAGCGCATATCAGTTGGACCCCAGCATGGTGTCACTGAATGTGTCTTATCACAAGGAAAATAATATATATGGTTTAGAGGTGGGGATCTGTAAGGTTTTCGAGATATTGGGCCTTTTATGAAGTGGAAGGGTGGGGAAATGCCACGGCGCAACCCGGAGGCCCCCAGGTTGGTGTCACTGAATACATCTTATCATAAGGAACAAGAACATATATGGTTTAGGGTGGGGGTCTTAATGGTTTCTGAGATATATAGCCTTTATAAAGTGGAGGGGCTGGGGCAGGGAACCAGTGCATCCCAGCGGGGGCTAAGGTTGGTGTCACTGAATGTGTCTTATGATAAGGAACAATAATATATATGGTTTAAGGGTGGGGATCTGTAAGGTTGTAAGGTTATTGGGCCTTTTATGAAATGGATGGGATGGGGCAAGGCCCAGGCTCATCCCAGGGGGTTCAAGGTTGGTGTCGACGTCACTGAATGTGTCTTATCAGAAGGAACAAGAATATATATGGTTTAAGGGTGGGGATCTGTAAGGTTTCCGAGATATTGGGCCCTTTATGAAATAAGGGACGGGGGGAGCATGGCCCCGGTGCATCCCCCCTCCCCCCAAGGTTGGTGTCACTGAATGCGTCTTATCAGAAGGAACAAGAATATATATGATTTAGGGGTGGAGATGTGTAAGGTTTCCGTAACATTGGGCCTTTTATGATTTTGTTTGTTTGTTTGATTTGAGGTTTAACGTCCCCGTCAACACTGTAAAGGTCATTTTGGAGATGTTGCTTCCAATTTTGTGGGACTTTTACCCGACATTGAGATGAAATGACATCTCAAGCCCTGTCGCCCAATGAAACCAATAGGGCTTTTAAGGATGGACGGTCCGACTCGTGCGCACCGCTTTGCCTGAGCAGGCTTAGATCCTCTAAGCGGTTTACCAGTACTCGCGTGCGGGTCGGATTCAGCTCTGCGTGGAAGCATCATGCAGCCCATATATTTCTTCAAGCCCCGATGGGCGGGGTCATTATAGATATCTATAAATCAAATAGTAGATATCATTTAATAGGCTGACTTATAGATATCATAATTTTCAATGGCTATCAGAAAATATATCATGGATATCAATAAATGTAATTATTTATATCCTAAAGTGTTCTTCAATAACTGATATCTATATATCGAATAATAGATATCTTTAATTGGAATTATAGATATCTGTTAACATGTTATGGATATCATAAAATAAATAATAGATATCTTATAATATTTATAGATATTATTTATTGATATCCTATATTTTTATTATAGATATCATTATTTTTATTATAGATATCTTGAAATTATATTAAATGGTAAAACGGCACCGCATAGTCGAGTGCAAAGGTGAGCTCTCAAACACACATTTTCACTTTTCCGTTAACGTGGCCAAATGGGAACTCTGCTAGGTATCCTTTCGGATAAATCTGTCCAACACATTTCCTGATGTCAATGTCCGAGATTCACTGTGCTGTTTTTCTCTCTCCTCTGCTTGTCTCAATTTTAATCTCTCCTTTATCTGAGCATGCCTTTCGTCTTCAAACACTCCTTTCTTCTTTTGTTTAATTTTCCTGTCTTTTACCTGCCTTTCATCTTATATTTTGGTTTGAAGTCCTTCTTTGTAGGTTGATGGATCTGAAAAGATCATAAAGTCAAAATAAAAGTAGAGGCAATGATCAGGACTCGATACAATTAAGGAATTAACCCACAGCTCCCATCAGAGACACCAAAGGGAAAGATACACAAACATGAAGCAACAGATCCCAACGGAAACACCAACAGCGGAAAGCCATAAGGGCAGTTACTTTCCCACAAAATGGCCAAACGGCTATCCAAAATAAAATAATATAAGAGACACAAACACCAAAAGACAAACTATTACAAAAATAAACCGCGACAGAAGAACCGCCTTGGAACGGTCAGCGGAAACGAATTCCATTGGGAGGCTTGAATCGATTTTACGTGGCCACAGTCCTCGCCCTTACTTCCGTCGCGATTCAGACAAATACTTTGTTCAGTCCGCATGAAGGCCTCCTAACTCATCAGTGCAACATCTCCGTGAACACAAAAATCAAATAATCACAAAGATGAAACAACGGCGAGGACTCGACAAGAAATAACAGAAATGCTGGAGCAAAAGAAAACCAACAGTTAGACTCCAATGGGCCCGACCAGAGACAGAGCATCAGACACCAACCAACATAAGCCTTAACGTTGGAACCGTCATAGAATCTGAGCCTGACCCACCGGCGTGCAATTAAAGAGGGAAGCAAAGTTGTCAACCGTGATTGGGTTAACTACCATGCATGCAGTCTGTCGTATAACATTTATGTTGTACCCAATCTTTTTATCGAAGAATGATTTTACGAAATTGGGTGCTGAAGTCATTGCTGTTATAAATTTTTCTAAATTTATATACTAAGTCACCATAAAATTCGTGTTCCTATAGACCTTGTTGCAGAAGAGATTTAAGTCCAGTATTGAATTTAGAAATTAAATCAGAATGAGGTCTATAAAATTTTAAAAAGGATTTGCGTAGTTTATGGTACCGATAACCCTGATTAAGAAGTTTAGCCGTTAACAATTTATTACGAGTGTTGAAGTCAGTTACATGACTACACACTCTGGCAAATCGAATTAACTGTGAAATATAAACGCCATAGTATGGCGCACGTGGAACATCACCATCCAAAAAAGAAAAATTTACAATCTCAAAATCAAAATCATCGCGTTTATCATAAATTTTACAAGAAACAAACCCATCTACAATAGATAGAAGTAAATCCAAAAACGGGGCCTCGGTATCAGAAGAATATGCTTTTATAAATGAAGTTCTGGGGGGGGGGGGTAATTTGACTGATCAAACCATCGAAATAGGTATTGTCAATATTTAATAAATCAATCAAATATCTAGAAGTGGAGCTAAAAGCTTCAGTGATTTCAGACTGGTTATCAGCAGAAAGGGACACCATGAAGTCTCTCTCATAACAAAACAAAAACAGATCAGCCACAAGTGGGGCGCAATTAGTACCCATCGGAATACCCACAACTTTTCTAAATAGCTCAGTACCAAATCTTATGTAAATCGTATTGTCAAGTAGAAAGGTGAGAGCTTAACACACCTTCCGACATGACCATAAAGTATAGCTTTTATGCTCTTCAGAAGTGAAAAACGCATTTCTTACTTTACATGCAAGATAGAGAGAGTCTTCCCTTTGAAATGTCCATTCAACTAAATCAAAATTTTTTATAAGATTATGAGGAAGTGTAGTGCAAAGGGTGGAAACATCATAAGTAGACACACTTGAAGCACGAAAACGCCTGGATTTCAATTTATTTAAAACTTCATTATAATTTTTTATAGACCAAAACAGATTTCGACCTAATCTTTCGAATACTTTGTCGCAATATTTTATCACATGCTTTTTGATGGGAGTAAAACATGAAGTTAACAATTTGGAGAGTTCAGTTGTAATTTGCAATTAACAGTGCTTTTTATGGTCTTTTATGAAGTTTAGGTAACCAATTTAACGTAGGAAGCTTTCTGTAACACAGACGGCAAACTTGGTGGCTGAATGACAAATATGGTCATCAACTAAAGCCCTCTCTACAGCTAAAGGCTGAAGTTCATAGGCCTTATTACCACCAAGTTCTTGCTGAAGGGTGTTAACATAGTGAAGCCGTCAAACAACGACCACATTGTTAGCGGCCTTATCAGCTGGAGCCAAAACAAACTTCCCATGAATTTTTTGAATACCTAGTTTAAGGCGACGTAAAGACGTTTTAGGTTTAGGAGGTAATAAGTTCGTATTTTGCGAATAAAAAAGAAATGCGTTTGTTCACTGATTTCAGAATTTCTTTCATCACGAAAACACGCCTATATAATTTTGATCCCCTTGAACCCCACTTTTATATAGTACAACTGGGGTTTACAGAGGAAACCTTATTTTTCTTATTTCTGCTCCAAAATATAGATTGTGGGTACGCGTTAGAACCGCCTCGATGAGGCGGTTCTAACGGGTACCCGCAACCCACATTTTGAGCAGAAATAAGAAAAATATCACAATTTTTCATCTTAAAAATTTCATATTTTTTTCGGCGATAAAGGTGACAATGTATTTGTATAGGCATGTTTGCGTAATGCCTAGTTTAAGGTGACGTAAAGACGTCTTAGGTTTAGGAGGTAATAAGTTCGTATTTTGCGAATAAAAAAGAAATGCGTTTGTTCACTAATTTCAGAATATCTTTATACCGACATTCGATATAATGACAAAACTCGTTATTCACCATATTTGCATTATTTGCTGGTTCGCAGCTTGCACATTATCAATATTGGAGAAAACAGGTAACGGGGGTCTGGTTTCCTGTTTTTCCAACACTGATTACCTTCAAACTAGGAACCAGCAGATAATGCAAATAAGGTGAATAACGACACTATCACTGGAACAAATCCTTAGCTCAAGACGAGATGATTAATAGAGATATTCAAGAATATTGTAATTATTTAATACTCCAACAAGACAAATCCCTGACGGCATTCATTACGCAAACACGCCTATACAAACACATTGTCACCTTTATCGCCGAAAAAATGAAAATTTTATGATGAAATATTGTGATATTTTTCTTATTTCTGCTCAAAATATAGATTGTTGGCACTCGTTAGAACCGGCTGATCGAGGCGGTTCTAACGAGTACCCACAATCTGTATTTTAGAGCAGAAATAAGAAAAATAAGGTATACCCCCGGAAACTCCAGTTTTACTATAAAAAGTGGGGTTCAAGGAGGTCAAATTATATAGGCGTGTTTTCGTGATGTTATGGACGGGTTTTTCATTTTCTTCTGTTAAACAGCCAAACAGACCACGGCAATTAAACAAGAGTGCCATGATGACCCTTGATCGCTCACCTGATCCATAGAGTAACAAGTGGGCCCCGGTGAGGGCCATTATTAACCCACAGGCTATAATGTTCATAACGTTGAGGGAGGTCTAAAAAGGTGAAGCTTCATACCAAATATCAACAAAGGTTATAATTTGAACAATCTTGGCAAAGGTCCACTAGATGAAGCTACACATCAAATACCAAAGACCTTGCGGTTTCAGAGTAGATTTTTTTAAAGATATTCCCTATATAAACCTATGTAAAACCAAATGGTCCCGGGGCCGGGGCATTTTTCGCCTCAGAGCTATAATTTAAACTAGAAATGGTGTTTTTAAAACATTATGCCCCCAACCATATTCTTGTCCATAAATGCCAAAATTTTCAAAAGGCCATTATCGCAAAAATATCAGATTTTTTTTCAAATGTTAATCAGGTGATGTAATAGTCATTACAAATCAGCATGTCAAGTTTTTAGGCACACACTTTAAATAGTTTTTTAACTATCTTGCTACAGAAAGAAACACAATTAAATGACCTGAAAATACAAAGGGCAATCACTCCAACAAAATTTCATTAAATTGGTTGAAAATTTAATCAGGTGATCTCCTCCTCAGCCCAAATCAGGATACCAAATTTCAAGGCTCTAGCTCAAATACTTTTTGCGATATCTTTCTAACGAGCTTTCAATGTTACTTAATTAAAAAGGAAATAACGCAAAAAGGGGAGATAAGTCAGATAAAAAAAATACGGGTCAACTATTTTTTCATGAGGAAACCATAAATGAAATTTCAAAACACTAGCATACATAGTTCTTAAGTAATACTATGTACAGGAAATCAACACAATTAAATGGCCAGAAATTGTAAAGGGCCATAACTCTAACAAAATTCCATTAAATTGGTTGAAAATTCAATCAGGTGATCTCCTCCTCAGCCCAAATGAGTACACTCAATTTCAAAGCTCTAGCTCAAATACTTTTTGAGATTTCTCGCTAACGAGATTTAATTAGTCAATTAAAAAGGAAATAATTGGAAAAGCGGAGATAAGTCAGTTAAGAAAAAAATACTGGTCAACTATTTTTCATGAGGAAACCATATATGAAAGGGGGTCTTTCAAGGTATAGAAAATTTGCATTGAATTCTGCCCACGCTTGGATGTTGATAAAATTATGCACAATAATTGCCTCGGGTATAACCATTATAATTACGATGCATTCACTTTTAAATTTTATTTCCGTAGTAAATTTATTACATAAGTCTCTATCACAACAGAGAGTACTCTCATATAAACTTGTCTACAGTATTCAGAGTTTCATATATCTAATGCTGCTATGTTTTATGAATTAAAGCCATAATTGGGGAGTTAGTTGATACTATGAATGACCTCATATGTCTAGTAATAGTGGCTGGGCATTCAGTTTTCTTTGATGGTGTCCCCATATTTCAGCTCATATTTTTGTATTCATTAAAATTTTATATGCATTTTTACCATGTTCCAATTTTTGTCAAGACACCATTTTAGCATAAAAAGTACCCACATATCTTAGGAACATGTTTATGAATTTTGATGGAAATTGAGGGCCGGTAACATTGTGTTTTAACAGACTGAATACTGATAGTCCTGGTTCAGCAGAATGTGAAATTATATGATTATCATGTTTTGGTCATGCTGTTTAATAATACTTTACTATTGCTTTCAATTTGGATGGCTATAGTATAGTATGGTTTGTGTAAGTAGTTCATAGCATAATTATAAGTATTATTTCAAAACATCCATTTCAGTAAATTCCCCCCCCCCCCGCCCCATGGAACAAACTATTTTGTCTACAGAACTTTACCGCAAAGGTTTTGATGACAAACGTCATCAAACGCACCAATGTTATCATGTGCACAGTTTTCTTTCTGTCTTTCTTGTCTAATTTGTTAATGGTGCTAAAGTGATGTTTAGATTTAACATTCAAATCAACAACATACCAGTCACTTTAGATGTTGCTTCAGATTTTGTGAGATTTGTTATCCGACTCAAGATAAATGACTCTCAAGTCAAACTGTGGTTTGCTTGTTTAACCCTAACTGTCCATTTAAAAAGAAAGGTTTACTCTAGGGAAAATCAATAACACTTGGGACATTAAGTTTTCAGAATTTGTATCTGCATAGGCACTAGCCAATCTATCTTTTTTGTATAGCCCCTATGAACGAAATCAAACGGCTTCCTGAAGCTGTATTCCAAAGCCATTTGAATTTGCTTTAAGCATTCACATGGTCGTACATTTGTCAGTGTTCCAAAACTTATGTGATCATTATTGTGTTGTCTATATATTTGTATAGCTCTTTCACTTCATTTACCTATCTCCGCAGTTGTTGCAGTAATTACAACGCACATTACCGGTATGTAAGATATCAAGAACCATTTAAACTGTTGATAATAATTATTCAATCTGTGAGTAGTTATCGCATTACTCATAGGGTTTTAAATTATTTTCAGTAAATACATTGTGATGTTTTTGTCTGTCCAAACACTGCAATGCTCTTTCTAAGCTGAGAGATACATTGCACAGAAATGTGCTGGTAATTATTAATGAACAAAAAGCAAGCAAGAAGAGTGCTTAAAAAAACAGTGAACTTGCATTCAGCAGAAACATTTAAGAAGTGGTTGAAAGTTTTACAACCAGAAAAAAATACTAAAAGCTCGCTTCTGATAAATTAACCACTATATTTACACTGTAAATAGAAAAAATAAGACACTAAAGAAACGTCAACAATTACAATACCAATGCAGAAAAGAGACATATTTATGCATGTGTACTATAAGGAAGGAAACTGTTTCTCTCCCTGTCTAATAGCGAAATTTCTCTAGGTCATGGGACAGCTTTGTTTACACCAAATGGTGTAATAAATTATATAAATCAAAGTAGGACTCACGAGGCCACTCTAACCGACTCCCTCCATGAGCTGGTGTCTGTCTCTAAATCAGTGCGTCTTAAATCTTATGTTTTATTTAGGTTCAAGATCTGTGAACTGGATTGAATGCAGAACTCCATAGGCATCCTCATTTGCGCCTCGTCCATCAATGATATTTTTTGCAACAGAAACTCAGTATCAGTGACATTTTGATTTTTGGAAATACTAACCAATAATTACTGTAACTTTTTTGTTAGGATAATAATCCAGCGTTCATAAAGACAGAGTATATCTAAGGCTTAATCTGGCCATGGATTTATCAACAGAACTATTTTCACTAGTAACAACAAACCACTGACCACTGCATCCTTGCATACCAGCTTGGTATGGAAATGAAAATAATGGATCTCCTTGCCTTACACCTATTTGAGTAGCATGACTTATGCAAAGTCATTAGATAAAGTTGCACATGTTCACAATAATTTTGCTGCTAATTAAAAAGCAATATATGTTGTTAAGCCTAATTTGTTGATCGGAATACCTTTTGATTTAGTGTTTTACTATCTACTATTTTGGATAGATCATAGTGTATACATGAAAGGAAAATATCAGAAATTCATGTTATTTTAATAGTTTCTAAGCTAGATCAGCTCAATATGTATTCATTTTGATTTGTATAATCTCATTTTTATTACGTAAGTGTTATGAATTGCCTTTTTGTAAGGTTCTTGGATGATTTCAATAAAATAGTAAATTTTGCAGAAACGACTTACAACCATTAAAGGCGTAAAACTACAGTGTTACCGGTTTCGGATTTTCATAAAATTTGGCATAGCTAAAGAAGATATATATGGCAAGTTTTCCTAGCAAAATGAAATCTTGACAAAGACTAGAACATATTTATCTTAGGGATTGGATTTTGATAATTTTTTAAAATTTTAATTAAAAAATGAGATTTTTGGTAATTATTTTATCAGAAAATGTAAAGTTTAATTAATTCAAAGGGTTTTTTAGTATCAAAGGGATGCCTATGGAGTTCTGCATTCAATCCAGTTCACAGATCTTGAAACTAAATAAAACATAAGATTTAAGACGCACTGATTTAGAGACAGACACCAGCTCATGGAGGGAGTCAGTTAGAGTGGCCTCCTGAGTCCTACTTTGATTTATATAAGTTATTAAATACATGTTTATAGGTTGTATATGCTGAGTTATTAATATACAAAGTCTAAAGAAGAAACATGCATGGGCACAAATGAAAGACCCCCTTTCAATACATTAGCATACATAGTTCTTAAGTAATACCATGCACAGGAAATCAACACAATTAAATGGCCAGAAATTATAAAGGGCCATAACGCTTACAAAATTCAATTAAATTGGTTGAAAATTTAATCAGATGATCTCCTTCTCAGTCTTAATCAGTATACCACATATCAAGGCTCTAGCTCAAATACATTTTGAGATATCTTGCCAAAAAGCTTTCTATGTTATTTCATTAAAAGGGAAATAACGCGGCAAGGGGAGATAATTCAAATATGAAAAGAAACAGAGGTCAACTATTTTTTCGTGAGGAAACCATATCTAAAATTTCAAAACCCTAGCATACATGGTTATAAAGTTATGTTATGCACCAGAAAGCAACACAAATAAATGGCCAGAAATTGCAAAGGGCCATAACTTTATCAAAATTCCATTAAATCGGTTGAAAATTTAATCAGGTTATCTCCTCCTTAGTCCAAAATATCACGGATTTTCATCAGCAAAGTAGCCATTTTGAAGATGTCAAAAATGCACTATGTCGCACGGGTGTGTTATCGTTATGCATTTTCATAACATGATTATTGTAAATAGGGATTTCAGTCGCAGTCCTAAAGAGGATAGCAGACTATAAGAATCTGATATGGGGTCCTGTTGTAGATGAGCGTTTCCAACCCGAGGGATGACCGTGCTGAGCGGAAACGAGGCTACGCCGAGGTTCCGCTCAGCACGTTTATCCAGAGGGTTGGAAACGCCCATCTACAACAGAACCCCATATTGGATTCTTTTTCTTGCACAATACCTCCGGTTAGTTTTGACAGCTCGCACATGTATATTGTTTACAAAATAAAAGTAGTGCGGAAGTAGTTACGGCAGTTGAATAGAATTGAAGCGCATTTATGTTAGTTGCCTGGGTCGGAACACCAGGGTTAGAACATAAATTTCTGTCCCAGGGTAAAATCACGGATTTCCTTGTCTGGTGTGCAAGAAAGCATCGATCCTGGTCGAACGACTCGTAAGTCGTTGTGCGCCGCCTCAGCTATACTTACACCGTAAGTAACTCATTAATGTACATGTTTGCAGGGTTAAAAGGGTTACGCTTTCATGTGTACGTGACAATGTACATTTCTCACTGAAAAACAGTTCTTCCAAATGGAGATTATTGCCATGCCAAAGATAGTGCAAATCATATAGAGTAAAACTCCTATATTATGACCACTTTTGGGACTGTTCAAAAGTGGTCTTTAAGACCACTTTTGAACAGTCCCAAAGGTGGTCTCTGACAGTCCCAAAAGTGGTCTTAAAGACCACTTTTGAACAGTCCCAAAGGTGGCCTCTGACAGTCCCAAAAGTGGTCTTAAAGACCACTTTTGAACAGTTCCAAAGGTGGTCTCTGACCAGAGGGCACTTATCGAAGATATCTTTTGAAGATATGTGAGGGTCACTGATGAGGCCTAAATGGCCGAAACTAGCTATTCTGGCCCAGAAAACATGTACACTCCGTATTTTCCAGTTCCGTGGTGTATTCCTTGCTTCCAAAGGATAATCCTTTCTAGAACATATTTACAAGCGCCTACAATCTATATTTGCAGCAGAAATAAGAAACATAATTATTACAAATTGGCTCAGTGTAATCTATGTGGTGGAGTGGAGTCTTGGAGTGGAGCTTGGAGTGGAGCTTGTAGTGGAGTCTGGAGCCATATTTTGGAGTTGCATTTAATTTACATACTTGCTCCAGTCATGCTACAGGGTTCATTTACTTTGCATGTGAGCCACTTTTTCACAAATTTATCCCCGGACCAAATGTACGAGGGCAAGTCAGTAAGTAACCAGCCTATCCCATTTCCAGTTGACCGAGACCACCAAGTTTGTCATGCCTTGTTTCAATTAAGAAATAATCTCCACGTACCGTGTGTTATCGTGATTAACACACGGTGTTGGAGGGCAGATTGCGAAATATTAATTCACGACGGCGAAGCCGGAGTGAATTAATATTCGCATCTGCCCGACAACACCGTGTGTTAATCACGATAACACACCGGGTGCGTGGAAATTATTTCGATTCTAACATGATGCTAAACTGAAATACAGTAGTAACAAAGCGTTATCTTGGGGACTATTTTGCAGCGGATGTCGACAGAAGGAAATGTTTACATGCAACGTCACGATGACGCCAAATTGCACGCACCACGTTGACGACGTGAATTATCGCATATTTGCAAACGCTGACGTTTCCACTGGGTTCAATGGGAAAAACGTTAACGTCATGTTAGAATACTTGTTTTAGGCATTAGGGCAAAATTGCCTGTTATCGTGTCATTCACTCAAGATATTGAACGTCAAACATGTCTAGCGATGCAAAAGCAAAAGACTACTTCCAAAGCTATGTCGCGCCTGTGGGGTTCAAAGTCACTGAACAACGAAATCTAGGTCAAGGTCAAACATTGTCACTTGCATAATCCCTAGATACAGGTTTCTACCAAGTACCATTAATGGAGCTCTTATAAACTTGACCATAAGGGTGAACGCTGGGATGGTCACAAATGTTGACGGCTTGACAAACGGATGGACGGAAACTGGACTCCTTTATCGCGCCATATACTGTAAATATAACTTCTTCCTTGATAGGAACACCTCCTTTCGGATTCTTCGTATACATACAGTAAAACTTCGATGGCTCGAACTCTGATGGCTCATTTACTATGGATGAGTCGAATCCGTTCTTGAATCCGCAGGGAGTTCCTCCAAACACGATATAGGGATAAATTAGGAATATTTTCTTCATTTATCTTGCAAATGTATGCTGTGTGTACTCATTAGAATCGCCTCGATGAGGCGATTCTAATGAGTATACACAACGTACATTTATAATACAGAACACCGAATAGATATCCACAATTATCTCCATTATGCCTCCTGGTATGGCACTAATAGTATCCCTCTGTGGCTCGAACTACCGCTGTCTCGAACAAATTTTCATGGTCCCAAAGTAGTTCGAGCCATCGAAGTTCGACTGTACTTTAAACGCCTCTGTCTATAAACTTAAACGTTACGTTAAATGTTTCTGTACTTCCTCCACCCTATATACATTGCTAAATGACCCCATGAGACCGCTCATTCGTGATCTCTGTCGGACGGCCACCTTTTCTGCGATTTTTACTCGTTCTCTTTGGTATCAAATTCAGTTAGCTAATAGTAGGCGCGACATTTTTTTAAACAAAAGACCCATGACCACAAAACTTGATATGGATAAAACTTACTCAAGCACCTCTAACTTCAAAATTTTGCTTAAGCGTTTGTCTTGAACTGACCTTCACCTTTTTGTTGTACATTTGCAACTTTGATTCCATATATTCATTGGATTGGTTAAATATAGAGTTGTAAGTTGTTAGAAACCATCAGCTTAATGGCCATCGCATGCCTTGGTGCCCTGGGGTGTATGGTGCGACAGGGGAGGGTCACTAAGACCTCATAGTCAACCTGTTTATCCCTTACATGAAGTTCCTGTTGAAATGCTCCATATGAGAAGAAAATCAGTTTCGCATAAATTTTGCAATCTGTTATTTTGTATCGGTGCTTACTGATGTAAAGCTATAACTAGAGCGCGCAGTCGATGGCAAGCCATCGCAAAGCCCCACGTTTTCTCCACAGTAGGTCAAAATTTGACCCCTCCCCAGGGCCCCTGGGGGCGGGGACAAAAAAAAATGTGCTCTTGCGCAAGCCATTCATGTAAACAACTCGCATACCAAATTTGGTTGAATTCCGGCTAACGGGTTAGGAGGAGATAGCCGGACAGACAGACGGACAGACGGACGGAGGCGAATGCAATATCCCCACTTTTTTTTAAAAACGTGGGGATAAAAATAAGCCTTATTATCTCACTTGAGCCGAAGGTTCGACATGGCTTAAAAAGTGTTGCTTTGGTCATTAAATTCCAAAGCAAAACAAAATATTTTTGAACCATCCCAAAGGTTGTCTATGACCAGAGGACACTCCAGAACACACAAGGAAGGAATAACTACAGCCTACTAAATAAGCTTTTTAAAGCAGAATTTGTCTTAATTTTAGGTGGTCTTAATAGCTCAATTTCACTGTAGTCATATCTGTAATTTGTTTGAACATATGTTTTTCATGCGAGTTTTAAGGCTCATCGAGGCTCTTGTTTTATGTCCTGATGACATCTCATTACATAATGTAACGACAAGAGTTTCAAAACAAACAGTCTCCAAAATACGACTCCAATCTCCATTCCAAACTCAACTCCAAGACTCCACACCATGGTATACACGGTGCCCAGATGGAGGGGCATGTATAAACAGCCGACCGTATTCATTATATAGAAAAAAAATGAACATTCGTGGTCATTTTTCTATCAAATCTACGCATTTTCTATCAAACTGTCAGTTTTATTTTATCCAAAACCATGTAACAAATAACAACATTGTATATATTTCTTTCTTTCTTTCTTTCTTTCTTTCTTTCTTTCTTTCTTTCTTTCTTTCTTTCTTCTATACTACAACACTCCCTCACTAGGATTACGAGCAGGTGTACATTACATAGACTCTAGATTATAAGAATCTTACATGGGTGTGAGGGGTGGATAGAAAAATCCGTTCCGAGGATCACACTCCGGCATCACGAGGCTTGCCGAGTGATGCCGGACTGTGATCCCGAGGGACGGGTTTTCTATCCACCCCTCACACACATGTTAGATTCTTTTTCTTGCATACCTTTCATGACTGGAATTTTAATTATGCAGCCATTTCAGTTGCCGTCGTCCAACATAATGTTATTATGATGACAATGGTTTGATATTATGTGACGTCACGTTAACGTTATGACTTGTGACATCAACCTTAACGACGGTGCATATGAGGTATCATTCAACCGGTGCATAGCAAACGCGTACGAATATTAGATTTTTTTACGCCAGGGTAGAACAGAATTTCTATCCAGGCTAAAAACCATGGATGTTCTTATCTGGTGTGCAAGAAACTTGCATTTCTAGCAATACCATTTATCGATGTTAAATCGATTATTGGTCGTTCGATGAGCTGATGATCGACCACAAACTTCTAGTCGCTCGAGACCAACGCATTACAAAAACACACCTATTCAAATATAATAAAAATTTTACTATCAAACAATGAAAATTTCAGATAAAAGATTCTGATATTTTTCATATTTCTGCTGAAACATTGATTTGGGGAACTCGTAAAAACCGCCACAGCTTACCTACAATCTATCGCCGAGCGATTCCAGCGAGTTCCCACAAGCTATATGTTTGATCAGAAATAAGCAAAAATAATGTATAATGTATACCCCTGTAAGCCACAGTTTTACTGCATAAAAGTGGGGATAAACGGGGGGGGGGGGGTAAATTATTCAGGCGTGTTTTCGTGAACGTGAACCATTAATGAGTTGAATAGACTAGTTGCCGTTCCTGTTTTCAACTTTGATAGGTTGCGCGTTTTCCAAAGCCAACGAAAACAAAATATTTTTGAACCATCCCAAAGGTTGTCTATGACCAGAGGACACTCCAGAACACACAAGGAAGGAATAACTACAGCCTACTAAATAAGCTTTTTAAAGCAGAATTTGTCTTAATTTTAGGTGGTCTTAATAGCTCAATTTCACTGTAGTCATATCTGTAATTTGTTTGAACATATGTTTTTCATGCGAGTTTTAAGGCTCATCGAGGCTCTTGTTTTATGTCCTGATGACATCTCATTACATAATGTAACGACAAGAGTTTCAAAACAAACAGTCTCCAAAATACGACTCCAATCTCCATTCCAAACTCAACTCCAAGACTCCACACCATGGTATACACGGTGCCCAGATGGAGGGGCATGTATAAACAGCCGACCGTATTCATTATATAGAAAAAAAATGAACATTCGTGGTCATTTTTCTATCAAATCTACGCATTTTCTATCAAACTGTCAGTTTTATTTTATCCAAAACCATGTAACAAATAACAACATTGTATATATTTCTTTCTTTCTTTCTTTCTTTCTTTCTTTCTTTCTTTCTTTCTTTCTTTCTTTCTTCTATACTACAACACTCCCTCACTAGGATTACGAGCAGGTGTACATTACATAGACTCTAGATTATAAGAATCTTACATGGGTGTGAGGGGTGGATAGAAAAATCCGTTCCGAGGATCACACTCCGGCATCACGAGGCTTGCCGAGTGATGCCGGACTGTGATCCCGAGGGACGGGTTTTCTATCCACCCCTCACACACATGTTAGATTCTTTTTCTTGCATACCTTTCATGACTGGAATTTTAATTATGCAGCCATTTCAGTTGCCGTCGTCCAACATAATGTTATTATGATGACAATGGTTTGATATTATGTTAACGTTATGACTTGTGACATCAACCTTAACGACGGTGCATATGAGGTATCATTCAACCGGTGCATAGGAAACGCGTACGAATATTAGATTTTTTTTACGCCAGGGTAGAACAGAATTTCTATCCAGGCTAAAAACCACGGATGTTCTTATCTGGTGTGCAAGAAACTTGCATTTCTAGCAATACCATTTATCGATGTTAAATCGATTATTGGTCGTTCGATGAGCTGATGATCGACCACAAACTTCTAGTCGCTCGAGACCAACGCATTACAAAAACACACCTATTCAAATATATTAAAAATTTTACTATCAAACAATGAAAATTTCAGATAAAAGATTCTGATATTTTTCATATTTCTGCTGAAACATTGATTTGGGGAACTCGTTAAAACCGCCACAGCTTACCTACAATCTATCGCCGAGCGTTTCCAGCGAGTTCCCACAAGCTGTTTGAGCAGAAATAAGCAAAAATAATGTATAATGTATACCCCTGTAAGCCACAGTTTTACTGCATAAAAGTAGGGATAAACGGGGGGGGGGGGGGGTGGTAAATTATTCAGGCGTGTTTTCGTGAACGTGAACCATTAATGAGTTGAATAGACTAGTTGCCGTCCCTGTTTTCAGCTTTGATAGGTTGCGCGTTTTCCAGCCATATACCTTTCGAAATCACCCCGTAGTAATCCAGGCCATGTAGACTTATATTTTTTTATCGAGAGCGTGACTTCTTTCAACAGTAAATAACAAAATGATCAATCATTTCATATTTATATAAATCGAAAACGGGCAGAGGATGGTGTACCCTCTGGGTAGCCACGCTACAATTTCCTGTTGCCACAGCTATATAAACCATTGTGAGTTTGGGCTAACTGCGCGGTTTTTCTTTCTTCAACGAGCCTGAAAAAAGGTAAGATTTTTGTCTTCTCTTTTCGGTTTGCAAATCTCATACACAAGACATACAGCTTTGTGGCATGAACATTTTTATTTATTTATTTATTTATTTATTTATTTATTTATTTATGTATTTGTTTATTTATTTATTTATTTATTTCGTTGGTCGTGTTTTTGCCCAAAAAACATGATTCGCGATACAGTAAAATTCCTATATTAAGACCACCTTTGGGACTGCTCAAAAGTGGTCTTTAAGACCACTTTTGAACAGTAACAAAGGTGGTCTCTTATTAGGAGACTCTGGGTATCAAACACACAAGGACAGAATACCAGGCACCTTATCAATGAGCTTTTTTTTTTTTTTTTTTTTTGTCGGCACCTCCTCCCCTTCCGACACCATATACATATCGTGCGAAGTGCGAAATATATATATATATATTTTTTTTACAACTGATCCACATATATATACATATATATACATATACATATATACAGATAGATTGTAGTACGCGAACGAATGAGCGGACGCGTCATGTATGTATGTATGTATGTATGTATGTATGTATGTATGTATGTATGTATGTATGTATGTATGTATGTATGTATGTATGTATGTATGTATGTATGTATGTATGTATGTATGTATGTATGTATGTATGTATGTATGTATGTATGTATGTATGTACTTTCCATTGGGATGCTTAATTTTTGTATGTATGTACTTTCCATTGTGCAGTGTACTGTATGTATGCATGTATGTATGTATATATGTGTGTGCGTGTATGTGTGTGTGTTTTTGTGTGTATGCGTGTGTAAGCACATAACGGTCAGAATTGTAGTTTGGACCGTCCATGCTAATAAACCCTATTGGTTTCATTGGGCGACAGGGTTTGAGATGTCACCCCACCCCAATGTCGGGCAAAAGTCCCACAAAATTGGAAGCAACGTCTCCAAAATGACCTTTACAGTGTTGACGGGGACGTTAAACCTCAAGTCAATTAATCAATCAATGGATTGACACTAAAAAAAAAGATGCCACATATATTTGTAAACTCTTTATTTTTTTCTTTTTTTTTTTTTTTTTATTTTGTTGAAATTGCAGTTGATACGCCAGTCAATCCTGTGTATGTATGTGTGCATGTGGGAATGTAAAGTAGTTTCCATTGAAGATGTTTATCATTATGTATGTATGTATGTGTATGTATGTGCGTTTATCCCTCCGCAGTTCATGAGAGCACGAACGTGGCGGGCCAAGTGCAAGGTGAATGAACCTCGAGGAGGTTCTTGTGAACCCCGCCGGCGACCCGCCGCCGTCCACCCCCAATGAAAAGCAGAAAGATTGAGTTCTTTTTTTTTTACACTAAAAAAAAAGATGCCACATATATTTGTAAACTCTTTTTTTTTTTTTTTTATTTTGTTGAAATTGCAGTTGATACGCCAGTCAATCCTGTGTGTGCATGTGGGAATGTAAAGTAGTTTCCATTGAAGATGTTTATCATTATGTATGTATGTGTATGTATGTGCGTTTATCCCTCCGCAGTTCATGAGAGCACGAACGCGGCGGGCCAAGTGCAAGGTGAATGAACCTCGAGGAGGTTCTTGTGAACCCCGCCGGCGACCCGCCGCCGTCCACCCCAATGAAAAGCAGAAAGATTACGTTCTTTTTTTTTACACTAAAAAAAAAAGATGCCACACATATTTGTAAACTTTTTTTTTTTTTTTTTTTTTTTCTTTTTTTTTATTTTGTTGAAATTGCAGTTGATACGCCAGTCAATCCTGTGTATGTATGTGTGCATGTGGGAATGTAAAGTAGTTTCCATTGAAGATGTTTATCATTATGTATGTATGTATGTGTATGTATGTGCGTTTATCCCTCCGCAGTTCATGAGAGCACGAACGCGGCGGGCCAAGTGCAAGGTGAATGAACCTCGAGGAGGTTCTTGTGAACCCCGCCGGCGACCCGCCGCCGTCCACCCCCAATGAAAAGCAGAAAGTTTAAGTTCTTTTTTATATATATTTACAATCTTTACCCCTCGTCACTGCTCTAAGAACCGCAAAACTGGGAAAAAACTTTTAAAACTGCGGTGTATTTACACTCTGTTTTCCACAAGGAGTGGAACAGCGTTTACGTCACCAACGCCTGTAAAGAACTATGGTTTAGAATGACGTTACCCGGCGTCACTGAAAGTCATGTGACTTAATGTGTTCATGGAAATATGTACTACACTGCCCTCCACGGGCCTACATTAGACTTTACGCTGGAAATGAAAATATTCACGGGTGTATGTATGTATGTATGTATGTATGTATGTATGTATGTATGTATGTATGTATGTATGTATGTATGTATGTATGTATGTATGTATGTATGTATGTATGTATGTATGTATGTATGTATGTATGTATGTACTTGTCCATTTAATTTACAAAAAATCCACATATGCATGTAGCCTATGTATGTATGTATGTTTGTATGTATGTATGCAGACGAGATGTCGCAAGTTGCGGCGCGCGATCTGGATTCACACAAAGCAGATTTAGTCTTAATTTTAGGTTGACTTATAGCGGAATTTTACTGTATATGCGACCTCTTTTTGAATTTCAAGTGTGATCCATATAATCAAAGTTCTCTCAAACAGTTCTTTCTTTCTTTCTTTCTTTCTTTCTTAAGCGCATTTATTTAAAGGATCTGTAAATCGATCCCCTTCTTTCTTTCTTGTTTTTCTTTCTTTCTTTTTTCTTTCTTTCTTTCTTTCTTTCTTATAGTTCGAACAAATTGATCTGAGACTGGTGAACTCTATTAGCATAATTTCACACCCGACTGAATACATATATTTATCTTCGTCGGTTTCCGAAGATGGCGATATTGTGTTATACAGTACATGTCCTGAGGTCGGTAAATGGGTAGCTCTTCACGAGATGCCGAAAAATCACGAGAAGTTTACGAAAGCCGACGTATTAGGCGATTACATCGACTAATTTATTCCTAACATAAAGGTCAGTCCCATGTCAAATTGTTCGAACTATAAACGCATTTAATCTAAACGGAGTTTGTTTGTTTGTAATTTGATCCCCAGCTCAAAAATGTGGTCTACCCCAACTAAAAGGATTTGCCCCTCGCGCGCAAATTCTTTTCTTCAATGGTAGATTCCCTGATGCGGCAAAAGTTTGAGAGCCCTGACTGTCACAGAAGTGTACACATTATTTTTTTTTACAGTAAAATTCCGCTATTAAGACCACCAAACTTGAGACTAATTCTGCTATTAAAAGCTTATTTAAAAAGTACACCAGTTATTCTTCCTCTGTGTTTTCGGCAAACCGTGTCCGCTGTCAGAGACCACCTTTGGGACTGTTCAAAAGTGGTCTTAAAGACCACTTTTGAACAGTCCAAAAAGGTGGTCTTAGTATAGGAATTTTACTGTATTTATTTAAGAAATGAAATTTATTTTTCTGCAGTTCATGGAAGTATGAACGCAGTGGGTCGCGTGCAAAGTAAATGAACCCCGAAGGGGTTCATGTAAACTTTGCTAGCGAGCCACTGCCGTTCATACCTTCATGAAAAGCAGAAAAATTAAGTTTATTTTTTATATTTACATTATTTGCCCCTCATCACTGGGCAAAAAAGATGCTTGTAGGGCAACGTTTTAAAGTTGAAAAACATTTACACGCTGTTTTTCTACGAAGAGCGGAGCAGCGTTGACGTCATCAACGCCCGTAGAGAACAATGCTTTAGAATGACGTCACTTAATCGCACGCAATTCGATGCGTTCATGGAAGTATGAACGCAATTGTTTTTTTAGGTTTACAGTAGACTTTACACTGGAAATGTAAATATTTATTTTTAAGTTCTATTTACAGATATACAGCGTCATGAACAAACTAATCGCCCTCGCTCTGTTCTCCCTGGCCTGTGTGGTGGCCATAGCCCATGGCAGTTATTACTACCGCTCTCCGTACTACGGCAACACCGGCATGAGTAGCGGCGTATTTGGGGGCGGTGGCGGCAGGGGAATAATGGATTTTTTCTTCATGAGTAAGACTTTTTACTTTTATATATTCAGGAAACAAATAAACTAATATGTGACTATATCGTCTTTTATGTGACTAATCATCTCAACACGCCAATATAATTTTGACCCCCTTGAACACCACTTTTATATATTAAAACTTGGGTTTACAGGAGTAAACCTTATTTTTCTTATTTCTGCTCAAAAATATAGATTGTGGGTACTCGTTAGAACCACCTCTTCGAGGCGTTCTAACGAGTACCCAAAATCTATATTTTGAGCAGAAATAAGAAAAATATCACAACTTTTCATCTTAAAATTTTCGTTTTTCCCGGCGTTAAAGTTTACAATGTATTTGAATAGGCGTGTTTCCGTAATGTCTAGCGAAAATAAGGCTTGCTATTGCGTATAAATTGTCTGCAGGCATGCAATGTCAAGCTTGTTTTTGTTTTTGTTTTTTACTGAAAAAGTAAGAAAAATATGGCCAAAAGGCTTGTTATTAAAACTGCAGCAGAATGGGATTATGGGAAATTTACTTACTTGGATAATTAGTCATTTACCGAACAGAAGACAAAGTTTCTATAGGGTCTCCTTATTCAGACGAAACTACAGCTGGTATGCCACAAGGTTTAGTTTTGGGTCCTCCGTTTTCTTGATACATATAAAAGATATTATTGATAAGTTTTTAAGTATTGTAAGGCTTTTTGCAGATGTTTTGGCTTTCAGCGCACGTAATATACCTGATATAGAAGGTATTTTTAACCTAATACTTATTTCCCAGTGCTGGTACAAAACGGAATCTTTTTCATAATAGAACATTTTACCGCTAAACCAAATTTGGTCTTTGAAAATGTTTCGGTAGAATTTTTTAGTGAGCATAAACATTTGGGTGTAACCTCAAATGATGCTAAGTGACACTTCCACATTAATAATATTGTGTCATCTGCGTCCAAAATTCTCGGTATTATGCGTACAATCAAGTTCTCTTTAACTCGGAAAACTATTAATCAAGTCTACAGCTCTTTTTTGAGACCAATCCTTTATATGCCTCTGTTGTATGGGACAGTTGCACAGTTCTAGAAAAAGATATTTTAGAAAAAATTCAACACGAAGCGGCGCGTATCGTTACGGACTTACACGCTCCTTTTCTTTACAGAATCTTTATATAGAAAAAAGATGGATGTCTTTAGGTGACAGGCGAATATACCAAAACTTAATGATTATGTATAAAGTCCCTGACTATTTAAAACATTTCTTCCCTCCAACAGTCGGTGGCAATAAACCATACCAATTACGGAATGCACAAAATTACCATTTTCTTGGCAGTAGAACAACACTTTTGTTTCTAGATCATTTGTTCCAGCATCTATATCTCTGTGGAATAATCTTCCTGAAAACATAAGGTATTTTAACAATATATCTTCTTTTAAAATGACTGTTCTAACTCATTTTTTTGTGATACCTTATGTACCAGCATACTTCATGTCTAGAAGCAGACATTTTTCGATTATTCATGCACGGATACGCTTAATTTTGATCGTTACAAGATCATTTGGGCCCCGTCAAGCGATTTTGGTACTTCACGCCTATGCGAGCAGCGAAGGTTCAGGCGAGCCTGCGCATCCGCGCAGTCTCGCCAGAACCTTCGCTGCTCGCTCATACAAGCAGTGAATCAAGAGGAACCTTCAGACAGAAAGCCATATCCCTGGCCCTTCTGAATGGCTGTGCATGCGCAGTTAAAAATTGTCATGACGGAATGCTCGAAGACACAAATTCGCTTGGCGGGGCTCATTTAACAAAAGATGCCCATTGTGATTGTGGACATGTAGCAGAAGATGCAAAGCAGTTTTTCTTTCAGTGTCCAAAGTATGCCAATGCGGGAGTTCATCTTTTTCGGGCAACCAGAACTTTTCACCCTTTGAATTGTCAAATTGTCCTTTATGGTAAGGCAAATGCTACCGAAAATGGTGTACAATGTTACATCAAGGAAACTTGTAGTTTTGCACATGGTTCATAGGGATAACCAGCATAATAATAATTTAATAACTCTTTAAACAATATCTCGTTTGGTAGCCGCCGATACTCACATTCTTTTTCTTCTTTCTCTCTCTCTCTCTCTCTCTCTCTCTCTCTCTCTCTCTCTCTCTCTCTCTCTCTCTCTCTCTCTCTCTCTCTCTGTGTTTGAATAAAGGAACAAAACTATTTCGTGATTGTGTTGATACATTCATTGTCATCTATTATTGCTCGTAATTATAAAATATGTACAGGACGGACCGTAATTAATGTTGTTACAACTTGTGGCCCAACCCATTTGCTTGTTTTAAACTTAAATGAACATGTTTTGAACCAAAACATAAACTGCCGGCGGCTCAGCCATAATTCTGGACCAATACATCTCCACTTTTGGCATTGTCATTGTTTATTTAAGAAATAGATTAGCGTTGAGTAATAATGACAATTCGTTCCATAAGGTCCTGCTGAACCCGGATATATGTCTTATCTTTCAAAAACAATGAAGATCCAGGTCAGGTGGGAAGTTTTGTTTGTTTGAGGTTGAACGTCCCCGTCAACACTGTAAAGGTCATTTTGGAGACGTTGCTTCCAATTTTGTGGGACTTTTACCCGACATTGAGATAAAATGACATCCCCGTCGCCCAATGAAACCAATAGGGTTTATTAGCATGGACGGTCCGCCTCGCACTGCGGTTGCTGGACAGGCTTAAATCCTCTAAGCGGTTTACCAGTACTAGTGTGCAGGCCGGATTCAGTTCTGCGTGGAAGCATCATGCAGCCCATATATTTCTTCAAGCCCCTATGGGCGGGGGCCGGCAGGTGGGAAGAAGCCATCTGATCAAGATCTTCATCGTTTGTCATTCAGTTTATCAATTTGTCGCAATAATTTGCATCAAGTAATCTGATTGGTTTATAATCGGTAGTGGGTGTGGCATATTTAAATACTCAGCAGGTCAAGGGTTAACCTACAATGCGAAATGAAAAATAACGTAAATGTTGGTAGCTGTACCTGTTCTATTGATTTTACGTTAGTACGAGTTGTTGTCACACCCCCGCCCATCGGGGTTTGAAGAAATAGATTGGGCTGCTTGATGATTCCACTCAGAGCTGAAACGATCACACATGGGTACTGGTAAACCGCTAAGAGGGGCTAAGCCTGCCCGGGCGAAATGATGCGAGTCGGACCGTCCATGCAAATAAGCCCTGTTGGTTTAATTGGGCGGCAGGGCTTGAGGAGTCATTGCATTTCAATGTCGGGTAAAAGTCCCCACAAAATTGAAAGCAATATCTTCAAAATGGCCTATATAGTGTTGAAGTGGACATTAAACCTCAAATCAAACAAACAAAACGATTTGTTGTCATTGAAAGTGAAGATTGGTAGTTTTATTGGAGTGAACATTAGGAAATTCTTTATTGAAATATCTGGCTTTATAAATTTTGTTTGTTTGTCACAAGTTAATTTGAAGTTTAACGTCCCCGTCAAAACTGTAACGGTCATTTTGGAGACGTTGCTTTCAATTTTGTGGGACTTTTACACGACCTTGAGATGAAATGACATCTCAAGCCCTGTCGTCCAATGAAACCGATATTGTTTATAAGCATGGACGGGCCGACTCGCACCGCTTTGCCTGGGCAGGCTTAGATCCTCTAAGCTGTTTACCAGTACTCGTGTGCGGGTCGGTTTCAGCTCTGTGTGGAAGCATCATGCAGCCCATCTATTTCTTCAAGCCCCGATGGGCGGAGCCTTATGTGGCATTATAAGACTTCTATATCAAAATGCGCCTTCAGAAGTCAGCTGACTTAACTTGGTGTCCGGTACGCTGAGTTACTTATTTACAACATATGAACAAATGTCATTTTATTCCCTGGTAAACGTTGACTCAAGCTTTTCATTAAAGCTTATACAGTCGAACTTCGATAACTCGAACACCTTCGGGACCCATAGTTTGTTTATAGGGGTAGTTCGAGTTATTGAGGTTTACTGGTACTGCTAGCTGAGACATAATGGCGATGGCCTGAGGATATATTTTCGACTTTTTATAAAATAAATGTATGCTGTGTGTACTCATTAGAATCGCCTCAATGAGGCGATTCTAATGAGTACACACAACATACAGTAAAAAATAAAACGAAACAAATCCCCATGAATTTTCCTAAACACACGGGTATCTGGAGCTAAAGGAACGGTTCTCTAGGGACCGAAGTGTGAGTTCGAATTAAACTCCGTTCAGAAAATCTTCGTTTCTCGCTTTTAATACTCATTTTAGCCCATATATCATTATGGGAAAGTTGTAGACCTCGCCCTCCGCCATATATCATTATGGGAAAGTTGTAGACCTCGCCCTCCGCCAATTTCTCCAGCAAGTCGTATGTCTCTGCGACAGCCAGGAAAGGCTGTGATTATTTGGAGAAAATTGCAAAATCTAAATTTTCGTTCACAGACATTCTGACAGTTTGACACACACTTTTAGACCATATATAGATGTGGTTACTGCTCTTGTAAATAACAAGGGCGTCTATATTTTATTTGCACGATCACTTCATGGAAAATCATTAGCTGTGACACCACATCCGATATCGGTATAATCCATTGTGACCACTGTTGACAGCACATCGCGCTGGTGGCTCCCCGTACCTAGTGAGTTTCTATCTGGCCATTCGAATGTAAGGTGTGTCGTAATTGCATATCTATTTATAAAGTGCATCGCATGGATTTGAATATGTATTATTTTATCAAATGGACTTAGTCTGTGGTCTCATTTCTTTGTTTTGCAATTTTCTCCAAATAATCACAGCCATTCCTGACCGTCGGAGAGGCATACTACTTGCTGGAGAAGTCGGCGGAGAGTCAGGTCTAAAACTTTCCCATAGTGATGTATGGGCTAAAATGCGTATTAAAAGGAAGAAACGTAAAAATCGATATTCGGGTTTTCTGCACGGAGTTTAGCCATGGTAAACGAATTATCGGTATTCGAGTTATCGAAGTTTTACGTACTTGGTAAATTTGATGTTTTATTTTATGCATAGCAGTGAAACCAATGCATATCTGAAACAAATAAAAGTGATATTTTCACACTTTGAAGAGCGGCCCCCGCCCATAGGGGCTTGAAGAAATATATGGGCTGCATGATGTTTCCACGTAGAGCTGAATCCGACCCGCACACTAGTACTGGTAAACCGCTTAGAGGATCAAAGCCTGTCCAGGAACCGCGGTGCGCGGCGGCCCGCCCATGCTAATAAACCCTATTGGTTTCATTGGGCGACAGGACCTGAGATGTCATTTCATCTCAATGTCGGGTAAAAGTACCACAAAATTGGAAGCAACGTCTCCAAAATGACCTTTACAGTGTTGACGGGGACGTTAAACCTCAACTCAATCAAACAAAAACACTTTGAAGATATAAATAATATTTTCACAGTGAAAAATAACATGACCATGTTATTATCACAGTAGCAGCCCAGACTACTTTTCTCGCCAAACTTCATATGTTATCTATTAAATAGTTTTGCAAAATACCTTGAAAAAGCATTCTTTGAACTGTAAAAACACTGTATCTGTTAATGGTTTGCAACTGTCAGCTGTGACTTCATAGAGCTGAAGTCATAGCCAAGTCAAATATTGTGACGTAAGATCCGATTGATCAATTACAGTAAGTATCCTAAAATATTATCAAATAAAAGTTTACCTTTCGATAAATATAAAAAAAAAATATTTAATCTCGTGTGTTGAAAACATCAGAATTTTCAACACACTCGATGAAATATTTTTGGTATTCATCTCAAAAAAGTAAATATCCTCTATTTATTTTCTGCAGTGATTCTCCTCATGTTTATGCTTGAGATCTTTGATGGATTCGGCAGCGGCGGTGGTGGCGGTGGCGGCAGTGGTGGTGATTATGGCTATGGGGGTGGTGACCATGGTGGCCGTGATGGTTATGGCAAAGATGGTGGCTATGGCAAAGATGGTGGCTATGGCAAAGATGGTGGCTATGGCAAAGATGGTGGCTACTAATTTGATGACCGACTAACTGGATGATAGGTATCACAGACCCACTTATGCATACATTGTGTATATGCAGTAGGCTTGTGTGTGAGAGATTATCGCTGGTCACAGTGACCCTGGTTGCAAAAGGATGTTTTTATTCTATTCTATTCTATTCTGTAATAACCATAGCAACCTGAAAATGACACAAATTCTGGGCCACAAACGTTTGTTTGAGATAGAGGAAGTTCGAGAGTGAAGCATAGCATAAGGTTAGTAGGCTTATTAGGGATGCTATTTTTCTGCAAAAAATAAAGGTATGTTGTGTATATACATACCCGTACGAATCGCCTCACTGAGGCGATGCTAATGAGCACGCCTTGCGATTCTACAGCGTTCTCGAAGCCTTGCCTGATAAACTTGATATCAAATGACACGAATCTGGTCTTCTCTATTTATCGTAAAGTCGAGCAGCTTATCACATAGGCGTAACGCCCATTGCGCATATTACGCATATGCGTAATGTAGCGCATATTACGCATGTGCGTAATGCAAGATATTAGTAGAGTGGTTCCCTCACCCTATGGCTCTTTTGCTTTCGCATTTTTAATAGAACACAGGCATCCAGTTAAAGCTATTTGCAGTAAAGAGAAAGCACTTAAATAATAGTGTTCTTCATTACATAGTATATACGGGCTGCTTTTAAAGGAAACAATTTGCCAATTCTTTCCTTTAACCCTTATCTTGCTGTTCACGACAACCCCTATCTTTGCAAACAGTGTGGATCCAGATCAGATGGCTTCTGAAGAAGCCATCTGATCAGGATCTACACTGTTTGGCATTTAGTTTATGAATTTGTAGGAATAAATTACATAAAGTAATTTGATTGGTTGATAGACAGAAAAGGGTGTGTCTTAAATGAATATTCAGCAAGATAAGGGTTAAGAGTAGCCCCGGGCCATCTAGGAGAAAAAGGTTTTAGGCCTACATTGTGCGTAATAATATTTTGGTTCTGGCTACGCCCCTGCAATGATCAGACGAGTCGCCAGAGCCTTAGTGCACAGTGGAGAGCTTGGGGTAGCTTCATTGGACGCGCGCAAACATCGCGCATTTGAAGAAGGTAAATTTTCTGCGCATGTGCATTTGATGGACGTAAATTGGAGAGTGCTAGTAGCCCTTTTGTCGTGTGTTATCTCATTTACAAAACGACAAATAAGATCAGCGTTGTTTAGCGCCAGACTCAGATCAGATTGTATGGCTGTCATTTTGAATTTTTGTTATGCAAATATATTCAGAAATTTAGAGTTTTTTTCACTGTTATCGGTGAATATTTTTCTGAGTTTAGACTCGGGCCCATCAATCGGGTCCGAGGATTAGATATCGAGCGAGTCGATATACCAACGAGGGAAAATTTCCCCCAACATCAGTGCACTAAGTCTTTTATCACATATTTGCTATAAAATACACTTCTCTTTGAATATGCGATACATAGAGATTATCATATGGCATTTTTCATATCATACCCCATATCAGCCCGAGACTCTCATATCAGCCCGAGGGCCGAATACCCCATATCAGCCCGAGACTCTCATATCAGCCCGAGGGCCTTCCCGTATCAGCCCGAGACTCTCATATCAGCCCGAGGGTCTTCGGCCCTCGGGCTGATATGAGAGTCTCGGGCGGATATGGGGTATAATATGCAAAATGCCATATCATAATCTATTTATCTTACATTTCACTTTTTAAAACAAATGTTCGAAATAAATTGTATTATTTGCATCTGCCTAATACCAAAGTTAGTAACATTTTCCTCTCGTATTCGCTGCGCCGTGCCATTTTTTTCTGTTTTTTTTTTTTTTTTTTGTCAAACAGTTCGAAAAGACGAAAATATTGCAAATTGCCAATGGCGTCCTGAACAACAAATGCGAAATGCCGCAAAAGGAAGAACGCCGCGTGTTCCGAATAGGGTGACGTTAGAGGTATGATAAAGGGTTAGGGGTGCGATAAAGGGTTGTGATATAGATTTTGGGGCCATGATAAAGCCCATGCGATATGGCTGCACGTGCAAGCGTGATACGTGCATTGGTGTCACGTTCGTATCGCATATTCAAAAACTAAGTCGTTTATACTAAATGTATGATAAAAACGTGGAATCCGTGTACATATCACGTTAGCTGTGGCGCTTGCACGTGATGCCCTTTATCATATCATACACCCTTTATCATACCTTTGACGTAAAAGTCTTCTCTTCCTTTCACACCACAATTTATGACAAACAGATGAGCCTGATCAGATGTCACGTTCTGCAGCATCTGACCAGTGCCGTGTAAATGCATTTCTATTTACTTATGTATTTATTAATTTAGTTTGTTTTATTATGTTATTTATTGGTTCCGTGTCATTTCGGCCCATAACAAAATCGGCCCATGTCAAAATCGGCCCATGACAAAATCGGCCCATAGCAATTTCAGCCCATAAATGACTCCAATGCTGTTATAGGGGCAAATTTTCAGCCAAAATATAGAACAATAAAATATATAGTTAATTTATGATAAAATACATATACACAATTTATTTTTACCCCTTTTCCCCGCTCGGCATTTGTATCATTTTTTTTTTCAATAATTACCTCCCTCAGATGTGAGTCTCCTCGCAATGAAAACTTTGTAATGGAATAGATATGAAATAAAAATAATATAAAAGAGGGTCTGTTTATTTTGAAAAAAAAAAATATGTATATTTATGAACTTGGAAATTGTAGTTATGGGGTCATTGTTTATTTGTTTATATTGTTGGCACATGCCGGTATGCAAAATGTTCAATAATTACTTTACGTTGTTACCTTTATCGACGCGTGCCTTAAAGTGACAAACAGAACGATTATCATATGACTCAAACCTCAGTCTTTATTGGGGCACGTGCCAATCATCCATTAGTTTATGTTTGTAATGCGGGTCTTTAATACTTTCTTTGTTTCTTGCTTTCGGTTTCGTTTTATGAATGTTATTGGGCAGGGGCACATCTATAGCTATTTTTGGGCATAGCTCCGGGGCCCAATTTGCGAAGACTCACATATTAGTCTGTGTATCCGCGCAATCTGATTAGTGTGTAACTATGAATCATAAAGTAGCCAAAGCTTCCTCATGCCTTCAGCGATTATGACCATACTGTGCGACTGAGCAAGTCGAGCTGTGTATGCTGGGCTCGTGAAGTAGTCAAAGCTTCCTCCTACGAACGACCATGACCATTCTGTGTGGCTGAGCAATCTGATCCGTGTATGCTGGGCGAATTGTAGAAATTGCTGGGCCCTTGCTTACTTATTTACTTTGTGTTTCAATCAACTGGCCAATGTTAAAGGCATTTATTCTGTAACAGTAAAACACACCGTGTGTTCATAATTGTTTTATTGCCCCCTGTGGTATACTATCTTTAGCAGATCAAAGGCGGCCCCTAATAGGGTGCTTAGTAGCTTTTGTTGAATCCCCTGACTCAGGTACATACAGGGAAAATCAATAATGTACACTACAGTCAATAGTTAGTAAACTAGAATTTGTTTTTCTACAAAAACACAGATGTCTACCCCGTTTTTGACTGCTACGTATAACTTTGACATTGGAGGTATTGAGCTGGGTCTTGTGTGCAACACATCATCTAATGAAGATGAACATTTCTGCATAGTAACTTTAAAAATGTTCACAGAAAAATAAAAAAGTTATTGGCCGTAAACAAAAAAAAACACTTTTTTACCTTTGACCTCTAAGTAAGGCCTTGACATTTGCGGTACAACACATCGTCTCATGATGGTTAACATTTCTGCCAAGTAATTTCATAATCCATCAAAGAATAAGGAAGTTATTGACTGTCCTTTTTTTTACCTTTGACCTCTAGGTATGACCTTGACATTGGAGGTATGGACCTTGGTCTTGCACATGACTCATGGTCCAACTTTCAAGCCTCTAGCTCCAACAGTTTATGAGATATCTTGCTGACAAGATTTTATTAAAAAAAATCAAAGGGCAATAACTCTTGAAAGGGGCATAATCCGGATGAGAAAAGAAAAAAATACGTGTCAGCTAATTTTCCATTAGGAATGCATATATGAAATTTCAAAACCATAGCATACACAGTTCTAAAGTTATGCTATGCATCACTTTTAGGATTCATTACAATGGGCACAAATTACCAAAATGACAAAGGGCCATGACTCGCAAAGTATTTTTCGGAATTTTGTCAAAAATTAATCAGTTCATATACTCATCACCTCCAATATACTCAACAACTTTCAAGGCTCTAGCTCCAATAGTGTTTGAGATATTTTGCTGACAAGATTTTATTAAAAAAATTTCAAAGGGCAATAACTCTTGAAAGGGGCATAATCCGGACGAGAAAAAAAATACGCGTCAGCTAATTTTTCATGAGGAACCCATATATGAAATTTCAAAACCCTAGCATACACGGTTCTAAAGTTATGCTACGCATCACTTTTAGCATACATTACACTGGGCACAAATTACCAAAATGACAAAGGGCCATAACTCACAAAGTATTTTTTGGAATTTTGTCAAAAGTTAATCAGTTACTCTACTCATCACCACAAATATATTCACCAACATTCAAGCCTCTAGCTCCAATAGTTTTTGAGATATCTTGCTGACAAGATTTTATTAAAAAAATTCAAAGGGCAATAACTCTTGAAAGGGGCATAATCCTGACGAGAAAAAAATACGCGTCAGCTTATTTTCCATCAGAAATGCATATATGAAATTTCAAAATTATAGCATACACCGTTCTAAAGTTATGCTATGCATCACTTTTAGCATACATTACAATGGGCACAAATTACCAAAATGACAAAGGGCCATAACTCACAAAGTATTTTTCGGAATTTTGTCATAAGTTAATCAGTTCATCTACTCATCACCAACAATCTATTCACTAACTTTCAAGGCTCTAGCTCCAATAGTTTTTGAGATATCTTGCTGACAAAATTTTATTAAAAAAATTTCAAAGGGCAATAACTCTTGAAAGGGGCATATTCCGGACGAGAAAAAAATACGCGTCAGCTAATTTTTCATGAGGAACCCATATATGAAATTTCAAAACCCTAGCATACACGGTTCTAAAGTTATGCTACGCATCACTTTTAGCATACATTACAATGGGCACAAATTACCAAAATGACAAAGGGCCATAACTCACAAAGTATTTTTTGGAATTTTGTCAAAAGTTAATCAGTTCATCTACTCATCACCACAAATATATTCACCAACATTCAAGCCTCTAGCTCCAATAGTTTTTGAGATATCTTGCTGACAAGATTTTATTAAAAAAATTCAAAGGGCAATAACTCTTGAAAGGGGCATAATCCTGACGAGAAAAAAAATACGCGTCAGCTTATTTTCCATCAGAAATGCATATATCAAATTTCAAACTTATAGCATACACCGTTCTAAAGTTATGCTATGCATCACTTTTAGCATACATTACAATGGGCACAAATTACCAAAATGACAAAGGGCCATAACTCACAAAGTATTTTTCGGAGTTTTGTCATAAGTTAATCAGTTCATCTACTCATCACCAACAATCTATTCACCAACTTTCAAGGCTCTAGCTCCAATAGTTTTTGAGATATCTTGCTGACAAGATTTTATTAAAAAAATTTCAAAGGGCAATAACTCCTGAAAGGGGCATATTCCGGACGAGAAAAAAAATACGCGTCAGCTAATTTTCCATGAGGAATCCATATATGAAATTTCAAAACCCTAGCATACATGGTTCTAAAGTTATGCTATGCGTCACTTTTAGCATACATTACAATGGGCACAAATTACCAAAATGACAAAGGGCCATAACTCACAAAGTATTTTTTGGAATTTTGTCAAAAGTTAATCAGTTCATCTACTTATCACCATCAATATAATCACCAACTTTCAAGGCTCTAGCTCCTATAGTTTTTGAGATATCTTGCTGACAAGATTTTATTAAAAAAAAAAAAAATTCAAAGGGCAATAACTCTTGAAGGGGGCATAATCCGGACGAGAAAAAAAATACGCGTCAGCTAATTTTCCATGAGGAATCCATATATGAAATTTCAAAACCCTAGCATACACGGTTCTTTAGTTATGCTATGCATCAAAAGCGTAATGGACAGACGAACGGACGAACGAACCAGAACCAATATGCCCCTCAAACTTTTTCAAAGTGGGGGGCATAATAAGAAAGTTATTGACAGAACACAAAAAGGCCTTTTTTTACCTTTAACCTCTATGTATGACCTTGGCCTTTCAGGTATTAAACTGGGTCATGCGTGCAACACATCATCTCATGGTGGTTAACATTTCTGCCTAGCAATTTCAAAATCCATCTAAAAATAAGAAAGTTATTGACCAAACACGAAAAAAGGCCCCCTTTTTACCTTTGACCTCTATGTATGACTTTGACATTTTAGGTAACAAACTGAATCATGCATGCAAAACATCGTCCCATGATAGTTAACATGTTTGCCAAGTAACTTCAAATTCTATTTAAAAATAGTCAAGTTATTGACAAAACCCGAAAAAAGGCCTCTTTTTTACCTTTGACCTCTAAGTATGCCCTTGACCTTTGAGGTACCAACCTGGGTCATGCGCGCAACACATCGCCTTATATTGGTTCCAATTTCTGCCATGTGATTTCAAAATCCATCTCAAAATAAGAAAGTTATTGACCAAATACGAAAAAAGGCCCACTTTTTGACCTTTGACCTCTAAGTATGACCTTGACCTTTGAGGTACCGACCTGCCTCATGTGCACCACACATCGTCTCATGATTGTTAATAATTATGCCAAGTAATTTTAAAATCCATCTCAAAATTAGAAAGTTATTGACCAAATACGAAAAAAAGGCCCAGTTTTTGCCCTTTGACCTCTAAGTATGACCTTGACCTTTGAGGAACCGACCTGCCTCATGCGCACCACACATCGTCTTATGGTTGTTAATAATTATGCCAAGTAATTTTAAAATCCATCTCAAAATAAGAAAGTTATTGACCAAATACGAAAAAAAGGCCCCTTTTTTGACCTTTGACCTCTAAGTATGACCTTGACCTTTGAGGTACCGACCTGCCTCATGCGCACCACACATCGTCTTACGGTTGTTAATAATTATGCCAAGTAATTTTAAAATCCATCTCAAAATAAGAAAGTTATTGACTAAATACGAAAAAAGGCCCAGTTTTTGACCTTTGACCTCTAAGTATGACCTTGACCTTTGAGGTACCGACCTGCCTCATGCGCACCACACATCGTCTTATGGTTGTTAATATTTCTGCCGAGTAATTTTAAAATCCATCATAAAATAAGAAAGTTATTGACCGGACACGATTTGCCCATACATATATACATACCAACAAACTTCCAAGGGAGATAATTCAAAAAGTATAAATGCGAGAGTTATGGTTCTTGCGCACTGCACGTCGTCTAATGCTGATTAATATTTATACGAAGTTTCGTGACGATAGCTCTAACGGTTTTCAAGTTACAGAGCGGACACGAAAGTGTGACAGACGGACAGACAGACGCCCGGGGGAAAAACAATATGTCTCTCCGAAAAAATTTTTTTCGGGGGGGACATAATTATTGATTTTCCCCCAAGGAGGCCCCTTACCTGTTGAAGACAGAGGACTTCTTAGTCAGCACTGAGGACTACATAATATTATGCAATGAAATGATAGACCTCAATAATCAAGAATAAATGCCTTTAATGCACAAAACCTGTGGGTGATTCCTGTAATAAAATGGAAGATTTTCTACTGAAAACTAATCAGTGCGTCTCTTATTCATAACATATTCCATTTCTTAAATGGAAATAAGAAAAGCTATGTACACAACGAAACCCTTAACAATTTCATAAGCCCAATGTGAATGTGAATAGCGCTTGATGTCAGTTTTCTAATCATTGCCTGCAGGGAAAACAATCAAATATCATAAACCCTTAAGCATTTTCAAAATTCTTAAGAATGCATTTTCTTGCTTTATATCCATTATGATAACACACCCGTGACATAGTGCACTCTCTCATTTTCTCGAAAATGACTACTTTTCCGACAAAAAAATGTGATATTTGTCTTATTAATACCCCGAGCGTACGTTGTCTTTGCTCGATAGAACGCGTCTAACGAGTATCCACAACCTACATCTAGGATCATAAATAAGCATAATAACATACACCACTATATACTCAAAATTTCCCTTATAAAGTGGAGTTTAGAGCGGTATTATTTTCTTGGACTTGTTAACATGATGTGATTTTTTATCAGTTGAGGAAAGAATATTAATTACTCAAACCGAACATATTTTTCACTTTATCCCATTGTTCGACTTACATGCTACTGATTTGGCCCTGCAAGTAAACCAGCTTTATGCAAACATAGTAATTATACCATCATTAAAATTTTGGATCGAAATTGCTATGGGCCGATTTTGTTATGGGCCGAATTGTCCAGGACCTTATTTATTTTTTATTTTTTTTTTACTTTATAAATAAACTTGTTTAAACGTAGTTAGTTCTGATTAAATACGTATACACAAAGATATAGTAGTCGCAGATATGATTGACTAGGCGGTTCTATTCAGGTGTTGTCAATATATGTCAAATTCGCTGAGTCCACCAGAAGATTCAGTAGAGTGCCTTTCGCATGCTTTCTGCAAGCGGACAAAATGGCCATATATGCCACAGTTTTGTTTGTGTTGCAGATGAATTCACACAAATGGGTGACTTGGTTGACCTTTTTGTTAATAGAACATTCTAAAGGCAGGTGCAAATGATAGCTCCGCTCTACGACTACTATACCATAACAGTTTATCCCCTTGTACGATCAGTTATCGGTTGTCCTAAGTGCCTCCCAACATTCCGGCGCGCAAAGAACAAAGCCAACCATTGTTTTGTAAAAGAGATTTAAACATAAAAACACGTTTTTAAACGGACAATGATTGGGAAATATATGATTAATAGATTATGATAAGGCACTTTTCATAACGGGCCTCCGTGGCCTAGTGGATAAGAGCGCTGACTCTTAGTCATTAGGTCTCTCACAGCCGTAGGTTCGAGCCTCGCTTGGGCCGTCAAGTGAGACGCCAAGTTCTGCAACGGAAGGTCAGGTGGTTTTTCTCCGGGTACTCCGGTTTTCGCCGACCTCTTATTAACGATCGGCTCGATATGAGTGAAATAATCTTGAAAGAACCGTAAAACCCAAACCAAAAAAAAAAAAAAAAAAAAAATGGCGCTTTTCATACCATACCACACATCAGCCCTCGACCCATATCTGCACTCGAACCTTCGGTCCTTGGGCTGATATGGGACTCTTGGGCTGATATGGGATGCCATATGATAAATAGAGTCTCTTACATGAGTGTTCATGTATTATTGAATTTATTAAACGAGTTGAGGAAAAGGGATAAAATGCGAGGCTATGCCGAGCATTTTATCCCTTTTCCTCAACGAGATTAATAAATTCAATAACACATGAGCACGAATGCAATATTCTATTTATCATATGACATTTTGTATACAAAAATGCCAATATTCCGCCATTAGTAAACGCGACGTCGTTAAGGACGGCGGAAAGTAACGTTACGGGGCGAATCTAGCTAATTTTCATATTTAATCCACAAGTGGGAGATCGAAAATATTACATGGCGTTATCACACTGTCAGACGCGCGACATCATATGATAATCTCTATTTATTATATTTTTGTCAAATGGACCGAAAGACGTGCTCAACCAGCAAAAAACCATGTTCAAATCATGAAATTCGCGTGCTGTTTGAACATGGATTTTGAGCTATTGATATCTCAATAGAAGTAAATCAAAGATCAGGAAAGGATACAATTAACTTACTCCACCCATCAAAGACACCAAAGGGAAAGAAACACAAACATTAAGCGACCAGACCATAATGGAAACCTAAACAAAGAAAGGCCATAAGGACAGTCACTTTCCCACAAAATGGCCATATGGCCATCCAAAATAAAAAGACACAAGTGATACACACAGTAAGTAACGAACAACAACATAAATAAAGCGCCACAGAAGAACCGCCTTGGAACGGTCAGTGGAAAGATTTCCACTGCGGAGCTTAAATCGATTTTACGTGGCCACAATCCTCGCCCTTACTCCTGTCGCGATTTAGACAAATAATTTGTTCAGTCCGCATGAAGGCCTCCTAACTCATCAGTGCAACATCTCCATGACCACAAATAATCAAAGAACCACAGAGGTGAGACAACGGTGAGGACTCGACAGCAAGAAACCACTGAAATGCTGGAGCAAAAGAAAACCAACAGACTCCGATGGGCCCGACCAGACTGGCCTTGCTTTGTTTCCGTTACGCTGAGCGACGTAACGTTATCGCCCTGAACATAGCGTTTTAGGGTTCTATGATGACGCTAGATGTATACTGCGTAACAACGTCGTTGTAAACAACATTCTGAACAGACCGCCATGTTGGTTTGCCTGTCGCATTCGAATAGTTTATATGGTGTTTATATGGAGCTTTTGGGCGTTTTCGTCAAAATTTGCTGTGGGAATCGTAATCCATGCAAGAACAACGATCAACCATGGTTATTTCATTGCATTAACATTTGCCTGATCCCTCGGAAGATATTTGAACATTCAGCCTGGCGGCCGCATGTTCAAACAGCTTCCTCGGGACCCGGTGAATGTTAATGCATGAAAAACCATGGCTGATCCCTATATTTTTAGTTAGACACGCTCCGTAACGTTACACGTCGGACGTCCGTAACGACGTCGCGTTTACTAATGACGGAGTATTGACATTTTTGTACAAAAATCGTGATTTATGTCTTATAATAAATAAAAACTTGCATTTGTGCTCATGTATTATTGAATTTATTAAACTCGTTGAGGAAAAGGCATAAAATGCTCGGCAAAGAAATAAACACTCATGTAAGATTCTCTATATGTAAATCTATATCATAAATAAATGATCTATTCTAACACAGCGCGCCTATACAGGCAATGGAAAATAACTGTGTTTTATTCTACAACAAATCACGGCAAGGAAGAGCGTGACGTGTGGCGTCATTAAAACTACAAATTTATGACGTCAATAGTCGAGTTCCTTAACGTTAGACGGTGTAACGTCATTTTCTCGCATCGAAAACGTTAGAATAGGATATGAATGCATGTGTTTCAGTCGATAATTTTACCGGGATTTCTTCTAACAATGGCGAAAAGTTGTGAGATTTTGAAGGAAACAATAGCATTATTGCCGATTTTCAGCATGTTAGAATCGAAATAGATCAGCTCTAGTTTGTGATTTGTTGAGTAATAAATCACAGTTTGTCGGTCAGTTGTAAGTAGACAAATCACGCACGCTACATGCTCGTGATTTGATCTACATTACAACTTACCTCAAAACTGAGATTTATTACTCAACAAATCACAGTTAGAGCTGATCCTTTTCTTAAATAAAGCAAACTGTATTCTTTTCAGATACGAATCTCAAGATAATGGCAAACTCAGGAAAACTTGGAGGCGTGTACTTGGCATTTTGTTTATATGTAAATAAAACCTGCAGCAAAAACTCTGTTTTTGATGTATATTTTCTTTCTTGTGTAGATACTGATACCACACGGGTGGTCATTTCATGCAAGCCTTTGGCGAGTTTCATAATTTTCCTATGAATTAACCACGAGTATGAAACATCTATAAAACACGCCTATATAATTTTGACCCCCTTGAACCCCACTTTTATATAGTAAAACTGGGGTTTCCGGGGGTATACCTTATTTTTCTTATTTCTGCTCTAAAATATAGATTGTGTGTAATCGTTAGAAACGCCTCGATGAAGCGGTTCTAACGAGTGCCCACAATCCATATTTGGTGCAGAAAAAAGAAAACTATCACAATTTTTCATCATAAAATTTTCATTTTTTCCAGTGTAAAATCTAATATAAACCTATAGAAAAACAATATAGTTCATACTTCCATGAACGCATCGAATCGCATGATTTTCGGTGACGAAGTGACGTCATTCTATAGAATGGTTCTTTATGGGCGTTACTGACGTAAACGCTGTGTTAAACAGCGTGTAAATGTTTTTCAGCTTTAAAACATTGCCCTATAAGCATTTTTTTCGCCCTGTGATGAGAGGCATATATATATTTGGGGTTCATTTACTTTGCATGCGAACCACTGCGTTCATACTTCCATGAACAGCAGAAAAATATTTTTTATTTCTTAAGGAGGGTCGCGCATAATTGACTGCCGTAATCAGGTTCGAATTTTTACCTCAAAATGATTTTTGTTTCTATTTAGTTTTCAAAGTGTTTTCTGAGGTTTTTGTAACATTTAATAACCATTGCAATGTGCATATTGTTTTAAATTATTTTGCGACTTCATAGACTACTTTCCGGTCTAGTCCGCATGGCTGGAAGCACAGGAAAATAGAGGGATAAACAGACTAATCCTGTATTTTTCCAGCTACTGGTTTGTTTCCTCCAATTGCAGCCCATCAGCTGTCCATGGCAAATCTGAACTCTCTTTAACGCACGATGTTTGCTTTATTTTTCCATTGGTGTCAAAAATATAGCCTTGAAGAGTCTATCAGTTCACATATTCCACGGCCATACTTTGTCAACACAAACAAAACAATGAATCAATAGTGACGTTAACTTTAGTTTGCGTGACGTCATATATATGGAAAGAAAACACTGCCATATTTGGTAACTAAAAGTGCATATCGTAATGCCTGGCAACGCACAATATTCTTTTAACTGTCAGTCGCAGTCTCAGGTTCAATTACTGTTAAGCCATCTCAGTGAACAAATAGCCTGTGCCAGCACCCATAATTAGGATCTTGCACTCAACAGGTGTAGGCCTACTGGTAAACTGCTTAGAGGATCTAAGCCTGCCCAGGCAAAGCGGTGCGAGTCGGCCTGTCCATGTTAATAAACTCTATTGGTTCAATTGGCGGGGGGGTTAGATGACATTTCATCTTAAGGTCGGGTAAAAGTCCCACAAAATTGGAAGCGACGTCTCCAAAATGACCTTTACAGGGTTGACGGGGACGTTAAACCTCAAATCAAGCAAAAGGGTGAACAAGAAAAATTCACTTTGATCTGTTTCGAATATAAAGATGATGGTTTAGGTTGTGCCACACGGAGCCTTTGTATGCCCACACATCCACCATCATAACTGAATTTTGTTAATGTACCGGCTCCAGCCCATCGGGTTGCATGATGCTTTCACGCAGAGCTGAAACCGACCGCACGTGAGAACTAGTAAAACCGCTTAGAGGGTCTAAACCTGCCCAGGCAAATGGGTCCGAGTCGGACCGTCCATGCATATAAACCCTATTGGTTTCGTTGAGCGGCAGAGCTTGAGATGTCATTTTAACGTCAACATAATATTGGTCATTTTGGAGAAGTTACTTCCCAATTTGTGGGTCTTTTTACCCGACATTGAGATGAAACCTGACGGCCATTGAAACCAATCTATATGTTTATAAGGACCGTCCGTCTTGCACCACTTTACCTGGGCAGGGCGGTCTACTCGTACTTATGTTTGATTGGGTTAGTATCATGCAGCACAATCTTTTTCTTCAAGGCCAGTTCGGGGCCATCATGCATTGTACAGACTATATATATGAGAAGTTTTTGGACGACGCCTTTGAAGTGGTGTAGCACACTGAATTGATTCAGCTATGATTACAAAGGCCCCCAGAGCAGAACTCGCATGACAAGACATAAAGCACAATGATGAAATGCATTAGGCTGAGAAAAGAGCCTTGAGGGACACCGACCTTCAATTCGAATTCTTCGATGGAACCAACACAAAAACGCATACGGCTCCGCGAATTAGCATACACCCACTGGACCATTCGAACATTCCACTCCTCCACTTCAAATTTTCTCTGTGTCTCCCAGATGACTTTCCCAGACACTCAACCAAATGCCTTCTCAAGGTCCACGGAAGCCACTATGTGGGAATGTAACTGCCATTTTGGCTTTCCGCTAGTGATGTTTCCATTACGGTCTAGTTATTCATGTTCGTGGTTCTTTCCCTTTGGTGTGTCTGATCGGAGGTGTTGGGTAATTGTATCGATTCCTGGTCATTTCCATCACTTCTATCTACTTTCGGAAACTAAAAGGATAACTTATCTCACCTCCCTTTCAGTTTGCATAAACAGGCAATAGATAATTAAATAGCGTTTCCGGTCAATATGGCATGAAAAAAAAACTTGTCAAAATTATAGAAAAAAATAATTAGAAGTTTTTCTACTTTCCCTATAAGGTTGGCAGGAACTTAAATAGGAAAAAGGAAATTCAATATTCTTTTGCATCAGCTTATTGTATTTTTTTTTTTTTATCAATTTCAACCCATTTCATTTGGGGGGTGGGGTAATAAATTGTCAAAAAAGAAAGCTAAAAATGTACAATAATGTTTCCAAGGTATATTAATAACATACATCTGACATTGTTTGAACGTCTGCGACAATGTTAATTGCTTCATATCTTTTAAACATGAACAAAACGACAATATGGCTATATCAGAACATGCATTTTTTGGCCAGAAAAATCCATTTTTCACACCATAAAACTTATAAATGAAATTGTGTTTCAATTCTAATGAAATACTTTGATTCATATCACATTAAGGAAGCAAAAGTATGTGCAATAATAAAGATATAATCCTTGTTCTTGTCATTTAAACAATATCTTAATGCTTTTTTAGCCATTTTCATTGGTGGGGGGGGGGGGGGGGGGGTATTTTTTTCTGCAATATTTCTCTCAGATGCCCGGTGACATGGTCAAATTTCATGCCTATTTCGTGTATCTAATATTATTACACAATAAATGTGAAAATAAGAAAAATCTAAAGACGAAAAATGCATTCTTTTTTCAAATATAGCGAAAATTGCATCTCAAAACAGCAAAACATGCAGAAAAGGACATTTGTAAATAGGTGTTTCGACAAAAATCTGTGAAAGAGTTTGTCTTTCACACATAGGTACACAAACATGACATTATCCTGCATTGTGTTTTTTTTTAACCAAACTTGGAAATATTGTTTTAAACAATTGTTATCAACACTTTGTCAATGACTGGGATAATTATTGAAACATTCGGTAATTTCGGAAACTGTACCCCTCTATAAGGCTAAAAAGCGTGGTATGCCTATATTTTTATACTGGCAAACGAATGCAGAGATTCAGAGCTACAAAATATAAGCAAATAAAAAAAATCTAAAGACAAATGAATTACTCCCCACCCTCCTTAAACGAATACATTGACACACGGGACGTCACACGATCATTGACGTCAAAATGTAACCATGATTCTCGCCATTAACGACGTTGTTCGACTGACGACGGATAATAGGAAAATTGTGTGCACGTTGTTAAAAATTTAGCGCTCAGAACAGACTTTTCTGTCAAAAAGTGGTTCTTGCATAAATATCTATGCGCATGGCTGTCAAATGGACCGAAAGCTGTGCTCAAACAGTAAAAACCATGTTCAAATCATGAAATTCGCGTTTGAACATGGATATAGTTTTAATCAGTTCTTTTTGAAACTTGCAGAGAAGATGGACAGTGACAAAATCTCTAGGGTGTTGAAGACTGGTCAGAGCAAGGTTATCGGTCACCTGTTTGTTTGTCAGTCCATCCATCCATTTGTTCATTAGCACGTCTCTGCATGCTGAGCTCAACCTGTAGCATGGCACAAGTCAATAGACTGATAAATAATATGGACATTATGTGACCTAGTCCGTCTTTTCACAACTCCTACAGTTTTGATTGGATATTCCTGCAGAGGAAGAGAACATGGATAAGTTGTCAAAAAATGTGATTTCGAAAAATTTTAAAAGCTGACACAAGTCAGATACATGGAGCTATGTCATTTGATTGCTTAAGACTTACGAAGCCTATGTGGTGTAGTGGTTACGCTGTTCGCCTTGTAAACCAGGGGTCGAACGCTCGATCCCGGGCTTCTTCAGGCTTTCGGATGAGTCTTTAAACCAAGGTCCCGTCTCCATATGACCTTAGCTGTTGGTGGGACGTAAAACTCAACAAGAGGGCCATGATGGCCCTGGATCGCTCACCTGATCCACAGTGTAACAAGTGGGCCCCAGAGAGGGCCATTATGGGCCCCAGAGAGGGCCATTATTGGCCCCAGGGCTTTAATGTGCATAATGTTGAGGGAGGTCTTAAAGGTGAAGCTTCATACCAAACATCAACAAAGGCTATAATTTGAACAATCTTGGCAAAGGTCAACTAGATGAAGCTACACATCAAATATCAAAGACCTGGGCCTAGCGGTTTCAGAGAAGAAGATTTTTAAAGATTTTCCCTATATAAGCCTATGTAAAACCAAAGGGCCCCGGGACGGGGGCATTTTTTGCCCCAGCACTATAATTTGAACAATCTTGGTAGGGGTCCACTAGATGAAGCTTCATACCAAATATCAAAGTCCTGGGCCTTGTGGTTTCAGAGAAGAAGATTTTTAAAGATTTTCCCTATATAAGCCAATGTAAAACCAAAGGGTCCCGGGGCGGGGGCATTTTTGGCCCCAACACTATAATTTGAACAATCTTGGTAGGGGTCCACTAGATGAAGCTTCAAACAAATATCAAAGACCTGGGCCTTGTGGTTTCAGAGAAGAAGATTTTTAAAGATTTTCCCTATATAAGCCAATGTAAAACCAAAGGGCCCCGTAGCGGGGGCATTTTTTGTCCAAGCACTATAATTTGAACAATCTTGGTAGGAGTCCACTAGATGAAGCTTCATACCAAATATCAAAGTCCTGGGCCTTGTGGTTTCAGAGAAGAAGTTTTTTAAAGATTTTCCCTATATAAGCCAATGTAAAACCAAAGGGCCCCGTGGCGGGGGCATTTTTTGTCTCAGCACTAAAATTTGAACAATCTTGGTAGGGGTCCACTAGATGAAGCTTCATACCAAATATCAATTTGAACAATCTTGGTAGGGGTCCACTAGATGAAGCTTCATACCAAATATCAAAGTCCTGGGCCTTGTGGTTTCAGAGAAGAAGATTTTTAAAGATTTTCCCTATATAAGCCTATATAAAACCAAAGGGCCCCGGGGCGGGGGCATTTTTGGCCCCAGCACTATAATTTGAACAATCTTGGTAGGGGTCCACTAGATGAAGCTTCATACCAAATATCAAAGACCTGGGCCTTGTGGTTTCAGAGAAGAAGATTTTTTAAAGATTTTCCCTATATAAGCCAATGTAAAACCAAAGGGCCCCGTGGGGGGGGGGGGCATTTTTTGTCCCAGGACTATAATTTGAACAATCTTGGTAGGGATCCACTAGATGAAGCTTCATACCAAATATCAAAGACCTGGGCCTTGTGGTTTCAGAGAAGAAGTTTTTTAAAGATTTTCTCTATATAAGCCAATGTAAAACCAAAGGGCCCCGTGGCGGGGGCATTTTTTGTCCCAGCACTAAAATTTGAACAATCTTGGTAGGGGTCCACTAGATGAAGCTTCATACCAAATATCAAAGACCTTGGCCTTGTGGTTTCAGAGAAGAAGATTTTTAAAGATTTCCCCTATATAAGCCAATGTAAAACCAAAGAGCCCCTTGGCGGGGGCATGTTTTGTCC
Organism: Lucinisca nassula; assembly: GCA_963580285.1. NCBI lineage: Eukaryota > Metazoa > Mollusca > Bivalvia > Lucinida > Lucinidae > Lucinisca > Lucinisca nassula. Next base: position 132,429,496 of record OY757010.1, on the reverse strand, counting down.
CAGCACTAAAATTTGAACAATCTTGGTAGGGGTCCACTAGATGAAGCTTCATACCAAATATCAAAGTCCTGGGCCTTGTGGTTTCAGAGAAGAAGATTTTTAAAGATTTTCCCTATATAAGCCTATGTAAAACCAAAGGGCCCCGGGCGGGGGCGTTTTTGGCCCCAGCACTATAATTTGAACAATCTTGGTAGGGGTCCACTAGATGAAGCTTCATACCAAATATCAAAGACCAGGGCCTTGTGGTTTCAGAGAAGATTTTTAAAGATTTTCCCTATATAAGCCTATGTAAAACCAAAGGGCCCCAGGGCGGGGGCATTTTTGGCCCCAGCACTATAATTTGAACAATCTTGGTAATGGTCCACTAGATGAAGCTTCATACCAAATATCAAAGACCTGGGCCTTGTGGTTTCAGAGAAGAAGATTTTTTAAGTTTTTGGTGAAAAAAATCTATTTTTGGCTCCTGTGACCTAGATGTGCAACGGACCGGAACCATTTGAACAACTTTGAAAGGGGACCACCTAAGGATCATTCCTGTGAAGTTTGGTCAAAATCCGATCAGTGGTTTAGGAGGAGATGTCATTTAAAGAAATTGTTTACGGACGCACACACGTACGGACGGACGCACGCACGCACGATGGACAAAAAGTGATCCCAAAAGCTCACCTCGTCACTACGTGACGGTGAGCTAAAAACACCAATTGCTAAAGACATCTATTATTAACCTTCTTCACTGCATAGCTCTAATGACTTGAACTAGGTTTTTTTTAACCCTTTTACTGGCTCGCCCAATTATTAAAGTCCTGGCTTTTGGTTATCCTCAGGACATTCAAGAGGCAGCATGCAAAGTACTGGTCTTAAAATACGGCGTTTCAAGTTGTGATTGTTAACCCTAGGGTGTGGTTCTACACGACAAGATTGTCCCTAAGTTCAGAACAGAGTTGCTATAATTGTAACAAACATTTACAACTCGGAAACCGTCATCCGCAATCTTTCAATGATCTTAGGCTTTATAAACACAAGGGGGCCTTGATGGCCCTGGATTGCTCATCTGATCCATAGAGTAACAAGTGGGCCCCGGGAAGGGCCATTATTGACCCAGGGCTATAATGTGCATAATGTTGAGGGAGGTCTAAAAAGCTTCATACCAAATATCAACAAAGGCTATAATTTGAACAATCTTGGCAAAGGTCCATAGATGAAGCTACACACCAAATATCAAAGACCTGGGTCTTGCTGTTTCAGAGAAGAAGATTTTCAAAGATTATCTCTATATAAGTCTATGTAAAACCAAAGGGCCCCGGGGCAGGGGTATTTGTGGCCCGAGGGATTTCATTTGAACAATCTTGGTAGAGGTCTACTAGATGAAGCTCCAATCCAAATATCAAAGACATGGGCCTTGCAGTTTCAGAGAAGATTTTTAAAGATTTCACTATATAAGTCTATGTAAAACCAAACTGTCTCGGGGCGGGGGCATTTTGGCCCCAGGGTTATAATTTGAATAATCTTGACAGAGGTCCATTAGATGAAATTTCACACCAAATATCAAAGATCTAGGCCTTGTGGTTTCACAGAAGAAGATTTTAAAAGATTTTCTCTATATAAGTCTATTGAAAACCAAAGGGCCCGGAGGCGGGGGCATTTTAGGTCTCAGGGCTATAATTTGAACACTCTTGGTAAAAGTCCACTAGATGAAGCAACATACCAAATATCACAGACCTAGGCCATGTGGTTTCAGAGGAGGAGATTTTTCAAGATTTTCCCTATATAAGTCCATGTAAAACCAAAGGGCCCTGGGGCGGAGAATTTTTGGGGAATAATCTTGGTAGGGGTCCACAAGGTGAAGCTTCATACAAAATAGCAAAGACCTGGGCCTTGTGGTTTCAGAGAAGAAGATTATTAAAGATTTTCCCTATAAGCCCATGTAAAACCAAAGGGACCCGGGGCGGGGGCAATTTTGGCCCCAGCACTATAATTTGAACAATCTTGTTAGGGGTCCACTAGATGAAGCTTCATACTAAATATCAAAGACCTGGGCCTTGTGGTTTCAGAGAAGAAGATTTTTAAAGATTTTCCCTTTTTAAGCCCATGTAAAACCAAAGGGCCCCAGGGCGGGGGAATTGTTGGCCCAAGCACTATTATTTGAACAATCTTGGTAGGGGTCCACTAGATGACGCTTCATACCAGATATCAAAGACCTGGGCCTTGTGGTTTCAGAGAAGATTTTTTAAGTTTTCGGTGAAAAAAGTCTATTTTTGGCTCCTGTGACATAGATATGCAACAGAACAGAACCATTTGAACAACTTTGAAAGGGGACCACCTAAGGATCATTCCTGTGAAGTTTGGTCAAAATCCAATCATTGGTTTAGGAGGCGATGTCGTTTGAAGAAATTGTTTACGCACACACGCATGCATGCACACTCACACACGCACACACTGATGACTGACTAAAAGTGATCACAAAAGCTCACCTTGTCACTACGTGACAGGTGAGCTAAAAATAATGTATACCCCTCCAAACCCCAGTTTTACTTTATACATGATGGCCCTGGATCGCTCACCTGATCCATATCGTACAAACGGAATTGTGGGTAATTTATGGTGGAGTGGAGGGTGTGAGTAATTTTGGTTGGACTCAAAGACCATTTCTGTGAAATTAATTCAAAATCAGTCTGCTTGTTTAGGAGTATAAGTCATTTTGAGAAGTAGAAGTCATTTTTTGATGAAATGACATCTAAAGCCCTGCCACCAGATGAAACCCATGGGGTTTAACAGCATAGATGGTTCCACTCACACCACTTTACCTGGACAGGCTAAGACCTTCAAAGTGGTTTTCCAATACTCCTGTAGAAGCACCTTGCAGCCAAGGTGGGTCGGGGCCAAAATTTTCAAAAGACGTCTGTCTCTAAAAGGAAGCAATTTTATAGGAATGTTCCATGAGTGACCCTCTAACAAAAGTGCTCAAAATATTTTGCTTAACTGAGCATGATGGCCACCAGAGCTTAAAACCTCAAACCTCATTCCTGTCAAATAATTTCATAATCCATCCATTGGTTAAGGAGAGGAAGTTGTTTTTTTTTAGCTCTGGTGGCCATCTTGTTCACCCGAGCGGAACGGTCTGAGCAATTTTGGTAGAAGGTCACCCAAGGAACATTCCGGTGAAATATTTCCAAATCCATCCACTCATTAAGGAGGATAAGTCGTTTGAAGGTTTTTTTCTATTTATAGCACTGTCAGCAATCTTGTTCACCCGAGCAGAACGGTTTGAGCAATTTTGGTAGAGGGTCCCCCAAGGAACATTCCTGTGAAATAATTTCAAAATCCATCCACTGGTTAAGGAGAAGAAGTCGTTTAAAGATTTTTCTATATTTAGCTTTGGCAGCCATTTTGTTGACCTGAGCGGAATGGTTTGAGCAATTTTGGTGGAGGGTCACCCAAGGAACATTCCGGTGAAATAATTACAAAATCCATCCACTGGTTTAAGAGAAAAAGTCGTTTAAAGGTTATTCTATTTTTAGCTCTGGCAGCCATTTTGTTCACCCGAGCTAACCAGTCTGAACAATTTTGGTAGAGGGTCTCCCAAAGAACATTCCGGTGAAATATTTTCAAAATCCATCCACTCGTTAAGGAGGATAAGTTGTTTGAAGGTTTTTTTTCTATTTAAAGCACTGTCAGCAATCTTGTTCATCCGAGCGGAACGGTTTGAGCAATCAATCCACTGGTTAATAGGAAGAAGTGGTTTAAAGGGAATTCCATTCTTAGCTCTGGCAGCCATTTTGTTCACCCGAGCAGAACAGTATGAGCAATTTTGGTAGAGAGTTACCCAAGAAACATTCCTGTGAAATAATTTCAATATCCATCCACGGGTTAAGGAGAAGTCGTTTAAAGGTTTTTCTTTTTTAGCTCTGGCGGCCATTTTGTTCACCTGAGCAAAACAGTTTGAACAGTTTTGGTAGAGGGTCACCCAAGGAACTTTCCAGTGAAATAATTTCAAAATCCATCCACTGGTTAAGGAGAAAAAGTCGTTTAAAAGTTATTCTATTTTTCGCTCTGGCAGCCATCTTTTTCACCCAAGGGGAACAGTTTGAGCAATTTTGGTAGAGGGTCACCCAAGGAACATTCCTGTGATGTAATTTCAAAATCCATCCACTGGTTAAGGAGAAGAAGTTGTTTAAAGGTTTTTCTATTTTTAGCTCTGGTGGCCATCTTGTTCACCCGAGAGGAACGGTTTGAGCAATTTATGTAGAGGGTCACCCAAGGAAGATTCCTGTGAAGTAATTTCGAAATCCATCCACTGGTTAAGGAAAAGAAGTCATTTAAAGGTTTTTCCTTTTTTTAGCTCCAGCGGCAATTTTGTTCACCTGAGCGGAACGGTTTGAGCAATTTTAGTAGAGGGGCACCCAAGGAACATTCCTGTGAAATAATTTCAAAATTCATCCACTGGTTAAGGAGAAGAAGTCGTTTAAAGGTTTTTCTATTTTTAGCTCTGGCAGCCATTTTGTTCACCCGAGCAGAACGGTTTGAGCAATTCTGGTAGAGGGTCATCCAAGGAATATTTCTGTGAAATAATTTCAAAATCCATCCACTGGTTAAGCAGGAGAAGTCGTTTAAAGGTTTTTCTATTTTTTGCTCTGGGGGCCATTTTGTTCACCTGAGCGGAACAGTTTGAGCAATTTTGGTAGAGGATCACCCAAGGAGCATTCCTGTGAAATTATTTCAAAATCTGTCAAGCAGTTTTGGAGAAGAAGTTGTTTAAAGCAAAAGTTGATGACAGACGCACACAAGGAAGACCGACAAAGACCGATCCCAAAAGCTCACCTTGAGCACTTCATGCTCAGGTGAGCTAAAAATTGAATATAATTCAACACAAAGGAAGTGATTTAAACTTAAAGCTGTCGTTCCGGGTTTATGTATATTTTATTAATACATAACAAAATGACACTATAGTCATAACTGCTGGATATTCATTAACCCTTATCTTGCTGTTCACGACAACCCCTATCTTTGCAAACAGTGTAGATCCAGATCAGATGGCTTCTGAAGCCATCTGATCAGGATCTACACTGTTTGGCATTCAGTTTCTGAATTTGTAGCAATAAATTACATCAAGTAATTTGATTGGTTGATGGACAGAAATGGGTGTGGCTTAAATGAATATTCAGCAAGAGAAGGGTTAAAATTCTCTTGCATTTTGTGCATGGAAATAAGAGACTGTGCACACAAAATTGTGTAACCTCTCATGTGTGATCACATAAGCCATGTCCTTAGAACCACAATATTTGCAAGCAGTTTAGATACAGATCAGAAGGCTTCTGAAAAAGCAATTTTATCTGTATTTACACTGTTTGACATTCAGTTTGTAAATATGCAGGAAGAAATTGTATCAAGCAATCTGACTGGTTGAATCTGTAAATGTAACATACATCAAGCAATCTGATTGGCTAAGTCAGAAATAGGTGCGGCTAAATTAATTCATGCCACAATGAAGCGATTTTTACCAGTACCCACAACATTTCGTTGTAGAGGAATACAGAAACATCACAAAAACGTGTGACCCCCTTGAACCCCATTTTTATATAGTAAAACTGGGGTTTATAGGGGTAAACCTTATTTTTCTTATTTCTGCTCTAAAATATAGACTGTGGGTACCCGTTAGAACCACCACTAAGAGGCAGTTCTACTGTGTACCCACAATCTATATTTTGAGCAGAAATAAGGAAAATATCACAATTTTTCATCTTTAAAATGTTTGTCATTTCGGTGGTAAAATTAACCATGTACAGTATAGCTCCAATATATCGTGTTCCGATATTTTGAGATGTCCAATCTATCGCAGTTGCGACGTGGATCCATTTTTGTTTTTCCTTAAAAATTCATAATTAAAAAAAAATCGTGATCTATCATGCCTTCCATGTGAAAATAAAATGAAAGAAATCAAAAAACAATAAAATGATAGTTTTGTTGTTGTATAGTTTTTCGGCCCGTGGTAGACGGTAAATAATTTTTTTCCAACCACTACTTTTAATGATTCCGACCTCTGGCAAGCCAAGGGAAACAACTCGAATTGCTTTAGCGCTTATGGTAGTTGCACCCCTTGGCCCTCACCGTTACAGACAACCAGGGGAACCCGCACATCCAAAATGGCGTCCTTTTTTTTGACATTTTAACAATCACGTTTTCAGATGCAGATTTTCAGCTGTTCTCGAATGTAAGTTAATTGGTAGTCCCCTTTGTTTGTTCTGTCATTGAGTAATTCTGAACCTACTTTAATGGTGAAATACGGCCGATAGCATTACTGACAGCCATTAGTGTGGATTGATAAACGGTATCTCACCAAACTATCACTGCGACTTGTATTGGCATCTCGGCAAACTACCACGACTTATATCGCGCTCTGAACACATTGTGGTTTTCGGGCTATGAATCCCCGACTACCGCGATATATTGGAGCTATACTGTATTTTTATAGGGATGTTTTTGTAATGATAATCCCAAAAATTTTACTCCTCCTTATCTGGAGGTATGTACAGAATCTGATCAGTCTTTGGAAAGCCAGTGACCCAAATCTTCATCATACACACTGGGAATATGTTCTATGAAAAAGGTTATCCTTTGGAAGCAAGGAATACACACCACTGAGAAAGGGTTTCTTCTGAGTGGGTAGGCAAGCTGACTTCAGTATTCGCCGAGTATGTGTGCCGTTTAACTATTTAATACATTTTCGAGATATCTTTAATTTTATTATAGATATCTATAAATCAAATTATAGATATCTATAAATCAAATTATAGATATCTGTAATTAACATTATTGATTTCTATAATTAACAATATTTTTTGATATCATAAAATGTAATCAATGGTATGCAATATATATTTCTTGATATCTATAAATTTGTTTTATTATATCCATTATTTCTTTGCATATATATATATCTAAAATCCAATTATAGATATCATTTAAAAGGCTGAATTACAGATATCATAATTTTCCATAATGGATATCAGAAAATATAGATATCAATAACTGCAATATTGATATCCTAAAATTCTGTTCAATATTTGATAGCTATATATCGAATAATAGATAGCTATAATTGGAATTTATAGATATCTCAACTATATTATGGATATCAAAAATAAATAATAGATAGCTATTATTAAAGATATGTAATAATATTTACTGACATTCTATATTTTTATTATAGATAATTAATTTTATTTATAGATATCTTGAAATTAGATTAAATAGTAAAACGCACCTCAGAGTCGAGTGCATAGGTGCGCTCTCAAAGACACATTTTCACTTTTCGCTTAACGTGACCAAATGGGAACTCAGCTAATGTCCTTTCGGATAAATCTGTCCAACACATTTCCTGATGTCAATGTCCGAGATTCACTGTGCTGTTTTTCTCTCTCCTCTTCTTGTCTCTGTTTCAATCTCTCCTTTATCTGAGCACGCCTGTCTTCTTCAATCACTCCTTTCTTCCTTTGTTCAAATTTTCCTGTCTTTGACTTGCCTTTCATCTTGTATTTTGGTTTGAAGTCCTTTTTAGTAGTTTTATAGACCTGAAAAGATCATAAAATGAACCCTCTTTATACTGACTTTTGATATAACGACAAAACTGGTTTTATCAGTTACCCCCTGTATATACTGCATTGTAACACATTGACCTGATAAAGATATGCTATCTCAGGACAAGTGAGCTTTATCACGTCAACGTGACATGCACTTTTTTTTAATGAACCGGACTACTGGTAAATGACAAACAAGAGGGCCAGAGGGCCCTGGTTCGCTCACCTGATCCAAGTGGGCCCCGGGCAGGGTCAATTTTGGCCCCAGGGCTATAATTTGAACAATCTTGGTAGAGGTCCACAAGATGAAACTTCTTATCGAATATGAAAGACCTGGGCTTTCTGGTTTCAGAGAAGATTTTAAAGGTTTACCCTGCATATAGAAGTCTATGTAAAACAAGATTTTCCCTATATAAGTCTATGTTTTAACCAAAGAGCCCCGGAGCGGGGGCATTTTTGGCCCCAGGGCTATAATTTTAACAATCTTGGTAGAGGTCCACTAGCTGAAGCTTAATAACAAATATTAAAGACCTAAGCCTTGTGTTTCAGAGAAGATGATTTTTTAAGATTTTCCCTATATAAGTCTATGTAAAACCAAAGGGCCACATGGCGGGGGCATTTTTTGGTCTCAGGGATTTAATTTGAACAATCTTTATAGAGGTCCACTAGCTGAAGCTTCATAACAAATATTGAATACCTAAGCCTTGTGGTTTCAGAGAAGAAGATTTTTCAAGATTTTCCTTATATAAGTCTATGTAAAACCAAAGGGCCCCGAGAGCTGGGGCATTTTTAGCCCCAGGGTTATAATTTGAACAATCTTGGTAGAGGTCCGAAAGATGGAGCTTCATACCAAATATCAAAGACCTGGGCCTTGAAGTTTCAGAGAAGAAGATTTTTCAAGATTATTCCTATATAAGCCTATGTAAAACAAAAGGGCCCTGGTGCAGGGGCATTTTTGGCCCCAGCACTATAATTTGAACAATCTTGGTAGGGATCCACTAGATGAAGCTTCATACCAAATATCAAAGACCTGGGCCTTGCGGTTTCAGAGAAGAAGATTTTTCAAGATTTTCCCTATATAAGCCCATGTAAAACCAAAGGGCCCTGGTGCGGGGGGCATTTTTAGCTACAGCACTATAATTTGAACAATCTTGGTAGGGGTCCACTAGATGAAGCTTCATACCAAATATCAAAGACCTGGGCCTTGGGGTTTCAGAGAAGAAGATTTTTAAAGATTTTCTCTATATAAGCCTATGTAAAACAAAAGGGCCCCCGTGCGGGGGCATTTTTGGCCCCAGCACTATAATTTGAACAATCTTGGTAGGGGTCCACTAGATGAAGCTTCATACCAAATATCAAAGAACTGGGCCTTGCGGTTTCAGAGAAGTAGATTTTTCAAGATTTTCCCTATATAAGCCCATGTAAAACCAAAGGGCCCCCGTGCGGGGGCATTTTTAGCTCCAGCACTATAATTTAAACAATCTTGGTAGGGGTCCACTAGATAAAGCTTCATACCAAATATCAAAGACCTGGGCCTTGCGGTTTCAGAGAAGAAGATTTTTAAAGATTTTCCCTATATAAGCCCATGTAAAACCAAAGGGCCCCCGTGTGGGGGCATTTTTGGCCCCAGCACTAAAATTTGAACAATCTTGGTAGGGGTCCACTAGATGAAGCTTCATACCAAATATCAAAGACCTGGGCCTTGCGGTTTCAGAGAAGATTTTTAAAGATTTTCCCTATATAAGCCCATGTAAAACCAAAGGGCCCCCATGTGGGGGCATTTTTGGCCCCAGAACAAAAATTTGAACAATCTTGGTAGGGGTCCACTAGATGAAGCTTCATACCAAATATCAAAGACCTGGGCCTTGCGGTTTCAGAGAAGAAGATTTTTAAAGATTTTCCCTATATAAGCCCATGTAAAACCAAAGGGCCCCCGTGCGGGGGCATTTTTAGCTCCAGCACTATAATTTGAACAATTTTGGTAGGGGTCCACTAGATAAAGCTTCATACCAAATATTAAAGACCTATCCCTTGCAGTTTCAGAGAAGAAGATTTTCAAAGATTTTCCCTATATAAGCCCATGTAAAACCAAAGGGCCCCCGTGTGGGGGCATTTTTGGCCCCAGCACTAAAATTTGAACAATCTTGGTAGGGGTCCACTAGATGAAGCTTCATACCAAATATTAAAGACCTGGGTCTTGGGGTTTCAGAGAAGAAGATTTTTTAAGATTTTCCCTTTATAAGCCCATGTAAAACCAAAGGGCCCCCGTGCGGGGGCATTTTTGGCCCCAGCACTAAAATTTGAACAATCTTGGTAGGGATCCACTAGATGAAGCTTCATACCAAATATCAAAGACCTGGGCCTTGTGGTTTCAGAGGAGAAGATTTTTAAAGATTTTCCCTATATAAGCCCATGTAAAACCAAAGGGCCCCGGGGCGGGGGCATTTCTAGCTCCAGCACTATAATTTGTACAATCTTGGTAGGGGTCCACTAGATGAAGCTTCATACCAAATATCAAAGACCTGGGCCTTGCGGTTTGAGAGAAGAAGATTTTTAAAGATTTTCCCTATATAAGCCCATGTAAAACCAAAGGGCCCCCGTGCGGGGGCATTTTTGGCCCCAGCACTATAATTTGAACAATCTTGGTAGGGGTCCACTAGATGAAGCTTCATACCAAATATCAAAGACCTGGGCCTTGCGGTTTCAGAGAAGAAGATTTTTTAAGTTTTCGGTGAAAAAAATCTATTTTTGGCTACTGTGACCTATATGTGCAACGGACCGGAACCATTTGAACAACTTTGAAAGGGGACCTCCTAAGGATCATTCCTGTGAAGTTTGGTCAAAATCCGATCAGTGGCTTAGGAGGAGATGTCGTTTGAAGAAAAGTTTACGGACGCACGCACGGACGCACGCACGGACGCACGGACGCACGACGGACGACGGACAAAAAGTGATCCCAAAAGCTCACCTTGTCACTACGTGACAGGTGAGCTAAAAATGGCAATATTCCTTGAAAAAAAATACCACAGGAAAAACATGGTCAGCTGATACTAAATATATCGACCACCAGAATGCTTGGACGTACTGAGGACCATCAATAACTGATGAGGCGATTCTAATGCATACACACAGCATACATTTTCATTATAGAACGCCGAAAAGATGTCTAAAAGTATGTTGTTATGCCTCCTGGCAGTAACCATCAGTGGCTCGAACTACCCCTGTCTCGAACAGATTTTCGTGGTCCCAAAGGTGTTCGAGTCATTGAAGTTTGACTGTATACTACTCCTTATATGGATTCTATAAAGCGGCAAAGGCGGAGTTCCAAATCTGCCCACGCACAGATTTTCTTGAAACTTCAGTTGTTGTTTACTTTAGGTCTATCTACTATATATATAACTTTGTTTTATTTGATTAATTACTATAGTTCTCAGGAGAGCTTCCTGAGGTAATCCCCTGTAGAGGTCATACACACCTGTGAACTTTTCATTCTTAAATCAACAAACTCGATTGTTTTCAAATTTTGTTGCTTTGATTGGCAACAGAACTCTATAAGGATTCATATAATACCAAAAATTTACATGTGGGTAGGTCTTGTAATTTTTCTGATGAATTCATTTACCAAATTTCTTTAATTTTTCATGAAAATTTATAAAAAGTAAAATGTTTATCCCAAGTGTTAGATATGTTACTGATCTTGTCACCCCAAGATACTACACATAAAATTGGCCACATATATCCTCTACATAGCAAACACATTTAAAAAATATCAGAAACCGGTAACATTGTTTTTGATTGCCAGATATGTGTTTAGGTATATTTATGTGATGAAGTCATTTGCAATATCAGGGGTCCAGATTTTCTTTAAGTATGTTTTATTGTATTTTTATGACCATATAGTGTCACCTTATCATGCAAAGCTTAGCAAATGCATTTACGTAATTCCGCCCCTGCAACCCCCCCCCCCCCCCCCCACACACACACACACAAACAAAAATGCACTGTTCGACAGAATAGAATGATTTTTAGTTTGAGTTTTAAATAGTAGATGAGAACATACATTAGCAGAGAGAAAAATAGAATGCACTCATGCAGTGATCACGATGAGTGTTAGTGTTTACAGCATAGCAAAAACGGTTTTGCTGAAAAAATGTATTATGACACAATAGGAATAAGACAAGGTGGATATTTTTTACCCTATTTTATTTGGTCTTTTTTTAAACCCGCAATACAAAGATATTAATGTCAGTAATACACAATGGTGTATTGAGTTTGCTCAATAAATTACTTTCATAATCCTGTTGTTTCCTTAATTGTTTTTATTGTTGACAGCTCCCTCTTTAAAATAAAGCAGCAGCTAATAATTTGCCTTCTGTGAAAGGACAGGCTGATTTTTCTGATTTGTTCTTATTATTGATCAGTCCATGTATTGGTATTTTCTTACATCACTTGGTCAAAGTGACGCACACGTCGCTCTCCCCCCCCCCCCCCCCACCCCACCCACACCCACACACATCAAAGGTTTTGTGAGACCATTAAAAGCATTTTCTGCATTTTTCTAGGTTTATTATAACATAGGCAAAAGTGTTTGCTGCAATTAATGTTTAAGTCTTCAAAATCAATGCATAACTAGTCACACTGAAACTATTTGCACATTTATCATCTTGCATAAACTTCCCAAAATGATATAGATGGAAGGCAAGTGGCTGTAAAACATTTATTTGATAGCTGATATTGTATTTAGATGCTGAAATACCATTTGGATATGTAGTCTTATGTATGCAATACTTGTCATCTATGTTAAGTGTTCTGGCTCTGTATTCATCGGTTTTACAAATGGTTTGTTTGTTTGTTTGTTTGTATTGAGGTTTAACATCCCCGTTGACACTATTTAGGTCATTTTGGAGATGCTGCTTCCAATTTTGTGGGACTTGTTCCCGGCATTGAGATGAAATGATATCTCAAGCCCTGCCACCCTATGAAACTACAAGGCTTATATACATTGGACAGCCTGACTCACACCACTTTGCCTGGGCAAGCTTAGTCCTTCTAAGTGGTTTACCAGAACTCGTGTTTGGTTAGTTTTAGCTTTGTGTGGAAGCAACATGCAGCCAAATCAATTTCTTCAAGCCCTAATGGACGGGGGCGAAGATTTACAAATGGCATGAATCACTTGTTTGCTGTACCACTAGCACATTGGCTGAATCAAAATCAGTGCAGTTGGCTTCACATTTTTCTAAAGTACTGCTAGCACATGTAATGTTTGCTATTTTAAATTGTGAAAATGTTTGAAAGTTGAATTAAGTCTTCTCTATTATCTTAATTAATGCTTTCATAAAAATAACTGCTTGTTTTCTGGATCATATTTTAGAACACAGATTATCATGTTTAAGAAAATAACTTTCTTACAAGGTGACAGTTAGTGCGATTGAAGTAGACTGAAGGACATTGTCAGAGTGAGCCAAAAACAACAGTACCATTTTGTCTACAGTAATCTGTGTATACAGTGGGCCAAAAGATAAAAAAAATATTGTCTGTGTTATTATGACCTACCTGGCTGAAACATAATACAAACATCATTATTCTTGGCCATTCAAGCTACCTGTGTCATTCCAGTATGACAATCAGACTTTTCAAACATTTTTAAGATCACTGCATCAGTTAAATACATACTTATTAGAGTCAAGTAAAATTTCTGGTTTACAGAACCATCCAGTTTACTTGCCATTTCAACAACCTTTGTCATACTAAGCTTCAGCATTGCCTCCACTTCTATTTAGAATTACATTCATGCAAAAACGCTTGTTCTAAAATGAAGTATTGTTTAAATAGGATCTGATTGAATTGTTAACGAAAGCTCGAAATGAATTGTGTTTTTGGTGTTCATCAGGGCGTCATAATTGATACAAATGCTGACTATATATGAGCTCATACTATACACCATCATATAAACATACATATATTCATGTATATTATATATTGGCGAGCAATTTTCGATTGAAAATGTCGCACCATATGATATCTACAAATGGTTTGAAACAATTCAAAACTCTGACCATTACTATTCAATGTTCAAATGCGGTATGTTACCGGTCTCAGATTTTCAAGAAAGTTTGATAAAATGTTCTACATATATATGGTCAATTTTCATATTAAAATGATGCGGTGACAAGAACTGCAACAGTGTGAAATCAAATGTCAAACATACTCCAAAAGATTTTATGGTTGTGAATTCTGGGGTCTGCTCCATACGAAATTGATCATGGTGTATCGAACTTTGCCTAAACAATGCTAAATGTGATGCAAAGATAATCACAGATGACTACAGTGATGCCTGTGAACAAACTAACTCCAAAACATCAAAAGGTGGAATGTGTATATACACTAGTTTGGGGGTACCCCTACTTTCAGATGTGGACATAAACAAAACATTGTAGATTTATAACGAAAACAGATATAAGAGTGAAATAGCTAAATAATGAATAGTCATTTACTAAGCAGTAATTATGCACAATATCATGAAAATCTGTGCGTGGGCAGAACCCTATGGAAATTTACTATAGGCTGGAACTCCCCCTTTGCAATAGCGCAAACTGTTAGGGAACAAATAGAGTCCGTATAGTGAGGGTTCCCTGTATATGCCATGTACACTAGCAAAGACTCAAATCAGCCAGAATACACATTAACCTCTTCATATCACTGTTCATTATAACATTTTATCATATGACGTCGCGTCTGAGACTGTCATAATGCCATGTAATAAATTTGATAATCCACTAGTAGATTAATTATGCAAGTAAGTTAGATACACCCCGTAACGTTACTTGTACAGCGTCCTTCACGATGTCGCATTTACTAATGGCGGAATATTGACATTTTTGTAAAACAATCGTGAATAAAATGCGTTTTTAATGTCATATGATAAATAGAATCTTGCATTCGAGCTCATGTATTATTGAATATATTAAACTCGTTGAGGAAGAGGGATAAAATGCTCTGCAAAGGTGTGCATTTTTCCCTTTTCCTCAACTTGTTGAATAAATTCAATAATACATGAACACCCATGTAAGATCCTCTATGTATCAGATAAAACTATTTAATTTTATGGTGTATATGTTATAAAGGTTTGTATTTCGCAATTAATTCGATTTGCTAGAGTGTGTAGTCATGTAACTGACTTCACCCCTCATAATAAATTATTAACGGCTAAACTCCTTAATCAGGGTTATCGGTACCATAAACTACGCAAAGCCTTTTCAAAATTTTATAGATGCCATTCTGATTTAATTTCAAAATTCAATATTGGGACTTAAATCTCTTCTGCAACAAGGTCTATCGGAACCAGAATTTTATGGTGACTTAGTATATAAATTCAGAAAAATATATAACCGCAATGACTTCAGCACCCAATTTCGTAAAATCATTCTTCGATATAAAAAGATTGGGTACAACATGGATATTATACGACAGACTGCATGCATGGTAGTTAACCCAATCACGGTTGGCACCTTTGCTTCCCTCTTTAATTGCACGCCGGTTGGTCAGGCCTCAGATTCTATGACGGCTCCAACGTAAAGGCTTATTGAGAATTAGAGAGATAATGTTGGTTGGTGCCTGATGCTCTGTCTCTGGTCGGGCTCATTGGAGTCTAACTGTTGGTTTTCTTTTGCTCCAGCATTTCAGTGGTTTCTTGCTGTCGAGTCCTCACCGCTGTCTCACCTCTGTGGTTCTTTAATTTTTGTGTTCACGGAGATGTTGCACTGATGAGTTAGGAGGCCTTCATGCAGACTGAACAAATTATCTGTCTAAATCGCGACGGAAGTAAGGGCGAGGATTGTGGCCACGTAAAATCGATTTAAGCCCACCAGTGGAAATCTTCCACTGACCGTTCCAAGGCGGCTCTTCTGTGGCGATTTATTTATGTTGTTGTTTGTTACTTACTGTGTGTATCACTTGTGTTTTTTGGTTTTGGATGGCCATATGGCCATTTTGTGGGAAAGTAACTGTCCTTATGGCCTTCCTTTGTTTAGGTTTCCATTATGGTCTGGTCGCTTAATGTTTGTATTTCTTTCCCTTTGGAGTCTTTTATGGGTGGAGTAAGTTAATTGTATCAATTCCTGATCTTTGTTTTACTTCTACTTTGATATATTTTCATGTTCTTAAATATACTTAGCTTGATGAGAGTGTCTGTTTCAACAAACAATGATCATTCTAACGACCTCATTTTTACTTATTTGCTATTCACAATTTTTTTGTCCGAGCTATAACTCATTAAGGGTTTGTAATATTTTCCTGAACCTTCATAAGTATATTTAGCTTGATGGGAAGATATGTCACCAATAAGAAGGGACACTCTTATTTTCTTTCTAACTTAACCATCCTTGTCAAAATTTCATGCATGAGATGTAACCCTTTCACTATTTAAAAACTAAAGCACTGAGAGTACTGGTGGGTCAATTGTCTTTGATCATAAGCTAGGAAAATAGTCCTGGACTGAGACTTAAATTGTTTCGTTTAACCCTTAAATTCCAGTTTTTTTAAACAAACAGTGGAGACCCTGATCAGACACTGCATTCTGCAGTGTCTGAACTAGGTCTACACTGTTTTCCAAGCCCAACCAATGATTCAAGTTCAGATTCTATATATCTCTTACCCAACATGAAAAGATTTTGCAGTTATTTTCTATAAATAACTCTTAACAGGAGTGATAGCCACATGGACTTCAGCACTGAAGTGCTACTTGTGCTTTATAACTTTGATTTGATTGACAAACAATCCACCCAAAAATTCATGAAATACGTGTAATATAACTTAAGTAAGCTTGACTGGTTCAGAAGATTTTGTCTAGTTTCCTTACATTTTAGCTCACTAGAGCCACTGGGGCTTTGGTTAGGGCCTTATGGCCCGCTTGTTAAAAGATATACATTACCATATGTTTGTTAAGTTTGAGTTTTTCCTCTTGCTTTTCTTCCAGTGTTTTCTTGTCTACCCTTCCAATAACCCCACTGTCAATATGGATCATCTCAGCTGGGATCTTGTCCAGTAACATCTTCACCTCAGCCTCCCGCCTCTGTTTCTTGGTCTGGTACGGGTTAGCTTCCAAAGCATCAAAGTTTGCTTCACCAGCTCCTAAAAATTTGATATATTTTCCGTGTAAGTGGCCTTAAACCATACAGGCACACAACATTGACTCAATGTTGAAACAACATTTTCAATCTTGTTACAATTTTCAATCTTATTTGAATGTTGATTCAACTTTCAGTGGGTGCTCAGATCATTTCATCCATGTAGACAGATACAGATACCAATGCAATAGTGGAGATCTAGATCAGATGGCTCGTAATTCATTTAACCCGTTTAACCAAAACTATAAGAATCTTATATGGGTGTGAGGGGTGGATGGAAAAATCCGTCCTGAGGGTCACTGTTCGACATCACGAGGCTTGCCGAGTGATGCCGGACAGTGATCCCGAGGGACGGATTTTTCTATCCACCCCTCACACCCATATAGGATTCTTTTTCTTGCATACCTTCCATTTCTTAGAGAGAATTTGTAATGCTGCAGTCACTTCGGTTACCGACGTCCGCCATATTGTGATGACACTACAAGAATGTTAAGTGACGTCACGTAATGTGCATGACGTCAACCTTAACGACAGCGCATCCTGGGTCGTATTCAACCAGTGTATTTATCAAACACGCTAGAATATTCGATTTTGGGTAAGAACACCAGGGTCAGAACATAAATTTCTATCCCAGGGTAAATTCACGGATTTCCTTGTCTGGTGTGCAAGAAAAATGTATCTGTGCAAACAGTGGAGTTCCAGATGGGATGGCTCATGTTTCTTTTAACTATTTTGACCAGTAAACAATGCAGATTCAGATGAGATGGCTCATGATTCTTTCCACCCTTTTGTTTTGTTTGTTTGATGTGAATTTTAACGTCCCCGTAAACATTGTAGAGGACTTTTACCCCACATTAAGATGAAATGACATCTCAAGCCCTCTTGCCCACTGAAACCAATAGGGTTTATTAGCATGGACGGTCCGACTAGCACCGCTTTGCCTGGGCAGGCTTAGATCCTCTAAGTGGTTTACCAGTACTCGTGTGCGGTCGGTTTCAGCTCTGCATGGAAGAGTCATGCAGCCCATCTATTTCTTCAAGCCCCGATGGGCAGGGGCTGATTCAACACTTTAAACCAATACAGATACCTAGGTAAACAGTGCAGATCCAGATGGGATGGCTCATAATTCAACACCTTTGATTGATACTGATACCTATGCAAACAGTGGAGATTCAGGTGAGACAGCTCATGATTCACTTTCTAATTTTGACTAAAAACCCATTTTATTTAACATAATACACAGATTTACTTTGCAAACTTAGCTGTCCTAAGCTTTTAATCAGTGCATATTCCTTCACAATAACTGACATCAATCAGCAAGCGGTGAATGGCCATAAAAATGTTTATGATCAACCTCCACAATGAATTTCACTGACCCACTTATCAAACCTACAACCTCAATATCACCCGTTTTACATGCATTTAAGGGTAATGGGAACACCTGGCAGATTTTTCCACTATTTTTTCAAAGTGAGACAGCTTTCAGGACTTCCTGTTCGCTTTTCTATGAGCCCTCTCGCACTGAAACAAGGAGCCATGATGGCCAAGGATCGCTCACCTGATCCATAGTGTAACAAGTGGGCCCCAGGGAGGGCAATTATTGGCCCCGGGGCTTTAATGTGCATAATGTTGAGGGAGGTCTTAAAAGTGAAGCTTCATACCAAGCATCAACAAAGGCTATAATTTGAACAATCTTGGCAAAGGTCCACTAGATGAAGCTACACACCAAATATCAAAGACCTGGGCCTTGCGGTTTCAGAGAAAAAGATTTTTAAAGATATTCCCTACATAAGCCTATGCAAAACCAAATGGCCCCGGGGCTATATATGTCTATGTAAAACCAAAGGGTCCCAGGGTGGGGGCATTAAAGGCCCCAGGGCTATAATTTGAACAACCTTGGTAGAGGTCCACTAGATGAAGCTCCAAACCAAATACCAAAGACCTGGGCCTTGCAGTTTCAGAGAAGAAGATTTTTAAAGATTTCCCTTTATAAGTCTATGTAAAACCAAAGGGTCTCAAGTCGGCGACATTTTTGGCACCAGGGCTATAATTTGCACAATCTTGATAGAGGTCCACTAGATGAAATTTAGTTTCAACATATTTATTTCATTCGTCGATAGACAACACAGATATCCGCCCCCGCCCATAGGGGCTTGAAGAAATATATGGGCTGCATGATGCTTCCACGCAGAGCTGAATCTGGCCCGCACACTAGTGCTGGTAAACCGCTTAGAGGATCTAAGCCTGTCCAGGAACCGCGGTGTGAGGCGGACCGTCCATGCGAATAAACCCTATTGGTTTCATTGGGCGACAGGGCTTGAGATGTCATTTCATCTCAATGTCGGGTAAAAGTCCCACAAAATTGGAAGCAACGTCTCCAAAATGACCTTTACAGTGTTGACGGGGACGTTAAACCTCAAATCAAACAAACAAACAAGATATACACAACACATGAAATAATGACAGGATTAGAATGGAAGCATGTGGATACTTATAAGGTTCTTCTCGCGTAGATGAAATTTCACACCAAATAACAAAGACCTAGGCCTTGTGGTTTCACATAAGATTTTTTAAGATTTTCCCTAAATAAGTCTATAAAAAAACAAAGAGCCCCGGAGCAGGGGCATTTTTGGTTTCAGGGCTATAATTTGAAAAATCTTGATAGAGGTCCACTAGATGAAGCTTCATAACAAATATCAAAGACCTTGGCCTTGTGGTTTCAGAGATGATTTTTAAAGATTTTCCCTACATTAGTCTATGTAAAACCAAAGGGCCCCTGGGCCGGGGCATTTTTGGCCCCATGGCTATAATTTGAACAATCTTGGTAGAGGTCCATTAGATGAAGCTTCATACCAAATATCAAAGTCCTGGGCCATGCGGTTACAGAGAAGAAGATTTTTTAAGATTTTCCCTTTATAAGTCAATGTAAAATCAAAGGGCCCCGGAGCGGGGCCATTTTTGGTCTCAGGGCTATAATTTGAACAATCTTGATAGAGGTCCACTAGATGAAGCTTCATACCAAATATCAAAGACCTAGGCCTTGTGATTCAGAGAAGAAGATTTTTAAAGATTTTCCCTATATTAGTCTATGTAAAACCAAAGGGCCCCGGAGCGGGGGGCATTTTTGGCCCCAGAGCTATAATTTAAACAATCTTGGTAGAGGTCCATTAGATGAAGCTTCAAACCAAATATCAAAGTCCTGGGCCTTGCGGTTTCAGAGAAGAAGATTTTTAAAGATTTTCCCTATATAAGCCTATGTAAAACCAAAGGGCCCCGGGGCCGGGGCATTTTTTGCCCCAGCACTTTAATTTGAACACTCTTGGTAGGGGTCCACTAGATGAAGCTTCATACCAAATATCATAGACCTAGGCCTTGTGGTTTCAGAGAAGAGGATTTTTTAAGTTTTCAGTGAAAAAATCTATTTTTGGCTCCTGTGTGTAACGGACCGGAACCATTTTGCACAATTTTGAAAGGGGACCACCTAAGGATCATTCCTGTGAAGTTTGGTCAAAATCCGATCAGTGGTTTAGGAGGAGTTGTCGTTTGAAGAAATTGTTTACGCAAGCACACATGCACGACGGACAAAAAGTAATCCCAAAAGCTCAACTCGTCACTACGTGACGGTGAGCTAAAAATGGGTCTACTCTTAAAGGAAAGAATTTGCTCCTCAGGAGCAAATTCTTTCCTTTAAGGGGTTGACTCCTATTGACATGGGAGACAAAAATACTTTTAAAGGAGTTGCCTCCCAAGTGTATCCAATTGTTTTAGCTTACCTGGAATTATAAGACTAGAGAATCCATTTCCATGTCCCACTCCCAACACATCCTCATATGGGCAGAACTGTAAGCTGTTTACGGAACATGTCAAGTTGTGAACCATATAGGGTTTCGTAACTGTCTGACGAACACAGTCTTGGTAAATCTGAAAATATAAGCTAATTTTAATTATCATTTGTCTGTTCCAAACTTTTTGTTCCAAATACCAATACAAATGATCTTATCTTGTAATTCATATTTTCACTGGAACTTTCTTTAACCCATTTTGGACCGGAACCCCCAAAATGGGTAGTTAGCAAACTGTAGACCCAGATCATTGCCGCATAAGGTGGCGTCTGATCAGGGCCTACACTGTTGACAAAATGTCAAGCCATTTTCCTAATTAATTTTGAGGAAAACAGCTGACACCCCTAAATTTTGAAATGGACTCCTGCTATATATATAAGATGGAAGATTCCATTTGGTACAAAAAGGGTTCATATTGAGACACAGTAAAAAGTTTAACTGATATTATTGCCTCTACTTAACCCATATAAAATATTATCATGACATCGTTGATAATCAGTGGATAACATCGTGTCATAAAATTGTATGACCACACATGTGATAACAGTTTGGCGGCATTAAGTAACGTCATGACAACATCTGTGTCAACAATACATTTTTGTGGAAAAAAAATGTCAACTATAAAGGCGATATAATCCAATTTTAAGTGGTCATATAATAAACAGAAACTTACCCTTGTGGTCATTTCATATGAAATTTATGAAACTCGTCGAAGGCTCATTTCATAAATATCATATGAAATGAGCACTCATGTAAGATCCTCTATTTATGCAATGGCAAGGAATTGTTGCACAAAAAAGCAACAAAAGTTAATCAGTAGTGGATATATATTCAAAGGAGGCAACCAATCTCACATCCAATGGTAAATGTATCTTTGGATATGTGCACATAGTGAAGGCTCAATCTTTGGATATACGCATATAGTAAAGGCTCAAATATGCAAAGAATACTATTCGAGCCTTTACAGTGTGCACATATCCGAAGATGCTAAATTTATTGGAACCTACAGATCTACTATGTGCACATATACAAAGACACCAAATTTATTGGAACCAATACTATGAGCACATATCCAAAGATGCTAAATTTATTGGAACCTATACTATGTGCACATATCCAAAGATGCTAAATTTATTGGAACATATACTATGTGCACATACCCAAAGACACTAAATTTGTTGGAACCTATACTATGTGCACATATCCAAAGATGCTAAATTTTTGGAACCTATACTTCGTGCACATATCCAAAGATGCTAAATTTATTGGAACCTATACTGTGTGCACATATCCAAAGACACAAAATTTACTGGAACCTATACTATGTGCACTTATCCAAAGACACTATATTTATTGATACCTATACTATGTGCACATATCCAAAGATGCTAAATTTATTGGAACCTATACTGTGTGCACATATCCAAAGACACCAAATTTATTGGAACCTATACTATGTGCACTTATCCAAAGACACTAAAATTATTGGTACCTATACTATATGTACATACCCAAAGACACTGAATACAAGTGAAGGCAATGATCAGGAATCAATGCAATTTCCTCACACCTCCCATCAAAGACACCAAGGGGAAAGAAGCACCAACATAAATTAACTTCACCATAATGAAAATATCACAATAGGAAAAGCCAAAAGGACTAATATGTACCCCAAAAATGGCCAAATGGCTATCCAAAATTAAAAAGATATTAGCAATACATACATGCAAAGGTGAAATATAACAATAATAAACCATAACAGAAGAACCGCCTTGGAACAATCAGTAAAAAGTTTTTTAAATTGATTTAAAGTGGCCAGATTTGTTTGTTTGTATTGGAGTTCAACAGCCCAGTCAACACTATTTTAGGTCATTTTTTGCGCTGGTCAGTTTACCTTTTCACACTTTTTCTGGGCAGGCTTATACTTAAGTGGTTAACCAGTACAGTGCACACTCTTTCGCCAGAAACTGACAACTGCCCTTCTTGAATCAGCCAGAGAGAATGACCATAGATTATGTGGCCAGAATCATTGCCCTTGGTTCCGTTGTGGTTTAGACAAATAATTTGTTCAAGCTTATTTACCTGTACAATGTTCCCCACCCCAGCAGCTAATAGCCCTGTCTGACTGAAGGCCAGTTGACCAGCACCTGCTCCCAACCGGTAGGACTGTAGTGTCTTATAATTCCTCAAGTCCCAAATCTTCAACATTCTATCAATTCCTGATGTTGCCATGTACCTGAAGAAATATCAAACACTGACAAAATTGGTGAGTCTATGTTTGTTTGTTTTGGAGTTTTATTGCCCAATCAATACTATTTTAGGTCATTTTGAGCCGGTCAGTTTACCTATCCACACTTTTCCTGGGCAAGCTTATACTTATCCCTTCTCTTGCAGAATATTCAGTTTAGCCACACACATTTCTGACTTTGAACCAATCAGACAATTGATGTAATTTATTCCTACAAATTTATAAACTGAATGTCAAACAGTGTTGATCCTGATCAGATGGCTTCTTCAGAAGCCATCTGATCTGGATCTACACTGTTTGCAAGGAAAAGGGTTGTTGTGAACAGTAGGATAAGAGTTAATTGCCAAGTCAACACTATTTTAGGTCATTTTTGAGCCGGTCAGTTTACCTATCCACACTTTTCCTGGGCTGGCTTATACTTAAGCTGTTAACCAGTACAGTGCACATTCTTTCGCCAGACACTGACAACTGCACTTCTTGAATCAGCAGAAAGGAGAGAATACATTGTTGAGTCAACTGTCCTGGAGAAAAGGCTGGAAAGAAGTCCTGAACCTGCACTTAGACTGTTTCATTCAACCCAGAAATTCTTATACTTCTAACATACAGTGTAGACCCTGATTAGACATGATTTTCTGCATCTTCACTGTTAATCATAGTCCTGATTTTATAACACTGGGCATATAACTTGTGGGTCCTTTGTTTTCGATCAGTTCTGTCTGTTAAACACTGCACAAAACCTTTAATATGCATGAGGTCTAACTTTGTCAATGACATTTACTTAGACAAGAGCAGTATAGGCAATGCAATATTGTTACTTTGGGTTGATTGACAAACAATCGGCCCAATAAAATAAAGTACTGCAACTGAGCATTTCAAAAGCAAGAGTTTCATCAAGTAAATACAGTCAACCCTTTTTCATACCAACGTTCAATAAATGATAACAAGAGGGCCATGATGGCCCTGGATCGCAAACCTTATCCATAAAGTAACAAGTGGGCCCCGGGGAGGGCCATTATTGACCCCAGGGCTATAATGTGCATGTTGAGGGAGGTCTAAAAAGGTGAAGCTCCATACCAAATATCAACAAAGGCTATAATTTTAAAAATCTTGGCAAAGGTCCACTAGATGAAGCTACACACCAAATATCACACCAAAAATGTTTTCTTAAAAGATATTCACTACATAAGCCTATGTAAAACCAAATGGCCCCGGGACGGGGGCATTTTTGGCCTCAGAGCTAAAAAGATTTCAGAGAAAAAGATTTTTCCTATATATGCCCATGTAAAACCAAAGGGCCCCGGGGCAGGGGCATTTTTGGCCCCAGCACTATAATTTGAACAATCTTGGTAGGGGTCCACTAGACGAAGCTTCATACAAAATATCAAAGACCTGGGCCTTGTGGTTTCAGAGAAGAAAATTTTTTAAGTTTTCGGTGAAAAAATCTATTTTTGGCTGGCTCCTGTGACCTAGCTGTGCAACGGACCAGAACCATTTGAAAAACTTTGAAAGGGGACCACCTAAGAATCATTCGTGTGAAGTTTGGTTAAAATCCGATCAGTGGTTTAGGACGAGATGTCGTTTGAAGAAATTGTTTACGCACGCATGGACACACGCACGACGGACAAAAAGTGATCCCAAAAGCTCACCTCGTCACTAAGTGAAGGTGAGCTAAAAATGCATTTTAATGACAATTTCACTGGAAGGAATCCTTAGCTCAAAATAAGACAATTAATGGAGGTATTCAATAATATTGTAATTATTTAATACTCCTAGAAACAAACCTTGTGTATTAAATTTTGTTGGAATCGCCTCAGCGAGGTGATTCCAACAAATGTCCACAACATTTGTTTCTACTCCAAGAAACAAATGTTGTGGATATTTGTTGGAATTGCCTCGGCAAGGCAATTCTAACAAATGTCCACAACATTTGTTTCTTTCATTTCTTTCATTTGATTCTTTATAGCGAAAAATTCACTATCAAGGCAAATTGTTAGGGAATAAATACTGTTGTTATAGCGTGGGTCCTCTGTGATACATATTTTTAGCAAAAACATGAGAAAAAAGCCACTAATTTATATTCTTCAAATGTGTATGTATAGGCATAACAGGCCATACACAAAACTTAAGGGGAATGGGAATACCGGGGCAGATTTTTCCGCCATTTTTCAAAGGGAGACAACTTTCAGGACTTCCTGTTCACTTTTCTATATTAAAAGCTCTCAGGAGCAAATTCTTCCTTTAAGGGTTGACCCCTATTGACATGGGAGACAAAAATACTTTTGCAGGAGTTGCCTCCCCTGAAGGTGTATACATTCCCCTTAATCTAGGGTTTCTCTACATGTCTGCAAGCAGCAAAGACTCGGGCTTAGTGCAGTCTCGCCTGAGTCTTTGCAACTTGCTTCAGAATGGGCTGGCTCATTAAGTTGTCTAAAATTTAGTAATAATTCATTTAGATTGTATGTTACCGGCTATGGATATGGGCTACAAAGGCCTAGTGGATAAGAGCGCTGACTCTCAATCATTAGGTCTCTCACCGCTGTGGGTTTGAGCCTGGCTTTGGTCATGGTAGACGCCAAGTTCTGAAACAGAAGGTCAGGTGTTTTTTCTCTGGGGCCTCTGATTAACTATCAGCTCGCTATGAGTGAAATAATCTTGAGAAGGCCGTAAAACAAAACAAAAACACCTACAAATATGATGGGGATAGATGTTGTGCTTATGATCTGAGAAGGTGGCTACTGTAATTTATTATATTTATTTTATCATTTTTCAAAGTAAATGAAGCACATTTCATATGACTCAACCCCAGCTCCAGCACCTGGACGCCCTACCATGCCACAGACTTGGTGCTCCATTGGGGGCATAAGTGGCCCCTCTCTAAAATTTGTCACTATAATTTCTGAGTACTCACTCAAGTCGGACAGCCTTTATTTAATGTTTCATGCGGCAAACAGGAATGGCCATGTCCATATAAAATCAGATACACTGACTGGTTTGATTCTTCAATGCATGCTCATACCAGATCCAGTTTTGCTAGCTGAAGCTCATATGGATCTTTTCATACTTGTCTACCCCTTTAGACCTATTCTGTAATAATTACAAATCTGACTTGTCTATGGCTTAAGACCCATCCTGTAAAATTTACAGTTCTGACTACCTGTATGGCTGTAGACCTATCCAATAATACTTACAGTTCTGACTTGTCTATGGCTATAGACCCATCCTGTAATATTTACAGTTCTGACTATGGCTGTAGACCTATACAATAATACTTACAGTTCTAACTTGTCCATGGCTATAGACCCATCTTGTAATACTTAGTTCTGACTTGTCTGCCTATGACTTTTCTATGGCTATAAACCTATCCTGTAATAATTACAAACATGACTTTTCTATGGCTATAGATCTATCCTGTAATACTTACAGTGCTGACTTGTCTATGACTATAAACCTTTCTCTTTCTTTCTTTCTTCCGGTTTCGCCTTAACCCCCGGAGGGGACACAGACGGTGTATTACATACACTCCTGTCTATGGCTATAGACTTATCCTGTAATACATAAAGTGCTGACTTTTCTATGGCTATAGATCTATCCTGTAATACTTACAGTGCTGACTTGTCTATGGCTATAGACCTATCCTGTAATACATAAAGTGCTGACTTGTCTATGGCTATAAGACCTATCCTGTAGTACTAATATTGCTAACTTGTCTACGACTATAGACATGTCCTACTATAATACTTACTGTCCTTACTGCTCTACTGCTTTAGACATACCCTAAACAATTTACTGCCCTGACTTTTCTATGGCTGTAGGCCTATCCTGTAATGTTTACTGTCCTGACTTGTCTACTGCTTTTGATCTTTCCTGTGGTACTTACTGACCCAAGGCAATATACATATCCTGTATTACTTACTGACCTGACTTGTCCATGGGTTTAGACCTATCCTGTAATGCTTACTGTCCTGACTGTTCTGTGGCTATAGACACATCCTGTAATACTTTTAAGGTGACTGGTCTATGGCTGTAGTTCCTATCCTGTATCACTTACTGTCCTAACTTGCCTACGGTTTTTAGACCTATCCTGTAATGCTTGCTGGCTATACTTGTCTATGGGTGTAGACATATCTTGTTATTTTCTTTGTTTGTGTTGAGGTTCTTGTCCTTTGGGATCAATGATTCCATCGTAGAATTTTGAAAATATCTGAGGGTCACTGATGAGGCCTAATTGGCCGAAACTAGCTAGTCTGGCCCAGAAAACATGTACACTCCATATTTTTCAGTTCTGTGGTGTATTCCTTGCTTCCAAAGGATAACCCTTTTATAGAACATATATATATATTTACATCCCCGACAACTCTATTTAGGTCGTTTTGGAGACACTTCCAATTTTGTGTGACTTTTACCCAATATTGAGACGAATGACTTCTCAAGTCCTAATCCCCTGGGAAACTGCTATGGTTTAAGGAGCGATCTGACTTATACCACTTTTCCTGGGGAGGCAATGACATTGTAAGCAGTTTACCAGTTCTCAAGATCTGTCAGTTTCAGCTCTGCGTGGAAGTACCATGCAGCCCAATCTATTTCTCAAAACTTATCCTGTAATACTTACAGTCCTGACTGGTCTATGGCTGTAGTCCCTATCCTGTAATACTCACTGTAGCACTTACTGTCCTGACTTGTCCATGGCTGTAGTCCCTGTCCTGTAATACTTACTGTCCTGACTTGTCTATGGCTGTAGTCCCTGTACTGTAATACTTACTGTCCTGGCTTGTCTATGGCTGTAGTCCCTGTCCTGTAATACTTACTGTCCTGGCTTGTCTATGGCTGTAGTCCCTGTACTGTAATACTTACTGCTCTGACTTGTCTATGGCTGTAGTTTCTGTACTGTAATACTTACTGTCCAGACTTGTCTATGACTATAAACATACTCTGTAATACTTACTATACTGACTTGTCTATGCCTACAGAACCTATCCTGCAATACTTATAATCCTGACTTGTCTATGGCTGTAGTCCCTGTCCTGTAATACTTACTTCCAGACTTGTCTATGACTATAAACTTATCCTGTAATACTTACAGTCCTGACTGGTCTATGGCTGAATCCTTATCCTGTAATACTCATTGTAGCACTTACTGTCCTGACTTGTCTATGGCTACAGTCCCTGTCCTGTAATACTTACTATCCAGACTTGTCTACGATTATAAACATATCCTGTAATACTTACTATCCTGACTTGTCTATACCTACAGAACCTATCCTGCAATACTTACTGTCCTGACTTGTCTATGGCTATAGACCTAACTCCTGAACGATGGCATAACATGTTGACCAATGGATTTTTCACTTTTGGACTCCACAGAGTTACTGTACCTGCAATATAATAGAGACTTTAAAAATTATTTAGCTTAAACTGTTTAATTTCCAAGTAAAATCTTTTGTTTGTTTGTTTGTATTTGGCCCAGTCAACATTATTTTTGGTCATTTTTAGCCGGTTGGTTTACCTATCCACACTTTTCTTGGGCAGGTTTATATGTAAGCCATTAACCAGTAGAGTGCACATTTTTTCGCTAGAAAATGACAACTGCCCTTCTTGAATCAGCGGAAGGGAGAGTATGACCGTAGAAAAGATTTCATGATCAATCTCCACGAAAAAATGTTGCTGACCCCGGAAGGTATGGAACCCTTATCCGCCTGATCACCAGTCAGACTCGCATCCGACTGAGCTTCCGAGGCTGGCCCAATTAAAGTGAGCAGATAACATTCTAAATCTTTTATAGTCACATTTTCAGAGAAAGTCTGGCTTGTCGTTTCATTTACTCATCCGCTAGGCAGTCTGATGGCTTGCTATTCCATGAGAAAGCACAATCTGACCTCAAGTTTTATCAACAAATCTGTTGAAAAGGACTTTTGAATAAACTCATTTGTGGTCAAAACAGTGAATGTTATAACAAGTTCAATATCTAAAATAGAAGTGAAGGCAATGATCAGGAATCAATACAATTAACCCACAGCTCCCACCAGAGACACCAAAGGAAAGAAACACAAACATGAAACAACTAGACCCGAATGGAAACATCACTAGCGGAAAGCCAAAAGGACAGTTACTTTCCCACAAAATGGTCCATTGGCTATCCAAAACAAAATAATACAAGCGATACACAACTCAAAGGTAAGCCATAACAAAAATAAACCATGATGCACTTATCAATGTTTTGTCATCAGATGGTAATATTTACATTCTCACTTGCATTTACATAAAACACCTATAGTCAGCTATTGGGATGCAATATTGTTCATACTTTAATGAATACATTAACTTCAATCCATAAAATGCCAAACATGACTATTGTCATCTGCTTTGCCATCTGCCGGTAATCTAACAAGTAATTTTTTAGCAAACAGTGTGGACCCAGATCAGACTGCTCCTGTAGGAGCAGTCTGATCTGGGCCTATATTGTTTGCCTGTATGCAATGTTTTTTTTCAAAAGTTTGCAAAAAGATTCAGCAGTCTACATAAGCAGACAACATTTTCAGATGTAGTTTTTCTCGGCATCTCAGGGGTTATATTTTAGCCCTCAAACCAGAATATTTCGCCACATAATGGATGGATAATAATGCAAATATTAGCAATAAAGGTAATTTATTTAACATCCATTGCAGTAGGAACAACATCAGGTCTCGAGCAATGTTAAAGTGAACCTCATTTTGTACCGAATTGAAACTTCCCCCTTACACATACAGTAAAACCTGTCTTAGTGGCCACCTTTATTAAGCAAGCAACCTGTCTTAAGCAAGCAGGTATTCAGTTCCCATAAAAGGAAAATGCATTAAAATTCACCTGTGTTAAGCAAGCACCTGTCTTAAGTAAGCACTTTTTGAATATCCCAAAGGTGGTTGCTTAATACAGGTTGGACTGTATATTACAGGAGTCCATTAAGAATTTAGGGTTGTCAGGTTCAGTTATTTTTAGAGATTTACACCACAACCTCTTTATAACACTATTATTGGGGTCCAAAGCAGAAACAGTGTCGGTTAAACAACTGTGTTATATCCAAACAAAAAGGTATAGACTATATAGAAAAATGACCATTTATTGTCATTTTTCTATATAATCTATACATTTTTGGGATACATCTTGAAACCTTATTATATCCAATCTGTGTTATAACAAACAGTGTTATAATGAGGTTGTGGTGTATTTAGAAATGCAAACAGTGAAGGCTCATATCAGAATCCACGTTTTGCAGCATCTGATCTAGGCATGCACTGTTTAACAATGACCCATTTTGGTTTTTTTTATTTAAAGTTGGTTAAGCTTTATTCCAGGATTCACAGTTCATACA
This sequence comes from Lucinisca nassula, assembly GCA_963580285.1. Taxonomy (NCBI): domain Eukaryota; kingdom Metazoa; phylum Mollusca; class Bivalvia; order Lucinida; family Lucinidae; genus Lucinisca; species Lucinisca nassula. Next base: position 132,399,362 of record OY757010.1, on the reverse strand, counting down.
CCTGTGGACACAAAAGTGTTAAAACTACTATGAAGTACCTTTCAATGAATCTCTTTGCATCAAGTTTGTTTGACAAGCAAATGTCATTCATTAAGGTAGTCTAAAACTGGATCCAGCAATATACATTGATTGGTCTTATTGTGGCAAGCACTATTTTTTTCCATTTTTAGATCTGATTGGCATTTGAGATGTATTCTGATTGGAGTGAGTTTTAGTTTTACGTCCCACCAACAGCTAAGGTCATACGGAGACGGGACCTCGGTTTAAAGACTCATCCGAAAGTCTGGAGAAGCCCGGGATCGATCCTGCGATCCCTGGTTTACAAGGCGAGTAGCGTAACCACTGCACCACGGAGGCTTCTATATTCTGATTGGAAAGTGCAGTGTCTGCAATGAAATATACAACGTCTTGCAGTTGACTGACAGGATGTAAGGAAATATTGAATTAAACATCAGATCACAATTACATGAAGCTCATCAAAGTTTGAACGGATTTGTGTCCACAGGTGTAGTTCCTTAGTTCTGGAGTTTTAATAGTAAAACATGCACACATAAAAACAAGGGAGGGGCAAAACATTTTACCTTGAGGATGACCTAAGTGTATCACAGCATTGCTAGGATTTTGGCACATCACATCCAGCCTCCCCTGTCCAGTCCCATACCCTGCCACCTTTTCGCCCACTGACACATCAATATAAGTCAGGTAACCAGCCACATTCTAAACACAGAAAACGTAATTGTGTTAATCCTTTTTGTACCAAATGGAATCTTCCTCCTTATATATAGCCGGGGTCCATTTCAAAATTAAGGGGTTTTGGCCTGTGTTTTCTTCAAAATTTATTCGGGAAGTACTTAACTTTTGCAAACAGTGTAGGCCCTGATCAGACGCCGCGTTCTGCTGCGTCTGATCTGGCCCTTCACTGTTTGCAAAGGTACCCCTTTAGGGGTTTCTGGTACTGAATGGGTTAAATAATAATGTTCAATATGCATTCAGACTATCTAAACAGTACAAAACCAGATCAGACTACTCATACATTCTTAGCGTGAATTGCTGTATCATGTTTTAGGGTCATGTGTGCATTTCAGGTTAAAAATGATCCTATTGCCAAAAAAAATCCAAATTTTTAACAAATTTGTTTCACGATCCAGCAAGGAGATAGCCCCGCCCATCGGGGCTTGAAGAAATAGATGGGCTGCATGATGCTTCCACGCAGAGCTGAAACCAACCCGCACACGAATACTGGTAAACCGCTTACAGGACCTAAGACTGCCCAGGCTATGCGGTAGGAGTCCATGTTTATAAACTCTATTGGTTTCATTGGCCGGCAGGGCTTGAGATGTCATGTCATCTCAATGTCGGGTAAAAGTCCCACAAAATTGGAAGCAACGTCTCCAAAATGACCTTCATAGTGCTGACAGGGATGTTAAACTTCAAATCAAACAAATTAAATCAAACGATCCAGCAAAGAGTCCAAAACGAACAGACAGAATGGCAAACAGTGTAGACTCTGGTCATTACAGTACATTTATCACATTCTAAAATCTTTGATAAGGTCAATCTCCTATCAAAATACTGGTGGGTGGCTGCTGTTTAAGAACCTTTCAAGATTATTCAGTTATACTGAGCTGATATTTCATAAGAGATGGGTGAAAACAGTGTATCTTCATGTTTCAGTAATTTGGTGCTTTGGTTTAAAACAAGGCAATGCAAGTGTAGCATTCCCTCACAACAGCATACTATTCATCTAAATACAATCTGAATATGTTAGACATATGAAAGTACATAGGGTTCATTGTCTGGGGAACATTTGTGAAAGGTTTGATGCTTCTTCAATCGTAACTGTGTCTTCTATGCTGTTAACAAGGTTTTTAAGGTCAAGTCAATTGTTACCTTGACCCCTGACCCTGAAAGTCAATAGGGTTAATCGTTTTTCCATGGGGAACATTTGTGGAAGGTTTGAAGTTTCTATGATAATAACTGTGTCTTCTATCCTGTTCACAAGGTTTTTAAGGTCAAGTTCATTGTGACCTTGACCTTTGACCCTTGACCATGAAAATCAACAGGGTTCATTGTCTTTCCATGTGAAACATTTGTGGAAGGTTTAAAGCTTCTAAGAGGATAACTGTGTCTTCTATCCTGTTCACAAGGTTTTTAAGGTCAAGTTCACTGTGACCTTGACCTTTGACCCTTGACCTTGAACATCAATACGATTCATCGTCTTTCCATGAGGAACATTTGAAGATTCTAGGATTATATGTTTGTCTTCTATCCTGTTCACAAGGTTTTTAATGTCAAGGCCATTGTGACCTTCACCTTTGACCCTGAAAATCAATAGGGTTCATCGTCTTTCCATGGGGAAAATTTGTGGAAGGTTTGAAGCTGCTACGATGAAAACTTTGTTTTCTATCCAGTACACAAGGTTCCGGACGGACACACACACTAACACAAACCCACATACCGATGCTATATCCCCATCACAACGTTGTTGCCAGGGGATAATTACCAGTCCCTCATGTTAAGTGGGCTCAGACTTTGTGAGAAAGTTAGGTTCCGCTTCATTATTTTCCAGCTTATTTGCTTCCCCTTCTGCTTTCAGATTAATTTTTTAATATATGAGTATATTCTTGGGGGGCACCAAAAATTCTTTTTATGAGCAGTTTAATAGCAAAATGGGCCTTTGTGACCTAGTGGTTAAGATTGCTGTGTTTTAAACATTCGGTGAGCGGCCCCCACCCATCGGGGCTTGAAGAAATAGATGGGCTGCACAATGCTTCCACACATAGCTGAAATTGACCACACATGAGTACGGGTAAACCACTTAGGGGATCTAAGCCTGCCCAGGCAATTCGGTACGAGTCAGACCTTCCATGCTTATAAACCCTATTCGTTTCATTGGGCAGCATGCTTATAAACTCTATTGGTTTCAATGTCGGGTAGAAGTCCCACAAAATTGGAAGCAACGTCTCCAAAATGACCTATACAGTGTTAATGAGGATGTTAAACCACAAATCAAACAAACAAACAAACATTAGGTGAGCCTTGCTCAGGTCACATGTGAGACTACAATCAAATTTCAGGTAGTTTTTCTCTGTGTACTCCAGTTTGCTTCACTGAATTACTGACTCTGCTTCACTGAATTACTGACTCTGCTTCACTGAATTACTGACTTTAGCACAGTGTTATTGATTTGGGTCCCTATTGCTTGCCTAGGCAGGTTTACCGCCACCTAGTATTGTTACTGTTTCTTTCTGATTTGCGTTTTACTGCCCCTTTCATCTATATTGAGCCAAATATCTATCAGAGATGGCAAAAGCTGAGGTAACCAGATAAAAATGATCTGACCTACTCTGGTAGAACATTGCATCTCATATGTGGACTGAGTGAGGCTTGAAGCCACAGCGACAAGTGACTTTTTTAACCCAATGCATACTAGTGGACACTTCTATCGCTATATGCTGGACAAGTCAGTTTGTCATATAAAGGGTGGTAGGCCTATTTTTTTCATTTTTATTCCATTTTTTATGGAAAATTCTGTTAGCAAACACTGCAAGCCCTGATCAGACGCTGCATTCTGCGGCGTCTGATCAGGGCCTATAGAGTTTATCAAGGTACACCTTTGGGGGTTTCCTGCATGCAATGGGCCTAGAGACAGCTGCCATAAAGGCACCTGTAAAAGAGATCTAACCCCCACCCCCACCCAACCCTTACTTACAGCAGATGCTAACAGGAAGTGGTATGGCAGAAATTCCATCCTAAGAACCCGATCTAAGACTTTCAGACAATGAAGTTCTATTCCCTGGTTGTCGTAAATGTATGTCCACTGTTTCTGGGCTACAGCATACATGGTCTCCTGGTGCAGCCATCTAGAAAATAAGAAATGAGGCATATGAAAAAAAGATACATTGATTTTGTTTAATTTGAGGTTTAACGTCCCCGACAACACTGTATTGGTCATTTTGGATACATTGCTTCCAATTTTGTGGGACTTTTACCTGACATTGAGATTAAATGACATCTCAAGCCCTGTCACCCAATGAAACCATTAGGGTTTATAAGCATGCCGACTCACACCACTTTGCCTGGGCGGGCTTAGATTCTCTATGTCATTTACCAGTCCTCATGTGTGGTCGGTTTCAGCTCTGCGTGGAAGCATCATGCAGCCCATCTATTTCTTCAAACCCCGATGGGTGGGGGCCATGAAAAAAAGACACATTTAAAGCTTAAAGTTAAAAGTATTCTGAAGCCTTAAAGTGTGAAATAAAAATGATGACATTCTTAATTATATTTGAGTATTTTTCAGAGGAAAAAAAGGGCTTGATACTAGAAATTGTTTTCTACAAAAACACAGATGTTTCCCCCCTTTCTGACCTCTATGTATGACCTTGACGTTGGAAGTATCTTGTGTGCAACACATCTAATGAAGATGAACATCTTTGACCTCTAGGTATGACCCTGACATTGCAGGTATGGACCTTGGTCTTGCACACGACTCATCGTCTAATGAAGGTGAACATTTCTGCAAGGTTACTTTAAAAAGTCCATCCAGAAATAAAAAAGTTATTGACTGGACACAAAAAAAAAAGACTTTTTTTATCTTTGACCTCTTGATATGAACTTGACCTTGGAGGCACCGACCTGGGTGTATCACGCAACACATCGTCTCTTGATAATTAACATTTCTGCCAAGTAATTTCATAATCTATCCAGGAATAAGGAAGTTATTGACTGAACACTAAAAAAGACCCCTTTTTGACCTTTGACCTCTTTGTATGACCTTGACTTTTGCGGAACCAACATGGGTCATGCAAGAGACACATCGTCTCATTGTGGTTAACATTTCTGCCAAGTAATTTCAAAATCCATCTACAAATAAAAAAGTTATTAACCAAACACGAAAAAGGCCCCTTTTTTGACCTTTGACCTCTAAGCATGACCTTGACCTTTGAGGTACCAACCTGGGTCATGCACCCACCACATCGTGAGATGGTGGTTAAAATTTCTGCCAAGTAATTTCAAAATCCATCTAAAAATAAGAAAGTTATTGACCAAACACGAAACAAGAGGGCCATGATGGTCCTGAATCACTCACCTGAATCCAAGATGTTTCAAAGCTTATGGAAATGAAGGATTCACTGCTTTAAGATGTGGACCGAAGACTTTTATCTTTGGAGGCTATTTTTCATTGTAGTGGAAGGACGGGTTACAGTTTAGCCATATTTGTGCCTACGATGGATCTGGATGAAACTTATATGCAATATAGTCCAACATATGCGCGTTCATATGACAACAATATTTAATTAACCATGACATGTGCAGTCATGTGACTTCCGTTTTTCTACAAGTGGGGTAAATGTCAGTATTTGTTGATTGCCAAAGTAATATAATATTTTTTAACAATTAACCACATTAAAGTGTGCTAATCTACATGTCCATATCATAATCTATGTTTCTTGTATCCCGTGACACAATATTATGTACAGTATGTGCATAAGAAATTTATATTGTGTTGAAGTTATATGTATTTAGTATAATATGATAGAAGTGCTTAATAATACGGAATGTATTTTCGATTCTGAAATATATTTTTAAAATGTTGGCAGAAAGACAACAACAGTACAATATATCATTACAACATACAGCAGATTTGATTGGATTTTGGTGACCTTGACCTCTTTTTTCAAGGTCACAGCAACCCAAAAACAGTCATTTTTAGGCCAAAAATGGCTTGTCTGTACTCTATCTCAGTAACGAATTGATTAATTTTAATCAAACTTGGAACAATATAATTACAACTTACCGGAAAATTGATTAGATTTTGGTGACCTTTACACTTTTTTTCAAGGTCACAGGCCCCCCAAAACAGTCAATTTTGGGCCAACAATGCCTTGTCTGCACTCTATCTCATTAAAGAATGACCAATTTTCGTCAAACTTGGTACAATATATCAATATAACATACCGCAGATCGGGTTAGATTTTGGAGACATTGACTTTTTTCAAGATCACAGGCCCTCAAAGACAATCAATTTTGGGCCAAAAATGGCTTGTCTGCACTCTATCTCATTAATAAATTGCTTAATTTTAGTCAAACTTAGTACAATTTAACATTACAACATGACGCAGGTTTGATTATATTTTGTCGACCTTGACCTTTTTTCAAGGTCCCAGGCTCCCAAAAACAGAAGATTGTGGGACAAAAAAAGTCTTGACTGCACAATTTCTCATAAACAATTTGATTAATTGCATTCAAACTTGGTATAATATACCATTACAACATACCGCAGATTTGATTAGATTTTTATGACCTTGACTTTTGTTCAAGGTCACAGCCACCCCCCCCCCCCCCAAAAAAAAAAAAAACAAACAGTCAATTTTGGGCCAAAAATGGCTAAGGATAACCCTTTCTACAACTTATTTAAAGTCACTACAGTTGGTTTCTCGGAATGTGTGGCGGCCGTAAAAAGTCTCCCTGCCGTACATCATAGTATAGTTTACATATTCTTGTCCTTTGTGATCATTGATTCCATTGTTGAATTTTGAAAATATTTTAGGGTTACTGATGAAGCCCAATTGGCCAAAACTAGCTAGTGTGACCCAGAAAACATGTGCACTCCATATTTTCCAGTGCTGTTGTGTATTCCTTGCTTCCAAAGGATAACCCTTTCTGCAACTTATTGTATGCACTCTAAGGCCAAGGTCTCCCGAAACCTGTTCTTTTAGGGCCAATAATGGCTTATCTGTAACCTATATCATTTAAGAATTTATGAATGTTGGTCAAAATCGGTACAATATTTAATTGCAGTATACCAAATTTGTCTGGTGATCTGAGCTTTTTAATGACTGTTTTTTTTTAAGGTCACAGGCTCCCACATAAACTGTCAGCTTTTGACCAAAAATGGTTGGTTTGCAGCTTAAATTTTGTTCACGTTAATCTAGTTATTAAAGTCAAATGGGTGTTTAAGATACATTTATGGTGAGGGGACATTGATTTCCTCTGAAAACATTTTTATTTATACCAGCATTCAGGGTACGTCTGCAGAAAATATGATTTGTTACATACTCTGTAAACAATATAAGACATAAACTGTTAATGGAAGGTAAACATGAATGTATGTCATACAAGTAACATGCACAGCATGTGACAGCAGTAACAATATAGTCCTTTAATTCATCAATAAAAGCATTCCCGTTTGCCCAGCAAGGAATGATGGTCGTGCTCATACAGATGGCCAGCTGCTGTCCTTCGGTATATGTAGACTATATTGACTTTTTCATGTGCGAGTATGCACAGTACTTTGATTACATTGATTTTCTCACCTTATTTTATCGATAAAAGTTTATTTTTCAACATCCTCCACATCGTTAACCGCCAAAACATCAGCATTTTTGAAAGCATTATTGTTTCTGAAATAAAGTGGTGTGTAGTTTTCTCCGGTTAACAATGTGGACGACCATACAATTTTCCTTCGAACACCACAGGAGTCTTCACTTTTTCCATAGGCGCAATGTTACAAATGACCAGTAGTGCATGTATTCAACTGGAACTTTTGTTACGAAAACGCATGCGGATGAAAAAGTAAATATTTGTCCAACAAACCAGAGATATTTGGTCACCTTGTGAGTGTATTTTGATCAGTTTTTGTTGACTTCAAGAATTAGCTCTTTCAGTAGGCACTTTGCAATAGATAACTGTAACTCGTCCTTTGAAGGTTTTTCTAATTTTAGCTCTGGTGTCCATTTTGTCTAACAGAGCGGAACAATTTAGGCAATTTGAAAGAGGGTCACTCAAGCAACATTCCTGGGAAATTATTTTCAAATCGGGCCATTTGCCTAGGAGGAAATGTCATTTAAAGGTTTATCTATTTTTAGCTCTGGTGGCCATTTTATTTAACGGAGCGTAACGATTTAGGCAATTTTGAAAGAGGGTCACTCAAGGAACATTCCTGTGAAATTATTTTCAAATTGGGCCATTTGCCTAGGAGGAGGTGTCATTGAAAGGTTTTTCTATTTTTAGCTCTGGCAGCCATTTTGTTTAACGGAGCAGAACGATTTAGGCAATTTTGAAAGAGGGTCACTCAAGGAACATTCCTGTGAAATTATTTTCAAATCAGGCCATTTGCCTAGATGTCATTTAAAGGTTTTTCTATTTTTAGCTCTGGTGGCCATTTTGTTTAATGGAACTGAACTATTTAGGCAATTTTGAAAGAGGGTCACTCAAGGATCATTCCTGTGATATTATTTTTAAATCGGGCCATTCCCCTAGGAGGAGATGTCATTTAAAGTTTTTTTTTTCTATTTTTAGCTCTGGTGGCCATTTTATTTAACGGAGCAGAACGATTTAAACAGTTTTGAAAGAGGGTCACTCAAGGACAGTCCTGGGAAATTATTTTCAAATAGGGCAATTTGCCTAGGAGGAGATGTCATTTAAAGGTTTTTCTATTTTTAGCTCTGGTGGCCATTTTATTTAATGGAGCTGAACAATTTAGGCAATTTTGAAAGAGGGTCACTCAAGGAACCTTCCTGTGAAATTATTTTCAAATCGGGATATTTGCCTAGGAGGAGATGTCATTGAAAGGTTTTTTCTATTTTCCGCTCTGGCGGCTATATTGTTTAACGGAGCAGAACGATTTAGGCAATTTTGAAAGAGGGCCACTCAAGGAACATTCCTGTGAAATTATTTTCAAATTGGGCCATTTGCCTAGGAGGAAATGTCATTTAAAGGTTTTTCTATTTTTAGCTCTGGTGGCCATTTTGTTTAACGGAGCAGAACGATTTAGGCAATTTTGAAAGAGGGTCACTCTTGGAACATTCCTGCAAAATTCTTTTCAAATCGGGCCATTTGCCTAGGAGAGGTCATTTAAAGGTTTTTATATTTTTAGCTCTGGTGGCTTTTTTGTTTAACGGAGCAGAATGATTTAGGCAATTTTGAAAGAGGGTCATCCAAGGAACATTCCCGTGAAAATATATCAAAAGCCATTCACTAGTTTAGGAGGAGATGTAGTTTGAAGAAAAAGTTTCAAAAGCAGGGACGGACGCACGCACGCACGACGGACAAAAAGTGATCCCAAAAGCTCACCTCGTCACTACGTGACAGGTGAGCTAAAAAAGGCCCCTTTTTTTACCTTTGACCTCTATGTATGACCTTGACCTTTGAGGTATCAACCTGGGTCATGCACGCAACATATTGTCTCATGGTGGTTAACTATCTGCCAAGTAATTTCAAAATCCATCTAAAAATAAGAAAGTAATTGACCAAACATGAAAAAAGTCCCCTTTTTTAACGTTTGACCTCTAAATATGACTGTGACTTTTGAGGTACAGTCCTGCGTCATGCGCGCCGAGTAATTTCAAAATCCATCTGAAAATAGGAAAGTTATTGACCAGACACGATTTGCCCATACATATATACATACCGACAAACTTCCAAAGGAAATAACTAAAAAAGTATAAATGCGAAAGTTATAGTTCTTGCAGTCTGCACTTCATCTAATATTGATTAATATTTATATGAAGTTTCGTGAAGATAGCTTGAACTGTTTTCAAGTTATAGAGTGGACACGAATCTGTGACAGACAGCAGACAGACGGAGAGACAGACGCCCGGGGAAAAAACAATATGTCTCTCAGAAAAAAAAAATTCCGGGAAAGACATAACTACATGTCAATTGCCTGCCACTCTACATCAAGATGATAACAAGAGCACCGCATGCGGGTGCCAATGCTCGGCTACAGTTTCTTTTAGAAAAAGGGGCATAACTGTGCCAAAATATTTTGAGGGTTACCTCACCTATTGGTATGAGTTCCCCTTTTCATAATGAACAAATAGTCCGAGTTTCAAGTAAATATATTGTTCAGTAATGACAGAGATATTACAAAATGTCCAAGTTTTTGCACGACGCCGGAGTTATGACAATACCTCGTCGATTTCTGTCCTTGGGCAAGACACGTAATGACACTGCTCCACTCCACCCAGGTGTAAATGGGTAGCAGTGTGTAAAAGCAACTGCCTCTCTCTTGCGCACGTGTGAAAACACCCGGAATGAGTGTTTGAGAGAGATTCAATAAGCTTGAAGCTTTCATCGCAATCAAACTAAAATAAATTAGTATATAATAAAAATCTGTCTTGACATTTCATTTGAATTGTCTACTTGGCAGACTCATATGGAATGTCAAGTCTGATTTTCTATGCAGATAAATGACATGAAATGTCAAGCCTAACTTGAATTCAAGATCACGGGCAGTTTGGTGGTAGCAGTGAGTAATGTCTTGGACATGACAAAAATTAAATAATCTTGTTCAACCTTTCATGTCCATCTTAAGAGTGTGGAAAATGTCAGATGCTAAAAACATAAAGGCTAAACTTGTGAAATTTGCTGGCATGGAAGCGGCTGTGCTGTGATGGGTAAAACAATAGCTCTTCCCATACTTTTGAACAGGTCAGCTGCAAAAAACTTGTTCCCACAACAAATATTTGTGTATAATTTCATGATACAAGTAATTTATTAAGGATGCTCACTCATACAACAAAAATATATATAGATACAACTACTTTTATTTATCTCCTTTTTCACGTAGTTAATAAAACATTATTTCAATAAAAATGTGTTTTGTTGTCTGACTTTTCAGTCTCTTTAATATCTGGCAGTATGTGGACACCGAGTAGATTCAGGTCAAAGGGGGGACGCAGTGACAGAATATAACCTTGCTCGCACGAAAACGGGCACCAAATTATTAATTTGTTTGCACTCAAAATATTGTGCAGTCCAATTTTGAATTTTGAGTATTCCAAAATATGCGCACACTCCAATTTATGTGTGCTCCAAGATTTTGTAACATTCCAAAAATTGAGCACTTCCTATAGTACGCTCCAAATTTTGTAACAGAGTATTATTCCAAATATTGCGTACATCCTGTTTGTACGCTCCACAATTTTTTAACATTCCAAATATTGCGCACATCCTGTTTGTACGCTCCAAATTTTGTAACAATCCAAATATTGCGCACATCCTATTTGTACGCTCCAAGTATTCCAAATATTGCATACATCTTGTTTGTACGCTTTACAATTTTTTAGCATTCTAAATATTGCGCACATCCTGACTGTACGCTCCAAATTATGTAACAATCCAGATATTGCGCACATCCTATTTGTACACTCCACTCTATCCCAACTATTATGCACAAACTATTGTGCACTCCAAATTATGCACTCCAACTAATCTTGACATTGACCACTCCGTAATGTGCACTCCAAAATGCATTCCATGACACGCATTCCATACCATCTTCTGCATTATGCAATGCATACCATGTAATCCATCCCATATTATATATATTCAAATAGCCCCGGCTGCACGTGCGAACCTTACTTATGACTTGAAATTTAGAAATTTTTGAGTATGACCCTGGGGGGAACATATCCTCAGGTTATGGCGAACCATTTCCATGAAGGAGATGCCATCCAGTTCAAGAAGTTCTGAAAGAAACAAACTTCAGCTTTGCTCCCAGCAACCAGTACCCGGAATCTAGGCTCAAGAACAAATCCTCAGGTTATGGCGAACCACTTCCATGAAGGAGATGCCACCCAGTCCAAGTAGAAGTCCTGAAAGAAACAAACTTCAGCTTTGCTCCCAGCAACCAGTATTTGGAATCTAGGCTCAAGGCGTAGTTTCATTACAACCAAACAGCTGTCTAAGCAAAGCGTCCCCCCTATCAAATGCTGAATTCCGCATTCCACCTCGAAGCTCAGCTGCTCAAAAGCCAGTAGAATCACTCAGTGAAGAAATTAGGTGGTCATGAACAACAGATGCGGAGTCTTGAGTCCTCCATTTGAATTAGGACATACCAGCCACAGCACCAGGAGGCACCAAACAAGCCTGAAATCAAAAGAACTTAAGACAGTATCAGGTATTAAACTTCCTGGACTGGCAATAAGATCACAACGACAGCGGCGGGTGGGTGGGTTTTAGATTCATCTTAAAAAATACAACTTTCTTTTGCTGGATTTGAAAACGGAAAAGGAAGGTTTCCCTGAGCATGCGCAAGACGCCAAACCATAGTTTGGCCCTAAAGACGCTTGACTGCTGAATAACAAACACGGTGCAAGCGTCCAGTAACCTGGACCAACTGGCATGGTAAATGACGAGATCGAAATTGCGATCAGACATTGTTTAAACCTAAATAATGAGAGGTCAAGCCACCCTGAAGCTGCAATCATGACACATTCATGACAGTCCATTCAATTTGTTCGCACCAAATAAATGGGATTATCATTTAGTTGATAATCCCTATTATTAAGGATGCTCACTCATACAACAAAAATATATATAGATACAACTACTTTTATTTATCTCCTTTTTCACGTAGTTAATAAAACATTATTACAATAAAAATGTGTTTTGTTGTCTGACTTTTCAGTCTCTTTAATATCTGGCAGTATGTGAACACCGAGTAGATTCAGGTCAAAGTGGGGACGCAGTGACAGCATATAACCTTGCTCGCACGAAAACGGGCACCAAATTATTAATTTGTTTGCACTCAAAATATTGTGCAGTCCAATTTTGAATTTTGAGTATTCCAAAATATGCGCACACTCCAAATGTGTGCTCCAAGATTTTGTAACATTCCAAAAGTTGCACACTTCCTATAGTACGCTCCAAATTTTGTAACAGAGTATTATTCCAAATATTGCGTACATCCTGTTTGTATGCTCCACAATTTTTTAACATTCCAAATATTGCGCACATCCTGTTTGTACGCTCCAAATTTTGTAACAATCCAAATATTGCGCACATCCTATTTGTAAGCTCCAAGTATTCCAAATATTGCATACATCTTGTTTGTACGCTTTACAATTTTTTAGCATTCTAAATATTGTGCACATCCTGACTGTATGCTCCAAATTATGTAACAATCCAGATATTGCGCACATCCTATTTGTACGCTCCACTCTATCCCAACTATTATGCACAAACTATTGTGCACTCCAAATTATGCACTCCAACTAATCTTGACATTGAGCACTCCGTAATGTGCACTCCAAAATGCATTCCATGACATGCATTCCATACCATCTTCTGCATTATGCAATGCATACCATGTAATCCATCCCATATGATATATATTCAAATAGCCCCGGCTGCACGTGCGAACCTTACTTATGACTTGAAATTTAGAAATTTTTGAGTATGACCCTGGGGGGAACATATCCTCAGGTTATGGCGGACCATTTCCATGAAGGAGATGCCATCCAGTTCAAGAAGTTCTGAAAGAAACAAACTTCAGCTTTGCTCCCAGCAACCAGTACCCGGAATCTAGGCTCTAGAACAAATCCTCAGGTTATGGCGAACCACTTCCATGAAGGAGATGCCACCCAGTCCAAGTAGAAGTCCTGGAAGAAACAAACTTCAGCTTTGCTCCCAGCAACCAGTATTTGGAATCTAGGCTCAAGGCGTAAAGTTTCATTACAACCAAACAGCTGTCTAAGCAAAGCGTCCCCACCATCAAATGCTGAATTCCGCCACAGCAAATTTATGATGCCCCACATAAATTTGTCCCCCAATTCAGCAAGTCAACATTTATATGAATATAGCCTTTTTATCCTTGTCCTGTTATTCTAACTACATATTAGGATTTTTGATTTGGGAAGAAGGGTCTGTAACAAATTGATTGACTACTTCCTCAAATGTATTCAAAAATATGATATTGCCCACAGCAGTGAGATTAAGCCTATCCGTCTTAAATAGCCCTGTTTTATTGTAATCGAGCACATGCTTGATTGTTCGGCTTCCTACATTAAAAGCAGGCTGTCTACCCGACTGGTTTATACACCTCCTTTGATCCAGCTTTTCATGAGTGTTGTCCGCCCCCAGCCACGACTGACAATTAGGATGTCTGATCATACCGTTTAGGCTTCGGGATAGACAGAAGCCATGTATGCAAATTAGCTTTTAAAAGTCTTTAAGAAGTTTGCTTTGGGACCACTCAACAAGGTTGTTGCCCCCGAGGTGAATAATTAACATCACTAGGGTTGAATGAAACTGCAGCAACCATTGGAACTCGGTGTCGTAGTGATCCCAGTGCACCCCCCTTTACCCTGATAAAACTTTAGCTAACAATCACTGCATTAGCTGGAGGTCTGAGACCTGATACACTGTCAGCAAGGTGTGAAACCAGGGAATCACCGATAAGCCATATATCTGTAACACACAATTTAAAGACGTATGTACCATGTTACCGCCCCAGTTTTCCATCAACCAAGTTCTTTTATGGCTATACTAGAATACCCTTAGCTGCCAAATTAATAGCCCTGCCAATTCTAAAGGAATGTGCAGCATAAAGATGCTTTGGAAGTCCTAGTTTATTTTCTACAGCTTTCACAAGAATGCCACTGAGCTGACAGTGCTTTAATGAATGGCCATTCCGGAGGCAAAAGAAGTCTAGACTACCATCAGGCTTCCACCTCATATATTGTTTGACAACCAAGGCAACATATAGATGCATTGATTGCAAGTGGGATGCATGATATTGTTGGAGGGCAGTTATGTCTCAACTAATTCTAAAGATGAAGTATTCATTTATCTAGTTTATTTATCTGATTGGAACTATCTCATCCAACATTACCCTGCATGAGTGGGTATGTGTGATTAGAATGTGGTGTACTTCAAGGTGCAGTGCCCAGTACTCTACATTTTAATAAATGCATAAAATAAAATAAATAAATAAATACATAAATGGAAATATCTCATTAAACATTACCCTCCGTGAGTGGTAAGCTTGATCCGTAGATTTGAAAAGAATGTTGTGTACTGCAAGGTTCAGTGCTCGACACTCTACATTTTAATATGTCATGGAAATATCTCATTTAACATTGCCCTCCGTGACTTGGTAAGGTTGGTCTGTAATTTTGAATAGAATGTGGTGTACTGCAGGGTGCAGTTCCCAGTAAACTACTGTTTTTTTTTTTGTTTTTTTTTTTTAATAAATAAAAAATAAAAAACAGAAGATGCTCCAAAGATGGAAAAGTTATCCACTGGACCACTGGTCTTATCTCATTACCTACAAAGTAGGCACCAAAACCGAGTTCAAACCCCTTGCACTAATGGTGCAGTGCTGTAAGTCCTCATTTGACATCCAGAACCGGTCATGAAAAACGGAAATACCATTATTTTTTTTTTTTTTTTTTTTTAATTGTACCCAAAGTTCAAATTCCTTCATATCTGCTGTGATGCGAAGGTGACAGTGTATCTTTGACAAACCACATGTAGCATTTATAAATTGCCCACAAAATGGACTCCCTAGTACCAACACGCTATGTGCAAAATTAAGGGAACCAATCAATGACTGGAAGTGTTTCAGCTTGCATATTTGACGTGGCAAAATCTCCTCAATCTCTGAAATGATCACAGGAATTTGGGTCACCGGAATCCAAAAGACCATTCCTTCAGTATCAGTCTTGAGGCCAAAAAAAAAAAATCTTAGTTTTAGGGCCTTCTGTATTCTCAGCAGCTATTGGCACTCCCAACAGTCATCTTATCTTTAAACCAGACATGATATATGAACAATTAGTTCCCTTTCTTTCGCCAAACAAGAAACTGTCAAGATAACATATCAGTCGTCCCTCAGAAGCATGTCTAGCTACCCAGAATTCCAAAAAGGTAGCGACAGTCTCGAAAGACTGGCATGCTATGCTGCAACCAAATGGCATTGCTTAAACAAAATAAAACTTCCAGTCAAGCTTGAATCTGAGCTGATCAGAGTCTAAAGGAGAGACGGGTAATAGCCCAAATGTTCCTTTTATATCGGAATTTTCCAAAAGGCAACCACAGCCTAAAGCTTGTACCATCTGCACAATATAATATACTGCACAGAGCACAGCTTCGGATCTATAAAGTCATTAACAGAGTGTCCGCTTGGGTATAACAGGTGATGCATAAGGGAAAACTGACAAGTGTCATGTTTCGATACAAGACCTAATGGTGATATGCGCAAAGTTTATAGCGGACAAGAGTCAAAAGGTCCAGCCACTCTGTCTGCTTTAACTTTTTTTTTTTTTTTTTTTACAATGTCAGGCTTGATATTGGCAGACTTCATCTCGAATCAGATGAGGTTTGATGCTTCAAATATGTTTTGAAAGTCAATAAAATTACCTTTAGAAAATATATTGTTTGTGGTCATTGAATTCCCAATATATGTTTAATTGACAGGTTACTATCTATAATACCGGTATATCACACCTGTGATTCAAGCGGCTATGTTCGGCTCAAAAGTAGGTCGGGTGTTCGTAAATAAACTAACATTCGACAAACACATGGTCATTTGCATATTTAAAAATAACATAGGTGGTCAGCTGAGATGTCAAGCTATCCCGCAATGCTTGCGCTGTTTAATTCTGACAACCCAAACTGACGCTATTATAACCGAAAGTCGAGGCATAATCCCTTCAAAAATATAAAGAAAATTCTAAAAGCGCATTTAAATTCCTTTTCTAAACACTCTGTTCTTTAATTTGATGTAAAAAATATGGTATTTTAAGTTAATTTAGCGTTACACAATGAGTGCCAAAGGTCATGACCCTTGTCGAAATTCCCCTGTCAGTTTGTAAATATCGGCCACCATCTTGTCTACAATATATCTACAGATAAATTCCCAAGATTTGCACTCAGAATAAACAGATATCGGGCGTCCCTTTGTTACAAAATATATAAGGACGATCGGCGTGACGTCACTTCCGCTGAGGTCCGCCATTTTCGGAGGTGTAAACAAAGGTATTCTGCTATATGACCTTACCAAATGTACACAAGAAATATTTTCAATCAGTCCCACACCTCTGACAAAGACTTACTATAAAAAAAAAAAAAATCTAGACACATTTTGCTTTTAAAACTGTTCAAAAATGATGATCAAATTTTAGCAATAAAAACCGAAGCTTTCACCTCCACCAAATGAGAAACTGGCGGGAAAGATATCCGTTCTTTGTTTCTTTTTACTGCAGAGTTCCCTGCCGACTGTCCTTATATCAGAAATCATATTTAGCCCTTTAATTTCTTCGCTGCATACTATTTATCTTCCATAATAACATTTTTCTTTTTCCCCAAGCTTTATAAGGTACCAAAAACTCGCAGGGCCATCATTGTCACCCATGTATAGTTTGCAATTAAAATGGCAATTTTTATGCCGCCGTAGTGTCACTTTTCATAATATTTTCGTAACGGTGAACTGTCTTAGTTGTCCCTTTTTCCCTATTTAGTTGTACCTCGTCACTAACGCATTTTATCATTTCCGGTTGACAAACGAAAGTACCGATAATATTATTGTTGTTCAAGGTCAACCAATGGAAATTCTTATATAATAGCTAAAGGACACCCTTTTCTTCTTTTATTATGAAATATATCTCAACTGAGTCCCGACAACTTTCTCTTGCTGGATTTTTAGTTTTAGATTCGTCTTAAAAAATACAACTTTCTTTTGCTGGATTTGAAAACGGAAAAGGAAGGTTTCCCTGAGCATGCGCAAGACGCCAAACCATAGTTTGGCCCTAAAGACGCTTGACTGCTGAATAACAAACACGGTGCAAGCGTCCAGTAACCTGGACCAACTGTCATGGTGGATGACGAGATCGAAATTGCGATCAGACATTGTTTAAACCTAAATAATGAGAGGTCAAGCCACCCTGAAGCTGCAATCATGACACATTCATGACAGTCCATTCAATTTGTTCACACCAAATAAATGGGATTATCATTTAGTTGATAATCCCTATTATTTTATTTCTCCATAAAACATATCGTGATGATTCTAACAAGTACCCACAACATACGATTCAAACACAAAATACCATAGTGATCCTAAGTATTGGGACAGACAGGCCTGAGGAAACAGACCAGACCCAGATCAGACTGCTCCTGAAGGATCTTCACTGTTTGTCATTCCGTCTGCACTTCTTCGACTCCTTGCTGGATCAGGAAACAAATTTTAGGAGAATTACAGCAAGTTCTCAAGGTGCCCGAATTTTTAGGATTTTTACGGTATGGAAAAGAATCCTATTATTATTATCATTATGCCTCCTTACCTGGAGCAATGCTAGGTCTGCAGCAAGTTTCCTGTGGATCTTACAGAGACTGCAGTTTTGCAACCTTGGCATCCATGCACATGTATCTAATAGCACACCAAATACAGACTAGGGAGCTGGTGAGGGGAAGGGTAGTGCAATAGCTCTTCCTGCACTATTGTACAGGTCAGCTACAAAAACTTTGTTTCCATGCTGAATACAGTAAACTCTCATTATCTCATACTGAAAGGGACTGGAAATTTTAGTTCAAGATAACGGTTGTTTGACATAAAAGGAGTTAAAATCAAATGAACATATAGCAAAACTAACACCACAATGGCCAAAATTCAGTCTGACTTTAGCAGGAGTTTGAGATACATGTATCAGTGTTTGATATAACTAGAGTCAACTGTACTTGCCTTTTTACTGCGTAGCCGTTATGGTTTTGCTTTTGCCCTACATTTTTCGTTACTCCATTGGTCAATAAAACCACGTGTCCAAGGAGATGACCATTTCATTGGTCAATGATTTGCATAAATAAATCTACTCAAAAAATACGACAGTTTACCGATGTTTTAACCTAGGAGATGTTTCATTTTTTATGTGAGACATGAATAAAAAAATAAAAAACAGTTTCGGCTTGCTCACCGTCTTTGTTGTATATTTGGTAAGCTAAGAAACATGATACGCATTTGATTATACTCGTAAGCTGCAGTATAAAAATACCTTGAAAACATTGCAGGGCGCTTTCTCTCTTTAACGTTCTCTCTGATAGCACATAATCGTATTACCATAGTATATAGAAATAAATAGTACTAGTAAAAATATATTGACTTCTCGATATATCCTGATAAAACATGGTGTCAGAAGTGGTTCCCAGGATTTAAATTTCAATTTTGAACATTCATAAAACGGAAATTTTGTGCAGTGAAAAAAATAAATCTAAAATTAAACAGACTAACGACTTACACTAAATTACACTAAAATGGCTTGTTTTCAAGTGACCCCTCCAGAACAATTTGATTTCAAGAGACCTTCAGAGTATGAAAAGTGGTTTACTAGGTTTGAACGATTTAAGACTGCAAGTGGGTTGTCAGAAAAACCGGAGGAACAGCAAGTGAATGCTCTAGTATACTGTATGGGAAAAGAAGCGGATGATATTTTAAGATCGTTCGGACTCACGGAAGAACAATTAGCAGTGTATGGTACTGTTACGGAGCGATTCAAAAATTAATTTGTTATTCGAAGAAACACCATATTCGAACGTGCACGATTTAATATGCGACGACAGGAGGAGGGGGAGTCAGTGGATAAATTTATTACATCACTGTACACACTTGCAGAGCATTGCAACTATGGAAATTTAAAGAATGAGTTAATCCGGGACAGAATCGTTGTTGGACTGAGGGACGCTAAAAATTCTGAGAAATTGCAGCTAGATGCAGATTTAACGCTTGAAACAGCTGTCAATCAGGCCAGACAAAAAGAGGCAGTCCACCAGCAACAATCCATTGTCAGAAGTCAAATATCAGATAACAAACTTGACTCAGTGAAATACAAACAGAGACGAGGTCAAAATTAACGACAGAGGATCCTGATCAGAGACAATTTAAAACAACAAAATAGGGAAAAGCCAAAGTGTACTCGGTGCGGAGCTGTGCCGACACACGGTCGGAATAATTGCCCAGCGAGAGACTCAAAATGCCGGGGTTGCGGCATAAAAGGACACTGGGTTCGTTTTTGCCTATCCAAGAAAGTTCACGAGGTTGACGATCGAGACGAGGAATCCGATGTGTACCTTGGGACAGACGAATCTGGAGTGTACCTTGGGACTATCGAATCACGTGACAGTAGTGACGATAGTGCTTCACTGGAGTCAGTGAATTCAGGAAGTGAACCATGGACTATCGACCTTAAGGTAGGATCAGTTTGTATCAGATTCAAAATCGATACGGGTGCCGATTGTACTGTCATTTCAGACAAGACATATTTAAACTTAGGCAAATTACCTTTAGATAGATGTTCTAAAAGATTGTATGGTCCGGGTAATGTACCGTTGGAAGTCATGGGTTCATTTTCCGCTAAACTTGAGAGCAATACGAGCTCAGCGGTCGAGCGTATCTATGTTGTTAAGGGTCTCGACAGATGCCTATTAGGCCGACCAGCTATATCCAAGCTGAATTTGCTTGAGATAAAATGTCAGAACGCCAGTGTAAACGAGGTTATTTCAATAGAAACGGTTAAAGAACGATATCCTAACCTGTTTAAAGAGCTAGGCATGATGAGTGGTGAATATGACATCACACTCAAAGAAGGTGCAAAACCGCATGCACTTTCAGTACCACGTAGAGTTCCGATTCCTTTGCTTCCAAAAGTCCGTCAGGAACTTGATAATATGGAAAAGAACGGAGTTATTTCACGTGTAGACCAACCCTCAGACTGGTGCGCAGGCTTGGTTGTCGTACCCAAGACAGAAGCCGGAAAAATCCGTATTTGCGTTGACCTAACACATCTCAATGAAAACGTCAAACGTGAAAATTTTCTGTTACCTGCAATTGATCAAAGTTTAGGTCTTCTATCCGGTGCGAAATATTTCAGTAAAATTGATCTGAATTTTGCGTTTTGGCAGATTTTATTGTCTAGCCGCTGCAAAATGCTTACTACGTTCATAACGCCATTTGGACGTTATGTTTTTAATCGTCTTCCAATGGGGCTGAATAGCTCGAGCGAGTACCTACAGAAGCGCATGACGCAGCTTTTGGAAGGGATAGACGGCGTAATATGCCAGACAGATGACGTTCTCGTGTACGGACGCACAGAGACAGAGCATGACGAAAGGTTACATATAGTACTTTCGCGACTGCATGGCGCAAACTTGACTATTAATCCGTCAAAGTGCGAGTTTAAGAAAACTTCTATCAAGTACGTGGGGCATATCATAAGCTCTAGTGGGATTACTGCAGACCCAGAGAGGGTCAAAGGCATCACAGGTATGAACGCCCCTACTGACGTACATGGCGTTCGTAGGTTTCTTGGGATGGTTAATCAGCTGCAAAAATTTACTCCTTTGCTGGCTGAATACTCTAAACCAATCTAACAAAAATCAATTCTACTGGGGTCCAGATCAGCAGAAATCTTTTGAGTTAATTAAGCAATTACTCACAAATACACCTGTACTTGCCCTCTACGACCCAAATCGTAAAACAGTCTTGAAAACTGACGCAAGTAGCTACGGACTAGGCTGTGCGTTATTTCAAGAGCAAGAAAACTGAGATATGAAACCTGTTAGTTACGCATCTAGAGCCCTATCACCTACTTAGCAGCGCTACTCTACCATAGAAAAAGAGGCTTTAGCGATAACATTTGGTTGTGAGAAAAACAGAGATTTTTTGATCGGCAAAACGTTTCACATTGAAACTGATCATCTGCCGCTTATTTCATTGTTGGGAGGTCGTAAAGGCCTAAATGATTTACCTTTACGTATAATGAGATTCAGAATGCGGTTAATGCCCTTTTCGTATACAATTTCCCATGTAGGAGGAAAAGCCCAAATTATCTCAGACGCTTTAAGTCGTTCCCCTGTTAATCATTCATTAACAGAGGAGGAACAAAAGCATTCCGTAGATACGGAAAGCTATGTTGACATGATTATCTACCACTTGCCAGCTACGGATCTTAGGCTTCAAGAGACAATGGAAAAACAAGACAAGGATGTAATTTGTAAAACTTTATCTAATTACTGTATTAATGGATGGCCTAAGAAAAAAAACAGAATGCAACAAAGATAGGGAAAGTGTATTGGCCTTTCAGAGGGGAGATAACGATAAATAGAGGCTTGTTAATGAAGGGTGATAGAATTATAATTCCCACAGAAATGAAACAAGATATACTGTCCAAAATTCATGGAGCTCATCAAGGCATTACCAAGTGCAAAATGAGAGCAAAAGAATCCGTGTGGTGGTTAGGCATCAATGCTGATATTGAAAACCTTATTAAATCTTGTGACACATGTGCAAAGCTGCAAAATGATCACTCTGAGCCAATGATAAGCACTGAGTTCGATGACCGGCCTTGGAAACATCTAGGGTCTGACCTATTCTTTTGGAAAGGTCACACATATCTTTTAGTGGTGTGTTACTACTCGAGATTCATAGAGTTGGCAAAATTAAATTCTGCAACTTCAGAAGAAATAATCAATCATCTTAAATCTATGTTTAGTCGATTTGGTGTTTGCGACGTTTTAACCAGTGACAATGGTCCTTGTTATGCAAGCGAGTCGTTTGCGAAGTTCATGAAGGAGTACGGTATAAAACACTTGACTTCAAGTCCAAGATATCCTTTGGGTAACGCGGAAGCAGAGCGCGCTGTGCAAACATGCAAACGGTTGCTAGAAAAAGCAGACGATCCTTACATTGCACTAATGCACTATCGTGCGACACCATTGCGTAACGGCTATAGTCCGAGTCAGCTTTTATATGGCAGACAAATGAAAACTACCCTTCCGCAACATCCAGAAAAGTTAAAACCGAGACAGGTTCAACAAAAAGTTCTTTTTGATAAGGAGAGCGCGGCACATGCATACTCGAAAGCAAATTATGACAAGTCGAAACGCGCGCGAACATTGCCTACGCTTCGGGATGGCGATAGCGTTCATGTCAAAAATTTCAACGTCGACGGCAAAGTAATGAAATCGGCCGACCGTCGGCGATCGTATGTTGTCGATACACCGCGAGGTATCATTTCACGTAACAGGAGGCATTTAGTTAAGTTGAATAAACCGGTCGAATTATATGATCCAGCCGACTATCGGCCGAAGGTACATTTGCCCGCAGACCAGCCACAACGTGCAATCAAAGAAACAGAAAATGAGAAAGATTTATCACAGAAAGAATCTGATACACCCTTGTCCTACAATACTGAGCAGAGTAAAAACATTATATCTCAACAAGCTGAAGATTAAACATTACATAACTCGTTCTGGCAGAATCTCTAAACCGCCCCAGATTAGAATACTAAATAATTGGGCAACAAAACAATTAGTGTAAATTGGTTTATCAGTGAACAGACTAGGTTTTGATAAACTGAGAAATAATTCATGAACTTGGGTCAAATAAAAGAAACACTCAGTGAACTATGATTCTTATCATTAAGTGCATGTAATGTTTTCATGGATACATTGTTGAACAATTTCGGCATACCATAGACTCTCATAATATTGACTTTAAAAGGGGGGTGTTGTGTATTTGGTAAGCTAAGAAACATGATACGCATTTGATTATACTCGTAAGCTGCAGTATAAAAATACCTTGAAAACATTGCAGGGCGCTTTCTCTCTTTAACGTTCTCTCTGATAGCATATAATCGTATTACCATAGTATATAGAAATAAATAGTACTAGTAAAAATATATTGACTTCTCGATATATCCTGATAAAACAGTCTTGTCCTTTGATGACCATACGTCATATGTATAATTGGGATTCTAGTGAATTCTGTAACTGCTGCGGTGAATAGCTATTTTTACCTAATTTCACGTGGTTGGTCTATATAGCGAAAGGAACCATTTCGCGAAAGGAAGGTTCCTTTCGCGAAAGGAAGAATTTTCTGCGAAAGGAATTGTTTGTTTGATTTGAGGTATAACGTCCCCATCAACACTGTGTAGGTCATTTTGGAGACGTTGCTTCCAAGTTTGTGGGACTTTTACCCGACATTGAGATGAAAGACACCTCAAGCCCTGTTGCCCAATGAAACCAATAAAGAGATATAGCATGACAAAAACATGTAATAATCGCATTACAAATTGACAGATGTTTAATTTACAATATATGCTAAATAAAAGTTGCAGTGTATCATTTGTCTTCAACATACTTTATGTCCTCCATTTTAACACAAAATGGACATTTTCGAATACCATTAATGTTATATAAATTCTGAAAAGGAATAAGTGTAATTTGAGTTTTAGTTAGGTGCACATAAGATCAAGTTTCCGTCCGTTTGTCTGCTCGTCCGTTTGTTCGTCCGTCTATGCGTTTACGTTCACCATAGCGACAACCCTAAATGTTAACCCTAGAATTTGTGTTCAAAAACAGTGAATGATAACGTTTTCTTATTTGTTGTGCATATACTTGAGATCATATGCTCTTGAAATGAGGTCATGTTTTTAACCTTGACCTTTTACATTGACCTTAGCTCAAACAGGCGGGACACCGCCCTCTGCAAAGCTATTTTTCCTCGCGTGACATCTGAATTGTTTGAATACAGTAAACCATTTCATAGCTAGACAATTGTTGCTGTCACTATTGTAGCTCATATTGCACGACCCGCAGAAAAAGCAACCGACAGAAGTCGGTTGATTTTCTAAGAGTGCCCTAAAATCACCGTGACATTCTGTCAGTCTGTCTGTCCATCCGTAACCCGTTTGTGAAAATTGGTGATAGTGACTTAACCGCATGGAATATTTGAACAATTTTTGGCATACTGATAGATATCAATGAGATCTAACCAATGAACTTGCGAAATATTACATTCCATTTAGTATAGCCTCGCCGAGGCGAAAAATGTGAAAATTTTCGAACTGCTTCTCCTCGGAAACCGTTGGGCCAATTGAAGTCAAATTTCATATGGAGGCTCTATGGGATGGGGGAAACCAAAATTTGCTCATGGGGTCCAGGTCACATGACCAAAATGGCCACCAAGCCATATACGGTCTGTCTGTCTGTCCGTCCGTAACCCGTTTGTGAAAATTGGTGATAGTGACTTAACCGCTTGGAATATTTAAACAATTTTTGGCATACTGATAGATATCAATGAGATCTAACCAACGAACTTGCGAAATATTACATTCCATTTAGTAAAGCCTCGCCGAGGCGAAAAATGTGAAAATTCTCGAACTGCTTCTCCTCGGAAACCGTTGGGCCGATTAAGGTCAAATTTCATATGGAGCCTCTATGGGATGGGGGAAACCAAAATTTGCTCATGGGGTCCAGGTCACATGACCAAAATGGCCGCCAAGCCATATATAGTAAAAATCCTTCAAAAGTCTTCTCCAGAACCACTGGGCAGATTTCCACGAAACTTGATAAATAGCATCTGGGACGTAGGCCCATCATAAATTGCTAAAATGGTGACCCTGGGTTGACCTTGACCTTCTTTGTGCCTAGGTCAAACTTTGACACATATGCTTTTGTATTGGAAAAGTGAGAATTCATTTTATCCTGCAAACGATTCAGAAAACAGTACTAAAGTATAAGATATATTTTTGCTCCTTACGATAAGGCGCATTTATTGGGGGGAACCGTTTTAGGTCCAGGTCACATGACCAAAATGGCCACCATACCCATATATGGTAACACTCATAAAGCTAAAAGCATCCGGCGGGTCGTGCACTTCAGCTGAAGCACTGGTTTCTAAACAACCTTCCAATTAAATCTACGCCGCATATCTTTTTTAAAGATATTTCTTGTTATTCCTTTATTCAGAAGTTAAATGGGAAACTGAAAAGGCTATACAGTAAATGTCCAAAATGGTCTGATTTCTACTGAACGTAGAAACTTTTATTAGGCTACAATTATATGTAACTTAGTTGAACAGCGTTTCTAGTTTGTGGATTACAGGGCACAGTCATTTACCTCATAGAGCACTGGGGCCAGATGTTCAAACCTAACAAAGTTGTCAGCTAACATATCGTTAAAACTTTGGTAATTATATATGGCAAACATGCTAATATTTTTGTTGAAAAGAAATGTGAGCAGCTTTTGCAAATGCAAAAGCTGCTCACATTTTTCAGCAAAAATGCCAAAATTTCAGATACTGTACTTGCTAGGATAGTTTACAATATGACCACTAACGTGCTCATTAAGCTAAAGATGCTCTGAACAACTGGACCCAATTATTTACCTGATATCATGTAATGTTTCCATAACGTTTATTTCACACAGCAATTTCTTTGTCATCCAATCAATGGCTGCCACATGACCTTTAGCTCCACCCAATAACAAGAACCTTCCATTCCTTGTGTAGTTCATTCTATATGGCCCAAAGTCTGTTAGTTTCAACTCAAAGAACTGTAAACAGAAAAGAACTTGTAATGTGTGTATCAGGGCACTGACAAATATTACTGCATACAAACATGGGGTATCACTGTTCTCGAACAACTTACAATTCCAGAGGTAATATCTATCAAAACTATCCTGGAAATCAACTTAAGTTCTTAAAAGATAATCTAAATCAACATGGCAATAACTATCATCCATCCCCGATACCGAGATCAACATGGCAATAACTATCAACCACCTCCAATACCACGAGAAATAGATAATTAAAAGGTTAACAGATAAAGTTGGAATTGTGAACTAAATTGTTTCTAGTTTCCAACTTTATCAGTTGTTTGGATTTCTTAGTTTGATATAGGTATTTAATACATTTTCTTACCCACAACATTATAAATTAATATCTGGGTCCAGATGTTCAAAGCATCATTAGCTTAACGAGCTTGTTATTGGTCAAATTGCTAACTGTTCTAGTAAGTACAATAGCTAATACTCTGGTATTTTTGCTGAAAAAATGTGAGCAGCTTTTGCATCTGCAAAAGCTGCTCACATTTTTTCTGCAAAAATATTGGTATATTTGCAATATTTAATGCTGAAAGTTTTAATGATACGTTAACAAATGACATCCTTAGTTTTGAACAACTTGCCCCTGATCATTTGTTGTCCTTTTTTGTTCTCTTTGATTTTATGGTTTGTGATGGCCTTCTAATCTTATGTGTTGTTTTTGTGGTGGAACATAAGTAACGTCACCAGCAACACATCATTATTAATGTCACATCTGAGCTGTCTCATCACATGGGCAAAACACAATTTCCCTACACTGCTAAAAAACAAACAAATCCTGTTGCATGGGTAGGGATATAAAGTACCTTCTTATATAATCAATTCCAATTTTAATCGTCACACTATTATGTCTGTGTAATGAACACCCCTGTAGAAATGAATTTGAATTTTCTGCTGTTCATGAAATTATGAATGCAGTGTGTCGCGTGCAAAGTTTCATGAAAAGCAGAAAAATTAAGTTTATTTCTTATATTTCCATTCTTTGCCCCTAATTACTAGGCAAAAATTCTTACAGGGCAAACTTTAAAAGCTGAAAAACATTTATACGCTGTTTTTTTTCTAACAAGAGTGGAACAGCGTCACCATGGTTTAGACTGCTGTCACTTGACGTCACACAAAATCACATGACACAATGTATTCATGGAAGTATAAACTACAGTGTTTTCTATAGGTTAACATTACACTTTACACTGAAAATGTAAATATATAGAGAAAAACTGGGATTTAAATGGGCATCCATTATTGTTATTATTTCTGCTCCAAATCATAGATTGTGGGTACAATAGTCATTAGAACCCCCTCAGTGAGGCAGCTCTGACAAGCACCTACAATCTACATGTATGTTTGGTACAAAAAAAAAAAGAAAATTATTACAAATTTTCATAAGAAAAATGTTACTTTTGGAAATATGAAAGTATGCACTATGTCAAATGTGTGTGTTATCATGATGCAAAGAACTGACCTTCTGAGCACTTGTAATATCCACCACATCAGCTATATCATGCTGTGTTATGGAACCAGTATCTTCATTAACATCTGCTTCCAAAAATCTGTGAACATATAATGGTACAATTAGCTCCAAATAATGAGGCGCAACATGGCTTATTAAGAAATATTTTTTCATATTTCTTCATGAAAACGTATTTTGTGTGTACTTATTAGAACGTCCTCAATCATGGTACTCACCAGGTTTAACAGTAGACAAACCCCACCTCCTGTTGATAAAGGAACAAATATGTTTTTGGAATGAGCCCATCAAACTTAATTTTTAACAAGCCAAATAATCCAAGACCTGAAGTTTGCCAAAATAAATTTAGAAGCTGAACAGCAAAAAGTTCCTGGGGAGAAACAAGGAAACTAACACAAAAACTTGCTGTGTTACCACAACAATGAAAGAACAAATACATAGTAAATACATGGTAAGTGTTTTTAATAATAAAATATAATCGGTGAGGCTAAGACAATTTTATAGGGGGTGAGCTAGCTTGCTCCTATAAAATTGTCTAAGACTCACTGATTATATTTATTATTAAAGACACTAATCATGTATTAAGTTTATACTGCAATTCAAAACAATCGGGGGGGGGGGGGGGGGGGGGGGGAGGGGGGATTGCAATAATGTAGCAAATTTAAGCAAAGAAGACAGGTAGACAGAGTGTCATGTTTAACGAAATTCAGTGCCATGGCGCGCACATGTTGTATAACCTGACGTCAAACAGTGCTAAGTTTCTGACGTTACCGCACCACAGAGAGGTTGGAAACAACATGGACGCTCAATAAAAGTTTCTCAGTGCTTTACATTCTGTATGAAAATCTGCAAATAAATAGTTTATTTCAGCTTTAGAAATTATTTTCGAGGTTGAGATGCAACCGCAGCAGCAGTGTGCAATTATTCCAATGGACCACTCAAACCAGGAAAGCCCAAGAAGGCAAGAATTTAGCTTAAAATTCTGAAAATCTGATTAAATAAATATTGCAGGGATTATAACTTGTTGTTTGGTTGTTTTCCCATGTATAAAAGGTTGCATGTTATTGTTTGCATTTGCGAATTAGGGACCTGAAAAGTAGGTCCGGTCTAGTAACAGTTCCATGACTTATTATAGGTCAGTAGAAGGTATTATAGGTCACAATCGATTATAGCGTGCAGTTATTTGACCCCCTTTATTATCCCCCGCCGAAGGCGGAGGGATATAGTTTTGGCGTTGTCCGTCCGTCCTTCCGTCCGTCCGTCCGTCACACTTTTTTGTCCGGAACCGTTTCTCAGCAACTATTGCATGGAATTAAATGAAACTTGAAATAAATATGTATTATTATGCTGTGGTGATGCACGCGCAATTTTTTTTCGGATTGACTTTTTACATCCAGAGTTATGGCCCCTTGAATGATTGAAATTCTGGATTTTTCTTCTTCTCACTTTGTCCGGAACCGTTTCTCAGCAACTATTGCATGGAATTAAATGAAAATTGAAATAAATATGTGTTATTATGCTGCAGTGATGCACGCGCAATTTTTTTTCGGATTGACTTTTTACATCCAGAGTTATGGCCCCTTAAATGATTGAAATTCTGGATTTTTTCGTCATCTCACTTTGTCCGGAACTGTTTCTCAGCAACTATTGCATGGAATTAAATGAAACGTGAAATAAATATGTATTATTATGCTGCGGTGATGCACGCGCAATTTTTTTCTGGATTGACTTTTTACATCCAGAGTTATGGCCCCTTAAATGATTGAAATTCTGGATTTTTCGTCGTCTCACTTTGTCCGGAACCGTTTCTCAGCAACTATTGCATGGAATTAAATGAAACTTGAAATAAATATGTATTATTATGCTGTGGTGATGCACGCGCATTTTTTTTCCGGATTTACTTTTTACATCCAGAGTTATGGCCCCTTAAATGATTGTAATCCTGGATTTTTCGTCGTCTCACTTTTTTGTCGGGAACTGTTTCTCAGCAACTATTGCATGGAATTATATGAAACTTGAAATAAATATGTATTATTATGCTGTGGTGATGCACGCTAAAATTTTTTTCGGATTGACTTTTTACACCCAGAGTTATGGCCCCTTAAATGATTAAAATTCTGGATTTTTCGTCGTCTCACTTTGTCTGGAACCGCTTCTCAGCAACTATTGCATGGAATAAAATGAAACTTGAAATAAATATGTATTATTATGCTGCCGTGATGCATGCGCAATTTTTTTTTTGGATTTACCTGGATTGACTTTTTTATCCAGAGTTATTTCCCCTTAAATGATTGAAATTGAGGAATTTTGTCTATTCGGTGATTATATCGGGTTTTTTTAATATTCTCGAATTTTATTTTGGTATCCTTGAAACCACATAACAGGTAAATAAACCTCAACTTTGACAGACAAGTTAATCTCTACTGATAATTAGGTCAGTAGGTCAGGGTACAGCCTCTCATCCAGGGAGTAAATGTTCAGCGGGGCCCTTCCTCATTGTCTCTAGTTTGCTTCTTAGAACCATCCTCAATTTTGGCCAGATATATTTTCTTGCCATTCTACACGAAAAACCCATTCGGCGGGGGATATCAATTCAACGAATTTGCTTGTTAAGTTACTAGAATGCCTGGTTGTGGTATAAAACAAAATACATACCCAGCTTCTTCCTGCATAATCAGTTCAGCTCTTGCTGCTTGTTTGGCTACAAACTTTAACTTCTCCTCTTTCTTTTTCAACAGTTTGGAACCAAACTCTGACCTTGTCTGGGGCTGTAAAAATAGTAACCCCTGACCTGCTAAATATTTTAATATGCCACACCCACTACGGATTATCAACCAATTAGATTATCACCAATCAGATTACTTGATGCAAATTATTGTGACAAATTCATAAACTGAATGACAAACAATGAAGATCCTGATCAGATGGCTTCTCTAAAAGCCATCTGATCTGGATCTTCATTAGTTGAAATATTCCGGTTCAGCAGGACAAGGGTTAACATCTCATACTCAGGATGAAAAGTATCAACATAAACTATTTACAGTAAACGGGTAACAGGTAACATCTAATCTATTTTCCACCATTTTTAGAAAAGATGAAGTATTTGTAACTGCCTGTCTGTTGTCCTTATAACTCAATCCCTCCAAAATGGGGTATTTGTAACTGCCTGTCTGTTGTCCTTATAACTCAATCCCTCCAAAATGGGCGTCATCTTTTAGATGACAGCATGCTCTTGAGGGGCGAATTCTTTCCTCTAAGAGTGGACACGTGCTGATTTGGAGCAAATTCCTTCCTATAGGAGTGGACCACTAGATTAAGAGCACTATTTCCTCTAAGAGTGGACCATTATTATAGATTAAGAGCAGTCTTTCCTCTAAGAGTGAACTACTGATTAGGAGCAAATTCTTTCCTCTAAGAGTGGACCACTAGATTAAGAGCAGTCTTTCCTCTAAAAGTGGACCACTATAGATTAAATGCAGTCATTCCTGTAAGAGTGGACCACTGATTAGGAGCAAAGTCTTTCCTCTAAAAGTGGACCACTGATAAGGAGCAGTATTTCCTCTAAGAGTGGACCACTGATTAAAAGCAAAGTCTTTCCTCTAAAATTGGACCACTATAGATTAAGAGCAGTCTTTCCGTTAAGAGTGGAGCAATTATTAGGAGCAAAGTGTTTCCTCTAAGAGTGGACCACTTTAGATTAAGAGCAGTCTTACCTGTAAGAGTGACGGCCCCCACCCGTTGGGAGTTTGAAGAAATAAATAGGCCGCATGATGCTTCCACTCAGAGCTGAAACCGACCGCATGCGAGTACTGGTGCACCACTTAGAGAATCTAAGTCTGCCCAGGTAAAGCGGTGCGAGTCAGCCCGTCCATGCTTATAAACTCTATTGGTTTCATCTCAATGTCAGGTAAAAGTCCCCCAAAATTGGAAGCAACTTCTTCAAAATGACCTATACAGTGTTGACAGGGACATTGAACCTCAATTAAAAAAAACTGTAAGAGTGAACCACTGATTAGGAGCAGTATTTCCTGTAAGAGTGGACCACTGATTAGGAGCAAAGTCTTTCCTCTAACAATGGACCACTAGATTAAGAGCAGTCTTTCCTGTAAGAGTGGACCATTGATTAGGATTAAAGCCTTTCTTCTAAGAGTGGACCACTAGATTAAGAGCAGTCTTTCCTGTAAGGGTGGACCACTGACTACAAGGAAAGTCTTTCCTCTAAGAGTGGACCACTTTAGATTAAGAACAGTCTTTCCTGTAAGAGTGGACCACTGATTAGGAGAAAAGTCTTTCTTCTAAGAGAGGACCACTAGATTAAATACAATATTTCCTCTAAGAGTGGACCACTATAGATTAAAAGCAGTCTTTCCTGAAAGAGTTGACCACTTTTAGGGAGCAAAGTCTTTCCTCTAAGAGTGGACCAATGATTAAGAGCAAAGTCTTTCCTCTAAAAGGGAACCACTATAGATTAAGAGCAGTCTTTCCTCTAAGAGTGGACCACTATATATAAGAGCAGTCTTTCCTGTAAGAGTGGACCACTTATAAGGAGCAAAGTCTTCCCTCTAAGAGTGGACCACTTTAGATTAAGAGCAGTCTTTCTGGTAAGAGTGGATCACTGATTAGGAGCAAAGTCTTTCCTCTAAGAGTAGTCTACTGATTAGGAGCAGTCTTTCCTCTAAGAGCGGACCACCAAGTTAAAGAGCAGTCTTTCCTCTAAGAGTGGACCACTATAGGTAAAGGGCAGTATTTCCTGTAAGAGTGGAGCACTAATTAGGAGCGAAGTCTTTCCTCTAAGAGTAGACTACTAGATTAAGAGCAGTCTTTCTTCTAAGAGTGGACCACTGTAGATAAAGAGCAGTCTTTCCTGTAAGAGTGGACCACTGAGTGGGCCAATGATTAGGAGCAAAGTCTTTCCTCTAAGAATGGACCACTTTAAATTACGAGCAGTCTTTCCAGTCAGAGTGGACTACTGTTTAGGAGCAAAGTCTTTCCTCTAAGAGTGAACCACTTTAGATTAAGTGTGGTCTTTCCTGTAAGAGAGGACCACTGATTTGTAGCAAAATCTTTCTTCTACGAGAAGACCACTGATTAGGAGCAAAGCCTTTCCTCTAAAAGTGGACCACTATTGATTTGAAGAAAACTCTTTCCTCTACATATGGGCCACTATTGATTAAGAGCAGTCTTTCCTCTAAGAAAGAGACCATTATTGATTAGAAGCAAAAACACTTTCCTATTAGAGTGGACTACTATTGATTTGGAGCAAAGTCTTTCCACTGACAGTGGACCACTATTGATTAAAGACAGGACTGGACTATTTAAGGGAGCACAGGAAAACCTGAGTCATTCTTTGTCTGACCTCTGAAGGGTTAACATCAAATTCTATTTATCTGATTGGCTGTAAATGGAGACCTACTGTGACATCACAATGATTGACATTTTAACAATAAGTGATTGACAGCTCTGCTCTGTTTGAAGCTAACCTTGTTATCTCAATTATGTAACAGCAGGCACACTCCATAATTGGTTTCAATAGACAAAGTCATGATTAATGATTTTTTTTTTTTTTTAATTACAATGAAACAAAATACAGACATTTTTCATATATAGCATATTTAGTTCTAATATACCAAAAAGAATAATAAATAAATAAATAATAAAATAATAAAGCTTTAAATTTGTTGAAAAATTGTTAGTTGATAGAAAATAGAAAACAGAGAAAATAGAAAACAGCTTCTTCTGATACATAAATAAATAATGTTTGAATGAAATAATTGTTTTTAAATTTGATATGATAGAAATATTTTTCCATTCTTCTTCTTGTCTTTGAAATGTCCAGGCTTATCTCATTCTAATCTCAGTTTAGATTTTTAAATTAAAATATAGATTTTGGGTGCTCGTTAGAATGGTCTTTATCAAGCAGTTCTAATGAGCACCCACAATAGACTATCAAGTGAGGGTAAACATTTGTATGGCCTCAATGAGGCAGTTCAAACGAGCCTCCACAATTTACTATAGAGTGTTGTTTTGTTTGTTTGATTTGATGTTTTACGTCCCCGCGAACACTGTAAAGGTCATTTTGGAGACATTGCTACCAATTTTGTGGAACTTTTACCCGACACTGAGATGAAATGACATCTCAAGCCCTGTCGCCGAATGAAACCAATAGGGTTTATAAGCATGGACGGGCCCGACGCGCACCGCTTTGCCTGGGCAGGCTTAGATCCCCTAAGCTGTTTACCAGTACTCGTGGGCGGGTCCGTTTCAGCTCTGCGTGGAAGCATCATGCAGCCCATATATTTCTTCAAGCCCCGATGGGCGGGGGCCGATAGAGAGTTGGTACAACGTCTATTTCTAATGAGTACTAGGACTAGCATTTTACACATACAAATATTCCATGAGGCGGTTCTAACAATTTTTGGCATATGTGTTAGAACTGTGTTATATCCCAAAATCTTTTTACAGTGAATCATGTTACAGAGATCTTATAGAGAAAAATATGAAAACACACATTATATATCTTCCAAACCTAAATTGAGATTCAGATAAAATCGTTTTCTGATTTCAGTCAAGTTTTTTTTTTTTTTTTATTATTAATTCTGACGACACATACAATATAAACATATGCACATGTAACATAGCACATTTCAAGACGGTTACATCTATATGAATTATCATATCTGCAGGTTTAAATAATCAAACTAGTTTTTTAAATCTATAGTACAGAACTAACCAAAGGCATTGCAGATGCTGATTAGCAGATGCATTTTATGATATGTTATTTAACCCCTCTCGTACCGGAAACCCCAGAACGGGTACCTTGGCAAACAGTGCAGGCCCAGACCAGACGCCACACAGCGTGGCGTCCAAATCAGGGCCAATACTGTTTGTAGAAAGGTCAGCTATTTTCGGAATAAATTTTAAAGAAAACAAAACCCGGCACCCACAAACCCCGAAACGGACTTCCACTATATATAAGGTGAAAGATTCCATCCGGCACAAAAAGGGCTAAACTACCAAATACTATTATCGAGTCGTTCCGTGTCGGGACTGAAAATTTGTAAAACACTTCTTTACCCATTAGTTTCGAAAAGGACAGTCCATTTTCCCCAAATCTTAAAGAAATTTTCAATCCTATTGTTTTTGACCGCCCTCATTTTTTCTAATAATAAGGAATTTTTTATCTCATTTTTCCAAACTGTAAAATTGAGCCGGGCACCATTAATTCTGCATTTATAAATGTAATACTTTGTTAATATGATGATATGATTGGCTGGTTTATTTATTTCTTGAATTTTTGATGTTCCAAAAAAAACATTGTACATAGTTATACTAATAGTGCACTCATTTCTTTCATTAATCCAGTTTTCTATTCTTTCCCAAAATTCCGAAATTATTTGACAGTTCCAAAATAGATGTTCTAACGTTTCTGGGAATGATCGACAAAAACTGCAAAGGTTATCATTTTTAACATGTATTTTAAAAAGATAATCGTTAGTTGCTAAAATCCTGTGCACTATTCTGTATTGAAACCAGTGTAGTTTTGTATTGTTACAGACAATAGCTGGTGTTTTATAAATATTTTTCCAGTTAAGTTCTATGTTCTGAAAAAGTTCTGTCCATTTCCGTTGGCTTTTAGATGGTATTATTTTTTCATTCAGTATTTTATAAATATTTCTGCAACCTTTAGTATCTCTCATTATTTCTTTAATAGTCCATGGAAAATAACAATTTGTTAAAATCAATGTACTAAGTAATATGTTTTGTTTTCTTATAAAATGTAGTACCGCAGAAACAACACCAAAATATTCCAAATAATTAATATTAATATTAAATTTTTGTGTAAATGTATTAAAATCTAAAATAGTTCCATCCGTATTTACTATACCTTTGATATACAAAATATTCTTGTCAAACCATCTTCTGTAAAAAACAGTTTTATTATTAATCTTTAAGTCTTTATTATCCCATAAGTTTACTGACAATATGTCTTCTTTAGTTTTTACTTTAATCGATTTATTTACCTCGATCCATGAATGTAAAACATTATTCCAAAATTCGTTTTTGTTTTTTAAAGTTAAAAACTTTATAAATTCCATTCCACGCTTTAATAGTGTATCGACATTACAATAATTTACTTCAAAAATATGTTTATACTTAGAATCTTTCGTAATCAATCTTCTTATCCAAGTTGCTTTTAAGGCAGTCATATAATTATTTAAATTCAGCATTTTTAAGCCACCCATATCATAATCTTGCATAATAATTTCTCTTTTTATTCTATCTACCCCTGATTTCCAAATGAAATTAAAAAATCTTTTTTGTAAATTATTTATTAATTCTTGAGGAGGATTCGGTAGCGAAATAAACATGTGGTTTAATTTAGATATAATTAATGTCTTTAGTATAGTTATGCGGCCAAAAGGTGTTAAAATTCTTTTTGACCATTGTTTTAATTCTTTCTCAATTTGTGATATTTTTTCTTTAAAATTTAACTCTATCATTTCCTCCAAATTACACGAAAACTTTATTCCCAGAATCGTAAAAATCTTTTGGGTCCAGTCCAGCTTAAACCTATGATTAAAAGTTTCCCCACAAAATTTTTTACTCCCGATCCATACAGCTCTCGTTTTTGAAGTGTTAACTTTCAGTCCCGACAGTAACGCAAATGAATTTAAAACCGCAAGTGCCTCTGATAGAGACTGCTCTGATCCATCTAATAAAATTGTAGTGTCATCCGCATATTGAGAAAGTTTATATTCTATACCACCTATATTTATTCCTTTTAAATCATCATTACTTTTTAACATAAGCGACAGTATTTCTGCACAAAGGAGGAAAATGTAAGGAGATAGAGGGTCACCTTGTCGACAACCTCTTTGAACAGGAAAAAAATCAGATAGAAACCCACTTTGTATAACTGAAGACATTATATTGTTATAAAATGTATTAACCCATTTTTTAATTGATTCACCAAAGTTAAAAAAATTTAAAACTTTTTCAATAAAATCCCATGATATTGAGTCAAATGCCTTTTCAAAATCAACAATTAAAAACAATCCCAGAATATTCTCTTCTTCCGTATATTTCAAAATGTCGTAAATAAGCCGGGTATTTTCACCTATATATCGTCCTGAAATAAAACCAGTTTGATCGCATGAAATTAATTTTGACAGGGTACTTTTAATTCTTTCAGCAATACAACCTGAAGCTATTTTATAAGTAACATTAAGTAGAGTAATTGGCCTCCAGTTATTCATATAATGTCTCGATTTTTCCCCTTTAGGGATACATGTAATAATACCCTGCCTCTGTGTAATAGATAAAGTCCCCTTATGATAACCTTCATTTATAGCACGATTTATGAAAGCTTTTAAATCCTTAAAGAAAAATTTAAAAAATTCTACTGTAAATCCATCTGATCCAGGGCTTTTATCGTTTTTCATTTTCTTTAACACATAAGCTATTTCTTCTTCTTTTATCTCACCCTCCAACCCATGTTTCTCTTCTTCTGTTAATGTAGGACAAAGGTCCAAATTTAGAAAATCCTGTATATTCACTTCTTGTTCTTGTTCTTTATATGAATAAAGATTAGCATAAAACTGTTTAACTTCGCTTAATATATCTTCTTGTTTTGTGATCATTGATCCGTCATCTTTTATTAGTTTTGGAATAGTTTTATTAACATAGTTTCTTGATTCTAAAGAACAAAAATATTTTGTCGGTTTTTCTCCTTCTTCAGCCCATCTCATTCTTGCTCTAACCATTATACCCTGAAGTTTTTCTTTTCGTAATATTTGTAACTCATTCTTTTTTAATTCTATTGTATTCAAGTCGAAATCAGGAGCTTCTTCTAAAACTTTTATTTCCTCTTGCAATTGCTGTTCTTTAATATTTCTTTGTTTCTTCTTATATGCCCCATAAGAAATTGTTTCCCCTCGAATTTCAAGTAACAGAGTCTCTAAAAATAGCTGATCCGAAATAGTAAATTGTAAAATATCATTAGAATTTATATTATCTACAAACTCTGCACTATAAACTGGTAACATGTACTGATTTTTTACTTTCCTAATACAATTTTTCACAATTTCAATATATTCATTATCTTTTAGTAAACTATTATTAAACTTCCATAGGCCTTTGCCCTTTATAAATTCGTTTAGTGAAACAGATAGTACAACTGACGAATGATCCGATCTGTAGCTAGGTAGGATCTCAACATTTTCTACACTAGTGAGTTTTGTGTAGTAGAAAATAAAATAGCAAACTTGATTTCAGTCAAGTTTGCTATTTTATTTTCTACTACACAAAACTAGATTTTTTGTTTCTATTAAAATGTTAATAAATAAATAAATCTTTGTTTATGAAGCATAATTTATGTCCAATTCTTGAAGGTATTTGTTTGATAAATATATGGACAGCAGCTGATTATTACAGTCAATTAAATCCTATAATCCTTATCAGTTTTATGGCCCATATAGGTAGCCAGCCCACCAAGACCAAGCCACACCTAATTTTTTTCTGCTGGTTACCTGGTCATGTTTAAGCTGGGAACCAGACCCCCCGGCATAAAAATCCTGTCTTTAAGAGCAGTCTTTCCTAGCTCAATGGACCACTATTAATAAGAAGCAAACTCTTTCCTATTAGAGTGGGCCACTATTGATTAGGAGCAAAGTCTTTCCTCTAAGGGCGGACCACAATTGATTCAGAGCAAAGTCTTTCATCTAAGAGTGGGCCACTATTGATTAGGAGCAAAGTCTTTCCTCTAAGAGTGGACCCTACTGATTAGGAGCAAAGTATTCTCTAGATGAGAGTGGATCCAATTGATTAGGAGCAAAGTCTTTCCTATTTGAGTGGATCAGTATTGATTAGGAGCAGAGCAAAGTCTTTCCTATTTGAGCAGACCACTATTGATAAGGAGCAAAGTTTTTCCTCTGACAGTGGACCACTATTGATTAAGTGCAGTCTTTCCTCCCAGAGTGCAGCACTACTGATTAGAAGCAAACTCTTTCCTGTTAGAGTGGGCCACTATTGATTAGGAGAAAAGTCTTTCCTCTGACAGTGGATCACTATTGATTAAGAGCAGTCTTTTCTCTCAGAGTGGACCACTACTGATCAAAAGCAAACTCTTTCCTCTAAGAGTGGACCACTATTGATTAGAAGCAAAGTCTTTCATATTAGAGTGGACCACTATTGAATAAGATCAAAGTCTTTCCTCATAGAGAATGGACCCTTCCTGATAAGGAGCAAAGTCTTTCCTCTTCGAGTGGACCCCTATTGATTAGAGAGATAAAACTAGAGCAAGCAGTCGATGGCAAGCCATCGCAAATCCCCACGCTTATGCCACATAGCAGATGTAACCTTTTGACCCCTTGAGATGGCCACTTTGGGCGGAGCCAACTATAACGTCCCTCTTGCACGCCCTCACCATGTAAGGAAGTCATGTAGCAAATATGGTTTCATTCCGGCCAGTGGTTAAGGAGAGGATAGGGTGATGGACTGACAGATGGACAGACAGACAGAGGCATTCACAATATCCCACAACGCTTTCTTTAAAAGTGTTGGGATAATTAAAATCCATCAATAAATGTAGTCACTAGAGCGATGACAAAGTTTTTTTTAAAATAGCTACAGTAATTTGACCATGAGTTCATGACCTTGAAAGTCAACGCATTTGAGATATTGTCATAAGGAACATTTTTTATGACAAGAGCACCGCATGCGGGTGCCAACGCTCGTCTGCAGTTTCTTTTAGAAAACCAAAGTTCTAAGTCAAACAAGAGCAATCAAATTGCAAGATGGAGTTATAAAACTTGTAGGGAATGTAGCTCTTGTGATGGTGAGTATGTGTATGAAGTTTCATGAAGGTAGGCCAAATACTTTTAGAAATATGGTCAAGGTTAAGGTTTTCGGTTAAATTTTCGAAAAATAGGTCAAAGTTCAAAGGTCAAGGTCACAGATCAAAAAGTGTGGTATCACTGAAAAGGTCTTGTCCCAAGGAACATACATGTGAAGTTTGAAGGCTCTGTTGTGAATAGTATTAAAATGAGAGCAAAAAATGTGTTTCAGAAAAAAATTGGAAAAGGGGAGATAATTCAGCCAAAATCAACAATGTTGTTATGGTCCTTGGTCAAAATGTAGCTCTTGTGATGATGAGTGTATGAAGTTTCATGAGGCTAGGTCTAATACTTTTTAAGTTATAGCCAAGGTTAAGTTTTTTTGGAACGACGACGCCAGACGCAAGACGACAACAACAACGCAGACGCCGGAGTGATGACAATAGCTCGAAAGTTTTTTTTTCAAAAAACAGACGAGCTAAAAATAGGCACAGTGACCTTAACCTTGAAAGTCGAACTTGCTCAAGAAATTGTCAGAAGGAATATTTGTGTGAAGTTATATTGAAATCGGACAAGAAATGTAGGCGTTAGAGCGATGACAAAGCTTTTCTAACTAGAGAAAGTGACCAGTGGGTCACGTATACCCCCGGCCAGCATCACCCTCTGATATATCTTTCGAGCTTGTATGTAATATGAATGAAGTCAAGAAGGTATAAGAATCTATAAATGTGCTTGTAAAAGCTAAACCAAACATAAAATTTCTAAATGGACTAAGGGAGTGAGGGCATCAAATAGAACATACAGGCATCTATAAACTTCGACATAAAACTTTAACCAAATGTAAAATTTCTAAGTCTGTGCCCTTGAGGTCAAGGTCACCATGGGTGGGGGAAGGGACAGGCATCAGGAATCATTTATCAAACATGAAGAGAATCCAACATGTGGTTACAGAGATATCAACCATGAAAAAGGTTTAACACAAAACTTTGACGTAAAAATAGATGAACAGACAGACAGACAGCCCACCCAGGGGCTTGACCCAGAGGCTTGACCCAGAGACTTAGATATTCCATATGAAAGGTAATGCTATAGAGATATCCTTTACCAAGCATGAAGAGAATCTAACATGTGGATACAGAGATATCAGCAATGAAAAAGGTTTAACACAAAACTTTGACGTAAAATTAGATGAACAGACAGACAGACAGCCCACCCAGGGGCTTGACCCAGGGGCTTAGATATTCCATATGAAAGGTAATGCTATAGAGATATCCTTTACCAAACATG
Organism: Lucinisca nassula; assembly: GCA_963580285.1. Classification (NCBI taxonomy): domain Eukaryota; kingdom Metazoa; phylum Mollusca; class Bivalvia; order Lucinida; family Lucinidae; genus Lucinisca; species Lucinisca nassula. Next base: position 132,358,616 of record OY757010.1, on the reverse strand, counting down.
AAGAGAATCTAACATGTGGTTACAGAGATATCAGCAGTGAAAAAGGTTTAACACAAAACTTGGACGTAAAAGTAGATGAACAGACGGACGGACAGACAGACAACCCACCAAGGGGCTTGACCCAGGGGCTTAGATATTCCATATGAACGGTATGCTATAGAGGTATTCTGTACCAAATATGAAGAGAATCCAACCTGTGGTTACAGAGATATGAACAATCAAAAAGGTTTAACGCAAAACTTTGACGTAAAGGTTGACGAACGAACGTACGAATGAACAAACGAACGAACGAACGAACATACGAACGAACGGACGGAAAGACGAAAACTATATACCCCCTGACATACTTCGTATGCCGGGGGTATAAAAATAGCCACAGTGACCTTGACCTTGAAAGTCAAACACTCAAGATATTGTCAAAAGAAACATTTGTGTGAAATTATATTGAAGTTGGTCAAGAAATGTAGACCCTGGAGCGATGACAAAGTTTTTCTAAACATAGCCACAGTGACCTTGACCTTGAAGTCAAACACACTCGAAATATTGTCAAAAGGAACATTTGTGTGATGTTATCTTGAAATCGGACAAGAAATGTAGGCGCTAGAGCGATTACAAAGTTTTTCTAAAAATAGCCACAGTGACCTTGACCTTGAAGTCAAACACACTCGAGATATTGTCAAAAGGAACATTTGTGTGAAGTTATATTGAAAATGGACAAGAAATGTAGGTGCTAGAGTGATGACAAAGCTTTTCTAAAAATAGCCACAGTGACCATTGACCTTAGAAGTCAAACACACTCGAGATATTGTCAAAAGGAACATTTTTGTGAAATTATATTGAAATTGGTCAAGAAATGTAGGCGCTAGAGCGATTTCAAAGTCATCCACAGTGACCTTGACGTCAAACACACTCAAGATATTGTCAAAAGGAACATTTGTATGAAATTATATTGAAATTGGTCAAGAAATGTAGGCGCTAGAGCGATTACAAAGTTATTCTAAAAATAGCCACAGTGACCTTGACCTTGAAAGTCAAACACACTCGAGATATTGTCAAAAGGAACATTTGTGTGAAATTATATTGAAACTGGTCAAGAAATGTAGGTGCTAGAGCGATTACAAAGTTTTTCCAAAACTGGCCAGTGACCTTGACCTTAAGGCCATGACCATGAAAGTCAAACTTGCTCGAGATATTTTCATAAGGAACATCTGTGTGAAGTTCTATTGAAATCGGTTGACAAATATAGGCGCTAGAGTGATGACAAAGTTTTTCTAAAAAAAGCCACAGTGACCTTTACCTTGAGGCCACTACCTTGAAAGACAAACTTGCTTGAGATATTGTCATAAGGAACATTTGTGTGAATTTACATTGAAATCGGTGAAGAAATGTAGGCGCTAGGGTGATAGCATGACTTTTATAGCAGCTTTTGACCCCTTGAGATGGCCCCTTTGGGCGGAGCCAACTATAACGTCCCTCTCGCGCACACTCACCATGTAAGGAAGTCATGTAGCAAATATGGTTGCATTCCGGCCAGTGGTTAAGGAGGAGCTACCGTGATGGACTGGCTGACGGACGGACAGACAGACAAAGGCTTTCACAATATCACCGAATGCTTTTTTAAAAGCGAGGGGATAAATATTCCAGATGCAATGCCTCTACTGAAGGTCACAGTGTATCCAATTTACGTCATCTTGAGAGAAGCTATTTTTCTCTTTCTTCTGAAAGTTTGTTTTGCTGTATTTTTCTCGTGTACTTATACAGCAAAAAGTATGAACACATACACTGCTACATTTATCATCACAATATCATTATTTATACCATAGTTTAAAGGCAATAAGTATAGCTGATTAATTTGGAATTTATGGCCCAGTCAACACTACTGTGGTCTTTTTAGCCAAACAGTTTACCCAATCACAGTTTTCCTGGCCAGGCTAATATTTAAGCCTTTAACCAGTACAGTACATGTTCTCTTGCCTGAAACTGACAAATGCCCTTCTTGAATCAGCAGAAGAGGGGAATGACAGCAGGAAATATTTCATGATCAATCTCTACTTAAGAATATATATCTGGATCCAGCAGGGATCGAACCTGTAACCTACATGTATTACTGATCACAAATGAAAGCGCCATTGAGTCACTGAGGTTGGCAAGTATAAGACCAAAATTAATTCTAAAATTAATTAGTTTTACTACCCTTTCAAGATTAGTTCATTGGAGTACTCGAACAAACAAAAACCTGACCTTTTATTGCAGAATTTAAACTCCACAGCGATGAGAGACCTATGATTTAAGAGTCAGTGCTCATACCCACTAGGCCACTGAAACCTGTTGATCAACTCTTCAACCTAAGGAGCAAATTCTTTCCTTTAAGAGCTGACCCATACAGAAAACAAAGACTTAAAAAATATTTGTTGAAAAAGTTGTTTCAGGGCCCAATCAAAACAATTAAAAGGGAAAGCTAACATGGGCTGATTCTAAAAGCTGCAGATTCTGGCCATGTGTCTTTGCAAGTGGCAAAAGAAACCAGGGAACCAATCTGTGATGGATACACAATACCTGGTCAAATGCCAGTTGTTGCTGGTTTGTGAGTTTAATGACCCAGTCAATACTATTAAGGTCATTTTGAGCCAGTAAGCTTACCTAACCACACCTTTTTTAAGACAGACTTATTACTCTGAACAACTGACAAGTACATGTACAGTGTCTATTCTTTCATCAGTAACTGACAACTGTCATACATGTATTTAAACCATTGTATATACTAGTGGATTCTTCCATTGCTATATGCTGGACAAGTCTATTTGTTTGTAACAGGCCTCCATGGCCTAGTGGATAAGAGCGCTGACTCTTAATCATTAGATCTCTCACCGCTGGGGGTTTGAGCCTCGCTCGGGTCACATGTGAGACGCCAAGTTCTGCAATGGAAGGTCAGGTGGTTTTTCTCTGGGTACTCTGGTTTTCGCCCACTTCTGATTAACGATCGGCTCGATATGAGTGAAATAATCTTGAAAGGGCCGTAAAACCAAAACCCCACAAAAAAAGTCCATTTGTCATATAAGAGGCAGCTGGCCTATTTTCCATTTTCCATTTCCAGCAAATAGTGTAGGTACAGATCAGATGCCACGTTCTGCGGCGTCTGATGTGGGCCTGCACTGTTTGCACATGCAATGGGTTAAATCAGCAGAAGACAGTATAAGACCATTGAAAATATTTCGTGATCAGTCACCATGAAATGAAAGTAAGATGCTTGAATAAGAATACATGAAATAAGTTGATTAACACAATTCACACAAATAATTAGGTTTGTTTTCAAACAAATGCCCCTGCCCCATTCAACAAAAACAAAATGGGACAGCTTCTGAGAAAAGAGTACTTTGTGCATAATACAGTCTTGCTAAGACATAAAAAAGTTTAAGAGATGAATACACGTAGATAAATTCATCTACCACATATCGATTGTGCAGGGTTTAACGACATGTCAACCTTTGAGAAAATAGACAGAAGAGATAGTAGAGATGAAAGTGAGGGACCGGGGAGACAGAAAAATGAATGGAAGAGGAGAAACTGAAGCAAAAACAACAACTGCCCAAAACTATTACCTTCTGCAAGGCCTTGCCCAACTGTAAACCAATATCAGTTGGATGCCCCAGTTACCCAAGATACATCACACCTTCACCTCACCCAACCACCCCCTCATCAATATGGAGATTAAGCTTCAGTTCCAACTGAAGTCATACAAAACTTACATTTTGGATTCGCTCGCCTCTCTCGTATTTCTTGATGACCTCCTCTGGAATTGGCTTAGAGCCAGGAAATGGGTCGTTTTCCTGAGGGGATAAAAACACATAAACCTCTATTTAACAATATACAGTAACATGGTTTAGGATATTACATGCTTTCAAAGATGAGTATAATCTACATAATCTATTCATTTTTGTTGTTTATCTGAGACGCACCCTCCCCCACCCCCCAACAACAGTATTATGAAAAGGTTGCCAAGTATGCATCATCAAAGTTTTGTTTGTTTGATTTGGGGTTTAACCTCCCCGTCAACACATTTAAGGTCATTTTGGAGACGTTGCTTCCAATTTTGTGGGACTTTTACCAAACATTGAGATGAAATGACTTCTCCAGCCCTGCCGCCCAACGAAACCAAAAGGGCTTTTATGCACGGACAGTCCGACTAGCACCACTTTGCCTGGGCAGGCTTAGACCTTCTAAGCTGTTCACCAGTACTCATGTTCAGCTCTGAGTGGAAGTACCGTGCAGCCCAATCTATTTCTTCAAGCCCCAGTGGGGAGGGGTGCATCATCAAAATGTGTTAATGAAAGTTTCAGTTACCACATAGGTGTAGATATACAAACATCAATTCATAGATATTTTAGTTAAAAGCTGTTCACATTTTGTCAGCAAAAATACCTACAGTGTATTTTCAGACTATTAAGTGATCAATGTCCAATTGAGAGGAGTTTCTAATGTTGTCATTACTTGGTGCTTTTGCCATAATATAGCTGACGAAACATTTATTTACACCTTTATTAGATTTCATAAGCTGGACCCTGGAAGTTGCAGGAACTACACTTTTCGCCTGGATTTGTCTGTCCAAATATTTAGGGCAATTAAAATATCAATATTCTTTGATAATAAAGACATAATTTTTCCTTTAAGTGTTTGTCATATGTTCCCAGAAGACAGATTGCAAAATACATGCATCATTTTCACAATGCAAAGGCAGAGTGATCAAATATTCACATCTGCCCAATAACAACATGAATCACCAAAAAATGGAAAAAGAAAATTTATTTTGCTTCTAATACGATATGAGAAATATATCACTAACCCTCAAGCACATTTAGCAGACAGTATTTTCAGAGTATTTTTTCTCTTATTTGTCAGCAAAAATATGACTTGACATTACATGTGAATTGTTTCTGCTCTAGAATTTTCTGCAGTGCTTCAAGGGTTATAGCGATGTTTTCTGATGGACTCTTTTGACACTGACGTCGAAAGAAGTGAATGTTTAATTTTACATGATCAAACCTGTGATTATGCACATACACCACAACCTCTTTATAACACTATTAATGGGGTCCAAAAGAGATTCCCTGTTAGTTAAACAACCGTCTTATATCCAAACAAAAGAGTATAGATTATATAGAAAAATGACCATTTATGGCCATTTTTCTATATAATCTATACATTTTTTGGATCCATCTTGAACCCGTGTTATATCAAAAACCGTGTTATAATGAGGTTGTGGTGTACTTCGCAAGCAACATGAGATATTGGAAACCTTTCATATGATCTGGTTTCTGAAGGTAAAGAATCACATTAAACACTACTCACATTTTCCCTAAAATGTTCATAAAGTTTCTCTTTTAGCATCCTCTTTTTCTGCGATGGTGTCTTTTTCTTCTGTCAAAATACGAAAAGAATCTATTTATGAATCAATTAAAATAGAATGCTGCTAAACATTTTTTTAAAAAAAAAGCTTCTGTTACAGTTTATCAGTATCATTGTGTGTCTTTGCATGCATGTATGACAGACAGTTCAGATAAAGTTTTTCTTTTATTATTTTGGATACCTTAGTCCTATTTGACCATTTGGGGGAAAAAGACTTTTTGGCTTTCTACTTGTTATGGATAAATTGCAGTGTTGTTGCTTTGGGTGCCACCTTCTTTAGCTTTGATGTCTTGGATGGAAGGTGCAAGGTAAGGGTCTCAATTCCTGATAACTGCCTCCACTTGTATTTCATTTTCTTTCAGCTGCAAGATGTGTTTGTGAAACACTGATGTCCCCAGACAGCGCATGTGAAATAGTTATGGCCAATGTAAAATTTTTTAAAAAGCAGGTCAAATGTCAAGGTCAAGTTCACAAGGTCAAACATTATGGTACCACTGGAAAGGTCTTGTGACGGAGGCACATGTGAAATATGAAAACCTTATCAGTTACCATTCAAAAGTTATGCCCAATGTTAAGGATTTTGCTGACAGACAAACATTGATTCTGGGGGGGCATAAAAATACCATTATAATAGATATGGTACTTGCTGGAGTTAGTGAGTGTTTGAGTTTTACGTCCCACCAACAGCTAAGGTCACTCGGTTTAAACCTCGGTTTAAAGACTCATCCGAAAGTCTGGAGAAGCCTGGGATCGATCCTGCGATCCCTGGTTTACAAGGCGAGTAGCGAGTAGCCATTTTCCAAACAAATTTTGAAGAAACTACAACCTGGAACCCCTTAATTTTGAAATGGACTCCTGCTATATATAAGGAGGAAGATTCCATTTGGTACAAAAAGGGTTAAATAGGATACATGATGTAGACCAAGAAAAATGTTAATAGCCTCGGGCCCAACTGGTTACCTTTATCTGATCTTCTGTCCTTCCCATACCTCCTTTATTGTCAGTCTTTCTTCCGATGTTTTTATCTTCACTTTCTGTTTCTTTTACGTTTGCTGCAAAACCAGTTTTTCCCTGGCCCTTCTTGCCATATTTTTTATCCCTCCATTTTTTCTTTTTCTGTGCCCTTTCAATTTTCCATGTGTTAATTGTGAATTCTTTCACATCGGAGACAGTATCTTTGTTATCAAAATATCTAGAGCTTGACTGTTTTTTCTTCTTATCATGTGACTGAAAGATAAAAAATTCCAATGACGTGATAATAAGCTCTGGTGATGCTTCAACATAGCACTAGATAAGGCACTTTTTCATCCAAAAAGCACTGATATTTCTCTTATTTCTGAATCAAAACGTATGTTGTGGGTACTCACCATAAGAGCCTCTGTAAGACACTTCTAATGAGTACCCACAACATACATTTTCATGCAGAAATAACAAAAGACCTCTTAACAGGGGCTATGCTTCAATATTAAATCAAAATGTCTTATATATTTTTACCATGGCTATTCCAAATTCATTTTTCAGTTCCTAAATGTAAAGAATGTTTCTCAAAACTTCAGATAATAAAAGATCAAGGGGAAGTCTTCCACATTTAAAACCCATCTCCAGGGGTGGGAGATGTAATCTCTTGCAAATGCAATTTTTCCCATGTTTTTTTCTGACTGTTCATGTACATGTATCTATCATCTGACACTGAATCGGTCATATTTGGCCATTACCTCAGTTACTTAGTCTATTATTTTGCCAGCTCATTTTTATTTATGTCCATAATCATTTAATCATAATAAGTGACATAACTTAAGGTTTGGTGTCCCAGACCACCTTGTATACATTGGTTGCCATCCTTGGTTACAAAGCATGTTATAAATTATAACATACAGGTACATGTTTTTTTAATTTCATTCATTTGGTCTTTACTTTTTCTTTCCAAAAGACTTAACTTACCGCCATCATAATACTAACTACATAATTACAGCCATACGCCAGCATTCAGTTTATCATCAAGAGACAAAAAGAAAGGGAAAGATGGAAAACTCCATCAAAACAGATTAACATGTGTGATTTAATTTGGTACTTAAAAAAGACAACATCTTTATCTATAGTATAGTCTGACATAAATAAATATCTCTTGGATGGAGCTGTGGCTGTAGAATCTATGAAGACTGATCTGACTGCACACATGTGCAGGATGATCTGATTCTTCCATGGTCACACAACAACATGCACCATCTCATCTATTCCTTGTGACAAAATATAGTGATATTTCCACTGACATTGACTCGGAAATAAGACTGTTCGCAGACGACTGTGTTTGCTATCGGGAAATTAGATACTGAGGACTCAATGAAATTTCAGAAGGCTATAGATAGATTAGGATGTTGGGCACGAAAATGGGGCATGAGATTTCAACCCGTTAAATGTAATATTATGCAGAAAAACTAGGAAAAGAATAAATAAAATTGAGACTTCTTACACCTTAGAGGGAATGGTCCTCGAAAATGCGAATTGCATTAAATACCTTGGTGTGACAATCACTCACGATTTGAGATGGAATACACATATTAACATACGTACAAAGGCGAATAGAACACTTGGTTTCCTGTGGCGAAATCTTCATCAGTGACCTCAGGCAAGGTTGCAAAAATGCCGGCAAATATCATATTTTCCATGCCACTGGCATTTACCGGCATTTATGGCAAATTCAATTGATGGTCATCACGTATGTTCCAAAAAATTACTTGTATAAGTAGTTTAAACAACACACCTTAATTATCTGAAAATCAAAAGTATTAAGCTGATTTAGATTTAGCACTGATTTTAGTTATTTATTTGAAAATTAAATAAATAACAAGATGTGTTTGTGAAACACTGATGCCCCCGGACAGCGCCAATGTTAATGTTTTTAAAAATTTTGAAAAAAATAGGTCAAAGGTCAAGACATCAAAAATTATGGTACCACTGGAAAGGTCTTGTGATAAGGTATACACATGTGAAATATGAAAGCTCTATCTATTACCATTCAAAAGTTATGCCCAATGTTAAGGTTTTTGTAGACAGACAAACGGACAAACAGACAAACAGACCAAAAACTATAAAATTATAGTACCAATAGAAAGGGCTTGTGACAAGGAATGCACATGTGAAATATGAAAGCTCTATCAGTTACCAATCAAAAGTTATAGCCAATGTTAAAGTTTTTAAAAAGGAGGTCAAAAGTAGGTCAAATCTCAAGGTCACGAGGTCAAAAATTATAGTACCAATAGAAAGGTCTTGCGACAAGGAATGCACATGTGAAATATTAAAGCTCTATCAGTTACTAATCAAAAGTTATAGCCAATGTTGAAGTTTTTAAAAAGGAGGTCAAAAGTAGGTCAAATCTCAAGGTGAAGGTCACGAGGTCAAAATTTATGGTACCTCTTGAAAGGTCTTGTGACAAGGAATGCACATGTGAAGTATGAAAGCTGTACCACTTACCATTCAAAAGTTATGCCCAATGTTAAAGTTTTTGCAGACAGACAAACGGACAAACAGACAAACGGACAAACAGACGGACAGACCAAAAACTATATGCCCCCCAGAATCTTAGATTCCGGGGGCATAAAAAGTGATTTTATTTTTTTCTATTTGGTTTGGGTCCCAAATAAAACATAACAAAATCTCCTGTTTCGTACCCGCCAAAGTACTCATCAGGTGGCTTAAGGCTACCACTACAGGTTTTTTATCTATAATCTTTTTTTCACACCTAAGATACCTCTTTTCAATTCCACCTAGACTAAATATCTAAGTTATATAAACAAATAACAAATTATGACATCTTCTTGTTTTCATCTTTGCCTCTGGCTATGCTCTACCTACTTTAAATAAACATTTTCTTAAATTTGTTGTTTTAGTAATTCTATCTGTCTAGTGTCTATCCAAAGATTAAGGGTCAATATACCAAGTGTCACTGGCAGAGCTAAATAAACATGTTCTTAATTTTGTTGTTAAGTAATGTCAAATTGACAATTTATGTAAAACTCCTTGCAACTTTGGATAGTGTCAAACTTGCTGAATATTCAATTAAGCCACACCCATTTCTGACCTTGAACCAATCAGTTTACAATTAATTTCTACATATTCATAAACTGAATGTCAAACAGTGTAGATCCTTCAGAAGCCATCTGATCTGGATCTACACTGTTTGCAAAGATAGGGCTTGTCGCCAAGAGCAGGATAAAGGTTAAAGCATGTTGTTGAGAAAGTAAACAGACAAATCAGTCAAGGACCTGATCAGACTGTTCTGATCTGAACAATCTTTAAGAGGCCTGTCTACTGTCTATCCAAAAACTTAGGATCAATATTAGTGTCAATGGCACAGCTAAATGCATACCTGTGATTTTATTTTTACCTGCTTAATATCTCAATTTCTGACTTGGTCGAGATTTCTAAAATATTTTAAGACCAAAATCATATTTGCCATATTTGCCACTTTGGGCATATTTTCCAGGCCGGTAAATACCGGTAAATGCCACTGGTAAATACCGGGGGTGGAATTTGCCACTCAACCTTGACCTCAGAATGTGAAAGAGACAGCATATAGGGGACTTGTTCGCCCAATCTTGGAATATGGTAGTTGCATCTGGGACCCAAGCGGAGTGGTTCTTAATGAAGAAATTGAAAAAGTTCAGAATAGAGCTGCTAGATTTGTAACAGGAAATTACTGCTTTGAAACTGGCAGCATGAATGGAATTCTAGGAAAATTAAGATGGGAGTCTCTCAAGAAAAGGTGAAGAGACCGTAGGCTCATACTCTATTACAAAGGTCTAAAGGGTGCTGCCAGCATGGTTTCTGGTCAACTAGTACCTAAGTCAACTTGTACCTATTTTTGGTCAACTCGTACCTTAGTTTTAAAAAATCTATTTTTGGATAAGTTGAACTTTGGTACACATACACTGTATATACAGGTCAACTTTACAGTCCATGAAGACTCCTGACCCTTTTCTGGACGATGAAGACGACATGTTATAGCGTGTACATTACAATAACACGCCCATGCGCTAAAATGTCCCCTTTTACACGTTGGATGTAAACTCTACAGCTAGGTTTAAAATTATTTAACAGCATGAAACTGAATTAAAATGGATTAAATTATTACAGACACCTTTTCCATTGGGCTTTAATGACAACATTTATCATGAGGGTAATATATCTAAAATGCTCGACTTTGATATTTTCTCGCTTCTGGACTGTAGAAAGCATAAAACTAGATTGCATGGCACCAGAAAAAATGGCAATCATAAACGTAAATTACGTGCTTTTAAAAGAAACAATACCAGGCTGAAGTGACTGTCCATAATATTATTGAATCATGGACGCCACTCAATGCTTACTTTTCTATGTTCTTTACCCATTTCTGTATTATGGATTCTGGATAGTGAGGCGAATAAATTCTACGATAGTTCTTATCAGTTATATGATGCTGCTCTTTTAACTACATGTAGAGGTTATACTCAGCATGCTCTTCGTCCTTTTATCGATTCTGAAATTAATCACAAACGTCATTACATCAAAATATCCTTTATTAATAAGGGTTTGGATTTTATTGATTTACCTAGTATCTTCTCGGACAGTTCGGTTATTTCATCCATTCCTGCTTACAGAGTTCTCACTAGGATTTTGAAAACAGGAGTTTAAGAATCCATCCATGGCAGGGCCCAAACTAGCCCAAAAAATTTGGGAGAAGTGACTTCTCCCTCCTGGGAAAATAGGGAGAAGTTTGCTGGGTCTAGGGAGAAGTGGGTGCGGCTTAACGCCGAACAACAACACAATGTAATGAGTTCTCCTGTAAACCCCTATTTGGAGAAAAGTGTGTTTTATAGGGGTATCAATCAATTCCACTATTGAGACCACATGAAATGAAGACTAATTCTACTTTAAAAAGCTTATTTGGTTGGCTGCAGTTATTCTTTCTGTTTTCTGCATACAGTGACCCCTGATCGGAGACCGCTTTTGGGACTGTTCAAAAGTGGTCTTAAAGACCACTTTTGAACTGTCCCAAAGCTGGTCTTAATATAGTAATTTTACTGTATTTGGGCAAGCTGTAACTTTTGTTATATCCAACCATGTTATAATGAAAGGTGTTATAAAGTAAAGAGGTTTCTGTGTAATAGATCAGTTCACTAAGTACCTGTCACAATTGTATTTGAAACAAAGGGGAACAACCTCGCTAGATGAAAATCAGTTGTTATTTTTTATGAATTTGGATAATTACTGAGTAACTGAATATTTACCGGCAAGTAATAATTATTTTCACTTACTAAATAAATAATTGCTACCTACTTTTGTTGTTGTCCATAAAAAATGAAAACGATTGATCGATGCAAAAGTAATGTACAAACAAATCAATGGCAAATAAGCCATCTATATTTAAAATTTATTAAATCCTAATGCAGAGTCAATGTTACCGGTCAGACTAATCCTATTACTGTATACAACAGTACTTAACAAAGTATGTCCGCACCCGGACTTTGGCACGAGCTAACGGTACAAATATACCTGCTTAAGTTACATAATCTTGTGTAATCTGAATTGGCTCTTAATGCAATAAAAACTTTGTGCAATCAACCGAGATAGATTTGACAGTACAAGACTACTAAGCATGTTGCAAGTGGCTCGAGCTGCATGAGCTAACGGTTAGAATTAAATTACATAACAGTACCAAACTGCAACTGGGACGAAGTGCAGAATAAATAGTTAGCTTTGTTCAGTGTAATTACTGAGATTTCTGACACTAGTGGATCGAAGGATTATCGTCACCTTGTCAGTTTACCGTTACTGTTCACAAGGAAGACACAAAAAACGGGTGAAATTTCAGGGCGAAGTTTTTTCGCTTTCATCGTCAAAGTCGGCGAAGTGAGCCCCAACAGGGCGACTTCTTCGCCCGAGTCGCCCTCTAGCTTGAGCCCTGCATGGAAAAAGTTGGATTCAAATCTGAAAAGTTGGAGTCAAATTTTGAAAAGTTGGAGTTCGGCCCTAAAACGTGTGTCAATTATGGCTAAATGCGTACGGCTGTAGAGTGTGACTCCAAAAGACTTTGGGGCTTGAACCCTTATTCTGCTTAACATGACAAACCCTTTTCTTGCAGTGGAGATCCAGATCAGACGGCTTCCATCTAATCAGGAATTACACTGTCACCCAGATTGTGAATTTGAATTGATAAATTACATTAGGGTTTGAAAGTCAAGAGTGGACTGGGTAAATTAATTTATTCATCAGGATATGGGCTTAAATTGAGTGTGAGTAGTTAACAGTCGTACAGGCTCTGATCAGGCTGCACCAACAGGACAAATCTGTTCAGGCCATGCACTACATCCTTGTACATTAAAAGGCATATGAAATTTTTGGATTCTTTGATATGTTACACGACCATGTCCTGGAAATTTTGATTTTTGACCCCCGCAGGCCCTACCCCCCTGGGCCCACCCCTAGGGCGTGATCAAAATTCCGAAAGTGTCATGCACTCCCCAGACCAAAGAGTCCGGTAAGGAGTTATCCGGTAAGACGGACGGACCTACGACGAAGACCATTACAATAGCGCCACGTGGGGACAAAAAAAACTAGAGCCAGTGTTTATGAAACACAATGCCCCCAACTGCTTGACCCTAACACTGCTTGTCCCTAACAGTAATTGAGATATCTTGTTTTTATGTGGCTGTAATGCTGAAATTACACAAGAAAAGCTGTAGTTAATCAGGTCGTTTATTTATCACCCCCTACTAGTTTTTTAAGCTGAAAACACGAAAAAAATCAAAGGGCCATAACTCAAGAAAAAAAAATTGGATTTTTTTCAAAAGTTAATCAGTTCATCTACTCATCATACCCAACCAGTCTGTGAAGTTTTGGGGAAAAACCTCATATAGTTTTTGAGATATCTTGCTTACAAACTTAAAACGCGAAAAATTTCAAAGGGCCATAACTCAAGAAAAAAATATAGGATTTTTTTTCAACAGTTAATCAGTTCATCTACACATCATCCCAAACCAGCTTGTAAAGTTGCAGGGCAATCGCTCAAACAATTATTGAGATATCTTGCTTACAAGCTGAAAACACGAAAAAAATCTAAGGGCCATAACTCAAGAAAAAAATCGGATTTTTTTCAAAAGTTGATCAGTTCATCTACTCATCATCCCCGACAAGTCTGTGAAGTTTCGGGGAAAAACCTCAAATAGTTTTTTAGATATCTTGCTTACAAACTTAAAACGCGAAAAATTTCAAAGGGCCATAACGCAAGAAAAAAATTTCGGATTTTTTTCAAAAGTTAATCAGTTCATCTACTCATCATCCCCAACCAGCATGTAAAGTTTCAGGGCAATAGCTCAAACAGTTTTTGAGATATCTTGCTTACAAGATTTCATAGTATTTTTTGCAAAGGGGCATAACTCAAAAAAGGGGCATAATCCTGACGAGAAAAAAAACACGGGTCAATTATTTTTTCATGAGGAATCCATATATGAAATTTCAAAAACCTAGCACCCATGGTTCTAAAGTTATGCTATGCAGTAAAAAGTGGGACGGACGTAAGGACGGAAGGACGGACGAACAGGGCAAAACCAATATGCCAAAACGCGAAAAATTTCAAAGGGCCATAACTCAAGAAAAAAATTTCGGATTTTTTTCAAAAGTTAATCAGTTCATCTACTCATCATCCCCAACCAGCCTGTAAAGTTTCAGGGCAATAGCTCAAACAATTTTTGAGATATCTTGCTTACAAGCTGCAAACACGAAAAAAATCAAAGGGCCATAACTCAAGAAAAAAAAATTGGATTTTTTTCAAAAGTTAATCAGTTCATCTACTCATCATACCCAACCAGTCTGTGAAGTTTTGGGGAAAAACCTCATATAGTTTTTGAGATATCTTGCTTACAAACTTAAAACGCGAAAAATTTCAAAGGGCCATAACTCAAGAAAAAAATATAGGATTTTTTTTCAACAGTTAATCAGTTCATCTACACATCATCCCAAACCAGCTTGTAAAGTTGCAGGGCAATCGCTCAAACAATTATTGAGATATCTTGCTTACAAGCTGAAACCACGAAAAAAATCTAAGGGCCATAACTCAAGAAAAAAAAATCGGATTTTTTTCAAAAGTTGATCAGTTCATCTACTCATCATCCCCGACAAGTCTGTGAAGTTTCGGGGAAAAACCTCAAATAGTTTTTTTAGATATCTTGCTTACAAACTTAAAACGCGAAAAATTTCAAAGGGCCATAACTCAAGAAAAAAATTTCGGATTTTTTTCAAAAGTTAATCAGTTCATCTACTCATCATCCCCAACCAGCATGTAAAGTTTCAGGGCAATAGCTCAAACAGTTTTTGAGATATCTTGCTTACAAGATTTCATAGTATTTTTTGCAAAGGGGCATAACTCAAAAAAGGGGCATAATCCTGACGAGAAAAAAAACACGGGTCAATTATTTTTTCATGAGGAATCCATATATGAAATTTCAAAAACCTAGCACCCATGGTTCTAAAGTTATGCTATGCAGTAAAAAGTGGGACGGAATAAGGACGGAAGGACGCCAAAACGCGAAAAATTTCAAAGGGCCATAACTCAAGAAAAAAATTTCGGATTTTTTTCAAAAGTTAATCAGTTCATCTACTCATCATCCCCAACCAGCCTGTAAAGTTTCAGGGCAATAGCTCAAACAATTTTTGAGATATCTTGCTTACAAGCTGCAAACACGAAAAAAATCAAAGGGCCATAACTCAAGAAAAAAAAATTGGATTTTTTTCAAAAGTTAATCAGTTCATCTACTCATCATACCCAACCAGTCTGTGAAGTTTTGGGGAAAAACCTCATATAGTTTTTGAGATATCTTGCTTACAAACTTAAAACGCGAAAAATTTCAAAGGGCCATAACTCAAGAAAAAAATATAGGATTTTTTTTCAACAGTTAATCAGTTCATCTACACATCATCCCAAACCAGCTTGTAAAGTTGCAGGGCAATCGCTCAAACAATTATTGAGATATCTTGCTTACAAGCTGAAACCACGAAAAAAATCTAAGGGCCATAACTCAAGAAAAAAAAATCGGATTTTTTTCAAAAGTTGATCAGTTCATCTACTCATCATCCCCGACAAGTCTGTGAAGTTTCGGGGAAAAACCTCAAATAGTTTTTTTAGATATCTTGCTTACAAACTTAAAACGCGAAAAATTTCAAAGGGCCATAACTCAAGAAAAAAATTTCGGATTTTTTTCAAAAGTTAATCAGTTCATCTACTCATCATCCCCAACCAGCATGTAAAGTTTCAGGGCAATAGCTCAAACAGTTTTTGAGATATCTTGCTTACAAGATTTCATAGTATTTTTTGCAAAGGGGCATAACTCAAAAAAGGGGCATAATCCTGACGAGAAAAAAAACACGGGTCAATTATTTTTTCATGAGGAATCCATATATGAAATTTCAAAAACCTAGCACCCATGGTTCTAAAGTTATGCTATGCAGTAAAAAGTGGGACGGAATAAGGACGGAAGGACGCCAAAACGCGAAAAATTTCAAAGGGCCATAACTCAAGAAAAAAATTTCGGATTTTTTTCAAAAGTTAATCAGTTCATCTACTCATCATCCCCAACCAGCCTGTAAAGTTTCAGGGCAATAGCTCAAACAATTTTTGAGATATCTTGCTTACAAGCTGAAAACACGAAAAAAATCAAAGGGCCATAACTCAAGAAAAAAAAATTGGATTTTTTTCAAAAGTTAATCAGTTCATCTACTCATCATACCCAACCAGTCTGTGAAGTTTTGGGGAAAAACCTCATATAGTTTTTGAGATATCTTGCTTACAAACTTAAAACGCGAAAAATTTCAAAGGGCCATAACTCAAGAAAAAAATATAGGATTTTTTTTCAACAGTTAATCAGTTCATCTACACATCATCCCAAACCAGCTTGTAAAGTTGCAGGGCAATCGCTCAAACAATTATTGAGATATCTTGCTTACAAGCTGAAAACACGAAAAAAATCTAAGGGCCATAACTCAAGAAAAAAAAATCGGATTTTTTTCAAAAGTTGATCAGTTCATCTACTCATCATCCCCGACAAGTCTGTGAAGTTTCGGGGAAAAACCTCAAATAGTTTTTTTAGATATCTTGCTTACAAACTTAAAACGCGAAAAATTTCAAAGGGCCATAACTCAAGAAAAAAATTTCGGATTTTTTTCAAAAGTTAATCAGTTCATCTACTCATCATCCCCAACCAGCATGTAAAGTTTCAGGGCAATAGCTCAAACAGTTTTTGAGATATCTTGCTTACAAGATTTCATAGTATTTTTTGCAAAGGGGCATAACTCAAAAAAGGGGCATAATCCTGACGAGAAAAAAAACGCGGGTCAATTATTTTTTCATGATCAGTTCATCTACTCATCATCCCCGACAAGTCTGTGAAGTTTCGGGGAAAAACCTCAAATAGTTTTTTTAGATATCTTGCTTACAAACTTAAAACGCGAAAAATTTCAAAGGGCCATAACTCAAGAAAAAAATTTCGGATTTTTTTCAAAAGTTAATCAGTTCATCTACTCATCATCCCCAACCAGCATGTAAAGTTTCAGGGCAATAGCTCAAACAGTTTTTGAGATATCTTGCTTACAAGATTTCATAGTATTTTTTGCAAAGGGGCATAACTCAAAAAAGGGGCATAATCCTGACGAGAAAAAAAACACGGGTCAATTATTTTTTCATGAGGAATCCATATATGAAATTTCAAAAACCTAGCACCCATGGTTCTAAAGTTATGCTATGCAGTAAAAAGTGGGACGGACGTAAGGACGGAAGGACGAACAGGGCAAAACCAATATGCCCCCACAACTTCTTCGAAGTTGGGGGCATAAAAAGTGCAGGCCAAGATCAGATGCCACAGGTGTCTGTTCCGGACCTCCACTATTAGCAGGCAGTTCAACACTTGATAATTAATTTCTTTCATTCAAATAGGCCTAATCAAGGTAACTTGATAATGCGACAAACTCGAGTCATAATTTTCTTTAATCGTAATAAAGACGATTTACACACTAGATTATCGCATCTTTTAATTATGCCTCCGACATTTTTTCAACAATCAAATTACCGATAATCCAACTGTGTATACAAGTATCCGGAAACAAAACAGTCAATTAATGTTAATCAGCCACGAGATTGCTGCATCTCGCAAACCGCAAGACTGACCTGCTAATCTTCTAGCCGTGACGCTCTGATTGGTCGAGAGAGTAATACAGACGACTGTCCTCGCCAGGTAATGCTTGAACAAGCCTGGCGGCGACGATTAACGGTAAACTTTTGATCCGAAAGCGGTAGCTAAATTTGGAGATCAATTGGACACCCGCTGTCATCTTTTGATGTGATTGAGGTCATTTTTACACGGGATTACGGACGCGTGAGGCGAAAAAAATTGGTGTAATTAAGAATCCACGAGAGGAAATTTTACTCGTACAAAAGCAAAAACAGGCGTAAAAATACGCTGGATTCGGCGTTTCTGAGAACTCTGGCTTATTTTCAAAATACTGAAACACACATAATTTGCTATAACTACAATAAACCTGTTAGATCTATAATTTCAATAAACTTGTTTCTGATCTTGATATTGACACTAACTCCTGATACCTGTGATTGCAAAAATTCAGTGTATTACTAATTTAATACTATATCCTTCTGCTGTTCTTATTATTACTGGCAATTTAAAAATTCCTGATTCTAGGATACGTAATATAATTTCTAAAGGACGGAAATATCAATTTCCTTCTAAAATTGATTTTAATAAACGCTGCTGCCTTGAATGAATTTGGTAATCGATGGTGTAAACGAGAGTATGTAGAAACTTAGCATTCTGAAATTAGTGAATAAACGCATTTCATTCTATTCCCAAAATACCAATTTATCTCCAGCAGATAAGGTCGCTTACAATGTGGTTGTTGTTTGACGGCTTCACTATGTTAACACTTTTCAGCAAGAGTATACTATCACGTTAGCTATCTAGCTACCTTGTGGCAGAAATATGCCACCATACAAAATAGTTCCAACCTATGTAGCAGGCAAAATTTAGAGCAGCACCCCCCCACGAGGTACAATGTAACCAAAATAGGTACAAGCTGACCTTCCAACAGATGACTTTGTTCCTCTAGCTAGGCACTGTAGAAAGCACCATTCAATGACGTTTCAGACCCTTACTGCAAGAACAGACATTTACAAAGAATCATTCTTCCCCCCGAACCATTAGAGATTGAAATGCCCTTCCGGATTTGATTATTTCGAGGGCCGAAGGTGCTGAGGATTGTGTAGCTAAGTTCACCTCTTTGGTTTGAGCTTGGGACTAACTTCCCATATCACAGGTCCTGGTGTATGAATGTCATTTGACGTGTCACCACAGTGTTTTTTTTCCCTATAAAACCGGGTCCGGAAAACGGACCCGTTCCCAATCGCCAAAAGTATGTTTTTTTCCCAATTCAAAGGTTAAAAATTCCCAAAATCATGATGCAGCATCCTTTTTTTTCTCTCTCTTTTTCGTCGCGAGAAATCGGTTGTTTTATCGCTCGTATTGTTTACCTTCCGGAAATCCGAAGTAACGTCCCTTTGAAGAAACGGCTATTGACATAATTCCCGTACTATTGCAACGATTTGCCGAAATTCGGGTAAGTTCAAAGTCGTAGGTAAGTCCAATATGTAACTCTTCCGTCTGGAAACCACCTTTAACACCCTTTTTCCCAATTTGAGTAAAAACGACGCTATTTTTCCCAATTTGAGAAGAAAATTTTCCCAATTCCACCGGTACCGGTACCAGTCTCAAAAATGTGAAAAAAAACACTGCACCAGTAACAATTCTGTTTCTGGGTTCTTTAACCTGCACAGGGGGCCTCCAGTTACGGTCCCGATCCGAAGGACCGTGGTCCCGATCCGAAGGACCGTGCACTTTATGACATTCATCACTGCAAATGATGCCAATGGAGCGTGTTTGTACACCGTAATTTTATCGCCGCTGCCGCGGATAGAACCAGGGACCTCTAGAATCAGAGGCAAGTTGCCTTGAGCCTGAACTGGTTCTTCAACACAATAAATGAAGCCAATGGAACATGTTAGGATACCAAAGTTTTAACAATCTTCTGAGCATCAAATCCTGGAACGCTTACATCAGAGGCAAGAACATTTACCACTGTGCTACTGGAGTCTCAAGCCACGAAATCTAATGACATTTACGGATTATGGGTCAATTGTCAAAGGAAAAAGCCATATAAATCATGCCTTTGAACGAATAATAACCTTTAAAATTTTGTCTGTCGTTTGTATCTGTTGATCTGGATTTTCCATACTTTTACACAAAAAAAATGCGTCGCACACGTTTCTTGTTCTGGTTCTATTTGTATGTTCAACGTGCATTATTACGGTTCAACAGAGGGGAATCCGGGTCGTTTCGCTCGATGGTCATTTCGCCGGGTCGTTTCGCCCTGAGTCGTTTCGCCATGATTTCGGGGGGGGGGGTCGTTTCGCCCTTATTGGGTTAGTCGTTTCGCCCGTGGGTAGTTTCGCCGCAATTATATTTTTAAGGGAGTGACAAATGGAATGGGTGCGGTAAACGGACAGACGGTTGAATGAATAAACGAATGAATAAATGATTGGATTTGTGCGTTGGGATGTGTACGGACGAACGTAAGTAGGGTTGAATATACGGAGATGGATAAGTGAATAAATGAATGAATGATTGATTGAGGTTTCACGTCCGAGTCACGCTGTATAGGTCACTTTGCATGCGTGGCTTCCAGTTTTGTGAGTTTTTTTCCCCGACAGTGAGATGAAACGACATCTCAAACGGAAAGCCAAAAGGACAGTTACTCAGTTACTTTCCTACAAATGATAGTGATTATTGTTTCTCGTGACGAGGCTCATATCTGATTGTCAAAGACTCTTTTACGTAATGTCTGAGTTGTGCAAAAATACCAAAATTTGTTAATCAGATTTTTTTGTGTGGAAAATCGATGTTAGCAAGTGTATAATATGAACTTAGGCACAGCCTAGATACGGACATGAACATTACCGGTCAGTTAATGTTTAAAAGCAAAGATGATAGTGTTTTAACCTACCTGAAGTCCGAGTGAATAATTGCAAGCCACTTTACCAATATGCTTTAACCCTTATCAGCTGTTCACGACAACCCCTATATTTGCAAACAGTGTAGATCCAGATCAGGTGGCATCTGAAGAAGCCACCTGATCAGGATCTACACTGTTTGGCATTCAGTTTATGAATTTGTAGCAATAAATTACATCAAGTAATTTGATTGGTTGATAGACAGAAATGGGTGTGGCTTAAATGAATATTGAAACAGACAACATTTTTAGTTCTGTATAGCTTTACTTGAGAGCATTCTTGTTGACTGCTGACTGTATAGCCTTTGTGAGTATTCTTGCTGTCAGAATCAGAATTGTTTACTGGTGACACGTCCATAGACAATCCTTCACCAGTGAACATGGTTTCCGAAGTCAAAGGTCTTGCGAAATTTTACCATGACATTGTGAGCAATCTGGATGGGGCCATAAATCGTGGCCACAAACAGACTGACTTGATCATCATAGACTTCGCCAAGGCCTTTGACAAAATTGAAGGTACCTCACAGAGGGCTATTAAATAAACTTGACTACTATGGGATAAGCAGATCCACACATAGGTGGGATAAGTTCATGGCTCTCTGGGGGCTCACAAGAAGTTGTACTTGATGGCCAAGCATCTGATTCAGTCCCTGTTTTATCTGGAGCCCCCCCCCTCCAAGGTTCAGTCCTTGGACCGGTCTTCTTAGTTTTCATCAATGATCTGACTGATAATATCAGGTCATCAGTCAGTTTGTTTGCTGATAATGTGTCCTGTATATATTCTCCGTCTGAATGTCTTATTTTACAAGATGACCTGGATCAACTTGTACAGTGGGAGGCCGATTAGCAGATGAAGTTCAATGTGGCGGGGGAATTTTCGGCCTCAGGGGCATAATTTGAACAATATTGGTAGAGGTCCAATAGATGAAGCTAAACACCAAATTTCAAAGACCTGGGCCTTGCGCTTTCAGAGGAGATTTTCTTTTTTAGATTTTTCCTATATAAGTCAATGTAAAACCTAGGGGCCCCAGAGCTATAATTTGAACAATCTTGATAGTGGTCTACAAGAAGAAGCTTCATACCAAATATCAAACACCTGAGCCTTCTGGTTTCAGACAAGAAGATTTTTAAAGCTTTTCCCTACGTAAGTCCATGTAAAACGAAAGGGCTCTGTGGCGGGGGAATTTTTGGTCCCAGGACTAGAATTTGAACAATCTTGGCAGAGGTCCACTAAATGAAGCTACGCACCAAATATTGAAGGCCTGGTTTCAGAGGAGAATATTTTTTAAGTTTCTAATTAAAAAAAATCTGTTGTTGGCTCCCGTGACCTTGGTGTGCGGACTGGAACCATTTGAACAACTCTGAAAGGGAACTGCCTAAGACTCATTCCTATGAAGTTTGGTCAAAATGTGACCAGTGCTTTACCTGATGTCGTTTGAAGAAATTGTTTTGGCACGGATGGATGCATGACGGATGAAACGTGATCCCAAAAGCTCACCTCGACATTACATGATAGGTGAGCTAATAGAAACGAAAAAAAAAATAGGCCTGACCCCCTTATATGACAAATGGACTTGTCCAACATATGGCAGTGGAAAAGTCTACTAGCACACAATGGGTTTATGTCCCCATCAACACTGTATTAAGCTTTGTTCCTATGAATTATTATTGTATGTATATATGTATTGCCTGTCATAGAAATTATGAAATAAATATGTATATTAAATTTTTACCAAGTAAATACAGGATTTTCTATGAAAAAGAAAAATGATATTTTTCACAGAGAAATAATTCCCCCTGATGATTTGAACAATCTTGGTAGAAATCATCAAGACGAAGCTTCATGTCAATTATCAAAGACCTTGGCCTTCTCCTTTCAGACAAGAAGATTTCAAATGTTTTCATTGCCTTGACTTCTATTTCCTAGGGCTATAATTTGAACAATTTTGATAGAGGTCCACTTGATTTTGATAGAGGTCCACCAAATATCAAAGACCTGGGCCTTGCGGTTTCAGATTAGAAGATTTTCTTAAATTTCCCTATATATAAGTCAATGTAAAAACCGAAAGGCCCGGGGCGGAGGCATTTTTGGCCCAAGGGCTATGATTTGAACAATCTCGGATTCGGAGAAGAAGATTTTTAAACATTATCCCTGTATAAGCCAATGTTAATGAGAAGAAGATTTTTAAAGATTTTCCCTATATAAGTCTATGTAAAACCAAAGGGCTCCAGGGCGGGGTCATTTTTGGCCCTAGGGCTATAATTAGAACAATATTGCGAGAGGTTCAGTAGATGAAGCTTCATACCAAATATCAAAGACACGGGCCTTATGGTTTCAGAGATGTAGATTTTTAAATATTTTCTCTATATATGCCTATAAAACCAAAGGGCCCAGGGGTGGGGGCATTTTTGGCCCTAGGGCTATAATTTGAATACTGTTGATAGAGGTTCACTAGCTGAAGCTTCACGCTAAATACCAAAGACCTGGGTCTTGCGGTTTTAAAGATTTTTAAAGATTTTCCCTATATAAGCCTATGCAAAACCAAAGGCCCCTGGAGCGGGGGCATTTTTGGCCCCAGGGGTATAATTTGAACAATCTTGGTAGCCGTCCATTAGATGAATCTTCATACCAAATATCAAAGACCTGGGCCATGCGGTTTCAGAGAAGATTTTTAAAGATTTTCCCCATATAAGCCTTTGTAAAACCAAAGGCCCCCAGGGCGGGGGCATTTATCGCACTAGGCCTATAGTTTGAACAATCTTGGTAGCCGTCCATTAGATGAATCTTCACACCAAATATCAAAGAACTGGGCCTTGCAGTTTCAGAGAAGAAGATTTTTAAAAATGTTCCCTATAAATCTATGTAAAACCAAAGGGCTCTGGGGTGGGGGCATTTTTGGCACCAGGGATATAATTTGAATTGTCTTGGTAGAGGTCCAGTAGATGAAGCTTCATACCAAATAGCAAAGACGGGGGCCTTGTGGTTTCAGAGAAGAAGATTTTTTAAATATTTTCCCTATATAAGCGTATGAAAAAACCAAAGGGCCCCGGGGCGGGCGCATTTTTGGCTCTAGTGCTATAAATTGAACAATCTTGATAGGGGTCCACTAGTTGAAGCTTCACACCAAATATCTTGCTGTTTCAGAGAAGAAGATATTTAAATTTAAAGATTTTCCCTATATAAGCCTATGTAAAACCAAAAGCCCCTGGGGCGGAGGCTATAATTTGAACAATCTTGGTAGAGGTAAACTAGATGAAGCTTCATACCAAATATCGAAGGCCTGGGCCTTATGGTTTTTATGAGAAGATTTTTCAAGTTTTCAGTGAAAAAAAAACCCTATATTTGGCTGCTGTGACCTAGATGTGCAACGGAGCGGAACCATTTGAACAACTTTGAAAGGGGTCCAGATAAGAATCATTCCTGTGAAGTTTGGTCAAAATCTGTTCAGTGGTTTAGGAGATGTCGTTTGAAGAATTGTTTACGGACGCACGCAGGGACAACAGACGAAAAGTGATCACAAAAGCTCACCTTGTCACTGTGTGACAGTAGAGCTAAATAGGAAAGTTGTGGGTACTTGATGGAACAGTCACAACATAGCATTTCACGGTTATCCATAAAATCTTTTTCAAATAATCAAATATATTATCACCACTTTCCCATCTTTTCTTTTTATCTGAATCGCAAATACTTTTTCTTTCTTTCTTTTCTCCTATTTATACTGCTACTCGCTCACATCTGAGCATTACAAGCAGGATTTCCTGGGTGGTAACCAGTACTTATTATTTTTTTTTAAGCAATGTGGATGAAGTGCCTTGCTGAAGGGCACAACACTTTCGTCAGCGTGAGGCTTGAACCCGCAACCTCTCGATCACAAATCCGATGCGCTACCACTGCACCAAAGTGCTCCACTACTTTCTGGCATCATGAATGAGTTCAGATCCCATGGACAGTAAAGGACGGGTCTCCCTAAGGGGGTTTTTTGGCCTCCTAACGATTTTGTTTATTTCTGGCTTATTGTTAGCATACATATGCCTAATTATTTGGAACATATGTAGTTTGTGCCTGATGCTCTGTCTCTGGTCGGGCTCATCGGAGTCTAACTGTTGGTTTTCTTTTGCTCCAGCATTTCAGTGGTTTCTTGCTGTCGAGTCCTCACCGTTGTCTCACCTCTGTGGTTCTTTGATTTCTGTGTTCACGGAGATGTTGCACTGATGAGTTAGGAGGCCTTCATGCGGACTGAACAAAATTTTTTGTCTAAATCGCGACGGAAGTAAGGGCGAGGATTGTGGCCACGTAAAATCGATTTAAGCCCCCCAGTGGAAGTCTTCCACTGACCGTTCCAAGGCGGCTCTTCTGTGGCGATTTATTTATGTTGTTGTTTGTTACTTACTGTGTGTATCACTTGTGTCTTTTAATTTTGGATGGCCATATGGCCATTTTGTGAGAAAGTAACTGTCCATATGGCCTTCCTTTGTTTAGGTTTCCATTATGGTCTGGTCGCGTAATGTTTGTTTTTCTTTCCCTTTGGTGTCTTTTATGGATGGAGTAAGTTAATTGTATCAATTCCTGATCTTTGTTTTACTTCTACTTTGGTATTTAAGCAGTTTGTTCTGAGTTACAGGCTCTTTAAAGTGGGTGGGGTAACTCCACACAGTTTTGACATGTATTTTGTGTCTCATTTAAAGGTAGAAAAATAGTACCATACATGACACGTTATTATATAAAATTACAGGGGAAGGTCTAACTCTATGTTTTGTCACAAGTTTATTCACCAAAATTCACTCTTTTGGGGAAAAATATGGTTTAAGGAACCTTGGGTCATTTTTGCGATTTTTTAACATTAAAGTTCTTTTTTTTTCTCCCTATATCTTCTGTATGCAATAACCTATTGCGGTGAAACTCCTACCATGCAAGCATACTGATGAGGCAATATAACTCAAATGATCATTTGAGATGTTGACCTATATTTCACGGTTGAATGAACATTCTTATTTCATGTTTATAGGTTAGATTATTGTTTCCATCAGTTCAAGAGTTTAGATATTTCTGGCATTTGGATAAACATGCGATGAGTTTAAACATATTTAAATCAAACGAAAAAAAAAAAACACAATAGAAATGTGTCCAAAGTACACAGATGCCCCCGCCTGTTTGACTTTGCCAATTTAGCTGCATGACCCCTGGGAGACACACTAGCGTCAGATATATATGTTCAGGATGAGTATCTCAATATTTTCTAAGATATTTGGATTTTGATGATATGAAATGGGCAGGGCAGGGGGCCGGGGCATTAGTGTGTGTGTCATTGAATGCATCTGACCATAAACAACATCAAATAAAAAAGGTCGGAATCTGAACAGTTTCTGAGATACATATTTTTTTTTACATTTTCTTTGGTTCAATCAAATAGCCCCACCCCAGACAGAATCAGTGACCATAAACATGCTAAACAGTTATGAGCTGCATGAGAAATGCAGACATAAATGTGCACCTAAACGTGAACCTCACAAAATGCCCATATGGCCATCCATAATAAAAAGACACAAGTCATACACACAGTAAGTACCAGACAACAACATAAGTAAATCGCCACAGAAGAACCGCATTGGAACGGTCAGTGGAAAGATTTCCACTGAGGGGCTTAAATCGATTTTACGTGGCCATAATCCTCGCCCTTACTTCCGTCGCGATTTAGACAAACAATTCGTTCAGTCATTTGTGTCGATGGCGAGCTTGATTTGTGCACGGTCTTCAACTTCTGCCATTTTGTATTTAGTACGGCCCCCGCCCATAGGGGCTTGAAGAAATATACGGGCTGCATGATGCTTCCACGCAGAGCTTAATCAGGCCCGCACACTAGTACTGGTTAACCGCTTAGAGGATCTAAGCCTGTCCAGGAACCACGGTGCGAGGCGGACCGTCCATGCTAATAAACCCTATTGGTTTCATTTGGCGACAGGGCTTGAGAAGTCATTTCATCTCAATGTCCGGTAAAAGTCCCACAAAATTGGAAGCATCGTCTCCAAAATGACCCTTAAAGTGTTGACGGTGACGTTATACCTCAAATCAAACAAACAAAAAATCTAAATTAGTATATTAGATATCTTATTTGTGCCAATATATAAGATATACATATATTTTAAAAGATATCTTATATGTTAAATAAGATATCTAATTTAGTATATATGGTATCTTACATACTATATAAGATATTTGATATATTTGAACATGTAAGATATATATTATATTAGATAGCTTATATGTTAAATAAGATATATATTATATAAGATATCTAATTTAATATATAAGATATCTTATATGCAGAATTATATAAAGATATCTTAATTACAATATTAGATATCTTATATAATTTGGAGGGGGGGGGGGATAAAATCATTGCAAATTATAGTCGCTCCCTGACACTCCAGGGTCACCAAAATGCCCGACAGAGCTATACTGGTACACAGCTTATGAGGAGAATACATTAAATTTAGTGAGATATAAGATATCTTATATGCCATACTGAAACTGAAAAAAGAAACCGTGTATTTTGTGCATCAGCTGAAACTAGTTTCGGTTTTTGCAAAACCCATTTCGGTTCTTGTCAAACCGCTGAAACCAATAAAACCGAAACCGAAACCAGTTTGTGAATAACAAAAACGCTCTAGGACAAGGTCCGAGTCGTTTCGCCCCAAAACCATTTCCTCCCATGGTCGTTTTGCCCCCAAGACGTTTCCTCCCTGGCCGTTTCCCCCGTCCTAGTTGTTTTTCCCTCCTGGTCGTTTCGTCCCCCTAGTCGTTTCGCCCACTTTCCAAGGTAAAACTCATTTTCACTGTAGAAATAGAAGTGGAGGCAATGATCAGGAATCGATACAATTAATCCACATCTCCCATCAGAGACACCAAAGTGAAAGAAACACAAACATGAAACAAAATGGCCAACAGGCTATCCAAAATAAAACAACATAAGCGACACAAACACCCAAAGACAAACCATAACAAAAATGAACCGCGATAGAAGAACAGCGTAAAGTCAAAAGAATTTACTGATTAGAGGACAGTACAAAAAACAACCAAGCAAATTAGAATTAAGGCGTAACTATACCAGATTTAGTGACACAGAGGCCTTTCTGATATTTAATCTTCATCAGTGTGTCTCAACCCCAAAGTTTTGAAACCGAAACGGATGAAGGCCAAGACCCGGCAAACAGAAGTGAAGGCAATGATCACAGCACATCCCCCTCCGAGCACAAACCGACCGACGTAGCTCATGAGACAGGTCAACTGGAGGCATCAGGCAAGAGACGCCCACCCGCGGCCTTTTAGGCGTCCCCCACCGAGCCAACATCAGCAAACATGGCCCACACTCCACGGAAGTCCCGGGCATCAGAAAGGAGATGTCCAAAGCAGAAGCAAAACAAAGACCAGGAATCGATACAATTAACTTACTCCACCCATCAAAGACACAAAAGGGAAAGAAAAACAAACATAAAGGGACCAGACCATAATGGAAACCCAAACAAAGGATGGCCATAAGGACAGTTACTTTCCCACAAAATGGCCAAATGGCCATCCAAAATAAAAAGACACAAGTGATACACACAGTGACTAGTAACAAACAACAACATAAATAAACCGCCACAGAAGAACCGCCTTGGAACTGTCAGTGGAAAGAATTCCGGGGGTGGGGGTGGGGGGGGGGGAGCTTAAATCGATTTTACGCGGCCACAATCCTCGCCCTTACTTCCGTCGCGATTTAGACAAATAATTTGTTCAGTCCGCATGAAGGCCTCCTAACTCATCAGTGCAACATCTCCGTGAACACAAATAATCAAAGAACCACAGAGGTGAGACAACGGTGAGGACTCGACAGCAAAAAAAAAAAAAAACAACAAAAAAAAAAACACACTGAAATGCTGGAGCAAAAGAAAACCAAAAGTTAGACTGCGATGGGTCCGACCAGAGACAGAGCATCAGGCACCAACCAACATTACCTTGAATTAGATCTCTCTAATTCTCAATAAGCCTTTACGTTGGAACCGTCATAGAATCTGAGGCCTGACCCACCGGCTTGCAATTAAAGAGGGAAGCAAAGTTGCCAACCGTGATTGGGTTTACTACCATGCATGCAGTCTGTCGTATAAAATCCATGTTGTACCCAATCTTTTTATATAGAAGTAGAAGTAAAACAAAGATCAGGAATCGATACAATTAACTTACTCCACCCACCAAAGACACCAAAGGGGAAGAAACACAAACATTAAGCAACCAGACAATAATGGAAACCTAAACAAAGGAAAGCCATAATGACAGTTACTTTCCCACAAAATGCCCATATGGCCATCCATAATAAAAAGACACAAGTCATACACACAGTAAGTACCAGACAACAACATAAGTAAATCGCCACAGAAGAACCGCATTGGAACGGTCAGTGGAAAGATTTCCACTGAGGGGCTTAAATCGATTTTACGTGGCCATAATCCTCGCCCTTACTTCCGTCGCGATTTAGACAAACAATTCGTTCAGTCCGCATGAACGCCTCCTTACTCATCAGTGCAACATCCCCGTGAACACAAATAATCAAAGAACCACAGCGGTGAGACAACGGTGAGGACTCGACAGGAAGAAACCACTGAAATGCTGGAGCAAAAGAAAACCAACAGTTAGACTCCGATGGGCCCAACAAGAGACAGAGAATCAGGCACCAACCAACATTACCTTGAATTAGATCTCTCTAAATTCTCAATAAGCCTTTACGTTGGAACCGTCAAAGAATCTGAGGCCTGACCCACCGGCGTGCAATTAAAGAGGGAAGCAAAGTTGCCAACCGTGATTGGGTAAACTACCATGCATGCAGTCTGTCGTATAACATCCATGTTGTACCCATTCTTTAATATCGAAGAATGATTTTACGAAATTGGGTGCTGAAGTCATTGCGGTTATATATTTTTCTGAATTTATATACTAAGTCACCATAAAATTCGGGTTCCGATAGACCTTGTTGCAGAAGAGATTTAAGTCCAATATTGAATTTTGAAATTAAATCAGAATGGCGTCTATGAAATTTTGAAAATGCTTTGCGTAGTTTATGTTACCGATAACCCTGATTAAGAAGTTTAGCCGTTAATAATTTATTATGAGTGTTGAAGTCAGATACATGACTACACACTCTCAAATCATGACGCAAATCGAATTAATTGCGAAATATAAACGCCATAGGATGGCGCACGAGGAACTTCACCATCCAAAAAAGGAAAATTTACAATCTCAAAATCAAAGTCATCTCGTTTATCATAAATTTTGCACGAAACAAACCCATCTACAATAGATAGATGTAAATCCAAAAACGGGGCCTCGGTATCAGAAGAATTTGCTTTATTTAACTGAAGTTCTGTGGGGGGTAGTTCTGACTGATCAAACCATCGAAATAAGTATTATCAATATTTGACAAATCATCTAAATGTCTAGAAGTGGAGCTAAAAGCTTCAATAATTTCAGATTGGTTATCAATGGAAAGCGACAACATGAATATGTTCTAGAAAAGGGTTATCCTTTGGAAGCAAGGAATACACAACGGAAGTGAAAAATATGGACTGTACATGTTTTCTGGGCCAGATTTGCTAGTTTCGGCCAATTAGGCCTCATCAGTGACCCTCAGATATTTTCATAATTTCACAATGGAATCAATGATCCCAAAGGACAAGAAAATATAATCTACACCATGATGTAGGGCAGGGAGACGTTTTTACGCCGCCACGCATTCCCACACACCAGCAGTAGTGAAGTAAAATATGTTCTAGCAAAGAGTTATCCTTTAGAAGCAAGGAATACACCACAGAAGTGAAAAATATGGAGTGTACATGTTTTCTGTGCCAGACTAGCTAGTTTCGGCCAATTAGGCCTCATCAGTGACCTTCAGATATTTTCAAAATTCCACAATGGAATGAATGATCCCAAAGGACAAGAAAATATAATCTACACTATGATGTCGGGCAGAGAGACGTTTTACCGCCGCCACACATTCCCACATACCAGCTGTAGTGAAGTAAAATATGTTCTAGAAAAGGGTTATCCTTTGGAAGCAAGGAATACACCACAGAAGTGAAAAATATGGACTGTACATGTTTTCTGGGCCAGACTTGCTAGTTTCGGCCAATTAGGCCTCATCAGTGACCCTCAGATATTTTCATAATTCCACAATGGAATCAATGATCTCAAAGGACAAGAAAATATAATCTACACTATGATGTAGGGCAGGGAGACGTTTTACCGCCGCCATACATTCCCACACACCAGCAGTAGTGAAGTAAAATATGTTCTAGCAAAGGGTTATCTTTTGGAAACAAGGAATACACCACAGAAGTAAAAAATATGGAGTGTGCATGTTTTCTGTGCCAGACTAGCTAGTTTCGGCTAATTAGAAGTCTCTTTCATAACAATACAAAACTTGCAAAATTTAAAATATTTCAAAAAGTGGCAACCAAATCCGCTAAGATACATGTCCATCCTGACAAGTCAGTCTTAGTTTTAGAAAAATTAGAAATTTATACTGCAAAAATGAAAGATATAATATAGTTATTTAAATCAGTAATTGAGTACTGACGTCAACACCGCAGTATCAACCTCGGCACTAAGGAACTGATGCTGAGCTGATGATACCCTCGGGGACGAACGAATCATTCACCAGCAGAGGTACCGACCCAGTGGTTGCAATTAAGGCGTAACTATACCAAATTTAGTGACACAGAGGCCTTTCTGATATTTAATCTTCATCAGTGTGTCTCAACTCCAAAGTTTTGAAACCGAAACGGATGAAGGCCAAGACCCGGCAAACAGAAGTGAAGGCAATGATCAGGATTCGATACAATTAACCCACAGCTCCCACCAGACACACCAAAGAAAAATAAAAATAAACATAAAATAACTAGACCCTATGGGAACATCAATAGCGGAAAGCCAAAAGGACAGTTACTTGCCCACAAAATGGCCAATTGGCTATCCAAAACAAAAATATAAGCGACTCACACATTCAAAGACAAACCATAACAAAAATTAACCGCGACAGAAAAACCGCATTGGAACTTTCAGTGAAACGAATTTCACTGGAGTATGTGTGTGTGTGTGTGGGGGGGGTGAAATCGATTTTACGCTGCCGCGATCACCGCCCTTACTTCATGATATAACTGATATACCTACCTTATATAACTGTGTCGACATCTAATTAAGCCTATTGGTCTCTTCAGATGCATTCTGGTTTTGGGTCCAATTTCTCTGGTACGCTGTCCAGGCGTGTAGCAGGTTGGACTGAATTTACCAGGGTGTTCTCGCCAAAACCGGTTCAACCGGCTTTTAAACGCATTTAGGGAGGGCGCGATTGCAATGTCTACTGTTAAAGAATTCCAGTTGTTCACAGCACGAATTGAGAAGGAGTTAGCCCTAACCACTAGGCGTGAACTTTTCTTGTATAATTTTGAAGACTGACCACGTATTACCGCGTATCTATTCATAGTAAAGATGTTATCTTTATCAACCATGTCAATGCCGTGCATGATTTTATATACTTGGATCATAACAGATCTCTCTCTTCTGTATTCTAAAGATGGCAACCCTAATGATTTAACCTTTCTTTATAAGACAAATGCTTTATACTTTTTACAAGCCTCGTTGCACAACGTTGCACATTTTCTATAAGAATTCTGTCTTTCTTGAACATGGGAGACGATACTGTAGATGCGTATTCCAAATGTGGTCTTACAACAGACTTGTATAGGTTTAGGAACATCTCTGTATCCATAAATGTAAAGGTTCGGAAAAATAAACCTACATTTCTTTTTGCCTTGTTTACCTTGGTATTTATATGTTCGGTGAATTTCATTCTTTGGTCAAAAGTTATACCCAAAGTAGAAGTAAAACAAAGATCAGGAATCCATACAATTAACTTACTCCACCCATCAAAGACACCAAAGGGAAAGAAAAACAAACATGAAGCGACCTGACCATAATGGAAACCTAAACAAAGGAAGGCCATAAGGACAGTTACTTTCCCACAAAATGGCCAAATGGCCATCCAAAATAAAAAGACACAAGTGATACACACAGTAAGTAACGAACAACAACATAAATAAATCGCCACAGAAGAACCGCCTTGGAACGGTCAGTGGAAAGAATTCCGGGGGGGGGGGGTTAAATCGATTTTACGTGGCCATAATCCTCGCCCTTACTTCCGCCGCGATTTAGACAAATAATTTGTTTGTTCAGTCCGCATGAAGGCCTCCTAACTCATCAGTGCAACATCTCCGTGAACACAAATAATCAAAGAACCACAGAGGTGAGACAACGGTGAGGACTCGACAGCAAAAAAATATATAAAAAAAAACTGAAATGCTGGAGCAAAAGAAAACCAACAGTTAGACTCCGATGGGCCCGACCAGAGAGTCTTTTTCTGATTTTACCTTTTCTACTTTAGCTGGTCCTGTGTCTGTAGGTTTCAACTTTTATATCATTGGTTCCAATCCGCAGATGTTTGCATTTTTTGAAGCTGTATTCATTTTCCACTTTTTGTCCCATCTACAGCATTAGTAGTTAAATAAAGCAAATTCTTCTGATACCAAGGCCCCGTTTTTGGATTTACATCTATCTATTGTAGATGGGTTTGTTTCTTGCAAAATTTACGATAATCGTGATGATTTTGATTTTGAGATTGTAAATTTTCCTTTTTTGGATGGTGATGTTCCTCGTGCGCCATCCTATGGAGTTTATATTTCGCAATTTATTCGATTTTCCAGAGTGTGTAGTCATGTAACTGACTTCAACACTCGTAATTAATTGTTAACGGCTAAACTTCTTAATCAGGGTTATTGGTGCCATAAACTACGCAAAATAGAAGTAGAGGCAATTATCGGGAATCGATACAATCAACCCACAGCTACCATCAGAGACACCAAAGGGAAAGACACACAAACATGAAACAACATACCCTAATGGAAACACCAACAGAGGAAAGCCAAAAGGACAGTTACTTTCCCACAAAATGGCCAATAGGCAATCCAAAATAAATAACACAAGCGACACAAACACCCAAAGACAAACCATAAAAAAATATTCCGCGACAGAAGAACAAAACCTTTTCAAAATTTTATAGACGTCATTCTGATTTAATTTCAAAATTCAATATTGGACTTAAATCTCTTCTGCAACAAGGTCTATCGAAACCCGAATTTTATGGTGACTTAGTATATAAATTCAGAAGAATATATAACCGCAATGACTTTAGCACCCAATTTCTTAAAATCTTTCTTCGATATAAAAAGATTGGGTACGACAGATATGTTATACGACAGACTGCATGCATGGTAATTAACCCAATCACGGTTGACAACTTTGCATCCCTCTTTAATTGCACGCCAGAGGGCCAGGCCTCAGATTCTATGACGGTTCCAGCGTAAAGGATTATGTTGGTTTGTACCTGATGCTCTGTCTCTGGTCGGGCCCATCGGAGTCTAACTGTTGGTTTTCTTTTGATTTTGTGTTCACGGAGATGTTGCACTGATGAGTTAGGAGGCCTTCATGCGGACTGAACAAATTATTTGTGTTAATCGCGACGGAAGTAAGGGCGAGGATTGTGGCCGCGTAAAATCGATTTAAGCCCCCCCCCCCCCACACACACACACACACACGCAGTGGAATTGTATCGGTCCCTGGTCATTGCTCATTGCTCCCACATATACTTCATGCGGACTGAACAAATTATTTGCCTTAATCGCGACGGAAGTAACGGCGAGGATTGTGGCTACGTAAAATCGATTTAAGCCCCACCCCGCCTCCCCCGCCCCCACCCCCCAACCCCCAGTGGAATTCGTTTCCGCTGACCGTTCCAATGCGGTTCTTCTGTCGTAGTTTATTTTTGTTATGGTTTGTCTTTGGGTGTTTGTGTCGCTTTTATTATTTTATTTTGGATAGCCTATTGGCCATTTTATGGGAAAGTAACTGTCCTTTTGGCTTTCCGCTATTGATGTTTCAATTAGTGTCTGTTGTTTCATGTTTGTGTTTCTTTCCCTTTGGTGTCTCTGATGGGAGCTGTGGGTTAATTGCATCGATTCCTGATCATTGCCTCCACTTCTATTTGGTCAAGCTATTCTGTACTGTTGTTGCTTGCATGATTGAATTTACTCTACCGAAAAGTTTAGCATCATCAGTGAAAAGTTTCATACATGCTGAGATAACTTCAGGGAGGTCATTTATGAATATCAGGAATAATATTGGGCCTAACACAATCCCCTGTGGAATTCCACTTGTAACGTATGCTGAATCGGAGCTTTATCCGTTTATAACTACCTTTTGTGATCTGTCAGTCAAAAAATCCTTTATCCAGTGGTGAACTTTCCCCCGGATACCGTTACCCCATAGTTTTTTCAGCAGGCGTTTGGATGGCACTTTATCAAACGCCTTACTGAAGTCTAGATATATTATATCTACGTCTTCATTTGAGTCTAAGCTCTCAGTCAAATCCATTAGTTCTAAAAGTTGAGTGGTACATTATCTTCGAGTTAAAAATCCACATTGAGCTTTCGAGAACAGGTTGTTGTCTTCCATATGCTTTACAATTGACTCTCTGATTTGTCTCTCAAGCTATTTATCTGGTACTGATGTTAGTGATACGGGTCTATAATTTTCAGGTTTGTTTTTCTTTCCACTTTTAAAGATATCTGTTACGTTCCCCTGTTTCCAGATGCCCGGCATTTCACTGTTTTACACAGATTTCTCAAAGATTAATTCTAGTGGTTCTAACAAGGGTTCTTTACATTCAGATAATAATTTAGGGTTTATCTGGTCTGGGCCAAAAGATTTTGATGCATTGAGTTTATCAATAGCTTTTGCAATTTTTGTTCTGTTTATATCAACATGTATGTTGGTTAATGGTTCAATGAAATTTCTTTCCTCAAATTTGGATAAAGCTTCCAATCCCGTCGCGATTTAGATAAATAATTTGTTCAGTCCGCATGAAGGCCTCCTAACTCATCAGTGCAACATCCCCGAAAACACAAAAGTCAAACAACCATAGAGAGGAAACAACGATGAGGACTCGACAGCCAGAAATCACCGAAATGCTGCAGCAAAAGAAAACCAACAGTTAGAATCCGATGGGCCCGACCAGAGACAGAGCATCAGGCACCAACCAAAATTAAATTCTCTCTAATTCTCAGTAAAATAGAAGTGGAGGCAATGGTAAGGAATCGATACAATTAACCCACAGCTCCCATCAGAGACACCAAGGGAAAGACACACAAACATGAAACAACAGACCCTAATAGAAACATCAATAGCGGAAAGCCAAAAGGACAGTTACTTTCCCCCAAAAATGGCCTTTACGCTGGAACCGTCATAGAATCTGAGGCCTCAATTAAAGAGGGAAGCAAAGTTGTCAACCGTGATTGGTGCACATGTAACTACCATGCATGCAGTCTGCCATATAAAATTTATGTTAAAGAGATTTAAGTCCAACATTGAATTTTGAAATTAAATCGGAATGACGTCTATAAAATTTTGAAAAGGCTTTGCGTAATATATGATACCGATAACCTTGATTAAGAAACTAGAAGTGAAGGCAATCATCAGGAATCGATACAATTAACCCACAGCTCCCATCAGAGACACCAAGGGAAAGAAACACAAACATGAAACAACTAGACCCTAATGGAAACATCACTAGCGTAAACTCAAAAGGACAGTTACTTTCCCACAAAATGGCCAGTTGACTATCCAAAGCAAAATAAAATAAGCGATACACACTCAAAGACAAGCCATACCAAAAAATAAACCACAACAGAAGAACCGCCTTGGAACAGTCAGTGAAACGAATTCCACTGGGGTGCTTAAATCGATTTTACGTGGCCACAATCCTCACCCTTGCTTCCGCCGCGATTTAGACAAATAATTTGTTCAGTCCGCATGAAGGTCTCCTAACTCATCAGTGCAACATCTCCGTGAACATAAAATCTATCAACCACAGAGATGAAACAACGGTGAGGACTCGACAGCATGAAGCCACTGAAAAGCTGGGGCAAAAGAAAATCAACAGTGAGGCCTAAAAAACAAATAGCCGTGTTTCCGCTAACCTGACCGACCCTGCTTCAGACCCCCCGACTGTATTTTTTTTATCAATAAAAATTAAATCACCGACCCTACCATTTTCATTTTCCGACCCTACCCTGTGTCATCTTTGCATTTTCGCATAGTAACTTCGGGTTTTTAGCACATTTTTGTAGTTTTGGCATTTAGTATCTTCCAAAATACAGAACTGACTTTTTTTGAGCATCTAAAATGAATTATGATATACAATGCAAGTCTCAACATGACAATTTTATTAACAAAACACATGTACAAAAACAAAAACACATAAAAATACAGGCCCGACCCTGTTTTTTTTTCGGTAGAAAAAAAATAAAATAAAAAAAGCTTTTCCTACCTACTGACCAATTTTTTTTTAGCATATTAGGGAAACACAGCTATTTTTTCTTTACGCGACTCTGATGGGCCCAACCAGAGACATAAAATTAGATTCTCTCTAATTCTCAGTAAGACTTTACGCTGGAATCGTCATAGAATCTGACCCACCGGCATGCAATTAAAGATTGAAGCAAAGTTGTCAACCGTGATTGGGTTACTTCCATGCATGCAGTCTGTCGTATAACATTTATGTTGTATCCAATATTTTATATCGAGGAATGATTTTACGAAATTGGGTGCTGAAGTCATTGCGGTTATATATTTTTCCGAATTTATATACTAAGTCACCATAAAATTCGGGTTCCGATAGACCTTAAACTAAAACATGAAATATTTTTAAGTCGGTGACCTTGACCTTGAGATCATGGGCATGGTCGGGGGTATTGTTGAATGAAACTTTGGACTATATCTATCATCATATCAAATATGAACCAAATCCAACATATGATTTGGAAAATATGAATTGTTAAAACGCTTTAAGATTAAAACAATTCTAAGTCAGTGACCTAGACCTTTAGGTCATTGGCGTGAAACTTTGGACCTATATTTATCATCATACCAAATATGAACCAAATTTGCTATATGGTTTGGAAAATATGAGCAGTTATGAAAACTTTAACATAAAAATTTTGAACCCCCCCCCCCCCCCCCAAAAAAAAAAAAAAAAAATAAAAAATAAAAAAATAAATAAAATAAAATAAAAAATCGAAGTCCATAACTTTGACCTTGAGCCTACGGGCATAGGCGGGGATATTGCTGGATAAAACGTTGCGCCTGTTACTAGCATTATACAATACATGGACCAAATCCTTCCTATGGTTTGGAAAATATGAGTTCATAAAAACCTATTTATATAGAGAAATGTTGGGTTTAAAATCGTAAAATCGATTTAAGCCCCCCCCCCCCCCCCAGTGGAAATCTTCCACTGACCGTTCCAAAGCGGCTCTTCTGTGGCGATTTATCTATGTTGTTGTTTGTTACTTACTGTATGTATCACTTGTGTCTTTTAATGTTGGATGGCCGTAAGGCCATTTTGTGGGAAAGTAACTGTCCTTATGGCCTTCCTTTGTTTAGGTTTCCATTATGGTCTGGTCGCTTAATGTTTGTATTTCTTTCCCTTTGGTGTCTTTTATGGGTGGAGTAAGTTAATTGTACCAATTCCTGATCTTTGTTTTACTTCTACTTTACCAGGGTAGACATTATTTTGTTATTTGTGCTGCAAAACTTAGATTATAGGTACTCGTTAGAACTGAAAGATACGTTCAAGCTAAAAAAAAACGAAAGCGTGTAATTGAAAATATTACTGGTTGTTAGGCAATCGCTTTCACCTCGAAATATGGCGGCTGTGTGGTTGCTATGGGAAGTGACGTCAGCCATAGGTACCTATATTTAAAAGAAGTGGCGAATTCCCTAAAAAGCAAAAATCGAAAATGTGGGGAACCCTCTCACAGAGGTGGCGAAACCTCTTGTGGCGAACATGCAAAGTGGCGAATCAACGGACATCCGGATGAAGATAGATAGATAGATAGATAGATAGATAGATAGATAGATAGATAGATAGATAGATAGATAGATAGATAGATAGATAGATAGATAGATAGATAGATAGATAGAGTCAAACTTGTCTTAGTGGCCACCTCTATTAAGCAAGCAACCTGTCTTAAGCAAGCGGGCATTTAGTTCCCGAAAAAGGCAAATGCATTAAAATTCACCTGTATTAAGCAAGCACCTGTCTTAATCAAGCACATTTTCATTATCCCGGAGGTGCTTGCTTAACACAGGTTGGACTGTAGATAGATAGATAGATAGATAGATAGATAGATAGATAGATAGATAGATAGATAGATAGATAGATAGATAGATAGATAGATAGATAGATAGATAGATAGATAGATAGATAGATAGATAGATTCACTTGCCGACAGTTCAAAGCTTGATGTCTGTCACGCTTCTTGAAAAGTTTAACAACAGTATATACTGGCTCTCCTCAAATCCTCAGGCACCTCACTTGTGTCAAAGTATTTCTGGAAAATCTTCTAGAGTACTGACGGAATCTCTTCAGCAGCCACTTTCAAGATGAATTTCGGTATACTATGAAGTCTAGAAACCTTCTGCACGTTCAACTCGTGTCTCTCTGACATCTCTCTTAATGACTAGGAATTATCAAAACTGTGGCAAAATTTATATATGAATGTGAAATTACATAAATAGAGGATCTATCTATCTATCTTCTCATGCTGAGTCGGTCATATTTGGTCATTACCTCAGTTGGGTGGGTGGCTAAATTTAGATTTTAGCAAAAAAAAAAAATCATCTCTGGATGAGTCTTTAAAACTATTTACAATCCAACCACAGAGGTATCCTAAAACGCATACCTCTGAGTCTCAATCTTATACTGTGCGGGCTTTGAACTGCTCTGCAGTCTTGGCATTCACCGCAGAAGAGGGAAGACTATTCCACTGAGGAATAGTTCTAGGGAAGAAAGAGTTTTTCAGGGCATCACTATAGGACTGGTACCTACGATACTGTGAGTTATTTGCTCGTGATGCCCTTGTCCGGGTCGACACTGTTGCAGGGGTCAAATATCTGTCCTTGTCAATTGATATTGTACCAGAATGTATCTTGTAGAAGAAGGTTAAGGAGGACTGCTCACGACGGGTCTCCAGGGATGGCCACTCTACCTCATCAAGCATGTCACCGACGCTACTTTTATTTCGCCATCGTCTGCAGGTCCATCGAGCAGCTGTCCTCTGCACCTTCTCCACCTGCTGAATCTGAGTTTTAACGTATGGCTGCCAAATGGGTGATGCATATTCAAGCTGAGGGCGAACCAATGTTTTATATACAACATCCTTTGTCTGCCGAGGTGCAAAAGCCAAATTACGTCTAAGGAATCCTAAGGTCCTAGTTGCTTTAGATGTTATTTCAGAGATATTTTGACCCCAATCGAGATCGTCAGTGATGGTGATACCAAGATATTTGGCGGAATGAACTTGCTCCAATGTTTGCTGGTGTAGTGTGTAATCATACTTAATTTGCTTGTCCTGAAGGTGTCGTGACACCCTCATTGAATGGCATTTGGCTACATTGAACTTCATCTGCCAATCTGATTCCCATTGTGCAAGTCGATCCAGGTCATCTTGTAAAATGCGACAGTCAGAAGAAGAATATATGTCCCTATATATTCAAATTTTGGAGTGAATATTATTTATATTTCATGAGCGTCAAAGGCGCGAATGAAATATACATTTTTTTCACTTAGCGAGATGGAATTGAGGTCATCTTCATGACCAGAATTTGAATTTTTTTTTTTTATTATTATTATTATATGTTTGACGCCAAATATGACGCCACTAAAATTTGCTGACGTCGCGTAACGTGAACGTCTTCCATAATGACGTTGCTGACGCTGCAGATAGAAAAATTGCAAAAACCGAAAAGTTTGGGTGCCCAATTTGTCCTTTTGGACTGTATTTTAAATGGGTATGCATGCTAGTGCAAATATAAAATCTTGTATTTCACTAGTGAAAATTTATACAAAGGGTTAATATAAATGTTATATTTTCACTAGTAAACATAACATATGCGTTATATGTCAATACAATTAATGCATTTGTTTTTTCTATCATGGATCTTGAATCTCCAAACCACTTATTAACTCAACTTTTATCATCATTTATAATGCAATAATGTGTGTATGTGGATGGAGAATTATGTTCATGTATCTATATGCGATGTAATTTAGTATATCGCATGCCATTCGCCTTTACCCACTTGCTGGATATAACTATGCAATTCAATAAATTCTATTCTATTCTTTTCTCTGATATAGGTGGATTAAATTTCGGTGGTAATACCGCTTTTCGGAATTTCTGTGTTGTTCTGCGAGTGTGCTTTTCGGTATTTCTATGGCCCCCCTCATTTGTACTTTCACTTTCACGTTGGTTGACAGATCGAATTCGAAGCCTATTAAGCTCAGAGCCCATGCGGCCTTACTTTTTTGGTAAGCTAAAAGCTACCAGTTTTCAAAAATCCTTCATCTTCAGTATTGGACACTGGTATTTTTGCTGGTGATATATAATGACTTGATGTCATTAGTTTTCGCGGATGAAAATGCCCACAGATGACACATCTGTAACAGGTCGACCGTGTGGCTCGGTAGCTCAGTTGGTAGAGTGTTCGCACAGTATGGGAGAGGCTCTGGTTTCAAGTCCCGGTCGAGCCATGTTCGCACAGTATGGGAGAGGCCCTGGTTTTGAGTCCCGGACGAGCCATGTTCTTTTTCCCCCCACCAGCCCACATGCAGTTTTCATTTTTCTAGAACTAACATTTTTCAGATGAAATGTTTGTTGTTTTTTCTTCACAACAGATTAGAGCATGGTAGCTTAGTGGTTAGTGCCATTATGAAAACACGCTTATTCAATAGAAAATTGCATGATGCTTCCACGCAGAGCTGAATCCGGCCCGCACACTAGTACTGGTAAACCGCTTAGAGGATCTAAGCCTGTCCAGGAACCGTGGTGCGAGGCGGACCGTCCATGCTAATAAACCCTATTGGTTTCATTGGGCGACAGGGCTTGAGATGTAATTTCATCTCAATGTCGGGT
Source organism: Lucinisca nassula (assembly GCA_963580285.1). Classification (NCBI taxonomy): domain Eukaryota; kingdom Metazoa; phylum Mollusca; class Bivalvia; order Lucinida; family Lucinidae; genus Lucinisca; species Lucinisca nassula. The sequence continues at coordinate 132,316,994 of OY757010.1, read as the reverse complement.
AAAAGTCCCACAAAATTGGAAGCAACGTCTCCAAAATGACCTTTACAGTGTTGACGGGGACGTTAAACCTCAAATCAAACAAAAACAAAACTACCAAAAAATGGGTCAGTATAAAACGCAGCACTTTATCTATCTATCTTCTGATACTGCGTCGGTCACATTTGACCATTACCGCAGGTGTATATTATATACACACTAGGTTTTGCAGGATGAAAGCCTACACAGTAATCATGTAATTACGGTAGGGATCTTTAACCTGCACAGGGGATGGTTCTCCCTGCACAGGGGGCCTCCAGTTAACGTCCCGATCCGAAGGACGGTGCACTTTATGACATTCATCCCTGCAAATGATGCCAATGGAGCGTGTTCAGACACCGAAATTTTATCGCCGCTGCCGGGGATCGAACCTGGGACCTCTAGCGTCAGAGGCAAGTGCACTAACCACTGAGCTATCACGCTCCTTTAGTGCAGCTATATTAAAAATATAGGAAAATGCAGTCAATAAGGAAATCATAGGTAATGCAGCTATTATAGAAAACAGTATAAAATGCAGCCACATATACAGCCAATATATAATATATAGTGTAGTATAAATACAGGTTTCATTAGGATACAAATAACACTTGTGCAGAGGTGTAAAATTTCCCTCAAACTTACTCGCCCTTATCGCCTAAACTTTTCATTTAGGTGCTGAAAATGAAGAAAAAGTAAGGTCAGTTTTGAAAACCTTACTCGCCCTGACTAAAAACTTACTCGCAAATGCGAGCGGGCGAGTGGAATTTTACACCCCTGTTGTGTTATGAATTAACATCACAAAAAAATTTTGTGCCAATATAATAATGACCCCCTTAAACCCCCACTTGTATGTAGTACAACTAGGGTAGATAATATTTTTCTTATTTTTGCTCCAAAACATAGATTGTAAGTTTAAACATTATTTTTCTTATTTCTGCTCAAAAATATAAATTGTGGGTACTCGTTAAGGCCGATCGTTAATCAAAGATGGGCGAAAACTGGAGTACCCGGAGAAAAACACTTGAACTCTTTTATAAACTTACCGCATTGTGTATGGTGCGCCGTTTTACTATTTAGTCCATAATTATAGAACTATGCATTTCCATAATTCGAATTTTGTTTTATTTGATTTTCGGTTCAACGTCCCCGTCAACACTGTAAAGGTCATTTTGGAGACGTTGCATCCAATTTTGTGGGACTTTTACTCGACAATGAGATGAAATGACATCTCAAGCCCTGTTGCCCAATAAAAACCTACAGGGTTTGTTAGCATAGGCGGTTTGTTTTGTTTGTTTGTTTGATTTGAGGTTTAATGTCCCCGCCAACACTGTATATGTCATTTAATAATCAATGCATGTTAATGTTTCCGCGCATTGACTTTCAGTGTTTACAGAGGTATTCATTATTTTTCTTATTTCAGATAAAAAACGAAGATTGTGGGTATTCATTAGAACAAACTTGGCGAAGCGGTTCTAACAAGTCCCCACAATCTATGTTTTCAGCAGATATATGAAAAAATATCAGACCTTTTCATCCGAAATACAGTGAAATTCCGCTATTAAGACCACTTTCCAGACCTAAAAAGTGGTCTTATTAGCGGGGCTGTCCTAATAATTCCGCTATTAAGACCACTTTCCAGACTAAAAAGTGGTCTTATTAGCGGGGTGGTCCTAATGGTCTTAATAATGGAATTGGTTAATAAAATATTGTTGGCAAGATTTATTTAAATTCGTTGTCTATGTGTATTGTGCCTTTTTTGCTTCATGCTAGAAGGTATTCTGTAATTCTTGTCATTAACTTTCCTGATTCTCATGTTATCTTGCATTTCTATTTTCATTATTAATTAAAGGCAGTAAAAATCACATTAATGATTACAGTATGGACGTAATGCTGCTTTATATCATAGTCAATTTTTCCAAAATTATCTTCTGAAATTTCTGAAGAAAATATAGTTGCATATTATCAAATTATTAAAACTCTCTATTCAGTGATCTTGTTAAAACATCACACAGATTAATACAGGTAAACTTCTGCTTTTCTCACCTTTAGGGATGTGTGTGAACAGTAGTGATCTTGTTAAAACATCACACAGATTAGTACAGGTAAACTTCTGTTTTTCACACCTTAGGGATGTGTGTGAACAGTATACTGCTCATAACCAAGAGGTTTTGGAATGGTGAAGAATCCAATATAAATTTATAACTGACCAATGCATTGAGATATACAAATTAACTCAAATTATACATGTATATTTTTGTATATATTGTATTTACAACTTTAACCCTTCTGGTACCAAATGGAATCTTACTTCTTATATATAATAAGAGTACATTTCAAAATTCAGGGGTGTCAAACCTCAAAAAAGGTAATTTTTCTGATGAAAATTTGTGATATTTTTCTTATTTATACTCCAAACATTGGTTTTCGGTGCTCGTTAGAAATGCCTCATTGAGGCGGTTCTAACGTGTACCCACAACCTAAGTCTTGGAGCAGAAATAATGTATACACCCATAAATCCCCAGTTTTTTAGCTCACCATCACGTAGTGACGAGGTGAGCTTTTGGGATCACTTTTTGTCCGTCGTCCGTGCGTCAGTGCGTCCGTAAACAATTTCTTTAAACGACATCTCCTCCTAAACCACTGATCAGATTATACTCTATGAATCAGGTGAGCGATCCAGGGCCATCATGGCCCTCTTGTTCTATAAAGTGGGGTTTAGGGGGGTCTATATTTCACAGACTTGTTCACGTAATAGTCCTTTCCTTTTTGCAAACAGTGTAGGCCCTGATCGGAGGCCAACTTCTGCGGCATCTGATCTGGGCCTACACTGTTTGCCAAATACCCATTTTGGGGTTTCTGTTACATGGATTTATATAATTGGGGCTTGATGAAATAGATGGGGCTGCATGATGCATCCACGCAGAGCTGAAACCGGCCGCAAACGAGTACTGGCAAACTGCTTCTAAAAAGGATATAATCTTGTGTGATTGCTCAAATGTAACTGTTAGGTTGTTTTCCATATGTTTTCTGATATTATGCATTTTTGTATTTACAAGCTAAAAATGAAGTTAATATGTTCTCTTTATTTTGTTCTTTTCTATGTCTTATTCTTATTGCCAAGATACGTCCAGTTTGAGAGCATTCTTGCTTGACGTTATATACCGTTACGCTCCACCCCCGCCCAACAGGGCTTGAAGAAATAGATCGTCTGCATGATGTTTCCATACATAGATGAAACCGGAGTACTGGTAAACCACTTAGAGGATCTAAACCTGTCCAGGCAAAGCAGTGCTTATAAACCCTATTGGTCATTGGGTTGCAGGGCTTGGGAAGTCATATTTCATCTCAATGTCGGATAAAAGTCCCACAAAATTGGAAGCAACGTCTCCAAAATGACCTATACAGTGTTGATGGGGACGTTAAACCTCAAATTAAACAAACATAAACAAACAAGCATACCATTACGATAACACACCCTTGCGACACAGTGCCTTTCTTCTTCTTTATACTGCAAACATAGGTTGTGGTGCTCGTTAGAACCGACTCAATGAGGCGGTTCTATTGAGGACTCACAACCTGTGCCTAAGAGCAGATATAAGAAAAATAATGTACCCATCCACTAAACCTCCGTTTTCTCTATATAAACTGGGGCTTAGGCATCAGTTCAATCCGCGATCTTTATTCAAACAACACAAAGATGGAGAGTCCCAGGTTCATCAAGACATAACAAGAACACGCCTATTTAATTTTGATACCTTTAAACCCAACATTTATATAGCTAAAAATGGTTTTCAGGTGTGTACATTAGTCTTCATATTTCTGCTCAAAAACATAGATTGTGGGTAAAACATAGATTGTGGGTACTTGTTAGAACAGCCTCGCCTAGGCGGTTCTCACAATCTATGTTTTGAGCAGATGTATGAAAATATAAGATAATTTTTAACTGAAAAGCAAAAAGTGAATACTACACTATATATTATATATTTGCTGCATATGCGGCTGCATTTTATACTATTTTCTATAATAGCTGCATTACCTATGATGTCCTTATTGGCTGCATTTTCCTATATTTTTAATATAGCTGCACTAAAGTGCTGCGTTTTATACTGACCCCAAAAAATGAACATTTTTAGATAAAAAAAAATCTGATATTTATCTATCTATATATCCTGCAACACCCTCTCGCGAGGATTATGTGCAGCTGCGCGCGCCAGAAAAAAGAAAAGTGTGATAGAAGAAAAAGTATTAGATTTTAGGAGAATTGAAAGTAAAAACAATAATAGTAAAGTAGAGATTAAAGGCAGATAAAAACAATGTTTTACGGTTCATGGCATTGGATGATGGAGGGTGCATATGGTAGATCTGAAAGAATCCAGATCGGAGCACACAACAGCATGAGGAGGAAGGTGATTCCATTGTACCACAGCCAAGGGAAAGAAACTGTATTTATAGTAACTGGCAGTAGTAGGGATTTGAATGTAGTGCATAGTATGCATGTTTTTGGTAGTTCTGATTGGATGTCGGATGTATGTAGGGAGCGGAATCTCGACAAGGCCATATACTATCTTGTAGAACAATAGGAGGCAAGCATCTGCCCGCATCTGTTCCAATGATCTCCATCCCAGGGTATTAAGCATCTGGGTCACACTACTATAAGAGTAGTCATGTTTGACCCATCTAGCTGCTAATCTTTGTACTTGCTCAATCTTGTTTATATTTGACTGGGTATATGGGCTCCACACAGGGGAGGCATACTCAAGCTGGGGCCTAACAAGGGTATTATAAGCTGTTTCAGGTATGCCTTGATGTTTGGTGCGTATATTTCTACATATGAAGCCCAGGTCCGATTTGCTTTGGTGGTCACGTTATGAATGTGGGTGTTCCAAGTTAAATCACGGCTAAACTCAAGGCCCAGGTACTTGGCATGATCAGCCTCCTGGAGGACTTCACCGTGGAGAATGTAATTGTGTCTAATGGGTTCTTTAGAACGGGAAATGTGTAAGACCTGGCATTTACCCGGGTTAAATTCCATTTCCCAGTTCTTTTCCCAAGTTTCAAGCTTTTGGAGGTCCCTTTGCAATAAGGTACAGGCAGCATCACTGCTGACAGTCAAATATATTGCCTTGTCATCTGCAAAAAGTCTGACCTGTGAGTGGATCTGGTCTGGTAGGTCATTAATGTATAGAACAAAAAAGGATCGGTCCCAGTACTGATCCTTGGGAACCCCAGATGTGTCCGGAATTTGGGATGAGGTTTCCCCCTCTAGGGCTACACGTTGGGCACGGACAAAAAGGAAAGATTTGATCCAATTTAGGGTGTTTGAGGTTATGCCATGTTGGTGCAGTTTGTGGAGTAATTTAATATGGCTAACCTTATCAAACGCTTTACTAAAATCCATATTTCATATTTCTGATCAAAACATAGATGGTGGGAATTCGTTAGAACCGCCTCAGCGGTTCGTAGGCGGTTCTACGAGTCCCCATAATCTATGTTAAACATAGATGGTGGGAATTTGTTAGAACCGCCTCAGCGGTTCTACGAGTCCCCATAATCTATGTTTTTTGGACAGAAATAAGAAAAATAATATAAACCCCTGTAAACCCCAGTTTTAGTATATAAAAGTGGGGTTAAATGGGGTCAAAATCATAAAGTCATATTTTTAGTGATGACTTGCCTTTGATGCTTATAGAGGCCCCTGGTCCGCTTCACGGCATCATTTGCAGCCTGCAGGGATGAATTGACTGCTACAAAGTGCACCGTCTTTCTTTCTACATGTACTGCTATCAATCACATTTTACCATTACTTACGCCGGCCTCTGTAGCTCAGTCGGATGCGCATCTGACTGGTGATCAGGAAGACGCGGATTCGATACCTGCCGGGATCCGCAGCATTCTTTCTTGGAGACTGATCATGAAATCTTTTCTACAATCATTCTCTGCCTTCCGCTGATTCAAGAAGAAGGGCAGTTGTCAGTTTCTGGCGAAAGAATGTGCACTGTACTGGTTAACTGCTTACCTATAAGCCTGCCCAGAAAAGTTTGGATAGGTAAACTGACCAGCTCAAAAATGACCTAAATAGTGTTGACTGGACTGTTAAACACCAACACAAACAAACAAAATTGACCTTCACTCTCAGGTGTACATTACATACACATCAGGCTGGTTAAAGATCCCTACCGCAATTACATGATTGCTATGTAGGTCTTTATCCAGCACACCTGAGAGTGCCACTATATATTGGGAAAAGTGAGGTCTTGTCTACCGGTCAAACTTTAATGGTGCCTGAGCCTTGAGGCCAAACCTGTAGAGAAGGAAAGTGAGAAATAGTGTCAGTCAGTAAATTTGCTTTATTTTAAGTAAACATAGAATGTGGGTACTCATTAGAGCCACTTCTAATATCCACAAACTTTCTATGGTTTGAACAAAAATAATCACCAGAAAAATGTTATTTCGCAGATGCTTGACAGATGCCATTACTTAAGAAATAGATCAGCTCTAGCTGTGATTTGTTGAGTAATAAATCACAGTTTGGAGGTCAGTTGTAAAGTAGACAAATCACGAGCGCGTAGCGCGCGTGATTTGTCTACTTACAACTGACCGACAAACTGTGATTTATTACCCAACAAATCACTATCTAGAGCTGATCTATTTCGATTCTAACACGCTGAAAATCGGCAATAATGATGTTGTTTCCTTCAAAATGTCACAACTTTTCGCCATTGTTAGAAGAAATCCCGCTAAAATTATCGACTGAAACACATGCATTTATATCATTTTCTAACGTTTTCGATGCGAGAAAATGACGTTACACCGTCTAACGTCAAGGAAATCGACTAGTGACGTCATCAATTGGCAGTTTTTAATGACGTCACTTGTCACGCTCTTCCTAGCTGTGATTTGTTGTAGAATAAAACACAGTTGTTTTCCATTGCCTATATAGGCGCGCTGTGTTAGAATTTATCATAATGCTTAGTCTGCTATACATTTGTGAATAATCAATTTCAGTTAAAACAGGCAGTAAGTTCTATTGTGTACCCACAATCTATATGTTTTGAAGAAATAAGAAAAAATATCTCAATTTTTGTTGCACCTGCTTTAGCAGGAAGACATAGGCGTGCAAGTTTCCGTCCGTCCGTCCGTCTTTCCGTCAACATTTTACACTGGGTGTCTTGTCATCGCAACTCCTCCTACAGTTTCATACCAATTATTTTGAAACTTTGCGTGTGTTTTTGCTATGGTATGAGGATGCGCATGTGATTTGGACTTAATTGTCAGATCATTTTTTGTCACTTTTTCCACATTGTGAACTTAGTCATTTTTAACCTTCAATTAACCTCTTGTCATCGCAACTCCTCTTGCAGTTTTATACCAATCATTTTGAAACTTTGCATGTGCTTTCGCCATGGTATGAGGATGTGCATTTGGTTTTCGACATAATTCTCAGAATATTTTTTTTCACTTTTTATACATTATGAACTTAGCCATTTTTAAGCTTCATTTGATATACGATAGGTACCTCTTGTCATTGCAACTCCTCCTACAGTTTCATACCGATTATTTTGAAACTTTGTGTGTGCTTTTGCCATGGTATGAGGATGCGCATCTGTTTTGGACTTTATCTTCGGTTAAATTTTTGTCACTTTTTCCACATTGTGAACTTAGTCATTTTTAACCTTCAATTGATATATGATAGGTACCTCTTGTCAGCGCAACTCCTCTTGCAGTTTTATATTGATCATTTTGAAACTTTGCGTGTGCTTTCGCCATGGTATGAGGTTGTGCATGTGGTTTCGACATAATTCTCAGAATATTTTTTTTTCACTTTTTGCACATTGTGAACTTAGCCAGCTTCAGTTGATATACAATAGGTACCTCTTGTCATCGCAACTCCTCTTACAGTTTTATATTGATCATTTTGAAACTTTGTGTGTGTTTTTGCTATGGTATGAGGATGTGCATGTAGTTTGGACTTTATCTTGGGATCAATTTTTAATCACTTTTTCCACATTGTGAACTTAGTCAGTTTTTTACCTCACATATGTAGGCTATGGATTCTTCTCAAAGCCCTATATTCATTTCTTCTACCTTAAATAAACTTTTATTTTTTTGTGTGGGGCAGGTTGGGAGCAGGTGCGACATCAACTTCACCGAAGTTGAATTTCTGGTTCATCTTAAAGTTTTCGTTTTATTTTTTTTGGCAGTAAAATTAACAATGTATATGACAAATTTTCCGAATGAGCATCAGGTTGTCCAGCTACATGTATATGACTTTTCTCTCTACCCCTGGGTGACACGGTAAAATCACTCAAGAGTTTATTGCCCTTGAATGACAACACTCAACAATTTATCCCTTTTACGGTTGTGTCGCTGATTCTTTGGTCAAAACAAATATTTGATACTCAAAAAGTAGCGCCTTCTATAGAGAAATACATACATACAGGATGCCATGAAAACCATCACATAAAAATGATGGAAAATATCAAGTGTATCTATTGCACTTAACCCTTATCCTGCTGAATGAATTACATTATGATAACACATCCGTGTGATACAGTGCATTTTTCAAACCTCAAAAAAAAAAAGGTATTGTTTCTGATGAAAATTTGTGATATTTGTCTTATTTATACTCCAAACATAGGTTTTGGGTGCACGTTAGAACCGCCTCAGTGAGTAACGATTACCCACAACCTATGTCTTGGAGCAGAAATAAGGAAAATAATGTTACCCCAATAAACCCCAGTTTTGTCTATATAAAGTGGGGTTTAGGGGGGTCTTTATTTTACGGACTTGTTCAAGTGATGTTTAGCCACACCCATTTCTGACTATCTGCCATTCAAGTTACTTAATTGTTTGTTTGTTTGTATTGGAGTTTTACGGCCCAGTCAAAACTATTTAGGTCATTTTTGAGCCGGTCAGTTTACCTATCAACACTTTCCTGGGCAGGCTTATACGTAAGCGGTTAACCAGTACAGTGCACATTCTTTCGCCAGAAACTGACAACTGCCCTTCTTGAATCAGCGGCAGAGAGAGAATGACCGTAGAAAAGATTTCATGATCAATCTCCATGAAAGAATGTTGCCGACCCCGGCGGGAGTCGAACCCGCATCCTACTGATCACCAGTCAGACGCGCATCCGACTGAGCCACTGAGGCCGGCTCAAGTTACTTAATACATGTATGATGTATTCTTCCAAATTTGCAAACTGAACGACAGTGTAGATCCTGATCAGATGGCTTCTTCACAAGCTCAGATCTGGATCTACACTGTTTGCAAAGGTATGGTTTGTAGTGATCAGCGGGATAAGGTTTAAATTATCCTTTATTGGGTTAGTACCCAAAGTTACTAAAAGCTGTAGCTTTAAACTGCTGATGTCCACGTGAATATTGCTGATTTTACAAAATCCACATACCGTAATGGACATGTATAGCCACGCTTTTCTTGTGCCAGAGTGCTGTATAACGAGGACAGTCTGTAAAACATTGATTGGATCATGTGCTGGGACATATGCAAACATCATAGACCCAGATCAGATGCTGCATAATGCGGAGTCTGATCAGGGTCTTCACTGCTTGCTTAAAATACAGGGCCCTGTTTTTCAAAGCATCATTAGCTTAACAAGCTCGTTAGTGGTCAAACTGTTAACTGTTCTAGTAAGTACAATATCTAATACAGTGGTCTTTTTGCTGAAAAAATGTGAGCAGCTTTTGCAGATGCAGAAGCTGCTCATATTTTTTCAGCAAAAATATAAGTATATATGTCATATTAAATGATCAAAGTTTTAACAATTGGTTGGTATCATTAGTTTTGAACAACTAAATTGAACTTGGCCCTGGAATTTAGGGGTTAAATGCGATAGTTTTAATCTCCATACAGGGCCATTTTCCTAGCCAACACTCCGAGACAATTAACCCACTAATGGTGCCAGTGCTTTGATTTTTTTTGCAGGCATTGAAGAGCTATGGCAGAGCCTTGTATGAAGTTCAATATTGTTGAGACAGGTTGCCATGGAAACTTCGAAACTGTTCCTGTTTGTGATAAGACCGATGAAAAAGTACACCTACCTGCAAAAACAGTAAGGACACCAGTTTGATTTGTTTGTTTGATTTGAGGTTTAACCTCCCCGTCAACACTGTAAAGGTCATTTTGGAGACGTTGCTTCCAACTTTGTGGGACTTTTACCCGACATTGAGATGAAATGACATCTCAAGCCCTGTCACCCAATGAAACCCATAGAGTTTATACGCATGGATCAACTCGCACTGCTTTGCCTGGGCAGGCTTAGATCCTCTAAGCTGTTTACCAGTACTTGTATGCGGGTCGGTGTCAGCTCTGTATGGAAGCATCATGCAGCCCATATATTTCTTCAAGCCCCGATGGGCGGGGGCAGGTCATCAGTTTGCAGTAACAAGCATCTTTCAGTAATATAAGCCTTTGAAGTGCATAGTGCAATCATAGCAGAAAACATTTTCAGTACATGTATATAGTAATTTTCCCAAGCAGATTATTATAAGGCTTGATATATTTCATGTGAAATCCGATGATGATGATGATGATGAAAATTTTATAGTGTCGGTGGATAGGCATTTTTTTTTTTACTTATTTCTTTTATATATGAAAAGTATACAATCTTTAGAAATACTCTAAAGATAAATGTTCCTAAAATAAATGAAAATTTCTCAGATGTGTTAAAAAAGTTTGTGAAGGTCCATAAAAAGCAGGGTCAGTAGGGTTTCTGAAAATAAAACTTTTTATGCCTAAACAATTGTACTATTTGCTCAAAGTGGTGAGCTGCATGAAACCAAATGTCTAGCTTTGACATGTGGCAAGGCGATGATCACCCATACAATGTGGTGGTGGGTGGGGTGTGTGGTTAACACCTATACCAGAGATTTTGAGAATATGAAACTTTGTGAGAACTTTTAGTGTAATCAAATTTAAACATTTCTTTTTAAGCACTTACATTGTTACAGTCTTAACAGAGCTTACTTGTTAGCTGGTTTATTTGTCTATTTTTTTCTTTCCAGTTGCCTGTAGGATTGCCGCCCGTTCTGCCTGATATTGAAACAGAATTGGAGAAGTTTCTCACTACACCAGAGAACCTACCCATCCATGACACCACTAAAGCACAGAAGTGAGATTTATTGATTCCTTATGTTTTAATACATGACAAACTCTTTAACCCATTTTGAACCGGAAACCCCAAAACGGGTACCCTGGCAGACAGTGCAGGCCCAGATCAGACGCAGCAGAAAGCAGCATCTGATCAGGCCTACTCTGTTTGCAAAAAGTTCAGCCAGTTTCCAAATAAATTTTGAAGAAAACACAACCTGATACCCCTAAATTTTGAAATGGACTCCTACTATATATAAGGGGGAAGATTCCATTTGGTACAAAAAGGGTTAAAACTCTATCATTGGGGTTCAAAGCAAAAACCATGCTAGTTAACTATCGTAACAAAATTCAAGAGCTCATCACACAGAGTTATGAGTTAGGTATGCCATCTGGTCTTTATGGGAAAATAAAGCTGATTGGTCAGTTCTGTCAGACACATTTAGACCTTTATCTACCAGTAATTTAATCATAACACTGGTCAGTCAGGAATGTTGCACCTCATTTAAACAGATAAAAGCCTCTCCTAACACACTGTATCCAGTAAGTCTTGTAATAATGTTTTTTTGTTGGCGGCTTACTAGCCTCCATGGAGTCTGCATGTGGTTGAAATATTGGCAGCTATTGAGAATTCTAGAGAATGTGTTGGCTAAGAGTTAATCTTTGATCTCTTGGACAAATGAAATCAAAATCTGCAGAAATACCGGCTTTACAGATCATAGAGAGAAACCTGTAAGCTCTGTGTCGTAAGCTCCTTTGACAGATTATATAGAAAAATGACCATTCATGGTCATTTTTATGCCCCCGCCATTCGAAGAATGGTGGAAAGGGCATAATATCGTTGCCCCTGTGCGTCCGTGCGTCCGAAACTTAAACGCGGTCAATAAATTCCGTATTTCTTGATGGATTTTAAAATTACTCGGCAGAAATGTTAACCATCATGAAACGACGTGTCACATGCAAAAACCAGGTCCGTACCTCCAAGGTCAAGGTCATACTTAGAGGTCAAAGGTCAAAAAAGGGTCTGAAACTTAAACACAGTCAATAACTTTCTTATTTCTGGATGGATTTTGAAATTACTTTGTTGAAATGTTAACCATCATGAGACGATGTGTCACATGCAAATCCCAGGTCCGTACCTCCAAGATCAAGGTCATACTTAGAGGTCAAAGGTAAAAAAAAATGTCCAAAACTTAAACGCAGTCAATAACTTACTTATTTCTGGATGGATTTTGAAATTACTTTGAAGAAATGTTAACCATCATGAGACAATGTGCCACATGCAAACCAAGATCCATATCTCCAAGGTCAAGGTCATACTTAGAGATCAAAGGTAAAAAAATGGTCCAAAACTTAAACGCAGTCAATAACTTTCTTATCTCTGGATGGATTTTGAAATTACTTGGCAGAAATGTTTGCCATCATGAGACAATCTGCCTCACACAAAACAAAGGTCCTTACCCCCACGGTCAAGGTCATACTTAGAGGTCAAATGTGAAAAAAGGGTCCAAAACCTAAACACGGTCAATAACTTTCTATGGATGAATACGAACATAGACATATTTTCAGGTGGGGGCATCCATGTCCTATGGACACGTTTCTAGTTTTCTATATAATCTATACATTTTTGGGATCCATCTTTAAACCATGTTATATCTAAAAGAACATAACCATATAGAGGATCTTACATGAGTGTTCATGCATTATTGAATTTATTAAACTAGTTGAGTAAAAGGTATAAAATGCAAGGCTTTGCTGAGCATTTTATGCCTTTTCCTCAATGAATTTAATAAATTTAAGGCAAGATCAGAGTGAAGCGTGAAAGCTCAGTGGTTAGTGCACATGCCTCAGATGCTAGAGACCCCCAGTTCGATCCCTGGAGGCGATGATTATTTTGTGTCCAAACACGCTCCATTGGCATCATTTGCAAGGATGAATGCCAAAAAGTGCATCGTCCTTCGGATCGGGACTTTAACTGGAGGCATCCTGGGCAGGAAGAGTCATCTCCTGTGCAGGTTAAAGACCTCTACCATAATTACATGATTACTGTGTAGGCTTTCAACCCTGCAACCTGGAGTGTCTGTAATGTACACCTGCGAGTAATGGTCAAATGTGACCAGTCACAGTATAAGTAGAAAGAAAGAAAGTGTAGATCCTGATCAGATGGCTTCTTTAGAAGCCATCTGATCTGGATCTACACTGTTTGCAAAGGTAGAATAGGATAGGGTTAAGATTTCATTCAGCTTAAAATTATATAGATGTATGTATAATGTTACAGGTTCTACCCTAGAGAGCCAGAGCCCAGTAATCTTTTGCATACAGATGTTTGCCCATTGCAGACCACCATTACTGTGGAAAGACACTCAACAACTGGCAAATTACTGGGATATAAAGAGGTAATACTCCGCAATCACTTTATAACACATTCATTTTGGATAAACACAGTTAAATGATGGATCCCAAAAATATGGAGATTGTATAGAAAATGATTTTCCTAAATAATCTATATACATGTATCTACATAAATGGTCATTTTCCTATACAGTTGACTCTCGTTATCTCGACCTCGCCTATCTCGATCCTATCACTTATGTCAAACCGATTTCTAAGTCCAGTATTTTTCCCCTATATATTTATTGTAGTTCAACTTTGCATGTGTCAAACTACTTATAAGTCAACACTTTGGCTATCTCGCCCATCATTTTCAGTCCCTGAATATATTTATAGCCCCGCTTTGAAAAAGTGGGGCTATATTGGATTTGCCATGTCCTTCTGTCATTCCGTAATTCCGTGATTCCGTTAATTTGTGTTGGCTCCATAACTTTGTTTCTGCTTAACATATTTTCATGAAACTTCACACAAATGTTAAACACCATAAGACAATGTGCAGAGCGAAGGAATTATAACTGTGGATTGCCTACTTTTGGAGTTATTGCCCTTTGAACATTTTCCGTAATTCCGTAATTCCGTGATTCCGTTAATTTGTGTTGGCTCCATAACTTTGTATCTGCTTAACATATTTTCATGAAACTTCACACAAATGTTAAACACCATAAGACAATGTGCAGAGCGAAGGAATTATAACTGTGAATTGCCTACTTTTGGAGTTATTGCCCTTTGAACATTGAAAAATGGCAATTTTAATTGTGTCCGCTTCATAACTCGAAAACCGTTTGAGATATTTTTAGGAAACTTCATACAAATGTTAAGCACTATGAGACGATGTGCAGAGCGCAGGAACCATAACTCTGCATTGCTTATTTTTGGAGTTATTGCCCTTTGAACATTGAAAAATGGCAATTTTAACAGTGTCCGCTTCATAACTCGAAAACCGTTTGAGATAATTTCATGAAACTTCACACAAATGTTAAGCACTATGAGACAATGTGCAGAGCGCAAGAACCATAACTCTGGTTTTCGTATTTTCTGTGTGTCTGTCTGTGTGTCTGTCTGTGTCTGTTAACAATTTTCGTGTCCGCTCCATAACTTTAAAACCCATTCACATATTTTCATGAAACTTCACACAAACATTAAACACCATGAGATGGTGTGCAGAGTGCAGGAACCATAACTCTGGATTGCCTAATTTTTGAGTTATTTCCCTTTGAATATTGAAAAATATCAATTTTAGCCGTCTTTGCTCGATAACTCAAAAACCGTTTGAGATAATTTTATGAAACTTCACACAAATGTAAAGCACCATATTACGTGTGCAGAGCGCAGGAACCCAAACTCTGGATTGTCTACTTTTTCAGTTATCGGCTTTTGAATATTAAAAAATGGCAATTTTAACTATGTCCGCTCCATAACCGTTTCTGATATTTTCATGAAACTTCAAATAAATGAAAAGCACCTTGAGATGATGTGCAGAGTGCAGGAACCATAACTCTGGTTTGCCTACTTTAGGAGTTATTGCCCTTTGAACATTTAAAAAGGCAATTTTGACTGTGTCGGCTCCATAACTCACAAACCATTTGAGATATTTTCATGACACTTCACACAAGTGTAAAGCACCATGAGACAATGTGCAGAGCGCAGGAACCCTGACTCTGATTTGCCTACTTTAGGAGTTATTACCCTTTGAACATTGAAAAATGGAAGATGAAATTTAGTATAAACATGGACATTCTGGTAATGTATCATGCTCATTGAAATGAGGGACAAGGGCTCACAACTCTTAGAGTTTTTCCAGATAATGTAAAATTTTCAACAGTTATTTCTTGTTCATAACTGTTTTCTCTGCAGCTTAAATAACTTTCTTCTCTGACAGCGCTGAAGCGGGGCTATAGTCAGATCCTCTGACAGCTCTAGTTTTCACTGTTTTTACTACTGCGTATCTCGAACCGGGATTCATGACATATAGAAGGAAAACAAAAAAAAAACCGATGCCGCCGGTCTTTCAGTTAAAGAAAATTATAATAGACCTTTACAAAACATTCATCAATACTCACAATGTTTTTAATTTTCCAATTTGTCCAGGTGCGTTCGCAATTAAAATTAGCGCAAACAATACCTTTACCGCTATTAGGAAAATCACGTGCGTGTAATAAAGACAGACACGCAGTGCTCAATCTTTGATCTTTCGTTTCAATGATTTCCGTGATAAAAGGCAGCTCTGATTTGTATTTATGTATGATTAGGTATGACAAGGCTCTTTAATTGGTTGTTTTACGTACTCGTCATTAGTGTCAAAATTAAGTACTGTCCATTGTCCCGATGCACATACAAACAGTGTAGATCCTAAAAAGATGGCTCATGACCAGCTTTCTCGGCAGGACCTAAACTGTTTAAATCAATACAAGGCACTACCGTATGATGCACAGCATGTACTGCTCACTGAAGTGATATAAGTTTTGCATTCACAAGCGGGGAATGAGTCCATTTAAGTACATATCTTTTTTTAGCTTATTTGGATACCCAAATTTGCACACAAAAGATGTGAGAAATCTTTTATAATTGCTATACTTGGACATGCTCCATTACTTTCATAAACAAATTTTAAAAAACTCAAAAAGCTGTGCATGTAAGTGCTATTACTCTAGAGGAACCAAGAATACCAAGCATATCACAGCAACTAATGGGCTACGACATGCATGTGATGTCACACTTTGGTTATCTCGTAATAAGGATAACTCAAACTTTTTTATCCGGTCCCGTGAGGTTTGAGATAACGAGCGTCGACTGTATTTGCATTCTCAGTGCATTTAACCCATAGAGTTAACTACTGGGAAGCAATATTGTTCATGCTGCAATGAATACATTGACTCAGGCAATGTCAGTGACATCGAAATAAACTCGTTCTCTTCATTATGATCGGACAATGGTGACATTATGGTGCCAATGACACTGTTCTGCTGTCAATTGACTGTAGCTGCTTTCTTCTTTCACTTTAGCCCTTAAACAAGATTGAGTGAGTGTTTGAGTTTTATGTCTCACCAACAGCTAAGGTCATACGGAGACGGGACCTCAGTTTAAAGACTCATCCAAAAGTCTGGAGAAGCCTGGGATCGATCTTGCGACCCCTGGTATAAAAGCGAATTATGAACAACATCAGGTGACGAGCAAAGTTTAACTTTAACCTTTACCCTGCTGTAGGCGACAAGCCCTATCTTTGCAAACAGTGTAGATCCAGATCAGATGGCTTCTGAAGAAGCCATCTGATCAGGATCTACACTGTTTGACATTCAGATTGTGAATTTGTTGCAATGATTTGCATCAAGTAATTTGATTGGTTGATAATCGGTAGTGGGTGTGGCATATATGAATATTCAGCAGGTTAAAGGTTAAGTGAACCCCTTTTGCTTGTGACCTGATGTTGTTCATACTTCGAAGTACATTAAATAAATTACATTCATTTCTTAAGTATAATCTATGCATTTCTGTTATTGTTTAACCCTTGTCCTGCTGAATATTCATATATGCCACACCCACTACCCATTATCAACCAATCAGATTACTTGATGCAAATTATTACAACAAATTCACAATCTGAATGGCAAACAATGTAGATCCTGATCAGATGGCTTCTTCAGAAGCCATCTGATCTGGATCTACATTGTTTCAAAGAAAAGGCATATCCGGGCTCAGCAGAACAAGGGTTAACTAACACAGTTTTTGCTTTAGAATCTAGCAACAGTATTATAAAGAAATTGTGATGCATGGTGATTCAGCATGCAGTGAAGCAGTCTGTTATTTGAAGCACTGTTTACCATGTTTACTTAAGTATTCAGACACCACAACTCCTTACTGATTCCAAAATTCGAACAAGTACAGTTTACCATCTGATGTTGTGTCTAAATAAGTGGCAAACTGTGTAGACCCAGATGAGATGCAACATTCTATGGCATCTTATCTGGTTTTACACTGCTTGCTCAGGCCTGTCTGTCTGAATACACACAGAAAGTAAGGTATGTATTGGTATAACAATATTGTCAAAGCTCTCAAACAAGCCACATTAAGCCAAACTGTGCCATTGGCCTTCGCTCTCCAGGACCTGACAAATCCAAATTTCATCCACTTGCCCAGCAGTCCTCAGCACCTTCCGAATGGCTTGGAATTACAATATTCTCTAAATACTTCATACCTTTTACTTGGCAAGTGAAATAAAAAAATCACTTGCCCAACCAAATAATACGGTTATAGTATAACACTGTTGTTTGTATGGTTGTATGGATCTCAGCCATAGCATTTTAAAGAGACTACACAGTATTTTTGATAGCATTGTTTTACTCTTAAGCAAATATGAATGCAACAGTCAATTCAACTTGAAGACCAAGAACGGGAATAAGTAATTTTTTGTTTTATGGGCTTTTAAATCTATGTTAAATTTATATTGCTGCTATAAAAATGCAATCAAAGTTTATAGTGCTGTATATTTACTATACGGAGACTGAATCATTAATTGATTAGCCCATTCCCACAATAGGGACTTTGTGACTTTTGCTGATTTTCACATTGTTGCCTAGGACAGTCAGTAGCCTTTCAAATGGAACCTTTTTAAGCTAAATCATTGTTGCCATGGTAATGATTCACATGTTTTTTGACCAAATCTTAATCTTCACACTGCTGTCAAGGTAACAATTAAGGGCTTTGGCACTGACGATTTTCACTGTCTGCAGCATGTTTTGCCAGCGTCCATTGCAAGGCATTTTTGACCCCAGACACAGTCAGATTTCATTTCATTGACCGGCTGGGTCCCAATTTTTTTTCGGCTGTACTTTTGGAGTTATTGCCCTTTAAACATTGAAAAATGGCAACTGTAATTCGGTTATTCATGATAACTCAAATATCATTTGAGGTGTTTTCATGAAACTTCACACAAATGTAAAGCACTATGAGATGATGTGCAGAGCACAAGAACCATAACTGGATTGCCTACTTTTGGAGTTATTGCCCTTTGAACATTGAAAAATGGCAATTTCAACCTTCCCATCAAAAACCGTTTGAGGTATTTTCATGAAACTTCCCACAAATGTAAAGCACTATGAGACGATGTGCAGAGCACATGAACCATAACTCTGGATTGCCTACTTTTGGAGTTTTTACCCTTTGAACATTGAAAAATGGCACAGTAATAATTTGTGTCCGTTCCATAAATTTTAATCCTTTTTATCACCTTTAATTGTAGCATGAAAGCTGAAAACATTTTTATGCCCCCGCCATTCGAAGAATGGTGGAAAGGGCATATAGCGTTGCCTCTGTCCGTCCGTGCATCCGTGCGTGCATGCGTCCGTGCGTCCGAAACCTAAACGCAGTCAATAACTTCCTTATTTCTTGATGGATTTTAAAATTACTCGGCAGAAATGTTAACCATCATGAGACGATGTGTCGCGTGGAAACCCAGGTCCGTACCTCCAAGGTCAAGGTCATACTTAGAGGTTAAAGGTCAAAAAAAGGGTCCGAAACTTAAACGCAGTCAATAACTTCCTTATTTCTTGATGGATTTTTTAATTACTCGGCAGAAATGTTAACCATCATGAGACGACGTGTCACATGCAAAACCCAGGTCCGTACCTCCAAGGTCAAGGTCAAGGTTAAAGGTAAAAAAAGGGTCCGAAACTTAAACGCAGTCAATAACTTTCTTATTTCTGGATGGATTTTGAAATTACTTTGTAGAAATGTTAACCATCATGAGACGATGTGTCATGTGCAAAATCCAGGTTGGTACCTCCAAGGCCAAGGTCATACTTAGAGGTCAAAGGCCAAAAAAAGGGTCCAAAACTTAAACACAGTCAATAACTTACTTATTTCTGGATGGATTTTGAAATTACTTTGAAGAAGTGTTGACCATCATGAGACGATGTGTCACGTGCAAACCCAGATCCGTACCTCCAAGGTCAAGGTCATATTTAGAGGTCAAATGTCAAAAAAAGGGTCCGAAACTTAAACACAGTCAATAACTTACTTATTTCTGGATGGATTTTAAAATTACTTTGAAGAAATATTAACCATCATGAGACGATGTGTCATGTGCAAACCCAGATCCGTACCTCCAAGGTCAAGGTCATACTTAGAGGTCCAAGGTAAAAAAAATGGTCGGTCAATAACTTTCTTATCTCTGGATGGATTTTGAAATTATTTGGCAAAAATGTTGGCCATCATGAGACAATCTGCCTCACACAAAACAAAGGT
This sequence comes from Lucinisca nassula, assembly GCA_963580285.1. Classification (NCBI taxonomy): domain Eukaryota; kingdom Metazoa; phylum Mollusca; class Bivalvia; order Lucinida; family Lucinidae; genus Lucinisca; species Lucinisca nassula. The sequence continues at coordinate 132,297,239 of OY757010.1, read as the reverse complement.
CCTTACCTCCAAGGTCAAGGTCATACTTAGAGGTCAAACGTGAAAAAAGGGTCCAAAACTTAAACACGGTCAAAAACTTTCTATTGATGAATACGAACAGACATATTTTCAGGCGGGGGCATCCGTGTCCTATGGACGCATTTCTAGTTTCTTGTATTTTTCTTTTCTGATAGCCCTATAGCGGGGCTATAGTCAGATCCTCTGACAGTTCTAGTTTATGTTGGTTTTCCATGATCGATTTATCTGTTATCAACTAAAAAAGTCCAAAGTCAGCATCGCTAAATGAAAGAACTTTCAAGGGCTTGTTTTAACAATCAGTTTTATATGAGTGAAATAATATTGAAAGGGTCGTAAAACCAAAACAAAATGATTTATTTGTGCTTACAGGAGTTCTTACCAGACACAGGACAAACAGCTCAGAATTCTATGTCTCTCCAGAGAGCCCCTGGGCCCCTTGCTAATGACATCAGAGGAAGTAGCCTGAACTTCCCTTTCTGGCCAGGTAAAAGCAGCCATATACACACCCTTTGTAGTCACTATCATAGCTGTAGATATGGAGAGGTACAGAGAATAATAAGCCCTTATCCTGCTGAATACCTTAATAATCCTAAGTAATGGGACAGACAGGCCTAAGGAAACAGTGCAGACCCAGATCAGACTGCTCCTGAAGGAGCAGTCTGATCATGGTCTACCCTGTTTGCCATTTCATTTGCACCTTTTGGACTCTTTGCAGGATCATTAAACACATTTGTTAAAATTTTAGGAGTATTACGGCAGGTCCTCAATGTGTCTGAATTTTTAGGATTTTTACGGTAATTAATTTTGCCACATCTTTTTCTGGCTGTCAACCAATCAAATTACTTTATAACATAAAGTATTCATCCAAATTTGCAAACCAAATGACAATCAGTGTAGATCCTAATCAGATCGCTTCTTCAGAAGCCATTTTATCTCCTGTTCAGAATCCATCTTATCTGGAGTCACACTGTTTGCAAAGGCTGGGGTTTTCTGTGGTCAGTAGGATAAGGGTTAAGGAACAGTTTTCATTTTTTCTTTTCTTATGACATGACAGTCATCAGAAAGGAATGAAGGATAACCGGTAAAAAAAAATCCCTTCCGCTGGTTGGCACCACGTGAACAAGTCCGTGAAATGAAGACCCCCCTAAACCCCACTTTATATAGAGAAAACTGGGGTTTACAGGGGTATACATTATTTTTCTTATTTCTGCCCAAAGACATAGGTTGTGGATACTCGTCAGAACCGCCTCACTGAGGCGGTTCTAACGAGCACCCTCAACCTATGTTTTGAGCATTTATAAGAAAAATATCAAGGATTTTCAGCAGAAAAGTAGCGATTTTGGAGATGTGAAAATACACTATGTTGCACGGGTGTGTTATCGTAATGGATTCGAACCCAGGCTGCTTGAGTGAATATCTCAAGAGTCCACTCATTGACGCAAGTATTATAACCCTATAAGCTATGCATAATCTACCAAGGTAGGTGATTGAGGGTAAGAGTTGCAGACCGTAACAATTAAAAAAAAAACACACATTCTTCGTATCAAATGTCAAGCCTTTTTTGGTGTGAAAATAATAAGAAAAAAATTAGATCTGCTATTGCTCCAGAATTTTCTTTAGCTCTTCAAGGGTTAAGAGTAACGTCTCTTTGAGAGTTGACTAACAAATTAGAAAGCATTTTTTTGTCTGCCAGTGTATACTGGAGCCATTATGAAATGTCATTTTGCAGAACTTTTGCATCTTTTTCAGGACTTGACTGTTGCGGAGAGTTAGAAATTCTACCAATTTGTTAACCTATCCAATCATTTGCCTTACTATTCCTCATGTACCCTTTTTACCTGTCGTCTTACAGATTTGAGATCAGGGCCAAGTTTTCCAAAGTATCATTAGCATAAAGAACTCATTAGTGACAAAAATGGCAAATGGCCCAGCAAATACAGTATCTGATGTATAGATAATTTTGATAAAAATTTGAGTTGCACTACCCACATTTTTTTCAGCAAAAAATATTTAACAGCAAATTTGCCATATTATTTTACCAAAGTTTGTCTATTTACAGGGGGTCAAGATGAACCAGGGCTTGATAGGTTGCTTCAGGAAAATTCTGGACAATTGCTGGACTTTGAGAAAGGTAAATATCATAGATCATCATAATCATTTATAATGGCTACTGTCTTCACAACTAGGAGAAAGATCTGTGAGTGAACAAGTCCGTGAAATAAACACCCCCTTAAACCCCACTTTATAAAGAGAATACTGGGGTTTACGGGGGTATAGATTATTTTTCTTATTACTGCTCCAAGACTTAGGTTGTGGTTACTCGTTAGAACTGCCTCAATGAGGCAGTTCTAACGAGCACTCGCAACTTATGTTTTCCGCATTAATAAGAAATATCACAGATTTTTATCAGAAAGGTAGCCATTTTGGAGATGTGGAAAATTTCACTACGGTGCACAGGTGTGTTAATGTAATGAGCCTGCACCTATTAGAGTCATCTCTTTTCTTGGAATCTCTAACACATTATAGGTCTTAGATACAGCCACCTGTCAATACCACTGCATTTATAAAGTGGATGGAAGCACTATGAACTGGCTGAAGCAGATGAATTTTACTTCCCGCAAGAGAAAGATTCTTTCAGCCTCCACCCATCGGGGCTTGAAGAAGTAGATGGGCTGCATGATGCTTCCACGCAGAGCTGAAACTGGCCACACACCAGTACTGGTATACCGCTTAGAGGAAATAAGCCTGCCCAGGCAAAGCAGTGCGAGTCTGACCATCCATGCTTATAAACCCTATTGGTTTCATTAGGCGACAGGGCTTGAGATGTCATTTCATCTCCGTGTCAGGTAAAAGTCCCACAAAATTGGAAGCAACGTCTCCAAAATGACCTATACAATGTTAACGGGGACATTAAACGTCAAATCAAACAAAACAAAACAAACAAAAGAGAAAGATTCTCTGAAAGAATTTTTCTTATTCTTTCCATTGATTTTTATGGAACAATTTGAATATCAAAATAGAAGTAGAGGCAATGATCAGGAATCGATACAATCAACCCATAGCTCCCATCAGAGACACCAAAGGGAACGAAACACAAACATGCAGCAACAGACATAATGGAAACATCAACAGCTGAAAGCCAAAAGGACAGTTACTTTCCCACAAAATGGCCAACAGGCTATCCAAAATAAAATAACACAAGCGACATAAAAGCCTAAAGACAAAACTAAATCGCGACAGAAGAACCGCCTTGGAACGGTCAGCGGAAACAAATTCTACATTTGGGGGGGGGGGGGGGGGGGGGCGGGGGGGGGGGCTTAAATCGATTTTATGTGGCCAAATTCAGTTTACTTTCTGATATTTAGAACAGTCTCTAATGGTCTCATTTTGTGAAACAGATAAAATTTCACATTAACTTCTAAAAAAACATTGTTCAGCATGTGACCAACATGAGTTTTAGCTAAATAACATAATTTTAAGTCAGCCCAAAAGTTAGCTTCCATACCAAAATTGACATGATGGTCATTTTCATACATCCTTTCGACTACCATAGCCTATTTCTGCATACTTTCTGCTCAAAACTTTTTCACATATTCAACCATACTTTTGACATGGATGTTTTAGAATATGGTTAGCCTACAACTGTTCACAGCATGCACATCAGCCCTCTAAGAGATATTAGAAGAAGACTGGGAGCTTAAAAAACAAGCCAAAGAGCAACCCCCCCCCCCCCCCCACACAAAAAAAAATAGCTTCTGAAATTTTCATTCTGTTCTTCTTCTTCCTCTTTTGAAATGCTGTGCTGCTTATGACAGACAAGTGCAGCCACAGTGAAGACATGCCATAAAAAGAAAAAGAGAGAGGCAAGGTGTCAGAGAGAGAAAAGAGAGAGAGGAAGTGGAAATAAACTAGGTAGAGAAAAATGCAGAAAAAAAAGAAGTCCATGTTCATCCTAGAGCTTAGAGTGACCCCTGTGCCATGACATACAATGTCATTAGAAAGATTGTTTTCACAAAAGGAGTACAACATTCTGTCTCCTATTAATAATTGGTAAGACAAGGCCAGCTGGTCCAAAATATCAGGTTCTGAGGTGAAATGTTCTCCCCTACTCAGTTCATGATTTCACAAATGCCTGGCCATTCAGAACTGAAGTACAGGAACAGCTGTTGCACTGCCCCACATGTGGCAGCATCTGCGGGCAGCAGCCACAATTTATTTTAAAGCTTCTCTTATTTTCCAAACCCTTATGTGGATTAACTTTATACTTTGTGGCCTGATGACAGGCGAGGGTACAAATTATGGAAGATGAGAAAGGCAAGCTAGCCTGTCTGGTGACAGCCTTTGTTGGTATATTAATATACTCTGTTAGGACACATTCAACCTAATGAGCCAGCACATGACAAAACCAACAAGAAGACCAGTTTGAATAGCAAAGACTTAGATCAGCCTGTGCATGAAATCAGGGTGGCGAGAATCTTTGCCTGTTGATCTATTGGAGAGCCCAGAGGCTATAGAAGGCTCATGAGAGCTGCAAAAACTCAGATCAGCCTGCGCCGAAGCGCAGGCTGATCTGAGCCTTTGTTGCTCGCCCAAGTCTTATTGTAGGTTTTGTCGTGCACTGGCTCAAATATCTCTTTCCGACAGATCTCCTTAAAGTTGCACCTGGAATGCAAGATGGTATGACCTTTGACGTCAATGTTTCCAAAGAGACCGAAGTTGATCATGTCAAGGTTACACAATCAGATCCCACAATCCTTAGCATAGAGGATATAATGGCATTGGATGATGACCTTTACCTTGGTTTGGAAGAGGAAGAAACAGCTGAAGGCAGTACAGAACCAGTCAATAAGGTACCTTGTCTTTTAATCTGTTGAACTGTTATATCCGTGAATGACATGGTAAAATCAGTGTTGTGTGTGTCCTGCCCATTGACAAGCTCAATATGACCTTAGTGGTGTTGACTCCTAAACCAGTATGTCCTTAAGCACTAAACAGGCAAGTCGGGACACAGACCATGAAATTCACATGGTATTTAGTATAAGATTGATTTCATGATAACTAAATATTTTTTTTACCGTCATTCTGTCCGGCTGATTCAAGAAGGGCAGTTGTCAGTTTCTGATGAAAGAATGTGCACTGTACTGGTTAACTAATATGTATCAGCCTACCCAGGAAAAAGTGTGGTTAGGTCAGCTAACCACTTCAACTTTACCTTAACAGTGTTGACTTGGCCATTAACCTACCTACCTACCTACCTACCTACCTACCTATACCTACCTACCTACCTACCTACCTACCTACCTACCTACCTACCTACCAACCTACTCGGTTATCAATCTGACCATGATGGCAGGTTGGTGTGTGGCACATAAGTTGTCAAAAATAAACAAAGAAGTATATACACATATTCTGACAAAGCCACCGCGGTTAAAACTATTTACAAGCAGTCCTCAGGGACAACCATAACATGGCAGTCCCTGCCCACAACTAAGTTTTCAAATTCTGACCTTAAACCCATCAACAGTCCCAGCAGAGACAGCTTCGGTTGTAAGGCCATTCCAAGTTGCAACAGTCCTTGGGAAGAAAGAGTACTTAAGACCATCAGTATAGGCATTTGGTCGTTGGTACTGAAAAGGGTTGGACCTAGTACTCCTGCTCACTCCGCCCGCCACAGACAGGTACTTATCCTTATCAATAACCACTTGGTCATTATGTATTTTATAGAAGAGGGCCAGAGAAGCCTGCTGTCGACGGCCCTGCAGGTCCGGCCAGTGGAAATCTTCAAGCATCTCTCCAACATGACTTTGATTGCGCCAGTGCCTGCAGGTCCACCACGCAGCCGTTCTCTGGACCTTCTCTATTCTACGAATGTCAGTTTGATGATGCGGATCCCAAACAGGTGCAGCATACTCCAGCTGAGGCCGGACTAGTGCTTTGTATGCGGCCGTAATCTCCAAACCAAAACAGAATATTAAATCCAGCATTACTTATCTTGACATTTTGATTTGAACAATATGCTTCAGTAAGATATATTTATTATTTAAGTTCTTCAAAAGAGCGAATTCAGTTTAATGTCAAAACTTTTGGTCACGAATGCTGTCGTTGTAAAGAGTATCCCCTGCATATGCCATATGTTTGGAATTTACATGTAATTGTTTGTGATTGCAGATAGCATCAGACTCACAAACAGATCTGCCAAGAAGTGAAAGTCTAGAAAATATAGTTCAGGTATGATTATGCTTTGCAGTTTATGCTTTAGATTCTAAGAAGATTATTATTTGAATAATAGGCTGTGCCCACCGAGTTAATTTTCTCGGATTTTACAGTTTTGTTTTACCTTAAAATGAATGGGTATACCTTCAAGGGCTGCAATTCTTTCTATATATTTTTGTGTGCCTTATACATAGGGTCTGCTCTTAAAGGAAAGAATTTGCTCCATAGAAGCAAATTGTTTCCTTTAAAAATATACCCCCTTTTTAGAGTGTCATAATTTACAGAATATGAAACATGAAGTGATGAAAGTTGTCTCCCTTGTAAATGCTGAAAAATATGGCAGATGTTTGCATTACCCGTAAATATCTACTAAATTAAAGAACTTTTCCCATCTTTTTCGGAAAAAGTGAGTGAAAAAAAGTGAGTGAAAGGTTTCAGCTGTAATAGTCTTCCTTTGAAATTGGAGACAAAAACTTCAGTGTCTGTTCATTTTTAAGCTTTGAAGTTGACTCTGAGCCCCTTCCCAAGTTTATAATCAAAGTGCTAAGAGTACTTGTCTCTGAGTCTAGGCTGGGAAAATAGTCCTGGACTGAGATTTAAACTGTTTTATTTAATCCTTTTTAGGAAACAGTGTAGACCCTGATCAGACACCACATTTTGCAGTGTCCGATCAGGGTCTACACTGTTTGCCAACCCAACCTGTGATTCCAGTCCAGGTTCAAAAGATGAGCCTCTTACGCATCTCTCTGACCTCACAGTGGCTATTTTCTATAAATAACCGTTACCTGGATTTCTGACATGTCAGTGATAGTCACGTGAACCTTAGCACTGAAGAGCTTTAATGCTTAGTAAATTTGGGTTGGTTGACAAACAATCAACCCAAAAATGAAAATAAAAATCTTAATAATAAAATAATTTATCATATGACGTCGCGTCTGAGAGTGTAATAACGCCATGTAATATTTTTGATAATCCACTAGTGGATTAAATATGCAAATTAGCTAGATACGTCCCATAACGTTACATGTACAATGTCCTTAATGACGTCGCGTTTACTAACGGCGGAATATTGACATTTTTGTAAAAAATCGTGAATAAAATGCGTTTTAAATGTCATATGATAAATAGAATCTTGCATTCGTGCTCATGTATTATTGAATTTATTAAACTCGTTGAAGAAAAGGGATAAAATGCTCGGCAAAGCCTCGCATTTTATCCCTTTTCCTCAACTCGTTTAATAAATTCAATAATACATGACCACTCATGTAAGATCCTCTATATAACATCTGCTAGGCAGATGAGTCGCATGTAATGTCAAGCCTAACTGTCTTGGAAAATCATTGAATAAATGGATTGTTGCCTTTTGATCAATTTTGTTGTGTGCTTTAAGGAGCAGTGATTTAAAGTACAGTCGAACTTCAATGGCTCGAACACCTTTGGGACCCGTAAAATCTGTTCGAGACAGGGGTAGTTCGAGCAACTGAGGGTTACTGTGAGGAGGCATAACGAGGTAAATTTTGGGACGTACTGTTAATGTTCTATAATAAAAAATGTATGTTGTGTGTACTCATTAGAATCGCCTCATCAAGGCGATTCTAATGAGTACACACAGCATACATGGGCAAGATAAAAGTCGAAAATCTCCTCAATTATCCCGCACTATTTCTTATGAAGAGGAATTCCCTAGGGACTCAGCCATGGTAAACGAGCCATTGAAGTTCTACTGCACTTACATAATTTTCTAGGTTGAAGACAAGGTCAAGGCTGTTCCATCAACAGATAAGATACAAGCAGAACCTAAAGAAGAATGGGCTGTCAGTGTAGACATCAATACACCAGTAGATGATTTCTACAAGAGAATACCAGATATGGCATATAAGGTAGATTTCTTTATTGGCTTTGTGGCCTTTATCATTAAGGGGCTCAGGACACTGATTCTTATCTTTAACCCATTTTGTACCAAAAACCCCAAATTGCGTACCCTGGCAAACAATGCAGGCCCAGATCAGATGCCGCGGAACACAGCGTCTGATCAGAACCTTCACTGTTTGCAAAAAGTCTGCCATTTTCGAAATAAATTTTTAAGAAAACATGATACCCCTAATTTTGAAATTGACTTGTGCTATATATAAGATGGAAGATCCCATTCGGTACAAAATGGGTTAAAACCCCAACAGATGTGGATTCAATCCTGTTTAGGGTCACAAAGAAGTAGTTATAGTCTACTATGGGAGAACAGGAAGCTTTTCTATGTGTTCTCTGATTTTGTCCATGTCTGTCTGATTGACTGATCATAACTCCTGATAAACTATACTACCAATTTCAATATCCTTTAGACTTTCAGTCAAATGCAGCAGATCAAAAGGGTACATTCTGATGTAATTTCAGAGGTCAGTGCCCTAGAAAGGTACATCAAACTTCACCAATTTCTTTGTACTCTAGACTTGTCACAGATGACTGACATGTGATAGACTATCTCTTATTGGACAGGTGCTAGTTACTGAAATGTGGAAATTGTATCCGATTGGATACCTGCACACTTGTTGTGTCATATTTCGTCAAATACTTTTCAATCCTTGTCAGTTTGTGACATCATAATCTTAAGTTCAAAGGATGCAGCAACAGCTTTGAAATTGGTTGGGGTTTGAGAGTTATTGAGTATCATGTCCACGCCAAAGTCTAATGAATATTGAAATCAGTAGTAATTGAAAGATGGTTTTCCTTGTTTCTTGTCAGAATTATATATTGTTGGCACTTGTTATCTAGAATCGCCCCATCAAGACGATTTTAAGAAGTATTCACAGTATATGTTTGCAAGAAATGAGAAAATTTTTCCAAAAATTATCCCTGTAATCATCCAAAAAATGTTTATTTCAGGTAGAAGAAATAAATAAAGGAATTTCATTGCAAGAATATGCATATTCTCATATGTTGCAGGAAAGATTCTGCAAGCAAGAACTACCCAATCAATTTCTGTATATCTAAGGTCAGAAAATGATAAAGTTCATAATGTGGAAAAAATTAAAAGATATGGCCTAACAATTATATCCAAAGCACATATCCTCATTCCAAGAAGCAAACACATGACAAGTTGCAAAAGGATTGGTAGAAAACAGTAAGAGGAGCTCTGCTCACAAGAGGTACTCACTGTTTATATATTGAGGGTGAAAAATAACTAAGTTCAGAATGCTGAAAAAGTGAGAAAAACTGATCCAAGAATTATAAACACCTGCACATCGTCATTCCATTAAGAAAACACATGCAAAGTTTCAAATTGATTGGTACAAAACGGTAAGAGGAGTTGCTCTTACAAGATACTTACGGTTTAAATTTTGACGGCTGGCTGGACAGGCAAATAGATGGAAAGTTGCACACCTAGGTCTTACTGCCAAAGCAGGTGTGGCAAAAAGAGGAGTATTGAGGATATTTTTATGCCCCCGCCATTCGAAGAATGGTGGAAAGGGCATATAGCATTGCCCTTGTCCGTCCGTCCATTCGTCCGTCCGCACCAACGAAACGACATTTAGGGGGCAAAAAATTTGGACAGTTTGACACTTAAGTATATATTCGTGAGTCCAAATGGACTTTATTCCGTTATTTTGGTACTTAAGTGGCAAAAATTGTCTCTTAGGTGGCTTGCCGCTTAAGAGAATTTGCAGCTTAAGTAGTCAATATGCCGACGCCTAGCCACTTAAGTATCCATTCGTGAGAATGTCCGTCCGTCCGTCCGGGCGTCCGAAACTTAAATGCAGTCAATAACTTCCTTACTTCTTGATGGATTTTAAAATTACTCGGCAGAAATGTCAACCATTATGAGACGACGTGTCCCGTGCAAAATCCAGGTCTGTACCTCCAAGGTCAAGGTCATACTTAGAGGTCACAGGTAAAAAAAAGGGTCCGAAACTTAAACGCAGTCAATAACTTTCTTATTTTTGGATGGATTTTGAAATTACATGTACTTTGAAGAAATGTTAATCATCATGAGACAATGTTTCATGTGCAAAACCCAGGTCCCTACCTCCAAGGTCAAGGTCATACTTAGAGGTCAAACCAAGATTGTTCAAATTATAGTGCTGGGGCCAAAAATGTCCATGCCCTGGCGCCCTTTGGTTTTACATGGGCTTATGTAGGGAAAAGCTTTTAAAATTTCTTTGATATTTGGTATGAAGCTTCATCTAGTGGACCCCTACCAGGATTGTTTAAATTATAGTGCATGGGCCAAAAATCCCCCAGGGCCCTTGGTTTTACATGGGCTTATATAGGGAAAGTTTTTAAAAATCTTCTCTGAAACCAAATGGCCCAGGTCTTTGCTATTTGGTATGAAGCTTCATCTAGTGGACCTCTACCAAGATTGGTCAAATCATAGTGCATGGGTCAAAAAGGCGCCCGCCCAGGGCCCTTTGGTTTTACATGGGCTTATATTGGGAAAATCTTTAAAAATCTTCTTCTCTGAAAACACAAGGCCCAGATCTTTGCTATTTGGTATGAAGCTTCACCTAGTGGTCCCCTACCAAGATTGTTCAAATTATAGTGCTGGGGCCAAAAATGCCCCGCCCCGGGGTCCTTTGGTTTTACATGGGCTTATATAGGGAAAGTCTTTAAAAATCTTCTTTTCTGAAACTGCAAGGCCCTGGTCTTTGATATTTGGTATGAAGCTTCATCTTGTGGACCTTTACCAAGATTGTTCAAATTATAGTCCTGGGGCCAAAAACGCCCCCACTCCTTACATAGATTTATATAGGGAAAATCTTGAAAAATCTTTTCTCTGAAACCACAAGGCCTAGGTCTGTGATATTTGGTATGCAGCTTCATCTAGTGGACCTCTACTAAGATTGATCAAATTATAGCCCTTAGACCAAAAATGCCCCCGCCTTTGGGCCCTTTGGTTTTACATAGACATATAGGGAAAATCTTTAAAATCTTCTTCTGTGGAACCACAAGGCCTAAGTCTTTGATTTTTGGTGTGATATTTCATCTAGTGGACTTCTATCAAAATTGTTCAGATTATAGCCCTGGGGCCAAAAATGCCCCCGCCTGGAGACCCTTTGGTTTTTTACATAGACTTATATAGGGAAATCTTTAAAAAGCTTCTTCTCTGAAACTGCAAGGCCCATGTCTTTGATATTTGGTATGGAGCTTCATCTAGTGGACCTCTACCAAGATTGTTCAAATGATAGCCCTTGGGCCACAAATGCCCCCGCCCTGATCCCTTTGGTTTTACATAGACTTATATAGAGATAATCTTTGAAAATCTTCTACTCTGAAACAGCAAGACCCAGGTCTTTGATATTTGGTGTGAAGCTTCATCTAGTGGACCGCTATCAAGATTGTTTAAATTATAGCCCTGAGGCCAAACAAAAATGCCATCGCCCCGGGGCCATTTGGTTTTACATAGGCTTGTGTAGGGAATATCTTGAAAAAAAATCTTCTTCTCTGAAACCGCAAGGCCCAGGTCTTTGATATTTGGTGTGTAGTTTCATCTAGTGGACCCTTGCCAAGATTGTTCAAATTATAGCCTTTGTTGATATTTGGTATGAAGCTTCACCTTTTTAGACGTCTCTCATCATTATGCACATTATAGCCCCTGTGGTTAATAATGGCCCTCCCAGGGTCCCACTTGTCACTCTATGGATCAGGTGAGCAATCCAGGGCCATCATGGCCCTCTTGTTGTAATGAAAATGTATATAAAAATACATGTTTCCGTGCAGAAATAAGAAAAATAATCCATAGCCCTGCACCTCAGTCACCCGTTAAACCCCACTTTTACTAATATAAAAGTGGGTGGGGTCAAAATTATATAGGCATATTTTTGTAATGTCCTTACCTGGAACTATATTAATCAAACAATTTTTTTCAATTTCAGTGGCCATTCGAGTTAGATGTGTTCCAGAAACAAGCCATTCTTCACCTAGAGAACCATGACAGTGTGTTTGTAGCAGCTCATACCTCGGCAGGGAAGACGGTTGTGGCTGAATATGCTATAGCTTTGTCTCTCAAACATATGACCAGGTGTGTAGTAGTTGTTTAAGTTCCGTAATTTTCAAAAACAAACATTCGGATGGCAATCATGTATTTATTCTTAAACCCACAAAATGGCAATCACGACAATTGTCGTCTGCTTTGCCATCTGCCGGTTACCTTAAAAGTAATTTTTTATGCAAACAGTGTGGACCCAGATCGGACTGCTCCTATAGGAGCAGTCTGATCTGGGCCCACACTGTTTGCAGACTGCTCCTGCAGGAGCAGTCTGATCTGGGCCCACACTGTTTGCCTGAATACAAAAATATTTTTAAAAAGTTTGAAAAAAAAAAAAATCGGCAGACATAAGTAGACAACATTTTCAGATGTTGTTTTTCTTGGCGTCTTAAGGATTAACTTTGAACAAGTGCTGACACTGATGGCCCCTAGGTTACAAAACACTTTTATTCTCAACTCAATTGAGCATGAAATTTGTCCTGCTCATAAATAACTGTTGGCATTTTAATATTTATGAGCAGGACAAATAACACTTTCTGATGATCTGAACAGGAAATTGCCTAATTTGTTTGTATTTTAATGTTTTTCAGTGTTACAAACTATATGCTTAGCTAAGCCGAATATGAAAAATGTTTTGTAACTTAGGCCTAGGCTTCTTATTACTATAACTGCATACTGTTAAAATTCTAAAAATTCAGAAACCTTGAGGATTACCTGTAATTCTCCTAAAATTTTGACAAATTTGTCAAGATTTCCAACAGGTGCAGACGGAATGGCCTTATCAGACTGCTCCTACACTGCCCCTGCTTTGGTCTACATGTCCCAATACTTCGGATCATGTTTCTGCAAAGTTCTGTTTATGAAATGTGAGGTTTTTTTTCTCAAGGTACTCTGGATTTTGACAGCATTGAATGAACAGCCAGCTCATATAAGAAAAGTATCCTAGAAAGGGCCATGAATCCAAAACGGGATGGAAAAAAAAATCAATATGCTATGTGTAAAAAGACTGTGAATGTTATGGCAAGTGTAAAGATCATGATCAGACTGGACACTCAGTCTAATGTATGTCTGTAATCTTTACCTGGGTGTTTTCCCCAGTGTTGAATGGGCCAGTGCATCACAAAACCTACTATAAGACCTTTTCTTTCAGCAAAGACTCAGATCAGCCTGTACATGTGTGCAGTCGCTTCACTTTTTACTGATCACATTAGCCCTCTACAGCCTGTGGCCTTTTCAAAGTATTGTAGTTTAATGATCCAGTCAACACTATTTAGGTCATATCGTGCCAGTCAGTTTACCTATCCACACTTTTCCTGGGCAGGCTTATACGTAAGCGGTTGACCAGTACAGTGTACATTCAATCTCCAGAAACTGATCAGATACCCTTATTGATTGTTTAGTACTGGTTCCTACGCAGGAAAAAAGGGCCACATGGAAGATAAGTACTAGTACTAAATGTGTTACCCTCTACAAATAAGGTTGATTATTATTATTATTTTATCTTTAAGTTAGTTAAACATAATGGATGGATGTACAGGATTATCTGCATCTTCTCTGATTGCACACATAGGTTGTGTTGTGTGATAGCTGAAATATGAATGGTTTGTTTACCAACTGACACTGTTATAATGCTTTGTTTCACTGTTTTCACACCTCTTTGGATATAAAAAAATAGCCATCGGAAGAGATGGCAAATCCCCCGACCCAAAGCCAATATGGCCTTCAGAAGATTATTCACAAATAGAAAGTGCACCAGAATTAAACCAGCAATATATCACAAAAGTATTGCAGTTATGGCCATCACAAGATTATACTGTCAGGGGAGATAACTTAAAAACCAGGGCACTCAGAATTGTGGTTCTTGAGCATGACATGCCTGCTTAAGCTCATGTATTTCTGTACAAAGTACCATCAATATGTCTCAAAGGGTATTGGAGATATGGTGATCACAAGCTGGTCATACTGTTATATTGGAAGGGAAGATAACTCAAATACCACAGCACCAACAGTTGTGGTTCTTGCACATGACACCCCTTCTGTATATTGTACACAATTGTGCCAAGTTCCTTCAATATATCGTGGCCATCACAAGGTTATATTGTCAGGGGAGATAACTAAAAACCCAGAGCACCAAGAGTTGTAATTCTTGAGCATGACACACCTGCTTATCCTCATGTACATGTGCATCAAGTACCACTAATATGTCTCAGTACGGTGATCACAAGGTGGTCATACTATTATATTGGAAGGGGAGATAACTCAAATATCATAGCACCCAGAGTTGTGGTTCTCAGGCCTGAAGCGCCGTCTCAGCCTTGTATACAATTGTGCCATGCACCATTAATATATCTCAAAGGGTATTGGAGTTATGGCCATCACAGGGTTATATTGTCAGGGGAGATAATTAAAAAATCAGGGCACCCAGAGTTAGGTTCTTGCACGTGTCACACCTGCTTAACCTCATGTACAACTGTACCAAGTACCATCAATATATCTCAAAGAGTATTGGAGATGTGGCCATCACAAGGTAGTGATTCTATATAATTGGAAGGGGAGATTACTCAAAAACCATGGCACCCAGAGTTGTCGTTCTTGTGCATGACACACCGTCTTGGCCTTGTGAACAACTGTACCAGGTTTCATCAATATATCTTAAAGGGTATTGGAGTTATGGCCATCACAAGGTAGTCACTCTATTTTATTGGAAGGGGAGATAACTCAAAAACCATGGCAACCAGTTGTGGTTCTTGTGCATGACACGCTGTCTCAGCCTTGTGAACAACTGTGCAAGGTACCATCAATATATCTCAAAGGGTATTGGAGTTATGGCCATCACAAAGTAGTCATTCTATTTTATTAAAAGGGGAGATAACTAAAAAAGTATGGCATCCAGAGCTCTGGTTCTTGTGCATGACACGCCTTCTCAGCCTTGTGAACAATTGTGCCAAGAACAATCAATGAATCTCAAAGGGTATAGGAGTTATGGCCATCACAAGGTTGCGTCTATGGACGGACGGACGGACGGACGCCAGGCTGATCGCTATATCCCCCGAACCTATTTGGTCGGGGAATAAAAATTGCAAAGCCCCAAAGGCTGTAAGGAAGTGTTCAGACTTGTGGATACCCTAATGGTCCTGAGTATTGGGACAGATAAGCCTGAGCAAACAGTTCAGACCCAGATCAGACTGAAGGAGCAGTCTGATTGGGGTCTACACTATTTGCCAGTCAGTCTGCACCTTTTGGGCTCCTTGCTGGATTGTGTAACAAATTTGTTAAAATTTTTGAAGACTTACAGCAAGTCCTCAAGGTGTTTGAATTTTTATGATTTTTTCAGTACTTGATTGCTTCATATGATTGCTTATCAGTTACCCCCTATATATATTTTGCATTGTAATACATTGACCTGATAAACATACGCTAACTCAGGAGAAGTGAGCTTTGTCACGTCAATGTGGTATTGCACTTTTATGAATGAACCGGACTACCGAAAAAAATGGCAAAAATGTTATAATAACTGGAAAAATTAGCAAAAATTTCTTGAAAGAAGATCATAGGAAAAATTACGGTCAGATTATACTGAATACATGTATATGGACCGATTATTGCATGCCAGAATGTTGAGACGCACTGAGGATAATTGATAACTGAATGTAAATTGCATAATGAAGAATAATATATAAAGAGTGAATAATGTGATAAACTGATGAATAGAATACCAGATTCGTGTTATTTGATATCAAGTTTATCAGGCTCGGCTTTGAGAAGGCGTGTAGAATCGCTCAGCAAGCATCGCGATTCTACAAGCGTTCTGGAAGCCTTGCCTGATTAACTTGATATAAAAAGACACAAACCTGGTATTCTCTATTTATGACATGAGCCTTGTCACAAGAAAGCCTGTCTTTGGGGTATCCAGCAAGGCAAGACACAAACTGCTCTGCTCAGCTCCACAGACTGGCAAGAGTCTTTAAATTATAGAAATATAAACTAGAGCTATTGCTCTATCCAAGCAATGAACAAAAAGGTGCTGCTCAGACTCTGCTTATGTGAGGCTGACATCAACATTATAAGGATCACCAGTGGTTTTTCATGCATTAACATTTGCCAGTCCCCAGGAAGGTGTTTGTACACAAGGCCACTAGGCTGAGGGTTCAAATGTCTTTCAAGGAACCCAGCAAATGTTATTGCAATGAAATAACAATGGATGTTCATTATTCTTGCATAACTTAAAATTGCAACGGCAAATTGTGAAGAAAACGCCCCAAACTCCATATAAACTCTTCAAATGTGGCCATAAAACCAACATGGCAGCTAGTTCAGAAAGTTGTTAACAATGACATTATGAGGCCATCATAAAATGGTACATTCAGGGTGACAATGTTAATGTATACAAAGCAAGGCCCATCTTGTGATATCAAAAGTTCAACACCTTTTTTCAAACAGCTTGTGAATTGTATGATTTGAACATGTTTTTTGTTGTTTGAATACGGCTTCTGGCTCATTCAAAATAGCTTCAAACAGCTATGTTCATAGGATTTTATGCAAGAACACCTCAACCCCGTTATAGCACGGTTCTCGGGGTCCAATCAGAAGACCGTGTTAGTTAACCGAACCGTGCTATAACGATCTTCATTGACCTGGTCAATGACCCGGAAAAAGTTCGTCTGCCACAGTTTGTTTACCTTTGTTTTGTGTTTTTGCAATGTTTTTCAGGCTATTTTATCGTTTGTTCTTTTGTTTGTTTTGCTTTTAGATGTTGCATTTATTGCTTTAAATTCGTTGCATGATTGTTTAATTAAAATAAATTTGTGAAAAACAGCGATTCATACGTTTGTGTTTGATTTCTATTCCATTCTGTCCATGTGTAATCCCGGTGTGTATTTTTAGATTGGCCGTGGTTCCCGGTGACTGGTTCCCATTTGCATAAGCTATTGCAATGCACAAGGGAAAAAACTCTATCTGACCTTATTTTTTCCCTTCCACAGTTAACTTTCTTACTGCAATTGAATAAGTAAACGGGCACCCCCGCCAATCGGGCCTTGGAGAAATAGATTGGGAACGGTCCGCAAATGAGTACTGGTAAACTGCTTAGGTCTAACCCTGCCCAGGCAAGTGATGCCAGAAAATCTTCCCAGTGCAAGGATAGCATGAGACGCCTGAGCAAGGCCGCACAAAAGTCGGTGCAACGTTAATTCGTTGTAAACATCAATGTTAAAACGACGTTGCATTGGGAGCAAATTCTTTCCTTTCTATGTCTTTTTTTTCTGCAGATACGGTAGACTATACAAACGGGAAAGGTTTTGCGCTGAGGTTTGCTGCGTTGGTGCAGATTCTTTTCCAACACAATTTCTTTTCACGGGAGCAAGTTCTTTCTCAAATAAGAAATCCCCTAGCGCACGGAGGGCACATGATGTCTCAACAAGGTCGCACCAACGTCGATGCATTGTCAAATCGTAGCATCAGCGTTGATTTGACGTTGTGTGTATACACCTCGCCCAGGGATGCAATGTTCTTCCTATGATAGTAGACCCCTCTAGCGGGCACATTGGGGTGCAAATTGTAGTGATTGCTTTATCAGTTCTTTCCTTTGCAATGTCGCATCAACGTCGATGAAAATCACCATGTTTCATCGACCTTAATATGGCATTGCATACACAGTATGTGCCCGTTTGGTTAGACCGGGTATAGATGTGATCTAATGCGCAATTTTTCATCCTTCTTGTACTTTACCAAGCATGTGCATAGCGTTGTCCCTATTGAAGTGTTAACCCTTAAAGTGCCAATCACAACAATTGTTGTCTGCTCTTGTCGTCTGCTGGTTAATTTAAAAATCATTGTTGCACAGTGCGGATCCATATCAGGCTACCTGCCTGATCTGGGCCCACCCTGTTCGCCACATGTATGCAAAAAATATCTTTGAAATGTTTGCAGGGTTTTGTTTACTTAATTGAATTATCGATGTGCATGAGCAAATGCCCAATTTTTGGTGAGCAGCCTCCAGCTAGCAGAAGTGTTTACCCTTTGATCTTTCAGCTGGATATTAGCCACGAGTTTTCACAGGTGTTTTCACACGTCATTAGTAAAATTTACAGACCGTGTGAAGAAGTTGTTTATTGCATGTTTACTGATATACAATAACGGTGTTAAATTGGATAATTGACAAGTGATTAAGTCGACATTAAGATTTAACGCTAACTACCGTGTTAACACGCCTGGATTTCTTCTAACTACCGTGTTCACTCACTAGGATTTCTTTTTTTGCCGAAGCAAAAAAGGAAGGTTGGAGAAAATTTGGGGTCCAAACAACAACCGTGTTATATCCGAATTCGTGTTGTAACCAACCGTGCTATAATGGGGCTGAGGTGAATTGTTTTTCACTAATGGCTAAGACAGGTATTCTCATGACACCGCTTATTATTTCCATTACAGGACCATCTATACATCTCCCATTAAAGCCCTATCAAACCAGAAATACCGAGACTTCAAGATAACATTTGAAGATGTTGGGCTGGTGACCGGGGATGTTCAGATAAACCAAACTTCATCTTGTCTTATCATGACTACAGAAATTCTCAGGTAGGTGGAGGTCAGGATCATATATTTACCTTTTTCATCTTTTTACCAATTTTTTTCCAATTCTTGATTTTATTTGAAATTTGCAATAACCTTATCCTGCTGAACACGACAACCCCTATCTTTGCAAACAGTGTAGATCCAGATCAGATGGCTTTTAAAGAAGCCATCTGATCAGGATCTACACCATTTGCCTTCCTTTTTTGTGAATTGAGGGAGTGAGTGAGTGTTTGAGTTTTACATCCCACCAACAGCTAAGGTCATACGGAGACGGGACCTATAAAGACCCATTGGAAAGTCTTGAGAAGCCCAGGATCGATCCTGCGACCCCTGGTTTACAAGGGGAGTAGCGTAACCACTACACCACGGAGGCTTCTATGTGAATTGAGGGATTACATTATATTAAGTAATTTGATGTGTTTTTAGACAGAAATGGATGAGGCTAAATTAATTTATTCAGCAGGATAAGGGTTAAACCCTAATAAGCTCTGGAAAACCCTTTGCTTGTTTTGGAGTTTTTCCAGGCCAGACAACACAAATGATGGTCATGCTAAGCTGGTCTGTTTATGTTAACATATGCTGTACCTGGTTAGGCTTGCTGGTACCAGCAACTCAGTTGGATTCAAATCTGAGTAGTGATCAGGACATCACTATTTCAATCCCCACTGTTACATGTTACTGGAGAAGAACGAAATACGCTTTAAGCTTCCCTCTGTGGAGAACTAGAAATGGGGAAACACTCCCATGCATGGTGGTCAGAAGAAGCATTACAAGGACACACTGAAAGCATCCCTAAAGGACTTCAACATACCAACAGGTTATGGGAACAAAATGCACAGGACCGAACCATTACACAAACACCCCTATACAAATACATTGCCACCTTTATCGCCGAAAAAAGGAAAATTTTAAGATGAAAAATTGTGACATTTTTCTTATTTCTGCTCAAAATATAAATTGTGGGCACTCGTTAGAACCGCCCCGCCTCGTTCTAACGAGTACCCACAATCTATATGTGAGAGCAGAAATAAGCAAAATAAGGTATACCCTCTGAAACCCCAGTTTTACTATATAAAAGTGGGGTTCAAGGGGGTCAAAATTATATAGGCCTGTTTTCGTAATGAAAGTGGTGAGAGCTCATCAGAAAGGGTGCTAGTGAATATGAGGCAAAAAAATCAGCGCAGGTGAGCAGAAACATGCACAACACAAAGCCAGAGTTAAGGCATCACCAACAGGGCTGTCTTCCTCTAACATCTGTTGCCATATCTGCAACAGACAGTTTAGAGCTAGAATTGTTCTCATCAGCCATCTTAAATAAACAGTAGCATTTCTCGCATGTGATTTAGGTTGGTCATTGTCAGTAATGACAGACAAATTCTTATTATTTGTATACAATAATACATGAACCTGTATAATAAACATTTCAGGTCTATGTTGTACAATGGTTCTGATGTGATCCGAGATCTAGAGTGGGTGATATTTGATGAGGTCCACTATATCAATGATGCTGAGGTAATTTTTTTTAGGTCAAGATAATGGGAAGTCCCAGGGATTAACATTTCAACATATAAACTACAATGATGCAAGAAAAAGGTTTCTGGCATAAAGAAATCAAAGGCAACTCACCAGCACATCCATAGGTTATATGCTGGTCTGCTAAGCCAGTGTTCATATAAACACACAGCTGGAGGTCACAGTTACAGGAATGAATTATGATTTTACAATGGAAATAACATGTAACATCAAGTTTAGAGAGCTCATTTTTTATGCCCCCCCGCCCCACCCTTTTACATGAACTGTCTCCTAAGGCCCTGCTGGTGGAGTACCCACAGAAAATTTTTATAATATTAGTTATTTTATTTTGATTCTGGACATGTAACATAGGAATCACATTATCTGCCTGAGAGCGATATTTGCACAAGCTGTTAGGTGAATTTGTTGTACTGGAAAGCTTTTTCACAATGTTAGAATGAGAGTTTAATAATGGAAAACAATGAAATAAACTATGACATGGATTAAAAACAATCAAAAGTATTAGTTATTTATTATTGGATGAAAATTATTGAGGTGCATGAAATAATTTTGCTTTTATTTGACATCCAAGATAACAGATATCACAATTTAGCGAAGGTGAGCATGAGTGGGCAGTATTTTTTTGGCTCACAGGATATATGGAAAATAATTGCTCTTGCACTGTCCAATCATAAGCCTACAATGATTTTTATTTCTGCATTTTTGTGTATACAATAAAAACTGTCAATATAAATCAAGGCAAAATAACTTGCAAGGCAAAATAGCTATTTAAAAAACTAGTTATTCTGACAGATATTTTAGTATATTTTCATTTTTTTTGGTATAGTAAATCAACACCAACATGAAAAAATCTTTATCATGCATTTTTGATAACATATTTAATGAGGCAGCTCATGAGAAAAGGATACTTATTGCAATAGGTGAGCCGCAGTGGCTCAGACGAGCCTGTACAAATACAGCCCTGCCAGAATCTTAGCTGCTTGCAGACATATAGAGAAGACCTTGAGGTAGCTTCATTCAAGAAATCATATGAGCCCCGCCAAGCGAATTTGGGTCTTCGAGCATTCCGTCATGACAAATTTTAACTGCGCATGCCCAGCCATTCAGAGGGGCCAGGGATATGGCTTTCTGTCTGAAGGTTCCTCTTGATTCACTGCTTGTATGAGCGAGCAGCGAAGGTTCTGGCGAGACTGCGCGGATGCGCAGGCTCGCCTGAACCTTCGCTGCTCGCATAGGCGATAAGTACCAAAATCGCTTGACGGGGCCCATATATCTGGCTCTGTTAGTAGGTTGCACATTTGAAAAATATAAATTGGAGATTAGTGGTCCTTTTCTCACGGGTCAACTCAAATGTACATACTTTCAGATAACCTATTACAAATGTACATGCATTATGATAACACATCTGTGTGATATATTGCATTCTTTCATACCGCCAAAATGGTTATTTGTAATATTTTCCTTAATTATATACCCTAAACATTGGTTATTGGTGCTCATTAGAACTGCCTCATTGAGTCAGTTCTAACGAGTACCCATAACCTATGTCTTGGACCAGAATAAGAAAAAATAGTGTTAACACCTGTAAACTCCAATTTTCTCAATATAAAGTTGGGGGTGAAGTGGGTTCGTTACATATACTTGTTAACCTGATCAAAATATCTTGTTTTTCTGACATTACAGAGAGGTGTGGTATGGGAAGAAGTGCTGATTATGCTACCAAAGCATGTCAACATTATCCTCCTGAGTGCTACTGTACCAAACACACTGGAGTTTGCTGCTTGGATAGGGTAGGTCCATGTCCACATGATGAATTTTCTAGAATCTGACAATCTGATTCAACAAAATTGAATGGTACATTATCATATAGTGGTTAAGAGTACCAACTCTTCAATATTAGGTCTTGGAGTGATTGGATGAGGTGAAGGCGTCTTTTCTCTCTTTCTCTGGGAGACGACACAAAATGACCCACAAGGCTTGACGTGCCATTAAACCCCAACACAATCAATCAATATTAGGTCTCCCATCACTGTGTGTTTCAGTCTTGCTCAGGCTCAGGAATGTTATCCTAAAATATAGTTCAAGTTAGTATAAAATATGCCAATTTTTAGCTCACCAGAGCCGAAGGCTCCGGGGGAGCTTATAGGATAGGCATAGTCCGTCGTCGTCTGCGTCGTCTTGTGACATCAACACTTTTAAACGACATCTCCTCTGAAGCAGATTTCATCTGTAGTATCCTTGGGTTGGGGGATTGAAAGTTTGTGTTTTTTATGAAATTCTGCTCATTAGTTTGGTTGCTATGGCAACTTAGAGTTTCCATAGACTTATAATGGGGAAAATTGAAAAAATAGCATTTACTGCCAAGCCGCTGCAGATATTTTGACAAAACTTTCATAGAAATATTCCTTAGGCAATCTACTATCTGCCATATGATTTTAGGCCTACTGCTCATGTGTATTTGTTGCCATGGAAACCAAAATGAAAAGAATAGAAAAAAAAATACTTAAAAAATCATCTCCTCAGAAACCGTATGCTCTATGAGGCTGAGAGTTTATGAAAATATTCACCATATTTGCCTTTACAGGTTTTGTGTTTTTTATGAAATTTGGCTCTTTAGTTTGGTTGCTATGGCAACTTAGATTTTCCATAGACTTATAATGGGGAAAATTGAAAAACGGCATTAACTACAAAGCCTTTGCAGATATTTTGACAAAACTTTCATAGAAATGTTCCTTTAGTAAACTTCTCTCAGCCATATGCTTTTATGTCAACCGGGGGGTCCAGTAGGTTGTGCTGGGGCCTTGCCCCATCCCCAGTACTTCATAAAATGCCTTATATCTCAGAAATCTTACAGATCCCCACCCCTAAACCATATATATTCTTGTTCCTTATGATAAGGTGCATTAAGTGACACCAACCTGGGGATCCCCCCGGATGTGCCGGGGACATGCCCCACCCCCTCCACTTCATAAAATGCCATTTATCTCAGAAACCATTCAGATCCCCACCCGTTAACCGTATATATTCTTGTCTCTTATGATAAGACGCACTCGGTGACACCAACCTGGGGGTCCCCCCAGATGTGCGGGGACATGCCCCACCCCCTCCACTTCATAAAATGTCATTTATCTCAGAAACCATTCAGATCTCCATCCCTAAACCATATATTCTTCTTCCTTATGATAAGACACACTCAGCGACACCAAGCTGAGGGACCCCCGGGATGTGCCGGGGTCATGCCCCAACCCCTCCACTTCATAAAAGGCCAAATATTCCAGAAACCTTACCGATCCCCACCCCTAAACCATATATATTCTTGTTCCTTGTGATAAGACACATTCAGTGACACCAACATAGGGTTCCCCCAGGGCTCGGCCATGCTCCACCCTTCAACTTCACAAAATACCATATATCTGAGAAACTGTTCCGAGCCCTACCCCTAAGCCATATATATTCTTGTTCCTAATGATAAGACGCAATCAGTGACACCAGCATGGGGTCCCCCCCTCCCCCGTGGTGCCACAGGCCATGCCCAACCCCTTTACTTCATTAAAAGCCATATATCTCAGAAACCGGCCAGATCCCCACCCCTTAACCATATATAGTCTTGTTCCTTATGATAAGACCCCACTTCATAATAGGCCATATATCTCAGAAAATATTCAAATCCCCACCACATAATCACATATATTCTTGTTCATTGTTGTAAGACACATTCAGTCACCCCCATCTTGTGGGGTCTGCAGGGGCCATTTCTCTCCCATCCACTTTATAAAAGGCCTCATATCTCAGAAACTGTTCAGCATTAGGTTGCAACAATCTTGGGCTTTTCTGGAATCCACCATGCCCGAATCCCTCCACTGCTTAAAAGGCCTTACATCTCAGGAACATAAACCATATATGTCTCTGTTCTTTTTTATAAGACACATTTAGTGACACCAACCAGGGCTCCATTGGATTCATGCCCCACCCTCTCTACTATATAAAACACCTAATATTTCAGATACAGTCCACATGAGTGCTCATTTGGAAATGGGGTTTGTTTGGGAGACTTTATAATTGGTAGATTAAAATCATACCATGTTAAAATACATGTCTGCCATTGGGCAGTGCCCATCTGAGCTCCGGTTTATGAAATTTGTCTCTTTGGTTTGTTTGCTATGGAGTTTACATTGACTTATAATGGGGAAAATTGAAAAATTACATTTATGCCTTTCAAGATATTTTGTCAAACTTACATAGAAATGTTCCTTTAATAATGTTCTTTTAGGCCTATTGGTTGCCACAGATGGGAAATTGTCAGTTGTCATCTGTTGTCCTGCAACAACAGATTCAAGGGACATCAGACCTCTGAAGCCACTAGGCTGATTGAGTCCAAATTTTATCTGTGGCATCCTTGGGCACAGGGCTTCCATGCTTAATTAAAATACTTTGCTGCCAGTCGGCAGTGCTCCCTGAGCTCTGGTGAGCATAGTGGCCCATGGGCCTCTTGTTATGGGAGTTGTGGCCCTTTTTCGACCATTTACACAAGCTTGTTTATGGATGAGGATGTCCCCCTGCGCTCTGTGTTGTGTTGACACATTTCTAGTTATTTCATATGTTTCCCAAGTGTCAATTATTGTTGTTCCTCACACTCCCCTCTCTCTGTTTTGAGTTGTGTCTGCTATCTCTTCTATGTCTTTTTCTCCCCTTCTCTGGGAGAGGCACAAAATGACCCTTAGGATTGATGTGTCATTATATTCCTGCACAATCAATCAAAAACAGATTTTCAAGCCCTTGTTAGCTTAATGAAATGAATTAATTAATGGCCAGAATGTTAGCAAGAACAACATCCAATTTATTGGGTATTTTGTATTTCTGCTGAAAAAAGGTAATGCAAAAGCTACTCACTTTTTTCAGCAAAAGTATGAGCAGTTCACCACCGGCCCCGATAGCTCAGTTGGTAGAGTGTCCGCTCCGGGGAACGGGAGGTCTAGGGTTCGATCCCAGGCCGCGACACACCAAAGTCGTTAACAATGGTACAAGCTGCTCCTCGTTTGGCACTCAGATTTACGGGGTAGAGCTAGGACTGGTCGATCCAGTGTCGGGATAATGTGACTGGGTGTGGTATCATGTAATGTGTCTGGGACATGATACTTCAGTGAGGCAGCACTATAAAAGTGAGCATTGAGCTCCCTGTCGCAACCAGACACCGTCGTGATATGACTGAAAAATTGTTGAAAGCGACGTTAAACCCGAATTCACACACACACACACACATGAGCAGTTCACCATACCTACTGAATGGTTGAAGTTTTAACATAATGTTAACTACAGTCCAACCTGTATTAAGCAAGCACCTAAAGGATAACCAAAATGTGCTTGCTTAAGGCAGGTGCTTGCTTAATACAGGTGAAATTTAACATATTTGCCATTTTTGGGGAACTGAGAGCCTGCTTGCTTAATACAGGTTGCTTGCTTAATAGAGGTGGCCACTAAGACAGGTTTTACTGTAATGAATTCATTAGCTTTGAACAACTGCATCTAGGGGCCAGTTGTTCAAAACTAACAACATTGATAACATATTGTGAAAACTTTGATCATTTAATTGGGCAAATATGCTAATATTTTTGCGGAGCAAAAATGCCAAAATTATGGATATTGTACTTGCTAGAACAGTTAACAATT
This sequence comes from Lucinisca nassula, assembly GCA_963580285.1. NCBI lineage: Eukaryota > Metazoa > Mollusca > Bivalvia > Lucinida > Lucinidae > Lucinisca > Lucinisca nassula. Next base: position 132,271,261 of record OY757010.1, on the reverse strand, counting down.
TGATCACTAATGAGTTCATTAAGCTAATGAATCTTTGAACCACTGGGCTTAGGTCTCATCTGGATGGGCACAGTTTTTGCTGCAATATATCTGTTTCATTGCCTATTGAAAATGTGGCATTTTTAAGCCAATGCTATTTAATGGGGTCATATACTATCATGGCTGACAGTACAGATGTATGTCTGTATGTACCGTCTATTCCTATGAAAAATGATTTCTGTTTGATATCGTTTGAAAAGATCAGTTTTTATTTTGTTTGAATTGGGCTTTAACGTTCAACGATGGTATGCTTGCACGGGTCCAAAATGATGGTGAGTTTTCTGATTGATTCCTTATGACAAATGAAGTCAAGCAAAGCTGTGTGCTAGCCCCAAGACGTCAGCACTATTTAGGTCATTTTGGTGACGTTGCTTCCAATTTTGTGGGACTTTTACCCTACATTGAGGTGAAATGACATCTCAAGCCCTGCCGCCAAATGAAACCAGAAGGCTTATATGTGCATTGGACGATCTGACTCACACTGACTTAGTCCTTCCAAGCAGTTTACCAGTACATGTGCGTGGTCAGATTCAGCTCAGCATGGAAGCACAATGCAGCCCAATTTATTTCTCCAAGCCCCGTGATGGGTGGGGGCAAAATGAAAAGATCAGTATATTCATATTTTATGCGCAAGTATTACATCATAAAATATAGGTCAAAGTGGATTTAGGGTAAAATCAGACAATTATTATGGAAGTTATTGCACTTTTTCAACTTTTGCAAAATGTTTGTGTCTGGGTGAGTATGGTTCCTGGGTGAGGGCAAGTGTGTGGTATTGACTCATTTCTTTGTTGTTGTTTTTTTTTACCAACAGGAGAACAAAGAAAAAGAAGATCTATGTGATCAGTACCACAAAGCGGCCAGTTCCACTGGAACATTATCTCTACACTGGGAACAGTAACAAAACTAGCAATGAACTGTTTATGATTGTGGACCACAAGGGTAGTTTCCTTACTCAGGGGTAAGTATTTCAGTTGAGTTAGTGCACTTCATAATTTTGGTTACAAAGTTGTGGTGATTATTATAACACACCACTACTGTGTATCAGGATTATCAGGATCTTATATAGGTGTGAGGGGTGCATGGAAAAATCCGTCCCAAGGGTCACTGTCTGGCATCACGAGGCTTGCCGAGTGATGCCCGACAGTGATCCCTAGAGATGGATTCTTTTTCTTGCATATCTTCCATTTCTTTGCGCGGATTTTTAAAGCTGCAGTCACTTGGTTACCAACATCCGCCATATTGTGATGACACTGCAGGAATGTTTAGTGATGTCACATAACGTACTGTGACATCAATCTTAACAACGGTCATATTCAATGAGGTGCATTTATCAGACACGCGAGAATATTTGATTTTGGGTAAGAACGCCAGGGTTAGAACAGAATTTCTATCCCAAGCTAAAGCTTTGGATTTCCTTAGCTGGTGTGCAAGAAATTGTGTTATACTGTTCCAGTGTCTGTCCGTCTCTCTATCTAGCCATTTATCTATCAGCATTTTATTTTAACTGTCTAACTTGAATAGTTTTTGACATATTTCATTCAAGTTTTATCATACATATTTATATCACATCTGAGTGGATTTGGTATTTCATAGGCAAAATGTCTCAAGTTATGGCCCTTTTCAGTTCCATATAGTTTGGTGCTTATTATTCTTTTACTCTGTGACATATATGGATGATTTGTTTGTTTGTATTGGAGTTTAATGGCCCAGTCAACACTATTGTAGGTCATTTTTGAGCCGGTCAGTTTACCTATACACTTTTTCCTGGGCAGGCTTATACGTAAGCGGTTAACCAGTACAGTGCACATTCTTTCGCCAGAAACTGACACCTGCCTTTCTTGAATCAGCGGGAGAGAATGACCGTAGAAAAGATTTCATGATCAATCTCCACGAAAGAATGTTGCCGACCCTGGTAGGTATCGAACCCGTGTCCTCCTGATCACCAGTCAGGCCTGCATCCGACTGAGCTACCGAGGCCGGCTAAATATATGGATGAAACGTCATGGATATATAGACCACTATAGATAGCATATTGTGGCCAGGGAATATTATTTTGGTCAGTCAAGATTTTGAGTTATCTGCATTTATGTATCTGAAGAACAAATTTTTGCATGTTCTTCTTTATGATAGGGAATATCTTGATGAAAAAATTACAGATACATGCATATAGACCACTAAAGGAACCATATTGTGGCCAAGGACAACTACTCTTGCCATTCTGGTTCTTGAGTTATCTGCCTCTTATGTATGTGAAGACAGGCTTCTTTACTTTATTGAATGAGTGCATGGAACTTCACAGATATATCAAGCACTAAAGATAGCATATTATGGCTTAGCACTGCTATTCTTCCACACCAGATAAGGAAATCCATAGTTTTAGTCTGGGATAGGGATTCTGTTCTAACCCTGGTGTTCTTACCCAAATCAAATATTCTTGCGCATTTGATAAATGCACTGGTTGAATACAACCTCATATGCGTCATCTTTAAGGTTGACGTCACAGCACGTTATGTGAGGTCACTAAACATCACTGTAGTTTTATAAAAATTTGGTGGATGACTGCAACCGAAGTGACTGCACTATTAAAAACCCACGCTCAGAAATGGAAGGTTTGTAAGAAAAAGAATCCTTCATGGGTGTCAGAGGTGGATAGACAAATACGTCTCTTGGGATCACTGTCCAGCAATCACTCGGCAAGCCTCGTGATGCCAGACAGTGACCCTCGGAACGGATTTTTCCTTCCTCCCCTCACACCCATGTAAGATTCTTACACTCTAGCCATTCCACTTTGGAGTTGTCTGCCCTTGATGTGTCTGAGAAAGTGACCCCATCATATTCAGGAATGAGTTCTAGTCAGCCATGATAGATTTTGTGTTGGGGTTTAACAACACATGAACCCTTGTGGGTCGTTTTCTATTATCTCGGAGAGAAAAGAAAAAAACTTATTCTAGAATAATATGATTAGTTTAACCCTTTACCACTCAGGGATTTTGTGAATTTTGCTGATTTTCACAGTGTTGCACCTGACAGCAACTTCAACTAGCCATTGTTTCATAATTGAAGGTCTGTTTTACACCACATTCGGTATGAATGTTCATTGGGCAGTAGCCTTTCAAATGCAACCTTTCATGACTTGATCATTGTTGTCATTGTAAAGAGGGGGCATCTCAAAGTTGTCAAAAAGTGTGTTAATACATGAATTTTTGACCATATTTTAATCTTCACACAGCTGTCAAGGCACCAATTAAGGTGTTTGGCACTGGCCATTTTCACTTTTTGCAGCATGTTTTATCAGCATCAATTTTCAGGCATTTTTGACCCCAGACACCCTCAGATATAAATTTTAGCGGCCGGTTGGACAATACACCCAAAATTTTTCGGGACCCTTCAATCCCCCCCAGAATATTTTTAGTGGGGAGGCACGCGAAAAAACAGGTCACTTTTTTGCCCAACAAATCCTAAAGCAAACATAACTATCCAGGGGTAGAAATGCAGATTTTAGGTGCTTCTGGGGCTTAAAATGGGGGGGGGGGGCTGCAGACACGTAAAAACACGTATCTGAGTGGGAAAGGGTTAACTAACTTAACTGACTGGTTTGACATGCTTTAAAGTACACACTTAGCCATAGAACTCCAAAAATGACATTTTTGTTTGACTTTCCTCATTTTTCGGTTGATTGTATATCAGTCAACCCAAAGTTACTAAGCACAGTAGCTACCTGCCTGCTCTTGTCCATGTGATTATCGCTGTCCAGGTAAGGTTATTTACATCCATGCTAGTCTTTTTCCTGTGACATCAGAGTGCTGTGTAACTGTAAAATCTAGACGGGGCTTGTGTACTGGGAACTTGGCAAACAGTGTAGACCCACATCAGGCCAATCCAGAATCTGATCAGGGTCTACACTGTTTGCTTAATATTGGAATTTAGGGTTAAACGAAATAGTCTCAAGTCTGGGTTCAAGACTTTTCCCAGCCTACACTCAGAGACAGTCAACCCACCAGTATGGTCAGTGCTTTGATTTTTTTCTAGTTATCAGAAGGCAGTAGATGCAAAGAAGGACAGGGCCAGTAAGAGCTCACAAAGTTTTGGTGCTAAGGGACCAAGAGGTGGACACCCAAATCAGGTAGAGAACTCAAATTACGCCACAACTTCTTCATAACACTATTAATGAGGTCCAAAACAGAAATTATGTTTGATAAACAATCTTGTTATATCCAAACAAAAGTGAATAGATTATATGGAAAAATGGCCATTTATGGTCATTTTTCCATATAATTTATACATTTTTGGGACCCATCGTGAAACTGTTATATCACAGTTTTCTGCTTTGACAAAAATTCTATGACTTACTTTGTAAGCGATATTGTATGATGTTTTTATACGTTGCCTGTCATTTTGCCTATGTCAGGTTCGTACTGTGAAGCTGAAGAGACTGATTAATCCTTATCCTGCTTCTGAAGAAGCCATCTGATCAGGATCTACACTGTAATTGATTTAAATCAAGTAATCTGATTGGTTCAAAATCAGAAATGTGAAATGGATGTGGCTATCTTAATTATTCAGCGGGATAAGGGTCAAGGAATATTGCTGATGATATTCTTACGTTAGAACAGATGAAATAAAGATAAAAGAATAAACAGTATCTCTCATTTATGGCAGCTTCATATGAAATGCCGCTAGGTCAACAACATTTTTTCATGGAGATTTATCATGAAATCTTCTCTGTGTTCATTCTCTCTATTCTGCTGCTTCAAGAAGGAGAAGGATTGTGCACTGTACTGGTTTAATAACCACTTATGTGTAAGCCTGCCCAGGAAAAGTGTTATTAGGTAAAAAGACAAGCTCAATATGACCTAAATAGTGTTTACTGGGCTGTTAAACTCAAAACCAGACCCAAATCATATAAAATGTATGAAAATCATCAAAGGCTATTATGAATTTCACAGGAATGTTCCACTTGTATTTTATTTTCAGTGTGCTTATCATGTTAACAAGTTACTTTATAGAGAGAAAAGTACAATTTACAAGGGTATACATTACTTTCCTTTTTTCCCTAAAAAGCAAACAAAACAAAACAAAAAAAATGACTGCCTCATTGAGTAGACAGTTCTAACAAGTGCCTACAATCTATATTAGAAGCATTTAAAAATGTGAATTTTTCATGAAAAAAATGACAATTGACCCATTGAGGCAGTTCTAACAATTGCCCACAATCTATAATAGAAACATTACAAAATGGGCTCCGCCAAGCGATTTTGGTACTTATCGCCTATGCGAGCAGCGAAGGTTCAGGCGAGCCTGCGCATCCGCGCAGTCTCGCCAGAACCTTCGCTGCTCGCTCATACAAGCAGTGAATCAAGAGGAACCTTCAGACAGAAAGCCATATCCCTGGCCCCTCTGAATGGCTGGGCATGCGCAGTTAAAATTTGTCATGACGGAAAGCTCGAAGACCCAAATTCGCTTGGCGGGGCTCAAATGACAATTTGTCATCAGAAAACAGCCATTTTTATGGACTCATTGAGGCTGTTCTAATGAGCATCAAGATGATATATAGAGCAACTTACGCGAGTGGTCATTTCATATGAAATTTATGAAATGAGCCTTTGGCGAGTTTCATAAATTTCATATGAAATAACCATGAGTGTAAGATTCTGTATCATATGACCACTTTAAATTGGATTTTATAACCTAAAATTTGATAATTTTTCCTAAAAAAATGCATTGTTGACATGGTCGTCATGACGTTACTTAATCCGGCCAAAGTGTTATTACACGTGCGGTCATACAATGTTTATTATACTATGTTATCCCCTGCTTATCAATGACGTCATATGATAAATTAAAAAACTCACTAACTTTTATCATAAAACAGCCATTTTCGCAGACATGAAAAAAAACAAAAACATCTCAACTGGGTGTGTTATCATAATGACATTTTCCAGGATAAGAATGTCTGGCTGTCAGTTATTGACATGTTAAAGAAGAAGGACAAGTTACCGATTGTGGCCTTCACCTTCTCTAAGAGGAAAATTGACGAGAATGCTCAGAATCTTTACAATCTGGATCTCACTTCAGCTAAAGAGAAAAGTGAAATACATATTTTCTTCCACAGCTCGATAAAGAAATTGAAGGGATCTGATAAGGAGTTGCCACAAGTAAGTCTGTTAATGGAAATCCCTAAAAGTATCAGTGTCTGTTGTCTGAAGTTGAGAAGTGTTTTCCCTCAAAGTATCGTAGTCTGTAGTTGGAAACCGAGAGTCCTCTTCCCTTGAAGTTTCTGCATCTGTTATCAGAAATTGTGAGCTCTATTCCATTGATGTATATTAGTCTGTTATCAGAACTTGAATGTTGTCTTCCTTTGAAGTATCAAAATCTGTTATCAAAATTGAGATTGTCTTGTAGCATCCAAGTCTGTTAGCAGAAATTAAAGGGTTGTCTTTATTTGAAGTCTCTCAGAATCAGAATCAGAATTGTTACTGGTGACACGTCCAATGACATTCATACACCAGGACCTGTGATGTGGGAAGTTAGTCCCTAGCTCTAACCAAAGAGGTAAATTTAGCTACACAATCATCAGCACCATCAGCTGTCGAAATAATCGAATTGGGAAGGGTATTCCAATCTCTAATGGTTCTGGGGAAGAATGACTCTTTATAAATGTCAGTTCTTGCAGTAAGGGTCCGAAACACCAACAGATGGTGATTTCTACAGTGTCTAGCAGGGGGAACAAGGTCATCTGTTGGAATGCTGGCAGCACCCTTTAGACCTTTGTATAAAAGGATTAGCCTTCTGTCTTTTCTTCTTTTCTTGAGAGACTCCCTTTTTAATTTTCCAAGTATTCCAGTCATACTCCCAGTTTCAAAGCAATAATTGCCTATTACAAATCTAGCAGCTCTATTCTGAACCTTCTTAATTTCATCGTAAAGGACCACTCTACTGGGGTCCCAGATAAAATTACCATATTCCAAGATTGGGTGAACAAGACCTTTATATGCTGCCTCTTTTACATCCTGAGGGCACTGATGAAGATTTCGCCTCAGGAAACCAAGCGTTCTATTTGCCTTAGTACACATGTTGCTAATATGAGTATTCCATTTCAAGTTGTGTGAGATTGTCACTCCAAGGTATTTTATGGAGTCCACATTCTCGAGGACCGTTCCCTATAAGGTGTAAGAAGCTTCAATTTTATTAGATCTCTTCCTAGTTATCTGCATAATATTGCATTTAACTGGCTAAAATCTCATGCCCCATTTTTTGGCCCAACATCCTAATCTATCTATGTCAGCCTGAAGTTTCAATGAGTCATCTGTATCTCTAATTTCCTGGTAACAAACACATTCATCTGCAAACAGTCTAATTTCTGAGTCAATGTCATTGCTGTCTCTAAGTCTGTTATCAGAAATTAAAGGGTTTTCTTTAATTGAAATATCTAAGTCCATTATCAGAAATTGAGATTGTCTTCTCTTGAAGTGTCAAAGAGTGCTATCCGAGTGAGAAATGTCTTTAATTGAAGTATCTAAATCTGTTATCAGAAATTGAGATGTCTTCCCTTGAAATATCTTAGTCTGTTATCAGAAATTGAAAGTTGTCTTTAATTGAAGTATCAAAGTCTGTTATCAGAAATTGAGTGTTGTCTTCCCTTGAAGTATCTTGGTCTTTTGTTGGAAATGGAGTAATCTACCCTTCAAGTATTTAAGTCTGTTATCAGAAATTGAGAGTTGTCTTTAATTGAAGGATCAGTGTCTGTTATCAGAAATTGAGCGTTGTCTTCCCTTGAAGTATCTTGGTCTTTTGTTGGAAATGGAGTTATCTTCACTTGAAGTATCTAAGTCTGTTATCATAAATTGAGAGTTTTTTTTAACTTAAGTATCAAAGTCTGTTATAAGAAATTGAGAGGTGTCTTTAATTGAAGTATCAAAGTCTGTTATCAGAAATTGAGTGTTGTCTTCCCTTGAAGTATCTTGGTCTTTTGTTGGAAATGGAGTAATCTACCCTTCAAGTATTTAAGTCTGTTATCAGAAATTGAGAGTTGTCTTTAATTGAAGGATCAGTGTCTGTTATCAGAAATTGAGCGTTGTCTTCCCTTGAAGTATCTTGGTCTTTTGTTGGAAATGGAGTTATCTTCACTTGAAGTATCTAAGTCTGTTATCATAAATTGAGAGTTTTTTTTAACTTAAGTATCAAAGTCTGTTATAAGAAATTGAGAGGTGTCTTTAATTGAAGTATCAAAGTCTGTTAACAGAAATTGAGCACTGTCTTCCCTTGAAGTATCTTGGGTCTTTTGTTGGAAATGCAGTAATCTTCACTTGAAGTATTAAAGTCTGTTATTGGAAAATGATTGTTGTCTTTAACTGAAATATCAGAGTCTGTTATCAGAAATTGACCGTTGTCTTCCCTTGAAGTATCCTGGTCTTTTGTTGGAAATGGAGTAATCTACCCTTGAAGTATCTAAGGCTGTTATCAGAAATTGAGAGTTGTCTTTAATTGAAGTATCAAAGTCTGTTATCAGAACTTGAGAGTTGTCTTTAATTGAAGTATCAAAGTCTGTTATCAGAACTTGAGAGTTGTCTTTAATTGAAGTATCAAAGTCGTTATCAGAAATTGAGCATTGTCTTCCCTTGAAGTATCTTGGTCTTTTGTTGGAAATGGAGTAATCTTCCCTTGAAGTATTTAAGTCTGTTATCAGAAATTTAGAGTTGTCTTTAATTGAAGTATCAAAGTCTGTTATCAGAAATTGAGCATTGTCTTTCCTCAAAGTATCTTGGTCTTTTGTTGGAAATGGAGTAATCTTCCCTTAAAGTATTTAAGTCTGTTATCAGAAATTGAGAGTTGTCTTTAATTGAAGTATCAAAGCCTGTTAATTGAAATTGAGCACTCTCCACCCTTGAATTATCTTGGTCTTTTTTCGAAATGGAGTAATCTTCCCTTGAAGTATTTTTGTCTGTTATCAGAAATTGAGAGTTGTCTTGAACTGAAGTATCAATGTCTATTATCAGAAATTGAGCATTGTCTTCCCTTGAAGTATCTTGGTCTTTTGTTGGAATGAAATAATCTTCCCTTGAAGTATTTAAGTCTGAAATCAGAACTTGAGAGTTGTCTTTAATTGAAGTATCAAAGTCTGTTAACCAAAATTGAGATTTGTCTTTAATTGAAGTATCAAAGTCTGTTATCAGAAATTGAGCATTATCTTCCCTTGAAGTATGTTGGTCTTTTGTTGGAAATGGAATAATCTTCCCTTGAAGTAATTAAGTCTGTTATCAGAACTTGAGAGTTGTCTTTAATTGAAGTATCAAAGTCTGTTATCAGAAATTGAGCATTGTCTTCCCTTAAAGTATCTTGGTCTTTTGTTGGAAATGGAGTAATCTTCCCTTGAAGTATTTAAGTGTGTTATCAGAAATTGAGAGTTGTCTTTAATTGAAGTATCAAAGTCTGTTATCAGACAATTAATGTTGTCTTTAATTGAAGTACATGTGTATCAAAGTCTGTTATCAGAAATTGAGTGTTGTCTTCCCTTGAAGTATCTTGGTCTTTTGTTGGAAAGGGAGTAATCTTCCCTTGAAGTATTTAAGTCTGTTGTCAGAAAAATTTGAGATTGTTTTCTCTTGAAGTGTCTAAGTAGAAGTAAAACAAAGATCAGGAATTGATACAATTAACTTACTCCACCCATAAAAGACACCAAAGGGAAAGAAATACAAACATTAAGCGACCAGACCATAATGGAAACCTAAACAAAGGAAGGCCATAAGGACAGTTACTTTCCCACAAAATGGCCATATGGCCATCCAAAACCAAAAGACACAAGTGATACACACAGTAAGTAACAAACAACAACATAAATAAATCGCCACAGAAGAGCCGCCTTGGAACGGTCAGTGGAAGATTTCCACTGGGGGGCTTAAATCGATTTTACGTGACCACAATCCTCGCCCTTACTTCCGTCGCGATTTAGACAAATAATTTGTTCAGTCCGCATGAAGGCCTCCTAACTCATCAGTGTAACATCTCCTTGAACACAAAAATCAAAGAACCACAGAGGTGAGACAACGGTGAGGACTCGACAGCAAGAAACCACTGAAATGCTGGAGCAAAAGAAAACCAACAGTTAGTCTGTGATTTGTCTTTCTTTGATGTATATTAGTCCGTTATCAGAAAATGAATATTGTCTTCCCTTGAGGTAATTAAGTTTGTTATCAGAAATTGAGATTGTCTTCTGATTAAGTATCTAAACTTTTATCAGAAATTAAAGGGTTGTCTTTAATTAAAATATCTAAGTCTCTTATCAGAAATTGAGAGTTGTCTTTAATTGAAGTGTCTAAGTCTCTTATCAGAAATTGAATCTTGTCTTCCCTTGAAGTATCTCGTTCTGTTCAGTTCTGTTACCCTCTATAAATAAATTTGATCATTATTATTTTTGTAATAATATCTCCATTAATCTGTTTCATCTCGAGCTAAACATTTGTTCCATTGAAGTTGTCATAACAAGAATGTTGGTATTATGAGAGTTGATTGTACTGTTGAAACTTTGTAATAAGTCTGATTTTAAAGTGGCAAGTTCCTAAACTAGGCTGAGTCCACAGAATTTGGTCTAGCACTAAGGTCTGGGCGCAGTTGTTCAAAGCATCGTTAGCTTAACTAGCTCATTAGTGGTCATATTGTTAACTGTTCTAGCAAGTTTAATATCTAATATTTTGTTATTTTTTCAGCAAAAATTTTAGCATATTTGCCATATTTAATGATCAAACTTTTAACGATTTGTTAACTAACGACGTTGTTAGTTTTGAACAACTGGCCCCAGGACTTCAGCAAATTCATCAAACAGGCAGGATGGGAGGTTAGGGCATCATGTGTTTTAGAAACATTTTCATTTATTTTACTTGACAGGTCATTCAGATGGAAGAAATTTTGAAGCGAGGAGTTGGTGTCCACCACAGTGGAATATTACCCATTCTAAAAGAAGTTGTAGAGATGTTGTTCCAGAAGGGTCTTGTCAAGGTTGGTAAATTGGACTGACATGCCCGAGTAGATAGAATGGAACAGAACAATTTGATCTAAAAATTCCTTGTTTGTCAGTCCATAAATTCTTGCATAAAAACCTGTGAATACAGCTGTTTGAAACTATTTTTGAATGGGTCAGAAGCCATGTTCAGACAACAAAACCCATGGTCAAATCATGAAACTCACATGTTCTGGGGTTTGAACTTTTTGATATCACAAGATGGGCCTTGCTTTGTTTACTTTTTGTTGAGTGACATAACATTGTCGCCATGAACATAGCAATCGAAAATGCATCATTCTGGCACTGACATCATTGTTAACCCTTGTCCTGCTGAATTTTCATATATACCACACCCACTATCGATTATCAACCAATCATATTACCTGTAGCAAATTATTACAACAAATTCACAATCTGAATGACAAACAATGTAGATCCTGATCAGCTGGCTTCTTCAGAAGCCATTTGATCTGGATCTACATTGTTTCAAAGAAAAGGCATATCCGGGCTCAGCAGGACAAGGGTTAACAACATTCTGAACTAGTTCCCATGTTGGTTTTACTGTCACATTAAATGAGTTTAAATGAAGATTCAGGGCGTTTTTGTCACTAGTTGCTGTTGGAATCCTAATCATGCAAGAACAAAGATCATCCATGGTTATTTCATTGCAATCACAATAGCCCCTTCCCCTCGGAAGATATTTGAGCACTCAGCCTAGCAGCCTTGTGTTCAAACAACTATTTCGGAACCTGGCAAACGTTTTTGCGTGAAAAACCTTGCGTGATCCATATATTGTTGTGTACCATTGGTTGATATTCAAGTTGCCATAAATATTTGATAGAATAGGATGTCTTAGCTTTTTACTGTAAATTTCATCAAATGTGATGAAAGCATTTACTACCTGATGATTTGTTTACTCTTAAATGGAATGGATACAACTGGCAGATTTTTCTGCCATTTTTGCAAATGGAGACAACTTTTGGGACTTCCTGTATGCTTTTCTATAAACTCTGTCCCACAGTAAAAGGGGTCTACACTTTAAGGAAAGAATTTGCTCCTCGGGAGCAAATTCTTTCCTTTAAGGTTTGACCTCTATTGACATGGGAGACAAAAATACTTTTGCAGGTGTTGCCTCCCCTGAAGGTGTATCCATTTATCATTTTGTCTTCATCTCAATAGGGATCAACTCTTGAAGAAAAGAACTTGCCTTGAGGAGCAAATTTTTTCCTTTAAGAATAGACACCTTTTTTCGTGGGACAGAGTTTGCAGAAAAGCGAAGTCACGAAAGTTGTCTCCCTTTGAAAAAAGGCCGAAAAATCTGTGCCAGGTGTATCCATTCCCCTTAAGTCATTTTTTACTGAATGGAATCATCCCCCTTAAATACAACAGGAGTCAGTTTTGAAAATTAGTCAGGTTTAGTTATTTCTAGAAATTTATTTGGAAAATGGTTGAACTTTCTGCAGAGCCTAGTTGATCAAATACGGGCCTCTGTGGCCTATGGGTAAGAGTATAAGAATCCTATATGGGTGTGAGGGGTGGATGGAAAAATCCGTCCCGAGGGACACTGTCCGGCATCACGAGGCTTGCCGAAGCCTCATGATGCCGGACAGTGATCCCGAGGGACGGATTTTTCTATCCACCCCTCACACCCATATAGGATTCTTTTTCTTGCATACCTTCCATTTCTATTGCGAATTTTTAATGCTGCTGTCACTTGGTTTACCGACGTCCGCCATTTTGTGATGACACAACAGGAATGTTTAGTGACGTCACCCATGACGACGCCGCACATGCGGTTGTAATCAACCAGTGCATTTATCAAACACGTGATTATATTCCATTTGGGGGCGGAACACCAGGGTCAGAACATAAATTTCTATCCCAGGGTAAAATCACGGATTTCCTTGACTGGTGTGCAAGAATGATGACTCTTTAATTATCAGGTTTCTCACTGCTGTGGGTTCGAGCATGTGAGAGCCCAAGTTCTGCAATGGGAGGTCAGGTGGTTTTTCTCCAGGTTCTCCAGTTTTTGCCCACCTGATTAACTATTGGCTCAAAATAAGTGAAATAGTTTTGAAAGGGCAGTTAAACCAAAAGCCAACAGACAGTTGATTAAATCATGGTTAACTTAACAAGTTCGTTAACAGTCAAAATGTTAACTGTTTCTAGTATAATATTATACAATATCTAATGAAATACAGTATAGCTCCAATATATCGCGTTACGATATTTCACGATGTCCAATCTATTGCGGTCGCGTCGTGGATCCGTTTTTTTTTTCCCCTTAAAAATTCATAATAAAAAAAAATAGAGTTTTAAGTTGTTAAAATTTATTTAAAACCAGGTTAAACCAACAGCATTTGACTTTTCCCGCCCAGCGTCTGCTATTTGGCGCCAAAACATAACCATTCACGAGATCGCAGAAAAGTCCGTTTTTTTATGCAAACATCTACCGTTAGATGTAGCTAATTGTCTGAGGAGCGATTAAATCATTTAAATCATTTTCACATTGATTGTGGATTAAATTTTATGATTGGAGGATAAACACCAATTAGAGACATAACTTGACCATATTTTCACACCTTATCGACACACACCGCAGGGTGGCAATTATATGACAGGGATTAACAATAGTGTCATACCTGAACCGTAATAAATACACAGATGGTTTGTCTCTCAATTGACAGTGCAGCAGTTATTGTGATTTACTTACTGGTCTAGTTTTATCGTATTTAAGGACCCAAAAAGACTGACAGTGGTAGGCGATTTTTTTTACACTTGCCCGAAATCAAAACACAATAAAATGATAGTTTTGTTGTTGTATAGTTTTTCGGCCCGTGGTAGACGTTAAATAATTTTTTTCCAACCGCTACTTGATCTGGCAAGCCAAGGGAAACAACTAGAATTGCTTTAGCGCTTAGCTCTTATGGTAGTTGCGCCCCTTGGCCGTCAACGTGACGGACAACCAGGGGAACCCGCAAATTCAAAATGGCGTCGTGTTTTGACATTTTAGCAATCACATGTTTTCAGACGCAGATTTTCAGCTGTTCTTGAATGTAAGTTAATTGGTAGACATAATCCCCTTTGTTTGTTCTGTCACTGAGTAATTCTGAACCTACTTTTATGGTGAAATACAGCCGATAGCATTACGGACAGCCATTAGTGTGGATTGATAACGGTATCTCACCAAACTATCACCGCGACATGTATTGGCATCTCGGCAGACTACCGCGACTTATATCGCGCTCCGACCACATCACGGTTTTCGGGCTATGGACCCCGACTACCGCGATATATTGGAGCTATACTGTAGTATCTTTGCTGAAAAAATGTGAGTAGCTTTTACAAATGCAAATGCAGAAGCTACTTATTTTTTCAGCAAAAATATATGCATATTTGCCAGAGTAAATGATCAAGATTTAACGTTATGTAAAATAATGATACAAAAAAATCCCTGTTCACCAAAGATAAGCCATGTTTGGAACTTTCATCAGGTTAACAAGTCAGTGACATGAACATCCTTCCAAGCACTACTTTATACAGTCAAAATTCAATGGCTCGAACACCTTTGGGACCACGAAAATCTGTTCGAGACTGGGGTAGTTCGAGTCACTGAGGGTTACTGCCAGGAAGCATAAAGGGGTTAATTTTGGGACATTTCTATAATAAAATGTATGTTGTGTGTACGCATTAGAATCGCCTCTTGAGGCGATTCTAATGAGTACACACAGCATACATTTGCAAGATTAAAGACTAAAATATCCTTAATTATCCCCCACTATTTCTTATGTAGAGGATTTCGCTAGGGGCTCAAGAAAGGGTTCGACACATCCATGGTAAACGAGCCATCGGTGTTCGAGCCATCGAAGTTCTACTGTATAGAGAAAATGGTGGGCGGACGATTTGGCCAGCGGACGATTTGGCCCGGACGATTTGGCCTAGGACAATTCGGACTAGGACAATTTGGCCAGCCAAAAATACCGGGTAGGACAATTTGGCCAAACTGATTTCTCCTAGGGGTTTTACCAATTCTTATTCTATCAATCATTTCAATAGCATTTTTTTTTCATTTGGCAACATATTTTCATCAAATATTTCATGTTTTTTTTCAGTGATTGTATCTGTCATTTCTTGGCTTTGATGAGTGAAAATCAAATGTTGACATAAAAGGAAATTGCATAGTTTGAGCGGTTTCTTCATTTGACAACATATTTTTATTACACATCATTACATATTTTCTGCTCGTTTATAGTATCTGAGTCCAGTCAACACTATTTAGGTCGTATTGAGCAAATCAGTTTCCCTAAGTGTAAGTGGTTAACCAGTGCGGTGCACATGCTTGAACCAGGCTGGCATCACCTGAACAAGTCCGTAAAATGAAATTTATATAGAGAAAATTAGGGTTTATGAGGGTATACATTATTTTTCTTATTTCTGCTCCAAGACATAGGTTGTGGCTACTCATTAGACCAGTTAAAGAATCAATCAGCCAATTAACCTTGCAAGCAAGAAAATATGCTAATTGATCTTGTATTCCAATGCATACACAAACAAACAAACAAAACCAACAAAACAAGTGCGGAATAGCTAATTAAGAAAGCAAGGAACCAGTCAGCAAATCAGTTAGCCGATTAACCATGAATACAAGAAAATGTAATTAATCTTGTTTTCCAGCCAGTTTAAACAAAACCATTAAATTTATTTATTTATTTTATTTCATTGTATTTTTTGTGTTTGGGGATGATTATAGTTAACCATTTCTGTTAATTTGCACATAAAGAATATCTCGGGGCCAAAAATTATAAAAGTTTAAAAACAACAACAAAAAAAATCTAATTGTTTAAAATCTTCTTTAAAATGTTCCTTCCACATATTCAAACATTATTGTATATTAAAATCAAACCTAAAACATTAAATTTTCAGTTTAAACTAGTCATTATATTTATCTGGCCAAATTGTCCTACCCAATATTTTTGGCTGGCCAAATTGTCCTAGGCCGAATTGTCCTAGGCCAAATCGTCCGCTGGCCAAATCGTCCTACATTCAGAGAAAATTGGGGTTTACAGGGTTTTCAGTATTTTCCTTACTTTTGCTCCAAGACATAGGTTGTAGGTACTAGTGAGAACCCCCTCAATGAGGCGAGGCAGTTCTAACGAGCACCCACAACCTACTTTTGAAGTACAGTGAAATTTCGCTATTTAGACCGCCTAAAATTAATAATAATTCGCTTAAAAAAGCTTATTTAGTAGGCTGCAGTTATCCTTTCTTTGTGTTTTCTGCATACAATGTCCTCTGGTCAATGCAATACAATGTCCAACTTTGAGACTGTTCAAAAGTGGTGTTAAAGACCACTTTTGAACAATCCCAAAGATGGTCTTAATTTAGGAAGTTTACTGTATAAATGAGAAAAAGATCACAAATTTTCATTAAAAAATGAACCGTTTATGGGGTATGAAAGAATGCATTATGTAACATGGTTATGTTATTGTAATGACTTGCAGATACTGTTTGCAACAGAAACATTTGCCATGGGTGTGAACATGCCAGCTCGCACAGTTGTGTTTGACTCCATAAACAAACATGACGGGACAAACTTCCGAAATCTTCATCCAGGAGAATATATACAGATGGCTGGCCGGGCGGGCAGGAGAGGACTGGATACGAGAGGAACAGTTATTATTCTGGCAAAAGGTGATGTTCCTGATATGTCTGATCTTCATAAAATGATGCTGGTATGTTCTTATGATATTAACTAATTACTGTAAAGTATTTCAGGCTTGTGAGCTTTTTAGTTCACCTCTCACGTAGTGACGAGGTGAGCTTTTGGGATCACTTTTTGTCCGTCCACCGTGCGTCTGTCCGTTCGTGTGTGTGTAAACTTTTCTTGTGAACACACTAGATGTCACAGTTTTGGGCCAATCATCATCAAACTTGGTCAGAATGATCAATTCAGGCCTGGGGTCGAATACTTTCAAAAGTATTCGAATACAAATACAAATACTTTGCATTTCACGAATACAGAATACAAATAAAAATACATTTTTTATGAATGTATTCGAATGAGAATACAAATACTTTGCAAATGTATTCAAATACGTTTAGAATACTTTTGAATACATTTCAATTAAAATGGAGGACTTATACAAAACAAAAACACCTGGTGACTGTAGTAATGTTTGGGTCATAGACAGATACACATCTCTTTGTTTTCTCTAGAACAATTTAATACACAATCAATGAAGGTGTGCAGGATTTTGTATGACACAGGTCAGTTGTAATGTCTGCAGCATTTATCAATCAAAAGCTAATGATTGATGAATTACACGGATCCATGACATTTCGTCTAAACCCATTTCGTCTAAAGGACATTTCGTCTAAACGACATTTCGTCGAATACGACATTTCGTCTAAATTTCGTCGAAAAGTGTCTAAATTCGTCTAAAAATGTCTAAATTGTTTTCGTCTAAACTTTTTTCGTCTAAGTTTTGTTTGCACATATAATAGTAAGGAAAGACAAGTGATCTACGAAGGCTGATCTTTATTTGCAAGTGATAATAAATTTCTATGGTTTCACAGTTAATATTTTAGGTTGTATCCTTGTGGCAAAGACTTCCTACGCCATCACGAAAACACGCCTATATGATTTTGACCCACCTTGAATTCCACTTTTACATGTATATTGTATAAGTGAGGTTTTCCAGGGGAAAAGCCTATTTTTCCTATTTCTGCTCAAAATATAAATTGTGGATACCCGTTAGAACCGCCTCGATGAGTATTTATAACAGTAATAAGAAAATGTTCACAATGTTTCATCTGTATTGAATAGACAACAGGCAGATTGTCTAAAAATTGAAAAACAAAAAACAAAAAGAAAAAAAAAAGAAAAATAACAAAGGTGCGACATTTCGTCTAAAATCCTTAATACTTTTTTCGACGAAATGTCGTACCAGACCGGGTTTTTAGACCAATCGTCGTATTAGACGAAGTGTCTATTCGACGAAATGGGTTTAGACGAAATGTCGTGCACCCGAATTACACTACATCACAAAAACACCTATATAATTCTGACCCCCTTGAACCTCACTTTTATACAGTTAAATTGGGATTTACTGTAAACCCATTTTTTCTTATTTCAGCTCTAACATACAGATTGTGGGTACTCATTAGAACCGACTCATTAGGATAATGTATCACTTTTGAAAATTCTGCTTGATTATTGTGATGACTTTTTAACACATTTTTTTTTATAAATTCCATGATGTAAATACACATTATGCTGTTATATTAAGTCAGTTCAATGAATTAAATCTCTTGCCATGACTAAAGAAGTACTGTTTCATTTTTAATGTTCTTATTCATTGTTAGAATTTAGTCATATTGATGATTTCACTGTTCCATTAGCAATACGATTTGGAATCTGCAGTTTTTAAAACAATACATGTACATACAAATTGATTTTCAAAAACCAGTAAATGTGCATGTGGAGGTGTGGGGGATTTTGTCCACCTTCACAAACAGCAGCTGGGATTATGTCCAAAGGGGATTTTGTCCGCCTAAACAAATGGTGGGGGAGATTTGTCAGGGGGATTTTGTCGGGGGATGGGGGATTTTGTCTGTGATTAAAATAAAGCGGTTATAACAAGTACCCACAATCTATATTTTGAGCAGAAATAAGAAAAATATCACAATTTTTCATCTTAAAATTTGTGATTTTTTAGTGATAAAATTTAAAATGTATTTGTATAGGCAACATGTTTTCGTATTATCAATTCATATACTGCTGAAACTAAATAAGGGTCATTATTAGGGCCCCGCACTGAAAGTGTGGGTGCCCTATAGTAATCACTGTCCGTCCGTCTGTCTGTCCATCCGTCTGTCCGTCCACAAATTTCTGATAGCGCTGCCGGGGCCCTAGTCAGTTTCACTGACAGCTCTAGTTGTGTTCTGTTTCTTGTGAGAAATAAGTGTCAAAGGTGGCCAGCACATAATAAATTAATCGGTTTGCCTATAGCCTTCTATTTCTACTTTTGGGATTTCAGTTTTCAGATTGCCTTCACTTTCATTTTACTACTTAGGCATTTGTTTGGTGTATAATTTTAATATGTTATCAACAGGGAGAATGTTCTTATCAGCCAAAGCTCATCAATTTACCAGTAATTGGAATCACATACATGTGGGTAATTTGTAGAGGTTTTTACTTTGGCATGCATATGGCTCAGTTGTAAAAACACTGTGTCTTGTCCCTATCTCTCTATCCTGAGGCAATCTTTTGGAAGATGACATACAGGTAACTTCACAGATTTTCACATCAGTGCCTACAGTCCCTTAAAAAGGGACCTTGGTAGTGTAGATTAAGATCATATGTCACAGAATATAGTGTCTGATCAAAGTGTACAGTACTTTCTAATTTTCTAAAGATCATAAAATTTTGCAAAATTAATAATAGTAAGCAGACACCTCTTAAATTGACATGGACTTGTCTAATAATACAAATTGAAGAGTTCACTGGACATAAATGGGTAGCAGAAATTATTTTATGCAATCAGCACAAATCAGTCTTACACATCATGTATTAACAAATGGATACATTTGTAAGAACAGACTAGAAATAGTCATGTGCCACAGTGGTGTGCCATGATTGTGAGTTGTTTGTGATAGAAGTGTCTCTGAATAAAAAAAATATCTAATTGAAAACAGATGTTATTTTCTTCTGTTTTTCACACCTCTCAGTCAACAAATTATAATGTCAGTCCCTTTAAAAGCAATATATTCATAATAATGAAATGTTTGTCGTCTTAAAAGCTATTATTTGCATCAATGCAGTCAAATAAATCAACATTCTTGGATTTCTGTTGTGTATTGTATTAAACCATCTCATAGTAATTTCAGAAGTTCCTACATGAGCAGTCAAGGACTTATAATAATAGTCACATCAATTTAAACATTTATGTATTGTTTCATAACTTTTTTCCTGTAAAGAGCAAAAGTATTCATAATGTATTTGTAAAACTATTCATGAATACATGACTTTTGAAATGTATTCGAATACAAATACAAATACTTTTATTCTAAAAAATCCACGAATACAGAATACTTCACGAATACTCAAAAATGTATTCAAATAGTATTCGAATAAGAATACAGAATACAATTACCCCAGGTCTGATGATCATCATGACAATATCTCGGTCAAGTTCAAATATGGGTCCTGTCGGGTCAAAAAGTAGGTCAAATCATAGAAAAACCTTGTGAACACGCTAGAGGCCACAGTTTTGGTCCGATCATCATCAGACTTGCTCAGAATGATTGTCTTGACAATATCTGGGTCAAGTTTGAATATGGGTCATGTCGGGTCAAAAAGCAGGTCAAATGGGAGAAAAACCTTGTGAACACACTAGAGGCCACAGTTTTGGTCTGATCATCATCAAACTTGCCCAGAATGATCATCTTGACAATATCTCAGTCAAGTTCAAATATGGGTGTTGTCGGGTCAAAAAGTAGGTCAAATCATAGAAAAACCTTCTGAACACACTAGAGACCACAGTTTAGGTCCGATCATCATCAAACTTGCCGAGAATGATTATCTTGAAAATATCTCGGGTCAAGTTTGAATACGGGTCATGTTGGGTCAAAAAGTAGGTTGGTAGGTCAAATCATAGAAAAACCTTGTGAACTCACTAGAGGCCACAGTTTTGGTCCGATCATCATCAAACTTGCTCAGAATGATAGTCTTGACAATATCTCGGTCAAGTTCGAATATGGGTCATATTGGGTCAAAACGTAGGTCAAATCATAGAAAAACCTTCTGAACACACTTGAGGCCACAGTTTAGGTCCGATCATCATCAATCTTGCCCAGAATGATTATCTTGACTATATCTCGGTCAAGTTTGAATACGGGTCATTTCGGGTCAAAAAGTAGGTCAGTAGGTCAAATCATAGAAAAACCTTGTGAACACACTAGAGGCCCCAGTTTTGGTCTGATCATCATCAAACTTGCTCAAAATGATCATTTGACAATATCTCGGCTAATTTCAAATATGGGTCATGTCTGGTCAATAAGTAGGTCAGTAGGTCATCTTGACAATATCTCAGTCAAGTTCAAATATGGGTGTTGTCGGGTCAAAAAGTAGGTCAAATCATAGAAAAACCTTCTGAACACACTAGAGGCCACAGTTTAGGTCCGATCATCATCAAACTTGCACTGATGAGTAAGGAGGCCTTCATGCGGACTGAACAAATTATTTGTCTAAATCGCGACAGAAGAAAGGGCGAGGATTGTGGCCACGTAAAATCGATTTAAGCCCCCCAGTGGAAATCTTTCCACTGACCGTTCCAAGGCGGTTCTTCTGTGGCGATTTATTTATGTTGTTGTTTGTTACTTACTGTGTGTATCACTTGTGTCTTTTAATTTTGGATGGCCATATGGCCATTTTGTGGGAAAGTAACTGTCCTTATGGCCTTCCTTTGTTTAGGTTTCCATTATGGTCTGGTCGCTTAATGTTTGTATTTCTTTCCCTTTGGTGTCTTTGGTGGGTGGTGTAAGTTAATTGTATCGATTCCTGATCTTTGTTTTACTTCTACCTTGCCGAGAATGATCATCTTGAAAATATCTTGGTCAAGTTTGAATACGGGTCATGTCGGGTCAAAAAGTAGGTTGGTAGGTCAAATCATAGAAAAACCTTGTGAACACACTAGAGGCCACAGTTTTGGTCCGATCATCATCAAACTTGATCAGAATGATAGTCTTGACAATATCTCGGTCAAGTTCGAATATGGGTCATATTGGGTCAAAACGTAGGTCAAATCATAGAAAAACCTTCTGAACACACTTGAGGCCACAGTTTAGGTCCGATCATCATCAATCTTGCCCAGAATGATTATCTTGACTATATCTCGGTCAAGTTTGTATACGGGTCATGTCGGGTCAAAAAGTAGGTCAGTAGGTCAAATCATAGAAAAACCTTGTGAACACACTAGAGGCCACAGTTTTGGTCCGATCATCATCAAACTTGCCCAGAATGATCATCTTGATAATATCTCAGTCAAGTTCGAATATGTGTCATGTCGGGTGAAAAAGTAGGTCAGTAGGTCAAATCATAGAAAAACCCTCTGAACACACTAGAGGCCACAGTTTTGGTCTGATCATCATCAAACTTGCTCAAAATGATCATTTTACAATATCTCGGCTAATTTCGAATATGGGTCATTTCTGGTCAATGAGTAGGTCAGTAGGTCAGATTGTTGAAAAACCTTGTGAACACACTAGAGACCGCAGTTTTGGTCTGATCATCATCAAACTTGCTCAGAATGATCATCTTGACAATATCTGGGTCAAGTTTTTATATGGGTCATGTCGGGTCAAAAAGTAGGCCAGCAGGTCAAATCATAGAAAAACGTTTTGAACACTCTAAGAGGCCACAATTTCAGTCAAATCATCATAAAACTTGCTCAGAATGATCTGCTGGACAATATATCAGTTATGTTCGAATATGGGTAATGTCAAATCAAAAAGTAGATCAGTAGGTTATTTTGTCATAACGTTTGAACGGTTTTAGATAGAGCCTTCATATTTAGCATGTAGGTTCTTTGTGACAAGGGCTTCCCACTCATATAAAGATTTGACCTGTGACCTTGACCTGTTACCTACTTTATCATAACTTTTGAACCATATGAGATAGAGCCTTCATATTTGGCATGTATGTTCCTTGTGACAAGGTTTTCTCAACCATTCAAACTTTTGACCCATGATCTTGACCTTTGACCTACTTTTTTTTTTTTTTTTTAGCTCACCGTCACGTAGTGACGAGGTGAGCTTTTGGGATCACTTTTTGTCCGTCGTCCGTCGTGCGTGCGTCCGTGCGTCCGTGCGTGCGTGCGTGCGTCCGTGCGTAAACAATTTCTTTAAACGACATCTCCTCCTAAACCACTGATCGGATTATGACCAAACTTCACAGGAATGATCCTTAGGTGGTCCCCTTTCAAAGTTGTTCAAATGGTTCCGGTCCGTTGCACATCTTGGTCACAGGAGCCAAAAATAGATTTTTTTCACCCAAAACTTAAAAAATCTTCTTCTCTGAAACCACAAGGCCCAGGTCTTTGATATTTGGTATGAAGCATCATCTAGTGGACCCCTACCAGGATTGTTCAAATTATAGTGCTGGGGCCAAAAATGCCCCCGCCCTGGAGCCCTTTGGTTTTACATAGGCTTATATAGGGAAAATCTTTAAAAATCTTCTTCTCTGAAACCACAAGGCCCAGTTCTTTGATATTTGGTATGAAGCTTCATCTAGTGGACCCCTACCAAGATTGTTCAAATTATAGTGCTGGGGCCAAAAATGCCCCCGCCCCGGGGCCCTTTGGTTTTACATTGGCTTATATAGGGAAAATCTTTAAAAATCTTCTTCTCTGAAACCACAAGGCCCAGGACTTTGATATTTGGTATGAAGCTTCATCTAGTGGACCCCTACCAAGATTGTTCAAATTATAGTGCTGGGACAAAAAATGCCCCCGCCACTGGGCCCTTTGGTTTTACATAGGCTTATATAGGGAAAATCTTTAAAAATCTTCTTCTCTGAAACCACAAGGCCCAGGTCTTTGATATTTGGTATGAAGCTTCATCTCGTGGACCCCTACCAAGATTGTTCAAATTATAGTGCTGGGGCCAAAAATGCCCCCGCCCCGGGTCCCTTTGGTTTTACATAGGCTTATAAAGGGAAAATCTTTAAAAATTTTCTTCTCTGAAACCACAAGGCCCAGGACTTTGATATTTGGTAAGAAGCTTCATCTAGTGGACCCCTACCAAGATTGTTCAAATTTTAGTGCTGGGACAAAAAATGCCCCCGCCCCGGGGCCCTTTGGTTTAACATAGGCTTATATAGGGAAAATCTTTAAAAATCTTCTTCTCTGAAACCACAAGGCCCAGGTCTTTTATATATGGTATGAAGCTTCATCTTGTGGACCCCTACCAAGATTGTTCCTATTATAGTGCTGGGGCCAAAAATGCCACCGCCCCGGGGCCCTTTGGTTTTACATTGGCTTATATAGGGAAAATCTTTTAAAATCATCTTCTCTGACACCACAAGGCCCAGGTCTTTGATATTTGGTATGAAGCTTCATCTAGTGGACCCCTACCAAGATTGTTCAAATTATAGTGCTGGGACAAAAAATGCCCCCGCCACGGGGCCCTTTGGTTTTACATTGGCTTATATAGGGAAAATCTTTAAAAATCTTCTTCTATGAAACCACAAGGCCCAGGTCTTTGATATTTGGTATGAAGCTTCATCTAGTGGACCCCTACCAAGATTGTTCAAATTATAGTGCTGGGACAAAAAATGCCCCCACATCGGGGCCCTTTGGTTTTACATTGGCTTATATAGGGAAAATCTTTAAAAATCTTCTTCTCTGAAACCACAAGGCCCAGGTCTTTGATATTTGGTATGAAGCTTCATCTAGTGGACCCCTACCAAGATTGTTCAAATTATAGTGCTGGGACAAAAAATGCCCCCACATCGGGGCCCTTTGGTTTTACATTGGCTTATATAGGGAAAATCTTTAAAAATCTTCTTCTCTGAAACCACAAGGCCCAGGTCTTTGATATTTGGTATGTAGCTTCATCTAGTGGACCCCTACCAAGATTGTTCAAATTATAGTGCTGGGGCCAAAAATGCCCCCGCCCCGGGGCCCTTTGGTTTTACATAGGCTTATTAAAAATCTTCTTCTCTGAAACCACAAGGCCCAGGACTTTGATATTTGGTATGAAGCTTCATCTAGTGGACCCCTACCAAGATTGTTCAAATTATAGTGCTGGGGCCTAAAATGCCCCCGCCCTGGGGCCCTTTGGTTTTACATTGGCTTATATAGGGAAAATCTTTAAAAATCTTCTTCTCTGAAACCACAAGGCCCAGGTCTTTGATATTTGGTATGAAGCTTCATCTAGTGGACCCCTACCAAGATTGTTCAAATTATAGTGCTTGGGCCAAAAATGCCACCGCCCCGGGGCCCTTTGGTTATACATAGGCTTATATAGGGAAATTCTTTAAAAATCTTCTTCTCTGAAACCACAAGGCCCAGGACTTTGATATTTGGTATGAAGCTTCATCTAGTGGACCCCTACCAAGATTGTTCAAATTATAGTGCTGGGACAAAAAATGCCCCCGCCACTGGGCCCTTTGGTTTTACATAGGCTTATATAGGGAAAATCTTTAAAAATCTTCTTCTCTGAAACCACAAGGCCCAGGTCTTTGATATTTGGTATGAAGCTTCATCTCGTGGACCCCTACCAAGATTGTTCAAATTATAGTGCTGGGGCCAAAAATGCCCCCGCCCCGGGTCCCTTTGGTTTTACATAGGCTTATAAAGGGAAAATCTTTAAAAATTTTCTTCTCTGAAACCACAAGGCCCAGGACTTTGATATTTGGTAAGAAGCTTCATCTAGTGGACCCCTACCAAGATTGTTCAAATTTTAGTGCTGGGACAAAAAATGCCCCCGCCCCGGGGCCCTTTGGTTTAACATAGGCTTATATAGGGAAAATCTTTAAAAATCTTCTTCTCTGAAACCACAAGGCCCAGGTCTTTTATATATGGTTTGAAGCTTCATCTTGTGGACCCCTACCAAGATTGTTCCTATTATAGTGCTGGGGCCAAAAATGCCACCGCCCCGGGGCCCTTTGGTTTTACATAGGCTTATATAGGGAAAATCTTTTAAAATCATCTTCTCTGACACCACAAGGCCCAGGTCTTTGATATTTGGTATGAAGCTTCATCTCGTGGACCCCTACCAAGATTGTTCAAATTATAGTGCTGGGACAAAAAATGCCCCCACCACGGGGCCCTTTGGTTTTACATTGGCTTATATAGGGAAAATCTTTAAAAATCTTCTTCTATGAAACCACAAGGCCCAGGTCTTTGATATTTGGTATGAAGCTTCATCTAGTGGACCCCTACCAAGATTGTTCAAATTATAGTGCTGGGACAAAAAATGCCCCCACATCGGGGCCCTTTGGTTTTACATTGGCTAATATAGGGAAAATCTTTAAAAATCTTCTTCTCTGAAACCACAAGGCCCAGGTCTTTGATATTTGGTATGAAGCTTCATCTAGTGGACCCCTACCAAGATTGTTCAAATTATAGTGCTGGGACAAAAAATGCCCCCACATCGGGGCCCTTTGGTTTTACATTGGCTTATATAGGGAAAATCTTTAAAAATCTTCTTCTCTGAAACCACAAGGCCCAGGTCTTTGATATTTGGTATGTAGCTTCATCTAGTGGACCCCTACCAAGATTGTTCAAATTATAGTGCTGGGGCCAAAAATGCCCCCGCCCCGGGGCCCTTTGGTTTTACATAGGCTTATTAAAAATCTTCTTCTCTGAAACCACAAGGCCCAGGACTTTGATATTTGGTATGAAGCTTCATCTAGTGGACCCCTACCAAGATTGTTCAAATTATAGTGCTGGGGCCTAAAATGCCCCCGCCCTGGGGCCCTTTGGTTTTACATTGGCTTATATAGGGAAAATCTTTAAAAATCTTCTTCTCTGAAACCACAAGGCCCAGGTCTTTGATATTTGGTATGAAGCTTCATCTAGTGGACCCCTACCAAGATTGTTCAAATTATAGTGCTTGGGCCAAAAATGCCACCGCCCCGGGGCCCTTTGGTTATACATAGGCTTATATAGGGAAATTCTTTAAAAATCTTCTTCTCTGAAACCACAAGGCCCAGGACTTTGATATTTGGTATGAAGCTTCATCTAGTGGACCCCTACCAAGATTGTTCAAATTATAGTGCTGGGGCCAAAAATGCCCCCGCCCTGGGGCCCTTTGGTTTTACATAGGCTTATATAGGGAAAATCTTTAAAAATCTTCTTCTCTGAAATCACAAGGCCCAGGACTTTGATATTTGGTATGAAGCTTCATCTAGTGGACCCCTACCAAGATTTTCAAATTATAGTGCTGGGGCAAAAAATGCCCCCACCCCGGGGCCCTTTGGTTTTACATAGGCTTATGTAAGGAATATCTTTTAAAAAATCTTCTTCTCTGAAACCGCTAGGCCCAGGTCTTTGATATTTGATGTGTAGCTTCATCTAGTGGACCTTTGCCAAGATTGTTCAAATTATAGCCTTTGTTGATGTTTGGTATGAAGCTTCACCTTTAAGACCTCCCTCAACATTATGCACATTAAAGCCTTGGGGCCAATAATGGCCCTCTCTGGGGCACACTTGTTACACTATGGATCAGGTGAGCGATCCAGGGCCATCATGGCCCTCTTGTGATTAATATTAGGATCACTTTTTGTCTTTCATCCGTGCGTAAACAATTTCTTCAAACGACATCTTCTCCTAAACCACTGATCGGATTTTGACCAAACTTCACAGGAATGATCCTTAGGTGGTCCCCTTTCAAAGTTGTTCAAATGGTTCCGGTCCGTTGCACATATAGGTCACAGGAGACAACAATAGATTTTTTCACCGAAAATTAAAAAAATCTTCTTCTCTGAAACCGCAAGGCCCAGGTCTTTGATATTTGGTATGAAGCTTCATCTAGTGGACTGCTACCAAGATTGTTCAAATTACAGTGCTGGGGCCAAAAATGCCCCAGCCCCGGGGCCCTTTGGTTTTACATGGGCTTATATAGAGAAAATCTTTAAAAAATCTTCTTCTCTGAAACCACAAGGCCCAGGACTTTGATATTTAGTATGAAGCTTCATCTAGTGGACCCCTACCAAGATTGTTCAAATTGTAGTGCTGGGGCCAAAAATGCCCCCGCCCCGGGCCCTTCAGTTTTACATGGGCTTATATAGGGAAAATCTTTAAACATCTTCTTCTCTGAAACCGCAAGGCCCAGGTCTTTGATATTTGGTATGAAGCTTCGTCTTGTGCACCCCTACCAAGATTGTTCAAATTATAGTCTGGGGCCAAAAATGCCTATGCCACGGGGCCCTTTGGTTTTACATGGGCTTTTATAGGGAAAATCTTTAAAAATCTTTTCTCTGAAACCGCAAGGCCCAGGACTTTGATATTTAGTATGAAGCTTCATCTAGTGGACCCCTACCAAGATTGTTCAAATTGTAGCGCTGGGGCAAAAAATGCCCCCGCCCTGGGCCCTTTGGTTTTACATGGGCATATAGGGAAAATCTTTAAATATCTTCTTCTCTGAAACCGCAAGGCCCAGGTCTTTGATATTTGGTATGAAGCTTCGTCTTGTGGACCCCTACCAAGTTTGTTCAAATTATAGTGCTGGGGCCAAAAATGACCCTGCCCTGGGGCCCTTTGGTTTAACATGGGCTTATATAGGGAAAATCTTTAAAAATCTTCTTCTCTGAAACCGCAAGGCCCAGGTCTTTGCTATTTGGTATGAAGCTTCATCTGATAGACCGCTACCAAGATTGATCAAATTATAGTTCTCAGGCCAAAAATGCCCCCACCCCAGGGCCCTTTGGTTTTACATCAGCTTATATAGGGAAAATCTTCAAAAATCTTCTCTGAAACCTCAAGGCCCAGTTCTTTGATATTTGGTATGAAGCTTCATTTTGTAAACCTCTACCAAGATTGTTCAAATTATAGCCCTGGGGCCAAAAATACCCCGTCTCCGGGCCCTTTGGTTTTACATAGACTTATATAGGGAAATCTTTAAAAATCTTCTTCTGTGAAACCACAAGGCCCAGGTCTTTGATATTTGGTGTGAAATTTCATCTAGTTTACCTCTATCAAGATTGTTCAAATTATAGACCTGGGGTCAAAAATGCCCCCGCCCCGAGACCCTTTGGTTTTACATAGACTTATATAGGGAAATCTTTAAAAATCTTCTTCGCCGACACTGCAAGGCCCATGTCTTTGATATTTGGTATGGAGCTTCATCTAGTGGACCTCTGCCAAGATTATTCACATTATAGCCCCCGGGCTACAAATCCCCCGCCCCGGGGCCCTTTGGTTTTACATAGACTTATATAGAGATAATCTTTGAAAATCTTTTTCTCTGAAATAGCATGGCCCAGGTCTTTGATATTTGGTGTGAAGCTTCATCTAGTGGACCTCTATCAAGATTATTTAAATTATAGCCCAGAGGCCAAAAATGCCCCCGCTCTGGGGCCATTTGGATTTACATAGGCTTATGTAGGGAATATCTTTATAAAAAAATCTTCTTCTCTGAAACCGCAAGACCCAGGTCTTTGATATTTGGGGTGTAGCTCCATCTAGTGGACCTTTGCCATGATTATTCAAATTATAGCCTTTGTTGATATTTGGTATGAAGCTTCACCTTGTTAGACCTCCCTCAACATTATGCACATTATAGCCCTGGGGTCAATAATGGCCTTCCCCGGGGCCCACTTGTTACTCTATGGATCAGGTGAGCGATCCAGGGCCATCATGGCCCTCTTGTTTGCAAAACATATACAATATATCAATACTACAGACAATTTTTTAAATGAAAACGGACACTCACTCCTTCCATCCATCTTAACTTTTTCTTTGTACTGAAATACTAGAGTGAAGCTTTTCCAGCATGCCCTTTTTATTCTGTTCATGTTATAGCCAATTTATAAGATCCTTCATTTCTTTGCCTTGTCAATTTTAGATGCTAAGTATTATACTAAAATACCTGTTGGCTCAATGCTGGAAATCATCACTCCAGATCGATATATTCATCTAATACTAACAAAAGAAGAGCAGTTTGTTTATGTTTTGCATTATTTATGTTTTGCATGACTCCCCCAAAATATATCATCCCCAAAGAGGCACTGTTACGAACT
Organism: Lucinisca nassula; assembly: GCA_963580285.1. Taxonomy (NCBI): domain Eukaryota; kingdom Metazoa; phylum Mollusca; class Bivalvia; order Lucinida; family Lucinidae; genus Lucinisca; species Lucinisca nassula. The sequence continues at coordinate 132,241,478 of OY757010.1, read as the reverse complement.
CTTGAATCTAGACTGCTACCGTCACAAATTGATTTCATCTCAATACAATTTCCTATAGTTATGACCAACCCCTACAGTAATAATCATTGTTATCCACCTTTCCATGGAAATGAACCAGTCTGGCAAATAATATTCCTGCAATAATGATTAAAAATAAAAAAAACAACAACAAAAGAGCACAAACTAAAACCGGTAAAGCCTGAAAAAAGTCATGATGCAAAGATATGTGTTTCTTGAATGATTTTTTTTTTATGCACAATTGATCTCAATATTCTGTGTTATTGTTATTATCATTATTGTTCTCGTTTTCTCTTCTAGAGAAATATTCATGTAAGGTTGACAATTTTAACACAAAATTATCATATTTGTTGTTTATTTTACTAATGTACATTTCATTTCGAAATTTCTTTGCAAGATATTTGATGAAATATTCTGTTCTTAGATTTTTAGAGAAAAACTTTGTTCTATAGATAAAATACTTCGCTAACACAAGAATGTAATTTACCAAATTCTGTTTTCTTTGTACTTGTTTTGAAAACATCAGATTTCTTAAGCTAAGGTCCAAATTAATATCATGTCTTTGAAGCCATGTTTTCAAAGAGGACCAAAATACCTTAACTTTATTACAATAGACAAATAAATGTGTTATTGTTTCTGGTTCCTGTTCACAAAATGAACAGTTTTCATTATCTATTTTATTAATCTTGTAAAGAAATGATTTTGTGACTAGTATAGAGTTATTAATTTTATATTGAAATTCTTGTAATTTAACCTCCTTTAAGTCCCGTAGCCCATCATTATAACTTTTCCACTGTTCCTGACTTATCTCACCCACTATGTTTACCCATTTACGAGGAGGAGGTGCAGCCTCTTTTACCCCTATCAAAATATTATAGAAAGTCTTACTTCCTTTCTTTTCTTTAGTTAAATATTTGACATAGCAGTTTTGTAGTACATTCTGTTTAAGCTCCTGACAAATGTTCATATTGTCTCGAATTTTAGTTTTCCATGCCATTGGTATTTTTCTCAGAAGAGAGTAATAATCCAAATATGTACCATTTACATTATATTTTTCTTTAAAGTCAACAAAAGTGTAAAATTCGCCCTCCACATTTAATAAATCAACAACGTTATGAATGCCCTTATCATGCCATTCTTTAATGAATAAATTTTGTCCTTGCGTTAGTTTTGAGTTCAACCAAAGTGGAGAGGGCAAAATATCTTCTAATGATTCAACTGATACATTTCTACAAAAACATTTCCAACTTTGTAGGGTGTCTTTCCAAAAGGGATTTCTTACTTCTTCTGATTTTACATTGGCAAAGTTATCTCCCCTAATATAAAGATTGCTTAGATTTACCCCAGACAATATACTCCAGGTACAGGTTGTATTTTGAATATATCTTCTCCACCAGGTTGTTTTTAAAGCTTTGATGAAACTATCAATGTGGATCATTTTTAATCCCCCCATAGATAAATCTTTAATAATATATTTTCTTTTTATTCTATCAGGGCCTGCGTTCCAAAGGAATCTATAAACAAGTTTATTTAGGGTTTGCATAAAGTTTCCAGGAGGGTTGGGCAATGCTATAAACAAATGAACACATTTTGACAATGCTAATGCTTTTATAACTGTTATTTTACCTTGAAGAGTTAGTTTCCTTTTTGACCATGTGATTAAAACTTTTTCCACCTTTTGTAAAATATCTGGCCCATTATGTTCCCATATATCGAAAACTTCCGGTGTAAAAGTTACTCCTAGAATTTTTATAGGCTGTTGATCCCAGTCTAGTTTGTACTCTTTACATAATGTAAGGTTAGATTTATTCATACTCCCTATCCAGATAGCTCTGGTTTTATCAATGTTTATTTTTAAGCCTGACATGCAGTAAAACTTTTTCAATGTTTCTAGTGCACTTTTTAGAGACCTTTCAGAACCATCCAAAAACATCTGGGTGTCATCAGCGTACTGACTCAGTTTAAAAAGATTCTCGTTTATAGTTATTCCTCTTATCCTATTGTCTTGCCTGATAATATTACCCAGTACTTCTGCGCATAAAATGAAAATGTATGGGGATATAGGATCCCCTTGCCGACAGCCTCTTTGCAAACAGAAGTACTCGGTCATGTGGCCGTTCTGCATAATACAGGATTCAGCACCTGTCTGAAAGATTTTTATCCATCTTTTAAATGAAGGACCAAAATTAAAGTAGTCCAAAGTTTTATGAATAAATTTCCATGACACTGAATCAAAGGCTTGTTGAAAATCAATAGACAAAAGTAAACCTGGAATATCTTGTTGTTTGGTCTCAAACAAAATATCGTATATAAGACGAATATTTTCGCCTATAAATCTTCCAGCTATAAATCCCTTTTGGTCTTGATGTATAATTGTATTTAATTTTTTTTTAAGTCGATTAGCAATAACTGAAGATACTAACTTATAAATAACATTTAAAAGAGAGATCGGTCTCCAGTTTTTTAAATAAAATGGAGATTTATTGGGTTTAGGAAGACAAGTAATAATGCCTTGTTTTTGAGTAACAGATAACGAGCCTGATTGGTATGCATAATTTAAAGACTTTAATATAAAATTTTTTAGATCAATCCAAAAAAACTTGAAAAATTCTGCAGTGAAACCATCATTTCCTGGAGTTTTTGAGTTTTTCATACTTCTTAGGGCTTCTGATAGTTCTGAGATTTCAATTTCCCCTTCCAGTGAGTTTGCTTCATTTTCAGATAATTTACGTGGATTTTCGCCTATTATTTCTTCTATTTGTCTATCATCAGTTTCCGTCTTTTCAGTATATAGATTTTTATAGTACTTTAGTTGTTGTTCTAAAATTTCATCTGTTTTTGTAAATTCCTGTTCATCCTCTGCAATTATTTTGTTTATTACTTTGTTTGTAAAGTTACGTCTTTCTAAATTAAGGAAATAATTTGTGGGCTTTTCTCCCAATTCCTCATACCTGCATCTAGACCGTAACATTACTCCCTCAATTTCATTTTTCCTGATTTCATATAACCTTGTTTTATTTTCTTCCAATTGATTAATGTCTAAATCAGTTGTATTTTCAATATTTTCAGAAATTTTTTTCTCCAGTTGTGATATTTCTTTTTCTAATTGCTTTTTTATTTTTTATTTTTCCTTCTTTTTTCTAGCACTATATTTGATTGTTTCACCCCTTATCATTAAAAGCATCATTTCAAAAAGCATCTGGTCGTTTATGGTATATGCATTCTCATTAGTCATTGGCTGATTATCACTGTTATTATTATTATCTGGGTTTATCTTGTATGTGTCTATAACTTGTTGTATTGTTTTCTTAACCAATTCAATGTATTTTTGGTCTTTGAGTAGTGAATTGTTGAATTTCCAGTAGCTTTTGCCCTTTTCATTTTTATTAAGTTGTAATCTTAAAATAATTCCTGAGTGGTCTGTCCTGTAACCAGGTACTACACTACAATCATTTACATATTGAAAATTATCTTCGCTTACAAGAAAAAAGTCTAGACGAGCCTGTTTTTTCTCTGGATTTAGTCTTCTCCACGTAAATCCCTGGTCATCTTTTATAGTCCTATATACATCAATAAAATTTTCCTCATCGATAAATTTTAAAACTTCCCTTCTTGCTCTGGGGTTATTTATATGCCTATAATTTTCAGTGTCATTTTCTGGATCTAAAACTAAATTCCAGTCCCCACAAATGACTACTTTATCACTTTCAAATTGTGCAATGTGCTGCTTAAGGTTTCTATAGAATTCTGGTCTGTCATCATTGGGCCCATATATACTAGCTAATGTTATTTTTAAGTCCTGTATCTTGAGTTCAGCTATTATGAAGTTGCCATGGGGATCAGCATATGTTCTACCTATGTCACAGGCAAAGTTGTTATTTATCAGAATAATTACCCCCCTATTTACATTTGAGCCTTCTTTTGCGCTCAGAATTAGCTTGTAGCCCCATTCTGCCTCTACGAAAGACTGTAATTTTCTATCTATGTGTACATCTTGTAAGCAAGCTATATTATATTTTTTAGTGCGAATATATTGAAATAAGTCCCGCCTTTTTTGCATGTCCTTGATTCCGCGACAATTTTGAGAGAAAATACTTAGCAGATCAGCCATTTCCAAGGATGTAAATTCCCCCTGATAACAAAACCTCTACAGAGTTTGAAAAGATGAAGGAGTCATGCAAAACTATGATGTATATATTAAACATGTTAAACAAAGTAACAGAGTGCATAGTGAGATGAGATTTGAAAAAGAAATAATAAAAAAAAAAAGAAATAAAAAAAAAATAAGTAAATAAAAAAATTATATTGAACATGGAAAAGCTCCTTGGATGTACACTATAAACTTATAAAGTGTGAGATTCATTTTATATGCATCAGTCAAGGAAGTTCCCAGCACGAAAATGTCTACTTGCTCTTGAACAGAGCTGCCTCCCCTGAACTTGTATTTGTTCATTCTAATAATTCCCAGCAGCATATGAAGTATAGTGTAATATGTAATAAATCATTTTTTTTTTTTTTTTAACCCCTATCTTGCTAAATATTCATTTAAGCCACACCCATTTCTGTCCCTCAACCAACCAAACCACTTGATGTAATTTATTGCTACACATTCATAAACTGAATGCCAAACAGTGTAGATCCTGATCAGAAGCCATCCGATTCGGGTCCACACTGTTTGCAAAGACAGGGGTTGTCGTGAACAGCAAGATAAGGGTTAATATCAAAAATCTGAATACTGACTATACTTTATCACATGACCTTTGGGAATAAGACAGATATATGTACCTACACATTTAAACATACATATGCACCGCGATATATACATATACACAAATATATGCACACACATATACATATATTTGCTTTCCCATTTTTAAGCCTTGTGTAGACCTATACAACGCAATGTTCTTTATACTTTGATGAGCCACATCAAGTCACACGACGTAAAGTGACATAAAATGACATCAGTAAAAATGGTTTTTGACATTCTGATTGGACGTTGACAACGTTCAGGCTGTTACGCTGTTCGTATAAAAACATTGTATTAAGTATTTACAAGCTTTAAAGTAGCACTTGAAGTACTTTTCTGCTGAATTATGAGAAGAAAAGATTGTTAATATAAGAAATAAACTTAACTCCTCAGATGCTCATCGAATCATGAACAACATTGGGTCGCTAGCAGAGCATTCATGAAACCTGAAGGGGTTCATTCTCTCTGTATGCGACCCAACGTCATTCATACTCTGACGAACACCAGAAAAAAAAAATTCACCCCTTAAATAACATACACATACATCCGCAAACACATATATATATACTTATATGTATAATCATACAGACATATACATACATACACACACATATATACATCAGTCTACATTTTATAAAATTACAGATACATTCAGGCATCTACTCTTAGGTTTTTAGTCTAATCAACGTCTACACTGTTCTCTTAACCCTTCTCTTACTGAATATTCAGTCAAGCCATACCCATTTCTGACTTTGAACCAATCAGATTACTTGATGTATTTTATTCCTACAAATTCATAAATTGAATGTCAAACAGTATAGATCCTGATCAGATGGCTTCTTCAGAAGCCATCTGATCTTGATCTACACTGTTTCCAAAGATAGGGGTTGTTGTGAACAGCAGGATAAGAGTTGGTAATGATATCATACATGACTGAAAATTTTGAATGTCCACTTAACTCAACAACATATGTTGTCTGACTTATTTTATTGCATGTACGGTTGTACCATTTAAAAGTTCCCCACATTATACAAACAAAATCTAAAAATATTCATGTAATACTAAAGCAAAGGTGTATAATCCCGCAACTCCTACCGAAAAAAGTAGAAGCTGAGTGAGGAACATCAGCACACATTTGCACAAACAACGTATAAATTGTCCCAACATTCTGTCTTGCCGAAAACTCGAAAACTTGCAAGGCAGAAATAAGGAACATAAGAATAAACTTCCCATATACTATATATATTGTATTATTGTCATTATTATCATTTAGGCCAGCACATGGGAAGAGGCCCATTATCGCGTATGAAACAAACAAAAGCCCAGGGGAACCTGGGTATAAGCATAGTATTGCCAAAATCTTTGTCAGCAGCATACTTTTAGCAAGTACCTTTAGGTAGCTTCAGGCCTGCAATCATGTCCCAAACCCTGCTGAGGGTTCAAATCCACCACCCCTAAGTGCCCCTTACCCATGCTTCGGCTCATATTTTGCATGGGTGACTAACTGAGCTGTGCAACTGTTAATCACCATTCATTCATCTTACTATTTAAAAGTTATCAATTCAACCAAAGATTGAAGTGCCTTACATTTATACTACCTCACTGAAATTCTAACAAAGTGGCACAAATGCAAAGCAAATATCTTAAAACATTGTGTGTCTACTATATAATCATATTCCATTTATGGTTCCAGCAATATCAATAGATCTACAAACAAACAAAAAAAACAAAAAAAAAAGAGTTGGCACTTTAAATGTGGAGTCAGAAATGCCTCAAGCTGGATTACCCATGATATGACCCATTTACAACCAGTACTATAGATATTGAATGCACAGTGATATTTGACTATTGTATTTATAAGACCACCATGTATTGTAGGTGTATACCGCACAAATAAGGCAACCAAAAAAAAAAAAAAAACAAAGGACAGAAAAGCATGGCAAAAAAATAAAAAAATAAAAATAAATAAATAAGTAAAAAAATGACAATACCAAAAACATGATTACAGGCTTTGATCAGCAGAATATGGAATAGGTCTGCTCTATATGCGCACTGAAAAGGCTTTTCAAATTAACCCATTCTCATGAAGAGATCTACAGTATTCACATTAAGAGGTCAATGCAGAGATTACAAACAAATATCAAGGGTACTTTAACCCACAAAAAGTCACTCACAACAACAGTGGTCTGCCTTGTCACCTGCTGGTAGCTTTAAAACTTATTTCTGCAAACAGTGCGGATCCAGATCAGACTGATCCTCTAGGAGCAGTCTGATCTGGGCCCACACTGTTTGCCTGTATGCAAAAATATGTTTGAAAAGTTTACTAGAAGAGATACAGCAGACGACATAAGCAGACAACATTTCCAGATATAGTTTTTCTTGGTGTCTTAAGGGTTAAGGATGCTTTTAGCAATAAAAAATGTAGTTTTCTATTTTATCCTGACAATGCTGCTCTGAGCACTCTGATATCTTTCAAGGCTCGGGTCCCCTTTTTATTAATTTATTCTTTTGTACATACATTAATTACTTGACCTCTCAGTGAAATGAAATCCCCTCTGAATGAAAACAGTACAGGCACAATCAGAAAGTTGCTTCTGGAGCAGTCTAGTTTGGGCCCACACTGTTTGCCAAATTTACCATTTACGTTTTTTGTGTGTCCGAAAACTCGGGCTATGTATGGCATCCAACAATTTCTGACAATTGGATTCAATGCATTTCACCACAAAAACACACCCATTCAAAAATATTGCAAACTCCACCTCCAAAAAATATAAATTTTAAGATAAATATTCAGAAATATCCTCCAACCCCCAGCCAAAAACACAGAACGCAGGCACCTGCTAGAACCGCCTCAGTGAGGCAGCTCCATCAAGTACCCGCAACCCATGCCTCAAAGCAGAAATATGAAAATTCAGTTATACTGTTTGAAAGTGGGGTTTAAGAGGGTCCGAATTTAATGGGCATGTTTACGTGAGGAAAAATCTATGTATGGAACAGAATTCTTACCAATCAGCTTCCTATTTTCCACATATCCTACACTATTTGTAATTTCTATATGTGTATATGTTCTAATATATCCCATTAGTTCTATTTGTATATATATATATCCTAATGGTTTTCATGTCACTTTTGATTAGAGAATGATACTTTCAGACAAACACTCACACTGAAGTCCTTAAACTGCATAAGAATTATGGAAAAAAAACTCTGTTGTGTCATTTTAAGGTATTAAAGTTATTCAGACTGGAGCTTCTAGTCCTTCAAGGATCCAAGATCATTCGCTGATCCTCCCTGTCTCTGGAACCTTCACTGGGTCTGTTGTTTATAATACTGTCAATATTACAGTAAACATCAAACTTATGTCTTCTGCCACCTGTTGTTCTCCCATACACGGCACCATTAAAGTACCATGCCGATTCTATACGAGTTTTTTTTGCCTGGGGCACTTTAAGTTGTTAAGATGTGAAAACATGTAGCTCTTGGATCTACACTAATTAAAAATTATCTAGTAATTTGTGAGATGTAAAATCAGGATATAGTGTTAGACAAACTTGCAAGGAGTAATCCGATGTAAAATTTATAGAAATCTGTTCTGGGAGTAAAAAGTTATCTAGAAAAGAATTTGTTTCCTTTGTGTTTGAAAGTGAGGAGACATAAATTGTGTATTTTGTGTAAACAGCATATCTGTTTGACTTTGGAGAAAACCCCTATAACTGTAATTGGTTAGGATTACTATTGTCAAAGGGAGTATAACAATAGTCTATCACAATGAGTGGCAATCAGTCTGATAAAGGGAAACACAGTAATGCTGGACAAGCTAAGTCAGCACAAGCCAAAGCCAAACAAAATGAACCCCCACAAAAAACAAAAAGGACCATCTCAGACGTATCTGAGACCAGTGCAGATGAACTGACCCTTATTTACAAGCAACTAGATGGCCTTAACACTGATTTCAAGGAAACTAAGAGTAAAGTCATGAGCTTGATGTCAAAAGAAGAGGTACAGGGCTTCATTACAGAAACTGTTGATAAAGCTGTAAATAAGATAATGGTGAATCTTGAGAAGCTGATAGAGATAAAAGTCAAGGAACATACCAATGATCTGAAGGAAAGGATCAAATGCCTGGAGTTTGAGAATAAGAATTTGAGTGACAAACTGAATAAGATGGAAACTGACTTAACCAGCTGTAAAGAAAAAGTTGGGGGATGTGAAAGGTTGGCAATAAGTTCTGCTCAAAGAAGCAATTACAATGAGCAGTACTCTAGAAAGAACAATATTAAGATCCTAAACATTCCAGAATCTGAAGAAGAGACAGAGCGAACATTGACCGAGAAAATTACTACTGAACTGTTATCAAAGGGAAATGTTGACCTTGACCCTTCAGACATTATCGCCATACACAGAATACCAGGAAAACCAGGACAACCTAAACCAGTGCTGCTCAAGTTGAAAAACAACTCCATTAAAGCTACAGTGATGAAACAGAGGGCTGCAATGAAAGCATCAGGGCACAAACTGGTCGACGATGTGACAAAACTAAATACTGGACTAATAAGCAGACTGCTTAGACACCTTTGACCTACTTTGTCATAACTTTTGAAGCATTTGAGATACAGCCTTCATATTTGGCATGTAGGTTCCTTGCGACAAGGGCTTCCTATTCATACATAAAATGATCTGTGACCTTTACCTTGACATTTGACCTATTTTATTATAACTTTAGAACCATTTGAAATAGTGCCTTCATATTTGGCATGTATGTTCCTTGTGAAAAGGTCTTTTCATTCAAACTTCATAGGAGTGAGTGTTTGAGTTTAAGTCTCACCAACAGCTAAGGTCATACGGTGATGGGACCTCAGTTTAAAGACTCATCTGAAAGTCTGGAGAAGTCCTGGATTGATCCTGCTACCCCTGGTTTACAAGGCAAGTAGCATGACCACTTCACCATGAAGGCTTCTAAACTTCATTGGAAAGTTGTGTAGATGACCCTCTGGGAAAATAGCATAAACGATTAACAAATGGTCACAAGAGCTAAAAATAGAAAAACATTGTAAATTTGCTTCAAATGCGAACTCCTTCTAAACCCTGGAGCCAATTTGATTTAAAACTTCACAGGAATGTTGCTTAGGTGACTCCCTACCAAAATAGTTAAAACTCATTCCACTCCAATGAACAAGATGGCTGCCAGAGCTAAAAATAAATAAAATCTTCAAACGACAATTCCTCCCGTACCTTTGGGCCAATTCCATTGAAACTTCAAAGTAATGTTGCTTAGATGACCCTCTACCAAAAAGGCTAAAACGATCCCGCTCCGATGAACATAATGGCCACCGGAGCTGAAAATAGAAAAATATTGTAAATTTGATTAAGCGTGAACTCCTCCTAAACCCTAAGGCCAATTTGATTCAAACGTCACAGGAATGTTGCCTAGGTTACTCCCTATCAAATAAGCTAAAATCACTCTGCTGATGGACAAGATGGCCACCAGATCTAAAAATAGAATGTACTCGATACAGTGACACACAGGTGAGCGAACCAGGGCCCTTTGGGCCCTTTTGTTTCTTAACATGTATCCTGATGAAAAAAATAATTTAGCCACACCCATTTCTGACTATCCATTAATCAAATTACTTGATATAATGTATTTTTTCAATTCACAATCTGCATGTCAAACAGTGTCCTGATCAGATGGATTCTTCAGAAGCCATGAAGAATCCATCTGATCTGGATCTACACTAGTACTGGTTTGTATTGCCATTTAGGGCAGGATAAGTGTTAACCCTTATAGTGTCATTTACAACTTAAAGCCAAAAAACAATACAAAACAAAAAAACAACAACATTTTTTTCAAAGAAAACAAGACGTCATTTCATGCAGTCTTGAAATGTCAAGCTTGATTTTCTCTGAAAAATGAAGAGATAAAAATAGATTGCTGTTTGCTTTACCATTTTGCTTTGTGCATTCAAGATTGAAAATGTTGCCGAGCTTTTTCCAAATTGTTTGTAAACAATGAAAAAATTGTCTAACCTTTCCTGGTAGATTTGCACTTGGTTTATCGTTATATCATTGTTGTTGTTGTCAACATAGCGAGGGTCCTCAGTCCTCTTTTATTTTTAAATCCTTCTGGTGCTGCAGAAAAGTCCAGAGCAGACAACAGTCTATTTTTTTTTCAGCAAAAATAAGGCATGACATTTCATAGTTTAATTTGCCAGAGTTAGAATAGTTTAATTAGCCATACCCATTTCTGACTATCTGCCAATAAGATTACATCAGATAATGTTTTCGTTCAAATTCACAAGCTGAATTAAAACAGTAAAGATCCTCATCTGATCTGGATCTACACTGTTTGTGAACAGAGGGGTTGTCGTGAACAGCAGGATAAGATTTAAATAGTTTAAACCTAGTGTACATGACAAGAGAAACCCCAGACAATATCACTCCTTATGTAATTTGGTCTGGTCACATTTTTGTCACAATTGCACAATAAAGATCTGGTTTTCCATCCAGCCAGCCAGCCAGCCAGCCAGCCATCCATCCATCCATCCATCCATCCATCCATCCATCCATCCATCCATCCATCCATCCATCCATCCATCCATCCATCCATCCATCCATCCATCCATCTGTCTGTTTGTCAATCCATCAACATTTGCATCAATCCAAGCATCATCCTGAATGTTCGAGTCCATGTCTTAAGAACTACAATCACAGGCATGACATAGCTTTCTGTGGAATTCTTGTTCTGATATGTTCTAAAGTTCTGTTGTACCTTTTTTCAGGGTAAACCAACCAAACTAGAATCTCAGTTCCGGCTGACATACTCAATGATTCTGAACCTTCTCCGAGTGGAACAGTTGCGAGTTGAGGATATGATCAAGAGAAGTTTCTCAGAGTTCCACAGTCAGAAAGATGTGGCTAAACACAAAACTGATCTCGAAGGCTTGCACAAAAGACTGTTGAATTTAGAAGATATAGAATGTTTCTTATGTTCTGTAGATTTAGAACAGTACTGGGAGGCTTGCAGGGATTATTCTAGTCTCAGGAAGCAGTTGCAGGTATGATCAGTTTTTTTTATTTAAAAAATAGAAGTGGAGGCAATGATCAGGATTCTATAATTAACCCACAGCTCCCATCAGAGACACCAAAGGGAAAGAAACACAAACATGAAGCAACCAGACCCCAATGGAAACAAAAACAGGGGATAGCCAAAAGGACAGTCACTTTGCCGCAAAATGGCCAAATGGCTATCCAAAAACCAAAAAATATAAGTGATACACACACTCAAACACAAACCATAACAAAAATAAACCGTGACAGAAGAACCGCCTTGGAATGTTCAAAGGCGGCTTTCCACCTTTCTGAGGTTGCAATGAAACGAATTCCACTGGGGGAATTCCACCTTTCCGGGGTCGTACGTGAGACACCCAGTTCTGAAACAGAAGGTCAGGTTGTTTTTCTGCAAGTTTTCACCCATCTCTGATTAAGAATTGGCTTAAAATATGCAATTTCCCCCCATCGGGACTTGAAGAAATAGATGGGCTGCATGATGCTTCCACGCAGAGCTGAAACCGCCCAGCACACGAGCACTGGTAAACTGCTCAGAGGATCTAAGCCTGCCCAGGCAAAGTCGGACCATCCATGCTTATAAACCCTATTGGTTTCATTGGGCAGCAGGGCTTGAGAATGAGAAGTCATTTCATCTCAATGTCGGGTAAAAGTTCCACAAAATTGGAAGCAACGTCTCCAAAAGGTCCTTTACAGTGTTGACAGGGATGTTAAACCTCAAATCAAACAAATTAAAATAAGTATAATGATCTTGACAGAGCCACCCCCCCCCCCCCCCCCCCCAAAAAAAAAGAACATTTTTACTGGGAATATCTTAGTAGTATCCAATTTTATTAATCAACCACAGTAGTATAGCATTTAAATAGCCAAACTTGCTTACACTATAGAGATGACAAACAAGGCCAGTATGGAAAAAGAGGGTCAGTGCAGGAAAAAGAGGGCCAATATGAGAAAAAGAGGACCAATATGAAAAAAACAACAGGGCCAGTAAGACTCTTTATTGAAGTTAATTAATAAAATAGTCAATTAACAAGTAATTTCTTATTGGTCCAGTTACAGGTCCTTGGTCTGCTGTATTGGATCAAGGCTGATAGCCTCGGGCCAATACAGCAGACCAAGGACCTGTAACAGGGCCAATATGAAATTACTTGGTTAATAACATTATTTATCAATTGACTATCCTGTATTGTTCGGAGGTCATCCGTATTAAGACTGAGGTTAAAAATCAATAATCATGTTTTTAATTGTATCAATTAATAAAATTGTCATAAATCAAGTATTTTCGTATTGGCCTAGTTACAGGTCCTCGGTCAGCTGTATTGGCCTCGGCCTTCGGCCTCAGGCCAATACAGCAGACCTCGGACACGTAACTAGGCCAATATGAAATTACTTGATTAATAACATTATTAATTGACTATCCTGTATTGTTAGAAGGTCATCCATATTAACACTGAGGCAAAAAAGTAATAATCATGTTTTTTATGGTGTTGATCAATAAAATTGTCATTAGTCAACTAACTTCGTATTGACCCAGTTACAGGTCCTTGGTCAAGTGCTTCTTTGGGCTTCGTGCTAAGTTTGTGAGTGATTCGCTGGAGTTTACACACTTTGGCCTTCATGCAGTTTGTGAGTGATTCGCCAGAGTTTACACATCAATAAAATCCACAAAAATGATAATTCATTCCTTATAATGGGGCTCGAAGAAATATATGGGCTGCATGATGCTTCCACGCAGAGCTGAATCTGGCCCGCACACTAGTACTGGTAAACCGCTTAGAGGATCTAAGCCTGTCCAGGAACCGCGGTGCGAGGCGGACCGTCCATGCTAATAAACCCTATTGGTTTCATTGGGCGACAGGGCTTGAGATGTCATTTCATCTCAATGTCGGGTAAAAGTCCCTAAAAATTGGAAGCAACGTCTCCAAAATGACCTTTACAGTGTTGACGGGGACGTTAAACCTCAAATCAAACAAACAAAACATTCTTTATAATTCCAACTTTCGCATACGAATGCCACCGACATGGATTGTTTTTGAGGAATTTTTTCAAAAGCATAAGAATGCTCTTACTAACACCCACGGTGGAATGATTATTCAATTAGAAGCTGCCATCTCAGAAAGAAATCCAAGCAAAAAATCACCAAGGACCAGTTGTTCAAAACTAACGACGTCGTTAATTAAAGTAGCGTTAAAACTTTGATCATTTATTATGGCAAATATGCTAATATTTTTGCTGAAAAAAATGTGAGCAGCTTTTGCATTTGCAAAAGCAGCTCTCATTTTTTCAGCAATAATACCAAAATTTTGAACATTAAACTTGCTAGAAGAGTTAACAATATGACCACTAACGAGCTCGTTAAGCTAATGATGCTTTGAACAACTGGCCCCTAGTCTTTAAATTCAATTTATTTGTCTTCTATCATTTACTTTTTCAATAGTACCCCTTCCTTTAATCAAACGCTGTTGATGTCGCTTCATAAAAAATGATGTAACGCTCAGGTTTTAAACATGCTATTTGATATCACATTTTCTTGCACACCAAACAAGGAAATCCGTGATTTTACCCTGGGATAGAAATTTATGTTTTGACCCTGGTGTTCCGACCCCAAATTGAATATAATGGCGTGTTTGATAAATGCACTGGTTGATTACGACCTTGTGTGCGCCATCGTTAAGGTTGACGTTATGCAAGATCCCTGACGTTACTTTACATTCCTGCAGTGGCAACACAATATGGGGGGCGTTGGTAACCGAAGTGACTGCAGCATTGAAATTCCGCGCTAAGAAATGGAAGGTATGCAAGAAAAAGAATCCAATACGGATGTGAGGGGTGGATAGAAAAATCTGTCCCTCGGGATCACTGTCCGGCATCACTCGGCAAGCCTCGTGATGCCGGACAGTGACCCTTGGGACGGATTTTTCTGTCCACCCCTCACACCCATATAAGATTCTTATAATATTACTACTTGTCGCTGTATGAAATAGCTCTGAGATTCTTGCTCATGGAATTTATCGAAGTATAAAACTTCTATTTCAACCAATCAAATCGCTTGAAATGTATAAAATGATGGAGAACTTGAATTATTACTGTTTTATTTCTTCCTTTGCAGACTGTCGTTTTAACACATCCAGCTGCCATAAAAGCTTTATCACCAGGGAGAGTGGTTGTTGTGGACCAAAACTCACATAGCAACACCCTAGGTGTGGTTTTAAAAACATCATTAGGTGCTAATAATGAGCGGACATTTACGTGCCTAGTTATCTGTGATAAAAATAGCTCAGACCTTGAACAAAGCTTGAGGGACCAAGATCTAGTTAGTGCAATAACAAACTTGTGTTTATTTCAACCAGAGGGTCCATGTTGGCATGTCGTGATTGACTGCAAAGCAGACGCAATATCAGTTGTGACAACAAAAACTATACGCATTGATCCTGATAGAATAATGAATGATGTGAAGAAACGGCAACAACCAAGATTTAGGTACATATAAGTTTTCATAAGTTGAGTACCGTAAAAATCCTAAAAGTTCGGACACCTTGAGTACTTGCTCTAATTCTCCTAAAATTGTAACAAATTTGTTTTACGATCCTGCAAGAAGTCCAAAAGGTGCAAAACGGAATGGCAAACTGCAGACCCAGATCAGACTGCTCCTTCAGGAGCAGTCTGATCTGGGTCTGCTCTGTTTGCTTAGGCCTATCTGTCCCAATACTTAGGATCATTACAGTATACCTTCCATTTACAGGCCTATGCAAAAAGTGTTCAGCATAGTAGAACTTTTATGCATGGGCATGTTGATGATTTTTACCCATTCTTACTTAGCAATCCCAAAAAGTGACATGGGCAAATAGTGCAGGAGCAGTCTGATCTGGGTCTGTATTGTTTGCTTAGGACTGTCTGTTCCAATATTTAGGATCATTACGGTAATGTATTTAGGATATTTCTGACTTTACCTTGAAAATTTATACTGTGTGTACTCATTATAATTGCTCGTTGAGGCAATTCTAAGGAGTACAAACAACATACTTTTATTTTAAAGAAAATCAAAAAGATATCCCTATTTTTTTTCCTGACCATTTCTGCTGACCGTTCCAAGGCAGTTCTTCTGTCGTGGTTTATTAGCTCACCTGTCACGTAGTGACAAGGTGAGCTTTTGTGATCACTTTTTGTCCATCGTCCGTCGTGCGTGCGTCCGTCCGTGCGTCCGTAAGCAATTTCAAATAAGTATATCTCTAATACCCCATGGTCAATCTTGATCAAATTTCATGAGAAGCATCATCAGGTAGGGGGAAAGGCTGCATAAGGTTTTTGGGCTAATCAGATTGGAATTCTGGTTGCCATGGCAACATATAGCTCCCATAGACTTACAATGGGAAAAAATTAAAATATCATCTTCTATGAAACCACAGGGCCCAGAGCTTAGATATTTAGCATGTAGCAATGGCCAGTGGTCACCTACATAATTCCTGCCAATCATGCCCCTGGGGTCCAAATTGGCCACGCCCCGGGGTCCCTTCGCTCCCATAAACTCATAATGGAACAAAAATCTTAAAAAATCTTCTTCTCAGAAACCAAAGGGCCCAGAGCTCAGATATTTAGCATGTAGCAACGCCAAGTGGTCATCTACATAATTCCTGCCAATCATGCCCCTGGGGTCCAAACGGGCCACGCCCCGGTGTAACAGGCCGGTTCTTCCCCCCAGTCAGTTTCTTCCCCGGGGAAGAACTGGGCCGGCCTGTTTCTTCCCCGGGGAAGAAACTGACTAGTCAGTTTCTTCCCCACCCAGTCAGTTTCTTCCCCACCTGAATTTTTTTTAGAACCATAGAGAACGAGTAATTTATGCCTCACAGATTGTTAAAAATTCAAAAAGAAACCATTCTGAATTAGTTTTAGGTCTTTTCAGCTTGAATGGCAAAATTTTCTTTATGCCATACAATATATGGAGATTCAAGGAAATTTTCATCCCAATTCCAGTAAGTATGATTAATTTTCTAATTTTTTATGACATTAACTGGTATTAACTAAACAGATTTAATAAGCAACAACCCTTTAGTGCCCCAATCTAAATATAATTTGGAAAGTGGGGGTGGGGAAGAACTGGGCTGGCCCATTTCTTCCCCACCCCAGATTTTTCTGTTTACTAAAAATTATTTCGATAAATGTTCTTCACTTTTAAAGACATAAACTGGCATGAACTACCGAGCTATAATAAGCAACAAATGTTTGGCCCTTAAATTTCAACAGAATTCAGAGACTGGGGTCTGGAAGAACTAGGCCGGCCCAGTTCTTCCCCACCCCAGAATGATGTTTCTGCTTACTAATAATTCTGGTGATAAATTTCCTTTGCTTTTTAAGACATAAATTAGTATAAACTAAACAGATATGATAAACAACAAATGTGGAGCTCAAATCTTAATAGAATTTGGAGACTGGGGGTGGGGAAGAACTGGGCTGGCCCGTTTCTTCCCCACCCCAGATGTTCTGTTTACTAAAAATTCTTGTGATAAATTTTCTTCACTTTTAAAGACATAAATTGGTATCAACTAAACAGATATAATAAGCAGCAAATGTTTGGAACTTAAATTTCAATAGAATTCGGAGATTCAGGGGTGGGGAAGAACTGGGCCGGCCTGTTTCTTCCCCATCCTCGGGTAGTGTTGTACAGTTATGTCAGTTATATTGCTGAAGATGTCTTGGGAGGGGAAGAACTGGGCCAGTCCGTTTCTTTCCCACCCTTGGTAAGTATTGTTCTGTTAAGTCAATTATGACATTGAAGGTGTAGGGTTGGGGAAGAACTGGGTCGACTCATTTCTTCCCCACCCCTGGGTATTTTTGTTTGTTTGTTTGATTTGAGGTTTAACGTCCCCGCCAACACTATTTAGGTCATTTTGGAGACGTTGCTTCCAATTTTGTGGGACTTTTACCCGACGTTGAGATGAAATGACATCTCAATCCCTGCCGCCCAATGAAACCAATAGGGCTCATAAGCATAGACGGGCCGACTCGCAGCAGTTTTCCTTGGCAGGCTTAGACCTTCTAAGTGGATTACCAGTACTAATGTGCGGTCGGTATCAGCTCTGCGTGGAAGCATCGTGCAGCCCAATCTATTTCTCCAAGCCCCGATGGGCGGGGGCGGCCACCCCTGGGTAGTGTTGTACAGTTATATTGCTGAAGATGTCCGGGGTGGGGAAGAACTGGGGTCGCCCATTTCTTCCCCCACCCTTGGGTAGTGTTGTACAGTTATTTCAGTTATATTGCTGAAGATGTCTTGGGTGGGGAATGACTGGGCCGCCCGTTTCTTCCCCACCCTTGGTAAATGTTGTACTGTTAAGTCAATTATGACGTTGAAGGTGTCTGGGGTGGGGAAGAACAGGGCCTGCCCGTTTCTTCCCCACCCTTTGGCTAGTGTTGTACAGTTATGTCAGTTATATCAGAGGATGTCTGAGGCAGGGAAGAACTGGAGCGACCCTTTTTTTCCCCACCCTTGTGTAGTGATGTACAATTGAATCAGTAATGATGTTTAAGTTTTCTGTGTTGGGGAAAAACTAGGCCGGCCCAGTCCTGCCCCACCCCCAATCTCCAAATTCTATTTAGATTTGAGCTCCAAACATTTTTTTGCTTATTATATCTTTTCAGTTTATTCCAATTTTTGTCTTAAAAAGCGAAGAAAATTTATCACAAGAATTTTTATAAACAAAAAATCTGGAGTGGGGAAGTACTGGGCTGGCCCAGTTCTTCCCCACCCCCAGTTTCTAAATTCAATTAATATTTGAGCTCCAAACATATTTGTTGCTTATTATATCTTTTTAGTTTATACCAACTTTTGTCTTAAAAAGCGAAGAAAATTTATCACAAGAATTTTTTGCAAATAGAAAAATCCTGGGTGGGGAAGAAACGGGCCGGCCCAGTTCTTCCCCGTCCCCAGTCTCTAAATTCTATTTAGATTTGAGTTCCAAACAATTGTTGCTTATTATATCTTTTCAATTTATACCAATTTATGTCTTAAAAAGCGAAGAAAATTTATCACAAGAATTTTTTGTAAACAGAAAACTCTAGGGTGGGGAAGAAACGGGCCAGCCCAGTTCTTCCCCACCCCATGTCTCCAAATTCTATTTAGCTAGAGTGCCAAACATTTGTGGCTTATAATATCTTTTTAGTTTATATCAATTTATGTCTTAAAAAGCAAAGAAAATTTATCACAATAATTTTTTGTAAATAGAAAAATCTGGGGTGGGGAAGAAATGGGCCGGCCCAGTTCTTCCCCACCCCCAGCCTCCAAATTATATTTCGATTTGAGCTCCAAACATTGGTTGCTTATTATATCTTTTTAGTTTATACCAATTGATGTCTTAAAAAGCAAAGAAAATTTATCACAAGAATTTTTTGTAAACAGAAAAATCTGTGGTGGGGAAGAAACGGGCCGGCCCAGTTCTTCCCCACCGCCAGTCTCCAAATTCTAATTAGATTTGAGCTCCAAACATTTGTTGCTTATTATAGCTTTTTAATCTATACCAATTTTTGTCTTAAAAAGCGAAGAAAATTTATCACAAGAATTTTTTGTAAACAGAAAAATCTGGGGTGGGGAAGAAACGGGCCGGCCCAGTTCTTCCCCACCCCCAGTCTCCAAACTGTATTTAGATTTGAGCTCCAAAAATTTGTTGCTTATTATATCTTTTTAGTTTATACCAATTTTTGTCTTTAAAAGCAAAGGAAATTTATCACAAGAATTATTAGTAGACAGAAAATTCTGGGGTGGGAAGAACTGGGCCGGCCCAGTTCTTCCCCACCCCCAGTCTCCAAATTGTATTTAAATTTGAGCGTCAAACATTTGTGGCTTATTATATCTGTTTAGTTAATACTAACTTATGTCTTAAAAAGCAATGAAAATTCATGAAAGATGCTTGAATTGGGATGCATATTTTATTGCATCTCCATGAATGTTGAAGTATAGAGAAAATTTTGTCATTCAAGCTAAAAGGACTCAGAACTTATTCAGAATGGTCTCTTTTCTCATTTACAACAAGCTAAAATTATTCGTTGACTATGGTTCTGAAAAAAATTCAGGTGGGGAAGAAACTGACTGGGTGGGGAAGAAACTGACTAGTCAGTTTCTTCCCCCGGGGAAGAAACGGGCCGGCCCAGTTCTTCCCCCGGGGAAGAAACGGGCCGGCCCAGTTCTTCCCCGGGGAAGAACCGGGCCGGGGGAAGAAACTGACCGTTACACCGGGGCCCTTTAGCTCCTATAGACTCATAATGGAAAAAAGCTTCAAAAATCTTCTTCTCTGAAACCACAGGGCCCAGAGCTGAGATATTTGGCATGTAGCAACGGCAAGTGGTCACCTACATAATTCCTGCCAATCATGCCCCTGGGGTCCAAATTGGCCACACCCCGGGGCCCCTTAGCTCCCATAGACTCATAATGGAAAAAAAAGCTTCAAAAATCTTCTTCTCTGAAACCACAGGGCCCAGAGCTTAGATCTTTAGCATGTAGCAATGGCCAGTGGTCACCTACATAATTCCTGCCAATCATGCCCCTGGGGTCCAAATGGGCGATGCCCCGGGGCCCCTTCGCTCCCATACACTCATAATGGGACAAAAAGCTTCAAAAATCTTCTTCTCGGAACCCACAGCGCCCAGAGCTTAGATATTTAGCATGTAGCAGCGGCAAGTGATCACCTACATAATTCCTGCCAATCATGTCCCTGGGGTCCAAACAGGCCACGCCCCGGGGCCCTTTAGCTCCTATAGACTCATAATGGAAAAAACCTTCGAAAATCTTCTTCTCTGAAACCACAGGGCCCAGAGCTGAGATATTTGGCATGTAGCAACGGCAAGTGGTCACCTACATAATTCCTGCGAATCATGCCCCTGGGGTCCAAATTGGCCACACCCCAGGGCCCCTTAGCTCCCATAGACTCATAATGGAAAAAAAAAGCTTCAAAAATCTTCTTCTCTGAAACCACAGGGCCCAGAGCTTAGATATTTAGCATGTAGCAACGGCCAGTGGTCACCTACATAATTCCTGCCAATCATGCCCCTGGGGTCCAAACAGGCCACGCCCCGGGGCCCTTTAGCTCCTATAGACTCATAATGGAAAAAACCTTTGAAAATCTTCTTCTCTGAAATCACTGGGCCCAGAGCTGAGATAGTTGGCAGGTAGCAATGGCAAGTGGTCACCTACATAATTCCTGCCAATCATGCCCCTGGGGTCCAAATGGGCGACGCCCCGGGGCCCCTTCGCTCCCATAGACGCTTAATGGAACAAAAAGCTTCAAAAATCTTCTTCTCAGAAACCACAGGGCCCAGAGCTTAGATATTTAGCATGTAGCAACGGCCAGTGGTCACCTACATAATTCCTGCCAATCATGCCCCTAGGGTCCAAACGGGCCACGCCCCGGGGCCCTTTAGCTCCTATAGACTCACAACGGAAAAAAACTTCGAAAATCTTCTCCTCTGAAACCACAGGGCCCAGAGCTGAGATATTTGGCATGTAACATCGGCAAGTGGTCACCTAGATAATTCCTGCCAATCATGGCCCTGGGGTCCAAATTGGCCACACCCCGGGGCCCCTTAGCTCCCATAGACTCATAATGGATAAAAGCTTCAAAAATCTTCTTCTCTGAAACCACAGGGCCCAGAGCTTAGATATTTAGCATGTAGCAACGGCCAGTGGTCACCTACATAATTCCTGCCAATCATGCCCCTGGGGTCCAAACAGGCCACGCCCCGGGGCCCTTTAGCTCCTATTGACTCATAATGGAAAAAACCTTTGAAAATCTTCTTCTCTGAAATCACTGGGCCCAGAGCTGAGATAGTTGGCAGGTAGCAATGGAAAGTGATCACCTACATAATTCTTGCCAATCAAGCCCCTGGGGTCCAAATGGGCGACGCCCCGGGGCCCCTTCGCTCCCATAGACGCTTATGGAACAAAAAGCTTCAAAAATCTTCTTCTCGGAAACCACAGGGCCAAGAGCTTAGATATTTAGCATGTAGCAACGGCCAGTGGTCACCTACATAATTCCTGCCAATCATGCCCCTGGGGTCCAAACGGGCCACGCCCCGGGGCCCTTTAGCTCCTATAGACTCATAATGGAAAAAAGCTTCGAAAATCTTCTCCTCTGAAACCACAGGGCCCAGAGCTGAGATATTTGGCATGTAGCAACGGCAAGTGGTCACCTAGATAATTCCTGCCAATCATGGCCCTAGGGTCCAAATTGGCCACACCCGGGGGCCCCTTAGCTCCCATAGACTCATAATGGATAAAAGCTTCAAAAATCTTCTTCTCTGAAACCACAGGGCCCAGAGCTGAGATATTTGGCATGTAGCAACGGCAAGTTGTCACCTACATAAATCCTGCCAATCATGCCCCTAGGGTCCAAATGGGCCACACCCCGGGGCCCAGAGACTCATAATGGAAAAAAAAAGCTTCAAAAATCTTTGTTTCTGAAACCACAGGGCCCAGGGTTTAGATATTTAGCATGTAGCAAAGGCAATTGGTCACCTACATAATTCCTGCCAATCATGCCCCTGGGTTCCAAATGGGCGATGCCACGGGATCCCTTCGCTCCCATAGACTCATAATGGAACAAAAAGCTTCAAAAATCTTCTTCTCGGAAACCACAGGGCCCAAAGCTCAGATATTTAGCATGTAGCAACGACAAGTGGTCACCTACATAATTCCTGCCAATCATGCCCCTGGGGTCCAAACGGGCCACGCCCCGGGGCCCTTTAGCTCCTATAGACTCATAATGGAAAAAAGCTTCAAAAATCTTCTTCTCTGAAACCACAGGGCCTAGAGCTGAGGTATTTGGCTTGTAGCAACGGCAAGTGGTCACCTAAATAAATCCTGCCAATCGTCATTAGGTCTCTCACCGCCGTGGGTTCGAGCCTCGCTCGGGTCACGTGTGAGATGCCAAGTTCTGCAACGGAAGGTCAGGTGTTTTTTCTCCGGGTACTCCGGTTTTCGCCCACCTATGATTAACGATTGGCTCGATATGAGTGAAATAATCTTGAAAGGGCCGTAAAACCCAAACCAAAAAAAAAAAAAAAAAAAATCCTGCCAATCATGCCCCTAGGGTCCAAATGGGCCACACCCCGGGGCCCATAGACTCATAATGGAAAAAAAAGCTTCAAAAATCTTTGTTTCTGAAACCACAGGGCCCAGGGTTTAGATATTTAGCATGTAGCAAAGGCAATTGGTCACCTACATAATTCCTGCCAATCATGCCCCTGGGTTCCAAATGGGCCACGCGCCGGGCCCCCTTTGCTCCCATAGACTCATAATGGAAAAAAAAAAGCTTCAAAACTCTTCTTCTCTGAAACCACAGGGCCCAGAGCTAAAATATTAGTTTAAACGTTTATTTATTTGTATAATACATGATATACATACATACAGATAAATCAACAAAGACAATATTATACAATGGGATTCAGAAGAAAGTCGAAAGACTTATGGAACTCTGTCTCCCATTTTTACAAAATATCAATGTACAATAGTAGCGTTATGACTTGTGATAATACAGAACAAGTGAAAATGACCTATGATATTATTATGGATATTCTTGTTTAACTCATTTCTAGATACTTATTCCTAGCGTCTAGCTGGATTGGCTCCACGGGGGACATGGAATGTAAAATACAATAGATGAATGTAGATAGTGTGACATCTTATGTTACACATTTAGCTTGTCTGGCCAAGTTAAGCTAGAGGTCTAGTATAGCACGAATCCTGTCGTAAAGGAAACTATTAATGATACTATTAGTAGATATGGTTATTTATAACAGGATTATATTAACTACAGGAGCTTATAAGTTTACTACGAATCGTTTAGTTTTGATTATGAATTCTTGAACGGCTAAGAATATCTGCTTGTTATTAGAATCCGATAATTCGTGGTTTCCAAACAGAAGTACATCAAGAGACGGCTGACATATTGGTTGTATTTCAGCGTAGAGATCTTGTCGTAGATGTGTGTATCGTGTGCAGGAAAATAGAAAATGTTGAGTAGTTTCGACAGCTCCGCAGACGCAAAGTGGGCTTTCAATAATGTTTTTTGAAAATAGATGTTGATTGAGAGAACTGCATCTCATTCTCAGACGAGCGTGATAAATCTGACCTGTCCTCTTGCCGTTACAGAAGTACCTCGGCAAAGAAGCCAGGTTAAGATCAAGTTGTCTTTTGAAGGAGACATGGCTTGGCGAATTTCTTATTTCTTCAGACAGTCCATTCCAGTCTCGTACAACTGATGGAAGGAAGGATTTATAATAGAGTTGAGAATGTGCTTGTATAGTACTTAGGTCTCGTGCGTTACGTAAGTTGTAAGTAGAATTGTTACCTACTGGGGCGGGTACCAGTGAAGAAAGATAGTCAGGAGTCAAGCCGTTTTGCATTTTATAAAACAGTTGTAGTTTGTGCTTCTTCCTACGTGATGCTAATGATTCCCATTTGGTTTCATTATGAAGACTTTCTATAGAGACTAGTTTTGTTGCACCGGTGACGATGCGAGCAGCTTCGTTTTGTATTTTCTCTAAATCGTTAACTTCATACAAAGTACAGTTATCCCAAACGACGTCCGCATATTCAAGTAATGGTCTAATAAAAGAAAAGTATATTGTTTGAAGCGAGTGCCTATCGAGTTTAAATTTTAGTTTTCTCATGATATTTATACGGCTCCATGCTTTAGTTTTTATATACTCTAAGTGTTCATGCCATGTACAATCATTGGAAAATACAACACCAAGGTGTTTATGAGATGTTACGTCATTTATCTGGGTTTCATTCATAAAGACTCGAGGATGGTTAGGCTTGTACCTTTTTCTGGAAAATACCATTGACTCCGACTTAGATGGATTGAACTTGACGAGCCACTGTTTAGCCCACTCATTAATTTTAGAGAGATCAGTATTTAGTTTATCAGCGGCATCAACAGGATCATCAACAATAATATAAAGGTTTGTATCATCAGCAAAGAGTCTGATAGAAGAGTGAATATCCTCGACAATATCGTTAATATAAATTAGAAAAAGGAGAGGACCGAGAATAGAACCTTGAGGGACGCCAGCCTTAATTGAAGTCCAGCTCGAAGCTGTTCCAGGTAAGACAACACGTTGTTTTCTGTTTTCTAAATAGTCTGAAAACCATTGGAGGAGCTGTCCAGAAATGCCAACAGAAGAAAGTTTATACAGAAGGCCTTTATGCCAAACTCTATCGAAGGCTTTACTAATATCGCAAAATATTGCTCTTACTTCTTTGCCTTCGTCTAGAGCTTGACAGAAAGTATTGTACATATCAGTTAGCTGGTTTACAGTAGAATCACCCGGTACAAAGCCAGACTGTAATGGCGTTATTATGGCATTTTCTCGAAAAAAGTTAAAAATATATTTGTGAACCATTTTTTCAAGAACTTTTCCAATAGTACTAAGGAGAGATATTGGTCTATAATTGGACACTTCGGAAGGATCGTCTTTTTTGAAAATAGGAGTAACGTTGGCTTGTTTCCACATAGCTGGAAATCTACCCTTCTCAAGACAGAAGTTATAAAGATCTTTTAGAGGAGATGTTAGAGGCTCGGCAAGATCCTTGAGAATTTTATTACCAATAAGGTCAGGGCCTGACGCCTTGCCTGTGGGTAGTGACGAGAGTATAGATTTCACATCTTCTCTTGTAATAATAATAGACTCGAGTTTGTTGTGTGTTGTATTTGTTGCTTGTGGTAAAGACGCGTAAACTTCATCCAAAATTGTTTGTTGTGTAAAAAAATCGTTAAGTAGGTCGGCTTTTTCTTTGTCGTCACAAATAATAATGCTATCGGCTTTCAGTGGAGGTATAGAAGATTGTTGTTCTGGTTTAATGAAATTTTTTAATGTTTTCCACCAATCCTTTTGATTTATATTGGGATCTTTAAGTTTATTCTTTAATTTGTTGAGTTCATCGTCTTTAGCTCTTCGAATAAAAGAAGTTACCTGGTTTCTGACTTGTTTGTATTTATTAAAATCTTGCTCTTGTTTTGTTCTTTTGTACTTATCATATAGGCGTTTACGTTTTCTCATAAGTTTCTTTATATCATTAGTCAGCCATGGTGGATCGGATTTGCGAATATGTATCGTTTTATTTGGAATATGTTTGTTTACAAGATTCAAGATCACATCGGTTACATTTTTAGCAAAGATATCTACATCGTCGTCCTTCAGTGAATTCCAGTTGGTTTCATTTAGTTTGCGGGAAAGTGTTTGGTAATCGCCTCTATGATATAAATAAATTTGTCTTGTGTAAGTTGGGGATGTGATTTTGTTAAAATTATATGCACAATATATAGGACAGTGATACCTTATGTTTTGATCAAGAAAGGGCTCACCAACGCCACTCAGAACAACCCTGTTCTTGTTTGACACCATAAATAGGTCAATAATTGATTCGGAGTTCTCTGTATAGTGCGTGGTTTCAGTTATAATTTGGTCCAAGTTAAAATGCTGGCATAAATCATTAATTTTCCTATGGGACGTTTGTTTTGATACATCAAAATTAAAATCTCCTGTTATTGTTACATTTGAAATATTAGTATCAAATGCTAGCCCGAATGAGTCCTCAATGCATGTGTAGATTGCGTTATTTGAATTAGGAGGTCTATAAAACGTACCCAACAACTCTTTCCTGTTATGAATACAAATTTCAACCCATACACATTCAATTTGCGGAAGTTCAAGGTCAGGTCTTCTACGGGAAAAAATAGAATCACGCACATATACACAAATGCCTCCATGGTTATCTCCCATGCGATCACGACGATATAAGCTAAATCCATTTATTTTTATTGTTTCATTAGGTACTCTGTTATCTAACCATGTTTCCGTGAGGCAAATAGCATCAAAATTTCGTAATTCAGACTCTATAACGTCTACTTTGTTAGTTAGGCTCTGAATATTATAGTGAACAATAGAAAATTTGCTGTTGAGGGTAATTTCTCGAAAAGTAGGTTCAGAGGTCGATGAATTCAAAGACTCATCTAATGGTCCGGGGTTTTTCTCTATGCCCCCTATTTGTAGCATTGCTATGATGACAAGAAGATCAAAATAGTTAAGATACTCTAGACCTTTAGCCAAAATATTTAGCATGTAGCAATGGCAAGTGGTCACCTACATAAATCCTGCCAATCATGCCCCTGGGGTCCAAATTGGCCACAGCCCGGGGCCCCTTAACTCCCATAGACTCATAATGGAAAAAAAGCTTCAAAAATCTTCTTCTCTGAAACCACAGGGCCCAGAGCTTAGATATATAGCATGTAGCAATGACAAGTGGTCACCTACATAAATCCTGCCAATCATGCCCCTGGGATCCAAATGGGCCACACCCTGGGACCCCCTTAGCTCCCATAGACTCATATAAATGAAAAAAAAACTTCAAAAATCTTCTTCTCTGAAACCACAGGCCCCAGAGCTTAGATATTTAGCATGTAGAAACGGCAAGTGGTCACCTACATATTTCCTGCTAATCATGCCCCTGGGGTCCAAATGGGCCACTCCCGGGGGCCCCTTAGCTCCCATAGACTCATAATGGAAAAAAGCTTCAAAAATCTTCTTCTCAGAAACTGTGAAGCACAGAACTTAGATATTTAGTATCTAGCAACATAAAATAGCCAGCTACATAAATCCTGCTAACCCTGCCTCTGGGGTCAAAATTGGCCACGCCCGAGCTCATCACCTCCAATAGACTTATAATGGAAAAAAACTTAAAAAATCTTCTTCTATGAAACCATAAGGCCCAGAGCTTAGATTTTTAGTATGTAGCAATGTCAAGTGGCCACCTACATAAATCCTGCCAGTTATGCCCCTGGAATCCAAATTGGCCCAACTCCAGGGCTCTTTAGCTTCCATAGACTTACAATTGGGGAAATTTCAAAAATCTTCTTCATTGAAACCGCAGGGCTCTTATAATGAAAAAAACAAAAAAACAAAAAAGAACTTAAAATTGGGAAAAAGTCTTCTTCTCTGAAACCATAAGTCCAAGAGCTTAGGTATTTAGCATGTAGCAATGTCGAGTGGTCGCCTACATGAATCCTGCCAATCATGCCCCTGGGGTCCAAATCCTGTGGCCCCTTTACTCCAACAAACTTATAATTGAAAAAGCTTCAAACATCTTCTTTGAAACCATGAAGTACAGACCTTAGATATTTAGTATATAGCAACACAAAATGGTCGCCTACATTAATCCTGCCAACCGTGCCCTTTGGGTCAAAATTGGCCAAGCCCCAGGGCTCATTAGCTCCTATAGATTTATACTGGAAAAAAAAAATATTTTTCTCCAAAACCATAAGGCACAGATTTTGTTTGATTTGAGGTTTTACATCCCCGTCAACACTGTATAGGTCATTTTGGAGATGTCTCTTCCAATTTTGTGGGACTTTTACCAGACATTGAAATGAAATTACATCTCAAGCCCAGTCGCCCAATGAAACCAGTAGGGTTTATAAGCATGGACATCGCTTTGCCTGAGCTTAGATATTTAGTATGTAGCAATGTCAAGTGGTCTCTTACACTAATCATTTTCTGGTACACAGGTGAGCGATATAGGGCCATTGGGCCCTCTTGTTTTTGTTATGGTTTGTCTTTAGGTGTTCGTGTGGCTTATACATGTATTATTTTATTTTGGATAGCCTATAGGCCATTTTGTGGGAAAATGTCTGTCCTTTTGGCTTTCCGCTATTGATGTTTCCATTAGGGTCTGTTGTTTCATGTTGGTATTTTTTCCCTTTGGTGTCTCTGATGGGAGCTGTGGGTTAATTGTATCGATTCCTGATCATTGCCTCCACTTCTATTATACGTAAGTGGTTAACCAGTACAGTGCACATTCTTTTGCCAGAAACTGACAACTGCCCTTCTGGCCGTAGAAAAGGTTTCATGATCAATCTCCATAAAAGAAAGTTGCCGACCCCAGCAGGTCATTCGCTCCCTTCCATGTAATGAACACCCCTCTAAATCCCACTTTATATAGAGAAAAATGGAGTTCACATAGATACTGAAGGGGATTATGTTGAAAAATAATACAATATGTCTGACAAAATTCAAATCTTTCAATATGAGGCTCACAATATATCAGTCAGCCCTCGTACATGTTTTGTTTGTTTGTATTAGAGTTTAATGTCCCAGTCAACACTATTTTAGGTCATTTTTGAGCCAGTCAGTTTACTTATTCACACTCTTCCTGAGCAGGCTTGTACATAAGTGGTTAACCAGTACAGTGCACATTCTTTTGCCAGAAACTGACAACTGCTCTTCTTGAATCAGCAGAAGGGAGAGAATGACCATAGAAAAGATTTCATGATCAATCTCCACGAAAGAATGTTGCCGACCCCAGCAGGTATTGAACCCGCGTCCTCCTGATCACCAGTCAGACGCTCATCTGACTGAGCTACCGAGGTCAGCGTTGGAGCTATTGAAGTTTGACTGTATATCAACTGGTTAACGAGTCTGTGTAATGAATACCCCGTTAAACCCCACTTTATATAGAGAAAAATGGAGTTTACAGGGGTATACATTATTTTCTTAATTTTTGGTCAAAAATATAGATTGTGGGTACTCGTTAGAACTGCCTCAGTGAGGCAGTTCTAACGAGCACCCACATTCTATGTTTGAACATATCAAAAATTTCAATCTGAAATATACCAGTGGTAGTTCTGGATATATGAAAGACGCCATTTCAGCTCACAGATGTGTTATTGTAATGGTTGAATTTACAAGGTGTTCATAGACATAATACTTGAAAAGTTAGGACCCAGGCAAAGCGGTGCGAGTCCATGCTTATAAACCCTGTTGGTTTCATTGGGCGACAGGGCTTGAGATGTCCTTTCATCTCAGTGTCGGGTAAAAGTGCGACAAAATTGGAAGCAATGTCTCCAAAATGCCCTATGTAATGTTGATGGGGACGTTAAACATCAAATCAAACAAACAAACATTTGTAAAGTTAAGAAACTGCTTAAATTGACTTCCATGTCCTAGCGGGTAAGTGAGCCGACTCATAGTCACTGGTTTTTACTGCATGGACACCACGCCAGATCATAGTACATGTAATTATCCTAAGAACTGAACATGATATTTGCATTGTCTGGCTTTAACCGTTAAGACACCAAGAAAAGCTACACCTGAAAATGCCGTCAGCTTATGTCGTCTGCTTAATTTTTTTTTGCAGACTTTTTAAAAATATTTTTGCGTACAGGTAAACAGTGTGGACCCAAATCAGAGTCTGATTTGGGTCCACACTGTTTGCAAAAATGACTTATTTGTTTGTTTGATTTGAGGTTTAACGTCCCAGTCAACACTGTATAGGTCATTTTGGAGACGTGGCTTCCAATTTTGTGGGACTTTACCCGACATTGAGATGAAATGACTTCTCAAGCCCTGTTCCCCAGTGAAACCAATAGGGTTTATAGGAATGGACAGTCCGACTTGCACCGCTTTGCCTGGGCAGGCTACACTCCATATTTTCCAGTTATGTGGTGTACTCCTTGCTTCCAAAGGATAACCCTTTCTAGAACATATTTGGATCCTCTAAGCAGGTTACCAGTACTCATGTGCGGTTGGATTTCAGCTCTGTGTTGAAACATCATGCAGCCCATCAATTTATTCAAGCCCCGATGGCCGAGGGCCGACTGGTACCAAGTGTTGTGTTCTTGAGCATGACACTTTATCTACAATGTTTAGTACTGGCTACTATCCAGGAAAACATGCTCATAATGCTCTCTACTACATGTGTAGTTGTTGGCCCCCGCCCATCGGGGCTTAGAGAAATAGATTGGGATGCATGATGCTTCCACGCAGAGCTGAAACCGACCGCACACAAGTGCTTGTAACCAGCTTAGAGGATCTAAGCCTGCCAAGGCAAAGCTATGCGAGTCGGATTGTCCATGCTTATAAACCCTATTGGTTTCATTTGGCGGCAGGGATTGAGGTGTCACTTCATCTCAGTGTCGGGTAAAAGTCCCACAGGATTGGAATCAGCATCTCCAATATGACCTAAATAGTGTTGACAGGGATGTTTAATCAACCTTTGGCAGATATATCACAGTATACCCGAATCTCTTTATAACACTATTGTTGAGTTCCAGAGCAGAAACCATGTTTGTTAAACAATCCTCTCATATCTAAATAAAAATGTGTAGATTATACAGGTCATTTTTCTGTATAATCTACAGTCGAACTTCGATGGCTCGAACCCCTTTGGGACCATGGAAATTTGTTTGAGGCAGCGGAAATTCGAGCCACTGTTGCATACTGCCAGAAAACATAACGGGGGTATTTTTGGACTTCTTTTCGGTGTTCTGTAACATAAATGTATGCTGTGTGTACTGATTAGAATCGCCTCATTGAGGCGATTCTAATGAGTACACACAGCATTTTTTTTGCAAGATAACAGTCGAAAATCTCCTTAATTATCCCACACTTTTTCTTTTGCAGAGGAATTCCCTAGGGACTCAAAAACGGGTTCGACTCAGCCATGGTTAACGAGCCATCGGTGTTCGAGCCATCGAAATTCGACTGTATACACTTTTGGGATCCATCTTTAGGTTGTGTTAAATCCAAATCCAAGTTGTAATGAACAGTGTATAAAGAGGTTGTATTGTCCTGTAATTTCTGTACGTGGCAGCAAATTATGAGCTGGCTTGATGCTAAGTGAAAGTAGGCTTGCCAAAATCACCTGTTAACCTTCCCTTACAGGTCAGATCCCCCAGGTCAGTCAGTCTCCATAGCAACCCAGGAATTACTACGCCTCACAGAAGCCAATCCAAGTGGCCTACAAGGGCTGGATCCCTTAAAAGATCTCCATCTCAGAGATATAGAACTGGTAGAGAAATTTAGGGCACTGGAGCTAATGAAAGAGAAATTCTCAACATATAATTGTATAAACTGTCCTAGATTTGCAGAACATGTAAGTATTATTGGAACTTGAATTTTAAGTTGCTTGTATGAAATTGTAGGAAGAGCTTTTGCTCTACATTGTCATCTGAGACTTGATTATTATATTGGCAACCTTGACCTTGGCCTCTTTTTCAAGTTTACATAGTTTTTGGGCCATGGGGTCATAGTTTTCTTCTGAAAATATTTCTAGTTCCATATTCCTTTCTTTGGAAAAGTACATACGTATTTGCTTATACCAATTTTAGTGGGACTGGTGAACAGGACGTAGGTTTGGTTCCTGCTAGTTGGGCAACATTCTTTCAAAGAGGAGCAGTCTGATGTTGGTTCACAGTGTTTGCAGCAATGACTTTTAAAGTATCCAGCAGACAACAAAGCAGATGGCATTTGTTTTGATTGGCCTCTTAAGACTTAAGTGTAGACCCCTATTTATGTTATATTTGTCTCCCCTGAAGTTGTAGCCAGTCCTCATTGCCCGTCCAGCTCTGAGCTGGTGGACTCTACCATCTTTGAATATGGACACCTATTCTTATAAATAGGGGTGGGTTAGTCAAAATCATTACTCATGATGGCACTGATGAAACAGCTTGTTTGAGCTATCCTATCCAGATATACAGTAAAAGTCTGCTATTAAGACCACCTAAATTAAGACAACTTATGCTTTTAAAAGCATATTTAGAAGGTTTCATGTACTTTTTCTTTGTGTTTGCAACATCCATTGTGCTCTAGTTGGAGACCACCTTTGGGACTGTTCAAAAGTGGTCTTAAATGGTCTTTAAGACCACTTTTGAATAGTCCCAAAGGTGGTCTTAATATAGGAATTTTATTGTACAAAGTTTTCATAGATGTCTGTACCAGTCTGCAAGGGTGAAGGGGTTAACAGATTTGGTCTAAAAGCCACTGCCTCTCTCTCTCGTGCACGTGAAAACACCCAGAATGAGTGTTCGAGAACCATTCAACAAGCTTGAAGCTTTCATCCCAATCAAACTAAAATAAATAAGTATAAACTAAAAGATTTGGGGTCTCAGTTTCAGAAAATCAGCAGCAACATGAAGCTGAAGGAAGACTACAAGAGATTACAGTTCTTACTGTCAGATGAAAGCCTGACTTTGTTACCAGAGTATCAACAGAGAATTCAGGTATACGAGGGTAGGCTAAAAAGTTCTGAACTTGACCAAGATCCAATGGTTTGTC
This sequence comes from Lucinisca nassula, assembly GCA_963580285.1. NCBI lineage: Eukaryota > Metazoa > Mollusca > Bivalvia > Lucinida > Lucinidae > Lucinisca > Lucinisca nassula. Next base: position 132,208,549 of record OY757010.1, on the reverse strand, counting down.
CATGCTGAAAGTGCCTCATTTTTATACGCCCGTTTTGAAAAAACGGTCGTATTATGTTATGGGGTCGGCGTCCGTCCGTCCGTTCGTAAACTTTTCATTTCCGGATAACTCCTCCTACAGTTTTCATCCGATCAAGCTGAAACTTGGTAGGAAGTAAGACCATGATGTGTAGATGTGCGTAAAGTTTCGAGAATCAAAGTCCGCCAAATATTAACAGAGTTATGCCCCTTTGAAATTTTTGTAAACATTTTCGTTTCCGGATAACTCCTCCTACAGTTTTCATCCGATCAAGTTGAAACTTGGTAGGTAGTAAGACCATGATGTGTAGATATGCATAAAGTTTCGAGAATCAACGTCCGCCAAATATTAACAGAGTTATGCCCCTTTGAAATTTTTGTAAACATTTTCGTTTCCGGAAAACTCCTCCTACAGTTTTCATCCGATCAAGTTGAAACTTGGTAGGTAGTAAGACCATGATGTGTAGATGTGCGTAAAGTTTCGAGAATCAACGTCCGCCAAATATTAACAGAGTTATGCCCCTTTGAAATTTTTGTAAACATTTTGTTTCCGGACAACTCCTCCTACAGTTTTCATCCGATCAAGTTGAAACTTGGTAGGTAGTAAGACCATGATGTGTAGATGTGCGTAAAGTTTCGAGAATCAACGTCCGCCAAATATTAACAGAGTTATGCCCCTTTGAAATTTTTGTAAACATTTTTGTTTCCGGACAACTCCTCCTACAGTTTTCATCCGATCAAGTTGAAACTTGGTAGGTAGTAAGACAATGATGTGTAGATGTGCATAAAGTTTCGAGAATCAACATCCGCCAAGTATTAACAGAGTTATGCCCCTTTGAAATTTTTGTAAACATTTTCGTTTCCGGAAAACTCCTCCTACAGTTTTCATCCGATCAAGCTGAAACTTGGTAGTTAGTAAGACCATGATGTGTAGATGTGCGTAAAGTTTCGAGAATCAACGTCCGCCAAATATTAACAGAGTTATGCCCCTTTGAAATTTTTGTAAACATTTTCGTTTCCGGATAACTCATCCTACAGTTTTCATCCGATCAAGCTGAAACTTGGTAGGTAGTAAGACCATGATGTGTAGATGTGCGTAAAGTTTCGAGAATTATCGGGTTAAAGGTTAAGCAAATGCTATAAGTGCTGGGTTTTATGTGTTGTAAATAACTGATGAGATTAATTCTAGTTCTAAGCTGTCTGCTGTGGAAAGAGCAATACAGGGAAAAGGAAGAAAGCTCTGTGATGCCCTAGCTCTGGCTTGGCACTGTGCATGCTCTTCTTGCATTTGCTGTCACCCATTGAAACTTGAAAAATAGTTCCACCATCAATGAATACTGTTTTCAGGTTTCAGTCTACCAAATATGAATTTGCCACGGGCGTATAATGCCCCGCTTGCATAGCTCTTGTTCAACATAGTCTCCCTTCCTGTCCACACACTTCCTCCAGCGATGCTGGAGTCCTTGGATCCCAGTGCTATAGAAGGTCTCATCTTCGTCCCTGAAAAACTCCTCCACAGCAGCTATCACCTCCTCGTCTGACCGATAATGATGCCCAGCCAAGTGCTTTTTCATGTTTGGAAACAGGAAATAATCTGATCAGGTGAATATGGAGGGTGATCGACAAGTGTGAAGCCACAGTCATGCACAGCAGCCATTGCGACAACTGATTTATGAGCAGGCGCATTGTCCTGATGGAACAAGACCCCTTTTGTCAATTTGCCGGGTCGTTTAGCCTTAATTGCTTTTCGCAATTGTTTTAGCTGATCTGCATAATACTCCCCATTAATTGTTCTGCCCTTTTGAAGGTAATCTATGAATATTATACCCTTGGCATCCTAGAACACTGATGCCATCACCTTCCCTGCAGAGGAGACGACCTTTGCCTTCTTTGGAGGGGGTGAGCCAGGGTGCTTCCATTGCATGGATTGTCTTTTGGTCTCTGGCTCAAAGTGATGAACCCAACACTCATACTGAGTGACAAAACGGTCAAGAAAACCATCTTGGCCTGCTTCAAAAATAGCCAAGTTGGCTTGTGACAGGTTCAGTCTGATCAACTTTTGGTCAGGTGTCAAAAGCCGTGACACCCATCTGGCAGAAACCTTCGACATTCCTAATTCACTGTGTAGAATGTTCTCTACTCGTTCACGGGAGATGCCAACAGTGTTAGCTGACTGATTCACAGTTAAACTTCTGTCATCCATCACGGCCCTGTGCTTTGCTGATGGTTTCCTCAGTTGTTGCCATTGTGGGTCGTCCACACCGGTCATCATCTTCAAGGCTGTCCTTGCCCATCTTAAAATTTGCTGCCCACCTTTTCACGGTTGCATACGAAGGAGCATCATCCCCTAATGTAGCAACCATATCGGCATGAATGTCCTTAGGAGCTAACCCCTTTTTATGGAGGTACTTGATGACACCAAGATGCCAGATTTTGTCCATTTTCTCAAAAATGTGCTAGTATCAATTTTCAAAGTCTAGAATTTCTACGTTATTGCAGGTAAACTTGAATTCATTTGAGTCAAATCAAGTAATAAAGGTTTGGATTTAATGAATACAAAATTTCATGGCTGTTCGATGCCTGCTTCTTGGTCAGGCTCAGAACTTTTCAGCCTACCCTCGTACAGTAACCCATTTTGTAATGGAAACTCCAAACGGGTAATTGGCAAACTGTGCAGGCCCAGATCAGATGCCGCAGAACTCAGCATCTGATCAGGACCTAGTTAAGCCATTTTCCAAATAAATTTCGAAGAAAACACAACCAGACATCCCCAAATTTTGAAATGGATTTGTCCTATATATAAGGTGGAAGATTCCATTTGAATCAAAATGGATTAAAAAGCTCTTAAAGATTAGGTCACTGGCCTTGGTGGCTCAGTCAAATGCATGTCTGATTGGTTTGGTGATCCAGGGGTCATGGGGTTGATTGCCTCCCCCCTCCTAGTCATTCACTCCATTGCACTACCTCAAGAAGGTCAGTTGTCAGTTTCTGATGATGTACTGGGGTCAGTTGTTCAAAGCCTCGTTAGCTTAACGAGCTCGTTAGTGGTCATATTGTTAACTCTTCTAGCAAGTACAATATTGTAAATTTTGGCTGCTCACATTTTTTCAGCAAAAATTTCAGCATATTTACCATATTTAATGATCAAAGTTTTAACGATACGTTAACTAACTGCGTCGTTAGTTTTGAACAACTGGCCCCTGGTTAACTGCTTGTGTATAAGCCTGCCCTCCCCCCTCCTAGTCATTCACTCCATTGCACTACCTCAAGAAGGTCAGTTGTCAGTTACTGATGATGTACTGGTTAACTGCTTGTGTATAAGCCTGCTCAGGAAAAGCTTGTTTGGTAAACTGACTTGCTCAACATGACCTAATTTTTTTTATTTCAAACCAAACCAAACATTAGGTCTCTCACTACTGTGGGTCCAAATCTTTCTTGGGTGACACACGACTCAAAAGTACTGCAGGTCAGACCGCCCCAGCCCATAGGGGCTTGAAGAAATATATGGGTTGCACGATGCTTCCACGCAGAGCTGAATCCGGCCCGGACACTAGTACTGGTAAACCGCTTAGAGGATCTAAGCCTGTCCAGGAACCGCGGTGCGAGGCCGACCGTCCATGCTAATAAACCCTATTGGCTTCATTGGGCCATAGGGCTTGAGATGTCATTTCATCTCAATGTCGGGTAAAAGTCCCACAAAATTGGAAGCAACGTCTCCAAAATGACCTTTACAGTGTTGATGGGGACGTTAAACCTCAAATCAAACAAACAAAACAAAACTGCAGGTCAGGTGTTTTTAATCTCAGTGATTTTTTTACAAATTTTCAACTATGCGTCCTGGGACTCGCTAAACCAAAAAACTGTGCGTCCCAAATCTGAAAGTATGAGTCCCAATATTTGGAGGGAAAAAAAGGAAGTACAAAAAAAATTGGTTCAGTATAAAATGCCATTATTCATAGTTAAAAATAATGCGGTCTAGTATCTTTTATTTGCAATGAATAGAATCAATCATCAACGGGTGCATACATTTACCGGAAAGCACCAAAATACCGGAAAGCAAACCAAAATACCGGAAAGCACATATAAATACCAAAAAGCAGTTTGTACTTGTTTTTTTTCTGTGGAGGAACATGTTAAAAATGAAATTTAGGCCTATGTATTAGATTTATATTGATAATTTTACCTAAAAAAAACCTTAAATATTTATCCCCAATCCCCTAGGGTATTGTCAGAATGGCATGCAAGTTTCAAGAATTACACGCTGCTATCTATATCTATCTTCATATACAGTCATGTAGGCTAATTCTGCGCATCTGCCAATTCGGCGCATTGGGATTATTTCAAAATTAAATGAACCTGATTAAATCTTTTCAATTTTCTTTGACAGGTATCAAAACAAAGCTTCAAATATTATTTTGGATGACACTTGGGGGGTAAACTGGGCGAAAGAAATGTATTTTTTGTTTTTACCTGAATCAGGCTTAATGAGCGCCACAGGCCCTTACTTAATTTTGATTTTTTTTTTACAGACATCTATTTTTTTCAACCAACTGAACCATCAGCATTTAATAAACACATGACAAATCAAGTATAACAACACAACATCTTTCCTTGTCTAAAGTATTGTATCTTGACTGGATGTTATTGTTTGGGTGCGCGGAATTAGCAGACAAAAGTGATGGCATCTTAACATGGGGGTGTGTCTATTGAAAGACAGACCACAACATAACTGCACCAGAGAAATTAAAGGTTGCTATTGTCTTTTAACAAGCTAAGACAACTGTATAGCATAGTGCTGCAAAATAGGTTTTAGATCCCTGGAATGGATGAAACAAAAGCTCAAAGTCTTAAGTGCGCAGAATTAGCCTACAGCACTGTACTGCAGCAACTGTTTGAGAGTGTTGTGTGCAGTTTAAAGAACTTGAACCAGACCGTTCGCAATACTTTGGTTAAATAATATCGCCTTGACGTTAGTTCAACATAGGGTGTCTATTCGGAGATTACGACCAAGTGACCATGTAAGGTTTGGGTAGTGTCTCTGACTAAATACGGTGTATAACACGTCTGTTCAACAATTCACATGAAGATTTAGCTGTTTTGCGGGTAGTGGGGACTATATAGCCCTTTCAAGATTTTCACATATATCGAGCCGATCGTTTGGGTTGACAAAATGGGAGTACCAGGAGAAAATCAGGCAGAACTTGTCGTCTTTCACACATGTTTTTTTAGCTGGATGCGAACCACCAATTAAGCGAGTGGAACTCAGAGAAAAACCAAACAGAACTTGTCTCCTAGAGATTCTCTTGCCACAAATGAACTGTGCGGGGCGCGAACCACAGCGATGAGCGACCTATAGAGAAAGAGTCAGCGCTTCTAACCACTAGGCCACCTAGACCTGTTGAAAACAATGTATAGGTACAATGCAATGCCAATGGCATGTTAAAGTGATGTCACATGCATTATAGAAGCAGTATTCATCTTTATTATATTGGAAATACAGAGAAAAAAAGAAAGATTTTATCCAGTGTTTTATTTTGTTGCAAAGATAGTTCTTTGAATAAAGTATAAAAATCAGGAAGAATGAACAACACACTTACAAATATACAAACATACAAACATACAAGTAATTGTTTTCAGGTAGTATTATGTCGAGGATTGTACATCGCCCCGCCCATCGGGACTCTTGAAGAAATAGACTGGGCTTTATGGTGCTTCCACGCAGAGCTGAAACCGACTGCTTAGAAGGGCTGGGGCAGCCCAGGCAAAGTGGTGCGAATCACACCGTCCATGCATATAAACTTGGAAGCAACGTCTCCAGAATGACATAAATAGTGTTAACGGGGACATTAAACCTCGAATAGAACAAACAAACCATACAACAATGTACGGATCGTTTAACTTAACATAATTGATGTTGACGGATGCACTTTTCCAGTGGGCATATCGCAACCAGACACCGTCGTGATATGACTGAAAAATTGTTGAAAGGGACGTTAAAACCGAATTCACACGCACACACACAAACCCACTCCAGTGGGCATATAAAAAGGTCTCTCTCCAGTATGCATAATTTTCAACATATTGTAAAAGTCTGTGAAACTTATCGCCCCTACCCGGCAGGGCTTCCCAACATTAGGAAACGGTACACGCCTCATTTCACAGTCTTTTGCACACTGGTGAAACACAAATCTAATAGACAATGATACAATATATACAACAATGCGCTTATCGTTTGTTGATGGGTCCGCATAACGTAAAACACTGACCCAGTGGGCCAACAGCCTAAAACATTTACCCAGTGAACGTCAAAACAACGTTGAATCGAACTTCACGACAATGAAATGACGTTTATTCAGTGATGTTTCAACATTGTTTGTCGACTGGGATGAAGAAAAAAAGGTCTCTCTCCAGTATGCATAATTTTCACCATAGTGTAAAAGTCTGTGAAACTTATCGCCCCTACCCGACAGGGCTTCCAAACATTAGGAAACGGTACACAAAATAGAAGTGGAGGCAATGATCAGGAATCGATACAATCAACCCACAGCTCCCATCAGAGACACCAAAAGGAAAGACACACAGACATGAAACAACAGACCAGAGAGGAACCATAGCTGTTCCAGATATGTTATATATTGCATTTAAATACAAATGTCTGATGTTTTCCAGTATATATAAGTGCTTTTTGGTATTTATATGTGCTTTCCGGTATTTTGGTTTGCTTTCCGGTATTTTGGTGCTTTCCGGTAAATGTATGCACCGATCATCAACTTGTGTTGTTTACTAGCTATAAGAAATCCTGCTAATGTGTACGTTTTTTAGTCTATTTTCCGTAATGTTTTCTACTTTCGTTTTCGATAAATGCGCACCGCAACATGTGCGTGAAATTTACTTCATGCACATTGGAGATAATATTCCGAACCATTATCGACAAACGTTTCCTCCCCTGATTGGGACACCAGCTATCTAGGTTCAGGGGCTGACAAATCCATTGCCCGGCTGCCCGGTACAAGTCCGAAATCGCGCCGGGCAGGTGCACTTTGATCTCAGGACGCCCGGTCGGGCAAGTGCAAAAAAAAATCGTCTACAGCTGTCAGTCTTCTGAGTCCTTAAGTACAGTAAAACTAGAGTAAGTAAATCACAATAATTGTGCTGCACTGTCCTGCTTTGTAGACAATTCAGAGACAAACTGTCAATTATGACACTATTGTTAATTGCCAAGTAAACATGATTGCCCTGCGGTGCGTGTCTTTCATTTCTGGCGATAAGCCAACTTGAACGAGGTGTGAAAATATGGTCGTTATGTCTCTAATTTTCGTTTATTCCCCAATCATAAAATTTAATCCACAATCAATGTGAAAATGATTTACTCGCTCCTCAGACAATTAGCTACATCTAACAGTAGTTGCATGCATTATAAAAACGGACCGTGAATGGTTATGTTTTGGCGCCAAATAGCAGACACTCGGCTTGGCGGGAAAAGTCGAACGCTGTTGTTGGAGCTGCTGGGGATAATTCGGGGGCTGTGCAAAGCATTGTTTTCTATCCACCCCCATTCACAACCGTTTAGTTATTCCCATAATAATCGAGAAAATATTTTTTTACCGGTTCCAAACAATTTTTAATAACGGGATACAGCCCATTAAAATAAAACAATGGCATTAAACACGGGCGGGGTTGCTGGCATCGGATGACGTCATTTGACACATTTACCGATCACGTGCAGAAAAACGGTAGAGTTGGTTTGTGGGCGGCGATTTGGATGGCGGAAAACTTTGATGTTCGCATTGAACTTGTTTGTGTGAAAGTTTGGGCTCATTTTGGATGGAGGGGATTCTCGTCTTGTGGTTGGATCATTAAATTGTACCTGTATCGATTTTTCGGTGACTCGTTGGGCAGTTGAAAGTTCGGTAAAAGTGCCGTATTTTATCACTTCCGCCGATATTTACAGCAGTGAAAACGAAAGTTGGATTTTTCGCCCATGAAATATTTGCGTCCGACGGACGCACATATTTTACGATCGTGCGTCCTCAGTCCTTTTTGTGCGTCCTGGACGCAGGACGCAGGGGTAAAAAAATCACTGAATCTGGAAATGTCCGTTTTCACCCACCTCTGACTAACAATCAGCTTGATATTAGTGGAATAATCTTGAAAGGGCAGTATAATCAAATGAAAGAAAAATACAGTTAATAGATGTCAAAATGATAAAATGAATATTTGAAGCAAACAGAGGGATGGCCTGGACAGCGCTGCGGTGTGTCCAACACCTGTCACTGCTGAGGCCCAGGTTCATTTCCCAGACCTGAGGAAGAAGCAACACTAGGATTTCCTCAGTTTACATGTCCCAGAAATTTTTCAACCAACTTGCCTTAAAGGGGATGCAACTCTTTCAAGAATTGTGTCCCCCACATCAATAGGGCTCAAATCTTAAGCCTTTTTGCACCAAATGGAATCTTACACCTTACATATGGCAGGAGTCCATTTCAAAATTTAGGGTTGGCAGGATGTGTTTTCTTCAAAATTTATTAGGGAGATTGCTTAAATTTTTGCAAAAAGTGTAGGCCCTGATCAGATGCCGCGTTCTGCGGCATCTGATCTGGGCCTGCACTGTTTGCCAAGGTACCCCTTTAGCGGTTTCCGGTACTGAATGGGTTAAAGTAAAGAATTTACTCCCTAGGAGCAAATCCTTTCCTTTAAAAGCGGATTTCTTTTTGCACATGGGCTTACAGAAGTTAACCCACAAAAAATAAATAATACAGGAAGTATGTCTTGCATAATTATCCATTTCCCTGAAAGTGAAAAATATATACACTAAAGATTGCAGCATACACCACCACCTCTATAACACCATGTTGGGGCTCAAAGCAGAAACTGTGGTACGTAAACAACCATGTTACAGTCAACCCTCTTTATACCGACATTCCTTATAACGGCAAAACTCATTATAACAGCAATTTGAATGGAATGACTACTTAGCTAAAGGCTTAGCCTCATTTCCGAGCGGCATGGGCTTCCCTTGGGTTGGTAGTGCACAAATCGAGTCCATCGTCATGAAAGATTCTTGTAACCTAATACTCCAAGAAACAAATGTTATAGATATTTGTGAGAATCGCCTTGAGGCGATTCTAACAAATATCTATAATACTGATTTCTTGGAATAATAATGAGGAAAAGGCCTTTTATTACCTATCCTACTCCTAACTGGGATTCTTTATAGCGGCAAATTCTTTATAACAACACAATAATAGAGAACAAATTCTGTCATTATAATGAGAGTCCTCTGTATATCCAAACAAAAATGTACAAATTGTGAAGAAAAATGACCATTTATGGTCATTTTTCTACAAAATCTATACATTTTTAGCTCACCTGAGCCGAAGGCTCATGTGAGGTATTAGTATACCACGAGCCGGCGTCCGTCGTCGTCCGTCGTCCACACTTTCAAAGAAGTATATCTCCGGAACCAGTGGGCCAATCTTGATCAAATTTCATGTGCAGCATTATCAGGTAGGGGGAAAGGCTGCATACTGTTTTCGGGCAGATCGGATTGGAACTCTGGTTGCCATGGCAACAAATAGCTCCCATAGACTTAACATAGGAAAAAGTTTGTCATCACTCTAGCTCCGTCAATTTTTTTCTGATTGTCTTCATTCTTGCAGATAACGAGGACAGGCATGAAATCTCGATCAAGTTCGATTTTGGGCTGAATCGGATTATTATGTCTCCCCCGAAAAATTTTTTTTCGGAGAGACATATTGTTTTTCCCCCGGGCGTCTGTCTGTCTGTCTGTCCGTCTGTCCGTCTGTCACACATTCGTGTCCGCTCTGTAACTTGAAAACCGTTAGAGCTATCTTCACGAAACTTCGTATAAATATTAATCAGCATTAGACGACGTGCAGTGCGCAAGAACTATAACTCTCGCATTTATACTTTTTGAATTATCTCCCTTAGAAGTTTGTTGGTATGTATATATGTATGGGCAAATCGTGTCCGGTCAATAACTTTCTTATTTTTTGATGGATTATAAAATTACTTGGCAGAAATATTAACAACCATAAGACGATGTGTGGTGCGCATGAGGCAGGTCTGTACCTCAAAGGTCAAGTTCATACTTAGAGGTCAAAGGTCAAAAAAGGGGCCTTTTTAGCTCACCTGACCGAAGGTCATGGTGAGCTTTTGTGACAGTAAGATGTCCGGCGTCGTCGTGCGTCGTGCGTCGTCCGTCGTGCGTCGTCCGTGCGTAAACTTTTTCTTGTGAACACACTAGAGGCCACAGTTTTGGTCCAATTATCATCAAACTTGCTCAGAATGATAATCATGACAATATCTCGGTCAAGTTCGAATTTGGGTCATGTCGGGTAAAAAAGTAGGTCAGTAGGTCAAATCATAGAAAAACCTTGTGAACACTCGAGAGGCCACAATTTTGGTCCAATCATCATCAAACTTGCTCAGAATGATCATTGTGACAATATTTTAGTGAAGTTTGAATATGGATCATGTCGGCTTAAAAAGTAGGTCAGCGGGTCAAATCATAGAAAAACCTTGTGAACACCCTAGAGGCCACAATTTTGGTCCAATCATAATCAAACTTGCTCAGAATGATCATCATGACAATATCTTGGTCAAGTTCGAATATGGGTCATGTCCGGTCAAAAAGTAGGTCAGTAGGTCAAATCATAGAAAAACCTTGTGAACACTCTGAAGGCCACTGTTTTGGTCCAATTATCATGAAACTTGCTCAGAATGACCATTGTGACAATATTTCAGTCCAGTTCGAATATGGGTCATATCGGGTTAAAAAGTAGGTCAGCGGGTCAAATCATATAAAAACCTTGTGAACACCCTAGGGGCCACAATTTTGGTCCAATCTTAATCAAACTTGCTCAGAATGATCATCATGACAATATCTCGGTCAAGTTTGAATATGGGTCAAATGGTTCCGGTCCGTTGCACATCTAGGTCACAGGAGCCAAAAACAGATTTTTTTCACCAAAAACTTAAAAAATCTTCTTCTCTGAAACCACAAGGCCCAGGTCTTTGTTATTTGGTATGAAGCTTCATCTAGTGGACCCCTACCAAGATTGTTCAAATTATAGTGCTGGGGCCAAAAATGCCCCCGCACGGGGGCCCTTTGGTTTTACATAGGCTTATATAGGGAAAATCTTTAAAAATCTTCTTCTCTGAAACCACAAGGCCCAGGACTTTGATATTTGGTATGAAGCTTCATCTAGTGGACCCCTACCAAGATTGTTCAAATTTGAGTGCTGGGACGAAAAATGCCCCCGCCACGGGGCCCTTTGGTTTTACATTGGCTTATATAGGGAAAATCTTTAAAAATCTTCTTCTCTGAAACCACAAGGCCCAGGTCTTTGATATTTGGTATGAAGCTTCATCTAGTGGACCCCTACCAAGATTGTTCAAATTATAGTGCTGGGGCCAAAAATGCCCCCGCCCCAGGGCCCTTTGGTTTTACATAGGCTTATATAGGGAAAATCTTCAAAAATCTTCTACTCTGAAACCACAAGGCCCAGGACTTTGATATTTGGTATGAAGCTTCATCTAGTGGACCCCTACCAAGATTGTTCAAATTATAGTGCTGGGACAAAAAATGCCCCCGCCACGGGGCCCTTTGGTTTTACATTGGCTTATATAGGGAAAATCTTTAAAAATCTTCTTCTCTGAAACCACAAGGCCCAGGTCTTTGATATTTGGTATGAAGCTTCATCTAGTTGACCCCTACCAAGATTGTTCAAATTACAGTGCTGGGGCCAAAAATGCCCCCGCCCCGGGGCCCTTTGGTTTTACATAGGCTTATATAGGGAAAATCTTAAAAAATCTTCTTCTCTGAAACCACAAGGCCCAGGTCTTTGATATTTGGTATGAAGCTTCATCTAGTGGACCCCTACCAAGATTGTTCAAATTTTAGTGCTGGGACAAAAAATGCCCCCGCCACGGGGCCCTTTGGTTTTACATGGGCTTATATAGGGAAAATCTTTAAAAATTTTCTTTTCTGAAACCACAAGGCCCAGGACTTTGATATTTGGTATGAAGCTTCATCTAGTGGACCCCTACCAAGATTGTTCAAATTTTAGTGCTGGGACAAAAATGCCCCCGCCACGGGGCCCTTTGCTTTTACATTGGCTTATATAGGGAAAATTTTTAAAAATCTTCTTCTCTGAAACCACAAGGCCCAGGTCTTATATATTTGGTATGAAGCTTCATCTAGTGGACCCCTACCAAGATTGTTCAAATTATAGTGCTGGGGCCAAAAATGCCCCCGCCACGGGGCCCTTTGGTTTTACATAGGCTTATATAGGGAAAATCTTTAAAAATTTTCTTCTCTAAAACCACAAGGCCCAGGACTTTGATATTTGGTATGAAGCTTCATCTAGTGGACCCCTACCAAGATTGTTCCAATTTTAGTGCTGGGGCCAAAAATGCCCCTGCCCCGGGGCCCTTTGGTTTTACATAGGCTTATATAGGGAAAATCTTTAAAAATCTTCTTCTCTGAAACCACAAGGCCCAGGACTTTGATATTTGGTATGAAGCTTCGTCTAGTGGACCCCTACCAAGATTGTTCAAATTATAGTGCTGGGACAAAAAATCCCCCCCTGCCACGGGGCCCTTTGGTTTTACATAGGCTTATATAGGGAAAATCTTTAAAAATCTTCTTCTCTGAAACCACAAGGCCCAGAACTTTGATATTTGGTATGAAGCTTCATCTAGTGGACCCCTACCAAGATTGTTCAAACTATAGTGCTGGGGCAAAAAATGCCCCTGTCCCGGGGCCCTTTGATTTTACATAGGCTTATATAGGCAAAATCTTTAAAAATCTTCTTCTCTGAAACCGCTAGGCCCAGGTCTTTGATATTTGATGTGTAGCTTCATCTAGTGGACCTTTGACAAGATTGTTCAAATTTTAGCCTTTGTTGATGTTTGGTATGAAGCTTCACCTTTAAGACCTCCCTCAACATTATGTACATTAAAGCCCTGGGGCCAATAATGGCCCTCTCTGGGGCCCACTTGTTACACTATGGATCAGGTGAGCGATCCAGGGCCATCATGGCCCTCTTGTTTTCGTATTTGGTCAATAACTTTCTTATTTTGAGATGGATTTTAAAATTACTTGTCATAATTATTAACAACCATAAGACGATGTGTGGTGCGTATGAGGCAGGTTGGTACCTCAAAGGTCAAGGTCAAACTTAGAGGTCAAAGGTCAAAAAAGGGGACTTTTTTCGTATTTGGTCAATAACTTTCTAATTTTGAGATGGATTTTAAAATTACTTGGCATAATTATTAACAACCATGAGACGATGTGTGGTGCACATGAGGCAGGTCGGTTCCTCAAAGGTCAAGGTCATACTTAGCGGTCAAAAAAGGGGCCTTTTTTCGTATTTGGTCAATAACTTTCTTATTTTGAGATGGATTTTGAAATCACTTGGCAGAAATGTTAACCAGTATAAGGCGATGTGTTGCGTGCATGACCCAGGTTGGTACCTCAAAGGTCAAGGTCACACTTAGAGGTCAAAGGTAAAAAAAGGGGCCTTTTTCGTGTTTTGTCAATAACTTGCTTATTTTTAAATAGAATTTGAAGTTACTTGGCAAACATGTTAACTATCATGGAACGATGTGTTGCATGCATGATTCATTTTGGTACCTAAAATGTCAAGGTCATACATAGAGGTCAAAGGTAAAAAAAGGGGCCTTTTTTCGTGTTTGGTCAATAACTTTCTTATTTTTAGATGGATTTTGAAATTGCTAGGCAGAAATGTTAACCACCATGAGATGATGTGTTGCACCCAGGACCCAGTTTGGTACCTGAAAGGTCAAAGTCATACATAGAGGTTAAAGGTAAAAAAAGAGCTTTTTTTTGTGTTCTGTCAATAACTTTCTTAATATGCCCCCAACTTTGAAAAAGTTGGAGGGGCATATTAGTTTTGGTTCGATCGCCCGTCCATTACGCTTTTGATGCATAGCATAACTAAAGAACCCTGTATGCTAGGGTTTTGAAATTTCATATATGGATTTCTAATGGAAAATTAGCTGACGCGTATTTTTTTCTCGTGCGGATTATGCCCCATTCAAGAGTTATTGCCCTTTGAATTTTTTTTCAATAAAATCTTGTCAGCAAGATATCTCAAAAACTATTGGAGCTAGAGCCTTGAAAGTTGGTGAATATATGGTGTTGATGAGTAGATGAACTGATTAACTTTTGACAAAATTCCGAAAAATACTTTGTGAGTTATGGCCCTTTGTCATTTTGGTAATTTGTGCCCATTGTAATGTATGCTAAAAGTGATGCATAGCATAACTTCAGAACAGTGTATGCTAGGGTTTTGAAATTTCATATATGGATTCCTCATGGAAAATTAGCTGACGCGTATTTTTTTTCTCGTCCGGATTATGCCCCTTTCAAGAGTTATTGCCCTTTGAAATTTTTTTTTAATAAAATCTTGTCAGCAAGTTATCTCAAAAACTATTGGAGCTAGAGCCTTGAAAGTTGGTGAATAGCTTGGTTGTGATGAGTAGATGAACTAATTAACTTATGACAAAATTCCGAAAAATACTTTGTGAGTAATGGCCCTTTGTCATTTTGGTAATTTGTGCCCATTGTAATGTATGCTAAAAGTGATGCATAGCATAACTTTAGAACCGTGTATGCTAGGGTTTTGAAATTTCATATATGGATTCCTCATGGAAAATTAGCTGACGCGTATTTTTTTTCTCGTCCGGATTATGCCCCTTTCAAGAGTTATTGCCCTTTGAAATTTTTTTAATGAAATCTTGTCAGCAAAATATCTCAAACACTATTGGAGCTAGAGCCTTGAAAGTTGTTGAGTATATTGGTGGTGATGAGTATATGAACTGATAAACTTTTGACAGAATTCCGAAATATACTTTGTGAGTTATGGCCCTTTGTCATTTTGATAATTTGTGCCCATTGTATTGTATGCTAAAAGTGATGCATAGCATAACTTTAGAACCGTGTATGCTAGGGTTTTGAAATTTCATATATGGATTCCTCATGGAAAATTAGCTTACGCGTATTTTTTTTCTCGTCTTGATTATGCCCCTTTCAAGAGTTATTGCCCTTTGAAAATTTTTTTAATAAAATCTTGTCAGCAAGATATCTCAAAAACTATTGGAGCTAGAGCCTTGAAAGTTGGTGAATAGATTCGTTGTGATGAGTAGATGAACTGATTAACTTATGACAAAATTCCAAAAAATACTTTGTGAGTTATGGCCCATTGTCATTTTGGTAATTTGGGCCCATTGTAATGTATGCGAAAAGTGATGCATAGCATAACTTTAGAACCGTGTATGCTAGGGTTTTGAAATTTCATATATGGATTCCTCATGGAAAATTAGCTGAGATGATGAGACGATGTGTTGTACCTTAAAGGTCAAGCCCATACTTAGAGGTCAAAGGTAAAAAAGTGCTTTTTTTGTTTACGGCCAATAACTTTTTTATTTTTCTATGAACATTTTTAAAGTTACTATGCAGAAATGTTCATCTTCATTAGATGATGTGTGTGTGTGAATTCCGGTTTAACGTCGCTTTCAACAATTTTTCAGTCATATCACGATGGTGTCTGGTTGCGACAGGGAGCTCATTGCTCACTTTTATAGTGCTGCCTCACTGAAGTATCATGTCCCAGACACATTACATGACACCACACCCAGTCACATTATCCTGACACTGGATCGACCAGTCCTAGCTCTACCCCGTAAATCTGAGTGCCAAGCAAGGAGCAGCTAGTACCATTTTTAACGACTTTGTATGTCCCGGCCCGGGATCAAACCCGAGACCTCCCGTTCCCCGGAGCGGACATTCTACCAACTGTGCTATCGGGGCAGGTCATTAGATGATGTGTTGCACACAAGACCCAGCTCAATACCGCCAATGTCAAGGTTATACTTAGCAGTCAAAAACGGGGGAGACATCTGTGTTTTTGTAGAAAAACAAATTCTAGTTCACTCAGGAGTTACGTGCCCTTTAGCGTTGAAAAAATTGCCTATTGACTTAACATGGGGAGAATGTTGTCATCACCGTAGCTGCTTCAATTATTTTCAGATTGGCTTTATTCTTGCAGATAACCAGCACAGCCATGAAATCTCGGTCAAGTTCGATGACTGGCAGAATCGGATTATTCAATTAGGAGTTACCTGCCCTTGTGTGTTTTTGCATTAGGGTTAATGGGAATTAGGAAAAAGCTTGTCATCACTCTAGCTCCGTCAATTTTTTTCTGATCGACTTCATTCTTGCAGATAACGAGGACAGGCATGAAATCTCAATCAAGTTCGATTTTGGGCTGAATCGGATTATTCACTCAGGAGTTACGTGCCCTTGAGCGTTGAAAAAATTGCCTATTGACTTAACATGGGGAGAATGTTGTCATCACCGTAGCTGCTTCAATTATTAGCTCACCTGAGCCAAAGGCTCATGTGAGGTATTAGTATACCACGAGCCGGCGTCCGTCGTCCACACTTTCAACGAAGTATATCTCTGGAACCAGTGGGCCGGCCTTGATCAAATTTCATATGAACCATCATCAGGTAGGGGGAAAGGCTGTATTAGGTTTTCGTGCAGATCTGATGAGAACTCTGGTTGCCACAGCAACAAAGAGCTCCCATAGGCTTAACATAGGAAAAAGCTTGTCATCACTCTAGCTCCGTCAATTTTTTTCTGATCGACTTCATTCTTGCAGATAATGAGGACAGGCATGAAATCTCGATTAAGTTCGATTTTGGGCTGAATCGGATTATTCACTCAGGAGTTACGTGCCCTTGAGCGTTCTTAACATAGGAAAAAGCTTGTCATCACTCTAGCTCCGTCAATTTTTTTCTGATCGACTTCATTCTTGCAGATAACGAGGACAGGCATGAAATCTCGATCAAGTTCGATTCTGGGCTGAATCGGATTATTCACTCAGGAGTTACGTGCCCTTTAGCGTTGAAAAAATTGCCTATTGACTTAACATGGGGAGAATGTTGTCATCACCGTAGCTGCTTCAATTATTTTCAGATTGGCTTTATTCTTGCAGATAACCAGCACAGCCATGAAATCTCGGTCAAGTTCGATAACTGGCAGAATCAGATCATTCACTTAGGAGTTACCTGCCCTTGTGTGTTTTTGCATTAGGGTTAATGGGAATTTCAAAAATGTATATCTTAAAGACTACTTGGCCAACTTTGATCAAATTTCATGTGTTGCATTATTGGGCAAGTGGAAAGGCTTCATTAGGTTTTCAGGCAGATCTGAGTGGAACTCTGGTTGCCATGGCAACATCTAGCTCCCATAGACTTCACATAGGAAAAAGCTTGTCATCACTCTAGCTCCGTCAATTTTTTTCTGATCGACTTCATTCTTGCAGATAACCAGTACAGGCATAAAATCTCGGTCAAGTTCGATTTTGGGCCGAATCGGATTATTTGCCTTGGAGTTACCTGCTCTTGAGCATAAAAAAATACGTTGTGACCACGATAGCAACTTTATTTTTATTCAGATCAGCTTCAAACTTGCAGGTAACGTGGACAGGCATAAAATCTCAGTTAAGTTCGAATCGGAATATTGACCTCGGAGTTACATGACCTTGAGCGACAAAAAATTGGCCCATAGACTTTACATAGGGAAAATGTTGTGACTACGATAGCGACTTGAATTTTTTTCAGATCAGCTTCAAACTTGCAGGTAACGAGGACAGACATAAAATCTCGGTTAAGTTCGATTTTGGGCCGAATCGGATTATTTGCCTTGGAGTTACCTGCCCTTGAGCATAAAAAAATACGTTGTGACCACGATAGCAACTTTATTTTTATTCATATCAGCTTCAAACTTGCAGGTAACGAGGACAGGCATAAAATCTCGGTTAAGTTCAATTTTGGGCCGAATCGGAATATTGACCTCGGAGTTACGTGACCTTGAGCGACAAAAAATTTGCCCATAGACTTAATTAGGGAAAATGTTGCGACTACGATAGCGACTTGAATTTTTTTCAGATCAGCTTCAAACTTGCAGGTAACGAGGACAGACATAAAATCTCGGTTAAGTTCGATTTTGGGCCGAATCGGAATATTTGCCTTGGAGTTACCTGCCCTTGAGCATAAAAAAATACGTTGTGACCACGATAGCAACTTTATTTTTATTCATATCAGCTTCAAACTTGCAGGTAACGAGGACAGGCATAAAATCTCGGTTAAGTTCGATTTTGGGCCGAATCGGAATATTGACCTCGGAGTTACGTGACCTTGAGAGACAAAAAAATTTGCCCATAGACTTAACGTAGGGAAAATGTTGTGACAGAAATAGCGACTTGAATTTTTAGCTCACCTGAGCCAAAGGCTCCAGTGAGCTGATAGTATGCCAAGGCTCCGGAGTCCGTCGTCTGTCGTCCGTCCATCCGTCGTCCACACTTTCAATGAAGCATATCTCAGAAGGCAGTCGACCAATCTTGTTTACATTTTATGTGTAGCACCATTGGGCAAGGGGAAAGGCTGCATTAGGTTTTGGAGCTAGTCTGGTTCATTTGTTCCTTCATTCTTCTTTCTCTCCATATAGAGATAATAGACCAATGTTAAATTTTTAATCAAAGATTTCTCAGGAACTATAAAAGCTAGAAGCATCAAATTTGGTATTCAATAGAATAATGATGACTTATTTTGTGTAAGAGACATTGGGCTTTCTCAGCTTATTTGTTCATCTGTTCTTTCATTCTTCTTTCTCTCCATTTTGACCAATGTTAAATTTTCGTCAAAGATTTCTCAGGAACTATAGAAGCTAGAAGTCTCAAACTTGGAATGCAATGCAATAATGATGACTTATATCCTGTAAGGGTCAATGGGCTGGATTCTATTAGCAGATTTAGTAGTCAAGTCTGTGAATTGTTAAAACTTAAGTTCCTCAGGTGAGCGGTTTAGGCTCATTGAGCCTCTTGTTTATCCATCTTTAAACAGTGCTATATCCCAAACTTTGTTATAATGAATAATGTTATAAAGAGGCTTATGTTTATCAAAGATACTAGGTGCTGTTTTGTGACAAGCATGGTCTGTGGTTCTTTTATGCTTTCTGTCAATATGTTTCTTCTGCGTTTCTCAAGCATTGAAAGGGCTGAAATATTGATGAGCACAGTTGTTGCCATTTTGAAATCCAATATGGCAGCCATATTAGGGGTTTTCAGCATGGCAGTTTCCGTAAAATCTCTTTGTTAAGTGATCAAACTTTGTGCCAAATTTCATTGTTTAAAGTAGACACCTTTTCCAGATGGTCAATAGAAAAGCAAATAGGAAATTACAAAACTTGTCCCAGGAAAAAAAATGATTGAAAATTTATCAGGCATATCAATTTTCCTGAAATAGAAAAATACACCACAACTTCACTATAACACGGTTCATTATAACAGGGTTTTGGATATAACACGGTTTCAAGATGCATCCCAAGAATGTTTAGATTACATAGAAAAATGACCATAAATGGTCATTTTTCTATATAATCTATACATTTTTGATTGGATATAACATGGTTGTTTAACTAACGCGGTTTCTGCTTTGGACCCTAATAATAGTGTTATAAAGAGGTTTTGGTGTATATTAAACTGTTAAGTTTTAGAGCAGACGGCAGTCTAAATTTTTCATTAGTTTTCAGAGAAAATAAGGTTTGACATTTCATATGAATCGTCTGCCTAGTAGACGATTCACATGTAATGTCAAGCTTTATTTTTGCTGAAAAAATAGAAAAAGAAAACTTTGAAAATTCTGTCTGCTAAATTGTTTAGAGCTTGAAGAGTTAAAGATACCAGGTGTTGCTTTATGATAAGCATGGTCTTTGTTTTTTCATGCTTTCTACACCCCCGCCCATAGGGGCTTGAAGAAATATATGGGCTGCATGATGCTTCCAGGCAGAGCTGAATCCGGCCCGCACGCTAGTACTGGTAAACCGCTTAGAGGGTCTAAGCCTGTCCAGGAACCGCGGTGCGAGGCGGACCGTCCATGCTAATAAACCCTATTGGTTTCATTGGGCGACAGGGCTTGAGATGTCATTTCATCTCAGTGTCGGGTAAAAGTCCCACAGAATTGGAAGCAACGTCTCCAAAATGACCTTTACAGTGTTGACGGGGACGTTAAACATCAAATCAAACAAACAAATTTTCATGCTTTCTGTGAACATGCTCAGTTTTCTGTTTTGTTTCCCAGGTATTGAAAGAGCTGAAATACATTGATGAGCACAATGCTGTCCAGCTGAAGGGCCGTGTAGCTTGTGAGATCAGCAGCCATGAGTTGATGATCACGGAACTTGTGTTCAAGAATGAGCTGACGGAGTTACACCCCACTGAAATAGCAGCTCTGTTGTCTTGTATGGTGTTTGAGCAGAAGAAATGTAGTGAGCCAAAGTTGATAGACACTTTAGAAAAGGTAAAAAAATTCTATTTTTGAATAATAAGGTAGATTTAATTTGTTTATCAGAGCTCTGTCTTGTAAGCATTAGGTCTCTCTCTCTGCTGTGGGTTTGAGCCTTGCTAGGGTCACATGTTAGAAGTCAAATTCTCTGATGGAAGGTTGGGTTGTTTTTTCTTGGTTATTAACAGTGGGACTGTATAAGCCTCCCTGGTGAAGTTGTAAAGCTACTTGCCTGGTAAATCTGGGCTTGTGAGTTCAATTTCGGGCTTCTCCAGACTTTTGGATGAGTCTAACGGGAGGTCCAGATTCCATATGACCTTAGGTGTTTGTGGGACATAAAACTCAAACACACACACAGTGGCTTGATATAAATAGTATAATCTTGAAATGCCATAACATTTTGTATAATTCGTGTGAATTAATCTTTCAACTCTGTAGAACAGTACAGATACCTGTACAGTGATGATCCAACTGTCTAATCAGTAGCAGCATTGTTTGCAGTCTTATTTTGGTTTTCCAAAACCCCCTTTTTGCAAAAATGGACGTGTACAAGTTCAAAGATGGAAGAGTTCACTCCAGAAAGTAGGGAGTAAAAGGGTTAAGACGTTTTGTATCTATTCCAGGGTCGAGACCGTATTGTAGAAGAGGCCCAGCTGATCAGTAAAGCACAGAAGGCAGTTGGTATGCAGGTTCCAGTGGAGTATGAGGAGACTTTTAAATTTGGACTCATGGAGGTCGTCTTTGAGTGGGCCAGAGGCATAGTAAGCAATACATAGAGGATCTTACATGAGTGCTCATGTATTATTGAATTTATTAAACGAGTTGAGGAAAAGGGATAAAATGCGAGGCTTTGCCGAGCATTTTATCCCTTTTCCTCAACGAGTTTAATAAATTTAATAATACATGAGCACGAATGCAAGATTCTATTTATCATATAACATTTAAAACGCATTTCATTCACGTTTGTTTACAAAAATGTCAATATTCTGCCATTAGTAAACACGACGTCGTTAAGGACATCGTACATGTAATGTTGCGGGATGTATCTACCTAATTTGCATATTTAATCCACTAGTGGATTATCGAAAATATTACATGGCGTTATTACACACTCAGACGCGACGTCATATGATAAAGTTACATTTATCATCTTCAATTTTGTTTGTTTGTTTGAGTCGAGGTTTCACATCCTGTCAACACTATTTAGGTCATTTTGTAGATGTTGCTTCCGATTTTGTGGGGCTTTTACCCAACAGCGAGATGAAATGGCATCTCAAGCCCTACCACCCACAGAAACCACTAGGGTTTTTAAGGAGTGGTCCGACTCCCATCACTTTTGCTGGGCAGGCTTAGACCTAAGCTGTTTACCAGTACTCAAGTTTGGTCGGTTTCAGCCCTGTGCAGAAGCATCATGCAACCCAATCTATTTCAGCAAGCCCCAATTGGTGGGGGCATATTATCATCTTCAGTACAATCACAAAACTGTCTTCTGCTTTGTTTTCTGCTGGTTACTTTAACCCTTTTTGTACCAAATGGAATCTTCCTCCTTATATATGGCAGGAGTCCATTTCGAAATTTAGGGGTGACATGATGTTTGTGTTATCTCTGAATTTTAGTTGGAAAATAGTTGAACATTTTGCAAATAGTGTAGGCCCTGATCAGACGCCACGTTCTGCGGTGTCTGATCTGGGCCTGCACTGTTTGCCAGGTACCTGGTTTGGGGTTTCCGGTACAAAATGGGTAAAGTCATTGTTGCAAACTGTTTGGACCCAGATCAGACTACTCTTAGAGGAGCAGTCTGATCAGGGCCCTCACTGTTTGCCTGTATGCAGAACTATTTCTAAAATGTTTGCAAGATGCAGCAGACAGCATAAACAGACATTTTCAGATGCAGGTTTTCTTGTTGTCTTAAGGGTTTATGAAAAACAGATCATGGAAATTGATCATGAGATAGTTAAAACTGTAATTCGGTCCGGAAGAGCAGTTATCACTCTGTACTGCTTAACCACTTAGAATATCAGTCTGTCAAAAAAAAAGTGTGGTTAGTTCAAAAAGCACTTATTTGTATAACAGTAGGACACACCATGTGTTCATAATTGTTTTATTGCCCCTTCTGATATACTGTCTAGCAGATCAAAGGCGGCCCTTAATAGGATGATTAGTAGCACTTGTTGAATCCCCTGACTGAGGCACTTAAGGGGAAAATCAATAGTGAACTCTAGTCAACCATTATTAAACTACTGATTTTCCCCAAGGTGGTCCCTTACCTGTTGAATACAGAGGACTTTCCTTCAGTCAGCACTGAGGGCTACATTATATTATGTAATGAAATGATAGTCCTCAATAATCAAGAATAAATCCCTTTAACTGAACAGCTATACATGACATTAATAGTAGAGTTGGCTAGTGAACGCCAAAACTAAAGCACAGTCGAACTTTGATGGCTCGAACCCCTTCTGAACCATGAAAATTTGTTCAAGACAACGGTAGTTTGAGCCAAGGAGGATTACTATATGTGCCATACTTGGGGGCATAATGGAGATAATAGTGGGATATCTTTTTGGTGTTATACTATATAAATGTATGTTGTGTGTACTCCTTAGAATTGCCTCATTGAGGCAATTCTAAGGAGTACACACAGCATACATTTGCAAGATAAAAAAAAATCTCCCTCAATTATTCCTATTTCATATTTGGAGGAATTCCCTTTGGGCTAAAGAATGGTCCCGACTCATCCATGGTAAACGAGCCATCAAAGTTTGAGCCATTGAATCTACTGTATTTGTTCTCCACTTTCAGCCATTCTCAGACATCACCAATCTCACAGATGTCCAGGAGGGGATCATTGTCCGCTGTATACAGCGACTTAACGAGACATTACGGGATGTCAGGAATGCAGCAAGGATAATAGGAGACCCTGTGCTTTACAGGAAAATGGAGGAAGCATCAAGTATGATTAAAAGAGACATTGTCTTTGCGGCTTCATTATATACTCAATGAAATAAAACTAAAAAAACCTATGTGTTTTACTTTTTTTGTACTGAATAGAATCTTCTGCCTTACATATATACCACAACCTCTTTATAACACTGTTAATTGGGTCCAAAGCACGCATCATGTAAACAAAAGAAAAACATACAGATTATATAGAAAAATGACCATTTATTTTTCTACACACCCACCCTCTTTATAACACTAATAATGGGGTCCAAAAAAGAAACTGTGTTAGTTAAACAACCATGTTGTATCCAAACTAAAATGTTTAGATTATGTAAAAAAAGGACCATAAATGGTCCTTTTTCTATATAATATATGCATTTTTGGGATCCATCTTGAAACTGTGTTATATCCAAAACCGTGTTACAATGAACCGTGTTATAATAAGGTTGTAGTGTAGTGGGATCCATTTTGAAATTCTGGGGTGTCAGGTCATTTCTAGAAATTCATTTACATGTAGGAAAGTGGCTGTACTTTCCAAGTTTTGCAAGCAGTGTGTGTGTGTGTGTGTGTGAATTCGGGTTTAACGTCGCTTTCAACAATTTTTCAGTCATATCACGACGGTGTCTGGTTGCGACAGGGAGCTCAATGCTCACGTTTATAGTGCTGCCTCACTGAAGTATCATGTCCCAGACACATTACATGATACCACACCCAGTCACATTATCCTGACACTGGATCGACCAGTCCTAGCTCTACCCCGTAAACCTGAGTGCCAAGCGAGGAGCAGCTAGTACCATTTTAACGACTTTGGTATGTCGCGGCCCGGGATCGAACCCGAGACCTCCCGTTCCCCGGAGCGGACACTCTACCAACTGAGCTATCGGGGCCGGTTTTGCAAGCAGTGACGGCCCTGATCAGACGTCACAGAATGCGGCATCTGATCAGGTTCTGCAGTTTTCTGTGGACAAACCCAGTCATCAGAATTACATAGTTTTAACTATCTAATGCTTGACACCATATGTAAAAAAGTTATGGAAATTACACTGCCCAGGATGTATGGAAATTTTCAATCCTTAAGTTATGTGATCCATACCATTTTGGATAAAGCCACAAAAATTGCAATGCCTGACATATTTACATAACATTAGCATCCAATGCCAAGTTTCAAATCCTGATGACCAGCTGAAATGTAAAAATATACATTCAAAAATTTTGTGTTTCCTTAATTATTTTGAGCAGTGTGTTTGTAAGTTTACCATCACGTTTTGGATATAACAGGGTCACTACAGCTGGTGTTTGGGAATGTGGCAGCTGTAAAAATTCTCCCTGCCCTACATCATAGTGTACTTTATATTCTCTGGTCCTTTGGGATCATTGATTCCATTTGGTTTCATCTCAATGTCGGGTAAAAGTCCCACAAAATTGGAAGCAACGTCTCCAAAATGACCTTTACAGTGTTGACGGGGACGTTAAACCTCAAATCAAACAACTGATTCCATTGTGAAATTTTGAAAATATTTGAGGGTCACTGATGAGGTGTAATTGGCCGAAAATAGCTAGTCTGGCCAAGAAAACATGTACACTCCATTTCTAGTTTTGTGGTGTATTCCTTGCTTCCTTTTATAGAACATATTTAAAGATTGATCTCAAAATTTTTCATATTTTTGTTTGGATATAACATGGTTGTTTTAATAACAAGGTTTTGGCTTTGGACCCCAACAACACTGTCATAAAGAGGTTATGATGTAGTTCTGCATTGCAAAAGCTACTCAGATTTTTACAGCAAAAGTACAAGTGTATTAGATATTGTACTAATACTAGCTCCCAGAAAGCACGAACCAGTGGGCCAACGTAAGGCCATCAGCGAAACGACGTGGCAACGTCGTTTCGCTGTTGGCCCGAGGTTGGCCCTATAGTCTTTGCTGGTTGGGAGGGCATTTGCTGATTCCATCACTAAAATTTTTTGCCTTAAAGACTTGAGCCAATTTTACGGAGGATCAGTTTACTGAAAAACAAACCAGTAGTTTCAAAGGTTGTTCGCCTTCCTTGTATATGGCAGGTGTATCCATATCCATTATCATTAAACTCCAGGGCCCAGTTGTTCAAAGATTTGATAGTTTCATCACGTGAACATGTCCGTGAAATGAAGACCCCCCTAAACCCCACTTTATATGCAGAAAACTGGGGTTTAGGGGGTATTCATTATTTTTCTTATTTCTGCTCCCAGACATAGGTTGTGGGTACTCGTTAGAACCGCGTTATTGAGGCGGTTCTAACGAGCACACACAACCTATGTTTTGAGCATTTATAGGAAAAATACCAAGGATTTTCATCAGAAAAGTAGCCATTTTGGAGATGTGAGAAATGCACTATGCCGTACGGGAGTGTTATCGTAATGTGATGAGCTTATTAGTGGCCAGGGCCCAGTTGTTAAAAGCATAATTAGCTTAATGAGCTTGTTAGTGGCCAGGGCCCAGTTGTTAAAAGCATCGTTAGCTTAATGAGCTTATTAGTGGCCAGGGCCTAGTTGTTTAAAGCATAATTAGCTTAAGGAGCTTGTTAGTGGCCAGGGCCCAGTTGTTAAAAGATTGTAAGCTTTATGAGCTTGTTAGTGGCCAGGGCCCAGTTGTTAAAAGCATAATTAGCTTAATGAGCTTGTTAGTGGCCAGGGCCAGTTTTTAGCTCGTCTGTTTTTTGGAAAAAAACTTTCGAGCTATTGTCATCACTCCGGCGTCTGCGTTGTCGTCCTGCGTCGTCCTGTGTCGTCCTGCGTCGTCCTGCGTCGTTCCAAAAAAACTTAACCTTGGCTATAACTTAAAAAGTATAAGACCTAGCCTCATGAAACTTCATACACACACTCATCATCACAAGAGCTACATTTTGACCAAGGACCATAACAACATTGTTGATTTTGGCTGAATTATCTCCCCTTTTCCAATTTTTAGCTCACCGTCACGTAGTGACGAGGTGAGCTTTTGGGATCACTTTTTGTCCGTCGTCCGTCGTGCGTCCGTGCGTGCGTCCGTCCGTGCGTGCGTGCGTGCGTGCGTAAACAATTTCTTCAAACGACATCTCCTCCTAAACCACTGAGCGGATTTTGACCAAACTTCACAGGAATGATCCTTAGGTGGTCCCCTTTCAAAGTTGTTCAAATGGTTCCGGTCCGTTGCACATATAGGTCACAGGAGCCAAAAATCGATTTTTTTCACCGAAAACTTAAAAAATCTTCTTCTCTGAAACTGCAAGGCCCAGGTCTTTGATATTTGGTATGAAGCTTCATCTAGTGGACCCCTACCAAGATTGTTCAAATTAAAGTGCTGGGGCCAAAAATGCCCCCGCCCCGGGGCCCTTTGGTTTTACATGGGCTTATATAGGGAAAATCTTTAAAAATCTTCTTCTCTGAAACTGCAAGGCCCAGGTCTTTGATATTTTGTATGAAACTTCATTTGGTGGACCCCTACCAAGATTGTTCAAATTATTGTGCTGGGTCCAAAAATGCCCCCGCCCCGGGGCCCTTCGGTTTTACATAGGCTTATATAGGGAAAACCTTTAAAAATCTTCTTCTCTGAAACTGCAAGGCCCAGGTCTTTGATATTTGGTATGAATCTTCATCTTATGGACCCCTACCAAGATTGTTCAAATTATAGTGCTGGGGCCAAAAATGCCCCCGCCCTGGGCCCTTAGGATTTACATAGGCTTATATAGGGAAAACCATTAAAAATCTTCTTCTCTGAAACCGCAAGGCCCAGGTCTTTGATATTTGGTATGAAGCTTCATCTAGTGGACCCCTACCAAGATTGTTCAAATTATAGTGTGCAGGCCAAAAATGCCCCCGCCCCAGGGCCCTTTGGTTTTACAAGGGCTTATATTGGGAAAATCTTTAAAAAATCTTCTTCTCTGAAACTGCAGGGCCCAGGTCTTTGATATTTGGTATGAAGCTTCATCTAGTGGACCCCTATTAAGACTGTTCAAATTGTAGTGCTGGGGCCAAAAATGCTCCCATCCCGGGGCCCTTTGGTTTTACGTAGGCTTATATAGGGAAAATCTTTAAAAATCTTCTTCTCTGAAACTGCAAGGCCCAGGTCTTTGATATTTGGTATGAAGCTTCATCTTGTGGACCTCTATCAAGATTGTTCAAATTATAGCCCTGGGGCCAAAAATGCCCCCGCTCCTGGGCCCTTTGGTTTTTCATAGACTTATATAGGGAATATCTTGAAAAATCTTCTACTCTGAAACCACAAGGCCCAGGTCTTTGACATTTGGTATGAAGCTTCAGCTAGTGGACCTCTAACAAGATTGTTCAAATTATAGCCCTGGGGTCACAAATGCCCCCGCCCCAGGGCCCTTTGGTTTTACATAGACTTATAATAGAGATAATCTTTGAAAATCTTCTTCTCTGAAACAACAAGGCCCAGGTCTTTGATATTTGGTGTGAAGCTTCATCTAGTGGACCTCTATCAAGATTGTTTAAATTATAGCCCTGAGGCCAAAAATGCCCCTGCCCCGGGGCCATTTGGTTTCACATAGGCTTATGTAAGGAATACCTTTAAAAAAATCTTCTCTGAAACTGCAAGGCCCAGGTCTTTGATATTTGTTGTGTAGCTTCATCTAGTGGACCTTTGCCAACATTGTTCAAATAATAGCCTTTGTTGATATTTGGTATGAAGCTTCACCTTTTTAGACCTCCCTCAACATTATGCACATTATAACCCTGAGGTCAATAATGGCCCTCCCCGGGGCCCACTTGTTACTCCATGGATCAGGTGAGCGATCCAGGGCCATCATGGTCCTCTTGTGTTTTATATTAGGATCACTTTTTGTCTGTCATCTGTGCGTAAACAATTTCTTCAAACGACATCTCCTCCTAAACCACTGATCGGATTTTGACCAAACTTCACAGGAATGATCCTTAGGTGGACCCCTTTCAAAGTTGTTCAAATGGTTCTGGTCTGCTGCACATCTAGGTCACAGGAGCCAAAAAAAGATTTTTTTCACAGAAAACTTAAAAAATCTTCTTCTCTGAAACCACAAGGCCCAGGTCTTTGATATTTGGTTTGAAGCTTCATCTAGTTGACCCGTACCAAGATTGTTCAAATTATAGTGCTGGGGCCAAAAATGCCCCCGCGCCGGGGCCCTTTGGTTTTACATGAGCTTATATAGGGAAAATCTTTAAAAATCTTCTTCTCTGAAACCACAAGGCCAAGGTCTTTGATAATTTGTATGAAGCTTCATCTAGTGGACCCCAACCAAGATTGTTCAAATTATAGTGCTGGGGCCAAAAGTGCCCCCGCCCAATGGCCCTTTGGTTTTACATAGGCTTATATAGGGAAAATCTTTAAAAATCTTCTTCTCTAAAACCACAAGGCCCAGGTCTTTGATATTTGGTATGAAGCTTCATCTAGTGGACCCCTACCAAGATTGTTCAAATTATAGTGCTGGGGCAAAAAATACCCCCACACTGGGGCCCTTTGGTTTTACATGGGCTTATATAGGGAATCTTTAAAAATCTTTTTCTCTGAAACCAGAAGGCCTATAGGTCTTTGATATTTGGTATGAAGCTTCATCTAGTGGACCTCTACCAAGATTGTTTAAATTATAGCCCTGAGGCCAAAAATGCCTCCGCCATGGGGCCATTTGGTTTTACATAGGCTTATGTAGGGAACATCTTTAAAAAAATCTTCTTCTCTGAAACCGCAACGCTTGGGTCTTTGATATTTGTTGTGTAGCTTCATCTAGTGGACCTTCGCCAAGATTGTTCAAATTATAGCCTTTGTTGATATTTGGTATGAAGCTTCACCAATTTAGACCTCCCTCAACATTATGCACATTATAGCCCTGGGGTCAATAATGGCCCTCCCCAGGCTCACTTGTTACTCTATGGATCAGGTGAGCGATCCAGGGCCATCATGGCCCTCTTGTGTTTTATATTAGGATCACTTTTTGTCTGTCATCCGTGCGTAAACAATTTCTTCAAACGACATCTCCTCCTAAACCACTGATCGGATTTTGACCAAACTTCACATGAATGATCCTTAGATGGACCCCTTTCAAAGTTGTTCAAATGGTTCTGGTCTGCTGCACATCTAGGTCACAGGAGCCAAAAATAGATTTTTTTCACAGAAAACTAAAAAAATCTTCTTCTCTGAAACCACAAGGCCCAGGTCTTTGATATTTGGTATGAAGCTTCATCTAGTTGACCCCAACCAAGATTGTTCAAATTATAGTGCTGGGGCCAAAAATGCCCCCGCGCCGGGGCCCTTTGATTTTACATGAGCTTATATAGGGAAAATCTTTAAAAATCTTCTTCTCTGAAACAACAAGGCCCAGGTCTTTGATAATTTGTATGAAGCTTCATCTAGTCGACCCCTACCAAGATTGTTCAAATTATAGTGCTGGGGCCAAAAATGCCCCCGCCCCATGGCCCTTTGGTTTTACATAGGCTTATATAGGGAAAATCTTTAAAAATCTTCTTCTCTAAAACCGCAAGGCCCAGGTCTTTGATATTTGGTATGAAGCTTCATCTAGTGGACCCCTACCAAGATTGTTCAAATTATAGTGCTGGTTCCAAAAATGCCCCCGCCCCGGGGCTCTTTGGTTTTACATGGGCTTATATAGGGAAAATCTTTAATAATCTTCCTCTCTGAAACGGCAAGGCCCAGGTCTTTGCTATTTGGTATGAAGCTTCATCTAGTGGACCCTACCAAGATCATACTAATTATAGTGCTGGGGCCAAAAATGCCCCTAACCTGTGGCCCTTTGGTTTTACATGGGCTTTGCTATTTGGTATGAAGCTTCATCTAGTGGACCCCTACCAAGATTGTTCAAATTATAGTGCTGGTGCCAAAAATGCCCCCGCCTCGGGGCCCTTTGGTTTTACATAGGCTTATAAAGGGAAACTCTTTAAAAATCTTCTTCTCTGAAACCAGAAGGCCTAGGTCTTTGATATTTGGTATGAAGCTTCATGTAGTGGACCTCTACCAAGATTGTTTAAATTAAAGCCCTGAGGCCAAAAATGCCCCCGCCATGGGGCCATTTGGTTTTACATAGGCTTATGTAGGGAACATCTTTATAAAAATCTTCTTCTCTGAAACCGCAACGCTCAGGTCTTTGATTCATCTAGTGGACCTTCGCCAAGATTGTTGAAATTATAGCCTTTGTTGATATTTGGTATGAAGCTTCACCTCCCTCAACATTATGCACATTATAGCTCTGGGGTCAATAATGGCCCTCCCCGGGCCCACTTGTTCTATGGATCAGGTGAGCGATCCAGGGCCATCATGGCCCTCTTGTTTTCTGAAACACATTTTTTGCTCTCATTTAAATACTATTCACAACAGAGCCTTCAAACTTCACATGAATGTTCCTTGGGACAAGACCTTTTCGGTGATACCACACTTTTTGATCTGTGACCTTGACCTTTGAACTTTGAACTATTTTTCGAAAATTTAACCGAAAACCTTAACCTTGACCATATTTCCAAAAGTATTTGGCTTACCTTCATGAAACTTCATACACATACTCACCATCACAAGAGCTACATTCCCTACAAGTTTTATAACTCCATCTTGCAATTTGATTGAATTATCTCCCCTTTTCTCTCCGTTTTTTTTTTTAATTGTTTTTGTCTCTTATTTCAATACTATTCACAACAGAGCCTTCCAACTTCACATGAATGTTCCTTGGGACAAGACCTTTTCACTTTCAGTCATACCACGCTTTTTGACCTGTGACCTTGACCTTTGAACTTTGACCTATTTTTCGAAAAATTAACCAAAAAACTTAACCTTGACCATATTTCCAAAAGTATTTGGCCTACCTTCATGAAACTTCATACACATACTCACCATGACAAGAGCTACATTCCCTACAAGTTTCATAACTCCATCTTGCAATTTGATTTGACTTAGAACTTTTGTTTTCTAAAAGAAACTGCAGACGAGCGTTGGCACCCGCTTGCGGTGCTCTTGTTTAAAGCATTAGCTTAACAAGCTTGTTAGTGGCCAGGGCCCAGTTGTTAAAAGCATTGTTAGCTTAAGGAGCTTGTTAGTGGCCAGGGGCCAGTTGTTAAAAGCATCGTTAGCTTAAGGAGTTTGTTAGTGGCCAGGGCCCAGTTGTTAAAAGATTGTTAGCTTAAGGAGCTTGTTAGTGGCCAGGCCAAGTTGTTAAAAGCATAATTAGCTTAATGAGCTTGTTAGTGGCCAGGGCCAGTTTTTAAAAGCATTAGCTTAACAAGCTTGTTAGTGGCCAGGGCCCAGTTGTTAAAAGCATCGTTAGCTTAAGGAGCTTGTTAGTGGCCAGGGCCCAGTTGTTAAAAGCATCCTTAGCTTAAGGAGCTTGTTAGTGGCCAGGGCCCAGTTGTTAAAAGCATAATTAGCTGAATGAGCTTGTTAGTGGCCAGGCCCAGTTGTTAAAAGCATAATTAGCTTAATGAGCTTGTTAGTGGCCAGGGCCCAGTTTTTCAAAGCATAATTAGCTTAACAAGCTTGTTAGTGCCCATGGCCCAGTAGTTTAAAGCATCGTTAGCTTAAGGAGCTTGTTAGTGGCCAGGGCCCAGTTGTTTAAAGCATCGTTAGCTTAAGGAGCTTGTTAGTGGCCAGGGCCCAGTTGTTAAAAGCATCCTTAGCTTAAGGAGCTTGTTAGTGGCCAGGGCCCAGTTGTTAAAAGCATAATTAGCTTAATGAGCTTGTTAATGGCCAGGGCCCAGTTTTTCAAAGCATAATTAGCTTAACAAGCTTGTTAGTGCCCATGGCCCAGTAGTTTAAAGCATCGTTAGCTTAAGGAGCTTGTTAGTGGCCAGGGCCCAGTTGTTTAAAGCATCGTTAGCTTAAGGAGCTTGTTAGTGCCCAGGGTCCAGTTGTTAAAAGCATCGTTAGCTTAAGGAGCTTGTTAGTGGCCAGGGCCCAGTTGTTATAAGCATAATTAGCTTAAGGAGCTTGTTAGTGGCCAGGACGGCCCCCGCCCATAGGGGCTTGAAGAAATATATGGGCTGCATGATGCTTCCACGCAGAGCTGAATCTGGCCCGCACACTAGTACTGGTAAACCGCTTAGAGGAACTAAGCCTGTCCAGGGACCACGGTGCGAGGCGGAACCGTCCATGCTAATAAACCCTATTGGTTTCATTGGGCGACAGGGCTTGAGATGTCATTTCATCTCAATGTTGGGTAAAAGTCCCACAAAATTGGAAGCAACGTCTCCAAAATGACCTTTACAGTGTTGACGGGGACGTTAAACCTCAAATCAAACAAACAAAAGTGGCCAGGGCCCAGTTTTTCAAAGCATTAGCTCAACAAGCTTTTAGTGCCCAGGGCCCAGCTGTTAAAAGAATCAGTGGCTTAACAAGGTTATTAGTGGCCAGGGCCCCCTTGTTAAGACCATTGTTAGCTTAACAAGCTTGTTTGGTCCAGGGCCCACTTGTTCAAAGCATCATTAGCTTAACAAGCTCGTTAGTGGTCAAACTATTAACTGTTCTAGTAAGAACAATATCTAATACAGTGTTATTTTTACTGTAAAAATGTGAGTAGCTTCTGCTCACATTTTTTTCAACAAAAATGTTAGCATATTTGCCAGATTTTAACGATATGTTAACAACTTCCTTAGTTTTGAACAACTGGACCCAAAATGTCAAATGGTCTTGAATAGCTCATTTTTTTAAAAAAAATAAAAAAGCATACTTGCAATATTAAGGGGAATGGGAACATGTGGCTGATTTTTCTGCCATTTTTCAAAGGGAGACAACTTTTGGACTTCCTGTTCGCTATTCTATAAGCCCTGTCCCACTGAAAAAGGGGTCTACTCTTTAAGGAAAGAATTTGCTCTTCTGGAGCAAATTCTTTCCTTTAAGAGTTGGTCCCTATTAACATGGGAGACAACGGCCCCGCCCATAGGGGCTTGAAGAAATATATGGGCTGCATGTTGCTTCCACCCAGAGCTGAATCCGGCCTGCACACTAGTACTGGTAAACCGCTTAGAGGATCTAAGCCTGTCCAGGAACAACGGTGCGAGGCGGACTGTCCATGCTAATAAACCTATTGGTTTCATTGGGCGACAGGGCTTGAGATGTCATTTCACATCAATGTTGGGTAAAAGTCCCACAAAATTGGAAGCAACGTCTCCAAAATGACCTTTGAAGTGTTGACGGGGACGTTAAACCTCAAATCAAACAAACAAAAATATGGGAGACAAAAATACTTTTGCAGGAATTGCCTCCCCTGAATGTGTTCCAATTCCCCTTAAACATTCAAAAGTTTAACGATACATTAACTAATGACTTCATTAGCTTTGAGCAACTAGGTTTAGCATAACAACAGTAGGCATATTGTTTTTTTTCCATATTTATTATAGTAATCCATTATTTATACAGATTAAAAGCAAAACAACATACATAATACCAGGGCCCAAGCTAGCCCAAAAAAATTGGGAGAAGTGACTTCTCCCTCCTGGGAAAATAGGGAGAAGTTTGCTGGGTCTAGGGAGAAGTGGTTGCGGCTAAACGCCGGACAACAACAATGTAATGAGTTCTCCTTTAAACCCCTATTTGGAGAAAAGTGTGTTTTATAGGGGTATCAATCAATTCCGCTATTAAGACCACCTAAAATGAACACTAAAACTGAGCACTTTAAAAAGCTTATTAGGTTGGCTGCAGTTATTCTTTCTTCTGTTTTCTGCATACAGTGACCCCTGATCAGAGACCACTTTTGGGATTGTTCAAAAGTGGTCTTAAAGACCACTTTTGAACTGTCCCAAAGGTGGTCTTAATATAGTAATTATTTGGGCAAGCTGTAACTTTTGTTATATCCAACCATGATATAATGAATGGTGTTATAAAGTAAAGAGGTTTCTGTGTTATAGTTAGATCATTTCACTAAGTTCCTGTCACAATTGTATTTTGTAACAGACTGTAGAAACAAGGGGGAACAACCTCGCTAGATGAAAATCAGTTGTTATTTTTTATGAATTTGGATAATTACTGAATATATACTGGCAAGTAATAATTATTTTCACTTACAAAATAAAACAAGAGGCCCATGGGCCACTATGCTCACCAGAGCTGATGGACACAGCCCACTGGCAGCCATATACTTTATTAAATCATGGCAGTCCAAAGCCAATGGATGCTACAAATGAAATTCGGACACAATCACCCAGGTATCTTCTAAGGACACAAAGCAAAGGTGCCACTGCTTGTAAAACTACATAAAGGTTGAGGTAAAGCTGTCACCTTTAGAGGGCGTACAAGGTAAATGTTAATGATGCATGACACATGTTCGATGAACGCAGGGTGATCACAATGGCTTTAGAACCTTGTGCACAAATGCACTTTATGCAAGGATTAGTCAAAGAGCTGTACCGATGGGCCTTCGTGGCCTAGTGGATAAGAGTGCTGACTCTTAATCATAAGGTCTCTCACTGCTGTAGTTCAAGTCCAGGTACTCTGGTTTTAACCCACCTTTGATTAATGATATGCTCGATATTAGTGAAAAAATCTTGAAAGGGCTGTAAAACCAAAAACAAAAACAAAAAAAAACAACAAAAAAAAAAAAGACCCTTACCTCTTTTACCTCTTGTAAGCCAAAATGTTAGGGGCCCAGGTAGCGTAAGAACATGACTCTTCCCCTCACACAGCCTCTCCAGCATCAAATTATCAAAACTTGTTGCCAGACAGGGAAGCTTGTCTGACTCAGACCTTGCCAAGATATATATGTTTTTAGCAAAAGTGCAATTTTGTGCGCACATTCATGGCTATTGACTCCACCCTGGAGTAGCTCTTGCCATATAAGTTTATAAAACTTCAATTTACTGGTAAGCAGTATTATCATTTGTTTGGCAACAACTAAGTATTTTGCAGTGCTGATACACACTTTGAAGTGAACAAAATTAAATAAAATGCTATATATATCTTGTATTCTATTCCATATCATGTTGCATATTTTTCCTATGTTATGCCGTTTGTGTTTTCCTTGATCATTTTTCCCCTCTGTTTTCCATCCATTGACATATCTACCAGTCTGAAACATTTCTGTCTTGCTCTTTGATAGATAAGGCCATCAACTCCTACAGCTTTTGGATAAAACTACTGGCACATTTCTGGCAACCTTTTTAGCATATTTTCAGTGAACTTCTGGCACAATTCTTGTAACCTCCTGACATACTTCTTGTAAACGCCTGGCATATTTCTAATAAGCTCCTGGTACATTTCTTGCAAACTCCTGGCATATTCCTTATAAACTCCTCGCACACTTCTTGTAAACCCCTGGCACATTTCTGGCAATTCCTGGCAATTTTTTAAGTAAATTCCTGGCACATTAATTTTCTTGTAAGTGCCCGGCAAAATTCTTGTTACCTCCTGCCATATTACTTGTAATCTCCTGGCACTTTTCTTGTAATCTCTTGGCATATTTCTTGTAAGCTCCTTGCACACTTCTTGTAAACTCCTAGCACATTTCTGGCAAACTTCCAAGCATATTTTTAGTAAATTTCTGGCACATTTCTTGAAAACTCCTGGTAAAATTCTTGAAACCTCATGACATATTTCTTGTAACCTCCTGGCATATTTCTTGTAATCTGCTGGCACATTTCTTGTAAACTCCTGGCATATTTCTGACAAACTCCTGGTACATTTCTTGTAAACTCCTGGCATATTTCTTGTAAACTCCTCACAAACTTGCGTATTTTCAGTAAACTTTTGGCACATTTCTTATTCACTACTGGTACAATTCTTGTTAACTCCTGACATATTTCTTGTAATCTCCTGACATGTTTCTAGAAAACTCCTGGTACAATGTAAACTCCTGGCATATTTCTTTTAAACTCCTAGCACACTTCTTGTAAGCTCCTGACATATTTTTTTTAACTCCTGGCATTTTTCTGATATAACTACAGGCATATTTCTGGTTTGTGTTCAAATTTATGTCTCAAAAGCACCATAGATCAGCTTATGATCAGTCCAGTAAGCTTCAATAACATCACTAGAACATGGGCAATTTGCAAACAACAGATCTAGCAATGACCCAGAATCAGTAGTAGGTTTGCTGATGAGCTGTTCGCATCCTAACTGTGTATGCATAAAATCTACAAAAGTCAAAGCGGTCATATTTGCATCCAAGTTGAAATCTCCAAGAATAACTAATTTGGCATTCAAATCTATCAATGGCATCAAATGGCATAACATATTATTTTTCAGAGCAGTTTGCGAGCTTTTGGGATACTTGTAGAAAACCACAACTTGAAAAGAACACTTGTAACCTTTCTTTAAAGTAGCCAGCATGAATTCACATGCACTAGAATGGAATTTGTCTATCTTCTGAATTTCTAGACATTCTCTTACATATAAAGCAAGTCCATGATAAGGTCTATTGGCAGTATAGTTTTGTGTTTCATCTAGCCTTATCAGCCTGAACCTATTGAGATTAAACTGAATATTCTCATCTCTTGAGCATAGCCTAGTTTCTGCAAAGCCAACAACATCAGCTGATAACACATTTGGTTCATGCTCAATTTCATGAAAATGCTTGTGCAAGGACCTTGCATTGTTAAACAGAACCTTTATTTTACCAGGATCAACTTTGTAGAGTGGAGTATAACAGAGTTCAAGAAGACCTTCTGTTTGCAACCGCTGCATCTCTACTTTGACCTTTTCATCAACAGCCAAAGCTTCTTCATTAAGATTCAAAATGAACAAATTTTCCAGTTTTCTTACTCTGCTTAAAGCAACATAGTGAATATGTGGTTGTTTCCTAACTCTTGATTGAGACAAGTCCACAACGATTTCATCAACTGTAGACCCTTGGGCTTTATGGACTGTTTTTCCAGCTGAAGGTTTCAAAGGAAACTGAATTCTCTGATAAGTTTTAAAATTGTATATGAATGATCGTTCTATGTCAAATATTGGTGTCCAGGCCTTATGAATGTTTGAACTGTACAAGCCCCTATTAAAAGATTTCTCACGTGTCAAACTGCCAATGCTAGGATCATCAAACAAAACCCAAATTATACTTGGTCGATCAGTTCCTTCAATTTTACGTTCAATGTATTTTGCAACACATGTGGATCCATTTGTCAAACCATCCTCTACATTGATATTTACTGTTATATCATAAACCATTCCAACTGCTATTTTCAAATGTTTTTCTAAATTTGCTGTTTTGTTAGAATCTTCTGGAAGTGACTCAATTAGAGTTTTGCTTTTTTGTGCTGAGATGTTAGCAGCAACAACTGTATCATGACAAGGAATAATGATTTTTTCCTCTGATAATCTGCTCAAAACACTATCATTGTGTCTAGCCACAAACTTGTTTTCGGTAAATAAATGAGGAGCCTGTTTTGGATAAGCATCTACTTCAGGATCAACAGTGTGCCTCTTTAGCTCAATTCTGTCATCTTCTGTCAGCTCATTTTGCCTCAGACGATTCAGCAACTGTGCAAAGTGAATATCATCTTTCTGTCTCATGATATCAACAAGTTCATACATTCTGAAATGATCTTTCCATAAATTAGGAGCTAGTGCTGAAGCACCCTTTGATGGATCACTGAATATCCATTTGTCACAAACAGGCATCAGTTGATACAGATCACCAACAGCAATAATGCTTATTCCACCAAATGTTGTTTTTGTTCCTGTCAATTGTTGCAAGCGTGTGTCTAAGAAGCTTAGTGTGCTTGTTCCTACCATAGATATTTCATCTATAATGATCAATTTCAAATGCCTGTATTTAACTCTGAATGTGTTTAATTCATCAGCTGACAAAAGTTCATTCACTTGTTTAAACTTTTTCAAAAAAGCTGAAGCAATTGTTACACCATTTATATTGTAAGCTGCTTTTCCTGTATAAGCACAAAGAAGGATTCTGATGTCATCAGGATTTTCTCCCTCTCTAAGATTCAAGATTCTGTACAAACTTTGATAAAGAGCTTTAATAAGGACTGATTTGCCAACACCTGCTCCACCTGACAAAAAGGCATATAGTGGTTCTTCTTTGTATTTCAGCCAAAAGATAACATGATTGAAGAATTCCCGTTGCTTTAAATTCAAACTTCTGAGTAAAAGTAAATATTGATCTTCTGGCAGTATAACACTGTTAGTTTCAACAGATGGTACTGAACAAGTGGCCTGTATCTCTATACCAATATCATACTGTCTATGTTCTACTACCCTGTCTGGATTGAAGTATATGAAAGGCTCTGCTTCTCTTTCACCTTCCTCTTCAGCTTCCCTATTTTCTTGTTCTGTATTTGGAGCTATTTTATCATATGCATCTTCATCTGCTTCTGCCATTTGCCTTGCGATTTCAAGCTCTTCTACATGATGCTCATACTCATTTTGTTTAGGTTCTATGGTAGCTTTCAATGTAATGTAATGTGCTTTAAAAGTGTCAAATGAACCAATCAAGTCTTTTGCTTCATTCCTCCAGGGCATAAAAAGCATAAGTCTTTCTCTGTAATAATTCTCTGGATCTTTCTTTTTATTGTATCTTACATAGCGTATTATCTTGGGTGTTGCTCTGAGTTTATATCTGGTACCATTTTTGGTCATGCATAACATGTTTGAAGCACAACTTTCAAATTTATCAACCTCATCATCAGCTTCACAGTCATCACTAGAATCACTTGCCGAAGCATCATCTTCATTTTTATCTTTAGTTTTCTCTGGCAAATTATTTCCTTTAGGATATATGATGTCAACTTTAGAAACATAATCGGCTAGACAGAACTGCTGAAGCTGCCTAGGCCTTTTAGAATATCTTTGAATCATATTATCTGATTCTATGTCAGTTGATTCAGGAGGTAATTCATCTAGAATAGATTTAGGTTTAAGCAAAAACACTCTTTCTTCTGCAGTAGATGTATTGATGAAAACAACATCCCTTGTAGCTTTTGTTAAAGGAATCTGCAAAGTCAGGTATACAGCTTCTTGTGCACTCACTTCAACACAGTTGGAAAAGACATTTCCAATATGTCTGACTTGTTTCTTCAAATCAGAGTTACCTTTTCTAGCTTCCTTTGCTGCTGCTTCAAGCTGTGCGCTCATACCTCTCTGAGATTTACTGATATAACCAACCACGTATGTTGCACAACCATAAGGTTCAAGGATGATCTGAATGTCAAGATTTGCCTTCCAACCAAGGAGTATTTGCTTGTTAAATAAATTAACTCTCATTTCATTTGGCTTGCGCTTCAAGAACATTTTAGCAGTGTTTAAAGAACTTCTGATACATTTTATGTAATCTTCAAAGTCCATTTTGACAATTTTCTCCAAAAATTCATCAAAAAGTATTTCAGAGTTATCTTTATACTCATTCATGGTCTTCTGAAGGTTTGAGTATTTTCTTTTGTAATTATCTACGTCTACATCCAGTGGATGTAACAGCATTGTTCTTGGAAGAGGAGGCAATGGAAACCCGAATCTGCATATTGCATGTCCTTTCTTTCTACAAGACTTTGAATGTTTATGCCTTTGAAGATCTACAAGATCAGCGATGTCATCATCTTCAATGCTGCAAGTTAGATACTGATCTACAAATTCAATTATTTCCTCATCAGATTTTTTTGCCAATACAGGAGAATTCTCAATCCAAACAAGCATATGGATATGAGGAGAACCACGCTGTTGAAATTCGACTCTATAGAAGAAATCAGTAATTTTTCCAACTGGTTGATATTCATTTTTCAGCACTGTATTGATAAATTCCTGTACCCTGTGATCAAAATATCTTGAACATGTAACTGGGTCTTTCTGAACAAGTTTTGTTTTCTCTTGCCATGTCAGAGCCTTGATTTCCTCATCAGAATAATCAACCGCATCATTCAGTTTCGCTAAAATCTTCAAGAGATCATTCCACCTTGTGTCAGCAGCTGATAATGACATAAACCATGTGGGTAAGGAAAGCTGTCTTATCATTGCAAATATATCTTTCTTTCTAGCTTCTAAATAGGCTGGAGAATTTCTAAGCTGACGAAATATGTAATAACCTTCGTCTAATTTAACAAGCTTATCCATGCATGCTGGATCTCTAGCTTCAGCCGCAGTAATTGTCTTCCCTTTGTTTTTGCATCTTCTCAGAGCTAAATTAACTTTGTCACTTATTTGTTTCATTTGTAGTTTCTTATGTTTGAAGAAGATATTTGGGACTGATTGTGCTGCTCTTCTATCAACACTTCGCAACTCCCATTTTACAATATCACTGTAATGAACTGGCGTTTGTCTTTTATCATTATCAAGTCTTCTCTGACCACAGTAAATAGTTGGAAAGCATAAAAATTCAGCATCTTTATCCTGATACAAGCTGAGTGGATGTTGTCCTTCACCTGGTGCAAATGTAAAGGTCTGATCATATTTGCTTTCAACATTAGCATCGTCCACCAAGGTATCTACATTCCCAACATTTTCACCACTATCTATCTCACTGAAACCATCAGAATCATATCCTTCTGCGACCCTTTCTGAATCTAATGCAGAATCATTATCTTGTTTCAGCCCAAAATCATTGTTTCTTTCATTTTCCTTTGACTGTCTATTGCAATCTTCTAAAAACTCTCTAACAGTATCCTCTGCACTATTAGTAACTTCTTGAAACCATTTGTCATCAATGACAATGTCTGATTTTTTATACAGTTCGCTCTTGTTCACAAGCCAATGTAATGCTGTTAAAACTCTAAGTGGTCTTACATTTTCCTTGAAGTCTACCTTTTTGTATGATAATTTCTTCTTAAGCTGAACAGCAACAGTAAAAGTGTCATCCATAGGCCTTGGAAGTGAGTTTACAGTTGGTTGAATATCTACTGGAACATTGATAACATTTCCCTTTATTGAGTATTGACCTCCACGTGGAAGTTCTCTTATCTGCATGAAAGGAATGCGTAATGCAATTAACCTTTCTTCAAGCTGATACAAATCTAACTCAGGTGGTTTGTCTGGCCATTTCATTCCATTTGCTAAGGAAAGTTTAGGAACTTTACCATCCTTTAATACTGATAAGCATGTATGACAAATCCATTCTTCATTATTGCCTGATATCATTTTTGTGCAGTAATTGTGTTTAAATGTAGCTGATAAACACGTTTTCTTTAGTACTGAAACACTCTTTTGAAACCAAGTTTGGTGGCAACAAGTACAAACATATATGGGCCCTGCAGCAATATTTCTATGAAAAAGATCAATGGCTTCTTCTATACTTTTATACTGTTTACCTGTCTTTACCTCGAATGCATTTATCATTGATTGATTTTCTTCCAGAATCTTACATCTTTTACGGCACTTATGGCTTTCATTTTCTTGTAATTTTCTTTTTTCCTGCCTTGACTGTTGTCTTTTTATCCTTTCACCTTCTTTAATGATTGGATTTCTTCTATACTCCTGCATTTTGACACGTTCCTTTGCTAGAACACCTGGCTTCTGTCTAGACTCCTGCTTCTGAGCACATTCTTTTGCTAAAACACCCGGTTTCTGTCTAGACACCTGCTTCTGAGCACGTTCTTTTGCTAAAACACCCGGTTTCTGTCTAGACACCTGCTTCTGAGCACGTTCTTTTGCTAAAACACCTGGTTTCAGTCTATAATCTTGCATTTGAGCACGTTCTTTGGCTAAAACACCTGGTTTATTTCTACTCTCCTGTTTACGAGCACGTTCCTTTGCAAAAACACCTGGTTTAGTTCTAAACTCCTGTTTTTGAGCACGTTCTTTAGCTAAAACTCCTGGTTTCTGTCTATACTCCCGTTTTTGAGCATATTCCTTTGCTAAAACACCTGGTTTCTGTCTAGCGTCTCTTTTCCGAGCAATTTCCTTTTCTTTGAAAGCAACTGATATTCTCTGTTTTCTCTTGTACATTTGGTGGTATAATTTGCGGGTTTTGGTTTTACTGGCCTTCTGAGAAGCAGTTAGACTACTAGCTTTGTATGATTTTTTTTGTTGCAATGCTTGCTGTCTTGCATTTTGATCCTTAAAATAAGAAACAAGAAGACTTTCTGAAAGATTCTCTGCAGTATGTGCCTTAAGATTCAATTTTACTGTAACAGGTAAAAAGTCAAACTGTGCATTAAAGTCAATTGATAAGCTATCATAAAATGCATACAGAAAGGCTACAACATCTTCCAGTGATGTGAAAGATATTATCACTGATGTTCCATCACATGTCGATAACCCATTTTTTCCATGTGAATGTGAATCAAAGAAATAGAAAACTTCTCCTTTTTTTGCTAAAGCTGAACAAATGGCACCAGTAGTTAAAAGACCAGCTGTGTTATCAATGAAAGCATTCTCTAAAGCAGAATGAAGTGTAGAAAGGCCAGTGACAATTCCAGCTTCAACAAGAATACCACTTATTATAGGCTGCTTTATGACAATAAAATGACTACCTGCAATGTTGAAGGTATCTGGTACTTCTTCTAAGCTCAATAAAGGTTGTACATACTTTCCTTCAGATTTCAACTTATTTATAATTGAACAATATAAGTCATCACCATCACAAAGGATTTTATCTAATAAAGAGGTACAGTATGTTTCAGTGGAAACTGTGTGGGCCAACATACTAAGTGCATTAGCTGTACATTGAAATCCTCTAGATCCAGGTGAAAATCTTCCATCATTTTGGTGAAAAGAGCCAAATACCATTTCACGTGAATTCCAAGACTGACAAGAAGATCTACTAATATCAGTGTTCTTATTCGAAGCAACACTTGTTATGTCAAACTCTTTCTCAAAAGTAGACAAAGCACTATCAGTTTGGCTAGAAAAGTCTTCAGTATTTTTCTGTTCATTTAAAGTTTGATGACTCTGAGCAAAAGCTGAATCAGATTCAGACAATGTCACAGAAAATGCAGTAAAACTTGCTGTATTTTCGTAAGCTTCAGAAATAAGTTCAGGCAATATTGATGCAATAACTTCACCATATGCTTCACTTCTAGTTTCTGTGGATGATGAAGTAACACAATTATTTGGCAGGTTATTTGGCAGGTTATTTGGCAAATTTTTAGCAGATTTTGAGCCGACAAGTTTGTTAACTTGTCGTACATGTATGTCACGGTTTTCTGTTTTTAACGAGGCCAGCTCCTCAGTCCTGTCAAGTACGTTGTCATATTTACATTCATTTCTGGACATGGCACTTTTATTCCCCTTCTTAGCCTCTCCTTTCTTCCAACACTTTTTTCTAGGCATCTCTTACCTGTAAATACATAAAACAAAATGTGCGAAACTGCATAGTACAAGGACAAACAGGCTGATTAGGATGTTTGTATGTGCAATGGCAATCAGAGTTCTGCTTTTCTAACGAGGTAAACATTTACTGCATGTCTGCATACCTTAACACTTTATCTCCGAATTCAGAAGCCTTGATTGTCTATTGGATAAGCTACTCGCCTCATAAATCAGGGATCATAGGTTCGACCCCAGGCTTCTCCAGACTTTCTGATGAGTCTTTAAACTGAGGTCTTGCTCCATATGACCTTAACTGTTGGTTCGATGTAAAACTTACCATCACCTATCTGAGATACTCAAACTGTATTGATATTTAATTCTTCCCATTTGCATAATCTTTACTTTTTATTGGATCAAGCGTTTATGGTCGATCCAGATTTAGTAAAATGCCAAAATCTGGAAAG
Source organism: Lucinisca nassula (assembly GCA_963580285.1). NCBI lineage: Eukaryota > Metazoa > Mollusca > Bivalvia > Lucinida > Lucinidae > Lucinisca > Lucinisca nassula. Next base: position 132,164,605 of record OY757010.1, on the reverse strand, counting down.
TTGCGATTGTCCATGTGACCGTCACTGAATCCGGAAAAACCAATATGAGCAGGCGCATGACAAAACCATGACCGATGCAACCAGTAGAGACTTAAATCAGCCAGCACACCCATCCTCTGTGACAAGACCTTTTGCTTATGTCTCTTTGCATAAACCGTAGCATGTAGTAGGTACATGTGATAAGCGAAGACTCTGATCAGAATGAGCTGATGAGCAGGCTGATCTGAGTCTTCGCTGGTCACTCAAGCTTTCTTGTATGTTTTGTCACGCACTGACTCACATTATGGTTATTAATAGAAGTAGAACAAGAGCACCGCATGCGGGTGCCAACGCTCAGCTGTACTCTGCTTGTCAGTATGAAGAAGTTATATTAAATCTCTGTTGAAAAATATAGGCGCTACAGCAATAACAAAGTTTTTCTATAAATAGCCATAGTGACCTTGACCTTGAAGTCATGACCTTGAAAGTAAATCTAGCTGGAGATATTATCATAGGCAACATTTGTGTGAAGTTATATTAAAATCCGTTGAAAAATGTAGGCCCTAGAGTGATAACAAAGTTTTTCTAAAAATAGCCACAGTGACCTTGGCTATAACCTGCTCGAGATATTTTATCATAATCAACATTTGTGTGAAGTTATATTAAAATCCTTTGAAAAATGTAGGCCCTAGAGTGATAATGAAGTTTTTCTAAAAATAGCCACAGTGACCTTGACCTTGAGGCCATAACCCCCTCGAGATATTATCATAAGCAACATTTGTGTGAAGTTATATTAAAATCTGTTGAAAAATGTAGGCGCTAGAGCGATAAAAAAGTTTTTCCAAAAATAGCCACAGTGACCTTGACCTTGAGGCCATGACCCGCTCGAGATATCATAAGCAACATTTGTGTGAAGTTATATTAAAATCCGTTTAAAAAATGTAGGCGCTAGAGCGATAATAAAGTTTTTCTAAAAATAGCCACAGTGACCTTGACCTTGAGGACATGACCTTGAAAGTCAAACTCGCTCGCGATATTATCATAAGCAATATTTGTGTGTAGTTATATTAAAATCCGTTGAAAAATGTAGGCACTAGAGCTATGACAAAGTTTTTCTAAAAATAGCCACAGTGACCTTGACGCCATGACCTTGAAAGATAAAGTCGCTCGAGATATTATCATAAGCAACATTATTGTGAAGTTATATTAAAATCCGTTGAAAAATGTAGGTGCTAGAGCGATAAAGTTTTTCTAAAAATAGCCACAGTGACCTTGACCTTGAGGTCATGACCTTGAAACTTGTCACAGTAATGCGGGTTGTCATTATGAAGAAGTGGTGTGAGTTTGAAGGCAATACATGAAGTAATGGTGGAGATATTTAAAATTGTAAGTTTTTGCATGAAGAAGACGACGACGACGCAGATGAAGGAGCTATGACAATACCTCGATCTTTCTTGCATTTTTTTTATGCAGGTCAGAGCTATCTTTTGTATCTTGGCAGGCTACGTATGCTGAATTTTGCAAACGATCAGAGGCCGTCTGCTCAGCTGGCAATGAAACCAAATAGGCTTGTGACATGGACTCGCACCATTTTGCCTGGGCAGGCTTAGATCCTCTAAGCGGTTTACGAGTACCTGTGTGCGGTCCATTTCAGCTCGGCGTGGAAGCATCAAGCGGTCCGTCCCGATGGGCGGGGGCAGGTGGACTGTGCTCATGCACATGGCCATTGGCAAACAGAATTTTCATAATCAGACGCCACTCAACGAGGTGTCAGATCAGATCTACTGTGCCTACTTAAACGAACAGTCCGATTCTCAGTTCATGACGATCGATCCACCAGTACTCTCAGTACTTTGATTCATTCTGAAACCAAATGTCTCTTGCATGTTGCACAATTCCTTATCATTGCACTGTAAACAAAATTTGAGGCTTCTAGCTTATATAGCATCATTGAAACCCTTTAGGGAAACATCAAAGTATAAATTATTTTTCTAGTCCGTTGTTTGTTTGTATTTGGGTCTAATGGCCAAGTCAACACTATTTTAGTTATGTTTTTGCAGGTCAGTTCACCTATCAAACTTTGCCTGGGCAAGCTTATTTTCTTTTCTACCGTTTTATGGTCTTTTAAAGAATATTTCACTTATTGCAAATAATCAAATAATGCATTCATCAGTGGTGTGTGACACCCTTGGGGCTTGAAGAAATAGATAGGCTGCATGAATGGATGGGGGCCGTTAAGATTGGAGTATATGGGGAGAAACAAAAATGAAAGAACAAAAACAAGCAAGAAAAAACGTCCATTAAGACATAAAGTTATCAAAATTACATAGAACACCAACACGGCTGCAAGACTATCGGGCAACCAGCGGCTATGCACTCAAAATCCTTATGTGAACTTCAGGCCATGGTTTATGAGGCCTAAAAGATGTCAACAAATAGGTGAGTGTTCCTGATTAATGATTTTTAGTCAACTTTGTAAACGTATTTTGAAAAATCCGACAATGCTATTCTCAACCAATTTCATTTCTGCATTGATCAGGAAAAAGGGGTGTGGCCATGAAAAGGCAAGTGGTCATTTTTTTTTACTTATTTCTGCCGGAGGAAGGGGGCCAGATATTTCTGTTTTTACCTGTTATCTAGTGCAATTTTCAGCTACAGGGGCTATGCAAAACTTTACTATCATGTCAAATTAGACATCTTGAAATACATAGGCAAAACTTTCACAGTTTGAACCCAGGGACTTTAATATTTGTGCCGATTATGATTTACGAGGCTGATTACCCCTTACGAAAATATTACCCCTTACTGGCACAGGAAAAGCCTGCTAATGGGTGTCTGAATACAGTTCGCTTCTTCATTCAGCAACTGGAACAAATCTTGCAAAAATTCTACAGCTAATGCATTTCTACATTGAAATAATTCAAATAACGTCTTATTTGACATGATAGCTAAGTTTTGCATAGCCCGGTAGCTGAAAATTGCACTAGAAAACAAGTAAAAACCGAAATATATGACATCCTTCCTCCAGCAGAAATTAAATTAAAAATCCACAACTTGCTTTTTCATATCCAAACCTATCTTTTCTGATGCAGAAATAAAAGTTGTTGAGAATAATGCTGCCCGATTTTTCAAAATATGTTAACAAAGGTGACTGAAATTCATCAATAGGGAACACTCACCAATTTGTTGACATTTTTAAGCCTTGTAAGTCATAGCCGGGAGTTCTCGTAAGGATTTTGAGTGCATAATGGCCGGCTACCCCTTACGAGTCTACCAGCCGTGACCAAAGTTGAGGCTTCTAGTTTTAATTGTTTCTGTAAAAATGTTTATTTAGCAATAAAAATGTATTAAAGGAAATTATGATTAAAAAAGACAACAATTACCAAGGATGTCCAACAAGATATTTCCGATCACTTGCAAGGAATAGCCACCTCCTCTACTAAATGTCAATTATTGATCTCCTAAAGTCTTCACTACTCCACAATCATTAAACACAAAGTTCATATAAAAACACAATTGAAGTAAAGTTAAATAAACGTCCAACAAATTGAATCTTGTACACTTTTTACCTAAAACAGAAAAACATAGAAGTATACACAGCCAATATGTATTAACTATTTCCCTGATGATGGAACAGTTGATGCTTTTACAGCACACCCATACTGAAAACAGTGAGAACAGCATGAGCAACTTCATATTTTCTCAAGGTTTTCAATCCTGTTCCAGAATTTATCAGGAAAAGAGCCAATACATGCTAAATTGTAGATTTGCTGATTAAGGAAAAATATTAAGCTTACTGAAGACAAAAAAAAATCACAAAGGCTTTCCTGACAAGTTCTTTTGTCAGTTTGCTGGAATTGCGGTGAAGTTTGAATACTCATTAACTCCAGGTTTAAGCTCCCAGTAGGGATTGCTGACCATTCCAAAGTGGATTTCCTTTGCAATCTTTTGTATGGTAATTGGCATTATATGTTGGTATTATAATATTTAGTATTGTGTTTGCCTTCATGTTACTTAGTCTTCTGCTTCTATCAGTGGCACACTACTGTGGTGTGTTTTTTTCGGTTATTTTCAGAGATATTTTTTATTGATTTGAGAACCCTAAATATCTAATTCACATTGTTAACAAATTAAAGAAATAAATGAATCTGTACATAAAATACTTTCCATAGTGATCAAGAAGGCGGTTACATCCCAGAAAGAGACCCATTTACCAAATAGGTGAAGACAGACTGCTACAACTATTTAGCCATTATAAATGTATAAATGAATAAATTCATTTTGCTAGCTTATTTGGTAAATACCCTAGCAAATAATGTCATCATGTCAGATGATCATTTTGAATTTATCATTATTAAAACAGGTTTTCAAAGTTCTTATTTTAAAAACATACAGAAAATGCTAATCTTCACCCATGGCATATTACCTGGTACATATATAAATATCTCTTCCATGAAGACACTTCATGGTCTGTTATAAGAAAACATGTACTAAATTGTTGATAAAATAAGTATTGCAATTCAGATACTCTTAACTGTGCATCCAATTATAGATATTTGTTACAAATCTTAACTTTTGAAGCTTCAGTGAATAAGTTGATATAAAAAAAAAATGGAAGAGATATTTTAGGGTTGATGTGGATTTCACTCGGGTACGACATTTTTTGACATGGTTCTGATGTTCATATAGAAGCCTCTGTGGTTTTGTGGTTAAGCTTCGACTAGCCTGATAAACCAGGGGTGCTGGGTTGGATTCTTGGTTTCTAGACTTTCTAATGTTCATATTCAATCAGCATTATTTCTTCTTCCATTTCAGACTGAAAAAATGGTCTTCTGTTCATCATCTTCTGTCTTAATCTGAAACGAGACACAATTTGTTTGATTCCTGTCAACACTCTATAGGTCAATTTGAAGACATTGCTTCCAATTTTGTGGGACTTTTACTCAACACTGAGGTGAAATGTTATCTCAAGCCTTGTCAATGAATCCAACACGGATGGTCCAACTTGCACCGCTTTTCATGGGCAGACTTAGATTCTCTAAGCTGTTTACCAGTACTCATCTGTGGTTGATTTTAGCTCCGCTTGGAAGCATCATGCAACCCATCTATTTCTTAAAGGCCAAATGGGTGGGGTTGGAAATGAGACACACTATACTGAACCAAAGATCAAGGCTGAAAATCTTGCCTAGCCCCTGGCAGCCATGTATTTAATGAAGGTTTCTTATCATAAGGACCAACAAGAATGTATATGGTTTAGGGGTGGGTATCAAAACAGTTTGTGAGTGACAAGGCTATTTTATGAAATAAAGGGGTGAAGAACAGCCCCTTTGAACCCCAAAAGTTGGTGTGCCAGAATGTGTCTAATCATAAGAAACAAGAATATATATGATTGTGGGATGGTGATCTGAATGGCTCTGATATATGGCATTTAATGAAGTGGTGGGGTACACCTGTCCCATAAAAAAAGACCCCAGGGTTGGTGTGACTGAATGGGACTTACCATAAGGAACAAGAAAATATATGGTCAAGGGGTAGGGATCTAAACGGTTTCTGTGATATACAGCTTTTTATGACGAGGAGTGGTGGGGCATGACCCGTGACATGACCCCGGAGGCCCAGTGTTGGGGTCACTGAATGAGTCTCATCATAAGGAACATGAATATATATGTTTAAGGGGTGGAGTTCTGAACAGTCTCTCAGTGGAGGGGTGGGGCATGGCCCAAGCGCACCTGAGAGACCCATAGGTTGGTACCATTCAATGTGTCTTATCATAAGGAACAAGAATATATATCATTTAGGGGTTGGGATCTGAACGGTGTCTGAGATATTGGGCCATTTTTGAAATGGAGGGGGTGGGGCATGGCCAAAACACACCTGAGGGACCCACAAGTCGGTGCCACTGAATGCGTCTTACCACAAGGAACAACAATATATATCGTTTAGGGGTGGGGATGTGAACAGTTTCTGAGATATTGTGCCATTTTTGAAATGGAGGGGGTGGGGCATGGCCCCAGCACACCCAAGGGATCCACAGGTTAGTGTTACTGAATGCGTCTTATCACAAGGAACAAGAATATGTATGGTTTTGGGGTGGGGATTTGAATGGTAAGCAAGATATATGGCCTTTTCTGAAATGAAGGGGGTGGGGCATGGCCCCGGCACAACCTGGGGGACCCACAGGTTTGTGTCACTGAATGCGTCTTATTAGAAGTAACAAGAATATATATGGTTTGAGGGTGGGGATCTGAATGGTTTGCAAGATATATGGCCTTTTCTGAAATGAAGAGGATGGGGCATGGCCCCGGCACAACCTGGGGGACCCACAGGTTGGTGTCACTGAATGCGTCTTATCACAAGAAACAAGAATATATATGGTTTGGGGGTGGGAATCTGAATGGTTTGCAAGATATATGGCCTTTTCTGAAATGAAGAGGGTGGGGCATGGCCCCGGCACAACCTGGGGGACCCTCAGGTTGGCATAAAAGCATATGGCTGAAAGAAGTTTACGCAAGGAACATTTCTATAAACCAGAGCTCAGGTGGGCACTGCCAAATTGCAGCCATGTATTTTAACATGATATCATTTTAATCTGCCAAATGAACCCCCACATCCAAATGAGCATCAATGTGGACTCAGTATATGAAACATTAGGCCTTTTATGAAGTAGAGGGGGTGGGGCATGGACCCAATGGAGCCCTGTTTGGTATCACTAAATGTGTCTTATCACAAAGAACAAGAATATATATGGTTTAGCAGTGGGGATCTGCATGGCTGGAGATATAAGTGGAGGGGTTGGAGCATGCCCTATCGTTCCCAGGAAAGCCCAAGATTGTTGTCCCTAAATGTGTCTCATCATAAGGACCAAGTATATATATGGTTTAGGGGTGGAAATCTGAACGGTTTCCAAGATATCCTTTCATGAAGTGGAAAGGAGAGGACTGGCCCCTGCGGACACCCCTACAGTAGGTGTGCTAATAATAAGGAACAAGAACATATATGAATATGGGGTGGGGATTTGAATGGTTTCTGAAATATATGGCCTTTTATGAAGTGGAAGGGTGGGGCACATTGCCTCAGCACAAAGAGACCCCCAAGTTGTTGTGACTTGAGTCTTATCATAAGGAACAAGAATATATATGGTTTAGGGGTGGGGATCTGAACTTTTTCTGAGATATGTGGCTTTTAATGAAGTCAAGCGGTGGAGCAAGGCCCGGGCATGCCCCGGGGACTCACAAGCTGGTGTCAATGAATGTGCCTTATCATAAGGAAGATGAATATATATGGTTTAGGGGTGGGGCTCTGAACAGTTTCTGAGATATAAGGCCTTTTGTGAAGTGCAGGGGTGGGGCAAGGCCCAGGGAGACCCCCAGGTTGGTGTCAATGAAAGTGTCTTATCATAAGGTACAAGAATATATATGGTTTAGGGGTGGGGATCTGTAAGGTTTCCAAGATATTGTGATATTATGAAATGGAGGGGGTGGGGCATGGCCCCAGCACATCCCTGGGGACCCCCAGGTTGGTGTCACTGAATGTGTCTCATCATAATGAACAAGAACATATATGGTTTAGGGGTGGGGATCTGAACAGTTTCTGAGATATATGGCCTTTTGTGAAGTGAAGGGGTGGGGCATGGCTCCGGCGCACCCCGGAAGACCCCCAATTTGGGGGTCAATGAATGGGTCTTATCATAAGGAGCAAGAATATATATGGTTTAGGGGTGGGGATCTGTAAGGTTTCCGAGATATTGATCCTTTTATGAAATGGAGGGGCGGGACATGGCCCCGGCACATCCCGGGGGACCCTCAGTTTTATGTCAATGATTGCGTCTTATCATAAGGAACAAGAGTATATAGGGTTCAGGGGTGGGGATCTGAATGGTTTCCGAAATATTGGGCCTTTTATGAAGTGGAGGGGGTGGGGCATGGCCTCGGCACATCCCGGAGGACCTCCAGGTTGGTGTCACTGAATGCGTCTTATCAATAGGAACAAGAATATATATGGTTTAGGGGTGGGGATCTGTAAGGTTTCTGAGATATAAGTCATTTTATGAAGTACTGGGGGTGGGGTATGGCCCAGGCACAACCTACTGGACCCCCAGGTTGACATAAAAGCATATGGCTGAGAGAAGTTTACTAAAGGAACATTTCTATGAAAGTTTTGTCAAAATATCTGCAAAGGCTTTGTAGTTAATGCCATTTTTCAATTTTCCCCATTATAAGTCTATGGAAAATCTAAGTTGCCATAGCAACCAAACTAATGAGCCGAATTTCATAAAAAACACAAAACCTGTAAAGGCAAATATGGTGAATATTTCCATAAACTTTCAGCCTCATAGAGCATACGGTTTCTGAGGAGATGATTTTTTAAGTATTTTTTTTTCTATTTTTTCATTTTGGTTTCCATGGCAACCAATACAAATGAGCAGTAGGCCTAAAATCATATGGCAGATAGTAGATTGCCTAAGGAATATTTCTATGAAAGTTTTGTCAAAATATCTGCAGTGGCTTGGCAGTAAATGCCATTTTTCAATTTTCCCCATTATAAGTCTATGGAAACTCTAAGTTGCCATAGCAACCAAACCAATGAGCCGAATTTCATAAAAAACACAAACTTTCAATCCCCCAGCCCAAGGATGCTACAGATAAAATTTGGGCTGAATCGGTCCAGTGGCTTCAGAGAAGAAGATGTTTGAAAGTGTTGACGTCAGACGACGACAACGACGACGACAACGCCGGACAACTGCCTATCCTATAAGCTCCCCCGGAGCCTTCGGCTCTGGTGAGCTAAAAAATGCTACCTACTTTTGTTGTTGTCCATGAAAAAAAAAAGAAAACGATTGATGGATGCAAAAGTAATGTACAAACAAATCAATGGCAAAACCATCTTTATTTAAAATTTATTAAATCCTAATGCAGTGTCAATGTCATCGGTCACAATAATCTTATTACTGTATACAACAGTACTTAACAAAGTACATCCCCATCTGGACTTTGGCACGAGCTAACGGTACAACTATACCTGTTTAAATTACATAATCTTGTGTAATCTTAATTGGCTCTTATTGCCATAAAAACTTTGTGCAATCAACCGAGATTTATGACAGTACAAGACTACTGAGTGTGATGCAAGTGGCTCGAGTGGCATGAGCTAACGGTTAGAATTAAATTACATAACCGTACCAAACTGCAACTGGCACGAAGTGCAGAATAAACAGTTAGCTTTGTTCAGTGTAATTACTGAGATTTCTGACACTAGTGGATCCAAGGATTATCGTCACCTTGTCAGTTTACCGTTACTATTCACAAGGAAGACACCGAAAAAACGGGTGAAATTTCAGGGCGAAGTTTTTTCGCTTTCATTGCCAAAGTCGGCGAAGTGAGCCCCAACAGGGCGACTTCCTCGCCTGAGTCGCCCTCTAGCTTGAGCCCTGAATACTAAATTTTCATCAATTACACTAGAATTCCGCTATTCAGACCACCTAAAAATAAGACTAAATCTGCTTTTCACGGACCGTTCCAAGGCGGTTCTTCTGTCGGGGTTTATTTTTGTTATGGTTTGTCTTTGAGTGTTTGTTTTTATATTATTTTGTTTTGGCTAGCCAATTGGCCATTTTGTGGGAAAGTAACTGCCCTTTTGGCTTTCTGCTATTGATGTTTCCATTAGGGTCTGTTGTTTCATTTTTGTGTTTCTTTCCCCTTTGGTGTCTCTGGGGAGAGCTGTGGGTTAATTGTATCGATTCCTGATCATTGCCTTCACTTCTATTTTTAAAATCTTATTGAAAAGGTTTCAATTATTCTTGCTTTGTATTTTCTACACCCAGTCTCCTAATAAGAGACCACCTTTGGGACTGTTTTAAAGACCACTTCACCAAAGATGGTCTTAATATAGAAATTTTACTGTATTTTAATCACCTTTAAATGTACATTGCTGCCTCTTATCACACTTCAGGAGTGGTTGAGCGAGGCACATGTGATGTGTATCTTGCGTCAATGGGACATTCAGCTGATATTGGCTTACAGCTGGGCAAGGCCTGCTGTCCTTGCAGCAGGTACGGGTAGAGGGGAAGTGTTATTTCTACACTTCCATTCATTTTCCTCTTTCTCTGCCATCCCTCACTTTCATCTTTACTGTCTCTTCTGTAGCTGTTCTTTTCTCTGGGAAAGGACTCAAAATGACCCACAAGGGTTAAGATGTTGTTAAAACCCAAAACAATCAATCAATTCTCACTGTCTCTGGGAGAGGACACAAAATGATCCACAAGGATTAACATATCGTTCAACCCCAACACAATCAATCATTCTTATCAAGGGATATTACATGCTTTGAAGATGGGTCCCAAAAATGTATACAGATCCATAAATTTTTGTTTAGATATAACACAGATGTTTGACTAACACGGTTTCTGCTTTGGACCCCAACCATGGTGTTACAAAGTGGTTGCAATGTACTACCCAATACCATAAAAATCCTAAAGGTTTGGACACCTTGAGAACTAGCTGTAATTCTCCTAAAATTTTAACAAATCTGTTTTATGTCAAGCAGGGAGTCCAAAAGGTGCAGACTGAGTGGCAAACAGTGTAGACCCTGATCAGACTGCTCCTTCAGGAGCAGTCTGATCTGGGTCTGCACTGTTTGCTTAGGCCTGTCTGTCCCAATACTTAGGATCATTATTATGGTATTTGATAAGCATCAACCAATCAATGCAAATCTGCATAATATGCAAGCTGTAAAAATTGTTTCAAAAGGTGTATCTTAAATTGGCTTTCATTATAATCAATAAAATCAAGGAGAGTTTCAAGCAAAACTTTTTTCCAAAACCACACTTTTTAACCCCAAAAATGCAGAATTTCTTTGGAATCTGTTTTACAACTAAAACACTCAGAACCGCTTTATACATTATTGTTGGGGTCTAAAGCAGAAACCAGTTAAACAACTGTACTGTATCCGAACAAAAATATATAGATTCTATGGAAAAATGACCATTTATCTATATAATCTATACATTTTTCAGATTCATCTTTGTTTGTTGGATTTGAGGTTTAATGACCCCGTCAACACTGTATAGATCATTTTGGAGACATTGCTTCCAATTTTGTGGGACTTTTACCCGACATTGAGATGAAATGACATCTCATGCCCTGCCGCCCAATGAAACCAACAGGCTTTATAAGCATGGACGGGCCAACTTGCACCGCTTTGCCTGGGCAGGCTTAGATCCTCTAAGTGGTTTATCAGTACTTGTGTGCGGGTCGGTTTCAGCTCTGCGTGGAAGCATCATGCAGCCCGTATATTTCTTCAAGCCCCGATGGGTAGGGGGGCCACCGGATTCATCTTTAAATCCGGTTATATCCAAAACTATTTTGCTTTTATTTTGGTTTTGGTTTTACTGCCCTTTCAAGATTATTTCACTTGTTTCGAGCAGATCCTTAATCAGAGGTGGGCAGAAACCACAGCACTCGGAGAAAAACCAACTGGCCTTCTATTGTAGAACATGGCCTCTCGCATGTGACCGGAGCCAGGCTCGAACCACAGCGGTGCAAAACCCAATGATTAAGAGTATGCGCTCTAATCCACTAGGAAACAGAGGCCCTTTCCAAAACTATCCTGCAATGATACAGAGGTCATGATGTACCAATTACATTTAAAAACATAATGTATTCTTGTTTTCTAAACAGTTTTTCAGAAAAATGCAGCGTTGGCGAATACCAATGCCAAAAGTATACCAGATACTCAATTTCCTGCAACTTCAATGTTGGGTAACTAGGGTTTATGTGTCCAAAACAATTGAAAGGGAGACATACCGGTACTGTTTTTTTTGGCACAACCCATTTGGGTCCTTGTCAGTTCTTTTAAGTATTATATCTCCTAAACTGATGGATGGATTCTTACCAACTTTGTGTAGTTACATCAACAGGAACGGGGAAAACAATGATTAGCTTTTGACAGCCTTCATCTTATTTTGAAAGTCACAGGCTCCGAAAAGCTGTCAAATTTGGGCCCATAATAGTTTGTCTGCACCGTATTTCTCGTGAACAAATGTATAAATTTTGGTCAACATGTTATAATAATGTGTATCATTTCAAGCTACTAATAGCATGATTAGATTTTTGTGACCTTGATCTTATTTTCCCCAACAGACTAAGTTTGGAATGAGAGTTTTATAACAGGAAACAATGACAGGGGTATACTTTTTGCTCAAGGAATATGGAAAATAATTGTCCTTGTACTGTCCAATCAAAGCCCTACAAATTTCTTTACAGTACATGTATTACAAAAATTTATGAAGTTGATATGATTCTTCAACAATTGCACACTTCTTACATGAATGCATACTCCTAACTATGTAGCGCATATCATGAGAAAATAAGAGAATCCCTTTTTCTTTGTAGTTTCTTGTCCCTATGTGCCACATATTCCTTCCTCACAGGACTTAGCCGAAGTTCTAGTATGTTGTTTATCTTATGAACTATTTCAGTACATGTCTCAGTGTCTGCTTCAAAATCATGGTGCTTGTAATCATGGCCACTCATGTAAGTAAGTCGGAATGATGAATTTCCTAAAATTACAAAAAGAACGGACATTTAAACCATTTTCCAGCAATATACAGGTTGTACTCTGTTTTTTGGTCTGTCTCAATTACACGACCAAAGAAAATTTAACCCTTGTTCTGCCGAAACAAGGGTAGACTACCTTTGCAAACACTGTAAATCCAGATCAGATGGCTTCTGTAGAAGCCATCTGATCTGGATCTTCCCTGTTTGTCATTCAGCTGGTGAATTTATACGGATAAATGGCATAAGTAATCTGGCTGGATGAAAGTCAGAAATGAGTGTGGCTAAATTAAATTACACAGCAGGACAAGTGTTAAATTTTTCAATGAACTCAACCTTTTTTGTAATGGTTTGAATGATTCTGTTGTTTCCATCCCTCAAATCTTTTTTTTACACATTTTGGTGTTGGCTTCTGGGAAGCCAGCTGATCAGGATCTATACTGTTTTCCATTCTGCTGCTGAATCCATGGTAAAAAAATTCAAATCATGCAACACAAATAGCTGAAAATCGGGGAGAAGTGAAGCATATTGAAATATTTAGCATGGCGAGGGTTAACCCATTGTAGGCGGGAAACCCCTAAAGGGGTACCTTGGCAAACAATACAGGCCCAGATTAGACGCTCCAGGATGCAGCATCTGATCAGGTCCTGCACTATTTGCTAACAGAATTTTCCATCAAAAATAGAATAAAAACATAGAAAATAGGCCTGTCACCCCTTATATGACAAATGGACTTGTCCATCATAGCAATGGAAGAGTACATTAGTATACAATGGGTTAAGCTTGTAGGTCAACACAGGGAAAAATTTAAGTTTGACAGTGGATGGTCATCTTGGGTTTCTCCTTTATCTGACCAAGGCATTTGGTTTTTATAAAAAAAAACTATAGATCTGGTCCACATTGGTAGCAATGATTACTGACCACTGATTACTGTACAAAGGGGAGTCTACAATAACACACCTGTAGTGCATTTTTCACATCTCCAAAATAGCTACATTTCTGATGAAAATTAATGATATTTTGCTTATTAATACTGCAAACATAGGTTGTGGGTACTCCTTAGAACCACCTCAATGAGGTAGTTCTAACGAGTACCCAACCTATGTCTTCGAGCAGAAATAAGAAAAATAATGAATATGTCTGTAAACCCAGTTTTCTCTATATAATGTGGGGTTTCGAGGGATGTTCATTTCACAGACTTGTTTGCATGATGTATGGATCTGGTTCACATTGGTAGCAATGATTACTGACCACTGATTACTGCAGAATTGGGAGTCCATGTGTTGTCTATTTTTTTTTTTTTTTTTTTGCACATTTTTCCACTTTACTCGTAAAATTAACATTTATGCTCTGCATGCTGGGTATTTTTATAGCAAATGACATTTTGAACTATTTTTCTTATTTTTCACAGAAAGCAGAATCATAGGAGACAATTTGCATGAGATGTCAGGTCCTGTTTTCTAGGAAAAGTAAGAAAAATATCAACAATTTGTTGTCTGCTCTATTAGCCCAGGGAGTGATAAAAATTAATACAAATGAAATACAAATGAAGATACTATATATTTTTTATGTCACAATTATTATTATATAAGCCAGCTAACAACAAATCGTACAATAAGACGTGCAGCTTAATGTGAGGCTAAAATCCTACAAAATTGGAAGCAACATCTCCAAAATGACCTAAACAATGTTGTTGGGGATGTAAAACCCCATATCAAACAAACAAAACATGTGCAGCTAGCAGAATTAGTTGTCGCTTTTAATATGGACATGAGAAGCTGCCAAAGGCATCCGAAGCCCAAAGGGCCTCGACAGCGCATGGCGGCCTATAGATTAACGTACTGGGGTAGTCATAACAACCTAACTTGCCTAAGGAACTTTGTTTTCCTGGACCAATCACGAGAAATCTGGGTGACACTTCATGAGACTGCGGTGTCAGGCTCGTTAATGCTTTCTTCTTCCATATGAAATGTCTGCTGCCTATGTCCGGGTCAACCACCAGTCCATAACGCCATTGATATTTGACAGATTATTTTTTTAATGCTCATATTTAAATTTGCTGTCCTGACTTACAGTATTCCTTATTTGTTAACAACAAACAAAAACAAACTAGTATACTCGTCAACCTCATCACTGTGACTAAATTTTTCAAATTGCCGGACCCAGCACTGCACTTGGGATACTTGTGTTTTCTTCAAAATCTTTTGGAAACTGGCTGAATGTTTTGCTAACAGTGTAGGCCCTGATCAGACGCCATGATAACTCAAAAACTATGGCACCCAGAGTTGTGGTTCTTGTGCATGACACGCCGCCTCAGCCTTGTGAACAATTGTGCCAAGTACCTCAAAGGGTATTGGAGTTATGGCCATCACAAAGTTTCGTCTACGGATGGATGGACGGATGCCAGGCTGATTGCTATATCCCCCGAACCTATACGGTGGGGGGATAAAAATAGAAAAAAAGACAATGATCTACCCTCATTAAATGTTTGCACATGGGGTTCATTTTGCATTTGTTGTTTAAGTCCAATTTACTTTACTTTAAGGTTATTTTATGGCCAACTACATGGCAAAACGGATAGATCAATATTTTATTTAAAGATGCTCAAACCAATACGGCACATAGCATAGTATAAGGTTTGTTACAGACAGTTGTAACGTGACAAAAGGGTTGAGTCACAACTAACAACAATTAGATTGTTTGCCCATCCCTCATAGTGTACAGAATACTAATGCTGACACAGTAAGATTTGAAACCTGACCGAGCTGAATGAAATAAAGTTGGAAGTGATTTTGCACATAGACAACATTAAACTAAGGGAATGAATGCACCCTAAGGGAGATTATTCTTACCTACAAATTCTTACCAAAATATTTGTCTCCCTTAATGATAGGAGATTACTCTTTGCATACAATGAGAGCAAATTCTATAATTAAAGAGTGTCTGAAGCACACCTAAACAGCCATACCTGCCAACTTTTCAAATATTTCATGGGGGAGATTCTGCGTGTCACGGCATTTTTCGATGGAATAAAGCGCGGTGAATATTTTCCCCGAAATTCCCATGGGGAAGATTTTTTTTTAAACTTGTAGACACACTCAAGTCCACTAGTACAATCAGAAAAATTGCATGTTTACATTTTATATATTATCCAATAAATCACTGGTATAATACTTCAGCTTCAATAATTAACAGTATTTGCAATAACTAAAGATTGTCTGAATACATCTGTCTGAAATTAGGTTCTTTACTCAGAAACAGTTTTCATGCGATTGCAAGGAGTGTTTAATGTCTGACTATAACAGCCTTTATTTTGCAAAACAATTGTTTCTGAAGTGTTAGAACACTCATTTCCAAATGAGAATACAATTCTTAGTTTGAGAGATAAAAACTACGATTTTCGTAGTCACAAAAATATGTGACATTGCTCATTCATAGGTAAATATTTACTTTCATTACATCTGGGAGAGATTAAATAATTGTTCAAATATACTTACATGAAAAGATCAGCAAAGGGCATCCCTGTTCATGCTCATACAGATAGAAAACTGTTGGCAACTTGCATTTGTTTTTGTGGATACTGGGTAATCTATCATTGGGTTAAAAATAGTCAATACAGCTAAAAATATACTCAGGATTTTTCCATCTCCAAAATAGATAGTGAAGAAATCCAAGATATTCCAAATTACTATCCACAAACAAGATGGCTCATAAAAATACCAAGTGTGAGGAGGTGGAAAAATCGTGATTTTTGCCTTATTTTGGCAACACGATCCTGAGGTCAAAATGCATGGAAAAATCGTGAAATTCACTCCTAATGGGTGAAAGTTTGCAGGTATGAACAGCTTTCTAACACTGGTCATTATGACATGGTTTTGGATATAATGCAGTTTCAGGATGGACCCATAAAATGTAAATGAGGATTTAGAATAATGGTCATTTTTCTGTATAATCTATACATTTTTGTTTATATATAACATGGTTGTTTAAGTCACAGGGCTTCTACTTCGGACCCAAACAATAGTGTTATAAAGAGGTTGTAGTGTATTATTGATGCTGATTTCCTGGAAGTGATCTCCATTTGTATAAATGGTTACAAATTTTTCAGCTGTATCAGAGTGGATACAACTTCAAGGGTGGTAACCCTGTCAAAAATAACTTTGCCTCACCTATCAAACAGGGTTCACTTTTAAAGGAAAGAATTTGCTCTCGAGGAGCAAATTCTTTAGCCGGCCTCGGTAGCTCAGTCGAATGTGCCTCTAACTGTTGACCAGGAAGATGCAGGTTCGATACCTGCTGGGGTAGGCAACATTCTTTCATGAAGATTGATCATGTAATCTTTTCTATGGTGCTTCACTCCCTTCCGCTGATTCAAGAAGGGCAGTTGTCTGTTTCTAGCAAAATATGTGCACTGTACTGGTTAACTGCTTACGTATAAGACCGCCCAGGAAAAGTTTGGATAGGTAAACTGACCAGCTCAAAAATGACATAAAATAGTATTGACTGGGCTGTTAAACTCCAATACAAACAAAGCAAATTCTTTCTTTGAAGAGTAGATCCAAATTTCCGACAGGCTTAGATTGCTGGAAACCATGTAAGTTGTCTAACTTGTGAAAAAGGCTTTCCAAACATACACTAGGTGTAGTCATTCCCCTAATAAAACACGAAGACAGAGGAGGAGAGTGAAGCACTGTGGTGTAGTAATACAGCATTGAGAGTAATAAAGCGAGAGAGGAAGGCCTGCTCATTATACTTAAAAATGGGCATAGCAGTATAAATAAGCAAACAATTAGATTACTAACAAATATACCAACATAACCATGTGTAATCAAGCGATTTATGTTTACATGTAAAATTATATTTATGCAAGAGAAATCTTTAGAGACACAAATCTGACCCACCTTTAGACCTCATGCTTGAACAAATCCAAAGCTTTTCTGTGTAAAAGAGTGACATTTTAAAAGAGCCAGTGTTGCAAGACATTCTAATCCCCACCCCCTCCTGCAATTTCTTTCCGTTTTATAGGAAAACATGTATTCAATGGCACTTAACCCGATTTTTACCACAATCTAAGATCTTATTTGCATTCATAATCATAAATGGAAATGGATACACCTTCAGGGGAGGCATCTCCTTCAAAAAAAAAGTTTTATCCCCTATTCAAGTATGGGTCAACTCTTAACCCATAAAATGTCGATCACAACAAATGTCGTCTGCTTTGTCGTCCGCCGTTTACTTTAAAAATCATTTTTTTCCAAACAGTGTGGACCCAAATCAGACTGCTCCTCTAAGAGCAGTCTGATTTGGGACCACACTGTTTGCCTGTATGCAAAAATATTTTTTAAAATGTTTGCAAAAACTAAGCAGACGACATTTTCAGATGTAGTTTTCTCGCCATATTAAGGGTAAAGGAAAGACCTCAGACCCCAGTTTGCGACAGGTTTAACAGACAAAAAAGCAAACAGGAAGTCCCAAAAGTTGTCTTCCTTGCAATGAAAATGGCCAGGAGCGTGGAAATATGCCAGGTGTATCCACTGCCCTCGAAGTTATTACAGAAAGGTTAATAGAACCTATGACAGGGTTGAGACTGAGACAAGGAAATCTAAGGTAAGTTTTTAGTTTATTTAAGTCTCATGTGAGGCATCACTGATTATTTTTCTCAGGTATCTACTTTAAAGAATGTGCTGTAAATGGTAAAAATGCTTCCAAAGCTATTGCCATCACACTGCCTAAGAATACAGAAATGGCCCCTTTACACAAATGTAAAAGAGCTAATAAGGTAGAGCCTTTCTTATATCTACCTGCTAAAGTAACCTGTTTAAACGTTTTACCAGTGAGCCAATCAAATCCATTTTAAATACATTCCTTTACATGTAGTGGTAAATTTAAAATGAACAAGAGGGCCATAATGGCCCTTATCGCTCATCTGATCCATAGAGTAACATGTGGGCCCGAGGAGGGTTATTATTGACCCCAGGGTTATAATGTGCATAATGTTGAGGGAGGTCTAAAAAGGTGAAGCTTCATACCAAATATCAACAAAGGCTATAATTTGAACAATCTTGGCAAAGGTCCACTAGATGAAGCTACACACCAATTATCAAAGACCTTGGCCTTGTGGTTTCAGAAGATTTTTTAAAGATTTTCGCTATATAAGCCTATGTAAAACCAAAGGGCCCCGGGGCCGGGGCATTTTTGGCCCCAGGACTACATAAGCCTATGTAAAACCAAATGGCCCCTGGGTGGGGGCATTTTTGGCCTCAGGGCTATAATTTCAACAATCTTGATAGAGGTCCACTAGATGAAGCTTCATACCAAATATCAAAGACCTGGGCCTTGCTGTTTCAGAGAAGAAGATTTGTAAAGATTATCTCTATATTAGTCTCTGTAAAACCAAAGGGCCCCGGGGCAGGGGAATTTGTGGCCCAATGGCTATAATTTGAACAATCTTGGTAGAGGTCCACTAGATGAAGCTCCATACCAAATATCAAAGACATGGGCCTTGCAGTTTCAGAGAAGAAGATTTTTAAAGATTTCCCTATATAAGTCTATGTAAAACCAAAGGGTCTCAGGGTTGGGGCATTTTTGGCCCCAGGGCTATAATTTGAACAATCTTTGGTAGAGGTCCACTAGATGAAATTTCACACCAAATATCAAAGACCTAGGCCATATGGTTTCATAGAAGATTTTTAAAGATTTTTCCTATATAAGTCTATATATAACCAAAGGGGGGGGGGGGGGGGGGGGCATTTTTGGCCTCAGGGCTTTAATTTGAACAATCTTGGTAGAGGTCCACTAGCTGAAGCTTCAAAACAAATATCAAAGACATAGGCCTTGTGGTTTCAGAGAAGAAGTTTTTTCAAGATTTCCCTATATAAGTCTATGTAAAACCAAAGGGCCCTGGGGCGGGGGCATTTTTGGCCCCAGCCCTATAATTTGAACAATCTTGGTAGGGGTCCACTAGATGAAGCTTCATACCAAATAGCAAAGACCTGGGCCTTGCAGTTTCAGAGAAGAGGATTTTTAAAGATTTTCCCTATATAAGCCCATGTAAAACCAAAGGGCCCCGGGGCGGGGGCATTTTTTGCCCCAGCACTATAAATTGAACAATCTTGGTAGGGGTCCACTAGATGAAGCTTCATACTAAATATCAAAGACCTGGGCCTTGCGTTTTCAGAGAAGAAGATTTTTAAAGATTTTCCCTATATAAGCCCATGTAAAACCAAAGGGCCCCGGGGATGGGACATTTTTGGCCCCAGCACTATAATTTGAACAATCTTGGTAGGAGTCCACTAGATGAAGCTTCATACCAAATATCAAATACACCTCAACCTCGTTATAACACGGTACTCTGAGTCCATCCAACGGACCGTGTTAGTTAACCGAATCGTGTTATAAACGCTGACCGTATTTGTTACAGATCAACCATTGATACTATGGTGATCAATAATTTTCCAAACAAGATGATTTGCGGTCCGGTTAACGACCGTATTTCCCGACTAAAATGTGTTTAGAACTAATCAATGGCAGTAAAAACCATGGCCCATGAAGTCAAACAAGTCACTTTAATCAAAACCAGCTGATAAACCATGTTTTTATCATGAAAATCGTCCGATCTGACAGCGAGTATGACGCCATTTTGATAGCTGGTTCCTGGCTAACTTTGTTGTTACTGAGCGTTCGGCACCGTACCAAACTACAGTACCGTTAATAGATTTCAATGGTAAAATTACCGGGTTAGGGTTCGGAACCAGACAATGGTCAACGCTTATGAGAAATTTGAATTACTTCCCTTGGAATGTCTTACTCTTATTTGAAACGATTTTTAATGGCACACATGGTCTTTGAATGATTTTTTACCGCGAAAAATATCGATCATGAATATGTTTTATCATTTGCTTTTAAGCTGGAATAAATCTGACTCTCTTTTATATGGGGCTCTGGAAAATCCGTTTTATTGCCGATCACATCTTCTGCATCGATGTTTAAAATTTCTGCTGAGCAGTGATCCTTATCAGAGCGTGATAAATATTTTTTTCCGGTTGCGTAACTGAATTCTTTAATCTCTTTATCTTGCTAAGCCAACACTTTGATTGTGCCGATGGCAGTTCATGTTTATCAATGCGTGGCATGTTTGGAGGCCTGCAATAAACATCAAAAAGTACCGTTATAAAACGTGTTAGCTACCATATTACGGCAGTCAAAAGGGGGCGGAAAATAAAGTTGTTGTGCTTAAAACCTGATAGAATCCTTGGATAATATTCATAAATATTGGTTGGGGAAAATTTGGGGTCCAAACCAAAACCGTTTTGTATCGGAATTCGTGCTGTAATGAATCGTGCTATAACGAGGTCAGGGTGTTCCTGGGCCTTGCGGTTTCAGAGAATAAGATTTTTTTAAGTTTTCAGTGAAAAAAATCTATTTTTGGCTCCTGTGACCTATATGTGCAACGGACCGGAACCATTTGAACAGCTTTGACGGGGGACCACCTAAGGATCATTCCTGTGAAGTTTGGACAAATTCTGATCAGTGGTTTAGGAGGAGATGTTGTTTGAAGAAATTGTTTACACACAGACGCACACACCCAAGCACGCACGACGGACGAAAAGTGATCCCAAAAGCTCACCTTGTCACTACGTGACGGTGAGCTAAAAACAGATAATGATTTCTGTCAAACAACATTGCATGCACATTTCATGACTTTCTTTCCTTGACACTTGAGAGCAGTTTTATGACTTAAGGAATGTTCATTTCACTAAAAGGTGATCAAGGACATGATATTGTGGCTGTTAAAATGTACAGCAAGGGAGAAATAGAAAATAAACTTTCTACAGATTATATACAGTGAAATTCTCCTATTAAGATATGACAGCTGAAGTTAAGACTATTTCTTTTTTTAAACATATTTATAACCTTAAACCCTAACCATTGACAGCCATGTCACTAATATGACATAGACCTCTATACATTACACTTCCTTTATCATAAAAAGTCGCCATTATTTAGTGGATAACCTCATATCACAAAAATCATATGACCACATGTGTAATAACACAAGGTTACTGATGTGTAAAGTCGTGCCCCCATCATGCCAGCCCAGTTTCCTTTTGAAATTCTCTCAGCAATAAAATCAGATTTATAATCGCTATAGCGTGAATGCTAGAGTTAACACAATACATGTAGTTCATAAAGTCAGTGAACCATAAAATGTAGGTCAAGGTCAAATAGGGATGCTTGCATTAAAGTTGCCATCCTTAGATATAAGTTTGCACCAAGTATCATTAATGAAGCTCTTATGGCTCTTGAGAAATGGACTTGAACATAAGGGTAAAAGTTAGGGTGGATGCAAATGTTGATGTCTCAATGTATGAAAGGACAAACAGATTGAAAACCTGACTATGTATTGCACCATCCTTAGAGCAGGTGTGACAATGAAAGAAAATTTGTCTGACAGAAGATATTCCACAGAAGGATTCACTGAATAGCAAATTGGATAGACCATGCCAACCCATGAAAAGCCAATCACGACAAATGTTGTCTGCTTCGTCATCTGCCGGTTACTTTAAAAGTCATTTTTGCAAACAGGGTGGACCCAAATCAGACTGCTCCATTAGGAGCAGTCTGATTTGGGCCCACAGTTTGCCTGTAAGCAAAAATATTTTTTTAAAATGTTTGCAAAAATATTCAGCAGACGACATAAGCAGACAACATTTTCAGATGTAGATTTCTAGGCTTTTTAAGGGCTAAACAGTTTTTATCCACATTTTGGGGATTAGGATATAGAATTGAGCCATGCAAGTAAATGTCCTACAATCTGTCGTTTCCTATCACACTCAATCAGCACAAACATTGATCTCTATCTTCAATGGTCAAGAGGACCCCAGTGACATCTAATGCAAACTTACCTCCACCCCTGTCTTCTAGTATATCACAAGAGGCTATTCTGTCAGCGTCATATGTCACAGCTTTTTGACGTAGTAATATAGACTTGCTCTTGCTACTCACAGGGTCTATCTCTACCTTCTCACCACTTACCCCTGAAATATGAAGAAAAAAAAACACAGTCCTGGGCCCAGTTATTTTAAACATTGTTAGTACGACCCCTGCCACAGCTGCAACCTCAGCAAGGGCATCAAAAAATAAACAACATACAATATTGTAGGTACCAGTCCTATAGTGATGCCATGAAGAATTCTTTCTTTCCTAGAAAAATTCCTCAGTAGAATAGTCTTCCCTCCTCTGCAGTAGATGCCATGACTGTAGAGGAGTTCAAAGCCTGTACAGTGTAGATTGGGACTCAGAGGTATACCTCTTATTCAAATTGTAAATAGTTTTAAGGAATTGTCCAGTGACATCTTTTGTAGTAAGCTAAATTCTATATTTAGATCCCACCAACTGAGATAATGGCCAAATATGGCCAACTCTGTATAGACAGACAGACAGAACAAGCTCACTAGTGGCCAAAAATTTTATAACTGTTGTATTAAGTTCACTATTCAAAACAATGGTATTTTATTTGCCATGTTCAATGATCAAAGTTTAAACGATATTTTAACCCTTTTAGTACCAAATGGAATCTTCCTTATGTATTCCAGAAGTCCATTTCAAAATTTAGGGGTGTCAGGTTGTTTTTTCTTCAAAATTTATTTGGAAATTGGCTTAACTTTTCATAAACAGTGTAGGCCCTGATCAGATGCCTGCACTGTTTGCCCTGGTACCAATTATGGGGTTTCCGGACAGCATCTTTAGTTTTCAACTGTTCCCTGGCCATTCAAGTGTCAAGCAAAAACTAGCAGATGAAAATACATGTACTTTTATTACTTTACAGAGAGAATCAGGCTTAACATTTCACGTCAATCATCTGCTGTCCACACCCAACCCATTACCCACCTAAGCCATATTTGTTTGAACCCCAGTTCATACTGCCTGGCATTTTTAATGACTCTGGTTTGTCACTGCTAGGGATCGAAACAGTGACCTCCCACTTCGAAAGGCAACTGCCCAGCCATTTATACTACCAAAGCTGTTTCTGGCAATGTGAGTGCAAGAACTACGGTTGCAGAAGATCAGTAGCATGCAAGATTTCTATATTCATGCAGTCTGATTTGCGCTGTCAATGTCCGCAATAATATAAATCAAGAGTTATTGCTACACTGCTTGTTGTACAGTTTTATGATTTAATTCCAACCCATTTTTTAAACCGGATGGAAACTCTCCCCTTATGTATTTCGGAGAAGTCCATTTCAAAGTTTATAAATTAAAAAATTAGGGATGTCAAGTTATGTTTAGAAATTCATTTAGGAAAATGGCTGAACTTTTTTTTTTGCAATCAGTGAAAGCCATGAATCTGCCTGCAGTGTTTGCTAGTGTCTCATTTCTAGAAGCCAAGAAAAACAGCATCAGAAAATGACGTCTGCTTATGTGGTCTGCTGCATATTCTTGCAAACTTTTCGATGTGATTTCTTCATACAGGCAAACAGTGTGGACCCAGATCAGACTGATCTAGGTCCACACTGTTTGCAACAGTGACTTTAAAAGTAACCAGCAGACAACAAAGCAGACGACAATTGTCATGAGTGACATCTTATGGTTAAAAGAAATATCATGTGTAGCTGGGTAAAAACTAAAGATTCTCTGATGGGTCATGTTTGTATGTGTGTGTGCGTTTGAGTTTTATGTCCCACCAACAGCATACCGAGCCCACTACTCCTGGTTTATTCATGTTTATAGCAAACACACGAAGTGTTTGCTTTACTGTAGAGAGGCTGGAACAACATACTTAGGTACCCAAATCTCGCCTGGAATCTCGTTCAATTTCTCGCGATAATCCGCCATCTTTACAGAGTTCATGAGAATTGTATTCCTATCCAAAAAAAGCTTCTCAAAACCAGAAGGAGTTAAGACCTATTACAACAGAAACACAAAATGTGTCAAAATAATTTTAAAAAGCTCTTTTCAAGACTGATGCATCAAACGCTGAAGTTTGGTCGCAGGAAAGCTTCGAAACTACGTCACACGTTTAAATTAACTGAAACGTACCGCACTGAGCCGCAAAGGTTAGACCGTAAAACCCAGCACAGCGACTGGACCAACGAGTAACCGGAGCATATGCCGAAGCATTTACCGGAACTTCTCGGTAGACAGATAGATAGATAGATAGATGGATGGATGGATGGATGGATGGATGGATGGATGGATGGATGGATGGATGGATGGATAGATAGATAGATAGATAGATAGATAGATAGATAGATAGATAGATAGATAGATAGATAGATAGATAGATAGATAGATAGATAGATAGATAGATAGATAGATAGATAGATAGATAAGCATTTACCGGAACTTCTCGATAGATAGATAGATAGATAGATAGATAGATAGATAGATAGATAGATAGATAGATAGATAGATAGATAGATAGATAGATAGATAGATAGATAGATAGATAGATAGGGGTGTAAATGAGTGTGTTTGCTCAAAGGCATTGCCTTTATTTCATATTTTGATTCTGGGAATTAAAGGATATGTTTTGTTCTTCAACGATAATTTTCCATTTTCTGGAAGATTCACTTACCAAGCTGAACCTCAGTATTTGTTCTGATCTTATGAACCATGTTGACAATGTATGATTTATACTGGTGACTGGTCAGTGATTCTGCCATGGCTGATGATTTACTGTCGTCTACATATACAGAATCTCCTCTGGAACCTTGGAAAGGAAAAAGATTCTAAATACATGCATGAGATGAATATCTTAATTGCAACATATCCATTCTACAATAATTATTAGGATCCATAGTTTTGTTTGTTTGTATTGGAGTTTAACGGCCCAGTCAACACTATTTTAGGTCATTTTTTAGCCAGTCAGTTTACCTTTCCACCCTTTCCTGGGCAGGCTTATACATAAGCGGTTTACAAGTACAGTGCACATTCTTTCGCCAGTAACTAACAACTGCCCTTCTTGAATCAGTGGAAGGTAGAGAATGACTGTAGAAAAGATTTCATGATCAATCTACACGAACGAATGTAGCCGACCCCGGCAGGTATCGAACCCACATCCTCCTGATCACCAGTCAGACGCGCATCAGACTGAGCTACCGAGGCTGGCTCAAAGATCCATGGTAAAGCCATTATCACCAAACCAACCATGTATAGATTTTTTGGAAAAAATGAACCACAAAAATTTCCTGATTATGGTAAAGAATAACATGACTGTTTAGTGTCATTTTTCATTAGAATTATGAATTTTAATTTGCCGATATCTTTTGGGATTCCTGCTTCACCCTTTCAACAATGTATACCAATACAGTATACGGTTACCTATGCAACAGTATAGAACCAGATGAGAAAACCCCTGAGCTCCCCATTAACCTTTACCACTCTCTGGACTAATTCAGCAGACAAAAAATTGTTGATATATTGTTTTTCCCAGAAAACAGGACGACATCTCATGCAAATTGTCTCAATAGGAAACAATTTGTATGACATGTCAAAACCTGTTTTCTGGGAAAAAAAAATACCCAGCATGCAGAGCTTTTACAAGGACTGTTCAAATATGAATGCAACTAAGCACATAAAAATGATTCCGTGATAGATTTCGATGAAAAATTTATTTTGCCCTCTCAAAGTATTCCCCTTTAACAGATATACAAACTTTCAGTCTTCTGATCCAATCATTGAATGCATTTTGGTAGTCTTTTCGAGGTATACTATGAAGGCCCTGGAATAATGCAGAACCGAGGTGTGTGCGCTGTACAAATTTTTCGACCAGAAAGGTATTTTTTCAGCCGCGGGAACAAAAAAAAGTCACACGGGGCAAGGTCAGGGGAATACGGGGGGTGAGGGAGTTCAACAACCTTTTCCTGCTTCAGATAGTCTTGCACAATGAATGCCTTGTGCGATGACGCATTGTCATGTAGCAATCTGACATTAGCCAAACCAGTTGCGGGTCTTCGTTCTTTGAAAAATTTCTTCAATTTTCGAAGAACTTTATTCTTGTAAAACTTCGCATTTACAGATTTGCCTTTAGGCACAGCAACCTGAATAGCAGGGCCCTGATTTGAAAAGAATATGGCATACATTACCTTCTTGACGCTCATGGTCCGCTTTGCAATGCATGGTCTTATGCAATACTTTGTTGCCCATATTTTGTTCTGAATCTTTCGTTTTGGCTCAAAAAAGTGAACCCATGTCTCGTCACCTGTGACGACATTAGCGAAAGACTGTGCATTGTAATTTGGAAACTTTTTAAGCAACTTCTTGCTGCACTGAATGCGTGTCTTTTTCTGCTCATCTGTCAACAGATGGGGAATCCATCTAGCACAGATCTTTCTCATTTTCAAATCCCGTTTCAGAATTGTATGAGCTGCTCCTAATGAGATGCCAACCATACTAGCTATTTGCCTTGTGGTGTATTGTGCATCGGTATCAACTATTTCTTTCACTCTAGCAACCATCTTGGCAGATGTTGCTCTTTTCGGCCGACGATCATGTGGTGTATCTTCTTTTGAGCCTAGCCCACAGCTGAATTTCTTACACCAACGAAAAACGGTCGGAAAAGACATTTCATTATGCCCATAAACCGAACATATTTCATCAAAAATGTCTCTGCACCGTATACCAAGAATACAATGATTCTTAATATAGGACCGTATTTCGACGGCGTACTCTGACCTTCTTCCAACCATGTTTTGTATTAGTATACAAGAGTAGACAGTGTTTATCGAACAATATTATCGAACGATATACATGAATAAAGTGCACGGATTTCAACAGGTTTGGTATCAATGTATAGGTAAAATGTTTTTCTACGCTGTGATATTTATTTCCAGGTGATTTTCGCATTAGTGCATGAGAAAACATTCTACTTGCATTCATATTTGAACAGTCCTCATAGATCTATACAGTATACAAACAGTATAGATCCAGATGTGATAGCTCATAAAAGCTGCCTTGTCTCAATAGTTTGCCAGTATGTTTAAGAAATAGATCAGCTCTAACTGCAATTTGTTGAGTAATTAATCACAGTTTGGAGGTCAGTTGTAAGTAGACAAATCACACGGGTAGTAGCGTGCGTGATTTGTCTACTTACAACTGACCTCCAAACTGTGATTTATTACTCAACAAATCACAGACTAGAGCTGATCTATTTTGATTCTAACACGCTGAAAATCGGCAATAATGTTGTTGTTTCCTTCAAAATTTGACAACCTTTCGCCATTGTTAGAAGAAATTCCGCTGAAATTATCGACTGAAACACATGCATTTATATCCATTTTTAACGTTTTCGATGTGAGAAAATGACGTTACACCATCTAACATCAAGGCAATCGACTAATGACATCATAAATTAGCAGTTTTTTATGAAGTCACTTGTCACGCTCTTCCGAGCTGTAATTTGTTGCGGTATAGAACACAGATATTTTCCATGGCCTATATAGGCGCGCTGTGTAAGAATGATTTTGACAAAATCCCTAATGACAATAACGGACAAGGGCAAGATACCATGAAACATCAGATAATGTCAAAATCAGTGGACCAGTTTAACCCATTTAGTACCAGAAACCCCAAAACGGGTACCCTTGCAAACAGTGCAGACCCAGATCAGACGCCGCAGAACGCGGCCTCTGATCAGGACCTCCACTGTTTGCTAAAGTTCAGTCATTTTCCAAATAAATTTTGATGAAAAGACAACCTGACAGCCCAAAATTTTGAAATGGACTCCTGCTATATATAAGAACGTAGATTCCATTTGGTACTAAATGGGTTAAATAGTGTTTGAACAGTAGATGCTGATGTAAGCTGATCCTGTGGACCAAAAAACATTTGGGCCTTATATAGGAACACCCTGAGGTAAACCCTTGACATTAACCTTTAATGCTCTCTGGGCTAATTCAGCAGACGAAAAATTGTTGTTATTTGTTTTAATTTTCCCAGAAAACAGGACTTGACATCTCATGCAAATTGTCTCCAATGGACCGGAGCCAATTTGCATCAGCTGTCAAGTCCTGTTTTCTGGGAAAAATAAGAAAAATAATTCAGAATGTTGTGTTCTGAAAAAAAAACCCAGCATGCAGTTTTGAATGTAATGTAAAAATTCTAACTTTCATAAATGATGTTACTTATGAGCCTGGAAGATGCCAAATGACATTCAGGGATCGTTGTTACAATATTTAAAAGCAAAAATCATTATAACAAAAGATAGATACATTTTTTCTTGCATGCTTTTCAATGAAATACAGAGATTTTTCAGTGAAATTGATATCGTCCCTGTTTCAAACAGTGAAAATACCGTTTTTGGATTTCACTGTTTGTGAATTTGATGAATCATCAAAAAATAAATATCCTCCGTTTATTCTATGTCTATTAGGTCTACTTAATTAATATGTGTCAGAAATTATGTCACCCAAGGTTGTCCGTCATTAAGACATTGATAATCTCACTTTTAGCATTGAGGTAATGAATTAGTGCATTGTTTGCTCACACCTATATATCTGAATACATAGGGTAAATACGGTGCTTACTACAGCTGGTGTGACACAACAAAACATGGCAACTTACTGTGTTCTCTGACCAAACAAAATTCCAGTGTGTCCATACTAGCTAGTGAACTGTCTAAATCTACTGGAACACCAGGCTCACTTTGTTTCTCTATGTTATAGGACTGACCTGTGGGGATATGGAATATAGAGAACACTTGTTATAAAGAGAGCATTAGCTTCCCAACATTAAAAAGAACTTGCCACATAAAAAGTCCCAATAAGGATTGCAAAAATAGAAATTAACCCTTTTTTGTACCAAATGGAATCTTCCTTCTTATATGTAGCAGGAGTCTATTTCAAAAAGGGGTGTCAAGTAGTGTTTTCTTCAAAATTTATTTGGAAAATGGCTTAACTTTTTTGCAAACAGTGAAGGCCCTGATCAGAAGCCGCGTTTTGCAGTGTCTGATCAGGGCCTGCACTTTTTGCCAAATACATGTTTTGGGGTTTCTGGTACCAAATGGGTTAAAGTATTTTTGCCCTTAATTACTTCAAAAACAAATGTTAAGAAACAAATAGCCGATAATATTCTTGAATATAGGGATCACTCATGGTTTTTCATGTATTAATTTTTGCAGGGTCCAGAGAAAGCTGTTTGAAACTAAGGCCACTAGGGCGAGTGTTCAAATATCTTCCAAGGTGCCTGGCAAATGTTTTTGCAATGAAAAAACCATGGATGATTGTTATTCTTGCATAACTTACACTTCCAATGGTAAATTTTGACGAAAATGCCCCAAAACTTCATATAAACTTTTCAAACACGACCGTAAAATCAACATAGTGGGTGGTTCAGAATGCTAATAACAACGGGGTTTGATCCATGATGGGTCCGGAAACATTCTTTCGTGGAGATTGATCATGAAATATTTACTACTGTCATTCTCTCCCACTGATTCAAGAAGGGCAGTTGTCAGTTTCTGGTGAAAGAATGTACTTGTATACTGTACTGGATAACTTAGCTTGCCTGGAAAAAGCATGAGCCTGCTCGGTAAAAGTATGGTTACGTAAAATAATGGTCTAGACGACCTTAATAGTATTGACTGTACCCATAAATCTCCATACCAAAATTCTTTTTATTTTATCATACTTTTAATATCAGACTCCTATATTTTCCCATCACAGTCAATGCTAGTTGGTATAGGAGCAGCCTATCGGCCTCGGCAAACTGCAGACCCAGATCAGAATGCTCCTTCAGTTTGATCTGGGCCTTGGCAAACAGTGCAGACCAAGATCAGACTGCTCCTGAAGGAGCAGTCTGATCTGGGTCTGCACTGTTTGCCATTCCGCCTGCACCTTTTGGACTCCTTGCTGGATCATGAAACAAGTTTGTTTAAATTGTAGGAGAATTACAGCAAGTTCTCAAGGTGTCCCAATTTTTAGGATTTTTATTGGCTGCTACTTTAATGGTTTTCATGTATAAAGACATAAAGGGAGAAAATGTCTTGGGAGCTGTTCATCAAGACCACGTTGATCAAAGCTAATGCAGGTCACAGTTAACATAACATTAAAATTTTTATTGTTCAGTTGGTTGAACATGACATTTTTGCTGAAAAAAAAAATATGCGTAACAGCATTCACATTTTTTCAGCAGAAAATATCAGTACTACTTTCTGCTAAAAAAATGTGAGTAGCTTTTCGCATAACAATCATTTTCCATGAAAAGAAATGTGAGTGGCTTTTGTATTGCACTTCAGAAGCTATTCACAATTTTTTTTCAGCAGAAAACACCAGTTTTATAGTTTGCAGAAAAAAATCTGATTAACTTTTACTTTACTTTTTCAGCAAAAAATAAAAGTGCATCATATGGAACCTTGGAAGCGACACGCAATTTCTTTTTAATATGTTGTGCAAACAAGATATTGTGCAAACAAGATATTACCTTGTCCACACAAGATAATATGTTGTCTGTACAAGTTCTATGTTGTGCAAACAAGATAATATGTTTTACAAACAAGATAATATATTATGCGAACAATAACTTGTGCCCACAAGATATATTGTGCGCACAAGATATTTTGTGCACACAAGATATCTTGTGCGCACAAAGATATTATGTTGTGCGAAAAAAAGATAGTAAGTTGTGCACACAAGATATAATGTCTGCAAAATATATATATTGAGCAAACAAGATTATATCTTGTGCACACAAGATATTATTAAGTTGTACAAACAAGATATTATCTTGTGCACACAAGATAATAACTTGTGCACACAAGATATTATCTTGTTTGCACGACATATTAAACTAGACAAAAGTGCCCAGTGGGGCACGTATACCCCCGGCCAGTGCCATCACCTCAGCTGAAACAAGTAGTCATACTGGTTGTTGCTACCAAATTTTAAGTCTCTATGTACAGTAGTTATTGAGAAATCTTTGACACAAAATAATAAATATATACACTATTAAACAGCAAGAACAACAAAGGGAAATAACTCTAAAAGGCCTGACCCCTTGGCCCTTATTTTCTTTCCCACAATACAAGTAGTCATACTGATCATGTGTGCAAAATTTCAAGTTTCTATGTGAAGCAGTTCCTGAGATATCTTTGACACAAAATAATTGTTTACGGACACACAGACAGACAGACGGAAAAGACAAAAACTATATACCCCTATTGCATACTTCGTATGCCGGGGGTATAAAAAAAATTTCCAGGGTTCCTGATGCTCTGTCTCTGGTCGGGCCCATCGGAGTCTAACTGTTGGTTTTCTTTTGCTCCAGCATTTCAGTGGTTTCTTGCTGTCGAGTCCTCACCGTTGTCACCTCTGTGGTTCTTTGATTTTTTTGTGTTCACGGAGATGTTGCACTGATGAGTTAGGAGGCCTTCAGCGGACTGAACAAATTATTTGTCTAAATCGCGACGGAAGTAAGGGCGAGGATTGTGGCCATGTAAAATTGATTTAAGCCCCCCAGTGGAAATCTTTCCACTGACCGTTCCAAGGCGGTTCTTCTGTGGCGATTTATTTATGTTGTTGTTTGTTACTTACTGTGTGTATCACTTGTGTCTTTTAATTTTGGATGGCCATATGGCCATTTTGTGGGAAAGTAACTGTCCTTATGGCCTTCCTTCGTTCAGGTTTCCATTATGGTCTGGTCGCTTAATGTTTGTATTTCTTTCCCTTTGGTGTCTTTGGTGGGTGGAGTGGGTTAATTGTATTGATTCCTGATCTTTGTTTTACTTCTACTTTCCATAGCATCAGCTATAACAGTTAATCTTTCGATCATAAAACAGGTTTGTTATGAAAATGCTGTATTAGAGGACTGGGCCAAAACAATTCAACATATAAAATCTTACCAGGTCGGACCCTGATCTTGCGTCTT
Source organism: Lucinisca nassula (assembly GCA_963580285.1). Taxonomy (NCBI): domain Eukaryota; kingdom Metazoa; phylum Mollusca; class Bivalvia; order Lucinida; family Lucinidae; genus Lucinisca; species Lucinisca nassula. The sequence goes on along the minus strand of OY757010.1, from coordinate 132,132,212 downwards.
TTCAAGACTTTCTGCAGAATTTCTCTCATGCTGACATTAGCGTCATCTAACTGAAATTTGTTGAATCCCCGGTTTGGGACATTCCTACAAAGCAAAATTTAATACAAAGCAAAAAAAAATGATATCGCAGGAACAAGTCTTAGAAATGACTACCCCAGCTAATCCTACTTAATACAGAGATCAGTGGGGTATGCTGGGGGTACACCATCACAAAAACACGCCAATAAAATTTTGACCCCTTTGAACCCCACTTTTATACAGTAAAACTGGTGTTTACAGGGATTAAACCTTTTTTTTCTTATTTCTGCTCTGAAATACAGATTGTGGGTACTCGTAGAACCGCCTTGGTGAGGCGGTTCTAACGAGTACCCACAATCTATATTTTGAACAGAAATAAGAAAAATATCACAATTTTTCATTTGAAAATGTTCATATTTTCAGCGGTTAATTTACAATGTATTTCTATAGGCGTTTTCGTAATGCTTACAACAACTATATATAACAAGCATCTTATCATATAACGACAATGTCATTTAGTGGATAACTTCATGTCATAAAATTGATATGACCAAATGTGTAATAACAGACTGTTACTTGTGCACAATGTCATGATGACATCTGTGACAACCCTGTATAACCTGGATAACCACAAGTGAAAGATCCTAAATTTGTTTAGCAAAAAGTAGCGATTTGGTTTGTTATTTGTAGACTAAAATTGAGATTGTTGGTGCTTGTTTGCAATCACTTTCTGGCTCAGTCGGATGCGCGTCTGACTGGTGATCAGGAGGACGTGGGTTCGATTCCCGCCGGGGTCGGCAACATTCTTTCGTGGAGATTGATCATGAAATCTTTTCTACGGTCATTCTCTCCCTTCCGCTGATTCAAGGGCAGTTGTCAGTTTCTGGCAAAAGAATGTGCACTGTACTGGTTTACCGCTTACGTATAAGCCTGCCCAAGAAAAGTGTGGATAGGTAAACTGACCAGCTCAAAAATGACCTAAAATGGTGTTGACTGGGATGTTAAACTCCAAAACAAACAAACAAACTTAACCCTAATTCTGCTGTTCACAAAAACCTCTACCTTTGTAAACAGTGTAGATCCAGATCAGACGGCTTCTGAAGAAACAGTGTCAATCAAACTGAATGCCAAACAGTGAAAGATCTTAGAAAAATTCTAAGTGAAGAAGCCATCTGATCAGGATATACCCTGTTTGTCCAGCAGTTTGTGAAATAAAAGAACACATTTAGTTATTTGATTGGTTGATAGTCAGCAATGGATGTGGCATAAAAGATTTTTTCAGCAGGATAAGGTTTCAGATATAACAAGAGGGCCATGATGGCCCTGGATCGCTCACCTAATCCATAGAGTAACAAGTGGGCCCCGAGGAGGGCCATTATTGACCCCAGGGTTATAATGTGCATTATGTTGAGGGAGGTCTAAAAAGGTGAAGCTTCATACCAAATATCAACAAAGGCTATAATTTGAACAATCTTGGCAAAGGTCCACTAGATGAAGCTACACACCAAATATCAAAGATCTGGGCCTTGCGGTTTCAGAGAAGAAGATTTTTTTAAAGATATTCCCTGCATAAGCCTATGTAAAACCAAATGGCCCCAAGGCGGGGGCATTTTTGGCATCAGGGCTATAATTTAAACAATCTTGATAGAGGTCCACTAGATGAAGCTTCACACCAAATATCAAAGATCTGGGCCTTGCTGTTGCAGAGATGAAGATTTTCAAAGATTATCTCTATATAAGACTATGTAAAACCAAAGGGCCCTGGGGCGGGGGCATTTGTGGCCCAAGGGCTATAATTTGAACAATCTTGGTAGAGGTCCACTAGATGAAGCTCCATTCCAAATATCAAAGACATGGGCTTTGCAGTTTCAGAGAAGATTTTTAAATATTTCCCTATATAAGTCTATGTAAAACCAAAGGATCTCGGGGCGGGGGCATTTTTGGCCCCAGGGCTATAATTTGAACAATCTTGATAGAGGTCCAATAGGTGAAATTTCACACCAAATATCAAAGCCCTAGGTCTTGTGGTTTCATAGAAGAAGATTTTTAAAGATTTTCCCTATATATGTCTATGTAAAACCAAAGGGCCACCAGGCAGAGGCATTTTAGGTCTCAGGGCTATAATTTGAACAATCTTGGTAGAGGTCCACTAGCTGAAGCTTCATACCAAATATCAAAGACCTAGGCCTTGTGGTTTCAGAGAAGAAGATTTTTCCTATATAAGCCTATGTAAAACCAAAGGGCCCCAGAGCGGGGGGCATTTTTGGCCCCAGCACTATAATTTGAACAATCTTGGTAGGGGTCAACTAGATGAACCTTCATACCAAATATCAAAGACCTGGGCCTTGCGGTTTCTGAGAAGAAGATTTTTAAAGATTTTCCCTATATAAGCCCATGTAAGACCAAAGGGCCCCGGGGTGGGGGCATTTTTGGCCCCAGCACTATAATTTGAACAATCTTGGTAGGAGTGCACAAGATGAAGCCTCATACCAAATAGTAAAGACCTGGGCCTTGCAGTTTCAGAGAAGAAGATTTTTAAAGATTTTCCCTATATAAGCCAATGTAAAACTAAAGGGCCCTGGTGCGGAGGCATTTTTGGCCCCAGCACTATAATTTGAACAATTTTGGTAGGGGTCCACTAGATGAAGCCTCATACCAAATAGCAAAGACCTGGGCCTTGCAGTTTCAGAGAAGAAGATTTTTAAAGATTTTCCCTATATAAGCCCATGATAAACTAAAGGGCCCCGGGACGGGGGCATTTATGGCCCCAGCACTATAATTTGAACAATCTTGGTAGGGGTCCACTAGATGAAGCTTCATACCAAATATCAAAGACCTGGGCCTTGTGGTTTCAGAGAAGAAGATTTTTCAAGATTTTCCCCATAAAAGACAATGTAAAACCAAAGGGCCCTGTGGCGGGGGCATTTTTTGTCCCAGCACTATAATTTGAACAATCTTGGTAGGGGTCCACTAGATGAAGCTTCATACCAAATATCAAAGTCCTGGGCCTTGTGGTTTCAGAGAAGAAGATTTTTAAAGATTTTCCCTATATAAGCCTATGTAAAACCAAAGGGCCCCGGAGCAGGGGCATTTTTGGTCCCAGCACTATAATTTGAACAATCTTGGTAGGGGTCCACTAGATGAAGCTTCATACCAAATATCAAAGACCTGGGCCTTGTGGTTTCAGAGAAGAAGATTTTTAAAGATTTTCCCTATATAAGCAAATGTAAAACCAAAGGGCCCTGTGGCGGGGGCATTTTTGGTCCCAGCACTATAATTTGAACAATCTTGGTAGGGGTCCGCTACATGAAGCTTCATACCAAATATCAAAGTCTTGGGCCTTGTGGTTTCACAGAAGAAGATTTTTAAAGATTTTCCCTATATAAGCCTATGTAAAACCAAAGGGCCCCGGGGCGGGGGCATTTTTGGCCCCAGCACTATAATTTGAACAATCTTGGTAGGGGTCCACTAGATGAAGCTTCATACCAAATATCAAAGACCTGGGCCTTGTGGTTTCAGAGAAGAAGATTTTTTATGTTTTTGGTGAAAAAAATCTATTTTTGGCTCCTGTGACCTAGATGTGCAACGGACCGGAACCATTTGAACAACTTTGAAAGGGGACCACCTAAGGATCATTCCTGTGCAGTTTGGTCAAAATCCGATAAGTGGTTTAGGAGGAGATGTCATTTAAAGAAATTGTTTACGTACGCACGCACGGACACACGACGGACAAAAAGTGATCCCAAAAGCTCACCTTGTCACTACGTGACGGTGTCCAGAGCTAAAAAGTATTCTTTTTTTTTTTAGAGATGCTAGTTTCAGAGGGTTTATATTTGGAACAAGACCTGTCACCAGACATGGTAGCTCACCTGCTCCCATCATGATCTTGAACCCAATATTTTTAAGTTCATGACCTTGATCTAAAGGTCACCATCACAGGCAGGAGTTTAGAAGCCTCTGTGGTGTAGTGGTTATGCTACTCACCTTGTAAATCAGGGGTCGCAGGATCGATTCCGGGCTTCTCCAGACTTTCGAACGAGTCTTTAAACACAAGTCCCGTCTCCGTATGACCATAGCTGTTGGTGAGACGTAAAACTCAAACACTCACTCACAGGCAGGAGTTTAGGTAACATTGTCAGGATAAAACTCTTGATCGATCAACAAATATCAATATTCAAATGCTTATGGTTTGGAAAATGAGGCATCTTAAAAGCGCAAACATAAAACTTGTAACTAAAATTTATAAGTTCATGATCTTGACCTTAAGGTCTTTGGCAAAAGTGAAAATAGTGCTGAATACAACTTTGGAGCAATGTTTACCATCTTGCAAAGTGTACGTTCAATTAAAAGCAGAGTTTGAAAAATATGAGATCTAAAAAACTTAGCGTAAAACTTGAAATTAAAATAGCTAAGGCCCTGATCTTGACCTTAATGGCACAGGCAGGTGTGGGGGAAGACAGAAACTGGAGCATATAGCTTGGGAGCGGTATGTCCCTCCTTTGTCGTGAATGAGGGTTTGGTTCCCAGCACTATGGCAGGGTAGGCTTGTCTTTCCAAATTCCAGTGTTTTCTCAGGTACTCCGGGTTTCTCTCACCGTTTATAACCATGACAGGCAAGACCTGCACCTTTAGTAATGCATATAAAAATACACACCTGCATACAAAATACCTTTTGGAAGATAAAATTAGAAAACCTTTCCTAAATATATGGATAACTGGGGCTATGTTGAGAATTTTTAAGGGATCAAGGCGAGCTTGAACAAGCCATAGCAGACAAGCTGTTTCTTTAGATTTTAAGAGGAATGGGAACACCTCCAGGGGAAGCAACTCCTGCAAAAGTATTTTGTCTCCCATGTCAATAGGGGTCAACTCTTAAAGGAAAGAATTTGCTCCTGAGGAGCAAATTCTTTCCTTTAAGAGTAGACCCCTTTTTCGTTGGGACTGAGCCTATAGAAAAGCAAACAGGAAGTCTCCAAAATTGTCTCCCTTGGAAAAATGGCGGAAAAATGTGCTAGGTGTTCCAATTCCCCTTAACAGCCCACTCAGCACTATTCAGGTCATGTCTAGGAGCCAGTTTACCGAATTACACATTTCCTGGGCAGGCTTATACTTAGAGGATATTACATATAAAGTGTTCATGTATTATTGAATTTATTGAGTTGAGGGAAAGGGCATGCAAGCCTTTGCCGCGCATTTTATCCCGAGTTTATTGAATTTGTGTTCATGTATTATTGAATTTATTGAGTTGAGGAAAAGGGATAACATGCAAGGCTTTGCCAAGCATTTTATCCCTTTTCCTCAATGAGTTTAATAAATTCAATAATACATGAGCATGAATGCAAGATTGTATTTATCATATGACATTTCAAACGAATTATGCACGATTGTTTTACAAAAACATCAATATTCCGCCATTAGTAAATGCACGCTGTTAAGGATGTAGTATGTGTAACGCTACAGGATGGTTCTTACCAATTTGCATAATTAATCCACTAGTGGATTATTAAATTTACTACATGGCATTATTACATTCTCAGCTGCGACGTCATATGATAAAGGTGGTTAACCAGTACAGTGTACATTCTTTCACCAGAAACGGGCAACTGTCCTTCTTGAATCAGTGGAAGGGAGAGAATGACTGTTAAAAAGCTTTCATAATCAATCTTCAAAAAAGAATGTTGCCGACCTGGCAGGTATTGACCAGTCACTTACGCATCTGACTGAGCTACCGAGGCCGGCAAACTTTCAATACTTACACAGTGACTATTACAGCTGAGGTTTTCTTGTGTGTTGGTATTAATTTCTCTACAAGAGCCAGTTTAGTGAAGCCGAACTTTGACACAGGCTCTCTGCTGTCCAAGCTGGGAAAATCTGTGTCCACCTCGCCATCATCCTCAGCTATGTGTAGGCAATACATGTCCGTATTCTCACTGGAAATAAATATACACTTTTATTTTATACTTTGCAGTGAAATCAATGCATATCTGAAAGAAATAAAAATGATATGATATTTTCACTTGTAGATTTTTTCCATAAGGGAACCTGACATTATTTTCACAGTCACAACCCGAATTACTTTTTCTCGCCAAAATGCATATGCTGTCCCTCTTTGAACTGTAAAAATTCTGTATTCAAAATGACAATCTATTTATGCTTTGAAACTGACAGTTGTGACATCATAGCCAGGGCAAAATTGTGGCGTTCAATATGATCAATTAATTACCGTAAATATCCTTATAAAAGCATAAAATAAAAAGAAAATGTACTTTTTTTTCGGATACCAAAAGTTTTTCATCTCGTGTGTTGAAAACATCCGAATTTTCACTCGTGCTTCACACTCCTGAAAGTTTGGATGTTTTCAACACACTCGATGAAATATTTTTGGTATCTTCCTCAAAAAAGTTAATATCCTCTGTATGTTTGTTTGAGTGTTACATCCCACCAACATTAAATGTCATATGGATATGGGACCTTGGTTTAAAAACACTCATCTGAAAGTCTGTAGTAGTCCATTATCTAACCTTCAACCTCTGGTTAAGATGCTGAGTAGCTTAACCCTTATCTTGCTGTTCACGACAACCTCTATCTTTGCAAACAGTGTAGATCCAGATCAGATGGCTTCTGAAGAAGCCTTATCCTGCTGTTCACGACAACCTCTATCTTTGCAAACAGTGTAGATCCAGATCAGATGGCTTCTGAAGAAGCCATCTGATCAGGATCTACACTGTTTGGCATTTAGTTTATGGATTTGTAGCAATAAATTAGATCAAGTAATTTGATTGGCTGATAGACAGAAATGGGTGTGGCTTAAATGAATATTCAGCAAGAGAAGGGTTAACAGCAACTTCACCACAGAAGCTTCTATACATATATGTAGTGTCAAAACTTAAGGGAAATTGATAACTTCATCACGGGAGTTTCTATACATGTCTGTAGTGTCAAAAATTAAGGGAAATGGATACACCTTCAGGGGAGGCAACTCCTGCAAAAGTATTTTTGTCCCCACAACAGGGGTCAACTCTTAAAGGAAAGAATTTGCTCCTCAGGAGCAAATTCTTTCCTTTAAGAGTAGTCCCTTTTTTTCAGTGGGACAAGGCTTACAGAAAAGCAAACAGGAAGTCCAAAAGTTGTCTCCCTTTGAAGAATGGCAGAAATATCTGCCAGGTGTTCCCATTCCCCTTAAAGGGGAGGGGTGGGGGGTGGGCGGGGGTATTGAAATATTCAGCATGGTGAGGGTTAACTATCCTCATTTCTACTCATCTGGGGCAATTTCATTTTGCTATAATAGGACAAAACTTACTTGAGTACAGGGTCCCTCATCTCTATGGTATACTGCCAGCAAATCAGACCAATCAAATCCTGTATCCTGGCATTGGCACTCACAACGACTGTCATTGGGTAGGGACGATCTTCTGGGTTGGCCATGGTCAAGAAAATGTCTATTTTCTTTGTGGCAACACCTACACTTGCCTATGAAAATGAATACATATGTTTTTAATACAAGAACAGGCGAGTCCGGTAACATTTTGCTGCCGTTTATTTCGCGCACCCTGCATTCTGATTTTCAGTAACCGTATCCCTCATAATCAGTTACACTACTATGAGTGCATCAACATTAAGTTTAACTTAGCCTTAAGAAGATAAGCTTGCACATGCAAATGTGACAGTTTTGTGGAATTTTTTAATTTTCACACAATGGGAAAGATCCGAAGATTTCCTAAGTCAAAGCTGGGTTTAAAACTAGCCAAAGATGCAAATGTTTTGCATTGAAACTTAGTGCATCCGACAACATTGTAAAAGATCTACTCAACAACTTATCTGGGTTCACCCTTATGTCTCAATAGCTAAAATCGCTTGTCGTGCCAATATTGGGTGACAAAATTGGCAGTTCAATTTCAAGGGGGTATCTGTTCATAGCATGCTTGCACTGCCTGTTGAAAACTTCAGATGCCAATGTACAATGCAAATACCTAATAGGGAAGTGTTGCAATGTTTTTGATTGTGGATTTTGAATGGTGACATGGGCAAAGTCACACACATCTATCAAATCTTTATGTGCGCAATGTTACCGGACTGCACCGTACATTTATATTAATCAAGACAATATAAAACAGTTCAGGGACCTAACAAAAGGTGTAAACTTAGATTAGATGGCGCAGAATTCGGCGTCTCATCAGGGTCTATACAGTTTGTCACTCATTCAGCTGTCCTAAGACACATCAAATAAAAAATTGTACTTGTACAAATTTCGGAGCAAGTAGGGTAAGGAGTTAAATTGTCCAAATATTAAGGGTTAATACGGTAGTTTAAGTCGGATAACATTTTTTTCAATCACCAGAGCTGGCCACAGTAGCTCAGTTCGATTGAGGTTATGGATTCAATGCCTGTCAAGTACAGTCTTACCTGTCTACAAAGACCACTCACACAGGTGGTACTAGTACTAAATTGAGCAAGAGACTTTATCCACATTGCTCAGTACTGGTTTCTACCCAGGAAAAGAGGGCCACATGGAAGATTAGTACTAGTACTAAATTTAGAAGACAAGGTTTACTTCACATAGTAACATATGCAGATATGTATTGGATTATCCCAGTTACACCTGAATGATTCGCTGATTTAATCCCCTCAAGGTAACATTATGTCAGGTTTTAATATTGAATCACTAAAAAAATTAATTTGTCTCATTAAAGGATGTCCACAAACAATTAAGTGTCCAATTAAAACTTTGGTCGGTGCTATTCAAAGCACAAAGTGGTCTTTGTTCAGGGTAAAAATATGCATTTGGGAAGGATTTTGACTGTCCTCTGGTCCTAGTGCACAGGTGGTCTCTATTGACAGTTGCATTATACAGTATAATTGGATGGGGGGAATTGGAAGTGGTCTTTGTAGACAGGTGGTCTTTGTTCACAGGTGGTCTTTTAGACAGGTTTGACTGTAGTCAACATTCTTTCATGGAGATCGATAATGCAATCTTTCCTATGGTCATTCTCTCTCTTCTTCTGATTCAAGAAGGGCAGCTATCAGTTTCGAGTGAAGAATGTGCACTGTGCTGGTTAACTGCTTAAGTACATGTGTATAAGCCTGCCCAGCAATAGCGTAATCTGGTAAACTGACTGGCTTGATATGACCTAAACAGTGATTGGGCCAATGAACTCAATACAAACAAATTCATCATCACCAGTTGTTCAAAGCTAATGAAGAAGACCATAGCTGCATGTAATATTATTATAAACTTTTTGGTATGATAAATAAAACTGCAAGCACTGCATGATGCCCCGCCACTACAATTACATCAAGCAAGTGAGCGCAGTGGTGCAGTGGTAAAGCATCGGATTTGAGCTCGAGAGGTACCGGGTTCGAGCCTCATATGCGCCATGTGTTGTTTCCTTGAGCAAGAGACTTTATCCACATTGCTCAGTACTGGTTTCTACCCAGGAAAAGAGGGCCACATGGAAGATTAGTACTAGTACTAAATGTGTTACCCTCTATAAATAAGGTCGATTATTATTATTAAGTGCCATATCACAGTGAAAAAGGAATTCTAAGTAAGGATGCATTACTATTTCCCTTAATAAAGTTGATAGGAATACATGACTAAGATGACTTTTTTCAATGTTCAAAGAGCCATGGCTCCAAAAGAAAGTAAACCAGAATTAAAATTCTCATTTTTAGTTTTTGGGGGTGGGTGCCCTTTAAACTAAAGTCAAGGTCTTCAAAATCTAGCAAAATCGTTGGTCAATTGCAATGATATTTTGTACCAAGTTAGACCACATTTCATTGTCCTGATTTAGCAGGACAAGACTTCAAACCCATAAAATGCCAATCGCGACAATTATTGTCTGCTTTGTCGCCTGCCAGTTACCTTAAAAGTCATTTTTGCAAACAGTGTGGACCCAGATCAGCTCTAGGAGCAGTCTGATCTGGATCCACACTGTTTGCCTGTATGAAAAGAATATTTCAAAAAAGTTTGCAACAAGATCCAGCAGACGACATAAGCAGACGACGTTTTCAGATGTAGTTTTTTTCGGCGGATAAGATGCTTTGAACAACCAGGTTGAAGAAAATTACCTTCCCATCAAATTTAGCATATTCTAGGAATGGGTTCTCTCCCATGCTTATACTACTCTCCAGGAGATCGGCCAACCTCGAGTAAGAATGGTCCGTCTTCTCAAGCTCTGCTGGAGGCAATAGCTCTTTCTTCTCAAAAAGACATGCTTTCTCTTCAGCTGCAAGAAAACAACGAGCGTTATCCCATAACATGCCAATCACAAAATTTTTGTCTGCTTTGCCGTCTGCTGGTTACCTTAAAGTCATCTTTTTGCAAACAGTGTGAACCCAGATCAGACTGCTCCTGTTGGAGCAGTCTGATCTGGGCCCACACTGTTTGCCTTTGTCCAAAACTATTTTTGAAAAGTTTGCAAGAAGATTCAGCAGATGACATAAGTAGACGACATTTTCAGATGTAGTTTTTCTTGGCGTCTATAGGGTTAATGTTCATTTCAACTCTCCCAATGTGAACAACTGTTGACAAAAGTGAGCAGCTTTTCTCATGAGTAATGCTTCTTTCTGAAATGATTGCTTCTCTTTAATTTAGCATTTTTTTTTCTTTTTTATGTGTGGAATGTACTGTGGATTTACGGGAATTTAACCCAGTTTAACCTATAGTATGCCAATCATCTGTTTTGTCGTCTGCCTGTTACTTTAAAAGTCATTTTTGCAAACAGTGTGGACCAAGATCAGACTCTGCTCCAGGTTCACAAAAAAATTCAGCAGACGACACAAGCAGACGACTTTTTCAGATATAATTTTTCTCGGCGTCTTAAGAGTGAAACTGAAACGAATCTCCCTCACTATTTATGCATATAGTAGGGATTAATTTCAAAATTTGGAGGCATAAGGCCAGGTTGAGTTATTTTTAGAGCTTTATTACGAAACTGCTTGAACTTTTTGCAAACAGTGTTCTAACCAGGCCCTCTGCTTTGAGTCTTCACTCATTGACATCTCCCCTGCATCATTCTTTACTGGTTTGTCACCTACAACATCGGCATTCTCTCTTCTCATCTGGTTAGCAAGGCGGTATACTTCTGAGGACTTAGGGTCAATATTCTTGTAGATCTCCTTCTCAGCTTCTTGGCGAGCATGATGCACCGCTCGTCTGGCTATGCGTTTGGCCGCAAGATATGATGCACGGGTGCCCTTACCAGTCTTCCAAGCTTTAAAGGCTTGCCGCTTGGCTGCAATGACCTTATTAACATCCTCATTCCACCACCAGGTTTCGCGACGCCAGCGGTGGGGCTGAGTTGTGCCACACACCTCTTCAGTTGTCTTGAGCAGACCGGTCTTGATGATGTCCCATATATCCTCAGTGGTAGCATCTGCTACACCAGCTGAAGCACTCACATGCTGGCTGAAAACCTCCTGGAAATGATTTCTTGTCTGAGATTCTTTCAGCTTCCAAACTTTTAGTCTGGGGGTGAACTTACGCTTGGGCTTTGGTGGCACATCAATCCTCATGTCGCATATAAGTAGCTGATGTTGCATGGCTACTTCCTCGCCAGGGATCACTTTGACATCTGTGACAAGTTTGCGCATTGTCCTGCGGTAAAGGATGAAATCTATCTGCGTCGCTGCACTTCCTGACTTGTATGTTATAAGATGACTGTCAAGTTTCTTGAAACATGTGTTTCCAAGAAGCAGGTCAAATGCCAGGGCATACTCTAGAATCCTCTCACCCTCAACATCTGGTTCAGGTCTACCATACCCGCATAGTGCATTTTTTCACATCTCTGAAATGACTACTTTTCTGATGAAAATCTGCGATATTTCTCTTATTTATACTGCAAACACAGGTTTTGGGTGCTCATTAGAACTGCCTAAATGAGGCAGTTCTAATGACTACACATAACTTTTGTCATGGAGCAGTTATAAGCAAAATGTTGTATACCCCATAAACCCCAGTTTTCTCTATATAAAGTAGGGCTTAGAGGAGTTTTCGTTTCACTGACTTGTTAACATGATGTTTGCTCCAAAAACAGATTATTGGTGCGCGATGAAGCAGTTCTAACAAGCATCATAGCTGCAGACTGGGGGAAAAACAAAGGAATTATTTTCCTTAATCCTTATCCTGCTGAATATTTGAATTAGCCACACCCATTTTTTATGATCAGCCAATCAGATTACATGATATTATGCTTTCATTCAAATTCACAAACTGAATGTCAAACAATTAAGATCCTGATCAGATGGCTTCTTCAGAAGCCATCTGATCTGGATCTACACCGTTTGCAAAGGTAGGGGTTGTCCTGAACAGCGGGATAAGGGTTCATCCTCTTCAGAAACCTAAGTTGGCCAGGGCCTGACAAATCCATTGCCCATTTACCCAGGGCAAGTCCAAATTTTGGCTGGGCAAGTGACTTTTTATTTTCCTTACCCAGAAAAATGCATAGAATATGAGCCAGTATATGACAAAACCTACAATAAGACATGTGCACCCAATGAAGACTCAGATCAGCCTGTGCATCCATGCAGTCTGATCAGAGTCTTTGTTGTGCACTCCAAGGATAGCTAAGGGCCCAGTGCTCCTTCATGCAGCAATAGAAGTCTCTGGTTAGACTATATGGATGCGCAGGCAGATCTGAGTCTTCGATGGGCGCACATGTCTTATTGTAGGTTTTGTCGTGCACTGGCTCATATAATAAGGATTATTGTAATTCCAAGCCATTTGGAAGATGCCACATGGATGAAATCTGGATTTGTCAGGCCCTGAGTTGGCTATTGCAAAATTTTGAAAACTGATCAGTGTCTTATGTACCTAGTTGTATGTTTTTGCATATACAAATGCATATGATTATTGATAGCAAGGAATTTTATACAGTAAAACCTGTTATAGTGGCCACCTCTATTAAGCAAGCCACCTGTCTTAAGCAACCATATATTTGATTCCCTATAATGACAAATGCATTGCAGTTCACCTGTATTAAGCAAGCAGATTTGGAATATCCCTTCGGTGCTTGGTTAATACAGGTTGGACTGTATGTCCAAACTTGAATCCATTTCAGATGGTAATAACCCCAAAAACAGGTACACTTGCAAACAAGACAGGCCCTGATCAGATGCCACAGAATATAGCATCTGGCTATATTCTGTGGGTGCTTCAGCTGGTGTAGCAGATGCTACCACTGAGGATATATGGGACATCATCAAGACCGGTCTGCTCAAGACAACTGAAGAGGTGTGTGGCACAACTCAGCCCCACCGCTGGCATCGCGAAATTTGGTGGTGGAATGAGGATGTTAATAAGGTCATTGCAGCCAAGCGGCAAGCCTTTAAAGCTTGGAAGACTGGTAAGGGCACCCGTGCATCATATCTTGCGGCCAAACGCATAGCCAGACGAGCGGTGCATCATGCTCGCCAAGAAGCTGAGAAGGAGATCTACAAGAATATTGACCCTAAGTCCTCAGAAGTATACCGCCTTGCTAACCAGATGAGAAGAGAGAATGCCGATGTTGTAGGTGACAAACCAGTAAAGAATGATGCAGGGGAGATGTCAATGAGTGAAGACTCAAAGCAGAGGGCCTGGTTAGAACACTACCAAAGGCTACTCAATGTTGAGTTCGACTGGGACCCAGACCACCTGTCTGATGAAGCACCAGTGGAAGGGCCACCCATCCCAATCACTACTGATATGGTTAAGAAGGCTATCTCTTAGATGAAGACTGGCAAAGCACCGGGTCGCTCTGGCATAGTGGTGGAGATGATAAGAGCTGCAGGTGATGCGGGTGCCTCGATGATCCGCGACCTTGCAGCTGCAATCATCCGGGATTGGAAGGTACCCTCTGACTGGGAACAGAGTTTCATTGTCTGTCTCTACAAGGGCAAGGGTGATGCATTGGAACGGGGCAACTACCATGGTCTCAAGCTGACAGAACAGGTCATGAAAGTCCTGGAGAGGATTGTGGATGGCCTCATTAGGCAGTCGGTGTCCATCGATGATTCCCAGTTTGGCTTCGTCCCAGGAAGAGGCACAACAGACGCAATTTTTGTTGTACGGCAGTTGCAAGAGAAGTATCTGGCGGCCAACAGGAGACTCTACATGGCTTTTGTAGACCTGGAGAAGGCATTTGATTGAGTGCCTAGGAAAGTCATCTGGTGGGCACTAAGAAAACTTGGAGTGGATGAGTGGATTGTGAAACTGGTCCAAGGGATGTATGCTAATGCTCAGAGCCGTGTCCGCGTTGGCGATGGTTACAGTGAAGAATTCGAGGTGAATGTGGGTGTTCATCAAGGCTCTGTTCTCAGCCCACTGCTCTTCATCATTGTGCTTGAAGCCTTGTCATGCGAGTTCCGCTCTGGAGTCCCCTGGGAGGACATGTATGCTGATGACCTTGTCATCATAGCTGAATCCCTTGAGGAATGTGTCAGGAGGCTCTTAACTTGGAAAGACGCAATGGAGGCGAAAGGGCTGAGAGTGAATGCAGGAAAGACAAAGATCATGATCTGTGGTACAGGTCTGGACCTCTTGCAGAGTACAGGCCAGTTCCCATGCGCTGTATGTCGCACTGGAGTGGGCAGCAACAGTATCTTTTGTAATGGCTGCAAGTTCTGGGTGCACAAGAAATGCAGTGGGCTCAAACGCTTGATAGAGGACCCTGATTACAGGTGTACACGGTGCCAAGGAACTGCACGCCCCTTAGATGGCAGACCACAGAGGGAAGTCCAAGTCGGATCCGACAAGCTGGAGGTTGTAGCTTCCTTCTGCTACCTAGGTGATATGCTCTCTGCAGCGGGTGGTTGCGACCTTTCAACTACATCACGTGTGAAAACAGCCTGGAAGAAATTCAAGGAGTTGCTACCAGTTCTCTCTTCCCGCCACCTCTCGTTCAAGACACGTGGCCGTGTGTATAGCTCTTGTGTGCGGAGCGCAATGCTCCATGCTAGTGAGACATGGCCATTGACAAAGCCAAACCTCCAACGTCTACAGCGAAATGACAGGGCAATGATCAGACAGATCTGCAATGTCAAGCCACAGGACACTGTCACCATCAGGTCCAGTGAGTTACTTGAGCGTCTTGGCATTGAGGACCTGGACCTCATCCTGAAAGAGAGAAGACTTCGCTGGTATGGACATGTGGAACGATCCAACGGTGCAGTCAAGACTGCCTGTGACATACAGGTAGGTGGAAAGCGGGGGCCAGGAAGGCCCAAGATGTCCTGGAAGCAGCTAACAGAAAGAGATTGCAGAGAATGGAAGCTCTCTGCTATCGATCCTCATGATAGACAAGCCTGGAGATCTGGTGTAAGATCTGCCATGCGTGCAGCAAGCCAGCTACGTGGAAGGGGACCCACTTATGTGGACACTGCCCCTGTACCTGAACGTTAATAAAAAATCCGTTGATGATGATGATGATGTTGAACAGGTGTGTAATCGTAATGATGAGAAAAATACTATGAATCTTTTTGCAAACTTTTGAAAAATATTTTTGCAAACTGGCAAACAGTGTGGACCCAGATCAGACTGCTCCTACAGGAGCAGTCTGATCTGGGTCCACACTGTTCACAAACACAGACTTTCAAAGTAACCGGCAGAGGACAAAGCAGAAGACAACTGTTGTGATTGGTATCTTATGGGTTAAGAGGCTTAAGTGTAATTGTGTTTTCTGTGAGGTTCATACCATTGTACTGCTGGGGTCGGCAACATGCTTTCCTGTGGAGATTGATCATGAAATTTTTTCTACTGTGATTCTCTCCCTTCCCCTGATTCAACAAGGGCAGTTGTCAGTTTCTGGCGAAGAATGTGCACTGTACTGGTTAACCGCTTACGTATAAGCTTGCCCAGAAAAAGTGTGGATAGGTAAAGAATGACCTAAATAGTGTTGACTTGGCTGTTAAACTCCAATACAAATAAACAAACAACATACCATTGTACTTAATGTCAGGATCTTTCCAGGTCCTTTGTTTCACCTTCACCTGGTTTCTTTTTTCTTTCTTCATTCTCTCCAACCTTACAGCAGTGTTTGACCGTCTCCTGTGAGCACCAAAATCCATGTCCGGCAGGATGTCGTACGAGTGTGACAACTCGTTGTCTGACGATTCCATACCGCTGTCACTGTAGCTAGAGGCTTGTTTATGTTTATCGTGTTCTTCTGTGTCAATAATCATCTCACACATGCCGGTGTCATCACTAGTGATAAAGGAATTCCTGATATGTGAAATCAGGAAATTCCTGTTGTCCATCATAGCCATCTTGATTTCAGCTACTCAGGCCTATGGAAATAACAAAAATTTCATTTTTAAAGGTAAAGGTCCCCGACTCCATCACAAACAATGACATAGATATGCAATACAGGAAATTGTAACTTGGAAGACGGCAGCTAAAAGCTGGAAAATGGAAGTAAGAAATTTAAAGTCAGAAGTCAGAATCAGAATAATTACTGGTGGTAACTCCACATCTCGGCCAAAAAAAAACTCGGCCCTTGACGAAATCAGCCCCTAACGATCTTGGCCCCCACTAATATATGCAACTTATCATGTTTGAAATTGACTTTAGATAAATCTATTGCAAGTCAATTTTAAAATTTTTCTATTCTAAAGATTTTTTCCATTGGTTTAGGAAATTATTTGTAACCCATCTTAAATAATTAGACATGTGTTTGATTAATTTTCTGCCATTGACTAAATCAACTGTATGACAAACTGCTTGAAATACACTATTAATCTTGTAGAATGATCGAAGTTTAACCCTTGTCCTGCTGAGCCCGGATGTGTCTTATCTTTCAAACAATGCAGATCCAGATCAGATGGCTTCTGAAGAAGCAATCTGATCAGGATCTTCATTGTTTGTCGTTCAGTTTATGAATTTGTTGCAATGATTTGCATCAAGAAATCTGATTGGTTGATAATCAGTTGTGGGTGTGGCATATTTAAATATTCAGCGGGTCAAGGGTTAAGAGGGCTGAAGATTATATAGAGATACATAGATATACAGAAATGACTATAAGAAAAAATATAAACAGCAAGTTTTAAAGGGAAACTTGTCTAATTTCTGCTCTAAAACATATAATGTGGATACTCGTTACTTGTCATTTTCACAGCCACAAAAATTGCGTAATACACCATAACCTCTTTATAACACTATTAATGTGGTCCAAAGCAGAAACTGTATAAGTTAAAAAAAACGTGTTATATCAAAACAAAGATGTATAAATTATATAGAAAAATGACCATGCTCTAAAACATATAATGTGGATACTCGTTACTTGTCATTTTCACAGCCACAAAAATTGCGTAATACACCATAACCTCTTTATAACACTATTAATGTGGTCCAAAGCAGAAACTGTATAAGTTAAAAAAAACGTGTTATATCAAAACAAAAATGTATAAATTATATAGAAAAATGACCATTTATGGTCATTTTTCCATATAATCTGTACATTTTTGGAATCCATCTTGAAACCATGTTATATCCAATACGGTTATACCATGTTATAACGATCAGTGTTATAATGAGTTTGTGGTGTATTTAGGCATGTTAACATAACAAATGAAAAAGGAAGACGTTCGAAACTTGCAGTGAAACTATCTACCCACCTTCCAAATGAAACAGAAGCACACTACCTGTCCTTAGGGACCGAGCTTATCAGAGGCCAGGATTGTAGAGGCAAAGCTGGTTAGGGACCAAGCTTGCAAGGGGCGGACTTTGTTAGTGGCTGAGTTTGTTAGTGGGAATCTGAAAAGTTTCAGCCTGGGTCGTTTCAGCCTAAATTTTAAGATCTTTTTGGCCTAAATTGGTGGTTCTTTTCGGCCCTGGGTCTTTTCGGTCAGATTCTATTACATAGAATCTTTTCAGCAAAGTACGTAATACATATCATGTATTATAAATTTGGAATATTTATATTATTTGATCTTTCCATTTTATCAATAGAATCACAATTCACTGACAACATCAAAGAACAAGTGGACTTCAAGTTTTTTTCTGTTTTTTTTTTTTTTTGTTTTGTTTTTTGGGGGTGGGGGGGGGTGGGGGGGGGGTGGGGGCGTGTGTGTGTTGGGTGTGGGGAGGTAGATAGATGGTAAATCTGGATCAGAATGCCTAAAGTCATGAGCAACTTTGCAGTCTCAAGGAGAGATTTAAGTACAGTTCACTACCAAACTATACATATTTGCCTAAGATTTCACCCATTTGACAAAATAAGATGAGATTCTTCATTACGAAAACACGCCTTTACATTGTAAACTTTACCTCTGAAAAATCGATTTTTTTAGATGAAAAATTGGGACTTTTTTCTCAATTCTGCTCACAAATTTATAGATTGTGGGGACTCATTAGAACCGCCTCATCAATGAGGCAGTTCAAACGAGTACCCACAATCTATATTTTAAAAGCAGAAATAAGAAAAATAAATTTTACCCCTGTAAACCCCTTTTTTCTAAATAAAAGTGGGGTTGAAGAGGGTTAGAATTATATAGGCGTGTTTTCGTGAGAGCAAATCTAAGAATTAATCCCTACACTGTGCTCTGCCACAAAACTGATCCTGCCACTGGACACACACGTCACAAGTAATGGCATGGCAATGCCAAATAACATCTTTGTCACATGCAATGCATAGAGCAGGGGCCAGTTGTTCAAAGCATTGTTAGCTTAACGAGCTCGTTAGTGGTCGAATTGTTAACTGTTCTAGCAAGTACACATTGAAAATTTTGATATTTTTGCTGAAAAAATGTCAGCAGCTGCTCATATTTTTTCAGCAAAAATTTCAGCATTTTTGCCATATTTAATGATCAAAGTTTTAAAAATACGTTAACTAACAACGTCGTTAGTTTTGAACAACTGGCCCTAGATCTTTTTTTTTTTAGAAATTAGTTTGTCAATCAAAGATTACCTTGTAATGTTTCGTATACATTGGTTGCTACATTTAAAACACTTCCTTGGTTCCTAAACTGACAACATCAAAGAACAAGTGTACTTTAACCCATTTAGTACCAGAAACCCCAAAACCGATAGTTGGCAAACAGTGCAGGCCCAGATCAGACACCGCAGAACGCGGTGTCTGATCAGGGTCTACACTGTTTGCAAAATATTCAGCCAGTTTCCATATACATGTAGTTTTTGAAGAAAATACAACCGGACACCCCTAAATTTTGAAATGGACTCCTGCTCTGTACAAGGGGGAAGATTCCATTTGGTACAAAGAGGGTGAAGTTGTTGTTTGTTTTTTCTATCACTATCACAGATACACTATCACAGGGATTTCTTGATCAAAATTTTCATCAATCATCATCATTAACGTATTTTTGATTAACCTGCAGGTACATGGGCAATGTCCACATAAGTGGGCCCCTTCCAGGCAGCTGGCTTGCTGCACGCATGACAGATCTTACACCAGATCTCCAGGCTTGTCTATCATGAGGATCGATAGCAGAGAGCTTCCATTCTCTGCAATCTCTTTCTGTTAGCTGCTTCCAGGTCATCTTGGGCCTTCCTGGCCCCCGCTTTCCACCTACCTGTATGTCACAGACAGTCTTGACTGCACCGTTGGAGCATTCCTCATGTCCATACCAGCGAAGCCTTCTCTCTTTCAGGATGAGGTCCAGGTCCTCAATGCCAAGACGCTCAAGTAACTCACTTGACCTGATGGTGACAGTGTCCTGTGGCTTGCCATTGCAGATCTGTCTGATCATTGCCCTGTCATTTCGCTGTAGACGTTGGAGGTTTGGCTTTGTCAATGGCCATGTCTCACTGGCATGGAGCATTGCGCTCCACACACAAGAACAACGTGTCTTGAACGTGAGGTGGCGGGAAGAGAGAACTGGTAGCAACTCCTTGAATTTCCTCCAGGCTGTTTTCACATGTGATGTAGTTGAAAGGTCGCAACCACCCGCTGCAGAGAGCATATCACCTAGGTAGCAAAAGGAAGCTACAACCTCCAGCTTGTCGGATCCAACTTTGACTTCCCTCTGTGGTCTGCCATCTAAGGGGCAGAAAATTGTCTCATTTGGCCTAAAGTCATGAGCAACTATTCAGTCTCAATGAGAGACTAAAATTATCATATTACATGTATATGGAATTTCATTTGGTCTTTTTTTTCAAAGGACTTAACTTACTGCCACAATTAAAGATGCTTGCATTTAACGCATGTTTTCACACATTTAAACGTCAACATTAAGGTTACTGGTATGCAAAATAGACAAAAAGAGTCATGAGACAAAAATAAGGCGGATTAATAAATCCAGCGAAACAGATTAACATGTTTGATGATTTAATTTAACTAACAACTTAATAGTCTGAAATAAACTTATATCTCTTTGGATGGTGCTGTGGCTGCAGAAAATTCATATCTATGAAGACATCTGAGTTTTCCCTGGTCGCACAGTGACATGCACAGAAGATCAACATGCCTATCCATTCTTTATGGCAAAATTTTCGCTTTATCCCTAATGATGGGGCTGTGGTTGTAGCAGATTTATGGCATGATGTGTTCCTCAAAGACTCTGATCAGACTGCACACAAGCGCAGGATGGTCTAAGTCTTCCCATGTCACACCAGTAGGGATGGGTATTGTCAGAATTTTCGTATCACCAGAAGCTAACCTGGGTGTCCCAACCTTGGGAGTTAATACAGAGATAAGAAGATCACGATATATCGCGATACGGTTACTGCGTATCACGATACGTATCACGATATATTATGTAGCAATCTGAAACACACAGGTAATGCGAAAAACCACAATATATATGGAAAAGAGAAGGGAGTTTTCATGGGTAAATATCATTTAACCTACTTACAAAACAAAGGTACTTAAAAGAATTGTCCCAATGTTATGAGGGGAAATAAAGATACTATCTGAAAGTGCTATTAAATGTTGTATTAGATTGATGGCCTCAGTCACTTTATTTGTGACTGTCATCTTTTGCAACCTGAAATGTTGCTAGATATCGGTAGTTGGCCATGGTAAAGTTTGTTTTTGTTTTCACTCTATTACACAATCTTGTAAATGCTGGGCAGCTTACACTAAAGTGACGTATACAACAACAACAGCCGCGTGATTCACCGAAATCCTAGCTCGGCCTGCCGTAAAAATTCGGCTATAAGACGAGGATTTTTCCCTCCAAAATGACCCCGTCTTATAGCCGAGGTCATGGACTGCAGGCTTTTTTCAGGCAATGTCCGGCGAAGACCAGACATACAGAAAAAGCCGATCAGTGATTTCTGAATTGATATAAATCGCCGCCCACAAACCACCGCTACCATTTTTCTGCATGCGATCGGTAAATTTCGTTATCCGACGCTAGCACCCCCATACGTGTTTAATGTCATTGTGTGTATCTCTTTCATAAAAAATGTTTGGAACAGGTAAAAACCCTTTTCTCGATAGCTAAACGGTTGACCGTAGCGGACGTAAAATGCTTAAACTTTACAATATAATACAACAGCTAAACGGTTGTGAATAGAGGTGGATAGAAAACCAGCGCTTTGCACAGCTCCCGAATTATCCCCCAAAGGCTCCGTGTCAATAAACAACAGCGTTCGACTTTTCCCGTCCAGCGTCTGCTATTTGGCGCCAAAACATAACCATTCATGAGATCATAGAAACGTCCGTTTTTATTATGCAAATATCTACCGTTAGATATAGCTAATTGTCTGAGGAGCGATTAAATCATTTTCACATTGATTGTGGATTAAATTTTGTGATTGGAGGATAAACGCCAATTAGAATCATAACGACCATATTTTCACACCTTATCGACACGCACCGCAGGGTGGCAATTTTATGACAGGGACTAACAATACCGTAATAAATACACAGATGGTTTGTCTCTGAATTGACCATCATAATCATCACAACCTCTTCAACTCCCGAAGAGATCACAACTCAAGACATCAACTATGGAAGATTACAGATTACCGATTCCTTTGATCAGCCTGCTGAAAACCAGTCAGCTCTCAGGCCATCCAGACTTCGACGTGAGCATGAGAGCAGATCACGTCGAAATCAAGCTTGTCTGGAAGCGTCAACCGACGCAGACCAGAAAGGCATCCAAGGCTACCTCCAAGACTTCAAAGTCCGAGACAACAGCCAAGACAGATTTCAAGAAGAAGAGCGAGCCGCCACAACAGCAGCCATCTTCTCCGACCAAGATTCCACCGCCGCCGCCAAACCAGCGACCTTCAGAACCTCCAGCGACAGCAGCCAAGGCACACCGCAAACCTCAAGCCGCGCAGACCAAGCCTCCAGGGACACCAGCGAAGTCACCAGCAAAGCCTCCAGCGCCCGCTGTGTCACCTATCAAACCAGCCTCACCGATGGAGACAAACAACTCCGATGACAGATCTGGGCTGAAGACCACCAAAAAGAGAGCTCTATCCAAGTACAGGATCGTCGACGCACGAAAGAACAAGCCGCTCGACATGGTGATCCTGGAACTGCACAACAGAAAGAATCCTGACAAAGAACCCTGCTTCGGGATACACAGTCCATCAACAGGATTCCTAATCTACAAGGGGATGGACAGCAAGATCCACAAGCCAGAAGATCACATGAAGATCAAGGCCTGCTGGGATGAAAGCCCCACAGGCCAACAGAAAGAGCTCACAGAAATGGCGCTGAAGTGCATGAAGACGGTAAACTGCGTCTACGTCCGACCGTGATCTTGCTGGAAACCCCGAAACAACCGCCTGGGAGTGCAAAAACAACTTGGAAATCGCCTATGGACCGATCCCAGCGCGGCCCCTGGAGAGAGCATCTGACCTACTTAGCTCTCGAGCAAGATGTATGAGTCGCGATTGATAGCCGGAATTGGCAAAGACTCTACATCACTTTCTACGCTCACATTTAGACTGGCGTTTCAAAATTCAAAAACAAACAGTGCCTCTCTCTTTAAACTGGATTTAGCACCGAGTCGGCCGGGCCTGGTAAAGTTGCACGTTGGACTTTACCGCGCATGGAGCCCACCCCAGAGGCACTGTTGAAACTTAGTCTTGTTGAAGTTGGCGACACAGCCCTTTTACAGGACCTTTTTCTGCTTTGACCAGGTTCAGACATGTTGACACGCAAAAAGTTAGGTACAAGCAGGCGACTTTGGACTTACGCTAAAGGACTTACGCTAGACTAGGACGGACGGGGTTGGAGCCGAGCGATGACCTACTTATTTCTCGGTAACGAGAAATAAGTGGGTCAACGCACGGCTACGGAGTTGTGCCAGCATGGATTCGTTCCCTGGGACCTCCACCAACTGACGACCCTCGACAAGGGGAAACTGGAAAACAAACAAAAAAAACTCTGAATTGACAGTGCAGCAATTATTGCGATTTACTTACTGGTCTAGTTTTACCCACAAAGACTGACAGACTGAGCTGGATTTACCGATCAGTTATGAAAGAAAATATGAAAAATGGATAAAAAAAGAAAATATCGGTATTGGCGGACCGTATTGTGATATGATTTTTTTCTGAACTGTATCACGATATACCGATATACCGATAATATCACACATCACTACACACCAGCATGCAGGCAAATCAGTCTTGGCTGGATTCACAATGAGTCAATGACATGCATAGACAGAATAACATGCATATATATATCATTCTCTGGATAGCCCCATGATGGCAGTCAGCTGTTGGTCCACGGGATCAGATGGTTCCACTGCACCTGTTCATGTTTTAACTCTTATCTTGCTGTTCACGACAACCCCTATCTTTGCAAACAGTGTAGATCCAGATCAGATGGCCTCTGAAGAAGCCATCTGAACAGGATCTACACTGTTTGACATTGAGTTTATGAATTTGTAGGAATAAATTACATCAAGTAATCTGATTGGTTCAAAGTCAGAAATGGATGTGGCTAAAATGAATATTCCGCAAGAGAAGGGCTAATATTTATAACACCTCAGTGAGGCTTATCTAACGATAAATCGTGCAGTGTGTAGAGAAATGTGCTGACTGATTAGTATTTGTAACTTGCGAAAAAGTCATATCTGCTCCATCAGGTCCTCCATCTATTTTATATATGATCAGCTGCACCCGTCTCTGTTATGCTATAAATTTGTTTGATTTGAGGTTTAACGTCCCTGTCAACGCTGTAAAGGTCATTTTGGAGACGTTGCTTCCAATTTTGTGGGACTTTTACCCGACATTGAGATGAAATGACATCTCAAGCCCTGCCACCCAATTAAACCAATAGGGTTTATAAGCATAGACGGTCCGATGCGCACTGCTTTGTCTGGGCAGGCTTATATCCTCTAAGCGTGTGTGGGTCGGTTTCAGCTCTGCGTGGAAGCATCATGCAGCCCATCTATTTCTTCAAGACCCGATGTGTTATATTATAAATACAAGTGAAGGCTGCATGATCAACCTTGTTACCTATACATTTGTGCAGTTTGATACGAGTTTTCACTGTTCGCATTAGCAACCTATGGTATCTGTGCTATTAAAAGAGCAGCAAGCAAAGCTAGCTAGATGCACAGGCTGATCCGATATGCAATACAATGTATGTCTTGAAATAGTTAAAACAAAAATATCCGGCCATAACGACCCACTGATTTATGCCGTAATGACCCACTGATTTAGGCTGAAACGACCGACCGATTTAGGCTGAAACGAACCTGTCAGTGCACAATGTCCTGCGACTCTAAGGGGTCGAGATGTTTTTTTTTCTTTTTATGTTTTTTGGCTAAATTCTAAATTTAGCCACCCATTCAACTGAGGTAATGGCCAAATGTGACCGACTCAGTATAAGATAGATAGACTCCTTACTGGTGACACACCAAATAACATTCAGAACCAAAAATGAATAGTCAGAAATCCATCAAGGGCTTCAATAGATTTTGTTTGTTTGAGGTTTAACATCCCCCTCAACACTATATCAGATCATTTTAGAGACGTTGCTTCCAATTTTGTGGAACTTTTACCCGACACTGAGATGAAATGACATCTCAAGCCCTGATGCCCAATGAAACCAAGCAGTTTACCAGTACTCATATGCGGTCGGTTTCAGCTCTGCGTGGAAGCACCATGCAGCCCAATCTATTTCTCCAAGCCCCGACGAAGGCCCCCGCCCATAGGGGCTTGAAGAAATATAAGGGCTGCATGATGCTTCCACGCAGAGCTGAATCCGGCCCGCACACTAGTACTGGTAAACCGCTTAGAGGATCTAAGCCTGTCCAGGAACCGCGGTGCGAGGTGGACTGTCCATGCTAATAAACCCTATTGGTTTCATTGGGCGACAGGGCTTGAGATGTCATTTCATCTCAATGTCGGGTAAAAGTCCCACAAAATTGGAAGCAACGTCTCCAAAATAATCTTTACAGTGTTGACGGGGACGTTAAACCTCAAATCAAACAAAACCAAGCCCCGACGGGCGGGAGCCTGGCTTCCATAGATAAAAGAAGTTATACATACTACTTGAACTAATAGTACCTTTTAGCTAGTTAAAGTATATGGGGCGAAACCACAATGGGCGAACCAACTGGGGTGGTGGGCATCTTGAGGGAGAAACAACCCAGAACACTAACCAAGTAGTGGTGCATGATAGCTCAGTGGTTAGTGCATTTGCCTCTGATGCTAGTGGTCATGGGTTCGATCCCCGGCAGAAATGATAAAATTTCAGTGTCCGAACACGCTCCATTGGCATCATTTGCAGGGATGAATGTCATGAAAGTGTACCGTCCTTCGGATCTGGAAGTTAACTGGAGGGCCCCTGTGCTGGTTAAAAATTCCTACCATAATTACATGATGACTGTGTA
This sequence comes from Lucinisca nassula, assembly GCA_963580285.1. NCBI lineage: Eukaryota > Metazoa > Mollusca > Bivalvia > Lucinida > Lucinidae > Lucinisca > Lucinisca nassula. Next base: position 132,106,451 of record OY757010.1, on the reverse strand, counting down.
GTCTTTCTCCTGCAAACAAGGAGTGTATGTAATGTACACCTGTGGTAATGGTCAAATGTGACCGACGCAGTATCAGAAGAAAGAAAGTAGTCTTTCGGATCGGGGCTTTAACTGACCTGGGTGGAGGCTGCCTGTACAAGGAGAACCATCTCCTGTGCAGATTAAAGATCCCTACCATAATTACAAGGGAAACGAGTACGAAACTGCACGGGTGCGAATCGTTACGAATGACGTTCGTCCTAATTCAGATCATTGATTGGAAGTACAAATATCTGATATTATAAACAGATAATTTGCTAGTAAAATGCGTCATGGCAGACACTACGTACAATCTAAAAGTCTTTGAACTGTCGAAAGACACACAACCTGTTGCACTTCCTGTTGGCAGATTTTCATACCGGTGTTACAGTAAAATGAACAGATGTCGAGATGAAAACATGCTGATAAGTTTGAACTAGATACATGTATTTAGCATTACCAGCTGTTTACTGTTCTTGTATGTGCTCGACATGCAGTCTCTATCTATTATTTTAGTGGTTTAAATTCATCTCATAGGTGTATGTTCAATATGATAAGCGTAATCGTTTACTTTTGCTTTTGTTTATTAAGTGATACAATAGAAGGGGTCAGTGCAACAAGGGACCTAAGTCCACTTTTCATAGTTTTGAGAAAAACACGATTTTAGTGAATTTTCCACTTGGTGGATATTGGGTTGATCTTTTGCATTCTAATATTATATTTGGACTAGCATATGCAAAAAATGCAAGTGTAGATTCATTAAAGCCTTTTATGCGCTTTTTATAGCGATAAATGCTGTTTTTGGCAAATCTATTTATGCAAAAAGGGACCTAACTCCACATGGATTTAGGACCATTGTTGCATTGAAACATTGAAAAACGCAGATTTTGCACCATATTATGGTCATATTTGGCACAAAAACCACTACTTGAGTAATAAAGGCAGGACGATTTGACCAAAGCTGTGGCCTCTAGAGTATTAACAAGGTTTTTCTATGATTTGACCTACTGACCTACTTTTTGACCTGACATGACCCATATTCGAACTTGACCGAGATATCATCATGTCAAACATTCTGGTAAAGTTTCATGAAGACTGAAGCAAAATTGTGGTCTCTAGAGTCTTAACAAGGTAAATGTTGACGACGCACACCGCACGACGCACGTACGACGGACAAAAGGTGATCACAAAAGCTCACCTTAAGCTTTGCTCAGGTGAGCTTAAAAGAAGGAAACATCCTACAGGCATATTGGCACCAAAACAGCCATTGTTATTTAGGTAACAACATTAGATCACACGTTTAAAGTAGAAGTAAAACAAAGATCAGGAATCGATACAATTAACTTACTCCACCCATCAAAGACACCAAAGGGAAAGAAACACAAACATGAAGCGACCAGACCATAATGGAAACCTAAACAAAGTATGGCCATAAGGACAGTTACTTTCTCACAAATGGCCAAATGGTCATTCAAAATAAAAAGACACAAGTGATACACACAGTAAGTAACAAACAACAACATAAATAAACCGCCACAGAAGAACCGCCTTGGAACAGTCAGTGGAAAGAATTCCACTGGGGGACTTAAATCAATTTTACATGGCCATAATCCTCGCCCTTACCTCTGCCGCGGTATACACTAATTTTGTTTAGTCCGCATGAAGGCTTCCTAACTCATCAGTGTAACATCTCCGAGAACATACAACTCAAAAAAGTACAGAGATGAAACAAGGTTGAGGCCTCGACAGCATACAACAACAGAATTGCTTGAGCAAAAGAAAACCAACAGTTAGACTCCGAGGGGCCCGACCAAAGACAGAGCATCAGGCGGCAACCAACAAAAAGAATACTAAAATAAAATTCCATTTATGCTTTTACGCTGGAACCGACATATAATCTTAGGCCCGACCCACCGGTGTGCAGTCAAAGAGGGAAGCAAAGTTGCAAACCGTGATTGGGTTAACCACCATGCATGCAGTCTGTTTTATAACATTTATGTTGTACCTAATCTTTATATATCGACGATTTTACGAAATTGGGTACTAAAGTAATTACAGGCATGTATTTTTCTAAATTTATATACTAAGTCACCATAGAATTTGGGTTCCGATAGGCCTTGTTGCAGAAGTGTTTTAAGTCCAACATTGAATTTTGAAACCAAATCAGAATGACGTCTATGAAACTTAGAAAAGGCTTTACGTAGTTTATGAGACCGATACCCCTGATTAAGAAGTTTAGCGGTTAATAATTAATACGAGTGTTGAAGTCGGATACATGACTAGACACTCTAGCGAATCGAATTAACTGCGAAATATAAACCCCGAACGATGTCGCATGAGGAACATCACCGTCCAAAAAAGGAAAATTTACAATCTCGAAATCAAAATCACGTTTATCATAAATTTTGCAAGAAACATATCCATCTACAATAGATAAATGTAAATCCAAAGAGGGGGCCTCGGTATCAGAGGAATATGCCTTGTTTAACTGAAGTTCTAGGGGATAAATCTGAGTGATCAAACCATCAAAGTAAGCGCTGTCAATATTTAATAAATCATCTAAATATCTAGAAGTAGAGTTAAAAGCTTCAATGATTTCAGATTTGTTATCAATGGAAAGCGACAACATGAAGTCTCTTTCATAACAATACAAGAACAGATCAGCCACAAGAGGTGCACAATTCGTACCCATCGGAATACCAAAATAAGCTGCAGCTTTCCGTGCAACAAAGGTCCTATCTCCATTTTTGGCTGCTGCATGCTTTAAAAGGATGGATTGGCATTACAATGGGTATAATTCGCTTTAGAAACCTTTTGTTTATGAATAATTGTAAGACAGCATTACAAAAAAGCTTATTTTGTCACAATAACCCGGACAGAAATTTACCGAACTATGTTTGTGCAACAAAAGTCCCAACTCCATGAAAACATGAGTGTTTATTTTTTTTTATTTCTCGCTGACAACAATGCATAACTTGGATATTTTAGTCATTACCTTAGTGAGGCACACATCCTTCTAGAAAACAATAAAATTCACATTCACTAATGTGTTTTACTCACCTTATTCTTAAAAAAATTACCGCTCTTGAACTTTCGTGATCCAAGGCTCACATGACATTTGTTTGTGCAACAAAGGTCCTAAATCCATCGGTGGAGTTAGGCCCCTTGTGCAATTTTTTAAAAGCTGTTTTTAACTCCTAAAAAGAAGAATACCTTTATGTAGGGGACTTAATCTGGTGGGAAAAAGTATGTTTTAAATCACAAAGGGCCTATCTCCATTTTTACCAAAAATGGATTTAGGTCCCTTGTTGCACTGACCCCTTCAACATTTATCATAGGGAGATTTATCCGGTATTGCATTTGTGATGAATATCTGCTAGATGATATTTATATCCCCACCAAGGGGAGGGGACTAATATTGTTTGGTTGGTGTGGACCTCGTTTGTGTCTTCATTTATATATTTTTTTTTTTTTTGATAAATGTTAAAAATTTGTTATTACTCTATGGTAAGATTGTTTCGGCTGTACATTTTGCAACCTACTAAAGTTTGACATGGTAGTTTTGCAGTTACTGATTAGTGGAGCATGGTAGTTAAGTGGTAAGTGCACCTGCTTATGATGCTAGAGGCCCCCTGTTTGATTCCCAGCAGCAGTAATAAAATTGCGGTGTCCGAACATGTTCCACTGGCATCATATGTGCATCGATGAATGTCACAAAGTGCACCGTCCTTCGGATTGGGATGTTAACTAGAGGCCCCTGTGCAGATAGAACCATCCCCAGTGCAGGTAAAAAATCCCTACCATGTTTACATGATATTACTGTGTACAGTGTAGGCTTTCTTCCTGCAAACCTGGAGTGTTTGTTTGATTTGAGGTTTATCCGTTAACGTCCCTGTCAACACTATTGAGATCATTTTAGAGACGTTGCTTCCAATTTTGTGGGACTTTTACCCGACATTGAGATGAAATGACATCTCAAGCCCTGTTGGCCAATGAAACCAATAGGGTTTATAAACTCGCACCGCTTTGCCTGGGCAGGCTTAGATCCTCTTAACTTCTAAGCAGTTTATCAATACTCATGTGCAGTCGGTTTCAGCTCTTCCTGGAAGCTTCATGCAGCCCATTTATTTCTTCAAGCCCCGATGGGCGGGGGCCTTAAACCTGGAGTGTACGTGTATGTAATGTACAACTGCGAGTAAAGGTCAAATGTGGCCCATCGCAGAAGAAAGAAAGAATACAATTAAAGATTAGCACGAGTTTTGGGGTACATCAGAACCATTTTATTTAAGAAGCAAACCAGATTTTGGGATGTTGAATTATATTTATTATCAATACACTATCAAAAATGCACCCCAACCCACTTACCGTTAGACGTTAAATTGTGTGTTAATTATTCTCATCTACGTGTACGTCACTTTTCTCATTGTTATTGTCAGTGGAAAAGGGTGGGGGGTGTTGTATTTTCGGCGACATAATAGGGATTAAAAACATATTAAAGGATATATAATCACTGGCTAAATTACACTTTTTCAGTAAACCCTCAAAAACAGCCCAAGGTCATGAATCTATGCTTCAATAAGTGAGACACTAAAAAATAAGCAATATTGTGACAATAGTTCGACCCATTAAATTTTCACTAGTTTACACCAAAAGAAGACTAAAAGGCAGTTCCAAAAATAATGACATCCAATTTTAAGCCTTATCATTTTGTGAACAAGTCTGTGAAATGACCCCCCACCACCCCCAAACCCCACTTTATATAGAGAAAACTTGGATTTATGGGGTATACATTATTTTTCTTACTTCTTCTGTAAAAGTAGGTTGTGGGTACTCTTTGGAACCCCCTTGATGAGGTGGTTCTATCGAGCATCCACAACCTATTCTCATACATGTGATAACTTTGCGATGGCCATGCTGGAGATTGGGTTTTCATTTCCTGGAGATTGGGTTCTCCTTCCTGGAGACTATTTGACGACAAGTTTGACACATCACTTTGATGTTTTTTTAGGTAAAATTGAAAAAAAGTAAAAATAATCAAAGAACAAAAGTACAGCTCATTTCAGTTTTGTCTATTTTACTCTTAAATAGAACAAAATTTAAACAACTCTTATATTAAGACCACCTTTGGGACTTTCAGGTCCTGACTTGCCCACTGGGCAAGTAAAATATTTTTGCAGTTGCCCAGCTTAAAATCCTACTTGCCCAGGATTTTGGAATTCAAAGTGGGGTGGATGCGGGGGATATTGGTGACGACGATGAAGACCAACATTTATAAATATAATCCAAGGTTTCTATCAAGTTTCAAGCACAACAACTTCCCATTAGGGTCTAGTTATTTCATGTTTGTGTTTCCCTTTGGTGTCTCTGATGAGAGCTGTTGGTTAATTGTATTAATTCCTGATCATTCCCATCACTTCTATTTATTTCCCTGTGTGCGGTAATACGGTAGAAAATACTGTAGTTGTCCCGGAAAGTAATGGTACTTTTTAAGTTAATTGCTGACATTTCATAACACCTTAATCGATTAGCAATTTAAAATACGGTTATATAAACTCATTTAACATGACACACATAATTATCATGAGCTGCAGCCAATATACATGTAAGTGTCAGGGCAGCGAGATAAGAGATTAAAAAAATCCAGTTTAGTTTACAATTTAATTATCCACCCACAAGATGAGGACCCCCTCTATCCAAAACGAGCCCAAACTTTCACACCTGCCCTACAAGCAAGTTCAATGCTAACATCAAAGTTTTCCGCCATCCAAATCGCTGTCCACATACCACAACTACCATTTTTTGACCCACGATCGGTAAATGACGTCATCTGACCCCAGCAACCCCAAACATGTTTAATGTCATTGTTTTATTTTAATGGGGCGTTTCTCTTTCATAAAAATCGTTTGGAACCAGTAAAACATATTTTCCCGAAAGCTAGAGATGGATAGAAAACAACGCTTTGCACATTCCTGGAATTTCCAACATCAACATACAGATGCGTTGACACAAATTAAAGCGTTCGACTTTTCCTACCAAAGGTCTGCTATTTGGTGCCAAACATAACCGTACGTGAGATAGTCAAATAGTCGGTTTTTATTATCCATACGTTTTCCGTTTGATGAAGCTGATTGTCTTAGGAGCAACTAAATCATTTTCACATTGACTTTGGATTCAATTTTATGATTGGGGGATAAACGCAAATTGGAGACATAACTTGACCATATTTTTACACCTTGTCATGCGGGGCATTGTACCGCCGGAGGTACACACTACACCAGAAATGAAAGACACGCGCCGCAGATTAGCAATTATATGACAGGGATTAAAAATAGTGTCATAATTGAACCGTTATAAGTCCACAGATTGTTTGTCTCTTAATTGCCGACAAAGCAGGACAGTGCCGCAATTATTGTGATTTACTTACTGGTCTAGTTTTGCCATATTTAAGTACTCAAAAGGCTGACAGTTGTAGACACGATTCCCGACCGGGAGTCGTTAGGTCAAAGCGCACCTGCCCGGCGCGATTTCGGACTTGTCCTGGGCGACTGCGCAATGGATTTGTCAGCCCCTGGACGGTCTCATGTTAATCACCCATACCCTAAAAAAGATACCTATTCAAGGTATAATGATCGCTGTAACAGGTACCTTTATTAATGCGTGGATCACTTTCACACCTCAGGGCATCTTATCAGTGAATATACCGTTAATTTCCAGCAGACTGACAGCGCCGATAATTGTACCCTGCTGTGAAGTTAATCTCTTGTTGAGTCAGTACCCTTACATCCCGACTGATAAAAAATGGACGGTTAAAAAAGTGATAGGAAAATTCACTTTCTGGGAGTTTTTTGAGTTCTGTCCGGGAGCCCGTGAGATCGTTTCCATTTCCGGGAGCCTCCCGGATGATCCAGGAGATATCACATGTATGTATTCTTGGAGTATAAATAAGAAAAATATCACAAATTTTCATCAGAAAAATGTCAATTTTTGAGATATGAAAAGATGCAATATGCCTCACGGATGTGTTATCATAATGTTTCCCAAAGAACAACTGGGGTTTCGAACAGTTCTATATGTCGGTTTTCGCCAGTTTCCAAAAATTATCTGATTTCTATATAGCCATAAGACCAACAAAACAATGATCTACATTTATATACGTTTTACCTAAAATCACTTCTAGAACATTTATTTTTTTTGATTGCTATTACTTGTATGATGCCTAGAATGGGTATTAAGAGAAGCTGACTGTATAAGCATATAAGCATCGAGCATTGGTCCATGAAAACTTGGAAAGTGCGAAAATCACAGATTCCAGTGGAACATTGTGGAAATGTTACCTTTGTGCCATGTGTTACGTTGATATTTTTTTTCGTACCGATTCTTCGCCGTTTCCATGGAAACGGCTATTTTGTTTCCATTCGCTAAAAATTCATACCTCTTGGATGTATTGTTATGAAAGTATAATAAATATCATTTATACTGGTACGTTAGTGTTTTTTATAATTTCAAAATTGAATTAAAAATTTTTTTATTCGATCGTTTCAAATTTATTAATCTATTTCTGACATGTACATGAGATTATTTGCAAGAAATGACACTCGGTTTTAGTGATTTGGTGGTCATATATTTTCCGTTATGCTTCTCAAGGGCAACGGCTTCACGGAAAATGTAAAACACCAGAAGTTACAGCATATCTGAAAGATACAAAATATGCAGAGTTTAGGTGTAATCCTTTTGATACCGTGCCGTTATAAGCTTTTGAAATAGTATCACTACGGCGTTTCGTGCCAAGGGAGAGAACTATAACGGCGAACACTAATGTCCGGGATTCGTCCGGTAACGCCGATTAAGTCCCTTGTTGAATATTCTTATGCGTGAGTTGGTCGATAAACAAGGAAGTGTCAACCGGATGACAATTTTTGCGCAAAATTTAAAGACCGTCTTTGCTATTACTACATTGTGGTTATTTTATTTTCAATATATGTGACGCGTCATCAGATTTTGGCATTACGTCATTTCGAGAACACGTGAAAAAATCGTGACGTCATAGTTGACGTAGCTAATTTTTTGCGCACCTGTTGCTAATAATACTATTAACAAGAGCCTTTTATCTTGTGAATTAGAAAGTTTGCATAGAATTTATAACAAAATTAGACAGTTACCGGTAATTGGCTGTGTTGTTGTATGTATCAGGTTATAAAACGCCCATATTACAACAGCGCTCAATAGCTCAGTTGGTTTGGCACTTTTTCCCTGAAACAAGGGAACTGTGGTTCAAGACTGTGCCAAACCGAAATTCTTAGGCTTATTTTTTTTTAAACATTTATGTTTGTTTTGGAGTCAAACGGCCCAGTCAACACTAATTTAGGCCATTTTTGAGTCGGCCAGTTTACCTTTCCACACTTTTCCCGGGCAAGATTATATCTTTGCATTCTTTCTTGCTACTACGATCGGTCATATCTGACCATTAGTAGCAGGTGTACATTAGATACACCCCAGGTTTTGCAGAATTAAAGCCTACACAGTAATCTTGTAATTACGGTAGGGTTCTTTAACCTGCAGAGGGGATGGTTCTCCCCGCACAGAAGATCTCCAGTGAACATCCCGATCCGAAGGACGGTGCACTTTATGACATTCATCCCTGCAAATGATGCCAATGGAGCCTGTTCGGACACCGAAATTTTATCGCCGATGATCGCCTGTTCGGACACCGAAATTTTATCGCCGATGATCGAACCCGGGAACTCTAGCATCAGAACCTCTAGCATCAGAGGCAAGTGCACTAACCACTGAGCTATCACGCTCCACTACTGTGCACATTCTTTTGCGAGAAACCGACAATGCCCTTCTTGAATCAGCGAAAGGAAGAGAATGACCGTAGAAAAGATTTCATTTTATTTCTTTATTTTTTCTCCTATTTCTGCTACTCGCTGACATCTGAGCATTACGAGCAGGATTTCCTGGGTGGTAGCCATTCCTTTTTATTATTATTTTTAAGCAATGCGGATGAAGTGCCTTGCTCAAGGACACAACACTTTGGTCAGTTTTGTTTGTTTGTTTGATTTGAGGTTTAACGTCCCCGTCAACACTGTAAAGGTCATTTTGGAGACGTTGCTTCCAATTTTGTGGGACTTTTACCCGACATTGAGATCTCAAGCCCTATCCCCCAATGAAACCAATAGGGTTTATTAGCAAGGACGGTCCGCCCCGCACCACAGTTCCTGGACAGGCTTAGATCCTCTAATCTGTTTACCAGTACTAGTGTGCGGGGTTTCCTTTTGGTCAGTGTGAGGCTCGAACCCGCAGCCTCTAGATCACAAATCCGATGCGCTACCACTGCACCAAAGCGCTCCATAATCAATCTCCACAAAGGAATGCTGGCGAACCCGGCAGGTATCGAACTTGCGCCCTTTTGATCACCAGTCAGACGCATCCGACTGAGCTACATGTGTACCTAGGCCGGTTAAAAAAAACTTATATATGTGTAGAATTGTTGCGAGAGTTGCATGCCTTGAACACCACATATAGTAGTCGCAGATAAGATTGATCAGGCGGAGCTATTCAGGTGTTGTCAATATATATCAAATTCGTTAAGTCCACCAGAAGATTTGGTAGAGTGCCTTTTGCACGCTTTCTACAAGCGGACAAAATGGTCATATACCCCACAGCTATGCTTGTGTTACACTTAAATTCACACAATCGGGTGACTTGGTTTACCTTATTCCTAAGCGGCCCCCGCCCATAGGGGCTTGGAGAAATATATGGGCTGCATGATGCTTCCACGCAGAGCTGAATCCGGCCCGCACTCAAGTACTGATAAACCGCTTAGAGGATCTAAGCCTGTCCAGGAACCGCGGTGCGAGGCGAACCGTCCATGCTAATAAACCCTATTGGTTTCATTGGGCGACAGGGCTTGAGATGTCATTTTCATCTCAAGTCCCACAAAATATGAAGCAACGTCTCCAAAATGACCTTTACAGTGTTGACGGGGACGTTAAACCTCAAATCAAACAAACAAAATCTTATTCCTAAGGCAGGTCCAAACGATAGCTCCACGTAGTCAATCTTATCTGCGACCACAATAGATGGTTACCAACAGTTCAAAGTACGAAAATAGTATTTCTCTGATAATTGTTAGTGTTTTTTATGCCCCCGCCATTCGAAGAATGATGGAAGGGCATATAGCGTTGCCCCTGTCCGTCCGTCCGTTCGTTCGTTCGTGCGTCCGTCCGAAACTTAAACGCAGTCAATAACTTTCTTATTTCTATATGGACTTTGAAATTACTTTGTAGAAATGTTAAACATCATGAGACGATGTGTCACATGCAAAACCCAGGTCCGTACCTCCAAGGTCAAGGTCATACTTAGAAGCCACATGTAAAAAAAAAAAAGGTCCGAAACTTAAACGCAGTCAATAAATTTCTTATTTCTGGATGGATTTTGAAATTACCTTGTAGAAATGTTAACCATTATGAGACGATGTGTCACATGCAAAACCCAGGCCGGTACCTCCAAGGTCAAGGTCATACTTAGAGGTCAAAGGTAAAAAAAGGTCTGAAACTTAAACGCAGTCAATAACTTTCTTATTTCTGGATGGATTTTGAAATTACTTGGCAGAAATTTTGTCTATCAATCTGCCTCACCCAAAACCAAGGTCCTTACCTCCAAGGTCAAGGTCATACTTAGAGGTTAAATGTGAAAAAAAGGTCCAAAACTTAAACACCGTCAATAACCTTCTATGGATTAATACTAACATAGACATATTTTCAAGCGGGGACATCCGTGTCCTATGGACGCATTTCTAGTTTGTTTGTTGTTTTTTTCTGTATGTTTGCATTGCAGTTTAACGGTCCAGTCAACACTATTTAGGTCATTTTTGAGCCGGTCAGTTAACCTACCCACACTTTTCCTGGGCAGGCTAATACCTAATCTGTTAACTAGTAGAGTGCATATTCTTTCGCCAGAAACTGAGAACTACCCTTTTTGAATCAGCAAAAGGGAGAGAATGACCGTAGAAAAGATTTCATGATCAATCTCCGCGAAAGAATGTTGCCGACCCCGGCAGATATCGAACCCGCGTTCTCCTGATCAACTCTAATAGGCTAATTAATTTGCACTTGCTCACGGTTTTAATAGAGGAAAAATAGCTCATTCACTTGATTCAGAAGGGGTTTTATACTAAGGGAACAGCACACCTGCTAGATACAATTTGACATTACAGGACACATGCAGGGGAGACAGGCAGGTCTTTCAAATATACACTGCTCAAAATAAAGGAGCAAACACGTTCCCTTGATTCAGAAGGGGTTTTATACTAAGGGAACAGCACACCTGCCAAATACAATTTGACATTACAGGACACATGCAGGGGAGACAGGCAGGTCTTCCAACGATACACTGCTCAAAACAAAGGAGCAAACACGTTCCCTTGATTCAGAAGGTTTTATACCAAGGGAACAACACACCTACCAAATACAATTTGACATTACAGGACACATGCAGGGGAGGCAGGCAGGTCTTTCAAATACCCACTGCTCAAAACAAAGGAGCAAACACATATTTCCTCAGTATAAAGATGTTGAATAATGATGATGAAACAACGATTCAGATAGATAAATAACTCTATCTCTGCAACATGTTTATGGCAAACACGGGCAACCAGTTCACAAATCACGCTGTAACCTGCTATGGAGGAATTTGCATATTGTTTGAGAAATCGCCCTCTTTATATCAGATTATTTCAAATGTCATAGACATGCGCAAATCAGTCACTTTTTCCTGCCAATAATGCGTATGTCCACCTCGAGCAGCACAACACTCCTGGCATCGCCGAGGCATGCTACGAACTAAACTTTGAACAGTTTGTAAAGCTAGTGTTTCACACCCATGTCTAAGGATGTTTATGAGATCTTGAATAGTCATTGGTGGATAATCGCCCTATGAGATACATCTGCAAAGAATGTCCCACACATGTTCTATTGGGCTTAAGTCAGAGGAACGTGCCTGTCAGTCCATTACTTCACTAGTCCCACAATTAAGGTAATCCATGCACACTCTAACAATAAATGGGCTACATGATGCTTCCACGCTGAGGTGAAACCGACCGCACACGGGTACTAGTAAACAACTTAGAGGATCTAAGCCTGCCCAGGCAAACCGGTGCGAGTCTGTCCGCCCATACTTATAAACCCTTTTTGAATGGGCTATAATTTGACGTAGGCTATATGCACCACCTTGCGCAATCAGTTACTTTGAATTCTATACTCCCATAAGTTGGATGTATTGAGAATTGTAGTTGTCATACGCGCATCTGGCATAAGAAAAAATGTAGCATGCGTTTGGCATGGTATCATGGGCAAATCCTTAACATCAATGGCGGATATCAGTCCAGGTATAGAAGCTTTAGGGTAGCTGATTTGCAGGCAACGCTATATATTATGCATCAATAAACATATATCGCCGTAAACAGGGACCAAATGTATATGTTAAACCCGTCTAGTGCAGATATCATTGTAAATGAGTTCTGAATGGTTGGGTCTTTTGGAAGCAAAGAATACACAAAATAAACAAAATAGCAGAATCGGTTTTATTGAGTTTATTGAGTCTGTTCAGGAACAGTACTGAAATATGCAACACCGGCCACGCCCTATAGCACCGACTTAAGCTGAATTCTATTTCCAAAATATTCTAAATGAACTCAATGATCACAAAGGACCAGAAAATATAATTTCCACTATGATGATGTATGGGGAGACGTAATAATGTTGGACAACAGAAAGAATTAATTGTAAACTTGATAAGAGTTTCGACGGCTGCAATACTATTGATGAAACATTTGAAAGGGCAATGAGTTCAAAATAATTTCAATCATCTGAGATAATTCCATTTTGACACGACCATGCAAATTTAAACATGTTATTCACACGTGTATTCCCAAAACTTGTTGACAACATTTACTGCTGAACTGATTTTCAAGGTGGAAACTATTACGCAGAAATAATGTAATAATGAACGCAAAACACACACATATATATATATATATATATATATATATATATATATATATATATATATATATATATATATATATATATATATATATATATATATATATATATATATATATATATATATATATATATTCTTTTTTTAACTCGTGCTTTCGTACAAAAAGACCATGGGAATTCATTTAAGATTCTAACATAATCTACAAATTAATTACTACATTACGTCTTGTTCTGTTTTAAAGTCAGCACTTCCAAACATACGTAAGGCCCACCTCTCCATAACGGATCACATACATGTATCTATTCATTGTAAAAATTGAAATTTTGTGTTGCCTTTGCAACCGTAACATGGAAAATGTTATCATAAATAAGTTATTTAATCTAAATTGATATGAACTTTCAATTCTGTGCTCATAGATTTTAAAGCTAGTGAAAATCTCTTACAACAGTGAAACCATAAACAGATAGTTATTCAGTTTTAACGGAATGTTACGGTTGCCATAGCAACAAGGGTTACTTCACGATTTACACCATTTTATCTATTTATCTATTCCAATCATGATCGTTATTTCCTAGTTTAACTAGGCTTAAGTATATAGGAGCGTTGCTTTCCTGTCCAGAAATGCAACACCATTTTGTACACAATAAAGTGGGTGGGGTAATGAGACTCCATAATTGTTATAATTATTCATAATTTCAAATTATTAATTAACTTGAAGCAGATGGCATTATAATCAAACCAAATTATTACACATTTAGTAATCAGAAATAGATTAGATTTTATATAGATGAAGCAAAAGTATGATAATGACACTGGTAACAGAATTTCATTTGATCTTTTTATGCAGAAAAATGCATAAAAACATACATTTTAGCTCTTTTATTGATTTTAATGGCTATGTACATTGTACAAGATGTTAGTTTAATAATTTATGACCAATGCAATGGTTAATTTATCAAAGACCAGCTCTGGAATTTCACATAAGTAGTTACACCGTTACTATTTACCAAAAAATTCGTCTGTGCAACACGGACAAAGTTGCCGAGTTATCTTTCTTCCATTGAAAGAGGATTACACCTAGACATTACAGTTTTTGTTAATACTAGGACATGTTATTTAAGTGCCACTGTCCGTTTCTTCCAATTACGTTGCCCCTGGGAATAAAATGCAGACAAAAATACAGAAAATCCAGAAAAATTCAATGTGCTTGACTAGCACCTCAATTCCGTTGCCATGGTAACATATGTGTACACGTTCACGAGCCTAATATATTATGAATCGCTTCATTACATACACCCTTATGGATATCATGTGTAAATTGGTATATATTATGAAAGTGAAACCAATAGCTTGTTGTTGAAAATCATATAAAAATACTGTTTTATCTATGTGAATACTTTGTTGCCATGGCAACAGCATTTGTATCAATATCTCGAAAACTACTTGACATATTCCAATAAAATTTTCACCAATCTTCATCATTTGCGAAATGCTACTTATGTACAAAAAATAAAGAAAATCAAAATTTTTGACTTTCCATGTAATGCTCGATGCTTACAGTCAGCTTCTCTTAACCCTTTTTGTACCAAATGGAATCTTCCTCCTTATATATAGCAGGAGTTCATTTCAAAATTTAGGGGTTTCAGGTTGTGTTTTCATCAAAAATTTTTTGGAAAATGACTGAACTTTTAGCAAACATTGGAGGCCCTGATCAGACGCCGCGTTCTGCGGCATCTGATCCAGGCCTGCACTGTTTGCCAGGGTACCCGTTTTGGGGTTTCTGGTACTAAATGGGTTAACAATGTAGTACATCAGAAAAAGCAACAGATTTTCAGTCCATGGCCGCCATTTTGATTGCAGCAACAAACTTTCTATTTCGCATTGTTAAAAAAAGCTCCAAAAACAAACAAAATCATCGCAAAGATGGCATTTCATAGACCCAGATAAGAGGGGGTATCACGTTCAACATTAACTTTTTAAATAACTGGACAAGATGGTCCTGTAACTTTTTGGATGCACTGGACCAGAGCTAAGTTCAACTGGACCAAAGAAATGATGAAATCATACTAAAGTGATACATTAGTTCAACAGCCATCAGATTATTTTTCATTATTTATTATTTATGCAGACAGAAAAAAACTACATGTACTGCAACAATTGAAAATAGGAACCCATTTTTCGGTAACTGAGTTTAAAACAAGGGTTAATTTACTTTGATGGCAGATTTTCAACTGGACCATACAGACCAGCTTAGATTATAGCCACAGAGCTTACTAGACCTGACCAGCTTTTCACTGGACAATGTCCTTCAATCTTGGGTTAATATCGAACCCTGCAATATCCACATATTATTTTCCTGATTTCTACACGAAAACTTGTTGTGGGTATATCAGATACATGTATACCACTTCTACAGCCTTGCTGATGGTGCTGGCTCTTTCATCTACATGGGTAGAGTGTTTGGCTTATACGTGTATAGTTAAGGGGAATAGATACACCTTTAGGGGAAACAACCAACTCCAGCAAAAGTATTTTTGTCTCCCATGTCCATAGGGGTCAACTCTAAAAGGAAAGAATTTGCTCCTAAGGAGCAAATTCTTTCCTTTAAGAGTAGACCTCTTTTTACTTAACTGGGCTGTCCCCACCCATCTGAGCTTGGAGAAATAGATTGGGCTGCATGATGCTTCCTCACAAAGCTGCCGAAACCGACCGCACACGAAGACTGGTAAACCGCTTAGAAGGTCTAAGCAAAGCGGTGCGAGTCGGCTCGTCCGTCTATATAAACCCTATTGGTTTCATTGGGCAGCAGGGATTGAGATGTCATTTCATCTCAATGTGGGGTAAAAGTCCCACAAAATTGGAAGCAACGTCTCCAAAATGACCTATACAGTGTTGACGGGGATGTTAAACCTCAAATCAAACAAATACACCTTCAGGGGAGGCAACTCCTACAAAAGTTTTTTTGTCTCCCATGTCCATAGGGAGCAAATTCTTTCCTTTAAGAGTAGACCTCTTTTTAATTAACTGGGATCGTGTTTATAGAAAAGCGAACAGGAAGCCCCAAAAGTTGTCTCATTTTGAAAAAAGGTGGAAAAATATGCCAGATATACCCATTTCCTAAAGCAATGCCACTATTACCGGGATGGGTGATGACTTCGTTACTTGACTTCATGGACAACAGTACAAAACGCTTCACTTTTTTTTTGTTTGATTTGAGGTGTAACGTCCCCGTCAACATTGTTTAGGTCATTGAGGACAGGCATCTTTCATATCTCTAGAACTAGCGTTTTTCAGATGAAAATGTTTGATGCTTTTCTTATTTCTAGTCAAAATGTGATTGTTGATGCCTCATTGAGGCAGTTCTATTGAGTATCCACAATCTACGTTTTTGAACAAAAAACAAGGAAATTAACGAGTGCCCCCCATAAACCCCACTTTTCTCTATATAAAGTGGGGTTTAGAAGGGTATTCATTTCACAGACTTGTTAGCATGAATGACCCCTGCCCATCGGGGCTTTAAGAAATAGATTGGGCTGCATGATGCTTCCACCCACAGCTTAAACTAAGCGCACATGGGTACTGGTAGACCACTTAGAGGTTCTAAGCCTGCCCAGGAAATGTGGTGCGAGTCGGACCATCCATGCATATAAACACTATTGGTTTCATTGGGTGGCAGTGCTTGAGATGTCATTTCATCATGCCAGGTAAAAGTCCCACAAAATTGGAAGTATTGGGACGGATAGGCCTAAGCAAACAGTGCAGATCAGGAGCAGTCTTATCAGGGTCTACACCGTTTGCCATTCCATTTGCACCTTTTGGACTCCTTGCAGAGTCATGAAACAAATTTGTTAATTTAAAAATTTTAGAATTACTGAATGTCCTCCAGGTGTCCGAATTTTCAGGATTTTTACGGTAGTGCATTGACTGTTTGTTACATGTACCTTAACCCCTAAGTTGCCGAGAAAAACAACATCTGAAAATGTTGTCTGCTTATGTCGTCTGCTGAATCTTCTTGCAAACTTTCGTGAAAGTATTTCTGCATACAGGCAAACAGTGTGGACCCAGATCAGACTGCTCCTACAGGTGCTGTCTGATATGGGTCCACACTGTTTGCAAGAAAGGACTTTTAAGGTAACCAGCAGATGGCAAAGCAGATGACCGTTATCGTGGCTGGCATTTTATGGGTTGACTAGAGTACGATACTTTGAACAACCAAATCCAGGCTGGCAGATGTGTTATATCATGAAAAAAACTGACTTATTCCATTTGGGACAACAAATATGCAGTTCAGCTCGCGCATCTGCATAGTCAGATCAGCACCTTTGTGTTTGATGCAAAGATAGTAAAATGTCTCTTGTTTCTACATCTTAAACCTCAAGTCTCTCGCTGGTCTGTGTGGCTTACTTAGTCACATACCCAGAAGACAGCTTCTCATCACGAAATTATAATTTTGACCCCCTTGAACCTCACTTTTATATAGTAAAACTGGGGTTTAAAGGGGTAAACTTTATTTTTCTCATTTCAGCTCAAAACATACATTGTGGTTGCTTGTCAGAACCGCCTAACCGAGGCGGTTCTAACAAGTACCCACAATCTATGTTTTGAGCAGAAATAAGAAAAATATCACAGATTTTCATCTTAAAATTTTATTTTTTTCGGGGGTAAAATTTACAATGTATTTGTAATGTCTCTCAACAGGGCTTATGTTTTGTTTTACAGTTTGATAAAAACATGTCAGAATACTGGTAGTGGTTACTGGTAGATGTCCTAGAGATAGAGATGAATTTATTACCTAAGGATCACAGTGACTTTGTCAAGAAAGAATACTGGGATCAGTTCTTCAAGAAGCGTGGTACCAAAGCATTTGAATGGTAAGACTCGCAGAGCCTCGGCTAATAATCCGCACAAGAGATTATTTAACCCCTAATGCCCCACAGAAATCTTCAGAGCAGATGACATCTTTATTGTCATGTCTGTTTTAAGAATGATGCGATACAGGAGTTCGTTTTTCTTTCTGTCCATTTGTCAATTTCAGCATACCGTAGCTACAGATAAGGCGTTTTTTCTGCCGAAAAGTAGTGATATTTTTCTTATTTCTGCATGGAAACATATGTTGTGGGTATTCATTAGAAGTAAATGAACTGGGTTGCTAGCGACCCTTACGTGACAGGTGAGCTTTTGTGATCACTTTTTGTCCGTTGTGCGTGCATCCGTCCACCCCATGGTCAATCTTGATCAAATTTCATGGGAAGCATCATCAGGTAGGGGGAAAGGCTGCATAAGGTTTTTGGGCTGATCAGATTGGAATTCTGGTTGCCATGGCAACATATAGCTCCCATAGACTATCAATGGGAAAAAATTAAAATATCTTCTTCTCTGAAACCACAGGGCCCAGAGCTTAGATATTTAGCATGTATTAATGGCCAGTGGTCACCTACATAATTCCTGCCAATCATGCCCCTGGGGTCCAAATTGGCCACACCCCGGGGCCCCTTCGCTCCCATAGACTCATAATGGAACAAAAAGCTTCAAAAATCTTCTTCTCGGAAACCACAGGGCCAAGAGCTTAGATATTTAACATGTAGCAACAGCAAGTGGTCACCTACATAATTCCTGCCAATCATGCCCCTGGGGTCAAAACGGGCCACGCCCCGGGGCCCTTTAGCTCCTATAGACTCATAATGGAAAAAAGCTTCAAAAATCTTCTTCTCTGAAACCACAGGGCCCAGAGCTGAGATATTTGGCATGTAGCAACGGCAAGTGGTCACCTACATAATTCCTGCCAATCATGCCCCTGGGGTCCAAATTGGCCACACCCCGGGGCCCCTTAGCTCCCATAGACTCATAATGGAAAAAAAGCTTCAAAAATCTTCTTCTCTGAAACCACATGGCCCAGAGCTTAGATATTTAGAATGTAGCAATGGCCAGTGGTCACCTACATAATTCCTGCCAATCGTGCCCCTTGGTTCCAAATGGGCGACGTCCCGGGGCCCCTTCGCTCCCACAGACTCATAATGGAATAAAAAGCTTCAAAAATCTTCTTCTCGGAAACCACAGGGCCCAGAGCTTAGATATTTAGCATGTAGCAACGGCAAGTGGTCACCTACATAATTCCTGCCAATCATGCCCCTGGGGTCCAAACGGGCAACGCCCCGGAGCCCTTTAGCTCCTATAGACTCATAATGGAAAAAAGCTTCAAAAATCTTCTCTGAAACCACAGGGCCCAGAGCTGAGGTATTTGGCATGTAGCAACGGCAAGTGGTCACCTACATAAATCCTGCCAATCATGTCCCTAAGGTCCAAATGGGCCATGCCCCGGGGCCCCTTAGCTCCCATAGACTCATAAAGGAAAAAAAAGCTTCAAAAATCTTCTTCTCTGAAACCACAGGGCCCAGAGTTTAGATATTTAGCATGTAGTAACGGCAAGTGGTCACCTACATAATTCCTGCCAATCATGCCCCTGGGGTCCAAATGGGCCACGCGCCAGGGCCCCTTAGCTCCCATAGACTCATAATGGAAAAAAGCTTCAAAAATCTTCTTCTCTGAAACACAGGGCCCAGAGTTTAGATATTTAGCATGTAGCAACGGCAATTGGTCACCTACATAATTCCTGCCAATCATGACCCTGGGTTCCAAATGGGCCACGTGCCGGGGCCCCTTTGCTCCCAAAGACTCATAATGGAAAAAAGCATAAAAAATCTTCTTCTCTGAAACCACAGGGCCCAGAGCTTAGATATTTAGTACGTAGCAACGGCAAGTGGTCACCTACATAATTCCTGCCAATCATGCCCCATGGGTCCAAAAGGGCCACGCCCTGGGGCCCCTTAGCTCCTTTAGACTCATAATGGAAAAAAAAGCTTCAAAAATCTTCTTCTCTGAAACCACAGGGCCCAGAGCTTAGATATTTAGCATGTAGCAATGGCAAGTGGTCACCTACATAAATCCTGCCAATCATGCCCCTGGGGTCCAAATGGGCCACACCCAGGGGCCCCTTAGCTCCCATAGCTTCATAATGGAAAAAAGATTCAAAAATCTTCTTCTCTGAAACCACAGGGCCCAGAGCTTAGATATTTAGCATGTAGCAACGGCAAGTGGTCACCTACATAATTCCTGCCAATTATGCCCATGGGTTCCAAACGGGCCACGCCCGGGGCCCTTTAGCTCCTATAGACTCATAATGGAAAAAAGCTTCAAAAATCTTCTTCTCTGAAATCACAGCGCCCAGAGCTTAGATATTTAGTACGTAGCAACGGCAAGTGGTCACCTATATAATTCCTGCCAATCATGCCCCTGGGGTCCAAAAGGGCCATGCCCTGGGGCCCCTTAGCTCCTATAGACTCATAGTGGAAAAAAAAGCTTCAAAAATCTTCTTCTCTGAAACCACAGGGCCCAGAGCTTAGATATTTAGCATGTAGCAATGGCAAGTGGTCACCTACATAAATCCTGCCAATCATGCCCATGAAATCCAAATGGGCCATGCCCCGGGGCCCCTTAGCCCCCATAGACTCATCATGGAAAAAAGATTCAAAAATCTTCTTCTCTGAAACCACAGGGCCCAGAGCTTAGATATTTAGCATGTAGCGACGGCAAGTGGTCACCTACATACTTCCTGCCAATCATGCCCCTGGGGTCCAAACAGGTGAGCGATATAGGGCCATTGGGCCCTCTTGTTTCAGAGAAAATTTTAGGCTAGACATTTCATGGCTACTTGCTGAATTTTGTGCAAATGTTTTAAAATTACTTTTGCTTACAGGCAAACATTGTAGACCCAAATCAGACTGCTCTTAGATGAGCAGTCTGATTTGGGTCCCCTTTGTTTGCAAAAATGACTTTTAAAGTAAAAGGCAGACGACAAAACAGATGACAATTGTCATGATTGGCATTTTGTAGGTTAAGTCCTTTGGTAATCTTTTTTATGCGTGAAAAACTAATGCCAAAGAATCTACCACAGAAATCATGAAACAGCTTTTTGTTTTTTCATCAGTCTTTTTTGGTGGATTTTTTGTTGCAGAACAAATTACTGTTCATTTCCATTGCCTATATAGGTGTGCTATGTTAGTTCAGAGGCTCCGTGTTATAACGACAGTATTTGTTCCCTATGATTGTGCCGTTGTAATGAATTTGCTCTTATAAAGAATCCCAGTTAGGAGTATGATTGCTTATAAAAGGTCTTTTCCACATGATTACTCCAAGAAACAAATGTTATAGACATTTGTTAGAATCGCCTCTATGAGGCGATTCTAACAACTATCTATAACATTTGTTTCTGTGAGACAATTCTAACAAATATCTATAACATTTGTTTCTTGGAGTATTAAACTACAAGAATCTTTCAAGACTATATATTTATACCCCAGCAAATGAAGTTTGAAGGGGGTATATAGGAGTCAGCTTGTCGTCTGTTGTCGTCGTCGTCGTCTGTCGTCGTCGGTCCGTTACAAAAAACTTTAACATTGCTCATAACTTCCTTATTCTTTGACCGATTTCTTTAATATTCACACACCTCACACCTTGCCACTAGTACTTAAGATTGATATACACAAACCTGACCTTGACCTTTACGTTGACCTTCCTCAAGGTCAAATACTTGTAAAAATTTGTCTGACAACACATGCGGGGGTATAATTGGCGCCCGTTAGGCGGCAGCTCTAGTTGATTTGGGCATTTCCAACCCGAGGGAAGCCAACATCGCTCGGAATGGAGGCTAAGCCTTGAGCTAAGAATTCATTCCATTGAAATTGTCATTTTCAGTATAACGAGTTTTGCCGTTATAACGAATGTCGGTAAAGAGAGGGTTGACTGTGTTGATTTTTTTAAAGCGACTTCTTGTTTCAAGGTATGGCGAATATCCTGAGCTGTGTGGAATCCTTCACAAATACATCAAGTCCCAGGACAAACTTCTGGTCGTTGGCTGTGGTAATTCTCAGCTCAGCGCAGACATGTACGATGTTGGTCAGCGCAAGATTGTCAACATAGACATCAGTGACATCGTAATTAAACAAATGAAGGAGAAGAATAAACAGCGAACTGATATGGAATTCCACAAGATGGATGTACTGAAAGTGAGTTTTTATTAGTCAGGTTAATTCCATAATCTCTCCTTTAAAATAGCGATGTACAGGTTGGTAGGCATCATCCGATAGGTTTACTTTTTGGTTCACCATTTTTGAAACACACATTCATGATGCTGATGGGCATAATTTTGTTAACTGCGAGCAGTAGTTCAAAACTAACAATGTTGTTAGTTAACATTTTGCTGAAACTTGGATAATTAAATATTGCTAATATACTAATATTTTTGCAGAAAAAAATATGAGCAGCTTTTGCAAATGCAAAAGCTGCTCACATTTTTTTCAGCAAAAATACCAGAGTGCCAGATATTGTACAACAGTTAACAATTTGACCACTGACAAGCTGGTTAAGCTAACAAGGCTTTCAATAAATGGACCCTGGCTCATTAAAGTTCCTCATGTTAATAAATCCATGGCGAAAACACTCTTATAAAGAGAAGGATGTGGTTTACAAGAGTAAATAGTTTTTCCTTAAACCTTATCCTACTCAAGGTTGGCAAAAAGCCGGTCAATATGAGTATTGACCGGGCCAGTGGTTAAAACCGGTTTTAACCGGTCATTACTGGTCGATTGGTGGTCGATTAAATCACTGGCGTATATACCTCTGTCCTGTTACTAAACTGGTCTTAAAAGCTTTCCCCCTACATTATGTACATGATGTTAGACTATATTTTCATCACTGAAAAGACAAAATAGTTTTTATTAATAACAGTAATTATTTGAGGTATTTTTTATTTCATCAAAAGTCAAAAGACATTACTGCTGGTCAAATGAAGAGGTTGGATTGACTCACTGAACTGTAGACAGGCCTATTCTATTCAATCAAACAATCTTTATAATTATTCTTTTTTTCCTTTATAGGTTAGATTGATTGTTCATATTTTGATTTACAGGAATATGAATAAGCTGAATGTATCATGGATTTTGAAGGATTTTAATAAAAGGTCCTTTATTTATTAACCAAACAATATTTGAAGATTCACTGATGTCTTTGTATATTTAAAAGTATCTGCAACACCTGTTAATTGCTGTCAAAACAGACTAACCCATGGCACTGCAGTGTGTCAAAGATCTAATTGCTAAATTGACCAATCACATGTCCCTAATAGGGGTATAATAAACTGACACCAGGCTTTATTCATAATGTGTGAAATTTTGATTTATATGCAATATAGGCAGTATCTTATCATCAAGCTATTACTGAAGGTGTCAAAAATGAATGAAAACTAAAGACCCAATTTGGAACTTCTTCACTATTTTGTAAGATAACAAAAAAAAAAAAACAAACAAAAAACAGTGCAAGGTGTTGAAGTTGGTGCAAAGGTCTTAAGACTGGTGAGTCATAGACAAAAATGCCTGGGTAGCTTGGCTTTTGAACACTTAAATTATTCAATTGACCACTCAATATATCAATCGACCAGTATTGACCACTTTGGGAGTATTGACCGGGACGGTTTTAACCGGTTAAAACCACTGGTTAAAACCGCCCCTGGTTTTGACCGCCCAACCTTGATCCTACTGCATAAATTAATTTAGCCACATCCATTTACATTTCAACCAATTAAATTACTTGATGTAATTTATTCATTCTTGCAAAGGTAGGGGTTGTCGTGAACAGGAAGATAAGGGTTAATTTATGCTCAGAACATAGATTATGTGTACTTGTTAGAACTACGGCAGTGTTGCAGTTCTAAGAAGCACCCCCAATCTATATTTGTACTGGAAATACGAAAAGTACACCACAACCTCTTTATAACACTGTTAATAGGGTCAAAAGCAGAACTGTGTTAGTTAAACAACCATGTTATATCCAAACAAAAATGTATAGATTATATAGAAAAATGACCATTTATGGTCATTTTTCTGTATAATCTATACATTTTTGGGATCCATCTTGAAACCATGTTATATGCAAAACCGTGTTATAACGAACCGTGTTATAATGAGGTTGTGGTGTATCACAAATTTTCATCAAGAAAATGTCAGTTGTAGAGATTTGAAGCTGTCTTCTGTGTCACAAGGGTGTTTTATCCTTATGTCAGTGATCTGGAATATCATAACAGTATACCATATGTTCTATACTACAACCACCTTACAACACTATTGTTGAGGTCCAAAGCAAAAACTGTGTTATAGTGCGAACAATTTGACATGAGACTGACCTTTATGCAAGGAATAAATTAGTCAATGGTATTGCCTAATACGTCGGTTTTCGTAAACTTCTCGTGAATTTTCGGCATCTTGTGAATTGGGACCCATTTACCGACTTCTGTGTATTGAATAACAATATCACCATTTTCGGGAGACTGCGAAGATAAATATATGCAGTCAGTCGGGTTTGAAATTATGTTAATAGAGTTCACCAGTCTCAGGTCAATTTGTTCGAACTATATAATTAGTTTATTAACAACTGCCTTTTATCAAAACAAAAATGTATAGATCTATAGCAAATTTTTGTCTAAATGGAACATGATTGTTTCACTAACACGATTTCTTCTTTGAGTTTAACTAACATGATTTTTCACTAGTATTATATACAGAGGTTGAAGTGTATTATATACGGTATTCCTTATTTCACAGATGGAATTCCTGGACAATGAGTTTACTGTAGCACTGGATAAAGGAACGTTAGATGCTCTGATGGTGGACAGCTCTGAGAAGGTAGTTAAAGACATAGAGACAATGTTTGATGAGATTGACAGGGTGCTGAAACCAATGGGGAGATACATATGTATTTCATTGCTGCAGGAGCATATACTCAACAAGGTGCTCGAAGTTTTCCCAGAAAAGTAAGTTGGTTTGCCAATTTTATCCTTGAGTGACTCGGAGCCCCCGCCCATCGGGGCTTGAAGAAATAGATGGGCTACATGATGCTTCCATGCAGAGCTGAAACAGACCGCACACGAGTACTGGTAAACCGCTTAGATGATCTAAGTCTGCCCAGGCAAAGCGGTGCAAGTCGGTCCGTCCATGCTCATGAACCCTATTTGTTTCATTGAGTGATAGGGCTTGAGATGTCATTTAAAGTCCCACAGGGGTGGGTCAAATCAGACAAACAAATCCTTGAGTGACTAGTTTCAGTGACTGTAAGCACTTTCTTTTTTATGCCCCCGCCATTCGAAGAATGGTGGAAAGGGCATATAGCGTTGCCCCTGTCCGTCTGTCTGTTCGTGCATCTGAAACTTAAACGCGGTCATTAGCTTCCTTATTTCTTGATGGATTTTAAAATTACTTGGCAGAAATGTTAACCATCATGAACGTTCGTCCGTGCGTCCGAAACTTAAACGCGGTCAATAACTACCTTATTTCTTGATGGATTTAAAAAAATGACTCGGCAAAAATGTTAACCATCATGAGACAAAGTGTCACATGCAAAACTTAGGTCCGTACCTCCAAGGTCAAGGTCATACTTAGAGGTCAAAGGTAAAAAAAAATGGTCTGAAACTTAAACACAGTCAATAACTTTCTTATTTCTGGATAAATTTTGAAATTACTTTGTAGAAATGTTAACCATCAAGATGACAATGTGTCACGTGCAAAACCTAGGTCCGTACCTCCAAGGTCAAGCTCATACTTAAAGGTCAAAGGTCCAAAACAGGGTCCAAAAGTTAAACACAGTCAATAACTTACTTATTTCTGTATGGATTTTGAAATTACTTTAAAGAAATGTTAACCATCATGAGACGATGTGTCAAACCCACGTGCAAACCCAGATCTGTACCTCCAAGGTCAAGGTCATACTTAGAGGTCAAAGGTAAAAAAATGGTCCGAAACTTAAATGCAGTAAATAACTTTCTTATCTCTGGGTGTATTTTGAAATTACATGGCAGAAATGTTGGCCATCATGAGACAATCTGCCTCACACAAAACGTATTTTCAGGCGTGGGCATCTGTGTCCTATGGACGCATTTCTAGTTATTATGATTAAATGCCATACAAATAAAAAAAAAAAATGCTTTTTATCTTTTATTTGTTTTATTTCCTTTCCATCCTGACAAATTTTGTTTTACAAAAGACCAGTAGTGCATTGGAGGCAGCCATTGTTTTGACCTATATATTTCAACATCGGAATTTACAACTAGTCAAGAATCAATGACCTTTGACGTTTGCCTCATGGTAGAGTAACTGTGCAAAATTATGTATTGAAAACATTGTGAGTGTTAAAACAACATTACTAGCTTTTTGGCGCTGCATCCAAAAAGAAGAGGAGCAAAACTAGAACAAGGTATGTTTTTCACTTTCGAACTGCACAGCAAAGACAAAAGTTAAGCACTGGCAGTCCCTGTAGATAGAAGGTGGAAGCTGACTCCAACAGTCATATGACTTGAAATAACAGAAAATGTTGTGATGGGGAGTGAGTGAGTGTTAGAGTTTTACGTCCCACCAACAGCTAGGGTCAGATGGAGATGGGACCTCGGTTTAAAGACTCATCCGAAAGTCTGGAGAAGCCCTGGATAGATCATGCGATCCCTGGTTTACAAGGCGAGTAGCTTAACCACTACACACAGGAGGCTTCTGTTGTGATGGGGAAAATACAGTAAAATTCCTATATTAAGACAACCTTTGGGACTGTTCAAAAGTGGTCTTTAAGACCACTTTTGAACAGTCCCAAAGGTGATCACTTAGAAACAGATACTGGGTGTAGAAAACACAAAGAAAAAATAATGAAATCTTCTCAATAAGCTTTTAAAAACAAATTTACTCTCGATTTTAGGTGGTTTTAAAAGCGGAATTTTACTGTATTGAAACAATGAACTATGGCTTTTGGGAGGCACATCAAAACATATTAAAAAAGGAAAAAGGTGTTAAAGAACTCATTTTTGAGTCTGGGACATTCTTGGCGTAGGTCCTGAAATGACATAGGTATAATTATGGAAGATATTTCATGATTACGAAAAGGTATATTGTGTGTACCCATCGATGAGGCGATTCTAATGAGTTCACACAGCATACTTTTATTTTTCTATAAGCATTATGCCTTCTGGCATGGCTCTATGAATAATCCTCAGTGGCTCGATCTACCCCTGTCTGGTACTGAGACAATCAGATCCCATATTCTTCCCACAATATCACTAGGAAAAGAAGTCGAAACATGGAGTGATGACAGTAAACAAAATGGACAACAGGTTAACCGAGTCAACAGCTCTTTCCTTAAAACAGGTGGTGACTCAGAATATCTAAACCTAACTATAAAGAATATCTAAAACTTACTGCAATCTTCTTTTTGGAAGTATGTTAGTCTGATGAGTGTCATAATTGTTGGAGGCATCGAAGTTTCACTGTATTGAGAAAAAAAAATAGGCAATGAGTTCTTCTTCCTTCCAGAGGCTGGGCTTTGAGGATTCACAGAATACATACAGAAGAATCAGAGAATTCCCAGCGCGACTTCCACATGCCAGTGTTTGCTCTAGTGTTCACCAAGTTCAAGAAAAATCCAGGAATGCCACAGGTAACTTTATATATAAAGTTCAGTTGTTGGTCAGCCTCATTGAAACTGTGGCATTTTTGGTCCAAAAAGAGGACAAGTAGTTTAGTTGATGTTACTCACATTCAGTTTTGTAGTTGGCAAATTAGGAATACTCAACAAAGTGAAATGAAATGGATTAACCCTTAGCCTGCTGATCACAACCCCGACCTTTGAAAACTGTGTAGATCCAGATCAGATGGCTTCTAAAGAAGCCATCTGATCAGGATCTACACTGTTTGTCATGCAGTTTGGGAATTAAACACGTAATTTGATTGGTTGATAATCAGCAGTGGGAGTGGCATAATTAATTTATGCAGCGTGATAAGGGTTAAATAAAAAATTATATTAGATAATCTCATGCAGTGAATTGTTGAACAATGCTTAGTAGACTAAATCTGACAGGAGCACAACCGGCCCCGATTGCTCAGTTGGTAGAGTGTCCGCTCCGGGGAACGGGAGGTCACGGGTTCGATCCCGGGCCGCGATATACCAAAGTCGTTAAAAATGGTACTAGCTGCTCCTCGCTTGGCACTCAGATTTACGGGGTAGAGCTAGGACTGGTCGACCTAGTGTCAGGATAATGTGACTGGGTGTGGTATCATGTAATGTGTCTGGGACATGATACTTCAGTGAGGCAGCACTATAAAAGTGAGCATTGAGCTCCCTGTCGCAACCAGACACCGTCGTGATATGACTGAAAAAATGTTGAAAGCGACGTTAAACCCGAATTCACACACACACACACTGACAGGAGCATGAATTACATATGTGCTTGGGTTTTACTTCCCACCAACAGCTAAGGCCAGGGGCATGAAGCATTTATCTTCTTACAACTGACCAGCAAAAGTGAAATCCAGTGCTCAAAACAATTAAAGGAGCAAACACATATTTCCTCGTAGTATAAAGATGTTGGAAAATGATGATGAAACAACGATTCAGAAAGATGAATAACTTTATCTGCAACATGTTAATGGCAAACATGGCAACCAGTTCACAAATCATGGCCTGTAAGCTGTCAGATTATTTCAAATGTCATAGACATGCGCAAATCAGTCACTTTTTCCTGTCAGTAATATGTATGACCACCTCAAGCAGCACAACACTCTTTGCACCTCCGAGGCATGCTATGAACCAACTTTTGAACAGTTTGTAAAGCTAGTGTTTCCCACTCATGTCTAAAGATGTTTGTGAGTTCTTGAATAGTCATTGGTGGATGATCGCCCAGTGAGATACTTCTGTAAAGAATGTCCCACACATACACTATTGCGTTTAAGTTGGGAGAAGGTGCTGGCCCGTCCGGCCAGTCCATTACTTCAATAGTCTCATGATTAAGGTAATCCATGCACACTCTAGCAGCATGGGGGCATTCATTATCCGGCATCAGAATGAAATTGTCACCGATTGCCCCAGTGAAAGGCCTCACAATAGGATCTGTCTGTTTCCACAATGTTGCGGTCCTCGTATCATTCTCCGGGTCGTCTCCAGACTCCAACACGTCGATCACATGCACTCAGGTGAAATCTACTTTCATCCATGAACAGAACTGTATGCCAGTCTTGCAATCGCCAGTCCTGATATTCTTTTGCAAACTCATCGCCGTGCACGATGTTGCCTGATGAGAATAGGCCCTCTTGCCAGATGTCTATCCCTCAGATCACCTTCATGTAACCTGTTAAGTATTGTTTGATCGGATATCCTTTGACCAGTTGCATGCTGGAAATTGATTTGTAGCCTTCTGGACGTGTACTGCTGATTTCATAGCTCTAGATTTCCAAGATATTGATCTTCCCTTTGTGATGTCATGCGGTATCAGCCTCGCCCTTCTCGTCTGGTAAACTCGCCCGTCTCCTGGTAGCGTCTCCATAGCCTGGCAACAACACTTCTCGATACATCAAAGTGTTCAGCAATGATCCTTTGGGTGTACCCACTTTCAAGCAAAGTGACAGCTTGAGTGACCTCAACTTCTTCCAAGAACCGCCTAACACAATATGAAGTCATTATGAAGCCCAAAATAACGCATAACCGAAGGATTGACATGTTTCTGACCCAAACTCAAATTATGAACATATCATACTGAATATTAGCCATTTGTAGGGATATCCATGCTGTAGCTCACATTCTTTCTTTGCACGTGAACCTTGCTTCTTGACGTTTGCATGAACATTGTTAAGAGATGTCACTTTAAAAATTGCCAATGGGTGATGTTATACAGGCTTAAAAGTTGGCTCCTTTAATTGTTTGAGCAGTGTAATACTCAGTAATGCACTGCTAGAGCTTTTCTGTTTCAATTCTTTTGCAGTAAAAATCAGTGAAAACTTCCTAGCTTTCTTCAAATTTTCCCAGCTTTTCACCAGTGTCCAAACCTTAGACTGTAACACATGCTTTTACCTATGATTTCAATGTTTATGGACCAGGAAAAAAACAACCCTAAACATTTCAACATCAAGAAAAATGGGAAGTAACATCAACATGTTTTAAATGACCACTGTTCACATTTTTCTACACACACCGTTTTAGAATATAGGCTCTGATTCCAGCAGGATTCAAATTAACAAAAATTCATACCCTTATTATTTATGAGCCTCTGTGGCCTAGTGGTTAAGGGGATGGATTCTTTAACATTAGGTCTCCCATTGCTTTGGGTTCAAGCCTTACTGCTGTGAGCTGGAGCCTTGCTAAGGTAACATATGGTATGACAAGTTCTGCAATGGAAGGTTATGTGGTTTTTCTCTGTCTACTCTGATTTTTGCCGACCTCAGATTAACGATCAACTCTAAGTGAAATAATCTTGAAAGGGCCATAAAACAGAAACATTTAAAAAAAAAACTTATCCTTAAGGGCAGTTAATACACCTTGCTCATTTCCAGCCATTTTTCAGAAGGGAGATAATTTGGGATTCCTGTTTCGTATCCCGTAAATTTAGCTCTTCTGAAAGAATTCTTTCCTTTAAGAGTGGTGGGGAAGACAACAGTATTTTTGAAAGCATGATCTCCCCTGAAGGAATGGCCATGCAGAGCTGAAACTGACCGAACTTGAATACTGGTAAACTGCATAGGTCTAAGCCTGCCCAGGAAATGTGGTGCAAGTCGGACCACTTCTAAAACCCTAGCG
Source organism: Lucinisca nassula (assembly GCA_963580285.1). Taxonomy (NCBI): domain Eukaryota; kingdom Metazoa; phylum Mollusca; class Bivalvia; order Lucinida; family Lucinidae; genus Lucinisca; species Lucinisca nassula. The sequence continues at coordinate 132,075,779 of OY757010.1, read as the reverse complement.
GTTTCAAGTGGTGGGGCTTGAGAAGTCATTTAATCTCAATTTAAGGTAAAAGTCCCACAAAATTGAAAGCAACGTCTCCAAAAAGACTTAAATAGTGTTGACAGTGATGTCAAACCTCAACACAAACAAACCTCTCCTGAAGATGTATCCATTTGATTTTTCTGCTAGGCTATTTGTCCAAAATAGCAATTTTCCTTTAGGATTTCTGCAATCTACTTTTAGAAGTATGGTAGTCTAATGTGTGTCCTAATTGTTGGTCATGTCCACTTGTCTAAGCCCAGAGTCCAGTTGTTCAAAGCATTGTTAGCTTAACGAGCTCGTTAGTGGTCAAAATGTTAACTGTTCTAGTAAGTGCAATATCTAATACAGTGATATTTTTCTGAAAAAAAAATGTGAGCAGATGCAAAAGCTGCTCACATTTTTTTTCAGCAACAATCTTAGCATATTTGCCATATTAAATGATCAAAGTTTTAATGATTCATTAACTAAAGATGTTATTAGTTTTGAAGAACTGGCCCCAGGTGGTCAAAATTTCATTATGCTTAACAAGCTCATTAGAGGTTAAATTATTAAGTGTTTTAGCAAGTATGATATCAGATACAATAGTATTTTTGCTGAAAAAATGTGAATTTCAGCAAAAATACAAGTGAACTAAAGACTTTGTAAGCTGTCAACAGCTGGGCCCTGATTATTTGCAATGAATCAATTGTTGTTTTTCAGATTCTTGAAGTAAGCACAACTGATGGGAAGGTGGAGAGATTCACCACCACCGAGAAACTGAGGGATGTTGTGAAGGAGATGCAGTACTATGCTGTTATTAGACAAAGAGTCTCAAGAAAGTAGGTCAGCTAATACATGTATTTTCTTAAATTAAGAGACCTTTGGTGAGCCTGTAGACATATTCTTCAGCATGACCATGATTTACAGTAAAATTCCTATATCAGGACCACCTTTGGGACTGTTCAAAAGTGGTCTTATAGACCACTTTTGAACAGTTCCAAAGGTGGTCTCTTATTAGGAGAAACTAGGTGTAGAAAACAGAAAGAAGAAATAATTGAAACCTTCTCAAAAAGCAATTAAAAGGCCATTTAGTCTAATTTTAGGTAGTCTTAATAGTGGAATTCTACTGTATTTTAAATGCCAGCCTCGGTAGCTCAGTCTGATGTGCTTCTGACTGGTGATCAGGAGTACACGGGTTCGATACCTGTCCAGGTCGGCAACATTTTATCGTGGATATTGATCATGAAATCTTTTCTACGGTCATTCTCTCCCTTCCGTTGGTTCAAGAAGGGCAGTTGTCAGTTTCTGGCGAAAGAATGTGCACTGTACTGGTGAACAACTTACGTATAAGCCTGCCCAGGAGAGTGTGGATAGGTAAACTGACTGGCTCAAAAATGGCATATATAGTGTTGACTGGGCCGTTAAACTCCAATATGAACAAACAAAACTGTATTTTAAATACATCTTGGATTTTTAATAACTTGCCTCAAGGAAAGTACAAAAAGGGGAATTATTGCACTACCGCTTGCGTTGACATCAGCAACCGGAAGTTGTGCTAAACTTTTTAGGATCCCAAAATTATATAGAAATGTGACCATAATTTTTTTTTTGATAAGTGAGTGTTTGAGTTTTACTTCTCGCCAACAGCTAAGGTTATACAGAGACAGGATCTCTGTTTAAAGACTCATCTGATAGTCTGGAGAAGCCCGGGATTGATCTTGCGACCCCTGGTTTACAAGGCGAGTAGCATAACCACGGAGACTTATTTTTGTTTTGGTATCACTCATTGTTCAACTAAAACAGTTTCTGCTTTGGATCCAAACAATAGTGTTATAAAGAGATGTTTATTTTGGAGTTTAGTGGCCCAGTCAACACAATTTAGGTCATGTTAAGCCAGTCAGTTTACCTAGCCTCACTTTTCCTGCACAAGGTTATACACAAGTGGTAAACCAGGACAGGGCACATTCTTTCGCCGGAAACTAACAACTACCGTACTTGAATCACCAGAAGGGAGAGAATGATCGTAGGAAATATGTCATGATCAATCTCCAAGAAAGAATGTTGCCGGCAGACAGTATTGATCCCGTGACCTCCTCAACACCTGTCAGATGTGCATCTGACTTAGCTACCCCTAACTGGCTATAAAGAGGTTTAAGTGTAAAAGCAGCTTTCTCAGATCATCATCAAATGCCATACCATTCAGTGTTATGCAATTTAACCCTTATCTTGCTGTTCACGACAACCCCTATCTTTGTAAACAGTGTAGATCCAGATCAGATGGCTTTTGAAGAAGCCATCTGATCAGGATCTACACTGTTTGGCATTCAGTTTATGAATTTTTAGGGATAAATTACATCCAAGTAATTTGATTGGTTGATAGACATAAATGGGTGTGGCTTAAATGAATATTCAGCAAGATAAGGGTTAATTTAGTGAGTATGATTGTTACTTGAGTGTTGATGTTGTTTTATGCTGACAATCTATGATGTTGTTTCAGGAAGGTCACAGATGACCAGGTCTCTCTGTCATTGTACAGTGATCTCGGCACCACTCCTAGATACACCCTTACTATAGTTGATTCTTCCTCTAGACTGCCTCAGAAGTTTGCTATTTTCATTGTACCTCAAGGAAGGTAGGCCACTTTTGACATTGTCCGTGAAGTTTATCAAAACTAATGGTATACCTTACAATATCTGTCCAGTAAATTTTTAATAATTAGTCATTTTGATTATGCCTTAAACAGGCTTGATTGTGGAAGTACTAATCTAGACACGTCTTGAGAAAACCTGTTTTTGCCATTTCAAATGACAAAGGCGCAGATCCTTGGCTTATTCTTTGCCATTGACACAGACATCTTCGTATAGACAGAAAAGGCTGGATTCTGACTGTCAGAGTGGTAAGGTAGTCAGATTTTTTAATTCCATGTGTGTACCGGCCCCCGCACACCCGGGCTTGAAGAAATAGATGGGCTGCATGATGCTTCCACGCAGAGCTGAAACCGACCTGCACACGAGTACTGGTAAACCGCTTAGAGGATCTAAGCCTGCCCAGGCAAAGCGGTGCAAGTCGGACCTGTCCATGCTTATAAACCCTATTGGTTTCATTGGGCGGCAGGGCTTGAGATGTCATTTCATCTCATCTCAATGTTGGGTAAAAGTCCCACAAAATTGGAAGCAATGTCTCCAAAATGACCTTTACAGTGTGACGGGGCCGTTAAACCTCAAATCAATCAATCAAAATCCATGTGTGTACACGCTCGAAGATACAGTTCGACTTAAAGCTTGCCACTGCTACTCTTAACACAGCACCCATATCTAGGCAGTTGAAAAGAACTGTGATTTGTTCTGCAGCAAACCTCAGGGGAGGCAAAAAGCCACCCTTTTACGATTTAGAAATAGATCAGCTCTAGCTGTGATTTGTTGAGTAATAAATCGCAGTTTGGAGGTCAGTTGTGTGTGTGTGTGTGTGAATTTGGGTTTAACGTCGCTTTCAACAATTTTTAGCTCCACTTGCCGAAGGCCAGCGGGGCTATTGTCATGGCCCTGTGTCCGTCGTGCGTCCGTGCGTTAACTTTTTCTTTAAACATCTTCTCCTCCTAAACTACTGGGCCAATTGTAACCAAACTTCACAGGAATGTTCCTTACATAGTCCTCTTCTAAATTCCTTCAAAGAATTTTGTTACACCCAGAACTCTGGTTGCCATGGCAACAAAACCACACAAAAAATTAAAAATCTTTAAACATCTCCTCCAACCCACCTGTTGGATTTCATTATCCCCTCGCACAACATAGTTGTGAGGGGGGATATAGCATTTGTCCCGTACGTACGTAAGTACGTACTTTTGTCATCGCTCTAGCGCCACGTACGTACGTACGTACTTTTGTCATCGCTCTAGCGCCTACATTTCTTGACCGATTTTAATATAACTTCACACAAACGTTCCTTACGACAATATCTGGAGCAAGATCGACTTTCAAGGTCATGACCTCAAGGTCAAGGTCACTCTGGCTATTTTTTGAAAAACTTTGTCATGGCTCTAGCGCCTACATTTCTCCCCCAATTTCAATATAACTTCAAACAAATGATCCTTATAAAAATATCTCGAGCGAGTTGGACTTTCAAGGTCATGACCTCAAGGTCAAGGTCACTGTGGCTATTTTTAGAAAAACATTGTCATCGCTCTAGCGCTTACATTTCTTCACCAATTTCAATATAACTTCACACAAATGATCCTTATAAAAATATCTTGAGCAAGTTCCACTTTCAAGGTCATGGCTTCAAGGTCAAGGTCACAGTGGCTATTTTTAGAAAAACTTTGTCATCGCTCTAGCTCCTACATTTCTTCACTGATTTCAATATAACTTGACACAAATGTTCCTTATGACAATATCTTGAGGGAGTTGGACTTTCAAGGTCATGACCTCAAGGTCAAGGTCACTGTGGCTATTTTTAGAAAAACATTTTCATCGCTCTAGCGCCTACATTTCTTCACCAATTTCAATATAACTTCACACAAATGTTCCTTATAAAAATATCTCCAGCGAGTTCGACTTTCCAACTCATGGCCTCAAGGTCAGGGTCACTGTGGCTATTTTCAGAAAAAACTTTGTCATCGCTCTATCGCCTATATTTCTTCACTGATTTCAATATAACTTCACACAAATGTTCCTTATGACAATATCTCAAGCGGGTTTGACTATCAATGTCAAGGCCTCAAGGTCAAGGTCACTGTGGCTATTTTTTAGAAAAACTTTGTCATCGCTCTAGCGTTTACATTTCTTCACCAATTTCAGTATTACTTCATACAAATGTTCCTTATGACAATATCTCTAGCATTTCCACTTTCAAGGTCAAGGTCACTGTGTCTATTTTTAGAAAAACTTCGTCATCCCTCTAGCGCTTACATTTCTTCATCGATTTCAATATAACTTCACACAAATGTTCCTTATGACAATATCTCACCATTTCGACTTTCAAGGTCAAGGTCACTATGGCTATTTTTAGAAAACTTTGTTATCGCTCTAGCGCCTACATTTCTTCACTGATTTCAATATAACTTCACACAAATGTTGCTTATGACAATACCTCGAACAAGTTCGACTTTCAAGGTCAAGGTCACTGTGGCTATTTTTAGAAAAACTTTGTCATTGCTCTAGCGCTTACATTTTTTTCACCAATTTCAATATTACTTCACACAAATGTTCCTTATAACAATATATTTAGTGAGTTCCACTTTCAAGGTCAAGGTCACTGTGGCTATTTTTAGAAAAACTTTGTCATGGCTCTAGCGCTTACATTTCTTCATCCATTTCAATATAACTTCACACAAATGTTCCTTATGACAATACCTCGAGCGTGTTTGACTTTCAAGGTCAAGGTCACTGTGACTATTTTTAGAAAAACTTTGTCATTGCTCTAGTGACTACATTTTTTCACAAATTTCAATATAACTTCACACAAATGTTCCTTATGACAATATCTCGAGCTATTTAGACTTTCAAGGTCAAGGTCACTGTTGCTATTTTTAGAAAAACTTTGTCATCGCTCTAGCGCCTACATTTAATGATGGATTGTAATAGAACTTCACACAACTGTTTCTTATGATAATATCTCGACTTACTTCGACTTTCAAGGTCATGACCTCAAAGTCAAGGTCACTCTAGCTATCTTTAGAAAAACTTTGTCATCGCTCTACCGCCTACATTTATTAACAGATTTTAATATAATTTCACACAAAAGATGCTTATGATAATATCTTGAGCAAGATCTACATTCGTGGTCATGGCCTCAAGTCAAGGTCACTATGGCTATTTTTAGAGAAACGTCATCACTCTAGAATGTACATTTATTGGAAGATTTTTAAACAAACTTTACACAAATGTTGCATATGATGATATCTCAAGCAAGTTGGACTTTTGCCATTTCAGTGTTTTCCACACACGAAGTTGTCTAGTGTGAGGGGATTTGTATCGCATGCGATGCCTTGTTTTTATTTTGCATGAATGGTCCTTGGGTGGACCTCTTTTAGATTCCTTGAAGAAATTTTGATCCGACAAAAAACATGGCCGCCATGGGCGGGGCTTATTTTCACTATTTAACATATAACGTAATGCTAAAAAATCATTTTCTGCAAAAGTACTTGTGGGATTTCATTGTAATTTGCATGAATTGTCCTTGGGTGGACTGTTGTCAGATTCCTTGAAAAAAATTTGCTCTTACAAAAAAACATGGCCGTCATGGACGAGGCTTATTTTCACTATATAACATATAGTGTAATGCTGAAAATATTTTCTGCAAAAGTTCTTGTTTTATTTCATAGTTATTTGGCATGGATGTTCCTTGGGTGGACCTCTGTAAGATTCCTTGAAGAAATTTTGATCCGACATAAAACATGGCTGCAGTGGGCAGGGTTTATTTTCACTATATAACATGTAGTGTAATGTTAAAAAAGTCTTCTCTTCTTCAAAAGTTCTTGTTTATTTATTTATTTATTTATTTAAAAGTACCTTCCTGTATCTGAATTAATCTCCTCCAATTTTGCTGACTATCACATATCTATAGAGGTCCACCTACAAATTGTCATTCTAAAATTCAAAACATCAGAAATTTCACATGCCCATCACACTGGTGATAGAACTGATGTTTTCAACACAAACTCTATTTATACGACTTGATGTTTCAAAATAAATTCAAAATACTGAGGGAGATTGATTTATTAGACCTAATTATACTACAGTGTCAACAGTTCTCCAGATCCCTGAGGGTTAAAATGGCTTAGTTGAAAAGGGAGGCATACCGAATCCGACGGAGGAAAGGAAAAAATAAATAAATAAAGAAATAAAAACATAAATCTGTTCAGTTTTTAGCTCCTGGCCAAAGACCGGCGGGTCTTATGTTATATGTTATGGCCCTGTGTCTGTTGTGCGTCTGTGCGGTTGTGCATCTGTGCGTTAACTTTTTTCTTTAAATATTTCCTCCTTAACTACTTGGTCGATTGTAACCAAACTTCACAGGAATGTTTCTCACATAGTCCTCTTCTGAATTCCTTCAAAGAATTTTGTTACATGCAGAACAAAATGGCATCGAAAGCAAAAAAAAATATTTAAAAATCTTCTCCTCCAAAACCGCTCAATGGATTTTATTCTTATTTTGCATGAATGTTCCTTGGGTGGACCTCTGTCAGATTGCTTGAAGAAATTCGGATCAGGCAAAAAACATGGCCACCATGGCCATGCCCCACATGACTGCCATGGCCATGCCCCTTGGCTCATTAGCTTTCAAATGGGGAAAAGTTTTAAAAACCTTCTCCTCCAAAACCGCTCAACGTAATGGATTTCATTCTTACTTTGCATGAATGTTCCTTGGGTGGACCTCTGTCAGATTCCTTGAAGCAATTTTGATCAGACAAAAAACATGGCCTCCATGGACACGCCCATTGGCTAATTAGCTTCCATAGACTCATAAAGGGATCTTTTTTTTTTTTTTTAATCTTCTCCTCCAAAACCGCTAAATGGATTTCGTTCTTAATTTTCATGAATGTTCCTTGTGTCTACCATTGTCAGATTCATTGAAGAAATTTTGATCAGACAAAAAACATGGCCGCCATGGCCACCACCTTTGGCTCATTAGCTTCCATAGACCAATAAACGGAAAAACTTCTTCGCTGAAACCATAAAGCCTAAAGCTAAGACATTTACAGTAAAGTGAGTGAGTGAATTTTAGTTTTACGTCCCACCAACAGCTAAGGTCATACGGAGACGGGACCTCGGTTTAAAGACTCATCCGAAAGTCTGGAGAAGCCCGGGATCGATCCTGCGATCCCTGGTTTACAAGGCGAGTAGCATAACCACTGCACCACAGAGGCTTCTCATTTACAGTAAAACCTGTCTTAGTGGCCACCTCTATTAAGCAAGCAACCTGTCTTAAGCAAGCAGGCATTCAGTTCCCAAGAAAGGCAGATGTGTTAAATTTCACCTGTATTAAGCAAGAACCTGTCTTAAGCAAGCATATTTTGACTATCCCTTAGGCACTTGCTTAATACAGGTTGAACTGTAGTATGTAGCAAAGTTATGTGGTCACCTACTAAGTCCCGCGAACTATGACTCTTGAGTCCAAATTGGCAACACCCTGGTGCTTAGTAGCTCCCATAGACTAATAATGACAAAATCTTGAAACTTTTCTCCTCTGAAACCATAAGGCCAAGAGCTTAGTATGTAGCAACTTGAAGTATTCATCTGCATAAATCCTGCCAACTATGCCCCTTGGGTCCAAATTGGCCACACCCTGAGGCCCATAAGCTCCCATAGACTTATAGTGGGAAAAACTGACAAAAATCTTCTCTGAAACCATCAGTGCCCAGAGCTTAGTTATTAAGTATGCAGCAACGTCAAGTGGTCACTCAAATAAATCCTGCCAACAATGCCCCTGGGGTAAAAAATTGGTCAGGCCCAGAGGCATATTAGTTCCCATAGACTTATAATAGGAAAAACTTAAAAAAAGTCTTCTTCTCTGAAACCATAAGGCCCAGAGCTTTAGATATTTAGAACGGAGCAATGCCAAATGGTCACTCACATAAATCCTGCCAACCATGGCTCTGGGGTCCAAAAAATATAGAATGGACATTCCTTGGGTGGATCCCTTGTTTCTTTTTTACCCATTGCATGTGGGAAAACCCTAAATGGGTACCTTGGCAAACAGTGCTGGCCCAGATCAGACCCCACAGAACACCATGTCTGATCAGGGCCTGCACTATTTGCTAACAGAATTTTCCATCAAAAATAGAAAAAAAAAATAGGCCTGACACCCCTTATATGACAAATGGACTGGTCCAACATATAGCAATAGAAGAGTCCACTAGTATACCATTGGTTAATGTAATAAATATGACAATTGTCTGAAGTTAGCCGGTGGAGCGACAGGCCCTCTTGGGCCTCTTGTTCAGTCATATCACGACGGTGTGTGGTTGTGACAGGGAACTCAATGCTCACTTTTATAGTGCTGCCTCACTGAAGTATCATGTCCCAGACACATTACATGATACCACACCCAGTCACATTATCCTGTCACTGGGTCAACCAGTCCTAGCTCTACCCCGTAAATCTGAGTGCCAGGCGAGGAGCAGCTAGTACCATTTTTAACGACTTTGGTATGTCGCGGCCCGGGATCAAACCCATGACCTCCCGTTCCCCGGAGCGGACACTCTACCAACTGAGCTATCGGGGCCGATGGAGGTCAGTTGTAAAGTAGATCAAATCACATACGTAGTGCACGTGATTCGTCTACTTACAACTGACCGACAAATGTGATTTATTGCTCAACAAATTACAAACTAGAGCTGATCTATTTCAATTCAAACAGGCTATAATCGGCAATAATGCTGGTGTTTCCTTCAAAATCTCGAAACTTTTCGCCATTGTTAGAAGAAATCCCGCTAAAATTATTGACTGAAACACATGCATTTATATCCTTCTCTAACGTTTTCGATGTGAGAATATGACGTTACACCGTCTAACGTCAAGGAAATTGACTAGTGACTTCATAAATTGGCAGTTTTTAATGACGTCACTCGTCACACTCTTCCTTGCCGTGATTTATTGTGGAATAAAACACAGTTATTTTCCATTGCCTATATAGGTGCGCTGTGTTAGAATTGAATTACATGTATAGATTCTTTGATTTTGGATGGTGTAACGTCATTTTCTCGCATCAAAAAATGTAACTCAACTTTTTAAATTAACGTGTTACAGTCAATAATTTTTGCGGGATTTCTTCAGTTCGCTGCTAGACCTAATATATTTGTTAAATATGATATAGTGTATATTTACAAACAGAGAAACAGAGTGGATGTTCTCCTCAGATGCTGGAAGACAGCAGCTCTCCGAGAGTGCAGGCTTTGAGAGACTGGTAGTTGTCTCCCTTGATCGTAACCATAGCTACAAAGATCTGGACACCATCAAGGCAGAGCTATCGACTAAAGTGATGGAGCTGGCACCCCCATCTTTCAGACATGGAACACAGGTACTATAAATGGCTCTTGTCCTCCATAACTATAGATGAAACTTACATGTTTGTGTGAAATGAAGTTGAGTCAGTGAATATAGGGATCAGCCATGGTTTTTCATGCATTAACGTTTACCGGATCTCGAGGAAGTTGTTTGAACATGAGGCCGGTAGGCCGAATGTTCAAATATCTTCCGAGGGATCCGGAAATGTTAATGCAATGAAATAACCATGGATGATTGTTGTTCTTGCACAACTTAAGTATCCGACAGCAAATTTTGACGAAAACGCCCAAAAGCTCCATATAAATTCCATATAAACTCTTCAAATGCGACAGGCAAACCGAAATGGCGGCCAGTTCAAAATGATGTTTACAACGACGTTGTCATGCAGTGACGTCATCATAGAACCCTAAAACGCTATGTTCAGGGTGATAATGTTACGTCACTCAACGTAACATAAACAAAGCAAGGCCCATCTTGTGATATCAAAAGCTCAAAATCCATGTTCAAACAGCACGCGAATTCCATGATTTGAACATGGTTTTTGCTGTTTGAGCACGGCTTTCGGTCCATATGACAATGGCTTCAAACAGCCATGCGCATAGGTTTTTATGCAAGAATAATAATATTTTACCCTAAAAATTTGAACACTTTTGACTTGAGTCTTATTGAACCATACATTATTCATTATATATTTTGGCTACAAAGACTTTTTCAGAGGCAAATGGTGTAGACCCTGATCAGACTGCTCCTCTGGGTCTACACTTTGTGCTCAGGCTTATTTTTAGCTCACCTGACAAGGTAATGGTGAGCTTTTGTGACCATGAGATGTCCATTGTCATCATGAGTCGTCCGTGCGTAAACTTTTCTTGTGAACACTCTAGAGGCCACAGTTTTGGTCTAATCATCATCAAACTTGGTCAGAAATATCCTCATGACAATATCTCGGTCAAGTTTGAATATGGCTCATGTCAGGTAAAAAACTAGGTCAGTAGGTCAAATCTTAGAAAAACCTTGTGAACACTCTAGAGGCCACAGTTTTGGTCCAATCTTCATCAAACTTGCTCAGAATAATCGTCTTGACAATATCTGGGTCAAGTTTGAATATGGGTCATGTCAGGCCAAAAAGTAGGTTAGTACCCCTTTAGGGGTAGTGCAGGCCCAGATCGCAGAATGCGACGTCTGATCAGGCCGGGTCTGCACTATTTGCTAACAGAATTTTCCTTCAAAAATAGAGTGAGAATGGAAACATGGACCTACCACCCCTTATATGACAAATGGACTTTTCCAACTTATAGCAATGGAAGAGTCCACTAGTATACAACAGGTTAATATAACTTCACACAAATTTTGTGTATGATAATATTTCGAGCGAGTTAGACTTTGGGCTCAAGGTCAAAGTCACTGTGGCTATTTCTAGAAACACTGGATTTTTTGGTGATAATATTCTCTGGCATGATCAACATGCAGAGTTCTGGGCTGAAGGTCAAGGTCACTGTGGCTGTTTTAAGAAAAACTTTGTTATGGCTGTAGTGCCTACATTTATGGATGGATTTTGCTTCAATGAACTTAATAGCCACCAGAGCTAAAATATCAAAACCTTAAAATGACCTACTCAAAAGCAGCTGCCCGCCTCAATAGCTCAGTCGGATGCGCGTCTTACAGGTAATCAGCAGGAGGCGGGTTCGATTCCTGCCAGTGTCTGCAACATTCTTTCATGAAATCTTTTCTACAGTCTTTCTATCCCTTCCGCTGAGTCAAGGAGGGCAGTTGTCAATTTCTGGCGAAAGAAAGTGCACTGTACTGGTTAACCGCTTATGTATAAGCCTGCCCAGGAAAGGTGCGGGTAGGTAAACTGACCGGCTCAAAAATGACCTACAGTAGTGTTGACTGGGCTGTTAAACTTCAATACAAACCGACGTCATAAACAGCTAGATTGATTTTGATAGAATTTCACAGAAATGTTCCTTGGGTCACTGCCAATCAAAATTGCTCAAACCCTCCACTCCACCTCATTATATTACCTACCATTTCATATGTATAGTATGGATCAGGTGAGTGATACAGGGCCATCATGGCCCTCTTGTTATGCCCCCAACTTTAAAAAAGTTGGGGGGCATATTGCTTCTGGCTTGTCCGTCCGTTCGTCCGTTAGTCCGTTCGTACGTCACGCTTTCTTGTGCATAGCATATCTTTAGAACCGTGTATGCTAGTGTTTTGAAATTTCATATATGGGTTCCTCATGAAAAAATAGTTGACCCGTATTTTTTTTCTTGTCCAAATTATCTCCCCTTCTTGAATTATTTCCCCTTTAATTAAATAACATAGAATTCTCGTTAGCAAGATATCTCAAAAAGTATTTGAGCTACAGCCTTGATATTTGGTATAGTGATTGGGACTAAGGAGGAGATTACCTGATTAAATTTTCAACCAATTCTATAAAATTTTGTTAGAGTTATGGCCCTTTGTAATTTTTTGCCACTCAATTGTGTTGCTTTCTGGTGCATAGCGTATCTTTAGAACCGTGTATGCTAGTGTTTTGAAATTTCATATATGGGTTCCTCATGAAAAAATAGTTGACCCGTATTTTTTTTCTTGTCCAAATTATCTCCCCTTCTTGAATTATTTCCCCTTTAATTAAATAACATAGAATTCTCGTTAGCAAGATATCTCAAAAAGTATTTGAGCTACAGCCTTGATATTTGGTATAGTGATTGGGACTAAGGAGGAGACTACCTGATTAAATTTTCAACCAATTCGATAAAATTTTGTTAGAGTTATGGCCCTTTGTAATTTTTTGCTACTCAATTGTGTTGCTTTCTGGTGCATAGCATATCTTCAGAACCGTGTATGCTAGTGTTTTGAAATTTCATATATGAGTTCCTCATGAAAAAATAGTTGACCCGTATTTTTTTTCTTGTCCAAATTATCTCCCCTTCTTGAATTATTTCCCCTTTAATTAAAAAACATAGAATTCTCGTTAAGAGTTTCATTGATGATACTTGGTACATGCTTGGAACTAGGAGTGAAATTTTTATGCAGGCATCCATGTTTGACCTTGACCTAGATTTCATGGTTTGGTGACTTTGCGCCTCCACAGGCGCGACATAGCCTTCGGGGGAATTCTTGTTGTATGTTTTTGAGTCTTTAACAATATTTGTTGAATATTTTGCCATCTAAGGACAAGCAAAGGTTGGGGGCATTGTGTTTTACAAACACCATTTCTAGTTTATTTTTGTTCCTTTGGTGTCCTAATATTTTTGTCTGCCTTGTTAATTGGGGGTCTTCTCTTCAGGCCATTAAACTCCAAATAAACCAAAAAAATCTCTTGTACGTTTGTTCTTTATGACTATTTCAGGTTCCATTCCTGTCCCTTGGCGAGGACATTGGTAAAAGAACAGTCTGTCTGCAAGGTCAGAGTGACTTGAGCGGGCAGTATGTGGTAGAAGATGTCCAAGGCGATAATAACGAGACATTTAGAAGACTAGTCTTCCTGTCCAATCAGAATATAGTACAGTCTGAGGCAAAATTAAAAAGAGGTATATACCTGAGGCGTAGACTAAGCATTATTTTGCCTAAATAACAGATCATGATGTAATGGATCTACAGTTTATTTTCTACCAATATTCAGTGTAAAGTTATAACCAAATAGGTTGTTTCATTTAAGATACAGGTTCTCTATAAAAACCACATACCGAGTACTCTACCGCACTGCTATGATTCAGCTGTGGGTGGCTTATCCCCAGGGTTTGTCATGATGGGGTTCACTTGATACATACACTAATTCATAAGAAAAATCAGTATAATATTGAATACCAAACTGTTCACAAAATGTTCAGCCATTTTCTAAATAATTTCTAAAAATAACTCAGCATAAATTACATTAATTTCGAACCTCCTGCTATATATAATGTGGGAGATTCCATTCAGCACAAAATGGGTTAAAGGTAATTTTTGTGCAAGCTAGCTAAAAGGATAAAACGAGCTAGCTGATTTATTAAAATACGAGATGCCATTTATTTTGCCAGCCTCTGTAGCTCAGTCCTGTGTGTGACTGACTCATTATCAGGAGGGCACAGGTTCCGTACCTGCCGGACTGGTAACATTCTTTAGTGGAATCCTTTCTATGGTTAGTCTCTCCCTTTCACAGATTGAAGATTTCTGAGGAAAGAATGTGCACTGTATTGGTCAACTGCTTATGTATATGCCTACCTAGAAAAGTGTGGTTGAGTAAAATAATTAGGCTCACCGATCCAGGCTTGAAGAAATAGATGGGCTGCATGATGCTTCCACGCAGAGCTGAAACCGACAGCACATGAGTACTGGTAAGCTGCTTAGAGGATCTAAGCCTGCCCAGGCAAAGCGGTGCAAGTCGGACCGTCCATGCTTATCAACCCTATTGGTTTCATTGGGCGACAGGGCTTGAGATGTCATTTCATCTCAATGTTGGGTCAAAGTCCCACAAAATTGGAAGCAACATCTCCAAAATGACCTATACAGTGTTGACGGGATTGTTAAACCTCAAATAAAACAAACAAAACAAAGGTAAAATAATTGGCTCAGTATGACCTAAATAGGCTTAAATTGGCAGTTAAAGTAGAAGTGGAGACAATGACAATGATCAGGAATCGATACAATTAACCCACAGCTCCCATCAGAGACACCAAAGGGAAAGAAACAAACATGAAACAACAGACCCTAATGGAAACATCAACAGCGAAAAAAGCCACAAGGATAGTTACTTTCCCACAAAATGGCCTATAGGCTGTCCAAAATAAAATAATATAAGCGACACAAAAACCCAGAAGAACCGCCTTGGAGCCATCATGAAAGGAATTCCACTGGCGGGCTTAAATCGATTTACGTGGCCACAGTCCTCGCCCTTACCTCCTTGGCGATTAAGACAAATAATTTGTTCAGTCCCCATGAAGGCCTCCTAACTCATCAGTGCAACATCTCCGTGCACACAAAAATTAACAACCACAGAGATGAAACAAGGGTGAGGACTCGACAGCAAGAAACCATTGAAATGCTGGAGCAAAAGAAAACCAACAGTTAGACTCCGATGGGCCTGACCAGAGACAGAGCATCAGGCACCAACCAACATAAGCCTTTACGTTGGAACCGTCATAGAATCTGAGGCCTAACCCACCGCCGTGCAATTAAAGAGGGAAGCAAAATTGTCAACCGTGATTGGGTTAACCACCATGCATGCAGTCTGTCATATACATTTATGTTTTACCCAATCTTTTTATATTCGAAGAATGATTTTACGAAATTGGGTGCTGAAGTCATTGCGGTTATATATTTTTCTGAATTTATATACTAAGTCATCATAAAATTCGGGTTCCGATAGACCTTATTGCAGAAGAGATTTAAGTCCAATATTGAATTTTGAAATTAAATCAGAATGACGGCTATAAAATTTAAAAAAGGCTTTTCGTAGTTTATGGTATCGATAACCCTGATTAAGAAGTTTAGCCGTTTGTAATTTATTACAAGTGTTGAAGTCAGTTACATTACACACACTAGCAAATCGAATTAATTGCGAAATATAAACGCCATAGGATGGTGCACGAGGAACATCACCATCCAAAAACGTAAAATTTACAATATCAAAATCATCGCATTTATCGAAAATTTTGCAAGAAACAAACCCATCAACAGTAGATAGATGTAAATCCAAAAACGGGGCCTCGGTATCAGAAGAATTTGCTTTATTCAACTGAAGTTCTGGGGGGTAAATTTGACTGATCAAACCATCGAAATAGGTATTATTAATATTTAATAAACCATCCAAATATCTAGAAGTGGAGCTAAAAGCTTCAATGATTTCAGACTGGTTTTCAGCAGAAAGGGACATCATGAAGTCTCTCATAACAGAACAAAAACAGATCAGCCACAAGTGGTGTACAATTAGTACCCATCAGAATACCCACAACTTGTCTAAATAACTTAGTACCAAATCTTATGTAAATATTGTCAAGTAGAAAGGTGAGAGCTTCACACACTTTCTGACATGACCATAAAGTATAATTTTTATGCTCTTCAGAAGTGAGCATAAACTCTATACATACAAACAATATCGCAATAAAACTGCTTCAACCAAAACCATGAAATTTAACTTTTAATATTAGATTGGAATGTTCGAAGTAATAACAGAAGCATACAATTTCTTACATTTTTGTAGCCTCCAAGAAAAAGAGTAAAGGGAAACCACCAGTTCTCACAGTAGATAAGAGTTACCTTGCCTGCCAGCATCATATTGCCATGGTAACTGGGATAGGAATGATTCAGAATGAAAACTTTGATTATTCTTTAGGTAGGCCTGTTTTTCATTCAAAGAAGTTAATCTAGTTTTTGTTTTGACTGCTTTAACATATGCGCCGGTGTAGCACAGAACCTACAATAAAATCTGTGTGATCAGCATCTGCACAGTCGGATCAGATTCTTTGCTGATTGCATGATCCTTCCAAAACCCCAGGGCTATCCAAAGCCAGGTCAGTGAAGACTCTGACCAGGTTTGGTGCATGTATAGGCTGATTGGCATCTATGCTGGTCGCACAGTAGTCTACATGTAGTTTTTCTCATTCACCTGCTCAAATAGGAGTGATATAGGTAACACGGGTTCGATACCTGCCGGGGTCGGCAACATTCTTTCATGGAGATTGATCATAAAATCTTTTCTACGGTCATTCTCTCCCTTCGGCTGATTCAAGAAGGGCAGCTGTACTTTTTAACCGCTTACTTATAAGCTTGCCCAGGAAAAGTATGCATAGGTAAACTGACTGGCTCAAAAATGACCTAAAATAGTGTTTACTGGGCTTTTAAACTCCAATACAAACAAACAAAGTTCATATTTCAGTAAATACAATGAGTCATGCGATGTCACATGTTCATAGTGATGTAAAAATAAACATGTTTTTTTTTACAGCATGACTGGACGTTGACGACATTATTGCGTCGATAATACTGTTCTCCTGTTGACAGAGAATCAGTTTCTGCCAAAAGTATGTCCACTCTACTGGTAAATTGCTTATAAATGTAAAAGCTTGCCTAGGAAAAGTGTGCATAGGTAAACTGACTGCCTAGGCATAACCAAGAGCCAGTTGTTCAAAGCATCTTTAGCTTAGCAAGCTCGTTAGTGGACAAATTGTTAACCATTCTAGCAAGTACAATATCTAAAATTGTTATTTTTGCTGAAAAAAATGTGAACAGCTTTTGCATTTGCAAAAGCTGCTCACATTTTTCAGCAAAAATATTAGTATTTTCACCAGATTGAATGATCACAAATTTTAATGATACATTAGCTAATAACATCATTAGTTTTGAACAACTGGCCCCTGAAGTGTTGAATGGGCCCTAAAATGCCAAACCAAACTGAAACCTTTTGATAGGGGAGACAAAATATTTGAAAGAGTTGCTTCTCCTAAAAGCCTGTTCATTCCCCTTAATGAAACATTTATTCAGGATTGCTGACTATTGATGTTTTCTTTTATATTCAGATAGTGATCTCACAGTATTGTTGATTGGCTTAGGAGGAGGGGGTTTGCCAACGTATATTCATGCGTATTTTCCAAAGGTAATTATAACTATACAGGATGTACCCATATTTGCACATTTTTAACCCTTGTTTTGTAGCTTACACAAGCAGGGTGTGGTAAAGGGATCCAATTTTTGTGTTGATTATTTATCAATCGACCCAAAGCTACGGTATTTACAGATATGCCTGAACAAACAGTGTAAACCCAAAATGTGTCATCTCATCGGGGTCTACACTGTTTGCCAGTCATTAAGCTATTTTAGACACAACATTGAGTAGTAAATTGTACTTGTTTGTTTGTTTGTATTGGAGTTAAATGGCCCAATCAACATTATTTAGGTTATTTTTGAGCCGGACAGTTTACCTATCCACACTTTTCCTGGGCAGGCTTAAACGTAAACAGTTAACGAGTACAGTGCACATTCTTTCACCAGAAACTGACAATTACCCTTCTTGAATCAGCGGAAGAGAGAGAATGACTGTAGATGAGATTTCGTTATCAATCTCCATGAAAGAATGGTGCAAACACCAGCAGGTATCGAACCTATGTCCTTCTGATCACCAGTCAGATGCGCATCTGATTGACTTACCGAGGCCGGCAAATTGTACTTGTTCAAATTTTAGAACAAGATTTGTTAGGAGCTGAGGTGTCTGAATACTTAGGATTAATATGGTACTAACTAATCTGATTTTGCAAATGTCCAAGTGACTTTCACTGACCAATAAAGCTAAACTGCACAATATGCATCTTTTAAAAAAAATATTAGATAACACATCCGTGTGACATATTGCATTCTAAACGGCTACTTTTCCGATGAAAATTTATGTGATATTTTTCTAATTTATACTCAAACATAGGTTGTTCATGCTCGTTAGAACTGCCTAAATGAGGCGGTTCTAACGAGTACCCACAACCTATGTTTTCAAGCAGAAATAAGTGAAGTAAGAACCCTGTAAACCCCAATTTTCTCTATCTTCATTTCACAGGCTTGTTAACATGATGCAAGGTATGGGGTCTTTAAAGCTACAGAATTGCCCAGAAATACATGTACACTCCATCCTTTTCAATTCAGCAGTGTATTCTTTGCTTCCAAGGGATGAAACTTTTATAAGACTTTATTTAATGTCACAACAGCTGGTGTTAAGGGAATGTGTGGTGGCCGTAAGAAGTCTCCCTGCCCTTCATTGTAGTGTAGTGTAGTATTTTCCTGTCCTTTGGAATCATTGATTCCATTGTGAGTTTTGAAAATATTTGAGGGTCACTGATGAGGCTTGTCCAAAACTAGCTAGTCTGGCCCAGAAATATTTGTACACTCCATACCTTTCAGCCGGCCTCAGTGGCTCAGTCGGATGCGCGTCTGACTGGTGATCAGGAGGACGCGGGTTCGACTCCAGCCGGGGTCGGCAACATTCATTCGTGGATATTGATCATGAAATCTTTTCTACGGTCATTCTCTCCCTTCCACTGATTCAAGAAGGGCAGTTGTCAGTTTCTGGCGAAAGAATGTGCACTATACTGGTTAACCGCTTACGTATAAGCCTGCCCAGGAAAGTGTTGATAGGTAATCTGACCGGCTCAAAAATGACCTAAATAGTGTTGACTGGGCCGTTAAACTCCAATACAAACAAACAAATCCATACCTTTCATTTCAGCAGTGTATTCTTTGCTTCCAAGGGATAAAACTTTTATAGAACTTATTTAAGCGAAATAGTGCAAGTCACCATTCAGTTCCATTTTCCCAGGATGTGTCAAGAGATATACAACCTACCAGCGTTGTTAGTGCTTTGGTTTTTCATGCATTTCCATTCCCATCAACCCTTTATTCAACCATTTACCTGAACTACAACTATAAGAACTGTTGGCTGGCCTCGGTAGCTCAGTCAGATGCGCCTCTGACTGGTAATCAGGACACAGGTTCAATAACTGCAAGGGTCGGCAACATTCATCACGAAATCTTTTCTAGTGATTTTCTGCCTTCTGCTGATTCAAGAAGGCCAGTTGCCAGTTTCTGGCGAAAGAATGTGCACTGTACTGGTTAACCATGCCCAGAAAAAGTGTGGACAGGTAAACTGACCAGCTCAAAAATGACCTAAAATTGTTTTGACTGGACCGTTAAACTCCAATACAAACAAAAACTAGATCGCACAGTTGATGGTATACCATCACAAATACCCGCTTTTTCTATGAATAACACTAATGACTATGTATTAGCTAGCCAAAACTACGTGTAAGTTAAAAAAAAAGTTGCAAAGAACATTCAAACTGATAAGCAAAGTTTCAGAAGTTTAACTCTTATAGTTTAGAAGATATGGTGAAGTCATACTTTTTGACCTTTGACCTTGGGGTTATAGTATCCCAATTTTTTCTATATTCCAACGGCCATCCAAAAGTGTAACTCCAATAGTTTAGGAGATATGGCAAAGTCATACTTTTTGACCTTTGACCTTGGGGACATGTTGAGGTCAAGGTCATGCCAAAAGTAGCCCAGTGCCATCTACATCCCATGTACTATCCACAGGCAAAGTTTGAAAAGTGTACCTTAACCGGTTTCAGAGGAGATCCATTCCATAGAAACGTGAGGGACTTACATACACACACATATTTGTCTAGCCTACCACATGAGGTACACATAACGAGGTAGTTGGTGTGTATCCGTCTTGTGTTATATGTACATGCAAAAACATATAGATGTATTTCTCAAATGCACACACAGTACAACATTGCCCTACTGAGGTGTACTACCTCATTAGGTAATACAAGCCCTACAACGTTATCACAAGGTATTTTCATAAACCACTCATATACCACCCTTACACCCCCTTAATCAAAGGGGTAAATATGGAGGTAGTGCATACCGAGGTAACGGAAAAAAGTACCTTGGTATGTTTTTGAACCAGATATGTCGGTCTACTGCCTAAAAAGTACCTCAGAAAGATTAGCTTCACGCACGCACACACACACACACACACACACACATACCCATGGACTGACAGACACACTCGACTCTGACACGAAAACAGTACATCGGATTTTTCTTCGAAAAAGCCGGTATAATAAAAACAGTTATCAAACCTTATAATGCAGTTCTTCTGTTGAAATACATGTATACTCATTCATCATAGTGACATTTGACAACCTTGATGTAAAATATTATTTATATTTCCTAAAGTATGAGATTTCTTATTTAAATTCATTATGAAAACACGCCTATACGAATACATTGTAAATTTTATCACGGAAAAAAAGAAAATCTTAAGATGAAAAATTGTGATATTTTCACATTTCTGCTCAAAATGTAGATTGTAGGTACACGTTAGCACAGCCTCATCGAGGCGGTGCTAACGAGTACCACAATCTATACCAATATAAACCCCCGTTTTGCCATATAAATGTGGGGTTCAGAGGGGGGTGGGTCGAAATTATATAGGCATGTTTTCATGACGGTTTGCTACATAAAAGTGAGATTTCAGATATTTTAGTCAAACAATGCAGAAAAAATTGATGATATTCTTGAAACTTTCTGCTGCAAGCCTACCTTTATGGTTGTACATTATTCAATGTCAGTCAATGATTTGTATGTGTACAGGTTACAATAGATGTTGTTGACATTGATCCCACAATGGTTTCGATAGCAACAGACTGGTTTGGGTTTTGTCCAGATGAAAGAATGAGAGTGCATGTGGCAGATGGGATACAGTTCATGAAATCAGAATCTGACAAAGGTTTGTGATGTCTTCAGTATAATTGTTCATCAACCCTTAACACTCAAGGGACAATAAAAAATGTTCTAGTCATGGATAGTTCTGGCCATTAAGGGTTAACCCATTGTATACTGGTGGACTCTTCAAATGCTGTATGCTGGACAAGTCTATTTGTCCTTAAAGGGGTATCCGGTCTTTTTATCCATTTTGTTCAATTTTTGACAGAAAATCCTGTTAGCAAACAGTGTAGAACTGGATCAGACGCAGCATTTAATCTGGGTCTGCATTGTTTGCCTATGTCCTATTTAAGGGGAATGGGAACACCTGGCAGATCTTTACGCCATTTTTCAAAGGGAGACAACTTTCAGGACTCCCTGTTCTCTTTTCTATAAAATCTGTCCCATGGAAAAAGGGGTCTACTCTTAAAGGAAAGAATTTGCTCCTTAGGAGCAAATTCTTTCCTTTAAGAGTTGACCTCTATTGACATGGGAGACCAAAATGCTTTTGCAGGTGTTGCCCCCCCCCCCCCCCCCCCTGAAGGTGTTTCAATTCCCCTTTAAATAGGTTTCCAGGTAAGAATGGGTAAAGTATGAAAACTGTACATCTCAATTGTGCGAACAGTGAGTGAGTGAGTATTTGAGTTTTACGTCCCACCAACATCTAAGGTCATACGGAGACGGGACCTCAGTTTAAAGACTCATCCGAAAGTCTGGAGAAGCCCGGGATCGATCCTGCGACCCCTGGTTTACAAGGCGAGTAGCGTAACCACTGCACCACGGAGGCTTCTGTGCGAACAGTGAAGATCTTGACGAGATGGCATATTGTGCTAACTTAATTTTGGGTTGATTGATTGTCAATGAACCCAAAGTTACTAAGCATAGTAGCTCATTGTTGTTGATGTCCATGTGACTGTTACTGATTTGTAGGAAATCCAGGTAATGGCTATTTATAGAAAATATTTGCATTACATGTATTCTTATCGCTGTGAGGTCATTGTTGTGTGAGAGGGATATCTATAGAATCTGGACTGGCATCATGCGATGGGTTTAGCAGTGTAGACCCAGATAGAATGTGGCATCTGATCTGGGTCGTCACTGTTCGATTATAGCACAGGAATTTAAGGGTCAAGCAAAACAGTCTAAGCCCCTGCTCAGGACCAATTTCCCAGCCTACACTCAGAGACAGGCAACCCACCAGTGATGTCAGTGCTTTGTTAGGGGTTTTGACCCTTTCAAGATTATTTCACTTCTATCAAAATGAGTGTTAATCATAGGTGGGTGAAAACCTGATATATAAAAAATCAAAAACAAAAAAAAAAACTGACCTTCTGTTGCAGTACTTAGCATCTCACATATCACCTGAGCAAGGCTCGAACCCACAGCAGTGAGAGGTCAGTGGTCAGTTTCTGGCAAATGAATGTGCAGTGTACTGGTAAACTGCTTATGTATAATATCATCACCGCAAAACTGAAACTTATGAAGCATTCAACTTTTTGGGGGGCCCCAGACTGTCTAGTTTTGGCCAATTAGGCCTCATCAGTGACCCTCAGATATTCTCAGAATTAAGCCAGCCCATGAATCTTGTGGTTAGGTAAACGGACAGGCTTGGTATGACCTAAATAGTGTCCTCTTGGTAGATAACATTCAAATGGATCGTACAAAATCTAATGTGCAAATGTTAGCACTCAACGACTAAGCCTCAGAGACCCCTCGTTTTTGCAGTTATCTTTTTGGCCTACAGGGCAGATCGCCTTAAGCTGACACACAGGAAAAGAGACCTTTGCATTCTCCAGTTTACATCCTTTAACTAATTTTGTACCAAATGGAATCTTCCACCTTATATATAGCACAAGTCCATTTCAAAATTAAGGGTTGTGAGGTTGTGTTTTCTAAAAAATTTATTTGGAAAATGGCTGAACTTTTTGCAAACACTGTAAGCTGGTTCATTTTTGTATTAGAAACCACAGCATGACCTCAGTTTGTGCTTGTCAATCGTTTGTCCCTTTGGGAAACCCAAAAATTATTATACCCCCGGCATACGAAGTATGCAATGGGGGTATATAGTTTTTGTCTTTTCCGTCTGTCTGTCTGTGTGTCCGTAAACAATTATTTTGTGTCAAAGATATCTCAGGAACTGCTTCACATAGAAACTTGAAATTTTGCACACATGATCAGTATGACTACTTGTATTGTGGGAAAGAAAATAAGGGCCAAGGGGTCAGGCCTTTTAGAGTTATTTCCCTTTGTAGTTCTTGCTGTTTAATAGTGTATATTTTTATTTTGTGTCAAAGATTTCTCAATAACTACTGTACATAGAAACTTGAAATTTTGCAAACATGATCAGTATGACTAGTTGTATTGTGGGAAAGAAAATAAGGGCCAAGGGGTCAGGCCTTTTAGAGTTATTTCCCTTTGTAGTTCTTGTTTCAGCTGAGGTGATGGCACTGGCCGGGGGTATACATGCCCCACTGGGCACTTTTGTCTAGTTTTTAAAGTGTTGCACGTTTCAGATATCAGTACAGAATTTGTTTTGCCGAACTCGATAGCCCAGTCAGATGCGTGTCTGAAAGTTGTGATCAGGAGATCTGGGGTTGGATACCTGCTGGATTAGCAACATTCTTTCATGGATATTGATCATGAAATTTTTCTACGGTCGCTTATTCAAGAAGGACAGTTGTCAGTTTCTGACAAAAGAATGTGCACTGTAGTGATTGGCCAGTTATGTATAAGCCTGTCCAGGTAAAGTGTGGTTTGGTAAACTGACTGGCTCGTTATAATCTAAATAGTGTTGACTGGGCTGTTAAACTCCAAACAAACATATTTTAAGCTCAAGTAAATACAGTAAAACTTTGTTGGCTCGAACACTGATGACTCATTTCTATGGCTGAGTCGAACCAGTTCTTGAGTCCCCGGGGAATTTCTCTGCATAAACAAATAGAGCGGGATAATTAAGGACATTTTTTACTTTTATCTTGCAAAGGGATGCTGTGTGTAATGAGTATACACAGCATACATTTTTGTTAAAGAACACCGAAAAGTTGTCCCAAAATTAACCGTTATGCCTCCTGGAAGAAACCCTCATTGGGGCTTCTCCAGACTTTCAGATGAGTCTTTAAACCAAGGTTCCATCACCAAAAGACCTTAGCTGTTGGTGAGATGTAAAAGGCAAACACTCACTTACTTAACTCTCAGTGGCTCGAACTACCCCTGTCTCAAACTGATTTTTGTGGTTCCAATGGTGTTCAAACCATTGAAGTTTCACTGTACCCTGGAATTTTTTAACACTTCAAGTAAATGCTCTGGAATAAACAGAGATATTGTATTTAATTTTTTTACAGGTACTCAGAGATCTGTGGTAATGTTAGATGTTGATAGTAAGGATTCTGCAGTGGGAATGAGCTGTCCACCTCAGCCATTTGTAGAGACCCGGTTTATAGAGACAATCAAATCTTTGATTCACCCTGGAGGTAATTTGTTTTATATACAGTCAAAACAGGGACCAAGAAAATTTGTTTTGAGATATGAGTAGGTCGAACTACTGTGGTTTAATCATAGTGCCAGGTCTTCAGGCATAATTTGGATCACTAAACAATATCTTTAGGATGTTCTATGAATTAAAGGTATGTTGTGTGTACTCATTAGAATCACCTCAATGAGGTGATTCTAACGAGTACACACATCATACCTTTTCAAGTTCCACCGTATTTAACAATTTGCCTGATGGAACAGCATGAGCAGATTACAGTTTGTGGTTGGATGCATGCCTGAGTGGTGATCAGGTAGTGGCAGGTTCGATTCCCACTTGTTTCAGCAAAAGTTTTTTTGTGTAAATTGATCATGAAATATTTGCTATGGACATTCTTTCCCTTATGCTTACTCAAGAAGAGCAGCTATCAGTTTCTGGTGAATAGAGCGAGTGAGTGTTGTTTACGTCCCACCAACAGCTAAGGTCATATGGAGTCTGGACCTCGGTTTAAAGACCCATCTGAAAGTCTGGAGAAGCCCCAGCCTATCGGGGCTTGAAGAAATAGATCGGCTGCATGATGCTTCCGTGCAGAGCTGAAACCGACCCGCACACGAGTATTGGTAATCCGCTTAGTGGATCTAAGCCTGCCCAGGCAAAGCGGTGCAAGTCGGCCCGTCCATGCATATAAATCCTATTGGTTTCATTGGGTGGCAGGGCTTGAGATGTCATTTCATCTCAATGTTGGGTAAAAGTCCCACAAAATTGGAAGCAGTGCCTCCAAAATGACCTTTACAGTGTTGACGGGGATGTTACACCTCAAATCAAACAAACAAAAAAGGTGTCAGTTTCTGGTGAATAGAGCGAGTGAGTGTTGTTTACGTTCCACCAAGAGCTAAGGCGTCCCCGGCCCATCGGGGCTTGAAGAAATATATGGGCTGCACGATGCTTCCACGCAGAGCTAATTCCGACCCACACACAAGTACTGGTAAACCCCTTAGAGGATCTAAGCCTGCCCAGGCAAAGCGGTGCGAGTCGGACCATCCCTGCTTATAAACCCTATTTGTTTCATTGGGCAACAGGGCTTGAGATGTCATTTCATCTCAATGTCGGGTAAAAGTCCCACAAAATTGGAAGCAAAGTCTCCAAAATGACTTTTACAGTGTTGACGGGGCGTTAAAACTTCAAATTAAAATCAAATCAAACCAACAGCTATGGTCATATGGAGACTGGACCTCGATTTAAAGACCCATCTGAAAGTCTGGAGAAGCCCGGGATCGAACCCATGACCCCTGGTTTATTAGGCGAGTAGATTATCCACTACACCACGAAGGCTTCTCTGGTGAATAGAATATGCACTGTATTGGTTAACCACTTGAAAATGAGCTGTCCAGGAAAAATGTAATCAGGTAAATTGACTGGGCCTTTAAACTCCAAACCAAACAAGAAATCTTAAGGGGAATGAATACACCCTTAGGGGAGGCAACTCCATCAGAAGTATTTTTGTCTCCTTTGACAATAGGGGTCAACTCTTAAAGCAAAGAATTTGTTTCTTTTCTTTAATAGTAGACCCCTTTTTCTTTGGGACGCAGTTTATAGAAAAGTGAACAGGAAGTAGATGTGGTTTGACATTCCATCTAGATGTTTCAGAATTAAATATCCTGAGTATCTGCATTCCAGAAAATAAAAAAGCACATCAAACCCTATTGGGTAGGTGCTTGGCTACCTCCTGTTCCGATTTGCTCAAATAATACGCTTGTTTTAGCCTGGGATAGAAATTCTGTTCTCACCCGTGTGTTCTTACCCAGGTAAACTACACAAGTATAATACGCAAAAAACAAAATGTTAAATAAAGTAAAATGAAAATTGTCGAAGGTGTTGTGCAAGA
Organism: Lucinisca nassula; assembly: GCA_963580285.1. NCBI lineage: Eukaryota > Metazoa > Mollusca > Bivalvia > Lucinida > Lucinidae > Lucinisca > Lucinisca nassula. The sequence continues at coordinate 132,049,183 of OY757010.1, read as the reverse complement.
AAAATAATCTAATATGGTGTTCTGTTGTAGATGGGCATTTCCAACACTCAAGATGACCATACGGAGTGGAATCTCAGTTCTGCTCAACACGGTCATCCTTCGGGTTGGAAACTCCCATCTACAACAGAACTCTGTATCAGATTCTTATAATATCCTTAGTTTGTATATCTAAAATTTTAAGACACTTACTAGTCTGTGTAGCTGTGTAGGCCAGTTCTGTGTCTTACCTGGGGTTCATATAGAGGCACAAACACCTTTCTGGTCACTCTAGCTTCCTGTTCAAAGCATTGTAATTGACTGGCCTGACATGTTATAACAGAACAATGAAATTAATGAACATCAACTACCAGCCTGCACATCTATGCAGCTGATCAGCACCTTTTTGTTTTCTGCTTGGATAGTACAATACCTCTTATTTCTGTATGGTTTCTAAATCTTAAATTTCCACCTAATATTGGTTTGGCAATGTTTGCTGTCCTTGCAGTAGGTAAGGGTAGAGGGAGAATGTTGATATTTCTTCAGTTTCTACACTTACATTAATTTTCCTCTTTCTCCTCTGTCCTTCACTTCTATCTCTTCTACTGTCTCTTCTATCTCTTATCTCCCTTTTTCTGGGAGACAACACAAAATGACCCACAAGGTTCGGCTGCCATTAAATCACAACACAGTCAGTTAGATCTATCATAAATTTCAAGACTTGCTAGTGTGTGTAGTTGGACCAACCGGTTTGTGTATTATCTGGGGCCAGTTGTTCAAAACTAATGATGTTGTTTGTTCACAAATCGTTTTAATTTTGATCATTTGATATGGCACATTTTGCTAATATTTTTTCCTGAAAAAAATGTGGGCAGCTTTTGCAGCTGCTTTCATTTTTTCAGCAAAAATAACACTATATTAGATACTGTGTTTGTTAGAACAGTTAACAATTGACCATTAACGAGCTCATTAAGCTGATGAGGCTTTGAATAATTGGCCCCTGGTCGCAAACCCTGTTTGCCTGGCTGTGATACAATTTTTTGCTTTTCGTTGCAGGTGTATTCATACTAAACTTGGTATGTAGGAACCAAACGCTCAAAGAGGAAGTTGTGTCCAGAATTAAGTCCCTTTTCAGTCATGTGTTTATACAGACCATAGACGACGAAGTCAATGAGATTATATATGCCATAAACAGTGATAGTAAAGTGCTGGAGAAAGACATAGTAAACAAAGCTTACGAAAACGTGACATATATGACCAAATATACGAGGGACGTAAAAAGGACTAGCTGTAATGAAATAGAGGCTATGTTTCAAGGATTAAAGCTGTTGTAGCATATGGATTGTTTTTGTATATTTGGCTCCCCATGATAAAGATCAAGGGCCAGTTGTTCAAAACTAATGACATCATAAGTTAACAAACCCTTAAAACTTTGATCATATAGCAATATTTTGGCTGAAAAAATGCAAAAGCTACTCACATTTTTCCAGCAAAAATGCCAGAGTATTAGATGCTGTATTTGCTAGTGTATTTGCTAGAGTGAGGCGGTTCTAACGAGTAGCCACAATCTATATTTTAGAGCAGAAATAAGAAAAATAAGGTTTACCCCTGCAAACCCCAGTTTTATTGTATAAAAGTGGAGTTCGAGGGGGTCAAAATTATATAGGCGTGTTTTGGTGATGAATTGTGTCTGAGGCGGTTCTAACGGGTACCCACAATCTATATTTTGAGCAGAGATAAGAAAAATATCAATGTTATTCATCGTAAAATGTTGCATTTTCCGGTGATAAAATTAGCATTGTATTTATATAGGCGTATTTTCTTAATGTTGTCCAGTAACTAGCTTGTTAAGCTAATGATTCTTTGAACAACTAGGCCCTAATGAATAGAGGCGAGTGAGTGAGTGTTTGAGTTTTACGTCCCACCAACAGCTAAGGTCATACGGAGACAGGACCTCGGTTTAAAGACTCATCCAAAAGTCTGGAGAAGCCCGTAATCGATCCTGCGACCACGGAGGCTTCTAAATGAATAGAGGCAGCATATCATGTCTGGAACAGGATGGACTTTTTTTAAATTTGCTAAGAATCAATGGAAATTGCCATTCAGAATCAATGCAAATTGCCATTCAAAATAACAGTACAGTGTGTAAGGAAAAAAAATGGTGAAAACACATTCTTAACCTATAAAATGCCAGTCACAACAAAAGTCATCTGCAGATAACTTTAAAACTCATTTTTACAAACAGTGTGGACCCAGATCAGACTGCTCCTCTACTAGCAGTGGACCCATTGAAGGTCATTACTGCAAACAGTGTGGACCCTGATCAGACTGCTCCTAAACACTGTTTGCCTTTATGCAAAAATTTGTTTGAAAAGTTTGCAAGAAGACACAGCAGACAACATAAACAGATGAATTTTTATATAGTTTTTCTTGGCATCTTAAGGGTTAAAAGCACAATTTTTAATGCACTCACAACTGAAATGCTTTAATGTCTCATTGGATAACGTAAAAAATTTGCAGCAGTATAATTTGTGAATTACTGTCGGAAACTCTGCTATCATCACTCAACGTTGATTATCATTTGCTGACTTGCTATTTTATGAAGTTGACAGTTCTTATCATGTTAAAAAGTCCGTGAAATGAAGCCCCTCACTAAACTACACTTTATATAGAGAAAACTGGGAGTTATGGGGGTATACATTATTTTTCTCATTTCTGCTCCGAGACTTATAGGTTGTGTGTGTACTTGTTAAATTTGCCATTCTAAAGAGCACCCACACCTATGTTTGCAGTATGAATGAGAAAAATATTACGGATTTTCATCAGAACAGTAGCCAATCTGGACATTTAAAAAAAATGCACTATCTCGCATAGATTGGTTATTGTAATGTAAGGCTTTTGACAAACTGTACAGTATTTAAACCTTGAAAATAATGCATTAAGAATTGTCATTTTATAATGCAAATCGTAGGCTTTACAGTTGCAAATTATGTTTTATGGCTTGTGTTATGCCAGGAAACCAACCGGCCCTGATAGCTCAGTTGGTAGAGTGTCCGCTCCAGGGAACGGGAGATCACAGGTTCGATCCCGGGCTGCGACATACCAAAGTCGTTAAAAATGGTACTAGCTGCTCCTCGCTTGGCACTCAGATTTACGGGGTAGAGCTAGGACTGGTCGACCCAGTGTCAGGATAATGTGACTGGGTGTGGTATCATGTAATATGTCTGGGACATGATACTTCAGTGAGGCGGCACTATAAAAGTGAGCATTGAGCTCCCTGTCGCAACCAGACACCGTCGTGATATGACTGAAGCATTGTTGAAAGCGACGTTAAACCCGAATTCACACACACACACACATGCCAGGAAACAAATTTTCAGAACCCCAATCATGCATCACTGTAAACTATAATTTACATCCAGAAAAAACTGACGATTTACCTTCAAAAATGACAATTTGCAATATAGTTTTACCCTTAATCACACAAAATTGGAATGCTACTGACACATTTGTTAGGCTGAGACTTTATAGAGCTACAACTGCTACATACAGTCAAACCTCAATGGCTCGAACACCTTTGGGACCTCGAAAATCTGTTCGAGACAGGGGTAGTTCGAGCCACTGAGGGTACTGTCAGGGGGCATAGCGAAATACATTTTGACATCTTTTCGGTGTTCTATAATGAATATGTATGCTGTGTGTACTCATTAGAATCGCCTCATCGAGGCGATTCTAATGAGTACACACAGCATACATTTGCAAGATAAAAGACTAAAATCTCCTTAATTATTCCCCACTATTTCTTACGTAGAGGATTTCGCTAGGGGCTCAAGAATGTGTTTGACTCATCCATGGTAAACCAGCCATCGGTGTTCGAGCCATCGAAGTTCTGCTACATAGTTCACCAGGAGAGTAAAAAGAAGTCAAAATTTTTGTGCTGATAATCTTTTGAATCATTCAATAAAGCCACAGTATTATTTTAGCCATGTAAAACAAAATCTGTCTTAGGACATGTGCTCAGTGAAAACCCAGATAAGTTTGCATACTCATAACATAACCATCCTTGTTTACCTTCAACCAATTTTATACGAGAAACCCGAAAAAGGGTCATCAGCAAACAATGCAGGCCTTGATCAGATGACGCAGAATGCGGCATCTGATCAGGGCCTTCACAATGTTTGCAGAAAGTTCAACCATTTTCTAAATAAATTTCTGAAAATAACTGAACTCGACACCCCTAAAGTTCAAAATTGGACTCTGCTATATATAAAGGGGAAGATTTATTAAGTACAAAAAGGATTAAAGAAGCCCTGGGTTAACAGGACTTGTTTGCCGATTAATCATTTTTTTTCGATGATTACCCATTTAAGGCAAAGCCAAGGAGTCCAAAAGGTGCAGACAAATGACAAACCGTGAAGAGGAGCAATCTGATCTGGGTCTGCACTGTTTGCTTAGGCCTATCTATCCCAATATGGAGGATCATAACAATAGTCTTAATCGTATCTAGTCTTCATAGCCAATTTCACTTTATTTCAGCAGTCACATTGACAGATGATTAACCCATTGTATACTAGTGGACTCTTCCAGTGCTATATGTTGGACAAGTCCATTTGTCATATGAGCCCCGCCAAGCGAATTTGTGTCTTAGAGCATTCCATCATGACAAATTTTAACTGTGCATGCCCAGCCATTCAGAGGGGCCAGGGATATGGCTTTCTGTCTGAAGGTTCCTCTTGATTCACTGCTTGTATGAGCGAGCAGGGAAGGTTCTGGCAAGACTGCGCGGATGCACAGGCTCACCTGAACCTTCGCTGCTCGCATAGGCGATAAGTACCAAAATCGCTTGACGGGGCCCATATATTATTCTATTTTTGATGGAAAATTCTGTTAGCAAATAGTGCAGGCCCTGATCAGATGCCACATGTCTGATCTAGGCCTGCACTGTTTGCCAAGGTACCCCCTCAGGGGTTTCCCGCATGTGTCGGGTTAATCAATCATCGGTCACCAAAAATAAATTGACAATTGACTACAGGTCTTTTTGAGCCGAGTCAAACCATTAGTAAAATATCCTCCATATTACCCAGTAACAAGGATTAACAGGCTAAAACAAGTTTTCTTTGCACACATCCAAAGACCTATCATTACTCAATTTATAACAAGAAATCAAAGCAGTCTTGCATTCTCTTTTTCATGCTTACCATGTTTTACACCACACACACCACAAAATTATAAGAATCATTTGGATTAGCTGAAGTATAATCACAGATTAGCATGATAAAACTGATGGATTTGTTTCAGTTTTGATTCAGCAGTCCCAGCAAATACTATGAAAGTGATGGTAAGCCTTTCATTTTACCTACCTGTAACCACACCTGGACAAGTTTATAAATTACGGTATTTAAGCAGTTAACCAGTACAGTGCACATTCTTTTGCCACAAACTGACAGCTGCCCATTTTGAATCAGTGAAAGTGAGAGTATGAGGGAAGAAAATATTTCATGAGCAAACTCCACGAAAGAATGATGCTGAACCCAAGGGAGTAAATCCACAAACTCATTTGACTGAGCTACTAGGTCATGCTACCACAGGGATGACGTTTTGAGTACATTGAATTTTCAAAGTGGAACAACATTGCACAAACACAGGGTCCAGCAATATCCTCTCTTGGAGATTGATCATGAAATATTTTCTAGTCAACTGAAACATCTAGCACTTTTTTGTCACAATTTTAGAAGCGAAACAATTTTTGAGACTTCCAGTTCACTTTCCTGTCAACCTGGTCCCTATGAAAATGGGGTCTACTCTTCAAGGAAAGAATATGCCAAATTTGCCAAAATTCTTTTCTTGAAGAGCAGACCTCTACTGAAAAGGGAGACCAAAATAATGTTTGAAAGCAGAAGAAAATTCACTCACCCTTCTTCAAAGAGGCACTGCATATAGGGGCAAATTTTTCCTTTACAAGAAGTTAAATTCTTGACAAGAAATAGATTGGGCAAAATGATGCTTCCACGTAGAGCTGGAACCAACCGCACAACAGTTCTGGTAAACTGCTTAGAAGGTCTAAACTTGTCCAGGCAAAGTTGTGCAAGTGGCCCATGCATATCGGTTTCATTGGGCACATGGCTTGAGATACCATTTCATCTCAATATCGGGCAAAAGTACCAAGAAATTGGAACAACATCTCCAAAATGATCTATATAGTGTTGAGGGTGACATTAAACCTCCAATCAAACAAACTTCGAGCTCTCCAAAATATCACTGGTGGTGTTTATCCAATTAATGTTGAAAACAACTTACATAATACGCCGCAACCTCATTTTAACACTGTTCGTTACAACACAGTTATGGATATAATACTGTTTCCAGATGGATCCCAAAAATGTATATATTTTATAGAAAAAATGAGCATAAATGGTTATTTTTCTATATAATATATACATTTTGTTTAGATATAATACGGTTGTTTAACTAACACGGTGTCTGCTTTAGACCCCATTAATAGTTCTATAAGGTGGTTGTGGTGTATTAAATATGCGAATTAGTTAAGATACGCCCCATAATGTTACACATACGATGTTCTTAACAAAGTCCCATTTACAAATTGCGGTATACTGACATTGTTGCAAAAAAAAATTGTGAAGCGTTCATGCTCATAGATTATTAAATTTATTTAACTTGAGGAAAAGGCATACCGGTAACATGCTCTGCAAAGCATCGCATTTTATCCATTTTCCTCAACATTTTTAATAAATTCAATAATACATGAACACTCATGTTATATCCTCTATATAACTGGGTCTGTGCATATGAAAGAGTATCACTTGGCATGAGTGACCACTGATGGGTGGAAATAGCCTCTTTTTCTTTTGGCTTTACAGCCCTTTCAAGAATATTTTGCTTATATCTAGCTGATTATTAATCAGAGGTGGGCGAAAACCTGAAGTTCCCAGAGAAAAGCAACTCGACCTTCCACAATAGAATTTGCCGTCTCGTGTGACCTGAGGTTCGAACCCACAGTGGTTAGAGAATCTAATGTTCAAGAGTCAGCCCTTTTTAAGTCCACAAGGCCTTCCTGCATTCTCATGTAGCCACTTAAGCATCCTTCACATTTTACTCTGAATGCATCAGAATCCACAGACAATTATCATGTGGAGACTGATCAGACCATGTGGATTTTCAGGCTGATCATGAGTCTTTGCCTCTATATAGCACAAGCCAACATGCATCTTTTCAGACTTTTTTCCTATGCGCAATTATAAGGCTAAATTATAGGCTTTAATCTAATCATCAAATCATGTACCTTTATAGATGTATCATTTGTCTATATATGTTAATTACTGAATACATTTAGTCTTGTCATGGGAAAACACATTTTTGCATTTTGCGAACAACAAAGGTGCAGATCAGACTGCGCGAATGCGCAGTCTGATTTGCACCTTTGTGTTCGCTGCTTGGATAGTGCAATACCTGTAGTTTCTATATCTAAAATTTCAAGATTCTTGCTAGTCTGTGTAGTTGAGCAGGCTGGTTTGTGTCTAACCCTGTCCCAAACCTTGGTGATGTGGCTCAAAGTGGAATAAAATAACTAAGTCATATAACCATAACCAATTATGTTCTCTACACTGAATAATTATCATAGGTCATGAAGATGTGTGTCATATTCTAAAGACTGGAAGACTGACTGACAAAGAATATTCTATACATATTATGCTTTTCTACAAACATTCATCATTGTTTAAATCAAATGGAATGTATAATCAAAAATAGCCACTTATGGCAACCAGAATGCAACTACATATACCATAAACCGTAAAACACATTAAATGCATGGCGGTCATACTGGTCATGTGACTTGAATTTGCATATGACAATAAGTTAACTGAGTTGTTCTAAAATGGTGAATGGACAGATGGAAAGCCAAGGTCTACCATCCTATAAGCTCCTGGGAAGCCTTTGACTCAGGGGAGCAAAAATGAAACCAAACAAAAATGTAAGGTTCACCTATTCATCACTATGACAACTATTAAGGGACTCATTCAATATAGTCTGGCTGTCAAAAGTGTCTATCCGCTCTTAATGTAAATACATAAATTTTTGTGCATTATCTATCTTGGCATTAAAAAATATTCTTTAAGCAAATATTTTGATTAGACAAAAACAGTAAAAATAAGACTGCAACAAAAATTTCAGTACTGATATTAACTGAACTGTGCTAAGCAAAAAGTCCCTTTGAGCATGAGTGCTCAGTGACTTAATGTAAACCGTTGTGGGCCATTTTGTGTTGTGCCCAGAGAAAGGGACAAAAGAGGTAGACAATAGAGATGAAACTGTAGGACAATGGAGAAAGAATAAAATGATTGGAAGTGTGGAAATTGAAGAAATAACAAATATGCCTTGCCCAACTGCAAACCAATCAGTTGGACGCCCCAGCGATGCAAGATATAAGACACCTTCGCCTAACCCAACCACCCCCAGTGTGCTGATTGCAAACCCACCTAGAATGCAGCCTTCCCAGTCTGGAGCCATATAGTGCACAGGGGAGACGCTGATCAGCATGCACATAGTGCAGGCTGATCAGAGTCTTCGCTGTGGGACACATGTTCAGACTCCATTTAGCTTAGTGTGGCCCAATTAGTCCAACCTGTATTAAGCAATCACCTCTGGGATATTAAAAAAGTTCTTGCTTAAGGCAGGTGCTTGCTTAACACAGGTGAATTTTAATGTATTTTCCTTTTTTGGGAACTGAATGCCTGCTTGCTTAAGACAGGTTGCTTGCTTAATAGAGATGGCCACTAAGACATGTTTGACTGTATTATCTGACAAACTGTTCCAGTTGTGTGGACCGCGGGGATAAAGCTGGTTCAGTAATCTGTGGGGAAGTGATTTCTCAACGAAAAACAGGGAGAGGTTTCTGGCCGAATTTTATGTTGTCATATGAAAATTCCGCTATTAAGACCAGCTAAAATTAAGACTGAGTCTGCTTTAAAAAACATACTTAAAATGTTCAGTTGTTCTTTCTTTGTGTTTTATACACCCAGGGTCCTCGAGAAAGAGACCACCTTTGGGATGGTCCAAAAGTGGTCTTAATATAGGAATTCAGTAAAATTCCTATATTAAGACCACCTTTGTGACTGTTCAAAAGTGGTCTTAAAGACCACTTTTGAACAGTTCCAAAGATGGTCCCTGACCAGAGGACACTGTGGGCAGAAAACACCAAGAAAGAATAACTGCACCCTTCTAAATAAGCTATTCAAAGCAGATTTAGTCTTAATTTTAGGTGGTCTTAATAATGGAATTTCATGTATATCCTATATATTTTGACTTCTCCCTCAGCTGAAAAATGGGAGAAGTTAGAGCCTACAGAGGTACTATTTCCACCCACTTGTTTCTCTAGCTTCTTCCCTGTTCAAAACTGGATACCTGTGCAATGAGTGTAGATCCAGATGGTATGGCTCATTTTGAACTATTTCATTAGGATCTATAGAGTCGGTTCGCCTAATGTCGTACAGTGGCCTAATTTCGTACACTGATTCAAATATATAATTTACAAAGCTATTATGTCCGTTAACCGTAATTTCCCGTCACAAAAAGGTTATCTGATATAACAACTACACAAGCGGCTAAGAGTTATCTATATTTAACCTGTATACGTCATCGCGATCGGTGATTGGCTAAATGCGTAAAGCGCGAAAATTTAAACTCTTCCACGCTGGACGGGTACACGAAATTTGGCTCCATCCTTTCAGTGGCCGGTAAGTATCGATTTTCTTACTATCTTTTGATATATCATATACTATAAATAAGCATCTACTAGAAGTAATATTTAAATGACCTAAAATACAGAAATAAACAATAAAACAATAGAGTTTCATGTCAAATTTTCTGAATTAAAAGTGTACGACATTACCCGCACTTGAGTTGTAGTCACTGTTAGACTGTGCGGGTAAACTCGTACAGTTAGTTTTTTCTTGTTTGTTTGTTTTCTCGGATAATGTGCACACCGGGGTAGAGACCTAGGTGCCTTTGGTAGGCTGTAATCTTTGAAAGTGGATTTTACTTAGCAGCTTTCTCTCTATTTTTTGGCGGGTGTAAGTAACGTCATGTCAACTGCATGTGTGTGTGTGTGTGTGTGTGTGTGGAAAAGTGGTCGAATTTAAAGGTGGTAAAATCCAATATAAAGTGGTCATATGATGAATAGAATCTTACTCTCGTGGTCATTTCATATGAAATTTATGTAACTCACCAAAGGCTCGTTTCATAAATATCAAAGGAAATTACCATGAGTGTAAGATCCTCTTTATATGAACAAATAGGAAGTGTAAGAATTAAAAAAAAAGATCCTTGTTTTGCATTGGCGTGTTATCGTAATGTAACCGGGACTTATTGCAAATAAGATTAATAGCCCTGTTGCAATATGTAACAAAGCTTCCACTCCTGTGAGATAGGCCTACAAACGAATCCATGCGTGCTTATTAAACAACATTTTTCTTTGCTTTCAGGCTTATTATAAAATGAACACTGTATCTCAGCTTCACTTTCGGGAAATAGGGAACCCAAGCATCTACCTGAAAAGCATAGGGGAGCTAACGCATCTTCTAGACAACGAGTATATGTACGATCATCCTCGACTCTTTGAATTATACCAACACCTTTTGCTTTTTGTCAGGAGAAAAGCCATTAATGCTAAACTGGTGATAAGGGTCTGTGCATCAATGGGTGATGACAGCTCTCTAGTGGCACTGGGAAGTCAGATAGGGCAATGTTGTGAGGACAATTTACTGTTAGACCTGATTGATGACATCAAAATGAATTCTCTGTAACAACTATTGCACCTATATATCACATTAACTACTAAAACATATTAGAAATCGAATGATGAATAAATATTGAAATTATTATTATTGTTTACCTTTCTATTTTTTTCCAGTCCTAGAATGAAAATGGGAAAATACTCCCAGAAAAACCTACTAGATGCGGTGAATGCAGTTCGACAGGGTGCTCTGTCATATAGGAAGGCCTCCAAAAAGTATGGAGTGCCTGTTATGACAATTCAAAACAGAGTATCTGGCAAAATAGACGACTCTGCTTCACCTGGTCGACCCATTGCATTGCCACATGAAGTGGAGCTGCAAATTATTGCAAAATTAAAGCAAGCTGCTGAGATGGTAGGTATATGAAAAAAAACGTGATTATTTCACATATTTCGAACCAGACGTTAAGCAGAGGCGGACAAAAAACATAGTACCGGAGAAAAACCCACCTGGCCATCCTTTGCAGAAATTGGCGGTTAACATGTGGCCCTAATAATACACCCAGTTCTACAACGAAATGTCGTGTGGTTTTCCACTGGCTAGTCATTCTTTTGCCCACCTCTGATTAACGACCGATTCGAAATGAATGAAATAATTTTGAAAGTGGCATACAACCTGATCAAGGTCATCCGTATTAACACTTGAGGTCAAAAATCAATATTTACATTCCCAGTGTAAAGTCTAATGTAAACCTATAGAAAACAATTGCGTTCATGCTTCCATGAACGCATCGAATCACATGATTTTCAGTGACGTTAAGTGACGTAATTCTAAACCAGTGTTCTATACGGGCGTTGATGACGTCAACGCTGATCCGCTCTTTGCAGAAAAACAGCATGTAAATGTTTTTCAGCTTTAAAAGTTTTCTATACACGCATCTTTTTTTTTTCGCCCAGTGATGAGGGGCAAATAATACAAATATAAAAATAAACTTAATTTTTCTGCTTTGCATGAAAGTATGAACGACAGTGGGTCGCTAGCAAAGTTTACATGAACCCCTTCGGAGTTCATTTACTTTGCACGCGACCCACTGAATTCATACTCCCATGAACTGCAGAAAAATAAATTTCATTTCTTAAATAACATTAATGGTGTCAATTAATATAAAAAATTTTTGTCATTAATCAAGTAGTTTCGTATTGTCCCAGTTAGAGTTCCTCGGTCAGCTGTATTGGCCTTTGCCTTCGGCCTCGGGCCAATGCAGTAGACTTCGGACCTGTTACTGGGCCAATACGAAATTAATTGATTAATCACAGCATATTATGTAGAGAATCTTACAGGAGTGCTCATGTTTTATTGAATTTGTTAAACGAGTTGAGGAAAAGAGATAAAATGCGAGACTTTGCCGAGCATTTTATCTCTTTTTCCTCGATGAGTTTAATAAATTCAATTATACATGAGCACGAATGCAAGATGTTATTTATAATATGACATTTAAAACGCATTTTATTCACGGTTGTTTTTTAAAAATGTCAATATCCAGTCATGAGTATATGCGACGTTGTTAAGGACGTCGTGTAACGTTACGGAGTATATCTTACTAATTTGCATATTTAATCCACTAGTGGATTACGGAATTTATTACATGGCGTTATTACATTCTCAGACGCAACGTCATATCATATATATTTTTTATCATATGACGTCGTTGATAAGCAGTGGATAACGTCGTGTGATAAAAATTGTATGACCACACGTCTAATAAAACTTTGGCGGGATTAAGTAACGTCATGACGACTTTCATTTCAACCTTAGATTTTTGTTCAAATTTGTCAAATTTAAAGGCGATGAAAACAAATTTAAAGTGGTCATATGATAAACAGAACTTACAGTCGGGGTTATTTCATCTGAAACTCGCCGAAGACTAGTTATGAAATGACCACTCGTGTAAGATCCAGTATATTTGAACAAAGTTTTCTTGGTTGAGGGCTTGTTTGTGTGTAGTGGAGTTTAACGGCCCCGGCAACACTATTTTGGGTCATTTTTGAGCTTGTCAGTTTACCTATCCACACTTTTCCTGGGCATGCTTATTCGTAAGCGGTTAACCATTACAGTGCACACCCTTTCGCCAGAAAATGACAACTGCCCTCTTGAATCAGCGGAAGGGAAAGGATGACCGTACAAAAGGTTTCATGACCAATATCCAGGAAAGAATGTTGCCAACCCCACCAATCGAACCCGCGACCTGATCACCAGTCAGGCGCACATCCGACTGAACTACAGTGGCCGGCCTATTGTTTGATTTGCTTTACATTATCTGAAGTGTCATGAACATATATCAAACGGAAAGTTATGGAGCGGACACGGAACTATGGGGCACTGACGGACGGACTGACGCACGGACGGACACTCAAAACTTCGGAGTGTATAACATAATACCCCGCCATTTTCTGAATGGCGGGGCATAAAAAGGTTATGAAATATTAAAAGTCTCGTTACTAGGCGCATCGGCCGCCCCGCCCTCAGTGGCTTAGACAAATAGATTGCTGCACGATGCTTCCTCGCAAAGCTAATACCGACCGCTGGTATGAGTACTGGTATTAATAATGGGTGGCTCGAACTAAGCCTGTCTCAAACTAATTTTCACGACCCAAAAAGTGTTCGAGCCATTGAAGTTTGTCTGTAATTTGAATCTCTAGTTGAAGTTTCCAGTCCGTCGTCACCCACCCAGACCCATGCTAAATGCATGCCACCTTTACTTTCAGGGCTTTGGTATAACAAGACGCATGCTGGCTGTAAGAGTGGCGAGAATCGTTAGACGTCTTGGAATCAATACACCATTTAAGAATGGGGTGCCTGGTAAAGACTGGTTAGCAAGTTTTATGAGGCGCCACAAAGATATCAGTCTAAGAAAACCGACTGCTCTCTCGACCGTGCGAGCTCGAATGCTCAATCAAACTGTCACAGACAATTATTTTGCTACACTGACAGATTTATTGAATCAGTTGGCACTCCAAGATAAGCCTATGCTTATTTGGAACATTGATGAAACAAGTGTCCCACTTCTTCATAAACCTGCAAAAGTAATTGGCCCTACTGGAGCAAAAAACATACCTGGGAGGGTCGGCAATAGCCGTGACAATGTCTCTGTTTTGGCATGTGTAAATGCTGCCGGGGGCGAGATACCTCCTCAGATCATTATAAAAGGGAAGACCTACAAGAGTCTGCATGCATATAACACTAATGAGGGTGTCCCTGGCAGCGTCTACACGTGGCAAGAAAGGGCTTGGATGGAGGATGCTCTGGGCGAAATATGGTTTCGACAACACTTCCTTAAACATTGCGGTCCTGATCGTCCTCAGCTTATTCTGCTAGACTCACACTCTTCTCATGAAACACTCGGGCTGATCGAGGCCTGCATATCGAATGACATAGCTCTCCTCACCTTCCCGCCTCACACAACGCAATGGCTCTGTCCTCTGGATAAAACAGTTTTTGGCCCACTTTCACGCGCGTACTCCCGTATTTGTTCCGAGTTCATGGTAAGTAGTCCAAATAATATGGTCACGAAATGGGAATGGCCGCGTCTGTTTAGACTTGCTCATGATGAAGCATTTACTAAATCAAACATAGTAAGTGGTTTCAAAAAATGCGGCATTTTTCCTTTAAATCGAGATGCGTTACCAAGCAGTGCAACAGCGCCATCTTTGCCATTTGACGTCAGCCCTAGTGTTTCATCAGTAGCTATAAGCTCAAACTCTTCTCATGAATCTCCCGCATCTTCAGATCGGCCTTCTGTTGTGCAAGCAAATTCCGGTTCCACAGAAGCGGCCCCACAGCTTGAAGTTGTGTCCGAACAGGAATTTATTGATTCGGTCTTGGCTGGAAATGTACCCTTCTCTGTGGATGAGGAAGGTAATATACAGCTTCAGATCAGTGTTGTCGATGATCGTCAAGTCAACAATCTATCACCCCCTTGCCCCTCCCTAAGCCCTGAAAGCAAATTCGATACCCCTAAAGTTACTTTATGTAACGACGAAAATCTCTGCATTCCCTCTACGAGCTCGATTTCCAACGAAGTTTGTCATGAGTTTTCTCTCCCCGTAACTGATCGCATCGTTAGCAAACCCCCATCTTCCAGAAAACTTACATCCCACAGGATCTTAACCAGTAGTGCCATATACAATATTAAGAAAGAACAGGAAGAAAGAAAAGAGAAAACACGATTAGAAAAAGAAGAACGCAAAAATTCTAGGTTACTGAAAAAGCAAACATGCTGTAAAAATGTTAAGAAAGAACGCTGTGTAAAAAAATGAGAATTAGAAGATGTAGTTCATAACCCTCAGTGGTACTGAAACATTGCATCATTTTACTCTGGGGGCTATTCTTTAAACCTGATTCTAAGCATAGCTCATTCAGGGGATAACTGTATTCATAACTGTCATTTGGGGAGCTAAATCGGCGGAGCCGTAAAACAGAATTTTGCGACCGTAAAACCGACGATTTACCTCCCTAAATGACAATTTTAAATACAGTTATCCCCATTCTACTGCACTTATTCAGTTACTTTGTTAAATTTGTACTGTTTTGCTCAAAGCGGCTAGCAGTGTTAGCGACGTGAAACCAAATGCTACCAAATGAAAAGCGTCGTCACATGATGAAGTCGTGTTTCTGTTTCATACGCAAGTGAATTAGAATGTTATGCTTTCCTTTTGAAATAGTGCTTCACAGACATTAAAGTATCAAACATACTGAAGTGTCAAATAAATGAGAATTCTGCACTAGATCTGTTTTATTATTTCCTGGAAACTTTGCTATTCACAAGTAGGTATGATGGTATATAGAACGAGACAGTACGTGTAGTCACTACCAGGCACGGGCCTCTGAGGTTCAGTCAGATCACAAACAATACTTTAAAAGTCACCCACCATACCCAAAATGCTACGCTCGCCATATGCACAAATAGGGCGTTTAATCTTCTTGATCAGCCGATTTATTGCACTGATGTAACGTCAGAAGCCCGTGTACCAGGTAAGTCTCCCCCACCTCCATTAATTAATGCAAATGTGGTCGATTTGTTTTCTATTTCTTTCTGTACAATTAAAAGCTCCAAGAGCTTTACAATGATGAACAGTCGCTGATAGTCCGCTGTTACAGGTGTACGAAATTAGCCGCACTGTGTACGAGTTTAGCCCCTCCCGAGTACTGCCAATTATTCGATATTTTTACTATCATCCAATCAAAATACACGAAAAGAAATAACTGATCGTTGTACTTTAGATGCTAGACTACTGATATGTGGTCCTTGAGCAAGCATTTTGCTGACTCGGTGTAAGCACATGTTAATCTTGTCCTAAACCGTACGACATTAGGCGAATCGACTCTACTGTTTGTCACTCAGTTTTTTTTATTATTATTAACCATTTTTGTACCAAATGGAATCTTCCTCCTTATATATAGCAGAATTCCATTTCAAAAATTAGAGGTGTCAGGTAGTTTTCTTCAAAATCTATATGGAAAATGACTGAACTTTTAGCAAACAGTGGAAGCCCTGATCAGAGATCTGGGACTGCACTGTTTGCCCTGGTACCCATTTTGGGGTTTCAAAACTGGGTTAAAAACCCCTATTTACAACAAGATACATGTCAAAATTCAAATGGCAAAGATGACGTATATCTTGCATCACTGGGGCAAGTGGATTACAGTCAGACAAGGCCGTCTGTCCTTGTAGCAGGTAATGGTAGAGGGGGAATGTTGTTATTTCTTTTGTTTCTACGCTTTCATTCATTTTCCTCTTTCTCCTCTGTCCCTCACTTTCAGCTCCTCTACTATCTCTTCTCTCCCTTTAGAAGCCTCCGTGGTGTATTGGTTACGCTACTCCCCTTGTAAACCAGGGATCGCAGGATGGATCCCGGGCTTCTCCAGACTTTCGGATGAGTCTTTAAACCGAGGTCCTGTCTCCGTAGGTGGGATATAAATCTCAAACACTCACTCACTTCTCTCCCTTTCTCTGGGATACAAAAAAATGGCCCACAAGTGGTTGACGTGTCGTTAAACCCGAAACAATCAATCAATCAAATTAAAGCTCAAATAGAAAAAGAGTCCATTTTAGAAGCTCAGGAATAAAAAGATTAAGGACAGGGCATGGAAGTATGGAATGTCCATTAAGAATTGATCCACTTTCTAATTTCCTCTCTTTCAACTTCTCTTGCTGCTGTTACACTGATAGGATCTTTAGGATTGCTGGCCCTGTAAACAGTACAAAACAATATTGAACAATTAAAGTATTGCAGACTCTGCAAGATACGGTGCCATTGCAACACAAAGAAAACATTTTAGATATAACAAGGGTAAAAAACTCATGAAGTGAAACAAGCTGAATGAAGACTGTCACGGTATTTAACACATTTTAAAGGGAAACCCAAAAAAACAGAGCAGGCCCAGACCAGACATCACAGAATTTGGGGATCACTTTATTCAAAATTGTCATCTGGGGAGGTAAATCTGAGGTTTGATGGTTGGAAATTTCGTTTTACGGCGACACGTCAGCGGAGCCATAAAACAGAATTTGCGACCATAAAACTGACAATTTACCTCCCCAAATGACAATTTTCAATACAGTTATCCCCTTTCTAATGCACTTATTCACTTGTTTTGTTTAAAAAATGTTGTTTTCAACCTAAATGGCAAGCGCAGTGAGCTGACTAAAACCAAATATCAACCAATAAAAAGCGAGGTTACATGATGTTGGCTTTCCGACAGTATATCGCAGGATATGCTGTCGCAAATTTTTGACGTTATCCAATCAAACGTCGCGTTACATACCCAAGTGCATTAAAACGTTTGTTGTGTTGTTTATTTGGATTTTAACAGCCCAGTCAACACTATTTACGTCATATCGAGCCAGTCAGTTTACACAACGACACTTCCTGGGCAGGGTTAACCACTGTACAGTGCATATTTTTTCACCAGAAACCAACAACTGTCCTTCTGGAATCGGCAGAAGTTAGAGAATGACTGAAGAAAAGATTTCCTAATCAATCTCCACGAAAGAATGTTGAAGACCCCTGCTGGAATTGGAACCACAATCTTCTGATCACCAATCGGACAGGCAACCAACTCAGCTACCGAGGCTGGCACTGCAGAATGTGGCATCTGATCAGGCCTTCACTGTTGGCAGAAAGTTCAACCAATTACTAAATAAATATATCTGGAAATAATTGAACCTAACACTCCTACATTTCAAAAATGGACTCCTGCTTTATATAAGGGGGAAGGTTCCATTAAGAACAAAATGGGTTAAAATGATTATCCAGCTATAAATATAGAATACAGTAAAATTCCTATTTTAAGACCACCTTTGGGACTGTTCAAAAGTGGTCTTTAAGACCACTTTTGAACAGTCCCAAAGGTGGTCTCTAACCAGAGGACACTGTATGCAGAAAACAGAAAGAAAGAATAACTGCAACCTACTAAATAAGCTTTTTAAAGCAGAATCAGACTTAATTTTAGGAGGTCGTAATAGCGGAATTTTACTGTAATTAGAATGCATGATAAAAGCCAAGGAACAATTAGTGTGCTGATATCACATGATGCTGGTACCCTTACTTCATACTGCATATTTAGTTGGATGCCTCACTTCCCAGTAGGCAACATTGAATCTCATGATTTCTTAATGGCAATGACATACAAAAAATTTACTATGCACTTAAATTCTGCTAAAATGGGGCTTATACCGCTAGTAGTAAACAAAAAATAGTCATATATATATATAGCTTATAACATCACGTGAACAAGTCCGTGAAATGAACACCCCCATGAACCCCACTTTATATAGAGAAAACTGGGATTTATGGGGGTATTTATAAATTTTCTTATTTCTGGTCCATTGGTTGGTTGATTTGAGGTTTAACGTCCCCGTCAACACTGTAAAGTTCATTTTGGAGACGTTGCTTCCAAATCTGTGGGACTTTTACCCGACATTGAGATGAAATGACATCCCAAGCCCTGCCACCCAATGAAACCAATAGGGTTTATTAGCATGGACGGTCTGCCTCGCACCGTGGTTCCTGGACAGGCTTAGATCCTCTAAGCGGTTTACCAGTACTAGTGTGCGGGCCGGATTCAGCTCTGCGTGGAAGCATCATGCAGCCCATATATTTCTTCAAGCCCCAATGGGCGGGGGCCTGGTCCAAGACATAGGTTGTGGGTACTCGTTAGAACCGCCTCAATGAGCAAGGAGCACCCACAACCTATGTTTTCAGTATAAATAAGAAACATATGGATTTTCATCAGAAAAGTAGCCATTTTGAGATGTGAAAATATGCACTATGTTGCATGGGTGTGATATCGTAATGTAAAGTGTTATTTCTCTGACATCGGTGAATATCTTAAAAATCCTAAAAATTTTGACACCTTAAGGACCGTAATTCCTCTAAAATGTTGACAAATTTGTTTCACGATCCAGCAAGCAGTCCGAAAGGGGCAGACAGAATGGCAAACAGTACAGACCCATAACAGACTGCTCTTTCAGGAGCAGTTTGATCTAGGTTTTAAGGAGCAGTCGGATCTGGGTTTTCACCAGTTGCTTAGGCCTATCTGTCCAAATACTTAGGATCATTACGGTACTGTTCCATACAGTAAAACTTCGATAGCTCGTACTCCGATGGCTCGTTTACCATGGATGAGTCGAACCCGTTCTTGAGTCCGCAGGGAGTTCCTCCAAATACGATATAGGGGTAATTTAGGAAGATTTTCTTCATTTGTCTTGCAAATGTATGCTGTGTGTACTCATTAGAATCGCCTTGATGAGGTGATTCTAATGAGTACACACAACATACATTTATAATATAGAACACAGAAAAGATATCCCACAATTATCTCCATTATGCCTCCTGGTATGGCACTAATAGTATCCCTCTGTGGCTCGAACTACCGCTGTCTGGAACAAAATTTTATGGTCCCAAAGTGTTTCGAGCCATTGAAGTTTGACTGTATTAAAGAATCGAAAAACACTCACAAGCTCATGTCCTTTGATATTGCAACTGGGGACAATATTCATCCATATCTATGCAATAACCTGATCAAACTTAATTCTCTATAATTATAAGGACCAATATTATCAACATTCATCCCATAAAACATTGCATAACCCTTATCTTGCTGTTCACGACAACCCATATCTTTGCAAACAGTGTAGATCCAGATCAGATGGCTTCTTCAGAAGCCATCTGATCAGGATCTACACTGTTTGGCATTCAGTTTATGAATTTGTAGCAATAAATTACATCAAGTAATTTGATTGGTTGATAGACAGAAATGGGTGTGGCTTAAATGAATATTCAGCAAGATAAGGGTTAATATGAGGGCATGTCAATAAGTAACCAGCCTATCCCATTTCCGATTGACCGAGACAACCAACATTTTCATGCCTTGTTTCAATGCATGTTTTAGGCATGAGGGCAAAATTGCACCCCTATCGCATCATTCACTTGTAAGATATTGAACGTCAAGCATGGCTAGCGATGCAAAAGCAAGCTTTCCGTCAAAAGTTGAGTACTGTGCTGTAATTCGGTACTTGTATGAGGGATGTTCGAAAAGAATAGCTTATTTCTATCTGGAGACTTCAAATTTCAAGTTAGCCCAAAAGTGCTTTCATGCCCTTGTAGTACTCCCCATGGCTAGAAGTGCAAAGTTTTAGCCAATGTATCCACTTCTTCAAGGCGTCACGGTATGCTAATTTGGGCACAGTAATAAGGTACCGGTACTAATGAATGGCAGATCCAAGTGCCTGTCGGGACTGGAATTTCTGCCCAGCAAGGAATGATTTCAGTGTTGGAAACAAAAAGAAATCACATGGGGCAAGGTCTGGGAAATACGGGGGGTGAGGCAAAACAGTTACTTTTTCTTTCTTCAAAAACGCCATAACTATTGTGGAGGTATGAGCATTTGCATTGTCATGTAGAAGACAGACATGTTTAAAACCAGTGGCAGGGCGTCGTTTCTGATTTCTTCAGTACTACGTCTTTGTGGTACTTTCCGGTGATGCTTTTGCCCTTTTTCATCGGCACTAATTTATTAAGACTCCTTCACCAGAGAAGATTGCATACAAAACCTTCTTTGTACTCAAAGAGCGTTTGGCAATTATTATGCTTTGCCTGTGTTTAGTGGCCCAGATCTTATTGCTAACATTTCTGACGGGCTCAAAATAATGGACCTAGGTTTCATCACCTATGACGACATTGGCAAACTGCTTTTTGTCATTTTTTGGAAACATTTGAAGCAGCTTTTTGTCCACTTTAACACGTTGCCTCTTTTGCTTGTCAGTCAACAGATGTGGCACCCATCTAGCAGAAATCTTTCTGACTTTCAACTGCTTCTTCAAAATAAGGTGAACCGTTGATAGTGATATGCCTACCTTTCGTGCAATATCACGAATTGTAAATCTGGCATCTCCTTCGATGATTTCCTTTATTTTGGAAACGATTTCTTTACGAGATGCAGATTTTGGCCTACCTGATTTCGGTGCATTTTTGATGGAGTCTAACACCAGACTCAAATTTCTTTTTCCACCGCCTGTGTCATAAAACACACAAGAAGGTCCAAAAGCAGTAGAAATTTCAGTCATCAGCTTCTTCACAGAACAACCAAGTTTTGAGCAAGCTTTGATGTAAGCCCGTATTTCAACTTTTCAGTCGACCCTTCTACCAACCATTTTTACTGCAGTGGTCAATGACTCCGTGCATTTAAATGGCAAATTTTATGTCTTACACTTAGTCTAAGGTACATTTATACACCACTGTGTAGATATTGAATAGCCCTATGCAAGTATGTATTGGTTTTGTTCGTGCCCCAAGTGGATATCGAGCTGGACGACAATAAGCAATTCTTTTCGAACGTCCCTTGTATTTGAAAGGGAAAACTGTTCAGGAAAATATTGTGAGTTAACAAATGTTTATGGGTCTTCTGCACCATTCTATGTATAAGTTAAATTCTGGGTTGGGGAATTCAAACGCAGTAGAAGGTCTTTAGAAGTGAAACCAGGCATGGCCGCCCATCAGATGAGACCTATGAAGAAATGTGTAACAAAGTACTGAATCTGTTGTACTCTGATAGGCGAATTAAGGTGGAAGAAATAGCGAATGCATTACACAGTGCACATGGTAGCGTTTCAACAATTTTACATGATGGCTTGGGTATGCGCAAGATAACAGCCCGTTGGGTCCCAAAATCCCTTAGCGATGAGCAAATGGCAACCAGAGCATCAGTATGCAGCGCATTGTTGAAGCAGAATAGGTCAAAGAAGGATGATATTCTTTCACGTCTGGTGACTGTAGATGAGACCTGGCTCCATTATTATGAGCCAGAGAATGAAACTCAAAGTCGCCAGTGGGTAGGGCAGGGGCCTCCGTGGCCAAAGAAGTTCAAAACACAACCCTCTGCTGACAAGGTGATGGCAACTGTATTTTGGGATGCACAAGGCGTTATTATGTTGGACTTTCTAGCAAAGAAAAGTACAATATCAGGTCCATATTATGCAAATTTGCTCAACCAACTGAGAACTGCAATCCGTGAAAAAACACCGAGGTAAACTCTCCAAAGGGATTCTGTTCCAGCAGGACAATGCAAGAATCCACACTTGCAAAATTTCAATGGATGCTGTTCAGTGGAATGGGTACAAGCTAAAACTGCACCCCGCTTATTCTCCTAGTGACTATTACCGAACTTGAAAAAGGATATCTATGGAAGTCATTTCCAGTCCAAAGAAGAAGTCATGGGGGCAGTTGAGGAGTGGGTAGGAGACAAGGACCCTGGCTTCTTTAGTTCTGGGCTGATGGGACTGGAACAGCGTTGGTCCAAGTGTATCATTCTAGAGGGCAATGACATCAAACAAGAAGAGATCGATCTCAACCAGAAATAAGTTAGGCTGGTTTTTTATTGATTCGCCCTCGTAATGCTCATTGTTAATTACACTGTGCATGTAGTTCAACGGGCCTCCGTGGCCTAATGGATAAGAGTGCCGACTCTTAATCATTAGGTCTCTCACCGCTGTGGTTCGAGCCTGGCTCGGGTCCCATGTGAGATGCCATGATCTGCAACAGAAGGTCAGGTGGTTTTTCTCCGGGTACTCCGATTTTCGCCCACCTCTGATTAACGATAGGCATGATATGAGTGAAATAATCTTGAAAGGGCTGTAAAACCAAAACCAAAAAAAAAAAAAAATGTACATGTAGTTCCGTACGTCGTTTCAGTTTGGATTTTATAAGCACCTCTGAAACACATTACTGTTGGGTTCCAAAGTAAAAGTCTTTTTAGTCAAACAACGATGTTATATCAAAACAAAAGAGACTTTCAGATGAGTCTTTAAACCGAGGTCCCGTCTCCATATGACCTTAGCTGTTGGTGGGACGTAAAACTCAAACCCTCACTCACTCATATCAAAACAAAAATGCATAGATTATATAGAGAAATGGATATTATGATATTTTTCTATGTAATCTCTATATTTTTTGGATCGATTTGAAACTGTGGTATACCGAAAACTAAGGCTGACATGATTAATCGTATAATCGATTAATCGATCGATAAATTCCACAAAAATGATTATCATTTCTGATTTGCTTTAAATCGATTACTTGATGGGTAAAATTTACTACCAAAATAGCTGGATGAGCAGCAAACAGTGCAGACCCTGATGAGACGCCGCATTCTGCGGCGTCTCATCTGGGTCTACACTGTTTGCTCAGGCCTGTCTGTTCAAATATACATATGGTAAAGTGCAACATATGGTAAGAGTCATGCTCAGACAGAAAGCCAGACAGGTAAAATTATGACAAAAAAAATAGCGATTACTAATAGATTATCGATCGCAATGACAGGACTGATTATCGATTATCTTTTCAGCTCCGATTAGCCAGTCCTACCGAAAACTGTGTTGCAATCAGGCCAACAAATATGTGTAATGAACACGCCTCTAAACCCAACTGTATATAGAGAAAAGTGGGATGTATGGGGGTATTCATTATTTTCCTTATTTTTGCTGAAAGAAAAGAGATTGTGGGTACTCATTAGAACCGCCTCAATGAGGTAGTTCTAACAAGCACCCACAGAGGCAGTCCTAACAAGCACCCACAAACTATGTTTGGCGTGCAATTTAGAAAAATATCACAAGTTTTCCTCAGAAAAAAATGACCATTTTGGAGGTATAAAAGAATGCACTGTCACACTGATTTTTTATCGTGTGAACATAGAGGATCTTACATGAGTGCTCATGTATTATTGAATTTATTAAACTCGTTGAAGAAAAGGGATAAAATGCTCGGCTTGTAAGATTCTATTTATCATATGACATTTAAAACTTATTTCATTCACGATTGTTTACAAAAATGTCAATATTCCGCCATTAGTAAACGCGCCTTCGTTAAGGTCGTCGTACATGTAACGTTACGGAACGTATCTAGCTAATTTGCATATTTAATCCACTAGTGGATTATTGAAAATAATACATGGCGTTATTACACTCTCAGACGCGACGTCATATGATAAAGTGTTATAAAGAATGTGTATTTCCAACCACTGACCACAAACAGTTGGTTGATTTGAGGTTTAACGTCCCCGTCAACACTGTAAAGGTCATTTTGGAGACATTGCTTCCAATTTTGTGGGACTTTTACCCGACATTGAGATGAAATGACACCTCTAAGCCCTGTCGCCCAATGAAACCAATAGGGTTTATTAGCATGGACGGTCCACCTCGCACCGCGGTTCCTGGACAGGCTTAGAAACAGACTAAATTAATGAAGTGACAAGAAAATGAGTCCAGCAGAGATTTAATTGACAAGCTGTCATGAAGTCCTCCCGTTTGAACATTTAGCAAGATGTCTATATTAAATTTCATTTCACTAAGAAGAAATTTTCTGTTTTTCTATTCATTATTTTTTTATCATCTCACAGTTTAACTTGTAAAGAATAACAGACAAAAATTAGACAAAAATTTACGTATTTTTTGTTTTCAGGTACAGTTTAATTTCTGTAATAAGACCACCTTTGGAACTGTTCAAAAGTGGTCTTTCAGACCACTTTTGAACAGTCCAAAAGGTGGTTTCTGGCTGGAGGGAAGAACTATGAAATACATTTAAATATGTTTATTTTAAAGCAAAAGAAGTCTTAACTTTGGCTGGTCTTAAATAGCGAAATTTCACATGTAATCTGTAGTTAAATGAGAGTTTCAGTTTTTAGGGCACTGATCAAATGAAAAAAAGAAATATACATCTGCACTGAAGGTAGTTTAACTTTTGTCTGGGTGTATAGTTTGCATAAATGTTTGGAAGTAATGGGGTGGGGGTGCAAGTAGTGAAGGCAATATACATCAACCTCTTTATAACACTGTTCATTATAACATGATTCTGGATACAACATGGTTGAAAGATGGATCCCAAAAATATATAGATTACATAGAAAAAGTAGAAATATTTTTGATGAAAACAATGTCCCACCACCATAAATATAATTTAAACACCCATTTGACTTTAAAAACTAGGTTAAGGTCACCAAAATATAAGGTGCAACCAAGATATCATTTGGCCAAATCCTATCAGTTTTCAAGAGCCTGTGACCTTGAAAAAATGGTTAGAAAGGTCAAGATCACCAAAATCTAATCAAATTTGGTAGGTTGAAATTAAATATTGTACCAAGTCTGACCAACATTCATAAATTCTTAAATTAGATTGGGTGCAAACAAGCTATTCTTTTGCCAAAAATGGACAGGTTTTGGGAGCCTGTGAAAATAAGGTCTCCAAATCTAATCAAATCTTTTGTACGTTGCAATTATATAATACACCAAGTTTGACCAAATTTCTTCAATGTTTTATGAGATTGGGTGCAGACAAGTCTTTGGCTTTTTCGGGGGCCTGTTCCCTTGAAAGTTAAGTCAAGGTCACCAAAATCGGAACGAACATTTGATAGGTTACAATGACGTAATATTCCAAGTTTGACCAAATTTCATGCATTTGTTCATGAGATAGGGTGCAGACAAAACAAAACAGACAGTTTTGCGGGGCCTGTGCCCTTGAAAATAAGGTCAAGGTCACAAAAATCTAAACAAATCTTTGGTAGTTTGCAATGATATACTGTACCAAGTTTGACCAAATTTCATCCATTGGTTCATGAGATAGTGTGCAGACAAGTCAAAATTCAGTCTTTGGGGGCCTGTGCCCTTGAAAATAAGGTCAAGGTCACCAAAATATAATCAAATCTTTGGTAGGTTGCAATGATAAACTGTACCAAGTTTGATCCAATGTCATCCAGTCCTTCGTGAGATAGGGTGCAGACAAGCCAAAATTCACAGTCTTCGGGGGGGGCATGTGCCTTGAAAATGAGGTCAAGATCACCAAAATCTAATCAAAGCTTTGGTAGGTTGCAATTAAATATTGTACCAAGTTTGACCGAATTTCATCCATTTGTTCATGAGACAGGGTACATACAAGTCAAAATTCAGTGTCTTTGGGGGCTTGTGTCCTTGAAATAAGGTCAAGGTCACCAAAATCTAACCAAATCTGCAGTATGGTGTGGTGATATATTGTACCAAGTTTGGTCATGAGGCAGAGTGCAGACAAGCCATGGCCCAAAATTGACTTTTTTTTTTTTTTTTTTGGGGGGGGGGGGGGGGTGCTGTGCCCTTGAAAATGAGGTGAAAGGTCATCATAATCTAATGACTATTTTCCCCTATCCTAGTGATATAACTATGCAAGTTTGGTCAGAATCCATCCATAGGTTCAGTAGATATAGTGATGGGGGGGTGGGGGCATAAATACAGACCATAAATGGACATTTTTTTCTATATAATCTATACAGTTTTGTTTGGATATTACACAGTTGTTCACTAACACAGTTACTGCTTTTGAACAATATTCTTATAGTGTTATAAAGATCAAAGCAGTGAAGTGAAGGCACTGGGTATACATTCAGGGGGACACAACTCTTTCAAAAATGATTTTTGACTCCCATATCAATAGGGGTCTTCAATGAGGGTCCAGAGTTTGCCCCCATGACTAAGCATGAAGAAATCAATCAAAATGCAAATCTGAAGCTAGTCTGTGGTTTTACAAACTGTATGAGCAGGTACACATCACGAAAACACGCCAATATAATGCTGACCCCCTTGAATCCCACCTTTATATAGTAAAACTGGGGTTTACAGGGGTACACTTTATTTTTCTTATTTCTGCTCTAAAATATAGAGTATGGGTACTCGTTAGAACCGCCTCGATGTGGCGGTCCTAACGAGTACCCACAATCTATATTTTGTGCAAAAATAAGGAAAATATCACAATTTTTCATCTTAAAATTTTCGGTTTTTTTTCGGTGGTAAAGTTTACAGCGTATTTGTATAGGCGTGTTTTCATAATGATCTCCATGGAGCTTAAAGAGCAGGAAAGTAAAGGAAAGTAGCTACAGCTTCTTGACTGGAACGCACTTTATATGGGGTACCAAAAAGCAGGGCACTGGCAAAGGGTTCAAGCTCACATCAGAATGCAGTATTGGATCAGAGCATTCAATGTTAGCAAAATGTTCAGGTGTTTTCTAAATAAATTTCAAAAAATAACAACCTGGCACACCTAAATTTTGAAATTAACTAGACCAGTTTATAAGAGAGAAGGTTTTAAATAGGACAAAATGGGTTATGACTCAAATTCCAGAGAAGTGAAAAGTGATCTCCATTAGGCTTTGCATCCAATCAGTCTTGTAGAATGTGACATTCCAAACAAACAATCTTGTCAAATATCACATTGACAAATTTAACAAAACTGGTTGTATGGAATGTCAACTTCCGTGATTTTACAAACTGCTTCTAACTTAAACGTAAAAAGGTAAGGTGACATTGGTTGACATTGGCAATGTCAAATTGACAAAATTTGATTGTATGGACAGGCTAGTTGACATTTTGTTTTCCACAAATTCAATAGATGCATAAATACTCAACAGTATATTTGAGATAAATTTAACTATCAAATTCAACAAGGATTGACAGACTGAACACAGCCATAGAAAAATCAAAAAGAAATGTGTGTAAGGCAAGAAGCAGAGCAGGTGAAAAAAGAAGTAAGTATACCCCAAGTCAAAGCAATGAGCACCACCAGTATTCACAATTGTGATGTTAGGATTAGGCCTACTCAAAACCTGCAAATTATCACAGAACTATGAATCCATTTTATAACTGGACTACACCATCTCACAGCTTGGGGCAGGTTTATTTCCAATATATAGGGTGTTTTTATTTTTACAATATTTTGCAGAAATTCTTGTATTTTATGCAAACTGTGTAGATCAAGATCACATGATGCATTCTGCAGCATCTGATCTGGATCTGCACAATTTGACAATGTCTTTTTATCCCTTTTTGTACCAAATCTTCCTCCTTATAGATAGCAGGAGTCCATTTCAAAATTTTGGGGTGACAGGTTGTATTTTCTTTAAGATTTATTTGGAAAATAGCTGAACTTTTGCTAATAGTGTAGGCCCTGATCAGATGCAGCATTCTGATCAGGGCCTCTACTGTTTGCCAAGGTACCCGTTTTGGGGTTTCTGGTACAATATGGATTAAGAGACACTTTGCGCGAATAGTGATATCAAATATCAAGTGTATTGGTGTGTCATCATCGCATTTACTTGTGATCTACAGAACACTACATAACGAAAACACGCCTATGCAAATACATTGATACCTTTATAGCCAAAAAAAAAGAAAATTTTAGGATGAAAAATAGTGATATTTTTCTTATTTCTGCTCTAAAATATAGATTGTGGGTACTCGTTAGAACCGCCTCATCGAGGCGGTCGATGAGGCGGTTCTAACGAGTACCCACAATCTATATTTTTGCAGAAATAAGAAAAAATAAGGTTAACCCCAGTTTTACTATATAAAAGTGGGGTTCAAGGGGGTCAAAATTATATAGGTGTGTTTCCATGATGTATATAAAAGTGGGGTTCAAGGGGGTCAAAATTATATAGGCGTGTTTCCGTGATGTGACTATTGGCAACACAGAACAGCCCCTGAACAGAGAGGTTGCAACCCATGATACAGTTCTGTAAGATTATTCTCCCTTGATCCACCATATTGGAGACACCAGATATGTTTTGAGCACAAATCTGATCATTTTCATCCCTTCATATCTGAATGACAAACATGTGAAAGGAAGAAAAAATTTAGCTGTAATTAATTTCTAGGTACAAAAGGATGAAACAATCACTGTTTCAGCATAATCCTCCTTAAGGGGAATAGGAACACTTGGCAGATTTTTCAGCCATTTTTCAAAGGGAGACAGCTTTCGTGACTTCCTGTTCGCTTTTCTATAAGACCTGTCTCACTGAAAAAGGGGTTTACTATTAAAGGAAATAATTTGCTCCTCAGGAGCAAATTCTTTCATTTATGAGTTGACCCCTATTGACATAGGAGACAAAAATACTTTTGCAGGAGTTGCCTCCCCTGAAGGTGTTCCCATTCACCTTAAGTCATGAACATAATAATAAATGCTCAAAGTGCATCAAGATTCAGTCCAATCTCCAGCTAGAATGGCATATTTTCTGCCATTTTTTCCAAGGGAGATAACTTTCAGAACTTCCTGTTTGCTTTACTATCAACTGAGTCCTGCTGAAAAAGGGTCTACTCTTAAAAGAAAGAATTTGCTCCTCACGAGAAAATTCATTCTTTGGAGTCTACTCATAAAAGAAAGAATTTGCTCCTTCGGAGCAAATTCTTTCTTTTAAGAGTAGACTCATATTGGAAGGGGAGACAAAAATGTTTTTAAAATAGTTGCCTCCCCTGAATGTGTACTCGCTCCCTTTTATACATAAAGTCTTAGGCTGGTCTATGTTGCCGATGTAGCTCAATACCTACCAGAACTACACCGAATATCGGGACAGCACAGCAAGTTTTATAATTTTACCAAAAAATCTGAATAAGCTCACTGTTATGACTGCTTCATTTTCAAACATCCCAATAAAAATTTTGGTCATGTCGGGGCAGCCCAAATTTTTTCTCAGCTGGCTTAGCTCAGTGCAGTGCTCATTTTTTCAACAGAGCCCTTTTTTCAATCAGTGGAAGGAAGAGAATGACCACAGAAATTATTTCAGAGTCAATCACAACAAAAGACAATTGGCAGACCTTACTGAGAATTAGAGAGCATCTAATTTTATATAATGTTGGTTGATGCCTGATGCTCTGTCTCTGGTCGGGCCCATCAGAGTCTAACTGTTGGTCTTCTTCTGCTCCAGCACTTCTGTGGTTTCTTGCTGTCGAGTCCTCAACGTTGTTTCATCTCTGTGGTTGTTTGATTTTTGTGTTCATGGAGATGTTGCACTGATGAGTTAGGGGGCCTTCATGCAGACTGAACAAAGTATTTGTCTAAATCATGACTGAAATAATGGCGAGGATTGTGGAATTCATTTCACTGACTGTTCCAAGGGGGTTCTTCTGTCGCGGTTTATTTTTGTTATGGTTTGTCTTTGAGTGTGTGTATCGCTTGTATTATTTTGTTTTGGATAGCCAATTGGTCATTTTGTGGGAAAGTAACTGTCCTTTTGGCTTTCCGCTATTGATATTTCCATTAGGGTCTAGTTGTTTCATGTCTGTGTTTCTTTCCCTTTGGTGTCTCTGGTGGGAGCTGTGGGTTAATTGTATTGATTCCTGATCATTGCCTTCGCTTCTATTTTGGAGTATCCAAGCAAAATACACTAAAATTCCTATATTAAGACCACCTTTGGGAATGATGTGGTCTTATTAGTGGAGAGACTTTATAATGGATATGAAAATATAGGAGAAAACCCTTCTTTGGGACTGGTAACAGGGTTCTTAATAGTGGAGTGGTCTTAATATTGGGTGGTCTTATCATTAGGTGGTCATAACAGCAGAATTGTACCATAAATGTCGACTTTTGTCACAGTGGGTGGATTTGCACACTGACCTTAGTCTTTACTAGTTGCACATGTCTTTCTGTAGGTTTTTTCATGAACTTGCTCATATCATCATCATGAAAACAAGCCTATATAATTTTGAACCCCACTTTTATATAGTAAAACTGAGGTTTCTGGGGATATACCTTATTTTTCTTATTTCTGCTCTAAAATATAGATTGTGGGTACTCGTTAGAACCGCCTCGATGAGGCGGTTCTATCGAGGCGGTTCTAACGAGTGCCCACAATCTATATTTTGAGCAGAAATAAGAAAAATATCACAATTTTTCATCATAAAATTGTCATTTTTTTGGCGATAAAGGCGGCAATGTATTTGTATAGGCGTGTTTTCGTAATGTGATGTCAAAAGCCTACTGGTGAGAAGGATAACAGTGCAGACCCTGATCAGACTGCTCCTTTAGGAGCAGTCTGATCTGGATCTACACTGTTAAAGAGCAGTCTAATCTGGGCCTACACTGTTTATTCAGGCACTGTCCCAATACAGAGCAGTTCTGGTACACACATGTAAGTCACAATCCAGCTTTATACCAGTTCCTATACCTGAGATCTAAGTGGTGAGCACCACCTGCTATTGTAACCGTCTTGACATCTAGATTTGGACTATTTAATACCTGCAAAGAAGCAGTCTTTCTCATTATCAACAATTAATATTAATAAGAGTATAAATGTGGTCCTATCAAGCTCCTCTAAGTACAATACTTTTATATTTCATGGCATTGTCCTTTTATATTTGGGCTGAATGATTGTCAACGAACCCAAAGTTATATATACAATTTGTTCTTATACAACTGGGACCAGTTGTCCAAAACTAATGATGTCGTTAGTAAACAAATCATTGTAACTTTGATCATTTAATATGGCATATATACTTATATTTTTGCTGAAATAATATGAGCAGCTTTTGCATATGCAAAAGCTGCTCACATTTTTTTTCAGCAAAAAAAAGTTTAGGTATTAAACTTGCTAGAATAGTTTACCCTTGTCCTGCATAATATTTAAATATGCCACACCCACTACTGATTATCAACCAATCAGATTATTTGATGCAAATTATTGCAACAAATTCACTATCTGAATGACAATGTGGATCCTGATCAGATGAAGCCATCTGATCTGGATCTTCATTGTTTGAAAGATAAGACATGTCCAGGCTTAGCAGGACAGGGGTTAACAATATGACCACTAATGAGCTCGTTAAGCTAACGAGGCTTTGAACAACTGGGCCCAGATGTCCAAGTGACAACCACTAACCAATAAACTTAAACCAATGCAAACTAGGCTGAAGGTGTTGTGTACTGTTGAACTCTTTACTGATTAATAAACAATTCCACTGAACAGCTTTGGATGGAGAGTTCCAGTTACAGTATGCAGTGTGTCACCTTTGATGTCACTGCATGTTTCATGATGTCACTGGACATCACAACATCACAAAAACATGCCTATATAATTTTGACCCCCTTGAACCCAACTTCTATATAGTAAAACTGGGGTTTACCGGGAAAAAATATTTTTCTTATTTCTGCTCTAAAATATAGATTGGGGGTACTCGTTAGAACCGCCTCGATGAGGGGGTTCTAACGTGTACCCACAGTCTATATTTTGAGCAGAAATTAGAAAAAATTGAGGCGGTTCTAACGAGTACCCACAATTTATATTTTGGAGCAGAAATAAGAAAAATATTACATTTTTTCATCTTAAAATTTTCCTTTTTCTGCCAATAAAAATTTACAATGTATTTGTAAAGGGGTTTTTTCTTAATGATATGGTGGACTTAAGGAAATCACACTCAGTAATGAAAGGTATTTCAGAGAAATAATCTGATATGGATGTAAAGGGAAGATTCAAGACAGAAAAATCTCTACCTTGGGATCACAGCCTGGTACATCAGGCGAGCACTTGCCTGGTGATGCCAGACCGTGATCCTCAAGATGGATTTTTCTATCAATCCCTCACAACCATGTGAGATCATCAATCGCCATTTGGAAAGCATATCCATACAAACTAATGCCTTCTCTTACATGGCATTTTTTCTGAAGAAAGTTGGTGATAATCTTCTTTTATGCGTAATAAAGAGATTGGGTGTACTTTGGGTGTACTGTCTAGTTTATGTTATTTAAGAAAATTTCAAAATACCTACCCCACCTCCTCGCCAGGGGTCAAGGTCACCATTGGAGAACACAATATTGGTTGCTGACTTGATATCTGAAATGAAAACACTAAATTTGATGATACATGTACCAAAAAATCCTAATAATTCATTTTCATGACTTGTTATTATTTTCCTAAAATTTTAACAAATTGGTTTCATGATCCAGCAAGGAGTCCAAAAGGTGCAGACAGAATGGCAAACAGTGAGGACCCTAATTGGACTGCTCCTTCAGTCTGATCTGGGTTTGCACTGTTTGCTTAGGCATATCTGTCCCAATATTTTGGATCATTGTGGTGATCAAAGGATAAATTTTCATTTACATTAAACCTTTGTTGTGGGTATTTATCTGAACCCTGGTTCAAATGAATATTCTTGCAAAAATACCTATGCGCATGGCTGTTTGAAGCCATTGTCAAATGGAACGAAAGCCGTGCTCAAACAGCAAAAACCATGTTCAAATCATGTAATTCGCGTGCTGTTTGAACATGGATTTTGAGCCTTTGATATCACAAGATGGGCCTTGCTTTGTTTACGTTAGGTTGAGCGATGTAACGTTATCGCCCAGAACGTAGCGTTTTGGGGTTCTATGATAACATTGCATAACAACGTCATTGTAAACAACATTCTGAAATGGCCGCCATTTTGGTTTGCCTGTCGCATTTGAAGAGTTTATATGGAATTTATATGGAGCGTTTGGGCGTTTTAGTCCATATTTGCTGTCGGATTCGTAAGTTATGCAAGAATAACGATCATCCATGGTTATTTCAATGCATGAAAAACCATGGTTGATCGCTATACTCACAACATTGGTTAATTCCCTTCTCTTGCTGAATATTCAGTTTAGTCACACCCATTTTTGACTTTGAACCAATCAGATTACTTGATGTAATTTATTCCTACAAATTCATAAATTGAATGTCAAACAGTGTAGAGAAAAGGGTTGTCGTGAACAGCAGGACAAGAGTTAATATTGAAGATTGAGGTGCTGATCAGACTGCAAGGATGTGCAGGCTGATTCTGCACCTTTGCTGTTCGCAAATGGCAATACAGATGACCCTGTTTATAACAACAGATTTTGGTCCCTAATATTTTGCTGATATAAAGAATTTGCAGCAATAAAAAATCCCAATATGGAGCAGTCACATGATAATAGACAATAAAGTGTCTTCTTCCATCAATTACTCCAAGATACAAATGTTGCAGACATTTGTTTTGTGTGAATTAAGGTTTTATGACCCCGTCAACACTATTTAGGTCATTTTGGAGACCTTACTTCCGATTTTGTGGAAATTTTACCCGACATTGAGATGAAATGACATCTCAAGCCCTAATGCCCAAACAAAGACATTAATTACTTCAAGAAACAAAGTGTGGATATTGTTAGAATTGCCTAAATGAGGTGATTCTAACAAATATCCGCAACACGTTCCTTGGAGTAAAAAATATAATATATACTACTCAAAGTTTGATAGGGATCACTTTTTATATACCAAATTTTGCACTGAAAATTTAAAATTTCTTGACAGAATTTGTACTCGGTATATTGATAAATATCTTAAGCAGAAACTCATGTGCAGTTCAGTACATAAAAGTGCACACTTCTCACTCTTCGCAAATGAATTCATGCACCCCCAAAATCTTGCGTAGCACTGCTTTCCAACAGACCAATCAAACTTGTCAGTGTTCCTTTACCAAGCGTAAAAAGGACTTCATTTGATTTGATAAACACTAAAATGCCTAGGGGACAATTAATAAACCGTCTGAGCCCCGAAGAAATGAATCATGGCGTCTGATTGTTGGAATCTGGCGTCTCTCAACGTCGTGTTGCTGGGATTCTGAATGTGTCTCAGAGCGTGGTTTCCCGAATGTGGAATCGGCATCTTACCCACGGAAATCCTTCACACAGACACGGCGGGGTCGAGAAAAGGTTAAAACAAAACAAAAGGGCTGTTTCTTGTTGATTCAGTCTCGACGTCAACCGTTCCTGAACGCTACGCGTTTGCATAACGATCTTAGGAACGGAACTGGAGTATGAATTTCTACACAAACTGTCAGAAACGGGCTCCACAAGTTCGAACTTAATGCCATGAGTCCTGCTGTACGTGTTCCGTTGACGAGAAAGCACGTGCTAGACCGGTTGGACTTTGCCAGAACTCGCATCAGGTGGATGGTTCGTGACTTGACGCCAGTACTGTTTACTGAGGAGTCCAGATTCTGTCTAGACTTCACTTATAAACGTCAATTAGTGTGGCGAATGTCTAAAGAGCGATTCGATGACTTGAATGTGGCAGAGCATGATCGCTATGGAAAGGGGTCAGTCATGGTTTGGGCTGGGATAAGCGTGAACGGTAAAACTGACTTGTACGTCGTTGAAAACAGAACGTTAATGGCAGTGAGGTTCTGTAATGATATTCTTGATGAGTTTGTGAGACCATATGCAGATGCGATCGGCCCGGACTTTATTCTGATGGCCGATAATGCTCGTCCCAACCGTGCCAACGTCACTGATTCCGATCTGGAACGTGAGACAATCGTTCGTATGGACTGGCCTGCTCGGTCTTCGGACTTAAATCCGATTGAGCATGCGCAAGACATGCTACAGCGTGCTGTTTCAGCCCGACCTGTGCATCCGATGACTTTACAGGAGCTAAAAGATGCATTGGTTGCTGAATGGAAGCTGATTCCACAAAACCGGATACAGACTCGGATTACGAGCATGCGCAGGCGATGTCGTACTGTAATTGATGCCCGTGAATGTAATACACGTTATTAGGCACGTTTGTCTAAACACATTTGGAAATTTGTGAAAAATCGGTTATCCAAATCCCTTCGTGTTACGGCAAATTTGGGCATGCCAAGACGGCTGCTGTTGTCACGCTTGAATGCAGTACCAGTTGACACAATTAATCACTAGGTTTTGTGAAGTATATGTTTTCTATCATTATGCATCAAATTTGGATTCAGCTGATTAATTCATCCAAAAATTATTTTGCATGGAAAAAGTGATCCCTATCAAACTTTGGGTAGTATATTAACCCTTTTAATACCAAATGGAATCTTCCTCCTTATACACGTATATAGCAGGAGTCCATTTCAAAATTTAGGGGTGTCAGGTTGTGTTTCATCAAAATCCATCTGGAAAATGCTGAACTTTTTGCAACCAGTGTAGGCCCTGATCAGACGCCGTGTTGTGCGGCGTCTGATCTGGGAATGCACTGTTTGCCAAGGTACCCCTTTAGGGGTTTCTGGTACTGAATGGGTTAAACATAGTACTCTTGAGTATCTCCCTTGATATGTCTTATCTTGATCTAAAGATTTGTTCCATTAAAATTGTCATTATAACCAGTTTTGTCATTATATCGAATATTATATATATAGAGAATGGACGCCCACCTCGGTAGCTCAGCCGGGTGCGCCTCTGACTGGTTATCAGGAGAGCACAGGTTCTATACCTGCCGAGGTCGGCAACATTCTTTCGTGGAGATTGATCATGAAATCTTTTCTAGGGTCATTCTCTCTCTTCTGCTCATTCAAGAAGGGCAGTTGTCAGTTTCTGCCAAAAGAATGTGCACTGTACTAGTTAACCACTTACATATAAGCCTGCCCAGGAAAAATGTGGATAGGCAAACTGACTGGCTCAAAAATGACCTAAATAGTGTTGACTGGGTTGTTAAAATCCAATACAAAAACAAACAGAGAATGGACTGTGACAGGTTTTCATATGACATAGCTCAAATCAAAAATATTTTTGCTTCCCTTATTAACGGAGATTAAATTTACTCTTAGATGTATGAATTTTGTCCTGGGGGCCATTTCTTTCATCCTTGTTTACCACAATGATCCTAAGTATTGGGACAGACAGGCCTAAGCAAACTGTGCAGACCCAGATCAGACTGCTCCTTCAGGAGCAGTCTGATCTGGGTTTACACTGTTTGCTACTCCTTTGGCACATTCTGGACTCCTTGCTGGATCCTGAAAAAAAATTGTTTAAATTTTATGAAAATTTCAGCAAGTCCTCAAGGTGTCCGAATATAGGAGTTTTACGGTACCCTTAGATAACACTGGGTGGGAGCGTACAGTACACTTAACCCGGATGTTCCGATCTGTATAGTGGACAGATCCTTGTCTTTTGTTATGACCTTGAAGGTGTATGTGCGTGGTCTGTCTTCTATATTTGTATATTTATTTTTTTTGGACATAAACAACTTGGTAAGTGTGTTTTATTTATTTTGTTTTCCATACTGACCATCTTTGGGCACGGCGAGATGTCGTTTTCTATGCTTTTAATCTATTTTTCAGCTGCAAATCACTAGTGTTTGTAAGAATCACACCTTACCTGTGACCAGAAAATCGACCAATTGAGAGCTTTAATCGAAAGAAAAATATCTTTTAAGACAGTTTTAAGATAGATTAATAATCTATAATGAGTTATACTAAAAATAAGTGCCTCTAGAATTCCATACGAAATCACACGAAGAGCAAGACTGACCATCCCAAAAAATTTCTGACTGTATGGTATGTCTCATATTTACTGTATAACTTGTCTAAGATACTTTGTTTTGACTGTATGGGATGTCGCTTTTAATGTGTGTAAGCTATTCAAAAGTACATTGCAATATTTGTCTATGCAATACGATGATAATGCTTAAACAATAGCAATTCTACATAAAAATATTAATTACCTATAAATTCCCGAAATCTTGGAGAAATTGCATGTGGTGTGTGCTGCATGCCATTGAACCTTTTGAGTACTACAGACTAGAGGTCTTAACCACTCGGCCAAATGAGCCAGCCTTCGAGGACTGTCTTCGGGTGCGAAATATTTGACAAAATGAGTCGCATCGTCACGCTCTCTCTTCATCCACAGGACGCATAGCAAATACTCTGATCAGACTGCACAGAAATGCAATACGATTAGTTACGGACTATTTGTTCAAGACATATACATGTAAATTTATACAAAGAAATGAAGAGCTGTGGACCAGTCTGTGAAAGAAAATTTCCTTTTCATCCCCCGACCGAATAGATTCGGGGGATATAGCGATCGGCTTGGCGTCCGGTCGTCCGTATATTGATGATACTTGGCACAATGGTAAACAATGTTGAGACGGCGTGTCTTGCGCAAGAACCACAATCCTGGGTACCATGGTATTTCAGTTATCTCCTCTTCCAATAAAATAGAATGACTATCTTGCGATCTCTATAACTCCAATATCCTTCGAGATATATTGATGATACTTAACAAAATTGTAAACAATGTTGAGACGGCATGTCATGGGCAAAAACAACAACCCTTGGTGCCATGGTTTTTTTAGTTATCTCCCCTTCGAAAAAAAAAATAGAATGACTATCTTGTGATCGCCATAACTTCAATACCCTTCGAGATATATTGATTAAACTTTGTACAATTGTTCACAAGGTTGAAGCAGCATGTCATGCGCTAGAACCAAATCTCTTCGTGCCATGCCATTTGAGTTATCTCCTCTTTCAAAAAATAGAATTGTTATCTTGTGATCACCATAAATCAAATACCCTTAGTGATATATTGATGAAACTTGGCACAATTGTTCACAAGGTTGAAGCAGCATGTCAAGCGCAAGAGCCACAACTCTTGGTGCCATGGCATTTGAATTATCTCTCTTCCAATAAGATAGAATAACTATCTTGTGATCGCCATATCTCCCATACTCTTGGAGACATGTTGATAGAACTTGGTACAGTTGTACATGAGGTTAAGCAGGCGCGACATGTGCAAGAACCGCAGCTCTTGGTGCCATGGCATTTCAATTATCCCCATTCCAATAAAAATAGGATGACTATCTTTTGAGCTCCATATCTCCAATATTCTTCGAGACATGTTGATAGTACTTGGTACAGTTGTACATGAGGTTAAGCAGACGTGTCATATGCAAGAACCGCGACTCTTGGTGTACTGGTTTTGAGTTACCTTCCCTGACAAAATAACATTGTGATGGCCATAACTCCGAAACCCTTTGAGGTATATTGATGATACTTGGCATGTTTGTTCACAAGGTTGAGACAGCATGTCATTCACAAGGCCCACAACTCTGGGTGTCATGGTTATAATTGTATTTGGGTTATCTCCCCCTCTAATAAAATTGTATGACTATCTTTTGATCGCCGTATCTTCAACAGTCTTCGAGTGATGTTGATTGTTTGAGTTAAGCAAGCCTGTCACGGGCAAGTACCACGACTCTTGGTGCACTGGTTTGTGAGTTACCCCCCCCCCCCCCCGACACAATCTTGTGGGCCCTAGCTCAGAAACCCTTTGAGATATGTGGATAATACTTGGCAAGATTGAGACAGCATGTCATGCGCAGGAACCACAACTCTAGTGCGATGGTATTTGGGTTATATCCCCTTCTAATAAAATCATATACTCTGAGATATAATGATGGGACTTGGTATAGTTGTACGTGAGGCTAGGCAGGTGTTTCATGTGTGAAAATCATGACTCTGGGTGCACTTTTTATTTATTTTTTTTTAGTTATTTCCCCAAACAATATAATCTTGTGATGACCATAACTTGGATACCCTGTGAGATATATTGATGGTATTTTGGCACAGTTTTTGACAAGGTTGAAACAGTGTGTCATGCCAAAGAACCACAACCGGGTCCACCACGAACGACTAATTCATCACGTCTGAAATGATTGAAAGAAGAAAAAAATTGGACTATTTCAACTTGCGCATAACAAAACAAAAACTCATCTATGCATCCAGCAAAGACTAATCTCAGTCTGAGCATCTGCCCAGTCTGAACAGTGTGAAAAAAGTAAAAAGTGAACAAGAGGCTAATGGGCCACAACGCTCACCAGAGGTATACAGGCATGGTGACCATCTTGGTCATATGACAACAAAAGGCCACAATGCAATCAGTAAAATCCACTGTCTTGCCAATTTTCCATACAATTGTCTATGTCACCACATTTGACCGTAACGAAAAAACAAGGTCAACCAAAGGTCATCATTTGAAGAAAATTGGTAGGGTCCGAGCCCCCAATGCAGCATACCAAGTTTCAAGGTCATCGGCAATTTGGTTCCTTTAAAGGTTTTTTGCCATATATGGGCATGGCAGCCATATTGGTCATGTGACCAGTCCTTACGAACAAACTTT
This sequence comes from Lucinisca nassula, assembly GCA_963580285.1. NCBI lineage: Eukaryota > Metazoa > Mollusca > Bivalvia > Lucinida > Lucinidae > Lucinisca > Lucinisca nassula. Next base: position 132,009,198 of record OY757010.1, on the reverse strand, counting down.
CATCCCCCCTTCCGATAGAGGCTCCACATGTAATTTGGATTCAATCGACCCAGCAGTTTAAGTTGAGAAGAAGATAAAAAAATACTCAATCTGAGCCTTCCCGGACAAGGGTCAGTAAATGACCTTTACCTTCGGAACTGACAAAATACCATTCAGCTGAGTGCAAATATTATTTCTGATGCCACTAGCTACCATGCAATCAGAAACATCCACTGTTTTGACTTTTTTCCATACAAATGTCTAAGTGACCATATTTGACCTTGACACAAAACTGGTCAAATTAAACCAAAGGTCATCATTAGAACAAACTTGGTAGGACCGAGTCCCCGATGCTGCATACCAAGTTTCAAGAACATCGTCCGTTTGGTTCTTGAGAAGAAGATTTTTAAGGTTTTTACCATATATGGGCATTTTGGCCATATTGGTCATGTGACCCAGTCGGCACGAACAAACTTTCGTTTCCCCTTCCCACAGAGGCTCCACATGTAATTTGGATTCAATCGACCCAGCAGTTTAAGTTGAGAAGAAGATAAAAATACTCAATCTATGCCTTCCCGGACAAAGGTCAGTAAATGACCTTGACCTTCGGAACTGACAAAATTCCATTCAGCTGAGTGCAAATATCATTTCTGATGCCACTAGCTACCATGCAATCAGAAAAATCCACTGTTTTGCCTTTTTTCCATACAAATGTCTAAGTGACCATATTTGACCTTGGCGTAAAACAGGTTAAGGTCAACCAAAGGTCATGATTTGAACAAACTTAGTAGGGCCCAAGTCCCCAATGCTGCATACCAAGTTTCAAGGTCATCGGCTGTTTGGTTCCTGACAAGAAGATTTTTAAAGAATTTTTACCATATATGGGAATGGCGGCCATTTTGATTATGTGACCCAGTTCTTACGAACAAACATTCGTTCCCCCTTCCCATTGAGGCTCCACATGTAATTTGGTTTCAAACTACCCAGCAGTTTAAGTTGAGAAGAAGATAACAATACTGAATCTGAGCCTTCCAGGACAATTGTTTGATTTGAGGTTTAACGTCCCCGTCAACACTGTAAAGGTCATTTTGGAGACGCTGCTTCCAATTTTGTGGGACTTTTACCCGACACTGAGATGAAATGACAGCTCAAGCCCTGTCGCCCAATGAAACCAATAGGGTTTATAAGCATGGACGGTCCGACACTCGCACTGCTTTGCCTGGGCAGACTAAGATCCTCTAAGGGGTTTACCAGTATTCGTGTGTGGGTCATATTCAGCTCTGCGTGGAAGCATCATGCAGCCCATATATTTCTTCAAGCCCCGATGGGCGGGGGCATGCCTTCCAGGACAAAGGTCAGTAAATGACCTTGACCTTTGGAATTGATAAACTTCTATTCAACTGATTGCAAATATCATTTCTGATGCCACAGGCTACCATGCCATCAGAAAAACCACTGTTTTGCCCTTTTTCCATATAAATGCCAACGTGACCTAATTTGACCTTGATGTAAAACAGGTCAAGGTCAATCGAAGGTCATCATTTGAACAAATTAAGTAGAGCCAGAGTCCCCGAAGCCGCATACTAGGTTTTAAGGTCGTCGGCAATTTGGTTCCTGAGAAGAAGATTTTTAAAAGTTTTTACCATATATGGGCATGGCGGCCATTTTGGTCATGTGAACCAGTCCTTACTTTCGTTCCCACTTCCCATAGAGGCTCCACATGTAATTTGATTTCAAACTACCCAGCAGTTTAAGTTGAGAAGAAGATAAAATAACTAAATCTGAGCCTTCCAGGATAATGGTCAGTAAATGACCTTGACCGTTGGAATTGATAAACTTCCATTCAGCTGATTACAAATATCATTTCTGATGCCACAGAAAAATACACTGTTTTGCCCTTTTTCCATACAAATGTCTAAGTGACCAAATTTTACCTTGACGTAAAACAGGCCAAGGTCAACCAAAGGTCATCATTTGAATAAACTTGGTAGGGCCCGAGTCCCCGATGCTGCATACCAAGTTTCAAGGTCTGTCGCCGTTTGGTTCCTGAGAAGAAGGAAAGTGTGTATATGCCAAGTTTCCACATTTCAGAAACAAAATAGCTAACGTATTTAAATGTTATCCTACGAAAATGTCGAAATCGCTCTATAGTATTATCAGGACACACAATATAGTATGATCGGAACACGACATACAGTGCTGAGAAATCAGTTTTGCGACATGCGATACAAACCAGTTTTTGACCCCTCTATCGTTATCTTTGAAAATAATTGCCCTTATGCGGCAAGATGTTTAGTAATATTAATAAAAGCTGACCCGAAATACATCATAAAATAGTTACAATGCATCAGCAGTCGTTTCAAATAAGGTTGGTGGCAAAGCTTGATTAAATTGTACCGGTGCAGCGTTTGAAATCGAAAGTAGGATAATGATTTTCTAGAAACAAATGTGAAAATAAACGAAATCATAGCAATAAACAGAAAATCAAGGTAGCATGTCGAAAAGACTTTTAGTTATGCTTCCCGAACTACTGCTATGAAGTTGAAATGCTAATGATTAATAATTTCAAAACACAAAAATAAACATTCTGTAACATACCCGACATATCGGAACAAGGATCTGTCCACTATACAGATCGGAACATCCGGGTTAAGTGTACTGTACGCTCCCACACAGTGGATAAATGAATTTCATCTTGGGGGCCATGTCTTTAATCTTTGTTTAGTTGTAAATAATCTTAATTAACCCTTTCACCCCTGAGTTTCTGAAATGGACTCTTCCATCTTTGGGAAGCCTCCGTGGTGCAGTGGTTACGCTACTCGCCTTGTAAACCAGGGATCACAGGATCAATCCCGGGCTTCTACAGACTTTCGGATGAGTCTTTAAACCGAGGTCCCGTCTCCGTATGACCTTAGCTGTTGGTGGAACGTAAAACTAAAACTCACTCACTCACTCTTCCATCTTTGAATTAGGAAATTATTACGAAAACACACCTATACAAATACATTGTAAACTCAACCGCCAAAATATTACAAATTTTAAGACGAAAAATGGTGATATTTTTTCTAATTTCTGCTCAATTTTAGTGCAGAAATAAAAAATAAGGTTTACCCCTGAAACCCCAGTTTTACTATATAAAAGTGGGGTTCAAGGGGGTCAAAATTATATAGGCCTGTTTTCGTGATGGTCCATTCTTTTAAAATTGAAGTGCAGTCAAAACCAATATTAGCTGGATGGCAAACAGTGTAGATCTTGATGGGTGGGCTCAAAATTAGCCATCTCATCTGCCTCAACTTGGTGTCTGCTATTTAGGTTTGGAAAACAATGAGTGTTTGAGTTTTACGTCTCACTAACAGCTAAGGTCATATGGAGACGGGACCTCGGTTTAAAGACTCTTCCGAAAATCTGGAGAAGCCCGGGATCGATCATGCGATCCCTGGTTTACAAGGCGAGTAGCGTAACCACTGGGCCACAGAGGCTTCTAGGAATACAATGAAATTTCGCTATTAAGAGCAGCTAAAATTAAGACTAATACTTCTTTAAAAACATATTTAGAAGTTTCAGTTTTTCTGTCTTTGTGTTTTCAACATTCAGTGTCCTATATTAGTAAGAGACCACCGTTGGGACTGTTCAAAAGTGGTCTTAAGACCACTTTTGAACAGTCCCAAGGTGGTCTTAATATAGGAATTTCACTGTAGTTAACAGTAAAGCCAACAAGAAGCTACAATAGTTATCTTCCTTGCAAATAAAAGCACTGAAAACTGCAACTGCAGGCTAATGAGATGCCTTTTTCAGATGTGCCAAGAGCAGATAACCTTAGAAATGGGATAGTCAGTATCCATAACCATTGATTCAATCTGTGGCAACAACCCGCAAAATTGCCTATATTCAAACATTATTCCACCTGGTACAGCAACTTCAGATACATCAAGGGCCAATAATTCAAGAAAATAGAAGGCCAGAGTAGTGGTCCGTAGCCACAATATGCAAACATGAGTATTCAAAATATCAATAATTTCATTTTTATAATATTCTACACACACAAATTCTTGCATTACATGCAAAGAGTGTAGAATATTCTAGAGAACAGATCTGATCTTGATTTACATTGTTTGCCAAAGTCCTTTTTGTGGGAAGATAGACAGAAATGGGCTACTTAATATAGCTTTCAGAGAGGATATCATTTCTGATAGACAAATAGTGTTGATGAATTAAGGTAAACAAAGATGAAAGAAAGTAAACAACACTATTTTAGGTCATTTTTGAGCCAGTCAGTTTACCTATCCAAACTTTTCCTAGGCAGGCTTTATAATATACACAAGCAGTTAATGAGTACAGTGCACCTTCTTTCGCCAGAAACTGACAACTGCCTTTTTTTAATCAGCTTAAAGGAGAGAATGACTGTTGAAAAGATTCCATGATCAATGTCCATGAAAGAATGTTGCCGGCACAGGGAGGTATCAAACCTGCATCCTGATCACCAGTCAAGACGCTCATCCGACTGAGCTACCAAGGCCGGCAATCATGCATCTAGGCTAGCGCCCTATTAAGTTGAATTGATACACCAGGCAGATTTTTGAAAGGGAGACAATTTTTGGGACTTCCTTTTCTTTTCTATAAACTCTGTCCCACAGAAAAAGGAGCCTTGCAAGAGCAAATTCTTTCCTTTAAGAGTTCACCCCTATTGACATGGGAGATAAATACTTTTACAGGAGTTGCCTCCCCTGAAGGTGTATCTATTCCCCTTAACCTATTGTAGACATCCTTCAGGAGCAGTCTGATGATGGTCTGCACTGTTTACATAGGCCTGTCTGTTTCAATACTTAGGATCATTTTAACCCTTGTCCTGCTGAATATTCATATATGCCACACCCACTACCGATTATCAACCAATCAGATTACCTGTAGCAAATTATTACAACAAATTCACAATCTGAATGACAAACAATGTAGATCCTGATCAGATGGCTTCTGAAGAAGCCATCTGATCTGGATCTACATTGTTTCAAAGAAAAGGCATATCTGGGCTCAGCAGAACAAGGGTTAGTATGGCTGTTAGCACATGAAAAGTCATTTTTGTTATAATATCGTATTCACTGCAGTTACACAAAAGTCATCTCATTTTAACCATAAAAATAAGCCTAAGAAAGTCCATCCATTAACAAAATTCTCCTTATGCAAACTAGCATGCCCAGAGCTGGCATAAGGAGCAGATATATTAAAGCACATAAAGTTCCTAAATAAATGCAAGTTACGAGTAGCATGGCAAAACATTGGACGAAATAAAATAACTTAAAGCCTTGGTGTTATTTTAAATCATATAAAATTCCTCAGTATCACAGATTTTGTTATCTTGTACTGGAGTTTTTTTTTTTTTACAGCCCTTTCAAGATTATTTCACTCATAATGAGTCGATCGTTAATCAGAGTTGGGCAAAAACTGGAGTACCCGGAGAAAAACCTACCATTGCAGAACTTGGCATCTCACATGTGACCCGAGCAAGGCTCCAACCACAGCGGTGAGAGACCTAATGATCAAGAGTCAGCACTCTTAACCACTAGGCCATGGAGGCCCTTGTACTGGAGTTTAACTGCCCAGTCAACACTATTTTAGGTCATTTTGAGCCGGTCAGTTTACCTAACCACACTTTTCTGGACAAACTTATACGTGAGCGGTTAACCAGTACAGTGCACATTTTATCGCTAGAAACTGACATCTGCCCTTCTGGAATCAGCAGAAGGGAGAGAATGACCGTAGAAAAGATTTCATGATCAATCTCCACGAAAAAATGCTGCCGATCCCGGCAGGTATTTAACCCACCTCCTACTGATCATAAGTCAGACTTGCATCCGACTGAGCTACCGAGGCCGGCAACTCTTTATCACAGATACATAGTAATTTATATGTAAGTTTGATCATGTATTCAACAGATTGCAAAATGGTGTCAAAAACAACTGGGGCCAAAGCCCCCACCCATAGGGGCTTGAAGAAATATATGGGCTGCAAGATGCTTCCACACAGAGCTGAATCCGGCCTGCACACTAGTACTGGTAAACCGCATAGAAGATCTAAGCCTGTCCAGGAACCGGAGGTGGACCGTGCATGCATATAAACCCTATTGGTTTCATCGGGCGACAGGGCTTGCGATGTCATTTCATCTCAATGTCAGGTAAAAGTCCCACAAAATTGGAAGCAACGTCTCCTAAATGACCTTTACAGTGTTGACGGGGACGTTAAACCTCAAATCAAACAAACAAAACAACTGGGGCCAGTTGTTCAAAGCATCGATAGCTTAACGAGCTCATAAGTGGTCATATTGTTATCTCTTCTAGCAAGTACAATATTGTAAATTTTGGTATTTCTGGTATTTTTGCTGAAAAAATGTGAGCAGCTTTTGCGGACGCAAAAGCTGCTCACATTTTTTCAGCAAAAATTTCAGCATATTTGCCATATTTAATGATCAAAGTTTTAACGATACGTCACTAACGACGTCGTTAGTTTTGAACAACTGATGTGTGCTTATTAGAGCATGTGTGATTATTATGATAAAAATGGTATTTCAATGAACTCACGTCTTCCCCAGAATTCCACTGCGGCCCAGCTGTCCCGAGGTGTGATGGACCATTTAGCCTCACAATAGGTTTTTCTTAGCTCTGGGGTAAATGGCAAAACAGGAAACATGTCAGTCTTATTGTTTGTACCAGCAGTAAGGAAGATCTCTGTACACGCCTACAATGAAATCAGCATTCCGTCAAAAACCCTGACTAGCAGAGGGCATTATCAAAGTACAATAAAATTCTGCTATTAACCCTTATCTTGCTGAATATTCATTTAAGCCACACCCATTTCTGTCATCAACCAATCAAATTACTTGATGTAATTTATTGCAACAAATTCATAAACTGAATGCCAAACAGTGTAGATCCTGATCAGATGACTTCTTCAGATGCCATCTGATCTGGATCTTCACTGTTTCCAAAGATAGGGGTTGTCGTGAACAGCAAGATAAGGGTTAACACAAGCTAAAATCAAGACTAATTTTTGTTTGAAAAACTTCTTAAGTTTACAGTTTTTCTTTTTTGATGTTTTCTACATCCAGGTTATTTAAATTTAATACATGTAATGTGTGGCAGCAGAGCTGGCTGCTCAGCAGAGGTTGAATATATATATCAAAACAAGAGCATCGCATGCGGGTGCCAATGCTCGGCTGCAAAAATTCTAAGTCGAAAAAGAGGCATAACTGTGTCAAAAATATTTTGAGGGTTACCTCACCCATTGGTATGAATTCCCCTTTTCATAATGAACAACTTGTCCGAGTTTCAAGTAAATATATTCAGTAATAACAGAGATATTACAAAATGTCCAAGTTTTTGCACGACGACGCAGACGACGCCAGAGCTATGACAATACCTCGTCCTTTCCTTCGAAAACAGCCGAGCTAAGTTTGCACCATGATACCCACACTGTAAATCCATAATTTCTAGTAACTGTGTGCATAAGTATCTGTACAGGCTTTTCTCAGCCTTTACCATCTCTGGGCTAATTTAGAAGATGACAAATTGTTGATATTTTTCCTATTTTTCCCAGAAAACAGGGCTTGACACACAATTTGCATGGCTCCAATTTGCATTAAAAATTAATGTCACACCCTATTTTCTGGGAAAAATAAGAAAAATATTTCAAAATGACGCCTTCTGCTGAAAAGAATAATCAGCATGCAAAGTGTTTAACAGGGTTGAAATGATTAACATGTCAAAAAGTGGTCATTTCTTATAAAAAATTATGAAACAAGCATACATGTGATAACCTTTCGATGACCATGCTGGAGATTTGGTTTTCATTTCCTGGAGACTGGGTTCTCCTTCCTGGAGACTATTCGATGACAAGTTTGACACATCATTTTCATCCCTTTTTCATCACTCTCTTTTACTAGGCATATTTGCAGGTATACCCAGACCTCGTTATAGCATGATCAGTACAGAATAAAATTGGATTTAAATGTAGCATGGTTTTGCTTTGGACCCCAAATTCTCCCCAACCAACATTTATGAATATTATCCAAGGTTTCTATCACAATTTTATTTTCCTCCGACTTTAAACTGCGGTAATACGGTAGTTGTAAAAATGAACTGCAATCAGTATACTCAAATCAAAAGTTTCAGCTTAGCGACATCACAGATTAAGGAATGCATTAGTTTATAATTTAACGAGAAAAAGTGTCCATAAGACACGGATGCCCCCGCCAAATGCCATTCATAAAAAATATTACAAATGTACTTCAAATCAATCAAAATATATGCATCAAGGGCAGATAATCCAAAAACCAAAAATGCATTAGTTGTCTTCCTTGTTCATGACACATCGTCTCAGTGTGATGAATGCACCTATTCATGAATATATTCCATACGGTTTAGGAGTTATGGCCCGGACACGGTTTACTATATGGTACTATATGACACATCGTCTCAGTGTGGTGAATGCACCTGTGAAGTTTCATGAATATATTCCATACGGTTTAGGAGTTATGGCCCGGACACGGTTTACTATATGGTACTAAGTCAAGGGCAGAAAATCCAAAAACCAAAAATGCAAGAGTTGTTTTCCTTGTTCATGACACATCGTCTCAGTGTGATGAATGCACCTGTGAAGTTTCATGAATATATTCCATACGCTTTAGGAGTTATGGCCCGACAACGGTTTACTATATGGTAATAAGTCAAGGGCAGATAATCCAAAAACCAAAAAATGCAAGAATTGTCTTCCTCGTTCATGACACATCCTCTCAGTGTGATGAATGCACCTGTGAAGTTTCATGAATATATTCCATACGGTTTAGGAGTTATGGCCCGGACACGATGTCGGGAGGGACGGACGGACAGACAAACGGACGGACAGGGGTAAAACTTAATGCCCTTCCGCTATTCTCCGAATAGGCGGGGGCATAATGACCAGCCACAAGACGAGGACCCCACCATCCAAAACGAGCCCAAACTTTCACACCCACATTACAAGCAAGTTCAATGCGAACATCCAAAAAATCCAACCTCCGCAATTTACCGCTACCATTTTTCTGCACGCTATCGGTAAATGACGTCATCCCCCAAGCTACTCCAAGCTACTGCACACGTGTTTAATGTCATTGTTTGGCTAAACGGTTGTGGATAGAGAACTCGACTTATCCCCAGAAGATCCGTGTCAATCACCAACAACAGCATACTTGTGTTTACACAAATTAAAGCATGCGACTTTTCTCACCAAGCGTTCGCTATTTGGCGCCAAAACATAACCATTCACGAGGCAGTAGAAAAGTATGTTTTTACATGCATGCATGTACTGTTAGTTGTAGCTAATCGTCTTAGGAGCGATTAAATAATTTTCGCATTGTTCAGTATCTTAATTAATAAAGATGACTTGCCCGCAACTTTCACGAATTTTTTACGGATGAATGAACCAGACTTTATTGTTGAACAATTCATCTACCACAATCACCCATGCCATTTTAATCATCCATGGCCCTTGAAAAGATACCTATTCCAGGTATAATTTTCACTGTAACAGGTACCTTTATTAATGCGTGAATCACTTTCACACCTCAGTGCATCTTATCAGTGAATATACCGTTGATTGCCAGCAGACTGACAGCGCCGATAATTGCACCCTGCTATGAAGTTAATCTCTTGACCATTTGTTGTGTCAAGTCACCCTTGTATACCAAACGGACAAAAATTGGACGGTTCAGAAAAAAATGTTATAGGAAAATTCTGAATCCGGGAGTTTTTTAGTCCTGTCCGGGAGCCCGGGAGATCGTGTCCATTTCCGGGAGCCTCCCGGATGATCCGGGAGATATCACATGTATGAACAAGTCTTTGGTGAGTATAACAAATTTTATATGAAATGATCACAAGTATGAGCAATGTTCTATGTACAGTCGAACTTTGATGGCTCGAACCCCATTTGGACCATGAAAATTTGTTCGAGACAGCGGTAGTTCGAGCCACGGAGAGTTCTAATTAGTACTATACCAGGAGGCATATTGGAGATAATTGCGGGATATCTTTTCGGTGTTCTATATTACAAATGTATGTTGTGTGACATCTGTAAGATAAAAGAAGAAAATCTCCCTAAATTATGTCTATTTCGTATTTGGAGGAATCCCCTGCGGACTCAAGAATGGGTTCCACTCACCCATGGTAAACGAGCCATCGGGGTTCGAGCCATTGAAGTTCTACTGTATTTTCTCAGTAAAAATGGTTAAAGAAACTATGAAATGACATTAAATCACTAAATAACAGTGACATCATATGAGCAATTTGGGAAATGTGTCAGACCACTGCAATAGTCATGCAAAATCCCAACCAAGCAAACCCAACTTTATACAGAGGAGTGGATTTACAGGAGACTACATCCTGTTATGTATTTTTTTGTTTTGCTTTTTTGGCCCTTTAAAGATAATTTCACTTATTCAGGGAAGGTCGTTAATCAAAGGTGGGCAAAAACTGTATACAGAGAAAAAACGCCTGGCTTCCATTGTAGAACTTGGTGTCTCACAGATGACCGAGGGAGGCTCCAACCACAGGGGTGAGAGATCTAATGATTAAAAAGACAGCGCTTTTACCCACTGCACCTGCAAGTGCCAAGTGTTGTTTCCTTGAGCAAAAGACCTTATTCAAATTGCTTGGTACTGGTTTCTACCCAGGACGAAAAAGAGGGCCACATGGAAGACTAGTTATTAAATGTTTCTCTCTATAACATTACGATAAGACACCCGTGAGGCATAGTCATTTTTCACAGCTCAAAAATTGCTACTTTTCTGGTGAAAATCTGTGAAATTTATCTTATTTATACTGCAAACATAGGTTGTGGGTGCTCGTTAGAACAGCCTCATTGTGGCGGTTCTAACAAGTACCAACAACCTATGTCTTGGAGCGGAAATGAGAAAAATAATGTATATCCCCGTAAACCCCAGTTTTCTCTATATCAAGTGGGGTTTAGGTGGGTGTTAATTTCATGGACTTGTTCACGTGATAAATAAGGTCAATTACTATTACCGGTACATGTAGTATTATTTATTTTTACCACGGACGCCCATGCCTGCTCTGTACTGTAAACAAACTAGAGAAAGTGCCCAGTGGGGCACGTATACCCCCGACCAGTGCCATCCCCTTTTAGTGGAAATGAAAATTTGTTTGTAGCATTGAACCTTTCCATATAAACTTTCCATTTAGTCCACTGAGAATAACTATTGCATTTCAACAAATATAGAATAATTTATCATATCCAAAGATGAGACTGCTTGTCTTTGCTGAATAATAAAAATTCAAAGTTTGTTGCAATTTGGAACAATTTCAACTGGAAACAACAAACATAGAATAGGCTGTCATAGAACATTTGCTGAATTAAAGTAGCTGCATAATGACATAATAAAGCAATGCATTTTTTATTATTACTTGCATTTATTATTGTCTGCATTTCAAGAGAAAATATTATGCAAAGTTTAACAGTTCTAGTCGCTGTTGTTTCTAAGATCACAAGGACCAATATACATGTATAAACTGACAAATCTGACAAGGGTCACAGCATAAAGAAACAACAAACTAACTAATAATGAACAGATGGAAAGACAAAAACTATAACCTTTGATATACTTTGTATGCAAGGAGTATAATGAAAACAGTTATCAAATCCTGTACCATATACTATTATGCGATGTATATATGTGAATTTATTCTAATAAATATTGTTTAAACCAAAACAGTTAACACAAAACTTGGACGTGATCAAAATGTGAAAGTCCTTATTATTGACCCATAGCCCCACCCGGGGGCTTGACACAGGAGCTTAGATATTCCATATGAAAGTTAATACTATAGCTATATTCTGTACCAAATATGAAGAGAATCTAACATGAGGTTACAGAGATATAAGCAATCAAAAAGGTTTAACACAAAACTTCGACTTAAAAGTTGACAAACTGACAGACAGCCCACCCAGGGGCTTGACCCAGGGGCTAAGATATTCCATATGAAAGGTTATGCTATAGAGATATCCTTTACCAAATATGAAAAGAATCTAACATGTAGTTACAGAGATATGAGCAATCAAAACGGTTTAACACAAAACATTGACGTAAATATTGATGAACGGACTGACGGGTGGACAGCCCACCCAGGGGCTTGACCCGCGAGCTAAGATATTCCAAATAAAAGGTAATGCTATAGAGATATCCTGTACCAAATATGAAGAGAATCAAACATGTGGTGACAGAGATATGAGCAATCAAAAAGGTTTAACACAAAACTTTGACGTAAAAGTTGACAAACGGACAGACAGCCCACCCAGGGGCTTGACCCAGGGGCTTAGATACTCCATATGAAAGGTAATGCTATAGAGATATCCTGTTCAAAATATGAGGAGAATCCAACATGTGGTGACAGAGTTATTAGCAATCAAAAAGGTTTAACACAAAACTTTGACGTAAAAGTTGACAAACGGACAGACAGCCCACCCAGGGGCTTGACCCAAGGGCTTGGATATTCCATTTGAAAGGAAATGCTATAAAGATATCCTTTACCATATATGAAGAGAATCTAACATGCGGTTACAGAGATATGAGCAATCAAAAAGGTTTAACACAAAACTTTGACGTAAAAGTAGATGAACAGACAGACGGACAGCCCACACAGGGGCTTGACCCAGGGGCTTAGTTATTCCATATGAAAGGTAATGCTATAGAGATATCCTTTACCAAATATGAAGAGAATTTAACATGTGGTTACAGAGATATGAGCTATCAAAAAGGTTTAACGCAAAACTTTGATGTAAAGGTTGACGAACGGCGGGACGGACGGAAGTACGAACGAACGAACGAACGAACGAACTAACTAACTAACGAACGAACGAACTAACGAACGGACGAACGGACGGAAAGACGAAAACTATATACCCCCTGACATACTTCGTATGTCGGGGGTATAATAAACTTACCTGATAATCCCAAGCAGCAGCATTAGGCCCAGTTCCACACCCTGTAGGGTCTGCGCACTCAACATACTCGGCATAAATATCAAAACATTTCAATGAACCATTTGTCCCATTGTAAAACAGACCTGTAATGATAACGGTAAATTGTTCTGGGTCACATTGTTAAAAGCATCGTTAGCTTTACAAACTTGTTTGTGGTAAATTGCTTACTGTTCTAGCAAATACATGACCTAATATAGCAGTATTTTGCTGAATAAATGTGACTCAGTGCAAAAGCTACTCACATTTTTTTCAGCAAAAATATCTGCTTTCTTTCCACAATGATTTGTTTGACTTGAGATTTAACATCCTGTCAATACCATTTAGGTCATTTTGGAGACATTGTTTCCAATTTCGTGGAACTTTTACCTGACATAGAGATAAAAGACATCTCAAGCCCTGCTGTCCAATGAAACCAAAAGGCGTATTAAGTTATATGCACTGGACGATCCAACTCACACGGCTTTGCCTGGGCAGGCTTAGTCCTTCTAAGCGGTTTACCAGTACACGTGTGTGGTCAGTTTCTGCTCTGCATGGAAGCATCATGCAGCCTAATCTATTTCAGGCAGGGGCGAACTTCCTATAATGAACTATTACAGATTTTACTTAACATTAGCTAATGACAATTAGTTATCTATAAACAACCAGGGGCCAGTTGTTCAAAGCATCGTTAGCTTAATAAGCTCGTTAGCGGTCATATTGTTAACTGTTCTAGCAAGTACAATATTGAAAATTTTGGCATTTTTGCTGAAAAAATATGAGCAGCTTTTGCGTCTGCAAAAGCTGCTCACATTTTTTCAGCAAAAATTTCAACATATTTGCCATATTTAATGATCAAAGATTAAACGATATGTTAACTAATGACGTCGTTAGTTTTGAACAACTGGGCCCAGGCCGCAATTTTCAGAATAATCAAGGATAAAGTGTAAGAATACACCACAACCTCATTATAACACTGTTTGTTACAACACGGTTTCTATATAACACGGATTCAAGATGGATCCCAAAAATGTATAGATTATATAGAAAAATGACCATAAAATGGTCATTTTTCTTTATAATCTATACATTTTTTTGATCCAAAAAATGTATAGATTATATAGAAAATGACCATAAAATGGTCATTTTTCTTTATAATCTATACATTTTTGTTTGGATATAACACAGTTGTTTAACTAACACGGTTTCTGCTTCGAACCAGGTTGTGGTGTACAACAGAAGTAATTGTCATGGTTGTTCAACTCATTGATAGCTTAATGAATTTGTTAGAGGTGGAAAAGTTAATCCTTGTCCTGCTGAATATTTAAATATGTCACACCCACTACTGATTATCAGCCAATCAGATTACTTGATGCAATTTATTGCAACAAATTCATAAACTGGATGGCAAACAATGAAGATCCTGATCAGATGGCTTCTTCAGAAGCCATCTGATCTGGATCTACATTGTTTCAAAGAAAAGGCATATCCGGGCTCAGCAGGACAAGGGTTAAATATCCTAGCAAATAAGAAGTCACTGGTACGGTATATTTTGCTGGAACATTGAAAATAGCTTTTACAAAGCTATTCACGTTTTGTATTATTTTGCAACAGAGTCCACTTCAGAGTACTTTACACAGGCAAATATACCCCCTAGCCCCGAGTTCTGAGGAAGTAAATGAAATTTGAAATCCAAACACTTTAACACATTGTATGCTAGTGGACTCTTCCTTTGCTATATGATGGACGAGTCCATTTGTCATATAAGGCGTGGTAGGCCCATGTTTTCATTTTTATTCTATTTTTGACGGAAAATTCTGTTAGCAAATAGTGCAGAGCCTGATCAGACGCTGCTTTCTGTGGCGTCTGATCTGGGTCTGCATTGTTTGCCAAGGTACCTCTATAGGGGTTTCACGCATGCAATGGGTTAATAATTGATTGAATTGGGGTTTAACGACAGGTCAATCCTTGTGGGTCATTATGTGTCAACTCCCAGAGAAAGTAAGAAAAGAGATTCTAGTACAGGAGCTGAAAGTGATAGTGGGGAAGAGAGAGGAAAGGAAGCGAAAACAACATTCACCCTCAATTCTAACCTTCTGTAGGGAGCATAGACCTTGCCAATGTCAGTTGGGCGCCCCAGTGACACTTGCCTCACCCATTAGCACCCCAAAACACTTTGATGATATAAACTACAGTCATAAGAGACTGTGGGTCCTTCCAAAATTTCAAATTAACCCATAAAATGCGTGCAATCACGACAATTGTCGTCTGCTTTGCCATCTGCCCGTTACCTTAAAACTATTTTTTTGCAAACAGTGTGGACCCAGATCAGACTGCTCCTGTAGGAGCAGTTAGATCTGGGTTCCCACTGTTTGCCTGTATACAAAAAATTTTTTAAAAAGCTTGCAAAAAAAAAAAAAAAATTCATTAGAGGACATAAGCAGTCGACATTTTCAGATGAAGTTTTTCTTGGCGTCTTAATGGTTAAGAGTTCTGCTCCATAATGAAAACTTGAAAAACAAATTCAATTTCCATTGAATTCTAATCAAATAGGTCTATAGAATCCTAGCCAAACAGGCCATCATGCTCTTGCATATGGTAATATGCTGACGATGCCCAAATGATAACAGATAAAAAGCTTTTTATATGTGCATATGGGCAGACTTGTGCAGCAGACAATAACATTGTATGATATGATTAAATTATTCCAGAAATGGCAGAAAGTTGCCTCTTAAAGGCCTATTATGGTCCCCCAGAATGAGAGTCAAATGACTGCCATTCGTTTGATTAGGGTCTAATGTAAATATTAGCACTGGCGCTTGAGAAAATCAACAAACTGGCATGCATAGCACAGCTCAATAGATTCTTAGTATTCTGATAAAAACATTCCTGCTGATAATTTTGCTCTTGTATGATCACCATCCTTTGGAATTGTAAAGATGGTGTGGGGTGGGCTGTGGGTGGGGGGGGGGGGAGGATGTGGGAGTGGAGTGGCTGTGGTTATTTCATTTTTACTGTAGCTGAACATGCTGGGGATAGGCTTAGATAGAACAGCCACAACAAGCTTTTGATAGGCCAGGACACGGTGAATAGAGAAATTAGCCTGAAAAACCACTCAGTCAGATCACAGTTTTCATTGGCCACTGGAAGAGGCTTCAGATCCATGTCTCCACATAAAATGCCAAGTGAAGACTCGGATCAGCCTGCGCAGATGCGCAGGCTGATCTGAGTCTTCACTTGGCACAAATGTTATCCATACTCCGCTCCTACGTATCACAGCATAGCAGAATCTTTAAAATGATGCATAAAACCAACAAAAACACTAAAAACCCTGTGCATTTCTACAGTTTATTCCCACTTCATAGCAGTCCGATTGAGCTGTCAGCAAACTCCATAATATACAAGGATTTGGTTGGTTGATTTGAGGTTTAACGTCCCCGTCAACACTGTAAAGGTCATTTTGGAGACGTTGCTTCCAATTTTGTGGGACTTTTACCCGACATTGAGATGAAATGACATCTCAAGCCCTGTCGCCCAATGAAACCAATAGGGTTTATTAGCATGGACGGTCCGCCTTGCACCGCGGTTCCTGGACAGGCTTAGATCCTCTAAGCGGTTTACCAGTACTAGTATGCGGGCCGGATTCAGCTCTGCGTGGAAGCATCATGCAGCCCATATATTTCTTCAAGCCCCTATGGGCGGGGGCCTATATAATATACAAGGAGCAGTAGCACGAAAAGTACGACTTTGTGAAAGTCCAAGCATATCTAAGTGTTCCTCGGTGGTTAGTAATTACTTGTAGGTTTTATGGGACCCCTGATCAAATAATGTCTGCCATACAAATATAAGTCGTGTCTGAGGCAGACCTAATCCAATATAAATGGTAATTTTCTTCTGTCAAGACTGATCCCAGTGACGGCCAAAAGTGGAACCGCTGACAAGATCTGATTTCATCAGTGTCTGTGTGATAGCCCATTTCTTGACAAAAATATGTATTTCTAGGACAAACAGGACAACACAAAACTATGTATTTCTAGTAAAAATAGGACAACACAAAATATGTATTTCTAGTACAAACAAGACAACACTACGGGCTATGTATAATTAACCCTTTTTGTACGAAATGGAATCTTCATCCTTATACATGGCAGGAGTTCATTTTGAAATTTAGGGGTGTCGGGTTGTGTTTTCATTAACATTTATTTGGAAAATGATTGAACATCTAGCAAACAGTGGAGGCCCTGATCAGACGCCGCATTCTGCGGCGTCTGATCTGGGCCTGCACTGTTTGCCAGGGTACCCCTTTAGGGGTTTCCGGCCTGAAATGGGTCAATCTTATGAAAGCATCACAGCTTACCACTGAAGGACATCAATTTCTTAACCCCAATATCATGCTGAACACAACAAACCAAACCTTGACAGTGTAGATCCAGATCAGATGGCTTCTGATCAGGATCTACAAAGTTTGACATGTTTGCAAATTTTAATGAATGCATTATATCAAGAAATTTGATTGGCTGATAGTCAGAAAAGGGTGGCCAAGGGATTGTTCTTTTTTTACTTGGGATGTGTTATATCCAAATGTGTTGAAAATAATAACCATTTGTGGACATTTTTCTTAGAATATACTCTATACATCTTTGTTTGTTTGATTTGAGGTTTAGCATCCCCGTCAACACTGTTAAGGTCATTTTGGAGACGTTGCTTCCAAAATCTTGCAATGGAAGGACTAGAAAATATAATCTACATCACGATGAAAGACTGCATAATAAAACCACAAATTTTACCACTGTCATTCCTATTTTGGAATGGAAAAAGGAAGTAATTGTGTAATTATGTCTATTTTCAGCCACTTTCCAAAAATGGCTGTTTCCTTACTGCTTCCATATAAAATTAATAATAGCGATAAATATAACAATTTACAATATAGTCTGATATGGCACAGGAAATAATAATAGATGTCTAGCATTATTGGTTACAGAAAAAGAACCCTTAACCTACTGAATAAATCAATTTAGCCACACCCATGCTGGACTATCAACTAATCAAACTAGAGCTGTCAGTGAAACTGACTAGGGCCCCGGCAGCGCTATCAGAGGAGTAGGAAAATTTGTGGACGGACAGACAGACAGACAGACGGACAGAGTGATTACTATAGGGCACCCACACTTTCAGTGCGGGGTCCTAATTACCTGATATTGTGTATACGTTCAATTCACAAACTGCATAACAAACAGTGTAGATCCTGATCAGATGGCTTCTGAAGAAGCCATCTGATCTGGATCTACACTGTTTGCAAAGGTAGGGGTTGGCATGTTCAGCAGGATAAGGGTTATATAAATAAGCAAGAAATTTGGACATTTTGTTCTGCATGTTTAACCCTTAAAGCATTATGGAAAATTGTGAAATAATTTTAAAATTGGATTATCAACCTAAGAGGAGAGAAGATGGTCTTTAAAGGTTTTTCTATTCCTAACTCTGGTGGCCATTTTGTTCAGTGAAGTTGAACTGTTTTAACTATTTTGGTAGAGGGTCACCAAAGGATCAGTTCTGTGAAATTATTTTGAAAACAGACCATTAGCCTAGGAGTAGATGTCATTTAAAGGTTTTTCTATTTTTAGCTCTGGTGGCCATTTTGTTTAGTAGAGCAGAATAATTTAAGCAATTCTGGTAGAGGGTCACCAAAGGAACATTCCTGTAAAATTATTTTGAAATCAGACCATTAGCATAAAAGAAGATGTCGGTTGAAGCTTTTTTTTCATTTTCGGTTCTGTTAACATTTTGTTCAGCGGAGCAAAATCATTTTTAGCAGTTTTGGTAGAGGGTTACCCAAGGAGCATTCCTGTGAAATATTTTGAAATCGGACCATAAGCCTAGGAGGATCTATCATTTAAATGTTTATCTATTTTTAGCTCTGCTGGGTTTTTTATCAGCGGAGCGGAATCATTTTAGTAATTTTGGTAGAAGGTCACCAAAGGAACAGTCCTGTGACATTATTTTGAAATCGACCCATAGCCTAGGAGATGTAGTTTATAAAGTTTTTTCTAAGGTTTTTCTATTTTTAGCTCTGGAGAGTGGAACCCTTTTAGCAATTCTGGTAGAGGGACACCCAAGGAAAATTTATGTGAAATTATTTTGAAATTGGATCATAAGCCAAAAAGGAGATGCTGTTAAAAGGTTTTTTTTTTTATTTTTAGCTCTGTGGCCATTTTATTCACCGGAGCAGAACCATTTTAGCAATTTTGGTAGAGTGTCACCAAAGAAATATTCCTGTGAAATTATTTTGAAATCTGACCATTAGCTAGGAGATGTTGTAGAAAGGTTTTTCTAAGGTTTTTCTATTTTTAGCTCTGGTGGCTATTTTGTTCAGCAGTGCGGAAATATTTTAGCAGTTTTGGTAGAGGGTCATCTAAAGAACATTCCTGTGAAATTATTATGAAATCGGACAATGAGCCTAGGAGGACATGTCGTTTAAAGGTTTTTCTATTTTTAGCTGTGGTGGTTATTTTGTTCAGCGGAGCGGAACCATTTTAGAAATTTTTGTAGAGGGTCACCCAAGGAATAATCCTGTGAAATTATTTTTAAATTGGCACTGTGGTTTCGGAGGAGATGTCATTTGAAGAAATTGTTGACAGACGGAGATGGACAGACGACCGACAATAAGCAATCACAATAGCTCTCCTTCAGCACTTTGTGCTCGGGTGAGCTAAAATAACAGCAGATGTGCTCGGGTGAGCTAAAATAACAGCAGAAAGTCTGTTTACCAATTGCAACAATTAGAGGCCCTTATTTTTGAATTTCTCTTCTATGTTTCAAGCTGAATTGCCTAGTTAATTTGATTTTTAAAACTAGACTGATAAATGAATACTGATAATGCAGGATATCCAGTTTGACAAAATTAAAGTTGACTACAACCCCGGCTCTTTGAAAATCTCCACTTCTTTTAGAGGATGGATGCATTTTCAGAATAGGGATTAAAAAATATCTTTATCTCTAAGTAGGGGTCTGATCTTAACCCTTGTCCTGCTGAATAAATTAATTTCGCCACACTCATTTTTCACTATCAACCAATCAAATTCCTCCTATAAATATACCAATTGAATGCCAAACAGTGAAGATCCTGATCAGATGGCTTCCCCGGAAGTTAATGCAATGCATTGGTGCTGGCTTGATTCCACACTAGATAAACAAAATTGATACCTATACATTTACCACATTATTTGGGCCCCGTCAAGCGATTTTGGTACTTATCGCCTATGCGAGCAGTGAAGGTTCAGGCGAGCCTGCGCATCCGCGCAGTCTCGCCAGAACCTTCGCTGCTCGCTCATACAAGCAGTGAATCAAGAGGAACCTTTAGGCAGAAAGCCATATCCCTGACCCCTCTAAATGGCTGGGCATGCACAGTTAAAATTTGTCATGACGGAATGCTCGAAGACACAAATTCGCTTGGCGCGGCTCATTTTATGTAATTTCAACACATCATGAGGTCAGGCTCCAGAACTGTAGCCGATTAACCAGCTAAGCCATGAAATAAATCACCAAAATTTATTTTTTGCAGAATCTTATTGATGGTCAGTGTGTACCAACTGTCATCACATTTAGCTCCAGTGCTTTTAGATTTACCAACGTGAAAGTTCCCTCCTCTGTCAATAATGATGGAAACTATATACCATGTGTTTGTTTGTTTGTTTTTTGATTTTGGGTACATGTAACATACCATCATGTACACCCCTTTCAAGATTATTACACTGATTTTGAGCTGATCATTAATCAAGAGGTGGGCAAAAACCAGAGTACACCAAGAAAAACTACCTGATCTTCCATTGCAAAACATGGCATGTACCCATTCAAGGCTCGATCCACAGCACTGAGAAATATGCCATGTGCATCCATGCCCTTAACCTTCAAGCACTTAGCATATATGGCAGAAAGCATTTTTATTGTAAAAGTGTTGCAAGACAGACCACTTCTTATACCCCAGGAGTTTCTTTTGGCGGTAGGACTTGAGATGTCATTTCATCTCAATGTTGGGTAAAAGTCCCACAAAATTGGTAGCAAAGTCTCCAAAATGACCTAAATAGTGTTGACGTGGACATAAAACCTCAACTCATACAAACAAATTATGTCTAATAGTAAATACAAACACCCAAACTTCTCTACGGAAAGCTGGGATTTTATCCTTTGGAAGCAAGGAATTCACCACAGAACTGAAAATTGTGGAGACTGTATATAAACGTTTATACTGGGCCAGCCTAGCTACTTTTGGTCATTTAGGCCACATCACTGACTATCAAATATGTCATATGTGCATTATTGGAATGGATTATATAAACTACACTATGGTGAAGGGCAGGGAGATCTTTATGACCACCACACATTCCCTTAATCTTATACAAACTTTCAAACTTCTCTAAGGAATGCTGGGTATGTGATAGACTAGACCATATTATAAATAATGATTTTTTTATGCTGATTGCTTGATACTTGGATTGCTTGGCTTGTCCCCTTTTTACCTTTAAAACACCATGCAAATACATGGAGATGGTGACATGTTACTTTTGCGAGTGTGAAAATTGGGCTTGACATTTCATGTAAATCATCTGCCTGGCAGATGATTTACATTAAATGTCAAGCCTATCATCTGCCTGGCAGATGATTTACATTAAATGTCAAGCCTATCATCTGCCTGGCAGATGATTTACATGAAATGTCAAGCCTATCATCTGCCTGGCAGATGATTTACATGAAATGTCAAGCCTGCTTTTCTCTGAAAAAAAAAAAAACAAGAGGCCCATGATGGCCCTGGATCGCTCACCTGATCCATAGTGTAACAAGTGGGCCCCAGAGAGGGCCATTATTGGCCCCAGGGCTTTAATGTGCATAATGTTGAGGGAGGTCTTAAAGGTGAAGCTTCATACCAAACATCAACAAAGGCTATAATTTGAACAATCTTGGCAAAGGTCCACTAGATGAAGCTACACATCAAATATCAAAGACCTGGGCCTTGCGGTTTGAGAGAAGAAGATTTTTTTTAAAGATATTCCCTACATAAGCCTATGCCAAACCAAATGGCCCCGGGGCTATATAAATCTATGTAAAACCAAAGGGCCCCGGGGTGGGGGCATTTGTGGCCCCAGGGCTATAATTTGAACAATCTTGGTAGAGGTCCATCAGATGAAGCTTCATACCAAATTTCAAAGTCCTGGGCCTTGTGGTTTCAGAGAAGAAGATTTTTAAAGATTATCCCTATATAAGCCTATGTAAAACCAAAGGGCCCCGGGGCGGGCCACTTTTGGCCCCAGCACTATAATTTGAATCATCTTGGTAGGGGTCCTTTAGAAGAAGCTTCATACCAAATATAAAATACTATAGGACTTGTGGTTTCAGAGAAGAAGATTTTTAAAGATTTTCCCTATATAAGTCTATGTAAAACCAAAAGGCCCCAGAGCAGGGGCATTTTTGGCCCAAGGGCTATAATTTGATAATTTGAACAATCTTGGTAGGGGTCCACTAGATGAAGCTTCATACCAAATATCAAAGTCCTGGGCCTTGCGGTTTCAGAGAAGAAGATTTTTAAAGATTTTCCCTATATAAGCCTATGTAAAACCAAAGGGCCCCGGGGCGGGGGCATTTTTTGCCCCAGCACTATAATTTGAACAATCTTGGTAGGGGTCCACTAGATGAAGCTTCATACCAAATATCAAAGTCCTGGGCCTTGCGGTTTCAAAGAAGAAGATTTTTAAAGATTTTCTCTATATAAGCCTATGTAAAACCAAAGGGCCCCGGGGCGGGGGCATTTTTTGCCCCAGCACTATAATTTGAACAATCTTGGTAGGGGTCCACTAGATGAAGCTTCATACCAAATATCAAAGTCCTGGGCCTTGCGGTTTCAGAGAAGAAGATTTTTAAAGATTTCCCCTATATAAGCCTATGTAAAACCAAAGGGCCCCGGGGCAGGGACATATTTGGCCTCAGCACTATAATTTGAATAATCTTGTTAGGGGTCCTTTAGGTGAAGCTTCATACCAAATATAAAAGACCTAGGCCTTGTGGTTTCAGAGAAGAAGATTTTTAAAGATTTTCCCTATATAAGCCTACGTAAAACCAAAGGGCCCCGGGCGGGGGCATTTTTGGCCCAAGGGCTATAATTTGAACAATCTTGGTAGAGGTCCATTAGATGAAGCTTCATTCTAAATATCAAAGTCCTGGGCCTTGCGGTTTCAGAGAAGAAGATTTTTAAAGATTTTGCCTATATAAGCCTATGTAAAACCAAAGGGCCCCGGGACGGGGGCATTTTTTGCCCCAGCACTATAATTTGAACAATCTTGGTAGGGGTCCACTAGATGAAGCTTCATACCAAATATCAAAGTCCTGGGCCTTGTGGTTTCAGAGAACAAGATTTTTAAAGATTTTCCCTATATAAGCCAATGTAAAACCAAAGGGCCCCGTAGCGGGGGCATTTTTTGTCCCAGCACTATAATTTGAACAATCTTGGTAGGGGTCCACTAGATGAAGCTTCATACCAAATATCAAAGTCCTGGGCCTTTTGGTTTCAGAGAAGAAGATTTTTAAAGATTTTCCCTATATAAGCCTATGTAAAACCAAAGGGCCCCGGGGCGGTGGCATTTTTGGCCCCAGCATTTTAATTTGAACAATCTTGGTAGGGGTCCACTAGATGAAGCTTCATACCAAATATCAAAGACCTGGGCCTTGTGGTTTCAGAGAAGAAGATTTTTAAAGATTTTCCCTATATAAGCAAATGTAAAACCAAAGGGCCCCGTGACGGGGGCATTTTTTGTCCCAGCACTAAAATTTGAACAATCTTGGTAGGGGGCCACTAGATGAAGCTTCATACCAAATATCAAAGACCTGGGCCTTGTGGTTTCAGAGAAGAAGATTTTTAAACATTTTCCCTATATCAGCCAATGTAAAACCAAAGGGCCCCGTGACGGGGGCATTTTTTGTCCCAGCACTATAATTTGAACAATCTTGGTAGGGGTCCACTAGGTGAAGCTTCATACTAAATACCAAAGTCCTGGGCCTTGTGGTTTCAGAGAAGAAGATTTTTAAAGATTTTCCCTATATAAGCCTATGTAAAACCAAAGGGCCCCGGGGCGGGGGCATTTTTGGCCCCAGCACTATAATTTGAACAATCTTGGTAGGGGTCCACTAGATGAAGCTTCATACCAAATATCAAAGTCCTGGGCCTTGTGGTTTCAATGAAGAAGATTTTTAAAGATTTCCCCTATATAAGCCTATGTAAAACCAAAGGGCCCCGGGCGGGGGCATTTTTGGCCCCAGCACTATAATTTGAACAATCTTGGTAGGGGTCCACTAGATGAAGCTTCATACCAAATATCAAAGACCTGGGCCTTGTGGTTTCAGAGAAGAAGATTTTTAAAGATTTTCCCTATATAAGCTAATGTAAAACCAAAGGGCCCCGTGGTGGGGGCATTTTTTGTCCCTGCACTATAATTTGAACAATCTTGGTAGGGGTCCACCAGATGAAGCTTCATACCAAATATCAAAGTCCTGGGCCTTGTGGTTTCAGAAGAAGATTTTTAAAGATTTTCCCTATATAAGCCTATGTAAAACCAAAGGGCCCCGGGATGGGGGCATTTTTGGCCCCAGCACTATAATTTGAACAATCTTGGTAGGGGTCCACTAGATGAAGCTTCATACCAAATATCAAAGACCTGGGCCTTGTGGTTTCAGAGAAGAAGATTTTTTAAGTTTTTGGTGAAAAAAAATCTATTTTTGGCTCCTGTGACCTAGATGTGCAACGGACCGGAACCATTTGAACAACTTTGAAAGGGGACCACCTAAGGATCATTCCTGTGAAGTTTGGTCAAAATCCGATCAGTGGTTTAGGAGGAGATGTCGTTTAAAGAAATTGTTTACGGACGCACGCACGCACGAACGGACGGACGGACAAAAAGTGATCCCAAAAGCTCACCTCGTCACTACGTGACGGTGAGCTAAAAAACAAGAAAAAGAATATTTGAAAATGTCATCAGATTACTGACATGAAATGTCAAGCCTGATTTTCTCTGGAAAGCAAGAAAAATATTCGAAAATGTCATCTGCTATGTTATGATTGATGCTTCAAGGGTTAACAAGTGCTCAGGATGTTGCAATTTTTTGTACTTAAAACACAACCATCAATAATCATACTGTTACAAAAGCACTTCATTTCACATGATTAGGGATAAAAGGATCATCCTTAGTGCTGAATTCAAAGATTGAATAATAATCTATGGCAACCAATCAATTAAAATCTAATGGAACAACTCTATGGGATATTGCTGCTTGTCAGTCTGGTTCAAAGCCATCATTCTAATTCTCTGGCTTAAGCCTTACCATGCTGAATATATAGAGAATACCAGGTTCGTGTCTTTTGATATCAAGTTTATCAGGCAAGGCTTCGAGAATGCTTGTAGAATCGCGAGGCTTGCCGAGCGATTCTGCATGCGTTCTCAAAGCAGAGCCTGATAAACGTGATATCAAAAGACACGAATCTGGTATTCTATTTATCAGTTTATCCCCTTGTAAACTCTTTAGATCGGCAATTTACCATCAGTAATTGCGTCCCAACATTCCGGCGCGGAATATAATGGTTCAGTATATTTACTATCAGCTGACCATTATTTTTATTTTTTATCTTTTTAAATGTAATTTTTTCAATTTTTCTAGTATATTATAAATTTTTAGCCATTTTTGCCGGTAGTCCGCTTTATTCATTAAAGTGCAATGTCACGTTGACATGATAAGCTTACTTGTCCTTTATCAGGTCAATGTGTTACAATGCAATATATAATGGGGGTAACTGATAATAAATGCTACACTCCTCCCGGATTTGCAGACATTTGTATGTGTTGCATGATTTCAATTTTCAACATGGATTTAGAAGCAAAATGGAGCCTGCCTCGGTAGCTCAGTCGGATGCAAGTCTGACTGGTGATCAGGAGAACCCAGATTCGACACATGCCTGGGTGGGCAACATTCTTTCGTGAAGATTGATCATGAAATTTTTTCTACGGACACCCTCTCCCCTTTTGCTGATTCAAGAAGGACAAATGTCAGTTTCTGGCAAATGAATGTGCACTGTACTGGTTAACCGCTTATGTATAAGCCTGCCCAGGAAAAGTGTGGATAGGTGAACTGACCGGCTCAAAAATGACCTGAAACAGTGTTGACTGGGCCGTTAAACTCCAATACAAACAAACAAAGAAGCAAAAAGCAAGACAGAATAGATCCTGATCAGCTGGCTTCCAAGAAGCTAGCTGATTTGGATCTATACTGTTTTCTTTGGATATCTATACTGTTTTCTTTGGGCTATTTTCATTGCCCTTAGGCCAACCTTAAAAAAATTTTTGTTTGCTGTTCTCCTACCCATCATATGTGAGGTGAATAGGAAGGAAGTCTTTTTTTTTCCAGATCTGAAAAAATATTTGACCCTTAAAGCACCATACTACAACCGGAAACATCATTTCAAACACTTATTTTCTGATTTTTCAGAGAAAATCAGGCTTGACATTTCATTTGAATGGTCTGCCTAGCAGACCATTCAAATGAAATGTCAAGCCTGATTTTCTCGGAAAAAAAAAATAAAACAGCAAAAAAAAAAAAAAAAAAAAAAACAAGAATGTCATCTTCTTGAAATTTGACTTAGTGTGTTAAATTTGAGTTTAATCAGGATTTCAAAAAAAAAAAAAAAATCTTTTCCTCAGAATGGTAATAAAATTTATTGGGTAGGGGCAATCAGTGTGGGTAGGTAGGAGCACAACAAACCAAGAATGTTTTAAGGATGGCCTTAGCTTTTGAGACAAATTAGAGAACAGACAAGAAAAAGAGGCCTTAGTATTCTCTGACATTACGAAAACACATCCGTGTGATATAACCTCCAAAAGGGTAAATTTTCTGATGATAATGTGTGATATTTTCTTATTTACACTTCAAACATGGGTTGTGGGTGCTCGTTAGAACTGCCTCAATGAAGCGGTTCTAACGAGTACCCACAACCTATGTATTGTAGCTGAAAAAAAGAAAAACTAGAATACTGTCGATGGCGCACCATCGCAAATCCCCACGCTTTCTACAGAGGGGCCAAGTACGGAAAACCCCTCACCCTGGGCCCTAATTTGACTCCATGGTCAAAATATTACCTGTATTATATTCTACTAATCATGCCCTTCAATTTGATATGCCACATGACTATGTTCCAAAAAACTTAAATTTTGACCCTTTGACCCCTTCCCCAGGGCCCCAATCTGACGCCAGGGTCAAAATTTTACTTGTATTGTATTCTACTAATCACCCCCTTCAATTTGATATTCCATATGACTAAATTCGGTAAAATTTGAATTTTGAGCCCCTGAACCCCCCCCCCCCCCCCCCCACCCCACCCCCTGGGGTCGCAGCCAAAATCCCGTTCAATATGTGTTACATATATCATTAATCATTACTTATGCAAAGTTTGGTTTCAAAATCTATAAAATTGACTATGAAATTGAATTTAATTGATATTTGACCTTTTGACCCCTCCCCAAGGCCCCTGGGGGCGGGGCCAAAAATAAATGTGATGTTGCACGCCCTCATCATGTAAGAAAGCTGTGTACCAAATTTGGTTACATTCCGACCAGTGGTTAAGGAGGAGATAGCGTGACAGACAGACAGATGGACGGACACATAGACAGATGGTCAGACGGACAGACGGACGGAGGCGTTCACAATATCCCCGAACGCTTTTTTTAAAAGCGTGGGGATAACAATGTTTACCCTGTAAACCCCATTTTTCGCAATATAAATTGAGGTAAGTGGGGTTTAAATGTGTGTTCGGTTCATTTTATGGATTCGTTAACATGACGATTTATCCACTGCTGATTGTGTTGGGGTTTTAAGACTCATCAACCCTTGTGGGTGATTTTGTGTTGGTCTTTCAGAGAAAGGGAGAAAAGAGATGGAAGAGACAGTGTAGGAGACAGGAGAGAAAGAGGAAAATAAACCAAGTTTAGAAACAAATGATTTAACAACATTCCCGATCTACCGGACAACAGGCCTTGCCAAAATGTAGCCAGTATCAGTTTGACGTCCCAGTGATACAAGCTACACGACATCTTTGCCTCACCCGACCACCCCAACGGGGCGGCTGGTCAAGGCAAGTGGGGGGGGGGGGGGAGCTGGTCAAGATGTGTATCTTGCATCACTGGGGCCTCCAACTGATATTGGCTTATAGTTGGACAATATTTTGTCTTTTTTATCTTTTTTGATAGAAAATCTTGTTAACAAAAAGTGTAGAAACTGATCAGATGCAGCATTATGTATCTGATCCAGTTCTCAGGAATGTATTAAATGTGCACCTAAGCAGACTGATCTGAGATGCACAGACTGATCTGTTCCTTTGTTGGCTGCATATGTTATAAAAAAAAAAGGAAGTTTTTCCACTCAGTTCAAATAAAATGCCCTCAACAGCTGCACTCACACAAAAGTTGTTTTAGGTGCACCTTTTTTATTATAATTCCAGACAGCAGACACATGTATCATCATCAATCCCTCTACTTTAAGTTCCAAGTTTCCACAATCCTACAGTAATGTGTCAATTAAAACCCACTGGAATAAATGCTCTGTCGGATATTGACACTTGTACTTTTAATCGGATCCATGCAGTTCAGAATCATGCAGTTCAAAACAACAAATCATTCTCTGGCTTAATTTCATTGCCCTTCCTAGATGGGGTGACACTAGCAAAAGTTCAGCTTTCAAAACATATTTTTTAAAACACTGAGTAGCTCAGCAAAATTTTGGATTACTCACTTCAAGATGGTGAGTCAAAACTGACATGGAATAGCTCGGCAAAATCATGGAATACTCACTCCAACATAGTGTCTGAAGGTTTCCAAAAACAAGAGTAAACCTAGGAAAGAATTTGAATTTCTAATGACGTGTTAAAAACCTCTGCATTCTTAGTGGGTTGGTTAAGATAAGAGTTATATTGCAAATCTCCACAATGACTATCACTGACCAATTAAGCCAACTAGTGCAAAAAAAATTTATGATTATATGAAATCCATTAACGGTTATTTATAAGGGTGTTATTGGCCGATATGATGTCAAAGTTTTGTTTGTTTGATTTGAGGTTTATAATGGTCGTCAATACTGTATAGGTCATTTTGGAGCCATTGCTTCCAATTTTGTGGGACTTTTACCCAACATGGACATGAAATATCTTCTCAAGCCCTGTCGCCCAATGAAACCAATAGGGTTTATAAGCATGTACGGACCACTAGATCCTCTAAGTGGTTTACCAGTACTAGTGTGCGGTCGGTTTCAGCTCTGCGTGGGAGCATCATGCAGCCCATCTATTTCTTCAAGCCCCGCTGGGCAGGGTCCAATGACATCAGAGTGCTGTGTAAAGGGGCTCTTACACTGTCACGATTTTGGCCACGACTCACCACGATTTTTTAAATCGTGGTAAATCGTGAACAACGTCGTAGAGAAGTCGGCAGAGATCTTGAGGAATCGTGGTTGATCGTGATAGTTCGGGAGTGACCACGACTGTTTTGGACATGTTCAAAACATTCGTGACGAGTCGGCATCATTTTTCAAATCGTAGAGCGGTCGTAGAGAAATCGTAGGTCAGTCGTGAGCCGTCGTCGTGGTAATCGTGGCCAATCGTGAATAATTGTGACTGAATTCTATCACGATTGTGCTACGACGAGACAAGATCATCTACGATGCCTCTACGATTCCGTTGCGACTGCCGTACGATCTACTACGATAGCATGACGACTGCTCACGACAATGCAAGATTCACCAGGAATGCACTACGATTGATGACGACGCTAGCACGATTTATCCCGACGCTACGTCGAACGCACTACTTTCTCCACATAACTTTGTACATATAATTACCCAAGCAACTATGGTCAACTGTCACCTGTCCCTCCTGTTCCTCTGCACCTCCAGTTGTTCAGCCATTGCAATGTCATTTTCGATCATGTATTGTTCGAGCTGAACTAAATTTCGAAGATACAGAAGCCTTTGACCTGGCTGCAAAAACATTTTCGTCAGATGCTCTCTACAGAAATGGTTGAAACTGAATGACACTGTGCATTTGATGAACAGTTTTATATACCCAGATCGTTATAAATCCTGACGAATCGGGAGAAGTCTTGGTTAATCGTGAGTAAATCGTATCGAATCCTCCATGATCGTACTAAGTCTTTGATCATCGTGCCTTGGTCGTAGAGCAGTCTTGCAGGGATCGTGAGAAATCGTGTATGATCGTCTGATATCTTGAAGCAATCGTGGTGCAGTCGTAGAAGAATCCTAGAGGATCGTAAGACATCGTAGTCGATCGTAGAGGATCGTTGTAGATCGGCTCCATTATCGTACAGCAATCGTGATTGTTCGTAGAAGTGTCGTAGCAATGTCGTGAGTATTCGTAGGGTAGTGAAATCGGAACCGTGTATGCCCCGATTTGCCACGATTTTCATGGTCCCAATTGGTCGTGGACAGTCGTGGACAATCGTGGTCAAAGTCGTGACAGTGTAAGAGCCCCTTAAAGAGGGTTATCTGTTAAACCTGGACTGTACTCATGTGCTGAGTTAGGTAAAAAGTGTAGACCCAGTTCAGATGCTTCTGACCAGCCTCTAGACTGTTTGCTTAAAGGACAGGAATTAAAGTGCACCCAAACCAGATGAACTTGACCTGCGTTTACATACAAACATTATATGCCTGACCTTGACCTATTTCACATACAAATTACTTTACATATTTTTTTGTTGTTGTTGTTGCTGTTTTTTTTTTGTTTTTTTTTTTGCTTCAGTTTTTTTTTTGCTTAACCCTTTAACCCTTATCTTGCTGTTCACGACAACCCGTATCTTTGCAAACAGTGTAGATCCAGATCAGATGGCTTCTTCAGAAGCCATCTGATCAGGATCTACACTATTTGCCATTCAGTTTTTGAATTTGTAGCAATAAATTACATCAAGTAATTTGATTGGTTGATAGACAGAAATGGGTGTGGTTTAAATGAATAAGGGTTAAGCTACACTACACAGAAACTTTTAGAGCAGACAAGAATTTTATTTTTAGACAAAATAAGGCTTGACATTTCTGCTGGCCAGATGATGCATACTTACTGTCAAGCCATATGCTGTCTAAAAATTAAGGAAAAAAAAACAACAAAAAACAGTTGAATCTCGTTATCCCAGACACTGATATCTTGAACTAATGCTTCAGTCAAACTAATTTTTGGACAGGTTTTGCTGTATGTTCCTAACATTCAAACTTCTTTAACATCAAACTATTGTTACCTCCAACTGAAAATTACAGTCTGTTGGGTTTGAGATAATGAGAGGCGACTGTACTTGACCCTTAAACTGCCGAGGAAAACAACATCTGAAAATGTTGTCTGCTTATGTCGTCTGCTGAATCTTCTTGCAAACTTTCTTGAAAGTATTTCTGCATACAGGCAAACAGTGTGGACCCAGATCATACTGCTCCTACAGGAACAGTCTGATCTGGGTCCACACTGTTTGCAAAAAAAAATACTTTTAAGGTAACCGGCAGACGGCAAAGCAGACAACAATTGTTTTTGTTTGTTTGATTTGAGGTTTAACGTGACCGTCAACACTGTATAGGTCATTTTGGAGACGTTGCTTCCAATTTTGTGGGACTTTTACCCGACATTGAGATGAAATGACATCTCAAGCCCTGTCGCCCAATGAAGCATGGACAGTCCGGCTCGCACTGCTTTGCCTGGGCAGGCTTAGATCCTCTGAGCGGTTTACCAGTACTCGTGTGCGGTCGGACTCAGTTCTGCGTGGAAGAATCATGCAGCCCATCTATTTCTTCAAGCCCTGACGGGCAGGGGCCGATGTCATCTGCTGAATCTTCTTGCAAACTTTTTTTAGAAAAAATTTTGCATACAGGCGAACAGTGAGGACCCAGATCAGACTGCTCCTTCAGGAGCAGTCTGATCTGGTCCACACTGTTTGCAAAAAAAAAAATACTTTTAAGGTAACCGGCAGACGGCAAAGCAGACAACAATTGTCGTGAGGTTAAAAATGATGCCTGCAAATGTTGTGGTTGGCAGTTTACAGATTAACCCTAAAGACGCCGAGCAAATGTTGTCTGCTATTATGTTGTCCGCTGATTTTTTAAATTTTTTTTTCACAAACTTTTTACAAATATTTTTGCATACAAGCAATCAGTGTGTGCCCAGAACAGACTGTTCCTACAGGAGCAGTCGGATCTGGGTCCACACTATTTGCAAAAAAAATTACTTTTAAGGTAACCAGCAGATGGCAAAGCAGACAACACTAGTGACTAGTCATGATTGGCATTTCATTGGTTAAAAAAAATATCCATTTTATTGGTTAAGAAAAAAATATCAAATCACGTACAACCTTCCTTTTTATTGGAAAAAAAAAATTGTTGCTCCATTACAATTTTATTTCTATCTACTGTATATTTATTCAGTGCAATTGAATTTTCTGTCTCCAAGTCTGATCAAATAAGAGAATGTAATCAACAAACTGAACTCTTGTTTCTAAGAAATTCTCATTAGTAGATAGTTGTTTTTACTTATATGATTGGCATTTCATTTCCATAGAAGATGATACTGCAAAGAAATCTTGCCACAGAAAACACAAAGGAACAGTCAATAGCCCAATTTCATATAAGAAAACCCCAAAACGGAACACTGGAAAATACTACAGGTGCAGATCAGATGTCACAGAATATAAGAATCTTATATGAGTGTTTTTTTTTTGTTTTTTTTTTTTTTTGGTTTGGGTTTTACGGCCCTTTCAAGATTATTTCACTCATATCGAGCCGATCGTTAATCAGAGGTGGGCGAAAACCGGAGTACCCGGAGAAAAACCACCTGACCTTCCGTTGCAGAACTTGGCGTCTCACACGTGGCCCGAGCGAGGCTCGAACCTACGGCGGTGAGAGACCTAATGACTAAGAGTCAGCGCTCTTATCCACTAGGCCACGTAGGCCCGTCTTATATGAGTGTGAGGGCTAGATGGAAAAATCCGTCTCCAGGGTCACTCTCCGGCATCACGAGGCTTGCCGAGTGATGCCGGACAGTGATCCTGAGGGACGGATTTTTCTATCCGCCCCTCACACCCATAAAGGATTCTTTTTCTTGCATACCTTCAGTTTCTTTCCGCGGATTTTTATGCTGCAGTCACTTCGAGCACCGACGTCCGCCATATTGTGATGACAGTACAGGAATGTTTAGTGACATCACGTAACATGCTGTGACGTCAACCTTAACGACGGCACATAAGAGGTCTTAATCAACCAGTGCATTTATCAAACACGCGATTATATTCGATTTTGGGTCAGAACACCCGGATAAGAACATAAATTTCTATCCCAGGGTAAAATCATGGATTTGCTTGTCTGGTGTGCAAGAATGTGCCATCTGATCAAAGCCTTCAATTATTTGCGAGGGTCGTTCAATATTTAACTGGCCTAACCTAGTTACTGACCCATGGCAAGTGCATGTTTATCATATATTATACATCGATGCCTTATACATGTTTACAGAAAATTTTATTGGTCAGTCTAGTATTTGTAGTCTATGCGAGGTAAAATAACATGGCAGGGGTCAGTGTTGCTGAAGTTTCTTCACAATTTGAGTACAGAGCAGTGGTAAGATACCTGTTTTTGAAAAAGAAGATGAACTGGCTCATTTTATACCAAACCATGTTATAATGAACATAAAGATAAAATAAAGACAAAGAAGCTTTATTTAACATTGCATATCCGAAACAAATAACATAAGCTCTGTAGAGCTTGTATTGCGACAAACAAAGTATCCTTTAACAAATACTTACCTGCCTTCATTTATCTTCCTAGGACTACCCCTGATAATGCGAGCATCAGCCAAGGGAGCTCCTAGTACCATTTTTCACACCTTTGGTAAGGCGCAGCCAGGGATCGAACCCACGACCTCCCATTCTCAAAGCGGACGCTCTTCCACTAAGCTATCGGAACAAGTCTGCAAAACGGCTCAAGCATATAATTCCATCTTCCATATCCAACTAGGTAACATGACATACCACACAAAACCCAGGATCTAAGTTCATTTTTGTTTTATGGTGGAGGGGAGGGGAATGTTATTTCTTCTTTTTTCCCTTTCAATCCTTTTCTTCCATCTCCTCTGTCCTCTCTTTAATCATCTTTCATCTCCTCTACTTTCTCTTTTCTCTTGTCTCCTTTTCTCAGGGAGATGACACAAAATGAACCACAAGGGTTGACATGTCCGTAAACACCAACATAATAGTTCTCAAGCACTAGTCTTGCAGGTTTAACATTTAGATAATCTAGTTCAAATAAAAATCAATGCCCTATGACATTTAGACTAAATTAAAATGAGTTAACCCATTTTGTGCCGGAAACACCTAAACGGGTACCCTGGCAAACAGTGCAGGCCAAGATCAGAGGCCACAGAATGTGGCGTCTGATCAGGGCCTACACTATTTGCAATAAGTTCAGCTATTTCCTGAATAAATTTTAAGGATAACACAACCTGTGACCCCTAAATTCCAAAATGGACTCCTGCCATATATAAGGAGGAAGATTCCATTTGCTACAAAAAGGGTCAATACTTCAATGTAACTGAACACAGACAAATGTGCAATCTTCTAAATTATTTTCCAATCTCTCATACAAAGTGTTATGAAATATTCTCGACTATTCCGGCCCCTGCCCATCGGGGCTCTAAGAAATAGATGGGCTGCATGATGCTTCCATGCAGAGCTGAAACCGACTACACCAGTCTGGAGACTTATGGATTTCCATCACACTCGTTTGTTATGGCGTACCGTAACGTAACTCTTTTCAAAGTTTAGTGCACAACAAAACGTTGTATCAAGTATGCTGAATAGCACGGAGTCTGTAATCGTCGCTTGCGGTGTTTAATAGGACCGGCATATACAGCGATACTTGGAACGGCTTACACCTTCTTTGTTTAAACAATCGCGAGTTTTGGACGAAAACATGGCGGAAAATGACCAGGAAATTGGTTTGTATAAGCCCAATTTTAACACAGGAGTACCGCTTAAAACCTCAAATCAAACAAAACAAAAATTTTTTTGACTATTGGCCAGTTCTACTAGCCATTCATCATTGTTCATTGTGATTTTTATCCAGGTTCTGTTTTAAGGTGCCATAAAAACAGAAGCCGGTACTCAGCTCACAGTCTGTCATCACAGTCAACAAAAATGGTCTCCAGTGTGTAATGTGGAGGGCTTCTTCAGCGAACAAAGACTTTGTGATATATTATTGGGTAATAAAACAGTTATTTCATGGCGACTTGGAGTTCAGTCAAAAAATTTTCTCCTCGGTGTAGTGGAAGATCAGAATGTGGTGTCTGATCAGGGTCTTCACTTCTTGCTTAAAATACAGGAATTTATGTATAAAACAAAACAGGCTTAGTCTCCATTCAGGACGATTTTCACAGAGACAATCAACCCACCAGTGTTCCCATTGCTTTGATTCATTACGATGAGACACACCCTGTGACTTAGTGCATACTTTCATTCTATCCACAATGTCTACTTTTTCGTTGAAAATTTGTGTCATTTTTCTAATTTTTACTCCGAAGATAGGTTGTGGGTGCTTGTTAGAACCACCTCATCGAGGTGCTTCTAACGAGTACCCACAACCTATGTCTTGGAGCAGAAATAAGGAAAATAATGTGTACCCCAGTTTTCTCTGTATATAGTTGGGTTTAGAAGGGTGTTCATTTCACGGACTTGTAAACATGACGTTATTGTTACTTCCATGTCAAACACATGTCTAGATGATTCACATGAAATCTGAACCTTATTTTTCTGAAAAATATGAAAAAAAAAGATTTGAAAATATCATTCGCTACTTGTGTTTGCACTGATTGGTGCTTCTAGGGTTATCAGTCCTTTAACACTTTTTGTACCAATCCTTATATATAGCAGGAGTCCATTTCAAAATTTAGGGGTGTCAGGGTTGTTTTTATCAAAATTTATTTTGAAAATAACTGAACTTGTAACAAACAGTGCAGGCCCTGATCAGACGCAGCATTCTGCGGCGTCTGATCTGTGCCTGCACTGTTTGCCAGGGTACCCATTTTGGGGTTTCTGGTACAAAATGGGTTAAATTATACTTGGAATACAGAAATTACCATTTATATTAAGCAAATCTGCCATAAAGTGTGTCCTACTTGATTGATACAAGGGCTTGGGGAGCATAGGTGCCAATCATTGTAACAGTTTCTACATTAAATGAAGAAGAAATTACATCTATCAAGTTAAAATATATTATTCAAAGATAATCATTGTCTAACAAAACTTTAACAATGTCAGATTTTATGCCTGTGTATCAAGCAACCATAATGATCCTAAATATTGGAGCAAACAATGCAGACCCTGATCAGACTGCTCCTGAAGGAGCAGTCTGATCAGGGTCTGCATTGTTTGCCATTCTGTCTGCACCTTTTGGACTCCTTGCTGGATCATGAAACAAATTTGTTAAAATTTAGAAGGGATTACAGCAAGTCCTCAAGGTGTCCGAATTTTTAGGTTTTTTTATGGTATACACTGCAACAAAAGTTAAGTATCACTTCCATTAAGATTTAATGTTAAATGTCCGGGTCAAGTTGTTCAAAACTACGTAATGATCCTAAGTACTGGGATAGAATAGACCTAACCAAACTGACTGCAGTCTGATCAGAATCCACACTGTTAACCCAGAGCAGACTGCTCCTGATCTTATGGTATTATCGGAAAGCTTTAGTGACAAGGACTGCACATGTGAAATATGAAAGCCCTATCACTTACCCACAGAAAGTTAAGGCCAATAGTAAAGTTTTTAAAATGTAGGTCAAATGTCAAGGTCAAGGTCACAAGGTCAAAAATTATGGTACCACTGGAAAGAGATTTGGACATGGAATGCACATGAGAAATATGAAAGCCATACCACTAACCAATCAAAAGTTATGGCCAATATTAAGGTTTTAAGAAACTAGGTCAAGGTCACGAGGTAAAAAAATATTGTACCACTGGAAAGGACTTGTGACGCAGAATGCACATGTGAAATATGAAAGTCCTGTCACTAACCAATCAAAGGTTATAGCCAATGTTAAAGTTTTTAAAAAGAAGGTCAAGTGTCAAGGGCAAGATCAGAAGTTATGGTACCGCTGGAAAAAATAGCCATCAGAAGAGATGGCAAATTCCCCGACCAAAAGCCAATATGGCCTTCAGAAGATTGTTCACCAATAGAACATACACCAGAATTAAACCAGCAATATATCACAAAAGTATTGCACTTATGGCCATCACAAAATTATACTGTCAGGGGACATAACTAAAAAACCAGGGCACTCAGAATTGTGGTTCTTGCGAATGACATGCCTGCTTAAGCGCATGTATTTCTGTACAAAGTACCATCAATATGTCTCAAAGGGTATTGGAGATATGGGGATCACAATTATTGGAAGGGTAGATAACTCAAATACCACAGCACAAACAGTTGTGGTTCTTGCACATGACACCCCTTCTGTACCTTGTATACAATTGTGCCAAGTTTCTTCAATATATCTCAAAGTGTGTTGGACTTATGGCCTTCACAAGGTTATATTGTCAGGGGAGATTACTCAAAACCAGAGCACCCAGAGTTGTAATTCTTGAGCATGACACACCTGCTTAATCTCATGTACATCTGCATCAAGTACCACCAATATGTCTCAAAGGGTATTGGAGGTACGGAAATCACAAGGTGGTCATACCGTTTTATTGGAAGGGGAGATAACTCAAATAACATAGCACCCAGAGTTGTGGTTCTTAGGCATGAAGTGCCGTCTCAACCTTGTATATAATTATGCCAAGTACCATCAATATATCTCAAAGGGTATTGGAGTTATGGCCATCACACGGTTATATTGTCAGGGGAGATAATTTAAAAACCAGGGCACCCAGAGTTGTTGTTCTTGCACGTGACACATCTGCTTAACCTCATGTACAACTGTACCAAGTGCCATCAATTTATCTCAAAGAGTATTGGAGATATGGCCATCACAAGGTAGTGATTCTATATTATTGGAAGGGGAGATAACTCAAAAACCATGGCACCCAGAGTTGTGGTTCTTGTGCATGACATACGGTCTCGGCCTTGTGAACAACTTTGCCAGGTATCATCAATATATCTTAAAGGGTATTGGAGTTATGGCCAGCACAAGGTAGCCACTCTATTTTATTGGAAGGGGAGATAATTAAAAAACCATGGCAACCAGAGTTGTGGTTCTTGTGCATGACACGCTGTCTCAGCCTTGTGAACAACTGTGCCAACTACCATCAATATAATTATCTCAAAGGGTATTGGAGTTATGGCCATCACAAAGTAGTCATTCTATTTTATTAAAAGGGGAGATAACTAAAAAAGTATGGCATCCAGAGTGCTGGTTCTTGCACATGACACGCCTTCTCAGCCTTGTGAACAAGTGTGCCAAAAACCATCAATGAATCTCAAAGGGTATAGGACTTATGACCATCACAAGGTTGCGTCTACGGACGGACGTTCTCACTGATGTATACTTATGTGGCTATTTTTGGCAGGATTGATACTTAAGTGGCTAATTTTAGCCACATAAAAGAATCTTTTATGTGTCTAACGGAATAAATCCCATTCAATTACATTGATTCTGTCCATTGTCATAGCCACCTAACTATACATTTGTTAGTGCGGAGGGACGGATGGACAGACAGATGGACGGACAGACGCCAGGCTGATCGCTATATCCCCCGAACCTATTCGGTCGGGGGATAATAAGCTTGTGACATAGAATGCAGATGCCAAATATGAAAGCCCTATCACTAATGACCAATGTTAAAGTTTTTAAAACTAGGTCAAACATCAAGGTCACAAGATATGGTACCACAGAAAAGGTCTTGTGACAAGGAATGCGCATGTGAATTATGAAAGACCCATCACTTACCAATAAAAAGTTATGGCCAATGTTAACATTTTTAAAAATTAGGTCAAACTTCATGGTCAAGGTTACAAGGTCAAAAATTATAGTACCACTGGAAAGGTCTTGTGATAAGAAATGCACATGTGAAATATGAAAAATAGAAGTGAAGGCAATGATCAAGAATCGATACAATTAACCCACAGCTCCTATCAGAGACACCAAAGGGGAAAGAAACACAAACATGAAACAACAGACCCTAATAGAAACATCAATAGGGGAAAGCCAAAAGGACAGTTACTTTCCCACAATCAGCCCCTGCCTATGGGGGGGCCGAAGGGCTTCGGCCCCCGCCCATAGGGGCTTGAAGAAATATATGGGCTGCATGATGCTTCCACGCAGAGCTGAATCCAGCCCGCACACTAGTACTGGTAAACCGCTTAGAGAATCTACCGGTAAGCCTGTCCAGGAACCGTGGTGCGAGGCGGACCGTCCATGCTAATAAACCCAATTGGTTTCATTGGGCGACAGGGCTTGAGATGTCATTTCATCTCAATGTCGGGTAAAAGTCCCACAAAATTGGAAGCAATGTCTCCAAAATGACCTTTACAGTGTTGACGGGGACGTTAAACCTCAAATCAACCAACCTATGGGGGCTTGAAGAAATAGATGGGCTGCATGATGCTTCCACGCAGAGCTGAAACCGTCCACACACTAGTACTGGTAAACCGCTTAGAGGACCTAAGCCTGTCCAGGTCATTTTGGAGCTGTTGCTTCCAATTTTGTGGGACTTTTACCGACCTTGAGATGAAATGACTTCTCAAGCCCTGTCGCCCAATGAAACCACATGGGTTTATAAGCATGGACGGTCCCGACTTGCACCACTTTGCCTGGGCAAGCTTAGATCCTCTAAGCAGTTTACCAGTACTCGTGTGCGGGTCGGTTTCAGCTCTGCGTGGAAGCATCATGCAGCCTATCTATTTCTTCATGCCCCAATGGGCGGGGGCCTTCTGTGTATATGTTGTTACGTTGATGATTCCGATTCTTCCCCCTTTTTGGTTGTTCTTTTTTAGCTGCGTTTGTCCTTCCAGTTTAATGTTTGTCATGTTAGTGATTCTGATTCTTTCCCCCCTTATGTATATTGCTCCTTTTTAGTAAGGTTTGGATATTCTGAGTCACCACCTGTTTGGGAAAGAGCTGCTACTTCGGTTTAACCGTTGTCCGTTTTGTTTTTTGTCATCACTCTAAGTTTTGACCTCTTTCCCTTGTGATATGGTGGGACGAATTTGAGATCTGACTGTATCAGTTCCTCCTGATCGTTTCTCTGTTCAATTTACATAGAATCTGTATATTGAAAGGCAAAAGGCTGGTCAGATGCAAGGCTGGTTAGATTTTTCAACTTCTTGCAGTATTATGTTATTTGCACATGTTTTAACTCTTGTATTTTTGATGTTTATAACTTATGTTCTATTTTGTGTTTCTCTATGTACAGATCAAATGAATATCTACTGATCATACCATAGCTTGCCATTTAATGGTGTTGTGCTGGTCAGTAGGAGTCATTCATTTGTACACCTGTCCATAACTCTGGGGGCCTTATGGAAATTAGCTAATGCATGTAAATGTCTAAGCTAAATGTTCTTACCCTTGTTAAATAAAGGCTTTACATATTTATTTACCCCACCTGCTGCAAGGCAGCAAGGACAGCAAACCTTGCCCAACTGCAAACCAATATCAGTTGGATGCCCCAAAAATTGACGTGTGGCAATGTTTCGAAAATTTGGATCAACTAACTATCTGGTGTGAACACAATTTGATCCAGGTCACCTTGGTCTGTATCAGCATGGTCCCCAGTGTGTGTGCAAAACATTGACAAACCTTTTTCAATATGCTACATTCCTCCCTGTTATTCAGGTATTTGTATTGCATGCACATATTCAGAAGTAGAGAATGGAAACCAGTATAGATCCTGATCAGCTGGCTGGAAGCCAGCTGATCTGGATCTATACTGTTTCCAAAATAGAATATGTCTGGATTCAGCATTGTGAGGGTTCAGCTTCTAGTCTGAGTATGGCCTAGAAACAAAATTCTAAACAGGCAATTTTAATCACTTGTACTAGGCATCTGATACCCTATATCTTCTCCAATCAGTTATTTTATGGGAAACTGAAGTACAAATAAAGGTCAAAAGGAAATCTTCTCGAGGGCTTAGCCAATATAAATGGAAATGAACAACATCTGAGATTGCTCTAGTTTTCTCGGCTATGTTCTTGAATGCTAATTCCTCTTGGTTGTCACCAATTCCATGTCTTATTGTCTTCCTGATTGACATTTTGTTATTTAATGATAATAAAGAGTTGATCATGAACTCTTTTCCTTGAATATAAACGAGCTGCAATGTGGGAAAAATGTGCCCTAAAAGGCAAGGGACCAGCCAAGGCTCAGATCAGCCTGTGCAGCTGATCCTGCACATCTGCACAGGCTCAGATCAGAGCGTTTGCTGTCCCCATCAGGGTCCAGTTGTTCAAAACTAATGATGTCGTTAGGTAACATGTCGTTAAATGTTTGATAATTTAATATGGGGAATATACTAATATTTTTGCTGGAAAAATGTGAGTAGCTTAGCTACTCACAGTTTTTCAGCAAAATTTAGATATTGTTCAAATATTGTTCAGTTGTTCAAAACTAACGATGTCATTACCTAACATATTGTTAAAAGTTTGATCATTTATTATAGGGAATATAGTAATATTTTTGCTGAAAAAAATGTGAGTAGCTTTTGCGTATGCAAAAGCTACTCGCATTTTTTCAGCAAAAATACCAAAATTGAGATATTGTAAAAATATTGTTCAGTTGTTTAAAACTAACGATGTTGTTAGCTAACTTATTGTTAACCGTTTGATCATTTAATATGGGGAATATACTAATATTTTTGCTGAAAAAAAATGTGAGTAGCTTTTGCTTATGAAAAAGCTACTCACATTTTTTCAGCAAAAATAGCAGAATTGAGATATTTTTCAAATATTGTTCAGTTGTTCAAAACTAACAATGTTGTTAGCTAACGCATTTTTAAAAGTTTGATCATTTAATATGGGGAATATACTAATATAATAATATTTTTGCTGCAAAAATGTGAGTAGCTTTTGAGCAAGCAAAACGATGTCGCTAGCTAATGTATTGTTAAAAGTTTGGTCATTTATTATGGCAAATATACTCATATATTTGCTGAAAAAATGTGAGCAGCTCTTGCATTTGCAAAAGGTGCTCACATTTTTTCAGCAAAAATACCAAAATTTAGATATTGTACTTGTTAGGACAGTTAATATTATGACCACTAATGAGCTTGTTAAAGACAGGATTTTCATGCCGGGGGGGGTCTGGTTCCCAGCTTAAACATGTACAGGTAACCAGCAGATAAAAGTAGGCGTGGCTTGGTCTTTGTGGGCTGGCTACCTATAGGGGCCATAAAACTGATAAGGATTATAGGATATAACTGGCTGTAATAATCAGCTGCTGTCCATATATTTATCAAACAAGTACCTTCAAAAATTGGACATAAATTATGCTTTATAAACAAAGATTTATTTATTTATTGACATTTAAATAGAAAAAATATATAGTTTTGGGTAGTAGAAAATAAAATAGCAAACTTGATTGAAATCAGAAAACGATTTTATCTTAATGTCAATTTAGGTTTGGAAGAAATATAATGTGTGTTTTCATATTTTTCTCTGTACATAATAACCTCTCTGTAACATGATTCACTGTAAAAAGATTTTTGGATATAACACAGTTCTAACATATATCCCAAAAATCGTTAGAACCGCCTCATTGAAGATTTGTATGTGTAAAATGCTAGTCCTAGTACTCATTAGAAATAGACCTAGTACCAACACTCTATCGACCCCCGCCCATCGGGCCTTGAAGAAATATATGGGCTGCATGCTTCCACGCAGAGCTGAAACCGACCCGCACACGAGTACTGGTAAACAGCTTAGAGGATCTTAGCCTGCCCAGGCAAAGCGGTGCGAGTCAGCCCGTCCATGCTTATAAACCATATTGGTGTCATTGGGCGACAGGGCTTGAGATGTCATTTCATCTCAGTGTCGGGTAAAAGTCCCACAAAATTGGAAGCAACATCTCCAAAATGACCTTTACTGTGTTGACGTGGACGTTAAACATATACTCTAACAAACAAACTAACACTCTATACTATATATTGTGGGGGCTCGTTTGAATTGCCTCATTGAGGCCATACAAATGTATACCTTCACTTGATAGTTTACTGTGGGTGCTCATTAGAACTGCCTGATTAATACCATTCTAACGAGCACCCAAAATCTATATTTTATCTAAAAAATCTAAACTGAGATTTGAATGAGATAAGCCTGAATATCTGTTTTATTCATTCAGCCATTCCATTATTTGTTTAGCAGTGTCAGTTTTATTTTATTTATTTTACTAACACTGCCTGTGTATAATTCAATTTCATTTTTATTTTTCTATTTTGATAAGAAGAAAAACAAGAAGAAGAATGGAAAAATCTTTCTATTATATCAAATTTAAAAATAATTCTTTCATTCAAACATTATTTATTTATTTATTTATCAGAAAAGGCTGTTTTCTATAGTGTCAACTAATAATTTTTCAAGAAATTTGAAGCTTTAATTTTTTATTATTTATTTATTTATTTGTATATTAGAATTAAATATGTTATATAATTAACCTTTATGAAATATGTTTGTATTTTGTTTCTTTGTAATTTAAAAATAAAAAAATAAGTGCATTAATCATGACTAAATTGTTTTGTTTGTCTATTGAAACCAATTATGGAGAGTGCCTGCTGTCACATAATTGAGATAACAAGATTTGCTTCAAACAGAGCAGAGCTGTCAATCACTTATTATTAAAATGTCAATCATTGTGATGTCACAGTAGGTCTCCATTTACAGCCAATCAGATAAATAGAATTTGATGTTAACCCTTCAGAGGTCAGACAAAGAATGACTCAGGTTTTCCTGTGCTCCCTTAAATAGTCCAGTCCTGTCTTTAAGCTAGTGAGGCTTTGAACAACTGGCCCCAGGTTTCTATGGATCACAGGCTTGGAATTAAAGAAGCAATTTGTCATCCTAAAGATATGTCACCTTTCAATGTTTTCCTCCAGCAGTTGGGGGAGATGTAGGGTGGAGGTGTGTGTGTTGGGGGGTGGGGGGGGGAGTATGATTACCCTGGGGAATAAGGCTTTGGTATACCTTATTTCCAACCCATAAATTGCAATTCCATATCGAAATCCACTAAGTGAACATTAAAATGTGCACAAATATTTTTCTACAAGTTCCAATTTAGGTATCTAAGACCCACCCCTCCTCATCACCATCACATCTGTGTCAAAGTGTTCTGTCTGAAGTCTCTGTTATGTAGTAACTGAGCTACTTACCTCATAAACCAGGTGCTGTGGGTTTGATGTCAAGACGGGTCCTTCTGCCGTGGTCTATTATTGTTATAGTTCATCTTTGCCTGTATGTATTGCTAATATCTTTTTATTTTGGATAACCGTTTGGCCATTTGTGGGAAAGTAAGTGTCATTTCAGCTTTCCACTTGTTATGTTTTCATTCTGGTGAAATTGCTTTATGTTTGTGTTTCTTTCCCGTGTCTTGGATGTTTTGTCTTTCTGGTGTCTAGGATGGAAGGTGTGAGGCAATTGTATTGTTTTCTGATCATTGCCTTCACTTCTATACTTTTCATTTGACGAGACTGATCTTGAATCAAAGCACTGAGAGTACTGGTTGGTCGATTGTCTGTGAGTGTAGGCTGGAAAAATGGACCTGAATGGGAACTTAGACTGTTTTGTTTAACCCATAAATTCCTGTACAGTA
This sequence comes from Lucinisca nassula, assembly GCA_963580285.1. Classification (NCBI taxonomy): domain Eukaryota; kingdom Metazoa; phylum Mollusca; class Bivalvia; order Lucinida; family Lucinidae; genus Lucinisca; species Lucinisca nassula. The sequence goes on along the minus strand of OY757010.1, from coordinate 131,964,380 downwards.
AGCAAGCAGTGTAGACCCTGGCCAGGTGTCTCATTCTGTTGCATCTGATCTAGGTCTTCATGATTTCAGTCCAGATTCTATAGATAAGCCTCTTTCACGACATTCTGACCTCACAGCGGTAAGAATTTTGAAGCTATTTTCTATAAATAACCTTTACCTGGATTTCCAACAAGTCAGTGATAGTCACGTGGACTTCAGCTATGAATGGCTACTGCGCTTTATAACTTAAGGCTGATTGATAAACAACCTACCCACAAATGATCTTAAAGGGAATGGGAACATCTGGCAGATTTTTCACCATTTTTTTCAAAGGGAGACAACTTTCGGGACTTCCTGTTTGCTTTTCTATAAGCCCTGTCGCACCGAAAAAGGGGTATACTCTTAATGGAAAGAATTTGCTCCTTAGGAGCAAATTCTTTCCTTTAAAAGTTGACCCCTATTGACACGGGAGAGGCAGGAATGCCTCCCCTCAAGGTGTATCAATTCCTCTTAAATTATCAATAAATACTCAACTTATGTCCATCTCTCATAGCTCCAGGTAAGTAAGAATAACAAGGGTATGTAAGGGATAATTTTCCATATTTCTTGTTAGAAACATGTTGTGGGTATTTATAAGAATCTTCTAAGAAGTACCCACAACATATGTTTAAATGGTGAAAAAAGAAAATATATCTGTACTACTCTTTCTTATCTGGAGCTATGACCAGTTTCCTTACCTGCAGCATCAGCCAGACCTTTCAGGAAATCTGTAGCGTTTTCTAGGTACCCACAGGCATACTAAAATAGGAAAGAGAAATACAGCTTAATATAAGAGAAGATATATCAGGGTTCTCACCAGAAATCCCCTCACTTGTTGAAGAATATTTTGCTTTATGCGTTTGTTTGTTTGTGTAAGTTTTACATCCCCTTCAACACTAGATAGGTCATTTTGGAGACATCACTTCCTATTTTGTGGGACGTCTACCTGACACTGAGCTGAAATGACATCTCAAGCACTACCGCCCAAACAAACAGCTAGGGTTAAAATGCAGGGACAGTCAAAACTCACACCACTTTACCTGGTCTAAGTGATTTACCTGTACTCATGTAAAGTTGGTTTCAACTCTGCATGGAAGCACCATGCAGCCCAATCTATTTTTCCAAGCCTTGACAGTTGGGTCAATTTCAGTATTAGGTTAACATATCCTTAAAACTTTGATCATTTAAGATAGCAAATATGCAACATATTTTTGATGAACAAATGTGAGCAACTTTTGAATGCAACTAGAGCGCGCAGTCGATGGCAAGCCATCGCAAATCCCCACGTTTTCTCCACAGTAGGTCAAAATTTGACCTTTTGACCCCTCCCCAGGGCCCCTGGGGGCGGGGACAAAAACAAATGTGCTCTTGCGCAAGCCATTCATGTAAGCAACTCGCATACCAAATTTGGTTGAATTCCGGCTAACGGTTTAGGAGGAGATAGCCGGACAGACAGACGGACAGACGGAGAGACAGACAGACAGATGGACAGACGGACGGACGGAGGCGATAACAATATCCCCACTTTTCGTTCAAAAACGTGGGGATAAAAAGCTGCTCACATTTTTTCAGCAAAAACACCACTATCATAGAAAAAGTATTTACTAGATCATTTAACATTTTCACCACTAACGCATTTGTTGAGCTAACAATGCTTTAAGCAACTGGGCCCCTGGATTGTAAGCTCAAAAAAGACTTAAAACAGCCTGTGAACTTTGACAATCCTTCATGACTATGGATTCAATATAGAGCTGTTTTTCACCTGAAAGATGCCTCAGCTGATTGGAACTGAAGCTAAGCTGAAGTCAGACTGTCCCGGTCATCTGGAGGGTTGGAAACTACTGTATCAAATCCAAACAAATAAAATTCATTTTCTTTTTGATAACGATTATTTTTGGTGAACCAGATCGCCTCTCACGTGTTTGCTATTGCATCCTTATAGCACTACCAAGGCAAAATATGACATTGTTACACCCTATGAATATAGTAAATGCAGTAACATGGTTAGTGTCTTTAATAATACAAGAGGGCCATGATGGCCCTCGATTGCTCACCTGATCCATAGTGTAACAAGGGGGCCCCGGGGAGGGGAATTATTGGCTCCAGGGCTATAATTTGCATAATCTTGAGGGAGGACTAAAAGGTGAAGCTCCATACCTAATATCAAAGATCAGAGCCTTCTGGTTTCAAACAAGAAGATTTTTAAAATTAGTAGAAATCTATAAGACAAAGCTTCATACCAAATATCAAAGACCTTCGCCTTCTGGTTTCAGACAAGAAGATTTTCAAAGGTTTTCCCTTTATATAAGTCTATGTAAAACAAGTGGGCCCCTGAATAGGCCAATTTTAGGTCCCAGGGCTAGAATTTGAACAATTTCGGTAGAGATCCACTAGATGAAGCTTCATATCATATATCAAAGACCTTGGCCTTCTGATTTCAGACAAGAACATTTTCAAAGGTTTTCCCTATATAAGTCTATGTAAAATCAATGGGCACCGGGGCGGGCCCATTTTTGGCCCCAGGGCTATAATTTGAGCAATCTTGGTAGAGGTCTACTACACAAAGCTTCATACCAAATATCAAAGAACTGAGGTTTCTGGTTTAATTCAGGCAAGAAGACTTTTAATGGTTTTCCCTATATAAGTCTATGTAAAACCAGTGGGCCCTGGAGCGGAGCCATTTTTGGCCCCAGGTCTATAATTTGAACAAACCTTGGTCAAGGTCCACTAGACAAAGCTTCATCCCAAATATAAAGGAACTGAGCCTTCTGGTTTCAGCCAAGAAGATTTTTAAAGGTTTCCCCTGTATAAGTCAATGTACAAGAGGGCCATGATGGCCCTGGATCGCTCACCTGATCCATAGGGTAACAAGTGGGTCCCAAGGAGGGTCATTATTGGCCCCAGGGCTATAATTTGATTAATCTTGGTAGTGGTCTAAAAGGGGAAGTTTCATACCAAATATCAAAGACCTGAGCCTTCTGGTTTCAGACAAAAAGATTTTTAAAGGTTTTCCTTATATAAGTCTATATAATACCTGTTGGTCCCTGGGCGGGGCCATTTTTGGCCCCAGGGCTATAATTTGAACCATCTTGGTAGAAATCCACAAGACAAAGCTTCATACCAAATTTCAAAGACCTAGGGCTTCTGGTTTCAGACAAGAAGATTTTCAAAGGTTTTCCCAATATTAGTCTATGGAAAACCAGTAGGCACCAGGGTGGGACTATTTTTGAACCCAGGGCTATAATTTGAACAATCTTGGTAGAGGTCGCCTAGTCAAAGCTTCATACCAAATATCAAAGACCTGAGCATTCTGGTTTCAGACAAGAAGATTTTTAAAGGTTTTCCCTATATAAGTCTATGTAAATCCAGTGGGTCCCTGGGCAGAGCCATTTTTGGTCCCAGGGCTACAATTTGATCAATCTTGGCAGAGGTCCACTAGACAAAGCATCATTCGAAATGTCAAAGAACTGAGCCCTCTGGTTTCAGACAAGAAGATATGTAAAGATTTTCCCTAAAAAACCAGTGGGCCCCAGAGAAGGGGGCTTTTTTGGCCCTATGGCTTTAATTTGAACAATCTTGATAGAGGTTCACCAGACGAAGCTTCATACCAAATATCAAAGACCTGAGCCGTCTGGTTTCAGACAAGAAGATTTTTAAAGATTTTCCCGATAAAAGTCTACGTAAAACCAAAGGGCTCCATGATGGGGGCATTTTTGACCCTAGGGCTATTATATTATTTGAACAATCTTGATAGAGGTCCTTAAGATGAAGCTTCACACCAAATGTCAAAGACCTGGGCCTTGCGGTTTCAGAGAATGAGATTTTTTAAAGATTTTCCACATATAAGTCTAGGTAAAACAAAAGGGGCCCCTGGGGCGGGGGCATTTTTTCTCCTACGACTGTAATTTGAACATTCTTGATAGACGTTCACTAGATTAAGCTTCACACCAAATATCAAATATCTAGGTCTTGTGTTTCAGAAGAAGATTTTCAAAGATTTTCCCTATATAAGTCAATGTAAAACCAAAGGGCCCTGGGGCAGGGGCATTTTTGGCCCCAGGGCTATAATTTGAACAATCTTGATAGAGGTCCACTAGATGAAGCTTCATTACAAATATCAAAGACCTGGGCCTTGCGGTTTCAAAGAAGAAGATTTTTAAAGATTTTCCCTAAATAAGTCAATGTAAAACCAAAGGGCCCCGGGGTGGGGGCAGTTTTGGCCCAAGGGCTATAATTTGAACAATCTTGGCAGAGGTCCACTAGATGAAGCTACACACCAAATATCAAAGACCTGGGCCTTGCGGTTTCAGAGAAGAAGATTTTTAAAGATTTCCCTACATAAGGCTATGCTAAACCAAAGGGCCCCAGGGCGGGGGCATTTTTAGCCCTAGGGCTATAATTTAAACAATCTTGATAGAGGTCTACTCGATGAAGCTTCACACCAAATATCAAAGACCTGGGCCATGTGGTTTCAGATAAGAAGATTTTTAAAGATTTTCCCTATATAAGTCTATGTAAAACCAAAGGGCCCCAAGGCAGGTGTATTTTTGGGCCCAGGGCTATCATTTGAACAATCTTGGCAGAAGTCCACTAGATGAAGCCGTATACCAAAAGAAGAAGATTTTTAAAGATTTTCCCTATATATGCAAGTCAATGTAAAACCAAAGGACCCTGGGGTAGGGACAGTTTTGGCCCAAGGGCTATAATTTAAACAATCTTGATAGAGGTCCACTAGATGACCCTTCATACCAAATATCAAAGTCCTGGGCCTTGCGTTTCAGAGAAGAAGATTTTTAAAGATTTTCACTAAATAAGTCAATGTAAAACCTAAGGGCCCCAGGGTGGGGGCAGTTTTGGCCCAAGGGCTATAATTTGAACAATCTTGGCAAAGGTCCACTAGATGAAGCTACCCACCAACTATCAAAGACCTGGGCCTTGCGGTTTCAGAGAAGGAGATTTTTAAAGATATTCCCTACATAAGCCTATGTTAAACCAAAGGGCCCCAAGGCAGGGCCATTTTTGGCCTTAGGGCTATAATTTAAACAATCTTGATAGAGGTCCACTCGATGAAGCTTCACACCAAATATCAAAGACCTGGGCCTTGTGGTTTCAGAGAAGAAGTTTTTAAAGATTTTCCCTATATAAGTCTATGTAAAACCAAAGGGCCCCAGGGCAGGGGCATTTTTGGCCTCAGGGCTATAATTTGAACAATCTTGGTAGAAGTCCACAAGATGAAGCTTCATACCAAATATCAAAGACTTGGGCCTTGCGGTTTCAGAGGAGAAGATTTTTAAAGACTTTCCCTAAATAATCCTATGTTAAACCAATGGGCCCCGGAGCGGGGGCATTTTTGGTCCCAGGGCTATAATTTGAACAACCTTGGTAGAGGTCCACTATATGAAGCTTCATACCAAATATCAAAGACCTGGGCCCTGGGTTTCAGAGAAGAAGATTTTTAAAGATTTTCCCTATATAAGTCTATGTAAAACCAAAGGGCCCCGGGACGGGGGCACTTTTGGTCCCAGGGATATAATTTGAACAATCTTGGTAGAAGTCCACTAGATAAAGCTTCATACCAAATATCAAAGACCTGGGCCATGCGGTTTCAGAGAAGAAGATTTTTTAAGTTTTCAGTAAAAAAATCAATTTTTAGGTCCTGTGACCTAGGTGATAGAAAACTGATATTTTTCTTATTCATACCCAAAACATAGGTTGTGGATGCTCGTAAGAACCGCCTCAATGAAGCAGTTCTAACGAGCATCCACAATCTATGTCTTAGAGCAGAAATGACAAATATTGTATACCTCCATAAACCCCAGTTTTCTCAATACAAAGTGGGGTTTAAAGGGGTATTCATTGACACGTACTTGTTACCGAGATGTATATAAGTATAGATATATTCTAAAGCATGGTTGAAATAATTCCTTAATGTTCTAGCAAGAGGCACTAGGGACACCTAAATATTGTAAAAGCATTATGTATTGAAATAAGACCCAACTGCAATAATAAACTGCATTAATATTGCAGGGTAAACACATGCAGTGTCTGCATCATCCATTATATTGACAGAATCATGATCTGGCAAAGATCTCTGTCAAGCGATTTTGGTACTTATCGTCTATGCCAGCAGCGAAGGTTCAGGCGAGCCTGCGCATCCCCGCAGTCTTGCCAGAACCTTCCCTGCTCGCTCATACAAGCAGTGAATCAAGAGGAACCTTCAGACAGAAAGCCATATCCCTGGCCCCTCTGAATGGCTGGGCATGGGCAGTTAAAATTTGTCATGACGGAATGCTCGAAGACACAAATTCGCTTGGCGGGGCTGATACATTATTACCACAGTAATTTGATCTGTCATATTGCATCATGTCGAGCAGATGTTTCTAGATCAGCATATCACACAGATGTGACAGATGTTTCAAGATCAGTTGATGCATAAGATCTGGATCCATCTAAGAGACGTGATACTGGTTGGCAAATCATGTTACGACAGTAGAACTTAGATGGCTCAGCAACGGTGGCTCGTTTACCATCGTTGATTCGAACCCGTTCTTGAGTCCCTAGGGAAATCCTCGACATAAGAAATAGTGGGGGATAATTTATAAGATTTTTGTCTTTTATCTTGCAAATGTATGCTGTGTGTACTCATTAGAATCGCCTCGACATTTTCATTATAAAACACCGAAAAGATATCCACAAGTATATCGTATACCTCCTGGAGACTACCCCTGTCTCGAACAGATTTCCGAGGTCCCAAAGGTGTTCAAGCCATTGAAGTTCGACTGTATATACTTCTTTTCTTCAAACGATACATACGGTGAAAACATTTGCATTTATCTCTGCATGTTTTCGACTTCATCATTTAATTCATACATCTGGATCTGTGTTACATATGGCTGCTTTCTAACATCATAACAAATGACAATTTATCTCTGCGTGTTTTCGACTTCATCATTTAATTCATACATCTGGATCTGTGTTAAATATGGCTGCTTTCTAACATCATAACAAATGACCCATATTCAAACTTGACTAAGATATTGCCACGATGATCATTCTGAGCAAGTTTGATGATGATCAGACTAAAACTATGGCCTCTAGAGTGTTCACAAGGTTTCACTATGATTTGATCTACTGACCTACATTTTGACCTGACATGATCCATATTCAAACTTGACCAAGATATTGTGAAGATGGTCATTCTGAGCATGTTTTATGATGATCAGACCAAAACCGTGGCCTCTAGACAGCTCACGAGGTTTTTCTATGACTGGACCGTATGACCTACTTTTTGACCGACATGACCCATATTTGAACTCGACTGAGATATTGTGAAGATGATCATTCTGACCAAGATTGAACTTGATTGAGATATTGTCAAGATGATCAGTCTGAGCAAGTTTCATGATGATTGTACCAAAACTATGGCCTCTAGAGTGCTCACAAGTTTTTCTATGATCTGACCTACTGACCTACTTTTTATCCAACATTACCTATATTCGAATCTGACTAAGATATTGTGAAGATGATCATTCTGACCAAGATTGATGATGATTGGATGAAAACTGTGGCCTCTGGAGTGTTAACAAGGTTTCTCTATGATTTGACCTACTGACCTACTCTTTGACCTGACATGACCCATATTCAACCCTGACCCAGATATTGTATACATGATCATTCTGAGCAGGTTGGATTATGGGGGATCCAAAATTGTGATCTCTAGATTGCTCACAAGATTTTTTTATGATTTGACCTACAAACCTATTTTTTTTTTAACCAACACGACCCATATTCAAACTCAACCTAGATAGTGTCATGAAAATCATTCTGACCAAGTTTCATGATGACTGGACCAAATCTGTGGCCTCTAGTGTGCTCACAAGAAAAAGTTTGTGCACACAGGAAAGATGAAAGATGACGACAGATGAAAGATGACGAAAGATGACGACGGACATCTTACAGTCACCAAAGCTCGCCACAACCCTCGGTCAGGTGAGTTAACATGCCACTACAATGGTAATTTTTTGAAATTGTAAGAATTAATTTATCAAAGCCACAGAGGAATGATTAGCCATCTTTGAAAGAAACCCAAGGAATAAATGTTCAGTCTTAAAATTCCATTTATTTGTCCACTAACATTTATGTTTGAAATAGTTTCCCCATCATTTAATCGAACGATGTTGATGCCACTTCATACAATGACGTAATGCGCATTTTAAATGTGCTCTTTGACTTCATGTTATATTACTTGACTATAGATCTGAGATTATATCGAAGTATAAAACTTTTATTCCAACCAATCAAGTCGCTTGAAATGTACATAAAAATGAATAATTGGAGTTATAAAAACTATACCTAAATCCTCCTTGCCATTTGCTATGTGTAACCCTCAGTGGTTCAAAATATGCCTGTATTAACCCTTTTTGTACCAAATGGAATCTTCCTCCTTATATATAGCATGAGTCCATTTCAAAATTTAGGGGTGTCGGGTTGTATTTTCTTCAAAATTGATTAGTAAAATGGCCGAACTTTTTGCAAACAGTGTCCGCCCTGATCAGACGACGCGTTATGCGGCGTCTGATCTGGGCCTGCACTGTTTGCCAGGGTACCCGTTTTTGGGTTTCTGGTACTTAATGGTTTAAACAAAATATTACCGTAATACACCCGTGTGTAAAAGTGCATTCTTTCCATTTTTCCAAAGAAAATTAATGACATTTTTCTTATTTATACTCCAAACATAGGTTGTGGGTGCTCGTTAGAACCACCCTATTGAGCAGAAATAAACAAAATAATGTATACCCATGTAAACCCCGTTTTCTCTATTTAAAGTAGAAGCCTCCGTGGTGTAGTGGTTACGCTACTTGCCTTGTAAACCAGGGGTTGCAGGATCGATCCCGGGCTTCTCCAGACTTTCGGACGAGTCTTTAAACCGAGGTCCTGTCTCCCGTATGACCTTAGCTGTTGGTAGGACGTAAAACTCAAATACTCACTCACTCTCTATTTAAAGTGGGGTTTAAAGGGGTATTCACTTCAAGGACATGTTAGCATGATGTCATGGTCCAATAGCTTTTTGAGTCATACATTTTACTCACCTTAACAGGATTGGCTGGTAATGTCGTGAAGAATGTGGCATTATAGGGGTAATCAAACATGGCCAGGTTGGTAAATGAGTTACGTATCCACCCCTGGAGATGAAGAATGTCGCTTTTGTCTTTCAGTGGTTTACAAGTTCTAAATTTTGCTGTCAGCTCCTTAAGTCCTGAGAAAAAAATGACATGGAAGTTATTACTTGAGCCAGGTCAAGTTTGATTGAAGCACAAACCCTGCACCCCCACCCCAACCCCCACATGTACCAGCTAAACTACAGTATCTACCCTAAGTATTCAAACACTTTAACAACTGGCCATACTTGTTCTAAAATTTTTGCAAGTTCAATTTAATATCCATTGTTGTCTATGAAAATAGCTGGATGAGTGGCAAACAGTGTAAACCCTGATGAGACAAACAGACTGCAGCGTCTCATTATGTCTATAGTTTGCTCAGGCCTACCTGTCCAAATGCATATGATAAATAAGGTACTAAAAAAAGAGCAGTCAAGCCCAAATGGGTAACGGGTGTCAAATATATATACCCAACCATCCTGTTTCATCAGTTTATATGAAAACTAAATGACTAAAAACAAATTTCTTATTGATGGTAAAAAGTTTGCCATAAAGTAAGAGTTTATGTATGATTGGTTTTTAATAGCATGGGATAAAGGGGAGTAACAAGAACAAGAGGCCCATGGGCCACAATGCTCACCAGACTCTGGGGGCCACTGCCCAATGGCAGCAATGCATTTTAATCAACCATGGAAGCCCTGTGCCCTAGGATGCTACAGATAAAATTTGGACCCAATAAGCCTCGTGGCTTTAGGAATATGTTGTTGCAGGAAAACAGATGACAATTGACAATTTCCCATCTGTGGCAACAAATAGGCCAAAAAGAACATTATTAAAGGAACATTTCTATGAAAGTGTGACAAAATATCTTGAAAGGCATTAATTTCATTTTTCAATTTTCCCAATTATAGGACAATGGAAACTCATTACTTGGCATAGCAAACAAACCAAAGAGCCAAAGTTCATAAACCAGAGCTCAAGTGGACACTGCCCAATGGCAGCCATGTATTATAACATGATATGATTTTATTATACCAATTATAAAGTCTCCCAAACAAACCCCATACCCAAATGAGCACCCATGTGGACTGTATCTGAAATATTAGGTGTTTTATAAAAAAGAGAGATCGGGGCATGGACCCAATGGAGCCCTGGTTGGTGTCACTAAGTGCATCTTATCAAAAGGAACAAAGACATATATGGTTTATCAGTGGGAATATGTATGGTCCCTGAAATGTAAGGCCTTTTAAGCAATGAAGGGAATCGGGCATGGCAGATCCAAGAGAAGCCCAAGATTGTAACTGTTGTCAATGAATAAGTCTTATCATAAGGACCAAGAGTATATGCGGTTAAACGGTGGGGATGTTTCTGAGATATGAGGCACTTTTATGAAGTGGCAGGGAGAGAAATGGCCCCTGCTGACCCCCAAAGACGGGGGTGACTGAATGTGTCTAATAACAATGAACAAGAATATATGTGATTATAGGATGGGGATGTGAACGGTTTCTGAGATATGTGGCCTACTATGAAGGTGAGTCTTATCATAAGGAACAAGAATAAATATGGTTAATGGGTGGGGATCTGAACGGTTTCTTAGATATATGGATTTTAATGAAGTAAAGGGGTGGGGCATGGCCTGTGGCACCCCGGGGGGGACCTGCATGCTGGTGTCATTGATTGCGTCTTATCATAAGGAACAAGAATATAATATGGTTTAGGGGTGGGGATCTGGAAGGTTTCTTAGATATATGGATTTTAATGAAGTAAAGGGGTGGGACATGGCCTGTGGCACCCCGGGGGGACCTGCATGCTGGTGTCACTGATTGCATGTTATCATAAGGAACAAGAATATATATGGTTTAGGGATGGGGCTCTGAACAGTTTCTCAGATATATGGTCTTTTGTGAAGTCAAGGGGTGGAGCATGGCCCGGGCGAACACTGGGTGACCCCTAAGTTGGTGTCAATGAATGTGTCTTATCATAAGGAACAAGAATGTACAGTCCAACTTGTATTAAGCAAGCACCTATGGGATATTCAAAAAGTGCTTGCTTAAGACAGGTGCTTGCTTAACACAGATGACTTTTAATGCATTTTCCTTTTTCGGGAACTGAATGCTTGCTTGCTTAAGACAGGTTGCTTGCTAAATAGAGGTGGCCACTAAGACAGGTTTGACTGTATATGGTTATGGGATGGGTATCTGTAAGGTTTCTGGAATATTTGGCTTTTTACTAAGAGGAGGGGGTTGGGCATGGTCCTGGCACATCCCAGGGGACCCCAAATTTGGTGTCACTGAATGCAACTTATCATAAGGAATGAGAATATATATGGTTTAGGGGTGGGGATCTCAATGGTTTCTGAGATAAATGGCATTTTATGAAGTGGAAGGGGTGGGGCATGTCCCCGGCACATCCCGGGGGACCCACAGGTTGGTGTCACTTAATGTGTCTTATCATAAGGAATGAGAATATATATGGTTTAGGGGTGGGGATCTCAATGGTTTCTGAGATAAATGGCATTTTATGAAGTGGAAGTGGTGGGGCATGTCCCTGGCACATCCCGGGGGACCCACAGGTTGGTGTCACTTAATGTGTCTTATCATAAGGAACAAGAATATATATGGTTTAGGGGTGGGGATCTGAATGGTTTCTGAGATAAATGGCCTTTTATGAAGTGGAGGGGTTGAGGCATATCCCCGGCATCCCGGAGGACCTCCAGGTTGGTGTTACTTAATGCATCTTATTATAATGAACAAGAATATATATTGTTTAGGGGTGGGAATCTATATGGTTTCTGAGATATATGGATTTTAATGAAGTAAAGGGGTGGGGCATGGCCCATGGCACCCTGGGTGGGCCTGCATGCTGTGTCACTGATTGCGTCTTATCATAAGGAACAAGAATATATATGTTTTAGGGGTGGGGTTCTGAACAGTTTCTCAGATATATGGTCTTTTGTGAAGTCAAGGGGTGAAGCAAGGCCCGGGAGCACCCTGGGTGACCCCTAGGTTGGTGTCACTGAATGTGTCTTATCATAAGGAACAAGAATATATATGGTTTAGGGCAGGGGATCTGCAAGGTTTCTGGAATATTTGGCCTTTTATGAAGTGGAGGCGGTTGGGCATGGTCCCGGCACATCCCGGGGGACCCCCAGGTTGGTGTCACTTAATGCATCTTAGCATAAGGAACAAGAATATATATAGTTTAGGGGTGGGGATCTGTATGGTTTCTGAGATATATGGCATTTTATGAAGTGGAGGGGGTGGGGCATGGTCCCAGCACATCCCGGGGGACCCCCAGGTTGGTGTCACTTAATGCATCTTAGCATAAGGAACAAGAATATATATAGTTTAGGGGTGGGAATCTGAATGGTTTCTGAGATAAATGGCATTTTATGAAATAGAGGGGGCAGGGCATGTCCCCAGCACATCCCGGGGGACCCCCAGGATGGTGTCACTTAATGCATCTTATCATAAGGAACAAGAATATATATGGTTTAGGGGTTGGGATCTGTAAGGTTTCTGAGATATAAGGCATTTTATGAAGTGGAGGGGGCGGGGCATGGCCCCGGCACAACCTAGGGGACCCCCAGGTTGACATAAAAGCATATGGCTGAGAGAAGTTTACACAAGGAACATGTTTATGTAAGTTTTGTCAAAATATCTGTAATGACTTGGCAGTAAATGCCATTTTTCAGTTTTCCCCATTATAAGTCAATGGAAACTCTAAGTTGCCATAGCAACAAAACTAAAAGGCCAAATTTCATAAAAAACACAAAACCTGTAAAGGCAAATATGGTGAATATTTTCGTAAAGTGGCAGCCTCCTAGAGTATATGGTTTCTGAGGAGATGATTTTTTAAGTATTTTTTGTCTATTTTTTGCATTTGGTTTCCATGGTATCAATAAAAATGAGCAGAAGGCCTAATATCATACGGCAGATAGTAGATTACCTATGGAACATTTCTATGAAAGTTTTGTCAAAATATCTGCAGAGGCTTGGCAGTAAATGCCATTTTTCTATTTTCCCTATTATAAGTCTATGGGAACTCTAAGTTGCCATAGCAACCAAACTAATGAGCCGATTTTCATTAAAAACACAAACTTTCAATCCCCCTGCCCAAGGATGCTACAGATGAAATTTGGGCTGAATAGGCCCAGTGGCTTCAGAGGAGATGTCATTTGAAAATGTTGACGAAGATGCAGACGCAGACGCAGACGACGACAACGACGACGGACAACTGCCTATCCTATAAGCTCCCCCGGAGCCTTCGGCTCTGGTGAGCTAAAAATTTAGGGACAATTTTCCTTAATTGTCTACACAATCCTGTGGTGTGTGTATGAAATCTTTCCAATGGTCAGTCTCTCCCTTCCAGAAGGGCAGTTGTCAGTTCCTGGAGAAAGAATGTGCACTGTACTGGTTCACCACTTATGTATAAGCCTGTCCAAGAAAAGTGTGGTTAACCCTTATCTTGCTGTTCACAACAACTCCTATCTTTGCAAACAGTGCAGATCCAGATCAGATGGCTTCTGAAGAAGCCATCTGATCAGGATCTACACTGTTTGGCATTCATTTTATGAATTTGTAGCAATAAATTACAGCAAGTAATTTGATTGGTTGATAGACAGAAATGGGTGTGGCTTAAATGAATATTCAGCAAGATAAGGGTTAAGTAAAGTGACTGGCTCAGTGTGACCTTAAAAGTGTTGACTGGGGCATTAAACTCCCATCAAATCTATATGAGCTTCAGCAAAGTATCTTCCTAACCCTTCAAGCACTTCAGAAATTCTAGAGCAGATTAATTTTCAGCGACAATAAGGCTTGATGCTACATGTGAATCATCTGCTGGGCACTTCATGTCAAGCCTTATTTTCACTGAAAAATAAGAAAAAAATACAGTAGAACTTCGATGGCTCGAACACCTTTGGGACCTCGAAAATCTGTTCGAGACGGGTAGTTCAAGCCACTGATGGTTACTGTCAGGAGGCATAACGAGATACTTTTAGACATCTTTTCAATGTTCTATAATGAAAATGTATGTTGTGTGTACTCATTAGAATCGCCTCATCGAGGCGATTCTAATGAGTACACACAGCATACATTTGCAAGATAAAAGACTAAAATCTCCTTAATTATCCCCCACTAGTTCTTATGTAGAGGATTTCGCTAGGGGCTCAAGAACGGGTTCGACACATCAATGGTAAACGAGCCATCGGTGTTCCAGCCATCGACGTTCTACTGTAGTTTGAAAGTCTTCTAAATGTGCTAAGCACTTGAAGGTTTAAAGTGTCAAGTAATTCCTGACATTAGATGATATTTTGATTTTTTTTATTTTTTGAAGAAAATCAGGTTATGTCATCAGCTAAGGCAGAATAGATAGATAAGTCACTTGAAATGCCAAAACTGCTACCCATTCTGCTTGGCTTTTTAATGGCAAAACCAAGTAACAACAACAACCACAAAAATGTCATCTGCTTCAATTCTAGTGGGCTCTACATGTGTTAAATGACCGTACAAGTATGGCTGCGCACCAACTGACCACATGTCTAACTTTCTAATAAGCCAATTTTATATGTCCCTTTTGTCCATATTAAATGGCAAAATGTCAGTCCACATTTTATTAATTCAGAGGTTGACAGCACATCAATAATAGTGGAAAAAATACCATTATTGTGCAAATGGCAAGACCTGACTAAATGATTTTGTCTGGAATTTAAGTTGTATCAGACAGGAATCAAAGGCAAAAAGTATTATGGGAGCCACAAGATAAAAAAGATCTTTCCCTCAGCATGTCTTAACCCTTGATCTGCTGAATATTTAAATATGCCAAACCCACCACTGATTATCAAGCAATCAGATTTCTTGATGCAAATCGTTGCAACAAATTCATAAACTGAATGACAAACAATGAAGATCCTGATCAGATGGCTTCTTCAGAAGCCATCTGATCTGGATCTACATTGTTTGAAAGAAAAGACATATCTGGGCTCAGCAGGACAAGGGTTAACCCTTGTCCTGCTGAACATGGTAACTCCCACCTTTTGAAACAGTGTAGATCCAGATCAGACGGTTCTGAAGAAGCCATCTGATCAAGATCTGACTGTTTGGCATTCGGTTTGAGAATTTGAATGAATACATTATGTGAAGGGCGGTTGAAAGTCAGTATGGGAGTGGCAAAATTAATTTTCTCAGCAGGGCGATGATAAACATGTCATCACACTGTACCTTGTCAACATGAAAGGGAACCTCCCTAACATAGCCACTGGTGTCCTTAACCCCTTTACCCCAAGATTTGGAAATGGACCCATCCACCCTTGAATCTAGACATAGTCAAAATCATTTTGGAGATGAACAAACAGTGTATGGATCCTGATGAGATGGCACTACAATGTTTGCATAGGGTATCAGTACCAGTCCACAAGGTTTAACGAATTAAGCACCATTTGTGAGCATTTAACCTCCTAATAAATAGCATGAGTCCATTTCAAAATTTAGGGGTGTCAGGTTGTGTTTTCTCCAAAATCAAGTTTTGCCACCACCCCTCGGGGCTTGAAGAAATAGACTGGGCTGCACGATGCTTCCACGCAGAGCTGAAACCAACTGCGCACATGAGTACTGGTAACCCGCTTAGAGGCTCTCAGCCTGCCCAGGCAAAATGGTGCGTGTCGGAACATCCAGGCATATAAACCCTTTTAGTTTCATTTGGCGCAGGGCTTGAGGTGTCATTTCATCTCAATGTCCGGTAAAAGTCCCACAAATTTGGAAGCAACGTCTCCAAAATGACCTTAATAGTGTTGACGGGGATGTAAAACCCAAAATCTAGTTGGAAATTGACTGAACGTTTGCAAACAGTGCAGGCCCTGATCAGACGCTGTATTCTGCGGCATCTGATCTGGGCCAGCACTGTTTGCCAACTACCCGTTTTGGGGTTTCCGGTACTAAATGGGTTAACGCTGCTCAGCACCAAACAAATCTGAGCAGAGAAAAATCGGGTTTGAAATTTCATGTAACTCAATCATCTGCCTATTAATCCTTCTCTTTCTGAATATTCATTTAAGCCACACCCATTTCTGTCTATCAGCCAATCAAATTAATTTATTGCTAAAAATTCACAAAAAGCATGACAAACAGTGCAGATCCTGATCAGATGGCTTCTTCAGAAGCCATCTGATCTGGATCTCTACTGTTTCCAAAGATAGGGGTTATTGTGAACAGCAAGATAAGGGTTAAGAGACAGCCCATTCAGTGCTTGAACAAGGTCAAACACCATTTGACAATGGCACCTCTTTATCATATGACATCGTCGATAAGCAGTGGATAACGTTGTGTAATAAAAATGGTACGAGGACTGTTCAAATATGAATGCAAGTAGAACGTTTTCTCATGCAGTAATGGGAAAATCACCTGGAAATAAATATCACAGCGTAGAAAAACATTTTACCCATACATTGATACCAAACCTGTTAAAATCTGTGCACTTTAGCCATGTATATTGTTCGACAAACACTGTCTACTCTTGTATACTAATACAAAACATGGTTGGAAGAAGGTCAGAGTACGCCGTTGAAATGCGGTCCTATATTAAGAATTGTTGTATTCTTGGTATATGGTGCAAAGACATTTTTGATGAAATATGTTCGGTTTATGGGCATAATGAAATGTCTTTTCTGACAGTTTTTCGTTGGTGTAAGAAATTCAGCTGTGGGCTAGGCTCAACAGAAGATGCACCACATGATCGTCGGCCGAAAAGAGCAACATCTGCCAAGATGGTTGCTAGAGTGAAAGAAATAGTTGCTACCAATGCACGATACACCACTAGGCAAATAGCTAGTATGGTTGGCATCTCATTAGGAGCAGCTCATACAATTCTGAAACGGGATTTGAAAATGAGAAAGATCTGTGCTAGATGGATTCCCCATCTGTTGACAGATGAGCAGAAAAAGACACGCGTTCAGTGCGCCAAGAAGTTGCTTAAAAAGTTTCCAAATTACAATGCACGGTCTTTCGCTAATGTCGTCACAGGTGACGAGACACGGGTTCACTTTTTTGAGCCAAAACGAAAGATTCAGAACAAAATATGGGCAACAAAGTATTGCAAAAGACCATGCATTGCAAAGCGGACCATGAGCGTCAAGAAGGTAATGTATGCCATATTCTTTTCAAATCAGGGCCCTGCTATTCAGGTTGCTGTGCCTAAAGGAAAATCTGTAAATGCGAAGTTTTACAAGAATAAAGTTCTTCGAAAATTGAAGAAATATTTCAAAGAACGAAGACCCGCAACTGGTTTGGCCAATGTCAGATTGCTACATGACAATGCGTCATGGCACAAGGCATTCATTGTGCAAGACTATCTGAAGCAGGAAAAGGTTGTTGAACTCCCTCACCCCCCGTATTCCCCTGACCTTGCCCCGTGTGACTTTTTTTGTTCCCGCAACTGAAAAAATACCTTTCTGGTCGAAAATTTGTTCAGCCCAAACACCTCAGTTCTGCAATATTCCAGTGCCTTCATAGTATACCTTGAAAAGACTACCAAAATGCATTCAATGATTGGATAAAAAGACTGAAAGTTTGTATATCTGTTAAAGGGGAATACTTTGAGGGGACAAAATAAATTTTTCATCAAAATCTATCACAGAATCATTTTTATGTGCTTAGTTGCATTCATATTTGAACAGTCTGCGTATGACCACAACTGTAATAACACTTTGGTGGGATTAAGTAACGTCATGACGGATTTAAAGGCGATAATATCCAATATAAAGTGGTCATATGATAAACAGAATCTTACACTCGTGGTCATTTCATATGAAATTTGTGAAACTGGACAAAGGCTTGTTTGATAAATTTCATATGAAATGACCACTGGTGTAAGCCCCTACCATTCCAAACAGTGTAGATCTGGATCTACTCTGTTTGTCATTCAGTTTGCAATTTAAATGACTATAATATATCAGGTAATTTGATTGGTTGATAGTCAGAAATGGGTTTGGCAAAATTAAATATTCAGTAGGACAAGGGTAAAACATTCTAAATTTGGACACGTTTATTTTTTCTGTCTAGATCTGTGTTAAACACGAGCAGGGAAATAGTGCAGACACTGACCAACAAGGAGATGACTACTATAGCTGCTCAACACTAATTTCATTAAGAAAACACGCCTATACAAATACATTGTAGCCTTTATCATCGAAAAAATGACAATTTTAAGATGAAAAATCGTGATATTTTTCTTATTTTTTCTCGAAATATTGATTGTGGGTACCCACAGTCTATATTTTAGAGCAGAAATAAGAAAATATTGATTGTGGGTACACGTTAGAACCGCCTCATCGAGGCGGTTCTAACGAGCACCCACAATCTATATTTTAGAGCAGAAATAAGAAAAACTAGACAAAAGTGCCCAGTGGGGCACTTATACCCCCGGCCAGTGCCATCACCTCAACTGAAACTAGTCATACTGATCATGTTTGCAAAATTTCAAGTTTCTATGTACAGTAGTTATTGAGAAATCATTGACACAAAATAAAAATATACACTATTAAACAGCAAGAACTACAAAGGGAAATAACTCTAAAAGGCCTGACCCCTTGGCCCTTATTTTCTTTCCCACAATACAAGTAGTCATACTGATCATGTGTGCAAAATTTCAAGTTTCTATGTGACGCAGTTCCTGAGATATCTTTGACACAAAATAATTCTTTACGGACACACAGACAGACAGACGGAAAAGACAAAAACTATATACCCCCATTGCATACTTCGTATGCCGGGGGTATAATAAGGTTTACCCCTGCAAACCCCCATTTTACTATATAAACGTGGGGTTCAAGGGGGTCAAAATTATATAGGCGTGTTTTCGTGATATATACTAGAAATGGTGTTTGTGCAACACTATGCCCCAACCAAATGCTTTCCCCTAAATGCCAAAACTTTCAAAGAGTCATAACTGAAGAACACGACTTTGTCAAGCTTTTTCAGAATTTATTCAAAAGTTAATCAGGTTAACCTTTCTCTTGCTGAATATTCAGTTTAGCCACACCCATTTCTGACTTTGAACCAATCAGATTACTTGATGTAATTTATTCCTACAGATTCATAAATTGAATGTCAAACAGTGTAGATCCTGATCAGATGGCTTCTTCAGAAGCCATCTGATCTGGATCTACACTGTTTGCAAAGATAGGGGTTGTTGTGAACAGCAGGATAGGAGTTAACTTCTTATCACTAACAATCCATTCATCAACTTTCAAGGCTCTAGCTTTAATATTTTTTTGAGATATTTTGCTGTCAAGATTTCATCCAATTTTTTTAAAGGGCCATTTCTCAGGAAAGGGGCATAATCCTGACAAGAAAAAATATGAGTCAGCTGGTTTTTTTTTGTGAAAAATCCATATATGAATGGTTCTGAAGTCATGCTGTGCATCACAAAGCATACTGCATGAACAAATGCATAATGTAGGAAAGGGGCATAATCCTGACAAGAAAAGAATGCATGACAGCTGACCTTGCACGAGGAATCCATATAATTATATGAATTATATTATGTAATTTCAAAACCCTAGCATATATAGTTGTAAAGTTATGAAGTCTGTTTTAGAATTTCTTCAAAAGCTAATCAGGTCATCAACTCATCACTAGCAAGCCACTCATAAACTTTCAAGGCTCTAGCTTTAATAGTTTTTGAGATGTTTTGCTGACAAGATTTCATCCATATACTTTCAAAGGGCCATAACTCAGGAAAGGAGCATAATCCTGACAATTTGTTTGATTTTGTTTGATTTGAGGTTTAACACAGGTCACCTGTTTTTTAATGAAGAACCCTCGATTATATGAAATTTCAAAACCCTAGCATATATGGTTCTGAAGTTATGTTATGCATCACAAAGCATACTATGTACAAATGCCCAACGTTACAAAGGGCCATAACTCATAAAGCATTTTTTGGAATTCCTTTGAAAGTTAATCAGATCAGCTACATATCACTCACAATCCACCCATTATAGTTTATAGCTATTATAGTTTATGAGATATTTTACTGTCAAGATTTCATCCAAATATTTTGGAAGGGCCATAATTCAGGAAAGGGGCTAGAAAATAAATACAGGTCAGCTATTTTTTCATGAGGAATCCATATATGGAATTTCATAAAATACACAGTTCTTAAGTTATGATATGCATCAAAAAGCATAACAAATGGATGCAGGGATGGATGCCCAGAAGCAATATGCCCCTCCAACTTCATTGAATTTGGGGGGGGGGGGGGCATAATAACACTTATGACACACATATTTAATTCATATAACATGCACATTTCTGTTACTTACGTTAGTCCAGAACATAAAGCAGAAATTCATTTTCTGATATACAGCGGATCAATTGAAACAACATGTATATAGTTTGTGCATGAGTGTTAATTCCTTATGATAAATGGGCTGCATGATGCTTTCACGCAGAGCTGAAACCGACCCGCACACGAGAACTGGTAAACAGCTAAGAGGATCTAAGCCAGCCCAGGCAAAGCAGTGCGGGTCGGCCCATCCATGCTTATAAACCTTATTGGTTTCATTGGGCAACAGGGCTTGAGATGTCATTTCATCTCAATGTTGGGTAAGTCCCACAAAATTAGAAGCAACGTGTCCAAAATGACCCTTACAGTGTGGACGGGGACGTTAAACCTCAAATCAAACAAACAAAAACAAAACAAACAAACAAAAATAATTCCTTATGAAATTTATGTAACTGTGCATGAGTGTTAATTCCTTATGAAATTTTATGTAACAAGACTCTGGCGAGTTTCATAATTTCATATGTGTAAGATTCTGTTTATCATATAACAATTCTAAATCAGATGCTATCACCAAAGAAGTTAAAAACATATGATTCTCACTGACAGCATCATGACGTTATGTGCCAGTAACCATGTGTTATTACATTATGTTGTCACATCATGATAGTATCCACTAAATAACAGTGACATTACATGATAAGGTAACATAGCAACAGAAAAGCTAAGTATTTAGTCATAATTACTGAGGGCCTCATTGAAGATTAGCTATTACATGTACTTATGTATGTGCTAAATGGTGTAACCCTCACTAAATAAAGTCTTTACTTACTTACTTACTTAATTACTTACTTATTATAATTTCAGCCCATCAGGGCTTGAAGAAATAGATGGGCTGCATGATGCTTCCATGCAGAGCTGAAACCGACCCGCACATGAGTACTGGTAAACCCCTTAGAGGATCTAAGCCTGCTCAGGCAATGCAGTGCGAGTCGGACCAACCATGCTTATAAACCTTATTGGTTTCATTGGGCGACAGAGCTTGAGATGTCATTTCATCTCAATGTAGGGCAAAAGTCCCGCAAAATTGGAAGCAACATCTCCAAAATGACCTTTACAGTGTTGAAGGGGATGTTAAAACTCAAATCAAACAACCAAACAAAACTTACTATAATTGTAGGATAGTTTTTGTTAGTTCTCCATAAAAACCTATGCTGTGGGTACTCAATAGAACTGCCTCGTAAAACCTATGCTGTGGGTACTCAATAGAACCAACTCGTTGAGGCGGTTCTATTGAGTACCCACAACATAGGTTTTTATGGAGAATAAGGATTATGGAGAAATAAGGAAAACACTATCTCTAGAGATGATAAATATACCTTGTGGTCCCTTTGCTGCTATATCATTCATATCAATGAAAGCCTGTCTGACCCTTGTCTCGCAGTTCGGTGTCGCTGCTGCAAAGTCTGCTGTAACTGCTTTGAAAAAGAAGGTCCGGTCTATGTTGTCGGTCAAAAGATATATAGGGGCACTTGCAGCAATGCTTCCTGTTATAATACTGGGATATTTGAACCTCATGTACGTACTCAGCATTCCACCATAACTGAAATAAGAGAATGTTTCTGTATGGCAAGCCAATTGCAAAATAAATCTTTATCCCTTCTCTTGCTGAATATTCAGTTTAGCCACACCCATTTCTGACTTTGAACCAATCAGATTACTTGATGTAAGTTTTTCCTACAAATTCATAAACTGAATGTCAAAGAGAGTAGATCCTGATCAGATGGCTTCTTCAGAAGATCTGGATCTACACTGTTTCCAAAGACAGGGGTTGTCGTGAACAGCAGGATAAGAGTTAAACCACGGTTTGAACTTGAAACGCGAGTTTGAAGTTTTCAGTCTAGGGTTTGAAAACTTCAAACCACTGTTTCAAAGAACAACTGGACAATAATTCTTTAAACCACAGTTTCAACATTCAAACCAGGGTTTTAATTTATTTTCTTATCCCTGGACTTCAATCCTTAGTTTAAAAACTTCAGACCCCTGGCAGTTTCAACGTCAAATGAATAGCTGTTCAGTTTCTGAGAAGAAGATTTTTTAAAGGTTTTTACCATAAATTACATAGACTTGGCAGCCATATTGGTCATGCGACCTAGTCCTTATGAACAAACTTTTAATCGCCCAGTGGTTTCAGAGATGTTGTTTAATAATGTTGACAAGGATGACGCAGATGGTGACAAACCATCCTAAAAGCTCTCCCGGAGTCTTCAGCTCTGGTGAGCTAAGTGATGCCATGCATGCACTTCATTTGTACTGACTTCACTACTGGAAATGTTCACATGACAAGCTTTTCTACAGGTTCTGCAAGTTTTGTTTGGAGTTTAACCCTTGTCCTGCTGAGCCCGGATATGCCTTATCTTTGAAACAATGTAGATCCAGATCAGATGGCTTCTGAAGAAGCCATCTGATCAGGATCTTCATTGTTTGTCATCCAGTTTGTGATTTGTTGCAATAATTTGCATCAAGTAATCTAATTGGTTGATAATCGGTAGTGGGTGTGGCATAAATGAATATTCAGCAGGACAAGGGTTAATGACCACTCTCAAGCAGGTCAGTATACCAAACCACACTTCCTGACATTGTAACTGCACTTCTTGAATCAGGGAGCGAGAGAGAATGACAGTAGAAAAGATTTCATGATCACTCTACATGAAAGAAAGTAAGGCAGGTATTGAACCCACCGCATCCTGATCACAAGTCTAACAACTTACCAAGGCTGGCATCAGATTCTGTAGGAAAAACATTAACGTCTTGTTAGAATTAAGGGGAATGGGAACAGATTTTTCTGCCATTTTTCAAAGAGAGACAACTTTCGGAACTTCCTGTTCGCTTTTCTATAAGGCCTGTCCAACTGGAAAAGGAGTTTACTCTTAAAGGAAAGAATTTGCTCTTCAGGAACAAAATCTTTCCTTTAAGAGTTGATCCCTATTGATATGGGAGACTTTTGAAGGAGTTGCCTCCCCTGAAGGTATACCCATTCCCCTTAAAGATGAATGACAGTACCTTCCACCAAAAGCTATCACTGGGCACTTTGTGGCTTTCATCGAGGTTTGCAAGTATGTGATGAGCACAGCATAATCAGCCATAGCCTGTTCCATAGTAAGCAGTCCAATATTCTTGGGCTCAAATGACTCCGGATACCCAAACGGTAGAGACTTGCCATAGTACCGCTGAAAATAGAAAGTAAAAATACAGTCAAACATCAAAGGCCAGAGCACTATTGGAACCATGAAATTTTGTTCAAGATAGGGGTAGTTTGAGATATTTCCTGAGAGTTAACCCCCCTTACAGAAATACAGAGCTTCTGGCCTTTTAGTTGGGGCTGCAAAGCCACAATCTTGCGGCTTTGTAGCCGCAACTGGTAGCAGATTTGTAGATGCTTGCAAGTTTTTTGTATATGCAAATTAGTTTTCTGGCTGCTAATTGTGGCTTTGTGTTGTGGATCTATTCTGGCTGTTAGTTATGACTGTGTTCTGGCTTGTTTTTGTAGACCTACTGAAATTTGCATTTAGAAATGCACAGCTTTAATGCATGTACATCATCAAAATGGATTCTGGCTTTTCCATATCAACCATTCCTATCAGAAAGAGGAAGTGATCCCAGGGCTGTTCCTATTGGTCCTATTCAGGATATTACCACTTGATGATATCATTAACCCTTTTTGTACCAAATGGAATCTTCCTCCTTATATATGGGATGAGTCCATTTCAAAATTTAGGGGTGTCTGGTTGTGTTTTCTTCAAAATTGATTAGAAAAATGGCTGAAGGTTTTGCAAACAGTGTAGGCGCTGATCAGACGCCGCAGTCTGAGGCGTCTGAACTGGGCCTGCACTGTTTGCCAGGGTACCCGTTTTGGGGTTTCTGGTACTAAATGGGTTGAGACAACATATGAAATAATAACTTTGTTGACAGACCTAACTGCTTAAAAAGAGGTATAAAGACCTACAGACTTTTGCATTTATATGCAGATTTTTTAAATACTAGACATAATCAAAATGGATAATCTGCTGGATTTCTTAGTAACCTCATCCTTCCTTGTTTCTAGTTTCTCACTGCCTTTCCACCATGGCCCCCGCCCATCGGGGCTTGAAGAAATAGATTGGATGCATGATGCTTTCACGCAGAGCTGAAACCGACCCAAACACAAGTACTGGTAAACCACTTAGAGGATCTAAGCCTGACCAGGCAAAGCAACACAAGTCCGACCGTCCATGCTTATAAACCCTATTGGTTTCATTGGGCGATAGGGCTTGAGATGTCATTTGATCTCAATGTCAGGTAAAAGTCCCACAAAACTGGAAGCGACGTTTCCAAAATGACCTATACTGTGTTGATGGGGATGTTAAACCTCAAATCAAAATTACTTGTTTCTAGTTTCTCACTGCCTTTCCACCTGAAGAGATGCTCTCCTCAAAACCCTGGAACCACATGGTCTTTGCTTCTTTGGATCACTTAACCCTTCTCTTGCTGAATATTCAGTTTAGCCACACCCATTTCTGACTTTGAACCAGTCAGATTACTTGATGTAATTTATTCCTACAAATTCATAAATCAAACGTCAAACAGTGTAGATCCTGATCAGATGGCTTCTTCAGAAGCCATCTGATCTGGATCTACACTGTTTGCAAAGAAAAGGGGTGTTATGAGCAGCAGGATAAGAGTTAATAGAGTTCCTAAAGAAATCCTATACTCTCACCAGCCTGCTGAGCCCTTCTGATCCTCCTTGTATCTGATTTCTAGCTTTACTTTGGCTTGCATTCTTCAAATGTCAGAGATTTGTTGAGATTTAAACATAGCTGAACCTTTTCTGTGCTTTGCAAGCGCGTGGCTCCAGAGGAAGTGCTCATATAGTATTGTGCCCTTGAGTGACATCACAGATGGCATCTATAAGCCGCTACTGGCTCAGTCTTTCCTATTATTCCAGTGTTTGAGTTCTGGCCATGAGCTGCTAGTGGCTGTTAAAAACCACTAGCTGCTGACAAAGCCAGTAGTGGTTCATACAAGCAGCTAGGTTGCACCTATGTAGTTGGACTATCCCTACATAATTATATAAACCCTTTTGGTTTGTTTGGGCAGCAGGGCATGAGATATCATTTCATCTCACTGTCAGGTAAAAGTCCCACGAAATTGGAAGCAACATACATCTCCAAAATGACCTTAATAGTGTTGATGGGGATTCAATTCAAACAAACAAAACAAACAGTAGAGCTAAATTTTCTGCTTGCAATCAAATCCTGTAAACTAACTGATCATTCCTCACAAGATTCAAGGCCTTCATAAGTGGATTGTTTGACTGAAGAAGGTTAAGACATCCAAAATTAGCAATATGTCTGTACTAAACCAATATCAGATGCCAATATTTGACAGCAGAGGACAGCCTGATATGAGCCTGTGAATGTAAAAAAGTACTTGTCCATATTTTGCCAACTGATGCACCCACTGCTATTATGTTTCTCATGCTCAACTCATTTAAGCATGAAATTTGACCTGCTCATAAATATTAAAAATGCCAACAGCTGTTGGCATTTTTAAAATTTATGAGCAGGTCAAAATACCATTTTTGTTGACAAGAGTAAGAAAAGAGATTATCAATTTTGTTTGTAAACGTATGAGTCAACTCTCTTTTTCTTCTCAAATTCCAAAGAATAAGAAATTTTTGTTTGAGATAACAGCAATTTGAGATAAGAGGAGTTGAAATCCAAGAAACATAGCAGAACAGAAAATTGAATAAAATTTTGTTTGATTTGAGCAGTAGTTTTAGATAACTGTATTTAAGATTACAAGAAGGTTAATAACTGTATTTCAATATTTATGAGAAGTTGGATGAGTACATAAAAATATTATAACCATTTTAGGTTCATTGTTTATCAATTGATCCAAAGTTACTAAATGAACGTGATGCTTCCCTGCCATTGTCCATGTTATTATATTGTTGACCATGAGCGAAATCCAGGTGTTGGTTATTTATAACTGTTTATCGCTGTGACAATAGCATGCATTAACATCTCCAAAATGACCTATACAGTGTTGCCAGTGACGTTAAACCTCAAATCAATAAAACTTACAATGAACAGGGGCATAGCATCCTCTATGCAGATACGCACTTGCATACACATTACAGATGTTAAAAATTAGAAGAAGATGAAAAAAAGGAGGAAAACAAAAAAACAAGCAGAAGAAGAAGAAGAAGAAATTGCAAAATCTGTATGTGTCTAGGATATATACAACGATAATTAATAGCTAATAGTTGCCTTCTTTGCCGCAGGGACCTGTAAGAGTGGTCCCCATTTGGTAAACAATATTAAGGGGCTGTTTTATTATTTCTAGTATTTTCTTTGGTTTGGTACATATTTTTTTCTCCTAGTTACGCCCCAGCAGTAAATGCAAACAACACTGTGCCCCCAACCTGTTCAAAATGAACGGGCTTCTCTGAACCTATGCTGTTCTGCAAAGTTCTGTTTTTATATAGACAATCTCATATCAATTAACTTGTGGACACCACACAGAAAATCTATACAGAGTCAGTCAAGTGGAAACATTACAAATAATTCTGGAAATTGGCCGGAAATTGGTTTGATCTACCAACAGAAAAGCTGTTCACACTAATTCATCATATTTACATATCAGTGCATGTCAAAAACAAAAACATATTTCATCAAAGGAGACGGCAGATCACCAGGTCCAAAAGTTGTCATATGAATCTCAAGAGAATGGTCCCAAGTCTAGAAAATTCAAAAAGTTTGTAATTTTTACTGCACATAAATATTAGAATATTTTTCTTCATTTTCAAATTAGCACAGAATGGTATGCATCCTGCTCATAAATACTAAAATGCCATCAAATTGTTGGCATTTTAATATTTATGAGCAGGACAAATTCATTGCCTAGCAGACTTAACCCTTATCTTGCTGTTCACGACAACCCCTATCTTTGCAAACAGTGTAGATCCAGATCAGATGGCTTCTGAAGAAGCCATCTGATCAGGATCTACACTGTTTGGCATTCAGTTTATGGATTTGTAGCAATAAATTACATCAAGTAATTTGATTGGCTAATAGAAAGAAATGGGTGTGGCTTAAATGAATATTCAGCATGATAAGGGTTAACCTATTCTTACCTGTTATCTAGAAACCCTAAGTATAAAAGGGACACAGGCCAACAGTGGAGACCAGGATCAGACACATGGATCTGATCAGGGTCTACACTGTTAACAGTTAGCTAACAAGATTTTCCATCAAAAACAGAAAAAATGACTAACACCCCTTAAATGACAAAAGGACTTGTCAGTATACAATGTGTTAGGCAGCTAAGTTTGTTGGTATAATTATACAGAAAAGAAATTGTATCTCGAGGCCATTACTGATCAATGTATCCAGCAGTTTGAGCGAACTATACCATAATGAGCTGTGAAGCAAACAGTGCAGACCCAGAAGTCTGATCAGGGTCTACACTGTTTGCCATTCCATCTGCACCTTTTGGACCCCTTGCTGGAATGTGAAGTATTTGGAGAATTACAACAAGTTCTCAAGGTGTCCGAACTTTGAGGATTTTAACGGTACTCTTTCGCACTAAAAGCATGCAGAACCTCATTTCCCACTAATTAATGTTAATGACTTATTTAGAAGTAAAAGACCTATAAAATGCATATTAGCCCTTGTCCTGCTGAGCCCGGATATGCCTTACCTTTCAAACAATGTAGATCCAGATCAGATGGCTTCTGAAGAAGCCATCTGATCAGGATCTACATTGTTTGTCATTCAGATTGTGAATTTGTTGCAATAATTTGCATCAAGTAATCTGATTGATTGATAATCAGTAGTGGGTGTGGCATATTTGAATATTCAGCAGAACAAGGGTTAGTACATGTACTACCCGTATAGTAACTTGATCTACCGCACAGTATCACATTTCATGGATGTTCCCCGATCATACTCATCACACTCGATGCTCAGCTTCTCACTTGATACTTTGATCTGGAAACATCCATTTGAGGTGATACAATGCAGTAGATTAAGTCATGCATTTTTTTGGTTTTGATTTTACAACCTTTCAAGATTATTTCACTTATTTCCAGCCAATTGTTAATCAAAGGTGGGTGAAAACTGGAGAACCCAGAGAAAAAACACCTGACCTTCTGTTGCTGAGCTTGGCATCTCACATGTGATCCGACCAAGGCTCAAACCGCAGTGGACAAAGAGTCAGGGGTCTTACGGGTACCCACTAGGTCATGGAGGCCAGTTTCAAGTCAGGCAATTGATAAACAATGGCCCCAAAAATATGAGTACTACATGTATAACATCAATGAACCCATTTTGTACTAAATGGAATCTTCCACCTAACATAAATATAAGTCCTTTTCAAAATTTAGGGTATCAGGTTGTGTTTTCTTCAAAATTTATTTGGAACATGGCTGAACTTTTTGCCAACAGTGTAGGCACTGATCAGATGCAAATTACCAATTCTGGGCTCAGATACTTGGGGCCTGGACTCAGGTGAGTGATCATGAGCCCAACTGACTTCTTGAAAATGTGTTTTTTTTATTTTTATTTTTTTTTTGCATAGTTTTTCCACAAGCACTAGCCCAACCCGTTTGAAAACCTTAATCATGTCCAGAAAGATAATAAATAAAAGTACATGTAGTTGTGATCCTTTATGGGCATAAAGGGGGATTATAGCCATCACAACTAATTTTATGTATTAGCTTTCTAGACACAATTAAACTTTTTGAACAGGTCGGGCTGGTGCTCAGGTATGTTTAAATGTGGAAAAACTGCAAAAACGATTTTCAAGCGCACATGATTACTTACCCGAGTTCAGACCCCAAGTTGGGGTTTAGTCAGTACAAAATTGGTGACAGCGTAATTCTGGACTCATTCAATGAAAAAGGACTATACGTTATATGGGATGGTTAATATATGAGAATAAAGAGTCTTATATTCTAAGACCAGTCTAAGGGAACATGGTGAATAAAATAAAAGAAAAACATGGCAAATAAAATCATTCTAGATCTTTATTTAACAGACTTCTAGAACATCAAACAATACATTAACAGTTATTTGAAAGCTAGCCTTTCACATAGGCACCTGACACAAATTGATGGTAATACTCAAAATATAACATGAGCTGTCAGAAGACGGCAAAGCTCACCTGGATAGATTTTGTTTGCTGTTTTTTTTTTGTTTGATTTGATGTTTAACGTCCCCGTCAACACTGTATAGGTCATTTTGGAGACGTTGCTTCCAATTTAGCGGGACTTTTACCCGACATTGAGATAAAAAGACATCTCAAGACCTGTCGCCCAATGAAACCAATGAAATAGGGTTTATAAGCATGGACGGACCGACATACACTGTACTCTTGTGCGATCGGTTTAAGCTCCGTGTGAAAGCATCATGCAGCCCATCTATTTCTTCAAGCCCAGATGGGCTGGGGCCGTCACCTGGATAGATACCCATAATCATGCAGATTTTCATCATAAGCATTCTGAAGAAGCCATCTGATCAGGATCTACACTGTTTGTCATTAAGTTTGCAAATCTGAATGAATAAATTTCATCAAGTACTGTAATTTGAAGGGTTGAAATGCAAAAGGGTGTGGCTAAATTAATTTATGCAGCTGGATAAGGGTTAAGATCAAACATCAAACCCCCTCATATGCCCCCGCCCATTGGGGCTTATAACGAAATATTTGGGCTGCATAATGCTTCCACACAGAGCTGAAACCAAAGGCACACAAGTACTGGTAAACTGCTTAGAGGTTCTAAGCTTGCCCAGGCAAAGCGGTGCGAGTAGGACCGACCATGCTTATAGACCTTGATGGTTTCATTGGGCGACAGGGATTGAGATAACATTTCATCTCAATGTTGGGTAGAAGTCCCAAAAATGACCTATACAGTGCTGACGGGGATGTAAATCTGCAAATCAAACAAACAAACTCCCTCATTTTGATTCTAGACTCCAGCATATATTATCTACATCAATAGCATCCTTAGAAATGATGTCGTTACGCAAATGGTTCCCCAATAAATTGGCCATGGGCCGACTGTAGGGAGGCCAAGGTAGTGACTTTCATTTCTATAACAGTCACTCCAGCATTTTAACCCTTATCTTGCTGAATATTTAGTTTAGCCACACCCATTTCTGACTTTGAACCAATCAGATTACTTCATGTAATTTATTAAATATTCTTACAAATCCATAAACTTCATGTCAAACAGTGTAGATCCTGATCAGATGGCTTCTTCAGAAGCCATCTGATCTGGATCTACACTGTTTCCAAAGATAGGGGTTGTCATGAACAGCATGATAAGAGTTATATATAATAACTCAAACAACACTCTCAAAATTACAAGGCAAAATACTATTCATCTGAAAACTGACATCTCTGTGTTTTGTTTGTTTTGTTTGATTTGAGGTTTAACGTCCCCGTCAACACTGTAAAGGTCATTTTGGAGACGTTGCTTCCAATTTTGTGGGACTTTTACCCGACATTGAGATGAAATGACATCTCAAGCCCTGTCGCCCAATGAAACCAATAGGGTTTATTAGCATGGACGGTCCGCCTCGCACCGCGGTTCCTGGACAGGCTTAGATCCTCTAAGCGGTTTACCAGTACCAGTGTGCGGGCCAGATTCAGCTCTGCGTGGAAGCATCATGCAGCCCGTATATTTCTTCAAGCCCCTATGGGCGGGGGCTGGACATCTCTGTGATTTCAGTCTCAGTGCATGACTAAACCAGTCACAGATTCTATGAATCTAGAAAACAGCGTTGTTACGGGCTGTGTCACCACATTAGGCACCAGTAACTGTACCGGCCCCCAATAGCTCGGTTGGTAGAGTGTCCACCCCGGGGAACGGGAGATCAGGGGTTCGATCCCAGGCCGGGACATACCAAAGTCGTTAAAAATGGTACTAGCTGCCCCTCGCTTGGCAATCAGATTTACGGGGTAGAACTAGGACTGGTCGACCAAGTGTCAGGATAATGTGACTGGGTGTGGTATCATGTAATGTGTCTGGGACATGATACTTCAGTTGGGCAGCACTATAAAAGTGAGCATTGAGCTCCCTGTCGCAACCAGACACCATCTTGATATGACTGAAAAATTGTTGAAAGCGACGTTAAACCCGAATTCACAAACACCAGTAACCACAAGCTATTACATGTGTGGTTATTAATATATCATTTTTATGGTATAACCTTATGATAAAGTTAATTGTAAAACAACGGGCCTCGGTGGCCTAGTGGATAAGAGTGCAGACTCTTAATCATTAGGTCTCTCACAGCTGTGGATTCGAGCCTCGCTCGGGTCATATGTGAGACGCCAAGTGTGTGTGTGTGAATTCAGGTTTAACGTCGCTTTCAACAATTTTTCAGTCATATCACGACGGTGTCTGGTTGCGACAGGGAGCTCAATGCTCACTTTTATAGTGCTGCCTCAGTGAAGTATCATGTCCACTGACACATTACATGATACCACACCCAGTCACATTATCCTGACACTGGGTCGACCAGTCCTAGCTCTACCCCGTAAATCTGAGTGCCAAGCGAGGAGCAGCTAGTACCATTTTTAACAACTTTGGTATGTCACGGCCCGGGATCGAACCCGTGACCTCCCGTTCCCCGGAGCAGACACTCTACCAACTGAGCTATCGGGGCCGGTGAGACGCCAAGTTCTTCAATGGATGGTCAGGTGGTTTTTCTCCGGGTACTCCGGTTTTCGCCCACCTCTGATTAATGATCGGCTCGATATGAGTGGAATAATGTTGAAAGGGTCGTAAAAACAAAATAACAAAAAAAATTGTACAAGAGGGCCCAGAGGGCCCTGGTTCGCTCACCTGATCCAAAGCATAACAAGTGGGCCCGGGCAGGGTCAATTTTGGCCCCAGGGCTAAAATTTGAACAATCTTGGTAGAGGTCCACAAGATGAAGCTTCATATCGAATATGAAAGACCTGGGCTTTCTGGTTTCAGAGAAGATGATTTTAAAGGTTTACCCTGCATAAAGAAGTCTATGTAAAACAAGATTTTCCCTATATAAGTCTATGCTAAACCAAAGGGCCCCTGAGCGGGGCATTTTTGGCCCCAGGGCTATAATTTGAACAATCTTGGTAGAGGTCCACTAGCTGAAGCTTCATAACAAATATCAAAGACCTAAGCCTTGTGTTTCAGAGAAGATGATTTTTAAAGAATTTCCCTATTTAAGTCTATGTAAAACCAAAGGGCCACATGGCGGGGGCATTTTTGGTCTCAGGGCTATAATTTGAAAATCTTTATAGAGGTCCACTAGCTGAAGCTTCATAACAAATATCGAAGACCTCAGCCTTGAAGTTTCAGAGAAGAAGATTTTTCAAGATTTTCCCTATATAAGTCTATGTAAAACCAAAGGGCTCCAGAGGGGGGGGGGGGGGGGGGGGGGGGGGGGGGGGGGGGGCATTTTTGGCCCCAGGGCTATAATTTGAACAATCATGGTAGAGGTCCACAAGATGAAGCTTCATACCAAATATCAAAGACCTGGGCCTTGCAGTTTCAGAGAAGAAGATTTTTAAAGATTTTCCCTATATAAGCCTATGTGAAAAAAAAGGGCCCTGGTGCGGGGGCATTTTTGGCCCCAGCACTATAATTTGAACAATCTTGGTAGGGGTCCACTAGATGAAGCTTCATACCAAATATCAAAGACCTGGGCCTTGCCGTTTCAGAGAAGAAGATTTTTCAAGATTTTCCCTATATAAGCCCATGTAAAACCAAAGGGCCCCGGTGCGGGGGGCATTTTTAGCTCCAGCACTATAATTTGAACAATCTTGGTAGGGGTCCATTAGATGAAGCTTCATATCAAATATCAAAGACCTGGGCCTTGCAGTTTCAGAGAAGAAGATTTTTAAAGATTTTCCCTATATAAGCCTATGTAAAACAAAAGGGCATGGTGCGGGGGCATTTTTGGCCCCAGCACTATAATTTGAACAATCTTGGTAGGGGTCCACTAGATGAAGCTTCATACCAAATATCGAAGACCTTGGCCTTGCGGTTTCAGAGAAGAAGATTTTTCAAGATTTTCCCTATATAAGCCCGTGTAAAACCAAAGGGCCCCGGGGCGGGGGCATTTTTAGCTTCAGCACTATAATTTGAACATTCTTGGTAGGGGTCCACTAGATAAAGCTTCATACCAAATATCAAAGACCTGGGCCTTGCAGTTTCAGAGAAGAAGATTTCTAAAGATTTTCCCTATATAAGCCCATGTAAAACCAAAGGGCCCCCGTGGGGGGGCATTTTTGGCCCCAGCACTATAATTTGAACAATCTTGGTAGGAGTCCACTAGATGAAGTTCATACCAAATATCAAAGACCTGGGCCTTGCGGTTTCAGAGGAGAAGATTTTTCAAGATTTTCCCTATATAAGCCCATGTAAAACCAAAGGGCCCCGTGCGGGGGCATTTTTAGCTCCAGCACTATAATTTGAACAATCTTGGTAGGGGTCCACTAGATGAAGCTTCATACCAAATATCAAAGATCTGGGCCATGCGGTTTCAGAGAAGAAGATTTTTAAAGATTTTCCCTATATAAGCCCATGTAAAACCAAAGGGCCCCCGTGCGGGGGCATTTTTGGCCCCAGCACTATAATTTGAACAATCTTGGTAGGGGTCCACTAGATGAAGCTTCATACCAAATATCAAAGATCTGGGCCTTGCGGTTTCAGAGAAGAAGATTTTTAAAGATTTTCCCTATATAAGCCCATGTAAAACCAAAGGGCCCCCGTGCGGGGGCATTTTTGGCCCCAGCACTATAATTTGAACAAACTTGGTAGGGGTCCACTAGATGAAGCTTCATACCAAATATCAAAGACCTGGGCCTTGCGGTTTCAGAGAAGAAGATTTTTTAAGTTTTCGGTCAAAAAAATCTATTTTTGGCTACTGTGACCTATATGTGCAACGGACCGGAACCATTTGAACAACTTTGAAAGGGGACCACCTAAGGATCATTCCTGTGAAGTTTGGTCAAAATCCGATCAGCGGTTTAGGAGGAGATGTCGTTTGAAGAAAAGTTTACGGACGCACTCACGCACGCACGGATGCACGGACGCACGCACGGACGCACGACGGACGACGGACAAAAAGTGATCCCAAAAGCTCACCTTGTCACTACGTGACAGGTGAGCTAAAAAACAGATTGACATTTGGCTGCATCCAATAAGACCTTTTGATTGAAATTATAACATGTATCATACAACTGAGGGTTGGGGCACTGCCCAGGGCACCCCCATGTTGGTGTCACTGAATGTCCCTAATCATAAGAACCATAAATATATATGGTTTAGCTCTGAACAGTTTCTCGGATATATGGCCTTTTGTGAACTGGAGGGGTGGGACATGGCCCAGCCACACCCTGGCAGACCCTGAGGCCGGTGTCACTGAATGTGTCTTACCATAAGGAACAAGGGTATATATGGTTTAGGAGTAGGGATTTGTAAGATTTCCGAGATATAGAGCCTTTTTTATGAAATGGAGGGGGTGGGGGAGTGCCCCAGCAAATCCAAGGAGCCCCCAGGTTGGTGTCACTGAATGCGTCTTATCATAAGGAACAAGAATATATATATGGTTTAGGGGTGGGGATCTGAATGGTTTCTGAGAAATAAGGCCTTTAATGAAGTGGAGGGGGTGGGGCAGGGCCGCTACCCATCCCAGGGTCCCCCAGGTTGGTGTCATTGAATGTGTCTTATCATAAGGAACAATAATATATATGGTTCAGGGGTGGGGATCTGAAAGGTTTTCGAGATATTGGGCCTTTTATGAAGTGGAGGGGGTAGGGAAAGGCCCCGACGCATCCCTGGGGGCTCCCTGGTTGGTGTCACTGAATGCGTCTTATCATAAGGAACAAGAATATATATGATTTAGGGGTGGGGATCTGAATGGTTTCTGAGATATATGGCCTTTTATGTAAGGGAGGGGGTGGGGCATGACCCCGGAGCATCCCGAGACCCCCAGGTTAGTGTAACTGAATGCGTCTTATCATAAGGAACAAGAATATATATGGTTTAGGGGTGGGGATGTAGAAGGATTCTGAGATACTGGGCTTTTTATGAAGTGGAGGGGGTGGGGTAAGGCCCAGGCGCATCCCAGGGGCCCCCAGGTTGGTGTCAATGAATGTGTCAGTAATATATATGGTTTAGGGGTGGGGATCTGGAAGGTTTCCGAGATATTAGGCCTTTTATGAAGTGGAGGGTGTAGGGCGAGGCACCGGCACATCCCGGGGACCCCCAAATTGGTGTCACTGAAATGCGTGTTATCATAAGGTATACTGAGTTTTGGTTCTTGCACATGAAATGCCTTTTCATCCTTGTATATACATGTACAATTGTGGCAAGCACCAGCAATATACATGTATCTCAAAAGCCATTTCAAGATTATACTGTCAGGGGAGATAACTCTTAAACCAATGCACTCAGAATTGTGGTTCTTGTGCGTGACACGCCTGCTTAACCTCATGTATACCTGTACCAAGTACCACCAATATGTCTCAAAGGGTATTCAAAATATGGTGATCACAAGGTGGTCGTACTGTTATAATGAAAGGGGAGATAACTCAAATACCACAGCACCAAGAGTTGTGATTCTTGCACATGACATGCCTTCTATACCTTGTATTCAACTGTGCCAAGTTCCTTCAATATACCTCAAAGAGTATTGGAGTTTGATCACAAGGTGGTCATACAATTATATTGGAAGGGGAGATAACTCAAATACCCAAGCGCCCAGAGTTGTGGTTCCTAGGCATGACACGCCATCTCAACCTTGTCCACAATTGTGCCAAGTACCAGCAATATATCTCATATGGCCATCTGAGCCTTGTGAACAACTGTGCCAGGTACCATCAATATACCTCAAAGGTTATTGGAGTTATGGCCATCACAAGATAGTCACTCTATTTTATTGGAAGGGGAGATAACTCAAAAAACATGGCAGGTACCAGAGTTGTGATTCTTGCACATAACACACCGTCTTAAACTTGTAAACCATTGTGCCAGGTACCATCAATATATCTCAAAGGGTATTGGAGTTATTGCGATCACAAAGTAGTCATTCTATTTTATTAAAAGGGGAGATAACTAAAAAAACAATGGCAGCCAGAGTTCTAGTTCTTGCGCATGACACGCCGTCTCAGCCTTTTGAACAATTGTGCCAAGAACCATCAATGAATCTTAAAGGGTATTGGAGTAATGGCCATCACAAGGTTGCATCTACGGATGGACAGACCCCAGGCTGATCGCTATATCCCCCGAACATATTCGGTCGGGGGATTAAAAGGGGGCCATTTGGAAATTAAGAGGGTCCTTAAATTATACTGTATAAAGTTGCCAGATTTATCTTTAGGTTTTGGTTGGTGATAAAAATGGACACAAAACATTGGTTACACATCACAGATAAAATCTGTTTTGTCTATATACTGAGTTGGTCACATTTGCCCATTACCTCAGGTAACCAGTACATAGCAATTTGGATAAAGTGTCTTGCTCAAGGACTAATAGAATGAATGCCATGAAATTGATTTTTGGAAGAAAAGAACTCTATAATAAATAGCTTTTTCAGTCCAGAATTAAGCGTAAAACGCACGGCACACACAAATATGACGTAAGCCACCTGGTGC
The DNA here is from genome assembly GCA_963580285.1 of Lucinisca nassula. Classification (NCBI taxonomy): domain Eukaryota; kingdom Metazoa; phylum Mollusca; class Bivalvia; order Lucinida; family Lucinidae; genus Lucinisca; species Lucinisca nassula. The sequence continues at coordinate 131,927,232 of OY757010.1, read as the reverse complement.
ACGGCCGCATCCCCGGTAAACAAAACATCAATTTGGGTTTAAAAAATAAGAATTGTTACTGGTTAAACAGATAAAACAAAACGTTTTTCTGAGTTATTTTGATTTGGTAACATACGGTTTGTGATTAACTCAATAATATGCACCAGACTGTCGAAAAATAACGAGAAAATCGCAACAAGAGCACCGCAAGCGGGTGCCAACGCTCGTCTGCAGTTTCTTTTAGAAAACAAAAGCTCTAAGTCAAATCAAATTGCAAGATGGAGTTATAAAACTTGTAGGGAATGTAGCTCTTGTGATGGTGAGTATGTGTATGAAGTTTCATGAAGGTAGGCCAAATACTTTTGGAAATATGGTCAAGGTTAAGTTTTTTGGTTAATTTTTCGAAAAATAGGTCAAAGTTCAAAGGTCAAGGTCACAGGTCAAAAAGCGTGGTATGACTGAAAAGGTCTTGTCCCAAGGAACATTCATGTGAAGTTGGAAGGCTCTGTTGTGAATAGTATTGAAATAAGAGACAAAAACAATTTTAAAAAAAACGGAGAGAAAAGGGGAGATAATTCAATCAAATTGCAAGATGGAGTTATAAAACTTGTAGGGAATGTAGTTCTTGTGATGGTGAGTATGTGTATGAAGTTTCATGAAGGTAGGCCAAATACTTTTGGAAATATGGTCAAGGTTAAGGTTTTCGGTTAAATTTTCGAAAAATAGGTCAAAGTTCAAAGGTCAAGGTCACAGATCAAAAAGTGTGGTATCACTGAAAAGGTCTTGTCCCAAGGAACATTCAAGTTCAAAGGTCACAGATCAAAAAGTGTGGTATCACTGAAAAGGTCTTGTCCCAAGGAACATTCATGTGAAGTTTGAAGGCTCTGTTGTGAATAGTATTAAAATGAGAGCAAAAAATGTGTTTCAGAAAAAAATTGGAAAAGGGGAGATAATTCAGCCAAAATCAACAATGTTGTTATGGTCCTTGGTCAAAATGTAGCTCTTGTGATGATGAGTGTGTGTATGAAGTTTCATGAGGCTAGGTCTTATACTTTTTAAGTTATAGCCAAGGTTAAGTTTTTTTGGAACGACGCAGGACGACGCAGGACGACTACGCAGACGCCGGAGTGATGACAATAGCTCGAAAGTTTTTTTTCAAAAAAACAGACGAGCTAAAAATGAAAACTAGAAGAAACAGCCACTAAATTCTACAGTAGAGTCAGACGGGTCCATTGAATGATCTCTAGTGCGCCCCTCTTGTAAAAGGCGGGCCCAGGGCGCAATGGCGCAGCCTAGATTGAACACTATGACTGCTTTGATCAGCTGGGCACTTTTTTCTAATCAATTATTTCCAGATCATAAAAGGCTTTCTGAGAAAAGTAGATCTGATGAAAAGCAATATATAGTACCAGGAATTATTGTCCTATAACTTTCAAAACTTATTAAGGAACTCTTTACTTAATTAAATCAGCAAGGTTTTATGACCAATATGAATCATTCTATTAATTAATTGAATTCCAATTTTCTTTCATCAGATTATTGCCATACACAAACAGATCATAAAATAACAAAAAATGTGGAAAGTCCACAAAAACCATGTTTTCCAACAGTTGCACAAAACCAGGAAACCATTTTCAATACATGTTTTTCATATGTTTCAGGAAGTTATGCTCCAGAAAAGGAAATGAAGTAAAAATATGGATCAGGGGAAATAATTCGAAAAGGAAGGCAATGGACTTGTCAGTCTTGCATGTGACACTCCACACTAACCTGTTCTATAATCCTACAAAGTATCATTAAAGTATTTCAAACGCTTGCGAAGTTATGCTCTGGAAACGAAAATGAAGTAAAATTATTGATCAGGGGTGATAATTCGAAAAGGAAGACAAGCAGATTTGTCATTCTTGCATGTGACACTCTGCACTGACCTGTTCAACGATCTTTCGAAGCATCATTAAAATATTTCAAATGGTTTCAGAGTTATGCTCCAGAAACGAAAATGAAGTAAAAATATGGATCAGGGGAGATAAATTCAAAAAGGAAGACAAGCAGAGTTGTAATTCTTGCATGTGACACTCTGCACTGATCTGTTCTATAATCCTACCGAGTATCATTAAAATATTTCAAACGATTACGGAGTTATGCTCCGGAAACCAAAATAAAGTAAAATACTGATCAGGGTAGATAATTCAAAAAGGAAGACAAGCAGAGATGTCATTCTTGCCCGCAACACTCCACACTGATCTGTTCTATAATCCTACCAAGTATCATTAAAATATTTCAAACAGTTGCAGAGTTATGCTCCAGAAACAAATTGTGGACACCAAACTTGGTACACATATTGCTTAGGGACTGTTTGTTTGATTTGAGGTTTAACGTCCCCGTCAACACTGTAAAGGTCATTTTGGAGACGTTGCTTCCAAATTTTGTGGGACTTTTACCCGACATTGAGATGAAATGACATCTCAAGCCCTGTCACCCAATGAAACCAATAGGGTTTATTAGCATGGATGGTCCGCCTCGCACCGCGGTTCCTGGACAGGCTTAGATCCTCTAAGCAGTTTACCAGTACTAGTGTGCGGGCCAGATTCAGCTCTGCGTGGAAGCATCATGCAGCCCATATATTTCTTCAAGCCCCTATGGGCGGGGGCGTAGTGCTTAGGGACTGCAGATGTGCATGATGGTATCCAAATTTTGATCTGCCACCCCACCCACCCCCCACACACACACCCCTAGGGTCATGGGGTGAAATCAAAGGTCAAATTTTCATGAAAATGCTTGTGAATGCAACCACTTTTTTATCAATTGGCCTATGGTCACCAAACTTGGTACACAGGGCCTACACTGTTTGCCAAAAGTACAGTCATTTTCCTAATAAACTTTGATGAAAACACAACTTGACACCGTTAAATTTTCAAAATGGACTCCTGCTATATATATAAGGAGGAAGATTCCACTTGGTACAAAATCGGTTAAGGTTTGTTTGTGGGATTGTTTTGAGTTAAACAGCCCAGTCAACACAATCTAGGGAATATCAAGCTGGTCAGTACCAATTCACACTTTTTCTGAATGCTTAGAGGTGAATCATAAAATAGGACTGTTTTCATAATATAGACTCTGTATACTATTACAAAAACATGCTTATACAAATACATTGTAAATTTTACCGCCGAAAACAGGAAATTTTAAGATGAAAAATAAAACTGCAAGCACTGCATGATGCCCCGCCACTACAATTACATCAAGCAAGTGCCATATCACAATGAATCAAAACCTAATTGCTGTTTTCCCCCATCCCAGTGATGTAACCATGCAAGTTTGGTCAGAATCAATCATGAAGTTCAGGAGATATAGTGCTTCAAACAGACTACATGACAAAAATGGCTATGTTCAATGTTCAAGGGGTGATAACTCCAGGTTCATATGTTCTGCATGTCATCTCAGGCTGCTCTACATATCTATGAAGTTTCGTGAAAATATCACAAATGGTATCAGAGTTATGAACTGATAGCAACTGCTATATTCAAAGTTCAAAGAGCAATAACTCCAAAAGAAGGAAAATTAGAGTTATGGTTCATATGATCTGCATGTCGCCTCATGGTGCTCTACATATCTGTGAAGTTTCATGGAAATACTTCAAATGGTATCAAGACATGGAGCGGACACGAAACTACGATAGAAATGGCTATTTCAAATGTTCAAAGGGCAATAACTCCAAAAGTAGGAAAATCAGAGTTATGGTTCATATGTTCTGCAAGTTGTCTGATAGTGCTCTACTCACTGTGAAGTTTCATGAAAATATCTTTAATGGTATCAGAGTTATGGAGCGGACACAAAACTGATAGCAACAGCTATATTCAAAGTTCAAAGGGCAATAACTCCAAAAATAGGAAACTCAGAGTTATGGTTCATATGTTCTGCACGTTGTCTCATGGTGCTCTACATACCTGTGAAGTTTCATGGAAATATCTCAAATCGTATCGATGTTATGGAGCGGACACGAAACTATGATAGAAATGCCTATGTTCAATGTTCAAAGGGCAACAACTCCTAAAGTAGGAATATCAGAGTTACGGTTTATATGTTCTGCATGTCATCTGATAGTGTTTTACATATCTGTGAAGTTTCGTGAAAATATCTCAAACGTTATCAGAGTTATGGAGCGGACATGGAGGAACAGACAGACGGATGATGGATGGACGGACACTCAAAACTTCGGAGGGTATAACATAATACCCCACCATTTTTGAATGGCGGGGCATAAAAATATGATAATTTTTTTCTTATTTCTGCTCAAACTATAGATTGTGGGTACACATTAGAACCGCCTCATTGAGGCGGTTCTAACGAGTACCCACAATCTATATTTCAGAGCAGAAATAAGAAAAATAAGGTTTACCCCTGCAAGCCCCAGTTTTACTATATAAAAGTGGGGTTCAAGGGGTCAAAATTATATAGGCGTGTTTTCATGATGATGTTATGATTAATCACTCAAGGCACAGAGAAATTCTTAGTGCCAGAGGGCATTCATTTTTTTTTCTTATTTTTCTTAGAAAAACAGATTTTCATGTCAAGTACGTATGATTGTCTATGGAAAATTATTAATAAGAAAATCATTTGAAAATACTGTTGTCTTTAGGGTAAAACACATAATTTTTGGGACAGTATCAGACTTGTTTCTGTCATGACTGGTGAGAAAAAGAAAACGAAATGTCAGCTATGCAAAATATGCATGGAACATATATTCTTCATCTGATATAACTAGAGCTTGGCTTGTGGGTCCATATTCATACATCACCCAAAAATATACATCTCTATTCTTATCAGACCACAGTCAGGCTGTAAGGCTGATCTGGGTCTGCTCCTTACAGAAAATGCTTTGCTGGCATTCTTGCTACAAACAAGACACAGACAGAGATTGCAATCAAACAGAACATGATATGTGACTGACAGATAAAAAGATTGATCTCATTTATACCAATCTTAAGGAGACAAGCCACACCTCCAAGGGAAGGTCATTCTTGCACAAAAAGATTTACCTCCCTTTCCATATAGGGCCTACTCTTAAAGGAAAGAATTTGCTCCCAGAGGGAGCAAATTCTTTCCTTCAAGAGTAGCCAAATTTAACAAGAGGCTCAATGAGCCTAAACCGCTCACCTGAGGAACTTAAGTTTTAACAATTCACAGACTTGACTACTAAATCTGCTAATAGAATCCAGCCCATTGACCCTTACAGGATATAAGTCATCATTATTGCATTGCATTCCAAGTTTGAGACTTCTAGCTTCTATAGTTCCTGAGAAATCTTTGACGAAAATTTAACATTGGTCAAAATGGAGAGAAAGAAGAATGAAAGAACAGATGAACAAATAAGCTGAGAAAGCCCAATGTCTCTTACACAAAATAAGTCATCATTATTCTATTGAATACCAAATTAAATGCTTCTAGTATTTATAGTTCCTGAGAAATCTTTGATTAAAAATTTAACATTGGTCTATTATCTCTATATGGAGAGAAAGAAGAATGAAGGAACAAATGAACCAGACTAGCTCCAAAACCTAATGCAGCCTTTCCCCTTGCCCAATGGTGCTACACATAAAATTTAAACAAGATTGGTCGACTGCCTTCTGAGATATGCTTCATTGAAAGTGTGGACGACAGATGGACGGACGACAGACGACGGACTCCGGAGCCTTGGTATACTATCAGCTCACTGGAGCCTTTGGCTCAGGTGAGCTAAACATTCAAGACGCTATTTCTGTCACAACATTTTCCCTACGTTAAGTCTATGGGCAAATTTTTTTGTCTCTCAAGGTCACGTAACTCCGAGGTCAATATTCCGATTCGGCCCAAAATCAAACTTAACCGAGATTTTATGCCTGTCCTCGTTACCTGCAAGTTTGAAGCTGATATGAATAAAAATAAAGTTGCTATCGTGGTCACAACGTATTTTTTTATGCTCAAGGGCAGGTAACTCCAAGGCAAATATTCCGATTCGGCCCAAAATCGAACTTAACCGAGATTTTATGTCTGTCCTCGTTACCTGCAAGTTTGAAGCTGATCTGAAAAAAATTCAAGTCCCTATCGTAGTCGCAACATTTTCCCTAATTAAGTCTATGGGCAAATTTTTTGTCGCTCAAGGTCACGTAACTCCGAGGTCAATATTCCGATTCGGCCCAAAATTGAACTTAACCGAGATTTTATGCCTGTCCTCGTTACCTGCAAGTTTGAAGCTGATATGAATAAAAATAAAGTTGCTATCGTGGTCACAACGTATTTTTTATGCTCAAGGGCAGGTAACTCCAAGGCAAATAATCCGATTCGGCCCAAAATCGAACTTAACCGAGATTTTATGTCTGTCCTCGTTACCTGCAAGTTTGAAGCTGATCTGAAAAAAATTCAAGTCGCTATCGTAGTCACAACATTTTCCCTATGTAAAGTCTATGGGCAAATTTTTTGTCGCTCAAGGTCATGTAACTCCGAGGTCAATATTCCGATTCGAACTTAACTGAGATTTTATGCCTGTCCATGTTACCTGCAAGTTTGAAGCTGATCTGAATAAAAATAAAGTTGCTAACGTGGTCACAACGTATTTTTTTATGCTCAAGGGCAGGTAACTCCAAGGCAAATAATCCGATTCGGCCCAAAATCGAACTTGACCGAGATTTTATGCCTGTACTGGTTATCTGCAAGAATGAAGTCGATCAGAAAAAAATTGACGGAGCTAGAGTGATGACAAGCTTTTTCCTATGTGAAGTCTATGGGAGCTAGATGCTGCCATGGCAACCAGAGTTCCACTCAGATCTGCCTGAAAACCTAATGAAGCCTTTCCACTTGCCCAATAATGCGACACATGAAATTTGATCAAAGTTGGCCAAGCAGTCTTTAAGATATACATTTTTGAAATTCCCATTAACCCTAATGCAAAAACACACAAGGGCAGGTAACTCCTAAGTAAATGATCCGATTCTGCCAGTTATCGAACTTGACCAAGATTTCATGGCTGTGCTGGTTATCTGCAAGAATAAAGCCAATCTGAAAATAATTGAAGCAGCTACGGTGATGACAACATTCTCCCCATGTTAAGTCAATAGGCAATTTTTTCAACGCTCAAGGGCACGTAACTCCTGAGTGAATAATCCGATTCAGCCCAAAATCGAACTTGATCGAGATTTCATGCCTGTCCTCGTTATCTGCAAGAATGAAGTCGATCAGAAAAAAATTGACGGAGCTAGAGTGATGACAAGCTTTTTCCTATGTTAAGAACGCTCAAGGGCACGTAACTCCTGAGTGAATAATCCGATTCAGCCCAAAATCGAACTTGATCGAGATTTCATGCCTGTCCTCGTTATCTGCAAGAATGAAGACGATCAGAAAAAAATTGACGGAGCTAGAGTGATGACAAACTTTTTCCTATGTTAAGTCTATGGGAGCTATTTGTTGCCATGGCAACCAGAGTTCCAATCCGATCTGCCCGAAAACAGTATGCAGCCTTTCCCCCTACCTGATAATGCTTCACATGAAATTTGATCAAGATTGGCCCACTGGTTCCGGAGATATACTTCTTTGAAAGTGTGGACGACGGACGACGACGACGACGACGGACGACGGACGCCGGCTCGTGGTATACTAATACCTCACATGAGCCTTCGGCTCAGGTGAGCTAAAAATGGGAGATAAGTATCAAGAAAGCTGGCTCTTGTTTCTTATGATAGTCTCCCCTTTTAAAAATGACAGCTAATTTGTTATCCCTTATGCTGACATTTCAATAGGTTTTAAGTGTCTTTTCATGTTAAAAAAGACCCAAGCTGTTTTGAGTCAACAGAATTCCATCAAAAAACTCCTACATGAACAAGTATAATTGCAATTAAATTGCTGACAGGTAATTACATTTTATGTCACAAAAAAAAGACCTTATAAAAAACAGCTGATCCTGCAGTTCCATTCTGTTTTGATCAATCCCTGGCAAAGTCTCAATTAACCCTTTTTGTACCAAATGGAATCTTCCTCCTTATATATAGAATGAGTCTATTTCAAACTTTGGGGGTGTCAGGTTGTGTTTTCTTCAAAATTTATCTGGAAAATAGCTGAACTTTTTGCAAACAGTGTAGGCCCTGATCTGGGCCTGTACTGTTTGCCAATTACCCTTTAAGGGGTCTCCGGTATGAAATGGGTTAATTTTGTTTGTTTGATTTGATGTTTAACATCCCGTCAACACTGTAAGGGTCAAGTACTGTAATATCCTTAAATTTATTACCTATACCTTAACCTTTGTCAGGTTTGATTTTTCATTTCTATTTTAAAACTGACATTTTCATGAGTACTCCTGGGTTTGATTCTGGGCTTCACCAGACTTTTGTTTAACCGAGGTCCCATCTACATATTAGGCCCCCGCCCATAGGAGCTTGAAGAAATATATGGGCTGCATGATGCTTCCACGCAGAGCTGAATCCGGCCCGCACACTAGTACTGGTAAACCGCTTAGAGGATCTAAGCCTGTCCAGGAACCGTGGTGCGAGGCGGACCGTCCATGCTAATAAACCCTATTTGTTTCATTGGGCGACAGGGCTTGAGATGTCATTTCATCTCAATGTCGGGTAAAAGTCCCACAAAATTGGAAGCAACGTCTCCAAAATGACCTTTACAGTGTTGATGGGGACATAAAACCTCCAATCAACCAACCAACCCATCTACATATTACCTAAGTCACCTTAGTTGGTGCAATGAAAACAACACGTACACACACACACCCTACTTTTCCTGTTCAAACTGTCTGATATCTCTGAAGGGGCTTTGAAAGAAAAAGTTAGCTTCTTTCGAAGCCCCTTCCCTAGTAAACAAGAGCATCGGTGAAACCAAGGGATGCTCCCTGAAGATGCGCAGTAGTAGGAGGGTTATTTTAATGAAATGATCCTATACACTTTTGAAGTTTTATAAGAATTGTTTGAAGACAAAGGTTATGGGTACTCCTTAGAACCGTCTGAATGAGGAGGTTCTAATGAGTACCCTCAGTTGATGTTTGGAGTACAAATAAAGAAACTAGGTAGTGATTTTCAGCAAAGAGCGCAAAACAAGAGGGCCATGATGGCCCTGGATCGCTCACCTGACCCATATGATAGAGTTACAAGTGGGCCTCTGGGAGGGCCATTATTGACCCCAGGGCTACAATGTGCATAATGTTGAGGGAGGTCTAAAAAGGTGAAGCTTCATACCAAATATCAACAAAGCCTATAATTTGAACAATCTTGGCAAAGGTCCACTAGATGAAGCTACACAACAAATATCAAAGACCTGGGCCTTGGGGTTTCAGAGACCATTTTTTAAAGATATTCCCTACATAGCCTATGTAAAACCAAATGGCCCCGGGGCGGGGACATTTTTGGCCTCAGAGCTATAATTTAAACAATCTTGATAGAGGTCCACTAGATGAAGCTTCACACCAAATATCAAAGACCTAGGTCTTGCTGTTTCAGAGAAGAAGATTTCCAAAGATTATCTCTATATATAAGTCTATGTAAAACCAAAGGGCCCCAGGGCAGGGGCTATAATTTGAACAATCTTGGTAGAGGTCCACTAGATGAAGCTCCATACCAAATATCAAAGACATGGGCCTTGTGGTTTCAGAGAAGAAGATTTTTAAAGATTTACCTATATAAGTCTATGCAAAACCAAAGGGTCTTGGGGCGGGGGCATTTTTGGCCCCAGGACTATAAATTGAATAATCTTGATAGAGGTCCACTAGATGAAATTTCACACCAAATATCAAAGACCTAGGCCTTGTGGTTTCACAGAAGAAGATTTTTAAAGATTTTCCCTATATAAGTCTATGTAAAACCAAAGGGCCCCCGAGACAGGGGCGATTTTGGTCTCAGGGCTATAATTTGAACAATATTGGTAGAGGTCCACTAGATGAAGCTTCATACCAAATATCAAAGACCAGGGCTATCTGGTTTCAGAGAAGAAGCTTTTTCAAGATTTTCCCTATATATAAGTCTATGTAATAACAAAGGGCCCTGGAGCGGGGGCATTTTTGGCCCCAGGGCTATAATTTGAACAATCTTGGTAGAGGTCCACAAGATTAAGCTTCATACCAAATGTCAAAGACCTAGGCCTTGTGGTTTCAGAGAAGAAGATTTTTAAAGATTTTCCCTATATAAGTCTATGTAAAACCAAAGGGCCCCAAGGCTGGGGCATTTTTGGTCTCAGGGCTATAATTGAACAATTTTGGTAGGGGTCCACTAGATGAAGCTTCATACCAAATATCAAAGACCTAGGCCTTGTGAATTCAGAGACAAAAATTTTTCAAGATTTTCCCCATATAAGTCTATGTAAAACCAAATGGCCCTGGAGCGGGAGCATTTTTGGCCCGTGGGCTATAATTTGAACAATCTTGATAGGGGTCCACTAGGTGAAGCTTCATACCAAATATCAAAGACCTGGGACATGTTGTTTCAGAGAAGAATATTTTTTAAGATTTCCCTATATAAGCCTATGTAAAACCAAAGGGTCTCGGGCGTGTGCATTTTTGGCCCCAGAACTATAATTTGAACAATCTTGGTAGGGGTCCACTAGGTATAGCTTCATACCAAATATCAAAGACCTGGGCCTTGCGGTTTCAGAGAAGATTTTTAAAGATTTTCCCTATATATGCCCATGTAAAACCAAAAGGCCCCGGGGCGGGGGCATTTTTGGCCCCAGCAATATAATTTGAACAATCTTGGTAGGGGTCCACTAGATGAAGCTTCATACCAAATATCAAAAACATGGCCCTTACGGTTTCAGAGAAGAAAATTTTTAAAGATTTTGCCTATATAAGCCTATGAAAAATCAAAGAGCCCCGTGGCGGGGGCATTTTTGGCCTCAGCACTATAATTTGAACAATCTTCGTAGGGGTCCACAAGATGAAGCCTCATACCAAATATCAAATACCTGGGCCTTGCGGTTTCAGAGAAGAAGATTTTTCAAGATTTTCCATATATAAGCCCATGTAAAACCAAAGGGCCCCCGAGCAGGGGCATTTTTGGCCCCAGGGCTATAATATGAACAATCTTGGTAGGGGTCCACTAGGTGAAGCTTCATACCAAATATCAAAGACCTAGGCCTTGCGGTTTCAGAGAAGAAGATTTTTAAAGATTTTTCCTATTTAAGCCCATGTAAAACCAAAGGGCCCCGGGGCGGGGGCTTTTTTGGCCCCAGCACTATAATTTGAACAATCTTGGTAAGGGTCCCCTAGATGAGGCTTCATACCAAATATCAAAGACCTGGGCCTTACGGTTTCAGAGAAGAAGATTTTTAAAGCTCTTCCCTATACAAGCCCATGTAAAACCAAAGGGCCCTGGAGCAGGGGCATTTTTGGCCCCAGCACTATAATTTGAACAATCTTGGTCGGGGTCCACTAGATGAAGCTTCATACCAAATATCAAAGAACTGGGCTTTGCGGTTTCAGAGAAGAAGATTTTACAGATTTTCCCTATATAAGCCCATGTAAAACCAAAGGGCCCCAGAGCGGGGGCATTTTTGGCCCCAGCACTATAATTTGGACAATCTTGGTAGAGTTCCACTAGATGAAGCTCCATACCAAATATCAAAGACCTGGGCCTTACGGTTTCAGAGAAGAAGATTTTTAAAGATTTTCCCTATATAAGCCCATGTAAAACCAAAGGGCCCGGAGCGGGGGCATTTTTGGTCCCAGCACTATAATTTGAACAATCTTGGTAGGGGTCCACTAGATGAAGCTTCATACCAAATATCAAAGACCTGGGCCTTGTGGTTTCAGAGAAGAAGATTTTTTAAGTTTTTGGTGAAAAAAAAATCTATTTTTGGCTCCTATGACCTAGATGTGCAATGGACCGGAACCATTTGAACAACTTTGAAAGGGGACCACCTAAGGATCATTCCTGTGAAGTTTGGTCAAAATCCGATCAGTGGTTTAGGAGGAGATGTCGTTTGAAGAAATTGTTTACGGACGCACAGACTGACGACGGACGACGGACGAAAAGTGATCCCAAAAGCTCACCTCGTCCATGATTTGACCTACTGACCTACATTTGACCCGACATGACCAATATTCAAATTTGACCGAGATATTGTCATGACAATCATTCTGAGCAAGTTTAATGATGATTGGACCATAACTGTGCCCTCTAGTGTGTTCACAAGGTTTTTCTATGATTTGACCTACTGACCTACTTTTTGACCCAACATGACCCATATTCAAACTTGACAGATATTGTCAGGATGATTATTCTGAGCAAGTTTGATGATGATTGGACCATAACTGTGCCCTCTAGAGTGTTCACAAGGTTTTTCTATGAATTGACCTACTGACCTACTTTTTGACCCGACATGACCCATATTCAAACTTGACCGAGATATTGTCACAATGATCATTCTGAGCAAGTTTGATGATAATTGAACCATAACTGTGCCCTCTAGAGTGTTCACAAGGACTATCTATGGTTTGACCTACTGACCTACTTTTTGACCCTACATGATCCATATTCGAACCTGACCGAGATATTGTCATGATAATTATTCTGAGCAAGTTTGATGATGATTGGACCAAAACTGTGCCCTCTAGAGTGTTCACAAGGTTTTTCTATGATTTGACCTACTGACCTACTTTTTCACCCGACATGACCCATATTCGAACTTGACCGAGATATTGTCATGATGATCATTCTGAGCAAGTTTGATGATGATTGGACCAAAACTGTGGCCTCTAGTTTGTTCACAAGAAAAAGTTTACGCACGACGGACGACGGACGACGGACGACGCACGACGACGCCGGACATCTTACGGTCACAAAAGCTCACCATGACCTTCGGTCAGGTGAGCTAAAAAAAAAGGAGAAATCAGAAATGTAAGGCCCCTTCCCTGCAAGGACCTGTATTATCTTAAACCATAAAGCTAAGAAACTCAGTTTTGTGTTCCCTAGTAAGTGATTTTCAATGGAAAATGTCACAAGGAATACACATGTGAAACATGAAAGCCCTATTACCAATGGTTATGAAATAACAGGAGATATTTTTTTTGAAAAAAAGGGAGATAATTAGTGAAATAATAGTTATGGCCCTTTGTCAGAATGTAGGTTTTTGTGACGTAAGTATGTGTGTGAAGTTTCATGAGAGTAGGACAAATACTTTTAAAATTTTGACCGGAGTTTAAGTTGTTTGGGTATGGCCTGACAAACACACACCCAAAAGCAATTTGTCAGGATGTAGGTCTTGTGATGGTAATAACCGTATTCGCCCTAATTACCGCACCGTGCGCTTAGTTTTTTCACAATCGTGTCAAAAAATCACAGTGAATAATCTACCTAATTAGCGCACACTCGATGCAAAAACAATAGCTTCCGAGATGATGCATACTGATATTTAATACGATGAAAAAGGATACTAGCATTGCCTTTACTGTTGAAGAAATAACGTTAAGTTTTTTATAGATTTATGTGAGAGCTTCCAGGGAGAGGTTACTGTAAAGTGTGCGCTTATGCATTTCCTTTTCAAAAATAGCTTTGGTGTGCGCTTATAGGAGCATGTGCCGTAATTAGGGCGAATACGGTATGTGTGTGATGTTTCATGAGAGTAGACAAAATACTTTTGAAGTTATCACTGAGGTTAAGGTTTTTGGTTTAGGTTTGACAAACACACAAGTTATTCTCCTTTGTCAGAATGTAGGTCTTGTGATGGTAAGTATGTGTGTGAAGTTTCATAAGAGTAGGGCCAATTCTATTGAAGTTATGACCAAGGTTAAGTTTTTTGGTTAAGGCATGACAAACACGCGTTCCGTGGCATCTGATCTGGGCCTGCACTGTTTGCCACTTACCCCTTTTGGGGTTTCTGTTGTTACCAAATGGGTTTAACCAAAAGTCTAAGAATTCCCTAGTCAGTGATTTTCAACAAAGACTGCAAAAATAAGGAGAAGTGTAAGGCCCCATCCATGCAAGGGCATGTAAATCTTAAACCATAAGACAAAGAAACCCAGTTTTGTGTTCCCTAGTAAGTGATTTTCAATGAAGAAAGTCACAAGGAATACATATTTGAAATATGAAAGCCCTATTACCCATGGTTATGAAATAACAAGAGAAACTTTTGAAAAAAGGGGAGATAATTCAGTGAAAATAAGCAACATAATTATGGCCCTTTGTCAGAACGTAGGTTTTGTGATGGTAAGTATGCGTGTGAAGTTTCATGAGAGTAAGATAAATACTTTTTGACCAAGTTTAAGTTGTTTGGGTATGGCCTGACAAGCACTCACCGAAAAGCAATATAGTTATGGCCCTTTGTCAGAATGTAGGTATTGTGATAGTAAGTAAGTGTGTGCAGTTTCATTAGAGAAGGGCAAATACTTTTGAAGTTATGACCGAGGTTAAGTTTTTTGGTTAAGGCGTGACAAACACACAGACAAAGGCAATATGGTTTGTCAGAATGTAGGTCTTATGATTGTAAGTATGAGTGTGAAGTTTCATGGGAGTAGGGATAATACTTTTGAAGTTATAACCGGTTAAATGTTTTGGTTTAGATTTGAAACTGACTGACAAGGAGATTACTTTTGGGCACCCAAAATACTGTGTGGGGCCCTAATTAAGAAGGGAAGTAACTCCGTAAATACTGTTGGCAGGGTTATGCTTCTTGCATACTGCGATTTCTCTCATAGCCCCCTATCAGTGTATCAAGTTTCACTAAATAAAACTTTTAGAGATATGCTCCTGACAAGCTTAATATAGCAAAAACTAAAAAGGGAAATAACTCTGTCATTACTTGTGATAGAGTTACAGTTCTTGCACTCTGCACTTCCTCTGATGGCCATCTATCAATGTATCAAGTTTCACTTAAATCCCTTCTATACTTTCAGAGATATGCTCTGGACAATCTTTTCATTGAAATAGTTAAGAAGGGAAGTAACTCCATAAATACTGGTGACAGGATTATGGTTCTTGTATTCTACAATTCTCCTCATCGCCCTCTATCAGTGTATCAAGTTTCACTAAATTACCTTTAAAACTTTTAGAGATATGCTCCGGACAAGCTTAATATAGCAAAAACTAAAAAGGGAAATAACTCTGTCATTACTTGTGATAGAGTTACAGTTCTTGCCCTCTGCACTTCCTCTGATGGCCATCTATCAATGTACCAAGTTTCACTTAAATCCCTTCTATACTTTCAGAGATATGCTCCGGACAATCTTTTCATTGAAATAGTTAAGAAGGGAAGTAACTCCATAAATACTGGTGACAGGATTATGGTTCTTGTATTCTACGATTCCCCTCATCGCCCTCTATCAGTATATCAAGTTTCACTTAAATACCTTTAATACTTTTAGAGATATGGAGTGTGACAGACGGACGGACGGACGCACGGTCGGACGGACAGACAAAGCGGCGACTATATGGCTCCCCCTTCGGGGAGCATAAAAAGGTCACATGGTTTCAAAACATGGAAGTCACATAAAAGAGAAGCCCACAATGTGGAATGCACACCTTGCATGATAACAGACAATTTTGCCACAACCCAAACCCAGATACATGTGTCTTTCCAGCAAACTGTAATTGGGAAACCCTGAAACCGAACACTGGCAGATCAGGCAGGCCCAGATCAGGTGCCGACACCCCTAAATTTTGAAATGCACTCCAGTGGCCTCCTGCTGTGTATGAGGAGGAAAAGTCAATTCAGTACAAAATGGGTCAAAATTCAAGGTGAGGAAGCACATCTTTTTTATGTCCCAAGTAGCGAAAACATGAGGATATATTGTTTTTTGCCTTGTTGGTTGGACAACATCAAAATTAGTCATAACTTTGGAACTGTTCATATTTGGCATACAAGGGTTTCCCACTCATACCAAAAATTTTGACCCGTGACCTTCACCTTGACCTGTGACATACTTTAAAGAAAAGAATGACCTTGACCTGGGGACCTGTTCGTGTTTCACAAACATATCTTTCTTGTTTGAGGTATAAAATCCAAGACACACTGCCAGAATGATTTGTTTGTTTGTATTTTTGTACGACATGGAATCTTCCTCCTTATATATAGCAGGAGTCCATTTCAAAATTTAGGGGTGTCTGGTTGTGCTTTCATCAAAATTTTATTGGAAAATGACTGAAAATTTAGCAAACAGTGAAGGTCCTGATCAGACCCCGCGTTCTGCGGCGTCTGATCTGGGCCTGCACTGTTTGCCAGGGTACCTGTTTTAGGGTTTCTGGTACCAAATGGGTTAACGACCCAGTCAACACTATTTTAAGTCATTATTGAGCTGGTCAGTTCACCTATCCACACTTTCCTGGACAGGCTTATATATAAGAAGGGAGAGAATGACTGTATAAAAGATTTCATGATCAATCTCCACAAAAGAATGTTGTAAACCCCTGCAGGTATCGAACCCGCACCCTCCTGATCACACAGTCAGACGCGCATCCGACTAAGCTACCGAGGCCGGCACACACTGCCAGTATGAATGGTAGTACGTACAGCAGAACTCCTATGACTCAAACACATATGGCTCATTGCCGAGTCAAACCCTTTCTTCTGTTTCTAACAAATTCTTTCAAAGCTCCAGATATATACAGTAAAATTACTATATTAAGACCACTTTTGGGACTGTTCAAAAGTGGTCTTAAAGACCACTTTTGAACAGTCCCGAAGGTGGTCCCTGACCAGGTGACACTGTATGCAAGAATAACTGCCCTTCTTAATAGGCTTTTTAAAGCAGAATAAATCCAAATTTTAGGCAGACTTAGTAACAGAATTTTAATGTAAGGACTAATTCAGAGACTTTTTTTTTCTTACCTTAAAAATCCTACAAAATTGGGCGGCCCCCATCTATCGGGCCTTGTAGAAATAAATGGACTGCAAGATGCTTCCACGCAGAGCTGAAACCGACTGCACACGAGTACTGGTAAACCACTTAGAGGATCTAAGTCTGCCCAGGCAAAGCGATGCGAATCGGTCCGTCCATGCTTATAAACCCTATTGGAAGCAACGTCTCCAAAATGACCTATACAGTGTTGATGGGGACGTTAAACCTCAAATCAAACAAACAAACAAAAACAAAATTGGGACACCTTGAGGACTTTCTGTAATTCTCCTAAAATTTTAATAAAATTGTTTCATCATCCGGTACTAAGGAGTCCTAAAGGTGTAGTTGCAATGACAAACAGTGAAGACCCTGATCAGACTGTGCTCCTTCAGGAGCAGTCTGATCTGGGTCTGCACTGTTTGCTCAGGCCTAGCCATCCCAATACTTATGATCATTACAGTAATTTATCATGAAACTGCATGTTGTGTGTACTCATTAGAAGGTGTCCTAATGGCTACACAGCATACCGTACTCATGATAAGATAACTTTTGAGGGATCATCAAGGAAAACAATTCATCATGAAAAGGTATGTTATGTATACTCATTAGAATCGCCTCATTGAGGCGATTCTACAGACACATATTCTATAACAGAAAATGAGAATAATGTTCCGGAATTATTCCATTAAGCCTCCTGTCATGGTGCGGTGGCTTAAATTACCTCCGCCTCTGACAAATTTTCACTGTCCTAAGTGTTAGATCCAATAATCTGCAGGCTATCATGTCCATGAAATGAGCACCCCACTATACCCCACTTTGTACTGAGAAAACTGGGGCCATTTGTTCAAAACTAATGATGTCTTTAGTTAACGTATTGTTAAAACTTTGATCATTTATTATTGCATTCAGATGCAAAAGCTGCTAATATTTTTTTCAGCAAAAATACCAAAATTTAAAATATTAAACTTGCTAGAACAGTTAACAATATGACCACTAACGAGCTCGTTAAGCTAACGATGCTTTGAACAACTGGGCCCTGGTGTTTACAGGTGGGATTTTCTCAGGCTGCAGGAGGCCAAAATGACTGCCTCAATTTATTTTCTGGTTGTTTGTAAATTAGTCTTATGAAATTTTAGAATTTGGCCATTTCAAACTGGTGAATGGCCCCTCAAGAAAATTTTTTATAGAAAACCCTGTACAGGGGTAAACATTATTTTCTTTATTTCTGCTCCAAGACTGAGGTGGTTCTAATGAGCACTCACAACCTATGTTTGAAGCATGAATAAAAAAAAATATCAAATAATTTCATCAGAAAATACCTTTTTCTTTTGAGATACAAAACAATGCAGTATCTTTGTATAATGGAAGTTTGGCTACAGGAAAGTCCCTCCAACATTGAAATGGGGTGCTTTATATCTTGTGAGTCTAGCAGCCTAGTAGCTTTCTGGATCATATACATCAGGTTTCAGGCAGAGAGAGGTTCAGATTTTAATTATTTGAAATACACCAAAAATATGCTGAAATAATGACAAAACCACAACAGATTTTGATCAGTCTAATCTGGGTCCAAAATCTTGACACAGTCTTTTTAAGTTGTTAGTTATAACTTATAAGACTGAAAACTGCTGTCTCCATGTAATGTGCTGTAAACTTGTAAAGTCCCAGAATGTCAATGCCATGAAAATTTGTTTGAGACAGGGGCAGTTCCAGTCACTATGAGTTATTCACAGAGCCAGGTCTCCAGGTCATTAACCCTTTTTGTACCAAATGGAATCTTCTATCTTGTATATGGCAGGAGTCCTTTTCGAAATTTAGGGGTGTCAGGTTATGTTTTCTTCAAAATTTATTCGGAAAATGGCTTAACTTTTTTTAAACAGTGAAGGCCCTGATCAGACGCCGCGTTCTGCGACGTCTGATCTGGGCCTGCGCTGTTTGCCAACTACCCGTTTTGGGGTTTCTGGTACTAAATGGGTTAATGTGGTACACCATGTGAACAAGTCTGCCTCTAAGCCCAACTTTTTATATAGAAAACTAGGGTTTAAGGGGGTTTACATTATTTTTCTCATTTCTGCTTCAAGACATAGGTTGTGGGTACTTGTTAGAACTGCCTTAATGAGGTGGTTCTAACGAGCAACCACAACCTATGTTTGCAGTATTTATGAGATAAATATCACATATTTTCATTATAAAAGTAGCCATTTTTGAGATGTTTGTTTGATTTGAGGTTTAACGTCCCCGTCAACACTGTAAAGGTCATTTTGGAGACGTTGCTTCCAATTTTGTGGGAGTTTTACCCGACATTGAGATGAAATGACATCTCAAGCCCTGTCGCCCAATGAAACCAATAGGGTTTATTAGCATGGACGTGAAAAAAATGCAATATTATAATAATAATAATAATAAAGACTTTATTTCAAGAGGGTAACACAATTAGTACAGAACTAATCTCCCTTGCGGCCCTCATCGTTATTATTAGGGATACAATTTCCAGCTTCTATTAAAATAAATGTATGTTGTGTGTACTCATTAGAATCGCCTCAATGACATACCTTTTCATGATAAAATGTCTTCCAAAATGATCCCTCATAGTTATCATATCAGGAGAACTGGTATGTGTGTACTCATTAGAATGCCTCATCAAGGTGATTCAAGTGATCCCTTATCAGGAGTAATGAGAATTCCCTAGGGACTCAAAAAGGGGTTTGAGCCAGAAAAAAGCCATTTGTGTTTGAGTTATTGAAACGTCACCATATTTGAGTGGTTAAAGCAGTTTAGTAAGCCGGCCTTGGTAGCTCAGTCAGATGGGTGTCTGACTGGTGATCAGGAGTGAGTGAGTGTTTGAGTTTTACATCCCACCAACAGCTAAGGTCATACGGAGATGGGACCTCGGTTTAAAGACTCATCCAAAAGTCTGGAGAAGCCCGGGATCGATCCTGCGATCCCTGGTTTACAAGTCGAGTAGCATAACCACTACACTACGGAGGCTTCTAAATGGTTATCAGGAGGACGCAGGTTCAGTAACATTCTTTTGTGGAGATTGATCAAGAAATCTTTTCTACGGTCATTCTCTCCCTTCCACTGATTCAAGAAGGGCAATTGTCAGTTTCTGGCGAAAGAATGTACACTGTACTGGTTAACCACTTATGTATACAAGAGGGCCATGATGGCCCTGGATCGCTCACCTGATCCATAGAGTAACAAGTGGGCCCTGGGGAGGGCCATTATTGACCCCAAGGTTATAATGTGTATAATGTTGAGGGATGTCTAAAAAGGTGAAGCTTCATACCAAATATCAATAAAGGCTTGATTTTCCACTAGATGAAGCTCCATACCAAATATCAAAGACATGGGTCTTGCAGTTTCAGAGAAGAAGATTTTTAAAGATTTTCCTATATAAGTCTATGTAAAACCAAAGGGTCTTGGGGCGGGGGCATTTTGGGCCCAAGGGCTATAATTTGAATAATCTTGATAGAGGTCCACTAGATGAAATTTCACACCAAATATCGAAGACCTAGGCCTTGTGGTTTCACAGAAGAAAATTTTTAAAGATTTTCCCAATATAAGTCTATGTTAAACCAAAGGGCCCCGAGGCGGGGGCATTTTTGGCCTCAGAGTTATAATTTGAACAATCTTGGTAAAGGTCCACTAGCTGAAGCTCCATACCAAATATCAAAGACCTATATATAGGCCTTGTGGTTTCAGAGAAGAAGATTCCCTTTATAAGTCTATGTAAAACCAAAGGGCCCCCAAAGGGGGGTGGGGGGGAGGGGGGGGGGGCGGCATTTTGGTCCCAGGGCTATAATTTGAACAATCTTGGTAGAGGTCCACCAGATGAAGCTTCATACCAAATATTAAAGACCTTGGCCTTGCAGTTTCAGAGAAAAAGATGTTTAAACATTTTCCCTACATAAGCCTATGTAAAACCAAAGGGCACCGGGCGGGGGCATTTTTGGCCCCAGCACTATAATTTGAACAATCTTGGTAGGGGTCCACAAGATGAAGCTTCATACCAAATAGCAAAGACCTGGGCCTTGCAGTTTCAGAGAAGAAGATTTTCAAAAATTTTCCCTATATAAGCCCATGTAAAACCAAAGGGCCCGGGGCGGGGGCATTTTTGGCCAAAGCAAAATAATTTGAACAATCTTGGTAGGGGTCCACTAGATGAAGCTTCATATCAAATATCAAAGACCTGGGCCTTGCGGTTTCAGAGAAGGAGATTTTTACAGATTTTCCCTATATAGGCCCAAGTAAAACCAAAGGGCCCCGGGGCGGTGGCATTTTTGGCCCCGGGGCTATAATATGAACAATCTTGGTAAAGATCCACTAGGTGAAGCTTCACACAAAATATCAAAGACCTGGGCCTTGCGGTTTCAGAGAAGAAGGTTTTTAAAGATTTTCCCTATATAAGCCTATGTAAAACCATAGGCCCCGGGGCGGGGGCGTTTTTGGCCCCAGGGCTATAATTTGGATCATCTTGAAAGGGGTCCACTAGATGAAGCTTCACACCAAATATTCAAGATCTGGGTCTTGCGGTTCCAGAGAAGAAGATTTTTAAAGATTTTCCCTATATAAGCATATGATAAACCAAAGGCCCCCGGGGCGGGGGCATTTCTGGCCCCAGGGCTATAATTTGAACAATCTTGGTAGAGGTCCACTAGGTGAAGCTTCACACCAAATATCAAAGACCTGGGCCTTGCGGTTTCAGAGAAGAAGATTTTTAAAGATTTTCCCTATATAAGCCTATGTAAAACCAAAGGACCCCGGGGCGGGGACGATTTTCAACCCAGGACTATAATTTGAACAATCTTGGTAGAGGTCCACTAGATGAAGCTTCATACCTAATATCGAAGACCTGGGCCTTGCGGTTTCAGAGGAGAAGATTTTTAAAGTTTTCATTTAAAAAATCTATTTTTAGCTCCTGTGACCTAGATGTGCAACAGACCGGAACCATTTGAACAACTTTAAAAGGGGACCACCTAAAGATCATTCCTGTGAAGTTTGGTCAAAATCCGATCAGTGGTTTAGGAGGAGATGTTGTTTGAAGAAAAAGTTAACGCACACACGCACACACGCACGCACGACGGACGACGGACAAAAAGTGATCACAAAAGCTCACCTCGTCACTACGTGACAGGTGAGCTAATAAGCCTGCTGAGAAAAAGTGTGGATAGGTAAACTGACTGGCTCAAAAAAGACCTAAACAGTGTTGATTGGGCCGTTAAACTCCAATACAAACAAACAAAAGCAGTTTAGTAAAAATGTGTTTTTGCTATCTGGTCAAAACTTGGGTCACAGCTCAACTGGAGGAGGTCCACTTGTTTGTGGTTTAGCTAAAGTAGCTCTCGTTGCTAAGAAGTTCATTGTCAAATTTGGTTGTGGGAAAAATCTCCTAAAGCATAAACATTTGCAGCACCGTTCTAGAAGTCCACGCAACCCACGTCTATATTCCCGACTCATGAATGTGTAAACAAAAAACTTGTAACAGGCATTGCCCATTGCCAGCCAGAATGTATAGAAGTGCAATTCCTCTGGAATGTTTTGTTCGAAAAAACTACAAATACGCAAAACACACCACGGCATCCACGTTCCAAAGTATATTATGGAGATCAAAAAATTTATGTGGTAGTTTCGAGGTCTTGACGATACTTCAAGCAGCACAGCTTCGTACATTTTTTGTTTCTTCCGAAATCCATGTGTAAACAAATATACATCTGTGATAAATAGTGAAAGAAATGCGGGTAATAACGCTAACACACCTGCTGTAATAAAGTAAGCAGTTTCATATCCAATGAAAACTGTGCATATGTACACTTCTTCATAATACTCTGTTCCTTGGAATGACAATAGTGGGGGACAGCAAAAACTGATTGAAGCTATCCACCCAAAACCGATCCAGCACAATGACCTCGGAGGGGACATCATGACCTTATATCTTTCTGGCTTACGAACTGCTACATAATGGTCAACATTCATCCAACACAGAGAGTACAAACCAGAAACAAAGAAAACGATTGTAACGTAAGCTTGGATGTGACACAGTTTTGAATCGATTCCATGGTAGCCATACTCATGAATCATGAGACAGTAGATGGCGAAGGGCATGATAAACAGGCCAATACACAGGTCAGCTATTGTAGCGGAATACAGGTACACCCTGTTGATATTCCGCAGGTAGTCTGTCCATGCCATCACCAGTAATGTTATTGTGTTTGTCGCCACTGTCAGTACCAACATAATAATCATACAGATTAGTTCCAGTATTGTTGTATAATCCATTATTAATGGAATATTTCATATGTCAATGTGTCTTGTCATGTATGTTAACCCACTGATTTTTGGGGGCATGTATTGCAGTATCTATCTATTTTCTTCCCTATATTGCTTCAATTGTTTCTTTTCTCACCTTTACATAATAGCTTTGGATATAACAAAACTGAAACCTAGATTTTTTATTTTGAGGTCATTTTTCAGTACAATCTATACATTTTTGTTTTGATACAAGACGGCTGTTTTGATAAGATATAGCGTTTGATTAAGACCCCCAGCAGTAGGTTATAAAGAAGTTATATAGTGTATTGCATACAAGATATATTGTGTCTTAAATCACAGTTTTCTGCTTTGAAGTTCTCTTTTACCTGAGAATGTATCACTGGTATCAGGTTTGATTTTATTCAGTAGCACCATTAAATATTCATATTGTTCCCGAGATTCCTGTTCTCAGTATTGTTAAGCTTTTAGACTAAATTGTGTCACTTTATCTCAGTGAATTCAAAGCCACAAACACAAGAAAAACATTGTTATATTGAACAGCAGCTACTGGAACCATTTTAGAAAAGCCATCTTCAAGATCCCCTGGCATGCATTTTATTATAAATATCCCAGAAAATTCAAACACTGTCAATAAATAGGCTGTTCATTTTTGGTACCATTTCCTGAAGCAAGTTTAAAATGGTTATGTTTTTCCCAATCCTCCTTTAATAGCACATATAGAATTTCATCATTAAAATCCTATTTCAATCCACTCAGTCAATATTTCTTTCATCTCTGCCTTCTTGTATTAGATTATGACTGTCTCCTTGTAGACTATATTGCTGCAAATCAACAATCCATATTTTCTCAAAGCGCCACAAAACCTTTCAGAATAACAAGAAAACTTCATCATCTTCTACACATCGTAATCAATCGTTTCATCAAAACTGCTACCCAATCTGTTCTCAAGGAGCATAACAAGTTCTCGGGCAATTTCTTCATATTGTTATCCTCTTTATTCTGCATCTCTATGCCAAACCCTTGAAAACAGAAAATAAACTGTTAGATATAGATTCTTTGAACTCCACTTGAGGCAGACTGCAGAAAGGCTGCAGAACAAAAACACTTAGCCCTTCAGACACTAAACATGACTAGCAGATGACATTTTCAAATATAACTTTTTTATTTTCAACAAAAAAATAAGGTTTCTGATATATTTTTCAGCAGAAACATTACAAAAACATACCTATTCAAATATATTGGTCAAATTTTACCACCAAAAAATGAAATTTTGCAGATAAAAATCAAGATATTTTTCACATTTCTGCTCAAAACATAGATTGTGGGTACTCGTTAGAACCGCCTCGCTGAGGCGGTTCTAACGAGTACCCATTAATCTATGTTTTTGAGCAGAAAAAAGAAAAATACTGTATACCCCTGTAAACCCCAGTTTTACTATATAAAAGTGGGGTTTAAGGGGTCAGAATTATATAGGCATGTTTTCGTGATGTAATGCTTGGTATTACAAGTGTATCTGCTGGGAAGACGATTTGAATGATTTTTTTTTCAACAAAAACATGGTTTCTTATTTTTCATCAAAAAAGCTTGACATTTCAAGTGAATAATTTGCTGGGCAGACAGATGATTCACATGAAATGTCAAGCCTTGTTTTCAATGCAAAATAATAAGCAAACATAAGGTTTATAATTACAAGTGAATTGTCTCCTAGGAGACAATTCACAATGCACCATCAAACCTATTTTTCCAACCTTATTCTTTTGGATATAAATAATTATCAAGAAAAACAAACAAACATTAGACTGCCTCTATTTTCTGCAGTGCCTGAAATACACTTTAACCCATTTTGTACCAAACTGAATATGGAATCTTCCACCTTATAAATAGCAGGAGTTCATTTCAAAATTTAGGGATGTCAGGCTGTTTTCTTCAAAATTTATTTAAAAAATGGCTGAAATTTTTGCAAACTGTGTAGACTGATCAGATGCCATATTCTGTAGTGTCTGATCTGGGCCTGCAAAGTTTGCCAATTACCAGTTTTGGGGTTTCGGTACAAAAAGGAACAAAGGAAAGTAACTCTTCTAAGGACAGAATTTTCTCCTTCTTTCCTCTACGAGTACATCCATCTCTTTTATAGGACATTGCCCATCAGGGCTTGGAGAAATAGATTGGGCTGCATGGGGCTTCCAAGCACAGCTGCAACCGATCGCACATAAAGACTGGTAAACTGCCTAGATGGTCAAAGTCTGCCCAGGCAAAGTGATGCGAGTCGGACCATCCATGCATATAAACTCTTTGGCTTCAATGAACTGCAGCAGGGCCTGTGATGTCATTTCATCTCAATGTCGGGTAAAAGTCCCACAAAATTGAAAGCGACGTCTCCAAAATGACCTATAGTGTTGATGGGTATGTTTAACCTCAAATCAAACAAACAAACAAGAAACTCCTTATGTTTGATCCAACTCTTGAGAAACGGTTACTAATCACAAGGCAATCAGCAAAGACTCAATGAAAAGCGCATAAGTGAAGGCTGCCTAAATTTGCTGTGCTCAGACATTTAATTGTTAATCAGTGGTGGGTGAAAACTGGAGTATACACAGAGAATTAACCCATTGTATACTAGTGGACTTTTCTATTGCTATATGTTGGACAAGTCCATTTGTCATATAAGGGATGCCAGGCATATTTTTTTTTTTTTATTCTTTTTTTTTTTTTTTTTTTTATGGAAAATTCTGTTAGCAAATAGTGCAGGTCCTGATCAGACGCCGCGTTCTGCGGCATCTGATCTGGGCCTGCACTATTTGCCAAGGTACTCCTTTAGGGGTTTCCCGCATGCATTGGGTTAAAGCACTGTGAGTACTGGAGGGTCAATTGTCTCGGAAAGTAGGCTTGGAAAAATTGTCCTGAAATGAGGCTTAAACTATTTTGTTTAACCCTAAAATTTCAGTATTTTAAGCCAACAGTGTAGACCCTGATCAGACTCTGAACAGACTCTGCATTATGTGGTATCTGATCTGGGTCTTCACTGTTTGCTAATGACCCCGAACAGGAGCCCAGTCCAGCTTTTACATAGCAGCGAGAAGACTACTGTGGCAATATATAACCGGAACCAGAATTTTGTAAACTGCCAGCGATAGTCACATGGGCAATGGCAGGTGGTAAGCTTCTATAGTTATTTATTTTGGGTCCAATGAAAATAAATCAACCCAAAAACGACTGGAAGTCTATTGCAGAACTTGGCATTTCACATGTGACCAAAGCAAGGCTCGAAGCTCTTAACCCATTTTGTGCCAGAAACCCCCAAACTGCTACCCTGGCAAACAGTGTTGGCCCATATCAGACGCCGCGGAACGCTACGTCTGATCAGGACCTACACTGTTTGCAAAAAGTTAAGTCATTTTTCAAACAAAATTTGAGGAAAACACAACCTGACACCCCTAAATTTCGAAATGGACTCCTGGCATATTATAAGGAGGAAGATTCTGTTTGGTACAAAAAGGGTTGACAACTGGGCCAAACCGAACATATATTGTTTTTATACAGAAAAGGAGAAACATGATTCTAGATTTATTGTCAAGGTTTACATCCTTTCTATGTTTTCTCCTGGTATGTTGTATTATTATTAGTCTCCAGTGTCTGATAAAAGCTCTGATCAGGCATTTCAACAGCTGCTACTGCTGCCATTATTAACTCAAATCTATCCAGAAATTACCTAGCCCTATTCCTACAATTATTTCTTCAAATCATTACGAAAACATGCCATAACAAATACATTGTAACCTTTATCGCCAAAAAAATGAAAATTTTAAGATGAACAATTGTGATATTTTTCTTATTTCTGCTCAAAATATAGATAGTGGGTACTCGTTAGAACCGCCTCATCGAGGCGGTTCTAACGAGCACCCACAAGCTATATTTTAGAGCAGAAATAAGAAAAATAAGGTTTACCCCTGTAAACCTCAGTTTTGCTATATAAAAGTGGGGTTGAAGGGGGTCAAAATTATATAGGTGTGTTTTCCTGATGGTACCCACAGATCATACCATCATTGCAGCACATATATCCACAAATTATCTGACCCTACTGGTACCATTTTGTCTCAAATACAGCAAATTATCTGCCCCTACTAGACCCAAAATTATCTCAAATATATTCATAAACTATCTGCTGGTCCTACCAGTATGAATATTACCTCAAATGTATCCACAAGTTATCCAGCAATTCTGGTACCATTTTTGTCTCAAATATATCCACAAATTATCTGGCCCTACTGATACTGCTTTTCGCTCAAATAATATCCACAAATTATGTATCTTGCGCCACTGTCTACTACTATTTCCTCAAATATCTAATTGTTGAGGTCTTAGCCTGCCCTAGCAAAAAGATGCATGTCAGATCATCCCTATATAAACCCTTGCGGTTTCTCTGGGCGGCATCTCAATGTCAGGAAAAAGTATCACAAAATCGGAATTAACGGCTCCAAAATGACCTAAATAGTGTTGATAATTTGATATGGACATAAAACTCTAACAAAAAAAACAAATTACCTCAAATATACTCATAAATTATCTAGCCATACCCTAACACATATCCACCAATTACCTGGCACTAATGATACCCACAATACCGCATATATTATATTCATGAACTTTCTAATCCAATTTGTACCTCAAAAACATCAGCCCCCGCCCATCTGGGCTTAAAGAAATATATGGGCTGCATGATGCTTCCACGAAGAGCTGGATCTGGCCCGCGCACTAGTACTGGTAAACCGGTTAGAGGATCTAAGCCTGTCCAGGAACCGCAGTGCGAGGCGGACCGTCCATGCTAATAAACCCTATTGGTTTCACTGGGCAACAGGGCTTGCGATGTCATTTCATCTCAATGTCGGGTAAAAGTCCCACAAAATTGGAAGCAACGTCTCCAAAATGACCTTTACAGTGTTGACCGGGACGTTAAACCTCAAATCATACAAAACCTCAAATACATAGTACCGTATTCCTCCCATTTAGCACCCTAAGTGCTTAAAAGCTGAAAAAAGAGGGGGACTTTATTAGAAACAAAAAGCTTACCAGAACGGATCCGAGAGTTTAAAGTCTGTTACACATGGTAGTTTTTCCATTAGAATTCATGAAACATGGTGGAATCATAACATGTAAAGTAACCAGAAGTCAACACAGGCACGTTGTGATAGCAGGGGTTTTAGAAATATATGTACCTTGCAAAATACGTTTTATGGCAGATGTGGCGATGATTGAAAGGCTGAAATCTTTATTTTAGGTATTCCTCTGACAGCAGAAGAGGCGCTTATTATATTGTTCTTGGAAAAACAACAAGTGGGTGCTTATAGGAGAAGGAGTGCTAAATGGGAGGAATAAGGTAATTACATAAATTTTGGGGCCCTTCTGGTGCCAATTATTCATTTTAAATATAAACACAAATTTTCTTGCCCTACTAGAGTAATGATCCCCAACCCCCTCCCCCAATATCAGAATCCCTTAAACAAGTCATTCTTTAGCTCCTGAAGAAATAGATGGGCTGCATGATGCTTCCACGCAGAGCTGAAACCGATCCGCACACAAGAACTGGTAAACCGCTTAGAGGATCTAAGCCTGCCCAGGCAATGCGGTGCAAGTCAGCCTGTCCATGCTTATAAATCCTATTGGTTTCATTGGGCGGCAGAGCTTCAGATGTCATTTCATTTCAATGTCGGGTAAAAGTCCCACAAAATTGGAAGCAATGTCTCCAAAATGACCTTTACAGTGTTCACAGGGACGTTAAACTTCAAATCAAACAAACAAACAAACAAGCCATTCTTATCATTTTTGGTCCAAAAATCTGCTGTTTCAAGCAACTGTCATTCTTATGCAGGTGCAACATTCTGTGCATTTCTTTCTACATCTTTTTTTTGTCTTTCTGGTATTTACATAATTCTTATAAGTTACTGCTTGCAGTTTTATATCCAGTAATTCCGACTTATTTTATAGACTCAAACCAGACATCAAGTTGCAATCCGACTTATTTTAGAGACTCAAACCAGACATCAAGTTGCAATCTGTACAAATAAAGGTTTTATATCCTAGAATCAGCTGGGCATCTAGCATAATAATGCAATATTTTCAACCCACAATGACAATATATTTTTATACCCAGGCTGCCACATATTAACCCTTTTTTGTACCAAATGGAATCTTCCACCTCATATACAGTTCAACCTGTATTAAGCAAGTGCCTAAGGGATAGTCAAAATATGCTTGCTTAAGACAGGTTCTTGCTTAATACAGGTGAAATTTAACACATCTGCCTTTCTTGGGAACCGAATGCCTGCTTGCTTAAGACAGGTTGCTTGCTTAATAGAGGTGGCCACTAAGACAGGTTTTACTGTATAACAGGAATCCATTTCAAAATTTAGGGGTGTCAGGTTGTGTTTTTGTTGAAATTTATTCGGAAAATGGCTGAACTTTTTGCAAACAGTGTAGGCCCTGATCAGACGCCGTCTGATCTGGGCCTGCACTGATTGCCAAGGTACCCCTTTAGGGGTTTCTGGTACTGAATGGGTAAATATTACTCCCGCAGAACACTACAAGCCCTAACTTTGCAAACAGTGTAGCTCCAGATCAGGTGGCTTCTGAAGAAGCCATCCGATCAGGATCTGTAGTGTGTCATGCAGTTTGTGAACTGAACGAAACACTATATCAAGTTACTGTATATCTGACTGGTGGACAGTCAGGAATGGGTGTGTCTAAATTAATTTATTCAGCAGGATCAGGTTTCAGAATTAATATTCTTGCACACCAGACAAGCCAATCCGTGATTTTACCCTGGGATAGAAATTTTTGTTCTGACCCTGGTGTTCCTACCCCAAATCGAATATAATCGCGTGTTTGATAAATGCACTGGTTGATTACAACCTCATGCGCGGCATCGTCATGCGTGACGTCACTAAACATTCCTGTCGTGTCATCACAAAAT
Organism: Lucinisca nassula; assembly: GCA_963580285.1. Classification (NCBI taxonomy): domain Eukaryota; kingdom Metazoa; phylum Mollusca; class Bivalvia; order Lucinida; family Lucinidae; genus Lucinisca; species Lucinisca nassula. The sequence goes on along the minus strand of OY757010.1, from coordinate 131,897,218 downwards.
GGCGGACGTCGGCAACCGAAGTGACAGCAGCATTAAAAATCCGTGCTAAGAAATGGACTTAGGTATGCAAGAAAAAGAATCCAATATGGGTGTGAGGGGTGGATAGAAAAATCTGTCCCTCGGGATCACTGTCCGGCATCACGAGGCAAGCCTCGTGATGCCGGACAGTGACCCTTGGGACGGATTTTTCAATCCACCCCTCACGCCCATATAAGATTCTTATATTTCAAACCTTCCTTCAGGGTCTGTGACTATGTTAGATGCTGACCTGCCTGCTCAGCTGCACAGAAAAGTGAAAATCTTAAAAAAATTTGGATACCTTTAATTCTCTTGCAATTTTTAATAAATTTGTTTCATGATCCAGCAAGGAGTCGAAAAGGTGCAGATGGAATGGCAAAGTGTAGACCCTGATTAAACTGCTCCTTCAGGCCCACTCTGATCCAGGTCTGCACTATTTGCTTAGACCTATCTCAGGCCCATATTACGTTCCAATACTTAGGATCATTATGGTTTTATTTGATTGATTTGAGGTTTAATGTTCCCGTCAACACTGAATATGCCATTTTGGAGACGTTGCTTCTAATTTTGCGGGACTTTTACCGGACATTGAGATCAAATGACATTCAAGCCCTGATGCCCAATGAAACCAATAGGGTTTATGAGCACGAACGGTCCTACTCGAACGGCTTTGCATAGGCAGGCTTAGATCCTCTAAGCGGTTTACCAGTACTCCTGTGCAGTTGGTTTCAGCTCTGCGTGGCCTATCTATTTCCTCAAGCCCCAATGGATCATTATGGTATCAACAGTCTTGAAATTTCCGTTACAAATTGTACTACCCAAGCAGTAGGGATGGGTATTGTCAGAATTTTCGTATCACGATATATCGCGATACGGTTACTGCGTATCACGATACGTATCACGATATATTATGTAGCAATCTGAAACACACTGGTAATTGGAAAACCACAATATATATGGAAAAGAGAAGGGAGTTTTCATGGGTAAATATCATTTAACCTACTTACAAAACAAAGGTACTTAAAAGAATTGTCCCAATGTTATGAGGGGAAATAAAGATACTACAGTATCTGAAAGTGCTATTAAATGTTGTATTAGATTGATGGCCTCAGTCACTTTATTGTAAATGCTGGGCAGCTTACACTAAAGTGACGTATACAACAACAACAGCCGCGTGATTCACCGAAATCCTAGCTCGGCCTACCGTAAAAATTCGGCTATAAGACGAGGATTTTTCCCTCCAAAATGACCCCGTCTTATAGCCGAGGTCATGGACTGCAGGCTTTTTTCAGGCAATGTCCGGCGAAGACCAGACATACAAAAAAAGCCGATCAGTGATTTTTGAATTGATATAAATCGCCGCCCACAAACCACCGCTACCATTTTTCTGCATGTGATCGGTAAATTTCGTTATCCGACGCTAGCACCCCCATACGTGTTTAATGTCATTGTGTGTATCTCTTTCATAAAAAATGTTTGGAACAGGTAAAAAACCTTTTCTCGATAGCTAAACGGTTGTGAATAGAGGTGGATAGAAAACCAGCGCTTTGCACAGCTCCCGAATTATCCCCAAAGGCTCCGTGTCAATAAACAACAGCGTTCGACTTTTCCCGTTCAGCGTCTGCTATTTGGCGCCAAAACATAACTATTCATGAGATCATAGAAAAGTCCGTTTTTATTATGCAAATATCTACCGTTAGATATAGCTAATTGTCTGAGGAGCGATTAAATCATTTTCACATTGATTGTGGATTAAATTTTGTGATTGGAGGATAAACGCCAATTAGAATCATAACGACCATATTTTCACACCTTATCGACACGCACTGCAGGGTGGCAATTTTATGACAGGGATTAACAATAGTGTCATACTTGAACCGTAATAAATACACAGATGGTTTGTCTCTGAATTGACAGTGCAGCAATTATTGCGATTTACTTACTGGTCTAGTTTTACCGTATTTAAGGACTCACAAAGACTGACAGACTGAGCTGTATTTCCCGATCAGTTATGAAAGAATATATGAAAAATGGATAAAAAAATAAAATATCGAAAATATCCGTATTGGCGGAACGTATTGTGATATGATTTTTTTCTGAACTGTATCACGATATACCGATATACCGATAATATCGCACATCACTACCAAGCAGCTACAATAAAGGTGCTGATCTGACTGCACAGATATGCAGTCTGGTTCTACCATTGCTGTTCGCAAATGGCAAGAACAGATTTTCTCATGACATTGCTTGTGCTGCATTTATGCTCACTTAATTCTGATTTTTGGGGTAGTTGAGAAAGTGGAAGGTGTCGTGTATCTTGCAACACTGGGGCGTCCAACTGATAGCTGGCTTACAGTTGGGCAAGGCCTGCTGTCATGGGAAGAGGGTGAATGTTGTTATTTCTTCTGTTTCTACACTCCCATTGATTTTCCTCTTTCTCAGCTGTTCCTTACATTCATCTCTTCTACCATTGTCGAGAAGCCTCCGTGGTGTAGTGGTTATGCTACTGGCCTTGTAAACCTGCATGCAGTTGAAGGATCAATCCCGGGCTTCTCCAGACTTTTGGATGAGTCTTTAAACCGAGGTCCCGTGTCCGTATGACCTTAGCTGTTGGCGAGACGTAAAACCCAAACACTCACTCACCTCACTTTCAATGTCGGGTAAAAGTCCCACAAAATTGGAAGCAACGTCTCCAAAATGACCTTTACAGTGTTGACGGGGACGTTAAACCTCTAATCAAACAAAACCTTACTTTCATCTCCTCTACTTTCTCTTGTGTCTCTTAATTCTCCAGTTCTCGGGAAGATGACACAAAATGACCTACAGAGGCTGATGTATCATTAACCACAACCCTATTCAATCAATCAATTCTGATTTTTGGGTTGATTGCAAAGTTACTGTGCACAGAAGCTTTAAAATGCTTGTGTCCACATGACTATCACTGATTTGTGCTTAATCCAGGTAATTAATTATAGCCCCACTGTGTAAAGAAAGCTGGCTGTAAAACGTTGGCTGGGACACTGGCAAACAGGGTAGACGCAGATTAGATGCCCCAGAACATGGCATCTGAACAGGGCCTACAAAGTTTGCTTAAAATACTGCATGCATGGTGACTTTCTCGTAAATCATGATTTACTGTCAATGTCCAGTCTCATCACACAAACGGGATTACCAAGGCAACCATACTGTTAATGGAATTAAAATCATCAATTCTCAGTTAATGGAGTGATATTGCTTTTTATTAATTTCCTCCACTAATGATGTCATTTATCTTCACTAAAGTCTTGCACCATCAAACATCATCCATTTTCACTGACAAGATTTTTTCTTACCCTTTATTTCAAAATATTTCCTATGGCTTTTACATCACCAAATAAGAATAAAACTACAAGCACTGCATGATGCCCCGCCACTACAATTACATCAAGCAAGTGCCATATCACAGTGAAACAAAACCTAATGGCTGTTTTCCCCCAGCCTAGTGATGTAACCATGCAACTTTGTCAGGTCAGGAGATATAGTACTGTTTCAAACAGACTACATGACAGAAATGGCTATGTTCAATGTTCAAGGGGCGATTTCTCCAAAATTAGGAGAATCAGAGTTAAGGTTCATATGTTCTGCATGTCGTCTCAGGCTGCTCTACATATCTGTGAAGTTTCGTGAAAATATCTCAAATGGTAATACTATCAGAGTTATGGAGCAGACTCGAAACTGATAGCAACTGCTATATTCAAAGTTCAAAAGGCAATAACTCCAAAAGTAGGAAAATTAGAGTTACACTTTTTATGTTCTGCATGTCGTCTGATAGTGCTTAACATATCTTTGAAGTTTCGTGAAAATATCTCAAACAGTATCAGAGTTATGAAGCAGACACAAAACTATGATAGAAATGCCTATGTCCAATGTTCAAAGGGCAACAACTCCAAAAGTAGGAAAATCAGAATTACGTTTTTTATGTTCTGCACATCGTCTGATAGTGCTTTATATATCTGTGAAGTTTCATGAAAATATCTCAAACAATATCAGAGTTAGGGAGCGGACACAGGACTATGGAGCGCTGACGGACGGATGTGCGGACAGACGGACGGACGGATGAACACTCAAAACTTTGGAGGGTGTAACATAATACCCCGCCATTTTGTGGTGCATAAAAAGTACAGTCACTACTCAACTGCCAACAAAATAGATCCTAGCAGGTCTGTAGTATATGTGTATAATCCTTCTTAACCTATATAATGACAATTACTACGACTGCTGTCTGCTTTGACGTCTGCTGGTTACTTTTTTTGGAAACAGTGTGAACCCAAATCAGACTGATCCTCTAGGAGCATCACACTGTTTTCCTGTATGCAAAAATATTTTAAAAAAGTTTGAAAAAAAAAATTAGCAGATGACATAAGCAGACGACATTTTCAGATGTAGTTTTTCAAGGTGTCTTAAGGGTTAATTTTTGTTTGTTTGTTTGAGGTTTATCGTCCCAGTCAACACTGTATAGGTTATTTTGGAGACGTTGCTTGCAATTTTGTGGAACTTTTACCCGACATTGAGATGAAATGACATCTCAAGCCCTACCACCCAATGAAACCAATCAGGTTTATATGCATGGATGGTCCGACTCGCAATACTTTTCCTAGGCAGGCTTAGAATCTCTAAGCAGTTTACCAGTACTCATGTGCAGTCGGTTTCAGCTCTGCGTGGAAGCATCATGCAGCCCAATCTATTTCTTCAAGCCCCGATAGGCGGGGGGGGCCACTTAAGGGTTAATCTTTTCAAACCTGACACTGGTGAGTGAATGAGTGTTTGAGTTTTACGTCCCACCAACAGCTAAGGTCATACGGAGACTGGACCTTGGTTTAAAGACTCATCCGAAAGTCTGGAGAAGCCCGGGATCGATCCTGCGACCCCTGGTTTACTAGAAGAGCAGCGTAACCACTACACCACTGAGGCTTCTACCTGACACTGGTATATAACAGTATAGATCCAGATGAGATGGTTCAAATATGAGCCATCTCATCGTGATCTACACTGTTTGCCATACTGTCAATATTAAATCATTGATAATTTTTACGTAACTGCAAAGTTACAAGAATGGACATGCCAAATTCAAAGACTGAACTGTCCACTTCAGAAGCCAAGGGCTGAAAGTGTTCACACTGTCAATAAGAGCAAAGGACCCAATTATACACCAAGACTAAATCATGTGGTCTCTGACATTTCCAAGCATATGTCACAGACATATGTCCAGAACTTTTTCCTCTGAAGCAAATCATAAATGGGCCCCGTCAAGCGATTTTGGTACTTATCGCCTATGCGAGCAGCGAAGGTTCAGATGAGCCTGCGCATCCGCGCAGTCTCGCCAGAACCTTCGCTGCTCGCTCATACAAGCAGTGAATCAAGAGGAACCTTCAGACAGAAAGCCATATCCCTTGCCCCTCTGAATTGCTGGGCATGCGCAGTTAAAATTTGTCATGACGGAATGCTCGAAGACACAAATTCGCTTGGCGGGGCTCAAATAATTGCTGAACTCTGAATGTTGATTTATCCAATACTGCACCCACTTGATATAATTTCCTGCAATTTTATGTCATGATTAGCAACAGTGTCAGACATTATTGTCACAGCCACAAGCCTACTGCTGTGCCCAGTTCATAACCTAGGTTAATTAACCCATAGATAACAAACAAAATCATCCATTTGAACAGGCCCATTGTTGGTTTGTTCTGTTTGCCAGCTGGTCATTGATGTCACTGTAACTGATGTGTTTGTTTGTCTGATTTGAGGTTTAACGTCCCTGGCAACACTGTATAGGTCATTTGGAGTTACTGCTTCCAATTTTGTGGGAGATGAAATGATATCTCAAGCCCTGCTGCCCAATGAAACCAATTGGGTTTATAAGCATGGACGGGCCGACTCGCACCGCTTTGCCTGGGCAGGCTTAGATCTTCTAAGCGGTTAACCAGTACTCATGTGCGGGTCGGTTTCAGATTTGCGTGGAAGCATCATGTAGCCCATCTTTTTCTTCCAGCCCTGATGGGCGGGGGCTGCTAAATGGTGGGTAAAAAAATGCCCCCAAAAACCAACTTTTCTATATATCCAGGTTGTGTTGAGGATTTATGTCCCCATCAACACAATATAAGTAATTTTGGAGACCTTGCTTCCGCATTTGAGGGACTTTTACCCAGCACTGAGATCAAATGACATCTCAAGCCCTACCGCTCAAAGAAACTGCTAAGGTTCATAAGCAGGCATGGTCCAGCTCACACATCTTTGCATGGGCAGGCCTATAGCCCTTCAAAGCGGTTTGCCAGTACTCAAATTTCAGCCAGTTTCAGCTCTGAGCTGAAGCACCATTTCTCCAAGCCTCTATGGATGGGGACTTTATATATCAAGGTAAAGCAACCAAACTGAAGACCATACAAAAGTACCTTTGTTCATTTTGCATACAATTCTGAGCCAATCTATTTACAGAGTGTCAATCTTTTAAGTTTTACAAAAATGCCTGTACTTTTCGCAAACTGTGTGGATCCTGATCAGCCACCGCATTCTGCGGTGGCTGATCTGGGTATACACAGTTTGCCAAATGTCGCTTTTATCTGACACTGGTCTTATGAAGGAATTCATTCACTGATCTGAGCATCATGTTCACCCATGATTAGTTCTATCCGCCTACATTTGAGGTAATATGATGCTGAATAAACTATACAACAGTGCAGACTAAATTTACCCTAATGATTCAAAAAGTTCAGAAAAATATACCTGAGCAAACGATGTGGACCCAGATCAGACTGCTGATCTGGTCTATACTGTTTGACAGTGACCAAAGTTTTTTCATTGCAAAATATACATGAACAATGGTCATTAAAAAGTGTCCAAATACTTAGGGTTAGTATGAAGGACTCGGTTGCACCCAGGTGCACAGTTCATAGTACATTTCTTGTTTTTATTCAAAAATCAATATTGTGATGGTTTAAGGCCACAGAAAATAAATTATTAAATCCTCAATGCCATATGCCCCTCCACCCGTGCGAAACGCCCCCGCCCATAGGGGCTTTAAGAAATATATGGGCTGCACGATGCTTCCACGCAGAGCTGAATCCGGCCCGCACACTGGTACTGGTAAACCGCTTAGAGGATCTAAGCCTGTCCAGGAACCGCGGTGAGAGGCGGACCGTCCATGCTAGTGAACCCTATTGGTTTCATTGGGCGACAGGGCTTGAGATGTCATTTCATTTCAATGTCGGGTAAAAGTCCCACACAATCGGAAGCAACGTCTCCAAAATTACCTTTACAGTGTTGACGAGGACGTTAAACCTCAAATCAAACAAACAAAATCCACCCCTGCGAAATGGAGTTTTTAATTAAGGTGTAACTATACCAAATTTAGTGACACAGAGGCCTTTCTGATATTTAATCTTCATCAGTGTGTGTAAACCCCAAAGTTTTGAAACCTAAACGGATGATGGACAAGACCCGGCAAACACAGCACATCCCAAGAGCAGTTGAAGAACATAACTTGAGAATTCTTGATCTGTTCATGAAGGGTTTTAAGAACAATTGTACTTGGACTATTCAAGAACAGACTTTAAAAACAGTTCAAGACCTTTTTGTGACGTTCCTGAATTGTTCTTAAATAGTCAAGAAACTTTTCTTGAACATTTCAAGGACTTTTCTTGTACAAGGTGTTGACTCAGGTATTCTTAAACTGTTCTTACCGTAATTTGTACTTGATTATTTCAAGGACTTTTCTGGAGTATAACGTGTTCTTGAAATGTTCTGTATAGACTTTCGGATGAGTCTTTAGACTGAGGTCCCGTCTCCGTATGACCTTAGCTGTTGGTGGGATGTAAACTCTCTCATTCACTCTCCTTGAGGTTGTTTCAAGAAAAGCTTAAGAACAGTTTCAGAACTGCAATGTTCTCAAAATGTTCTACTTATCTTTAAAAAGGAAATATAAAAACAAGCCATCAGTGTTTTAAACATCAAAGTTTCATTGTATTACAGGGATCACCCATAGTTTTTCATGCATTAACAGTTGCAGGTCCCAAGGATGGTATTTGAACATGACCCCATTAGGCTGAGTGTCCAACTATCTTGCAAGGGTGAGTTAAAGCACTTTTTGAAGAGACTAGAGTTAACATAAAACAGGGCCATGATGGCCCTGGATCACTCACCTGATCCATAGTGTAACAAGTGGGCCTCGGGGAGGGCAATTATTGGCCCCAGGGCTATAATTTGCATAATCTTGAGGGAGGTCTAAAAGGTGAAGATTCATATGGAATATCAAAGACCGGAGCCTTCTCAGGTTTCAAACAAGAAGATTTTTAAAGGTTTAAATTTCCTTATATAAGTCTATATAAAACCTGTGGGCCCCGGGGTGGGCGGAGCCATTTTTGGCCCCAGGGTTATAATTTCAACAATCTTCAGCAGGTAGAAATCAACAAGATGAAGCTTCATACCAAATATCAAAGACCTTGGCTTCTGGTTTCAGACAAGAAGATTTCAAAGGTTTTCCCAATATAAGTCTATGTAAAACAAGTGGGCCCCTTTTTTGGCCCCAGGACTATAATTTGAACAATTTTGGTAGAGGTCCACTAGATGAAGCTTCATACCAAATATCAAAGACCTTGGCCTTCTGGTTTCAGACAAAAACATTTTCAAAGGTTTTCCCTGTATAAGTCTATATAAAACCAAAGGGCACCGGGGTGGGCCCATTTTTTGCCCCAGGGCTATAATTTGAACCAGCTTGTTAGAGGTTAGTAGACAAAGCTTCATACCAAATATCGAAGACCTTAGCCTTCTGGTTTCAGGCAAGAAGATTTTTAAAAGTTTTCCCAATATAAGTCTACGTAAAACCAGTGGGCCCCGGGGTGGAGCCATTTTTTGGCCCAAGGGCTATAATTTGAACAATCTTGGTTGAGGTCCACTAGACAAAGCTTCATATACCAAATATCAAGGAACTGAGCCTTCTGGTTTCAGGCAAGAAGATTTTTAAAGGTTTTCCCTGTATAAGTCAATGTAAAACCAAAGGGCCCTTTTTTGGCCCCAGGGCTATAATTTGAACAATCTCGATAGAGGTCCACATGAAGAAGCTTCATATCAAATATCAAACACCTGAGCCTTCTGGTCTCAGACAAGAAGATTTTTAAAGGTTTTCCCTATGTAAGTCAATGTAAAACCAAAGGGCCCCAGGGCTATAAATTGAACAATCTTGGTAGAGGTCCACTAGATGTAGCTACACACCAAATATCAAAGACCTGGGTCTTGCGGTTTCAGAGAAGAAGATTTTTTAAGATTTTTTCTATGTAAAACCAAAGGGCCCCGTGTCAAGGTTTTCCCTGAACAATCTTGGTAGAGGTCCACTAGATGAAGCTACACACCAAATATCAAAGACATGGGCCTTGTGGTTTCAGAGGAGAAGATCCTATATAAGTCTATGTAAAACCAAAGGGCCCCGGGGCGGGGGCATTTTTGGCCCCAGGGCTATAATTTGATCTATCTTGGTAGAGGTCCACTAGATGAAGATACACTCCAAATATCAAAGATCTTGGCCTTGTGGTTTCATCTTGGCCTTGTGGTTTCAGACAAGAAGATTTTTTAAGATTTTTCCTACATAACCCAATGTAAAACCAAAGGGCCCCAGGGCATGGGCATTTTTGGCCCCAGGGCTATAATTTGAACAATCTTGATAGTCTGAGGTCCACATGACGAAGCTTCATATCAAATATCAAACACCTTATTAATTGGCCTTCTGGTTTTAAACTAGAAGATCTTTAAAGGTTTTCCCTATATAAGTTTATGTAAAACAAAAGGGCCCTGGGGCGGGGGGCATTTTTGCCTATAATTTGAACAATCTTGATAGAGGTCCACAAGACAAAACTTCATACCAAATATCAAACACCTGAGCCTTCTGGTTTCAGACAAGAAGATTTTTAAATGTTTTCCCTTTATAAGTTTGTGTAAAACCAAAGGGCACTGGGACAGGGGCATTTTTGGCTATAATTTGGACAATCTTGATAGAGGTTCACAAGACGAAGCTGACCCCCGCCCATCTAGGCTTGAAGAAATAAATGGGCTGCACGATGCTTCCACGCAGAGCTGAAACCGACCGCACACGAGTATTGGTAATCCGCATAGAGGATCTACGCCTGCCCAGGCAAAGAGGTGCGAGTCACACTGTCCATGCTTATAAACCCTATTGGTTTCATTGGGCGATAGGGCTTGAGATGTCATTTCATCTCGATGTCAGGTAAAAGTCCCACAAAATTGGAAGCCACGTCTCCAAAATGACCTATACAGTGTTGACGGGGATATTAACCTCAAATCAAACAAACAAAAACAAGACGAAGCTTCATACCAAATATCAAACACCTGAGCCTTCTGGTTTCAGACAAGAAGATTTTTAAATCTTTTCCCTATGTAAGTCTATGTAAAACCAGAGGGCCCTGGAGCAGGGGCATTTTTGGCCCCATGGCTATAATTTGAACAATCTTGGTGGAGGTCCACACACCAAACACACCAAAGAAGACCTAGGCCTTGTGGTTTCAGAGGAGAAGATTTTTTGAAGTTTTCAGTAAAAAAAATCTATTTTTGGCTCCTGACCTTGATGTGCAATGGTCCGGAACCATTTGAACAACTTTGAAAGGGGACGACCAAATGATCATTCCTGTGAAGTTTGGTCAAAATACGATCAGTGGTTCAGGAGATGTCGGCCGAACAGTGATCACAAAAGCTAAAAACAAACAGGAAGTCACAAAAGTTGTCTCCCTTGGCATTTCAATAATCCATAATAAAGGTTCTTAAAAATGTTAAAGACAGTTTCAGAAAAGTGTGCTACAAACGTTCTTAAATTGTTTGTTTATAGCATTTAGAACTAATCAAGAATGCATCAAGAACCTGTGATGTCATCAGTGGTGTCATTCATGGGACAATACTCTAAGTTACTCTAAGTTCACTTCCGCTTCCTGTCAGGCAACACTTTTGAAACATGTTTGCTCTGTTAAGTGTTTAAATCTGAAAAATGAAGAATGCAAGACAAGGGAAAGCCAAGATAGATGCTAGGAGGGTCAGAAAGGCTGAAAGCTGCCTTAAAGCAGAAGTTGATCCAGAGGCAGTCTGATCATGCTGTGGACCATGAGCTTGTAGAAACCATCTCTTTAGGTGGCAGGGTAGGTGGCAGGGCCGGCCTCAGTAGCTCAGTTGGATGCGCGTCTGACTGGTGATCAGGAGGACACGGGTTGGATACCTGCCGGGATCGGCAACATTCTTTCATGCAGATTGATCATGAAATCTTTTCTACGGTCATTCTCTCCCGCTGATTCAAGAAGGACAGTTGTCAGTTTCTGGCAAAAAAATGTTCACTGCACTGGTTAACTGCTTACGTATAAGCCTGCCCAGGAAAAGTGTGGATAGGTAAACTGACCGGCTCAAAAATGACCTAAAATAGTTTTGACTGTTAAACTCCAATACAAACAAACAAAACTTTAGTTGGCAATGTAGCTGAGAGATGATTGATATGGAAAAGTCAGACGGTATTGTCCCTTTTGTGCAATGTGCCCTGGAAATGCACAATTCTCTAATGACTGTCAAATTTATTTAAAAACAAGAGGCCCATGGGCCACTACGCTCACCAGAGGTCATGTGATTTTTTTACCATATACAGGCACAACATCCATCTTGGTCATGTAACTGCAATCCCACATTTCATTGCCTTATCCCACAGAAGTTCTTCATGTAATTTGGTTTCAATATGCCCAGCAGTTTTAGTGGAGAAAGAAGATAAACATTCATATGCTGGTTCCTATTCTGAAGGTTATCAGTGTTGGAAAAACAGGTAACCAGACCCCCCCTGACCTTGAAAGGTCAGGGGGGTCTGGTTACCTGTTTTTCCAATTTTGACAATGGGCAAGCTGGGAGCCAGCAAATAATGCAATTATGGTGAATGCTGAATCTCTAAGTCCAAGGCAAAGGTCAGTAAATGACCTTGACCTTTGGAAAGGGTAAACTTCCATTAAGCTGATTGCAAATATCAATTCTGATGCCACAGGCTACAACACAATCAGAAAAATCCACTATTTTACCCTTTTTCCATTCAAATGTGTAAGTGACCAAATTTGACCTTGACATAAAACAAGTGACGGTTAACCAAAGGTCATCATTTGAACGAACTTGGTAGGACGTAAGTCCTTTACTCTGTATACCATGTCTGAAGCTCATTGGTCATTGTGTTCCAGAGAAGAATATTTTAACTGTTGTTACTATATAAGAGCATGGTGGCTAAATGGTCATGTGAACCAGTGCTTATGAACAAACTTTTATCACCCTTCCCATAGAGGCTCCACATGTAATCTGGTTTAAATCAACCCAGCACTTAAGTGGAGAAGAAAATGAAAATACTGAATCTGAGCCATTCAGAACAAAGGTCAGTAAATGACCTTGACTTTGGAAGTGATAAGCTTCCATTCAACTGATTGCAAATATCATGAATTAATGATCGGCTCAATATGAGTGAAATAATCTTGAAAGGGCTGTAAAACCAAATGAATATAAAACACATTTTAAATTTTGGAAACCAACAGTACTGTTATAAAGAGGGTTGGGGTGTATATGCCCGAGGACATATTTTGTATGACATGGTCCATGTACAGCCCCCACCCACTGGGGCTGAAGAAATAGATGGGCTGCATGATGCTTCCACGCAGAGCTGAAACCGACCGCACACAAGTACTGGTAAACCGCTTAGAGGATCTAAGCCTGCCCAGGCAAAGTGGTGCGAGTAGGACTGTCCATGCTTATAAACCCTATTGGTTTCATTGGGCGACAGGGCTTGAGATGTCATTTCATCTTAAGGTCGGGTAAAAGTCCCACAAAATTGGAAGCAACATCTCCAAAATGACCTATACATTGTTGACCGGGATGTTAAACCTCAAATCAAACAAACAAAACATGGTCCATGTAATGATTTCTTTCTAATTCTACTTTTAAATGCCAATTAAGCATTATCAGGAAGCAAATTTGTCTTCCAAATCTTTTTACTGTCAAAACAATGAGCTCATTAGTGATTTTCAAACTCACATCTAACCTTCAGAACTTCTATTTATTTGCTTGTTTTGGCATTAACCCACTCTTCCATTGCTATATGTTGGACAAGTCCTTTTGTCAATGCAAGGGGTGTCAGGCCTATTTTTTGTTTTTATTCTCCTTTTGACGGAAAATTCTGTTAGCAAATAGTGCACAGCGCACAGTCTTATGTTTGAGCAGAAATAAGAAAATAATGTATACCATGTATATTCCAACTTTTTGTATATATAGTGGGGTTTACAGGGGTGTTCATTACATGAACCTTTTAACCTGATGCATAGTTGGAGGACCTTGAAGACTCATTTACTCCTGGCATGACTCTATCCAAAGCAAATTACATGTATTTAAAAAGCAATCAGCTATAGTAAGCCCAGAATATGTAAATAGAAATTGAACAGTAATTACAGATTTTAAAGATTTTAAAGAGACTAGATACATCTTTAGGAGAGATAACTCTTTCAAAAGTACTTAATTGTCTCACATATCAATAGAAGTCTACTCTTAACTGCCTCACTTATCTATAGAGTCTACTCTTAACTGCCTCACTTATCTATAGAGTCTACTCTTAACTGTCTCGCTTATCAATAGAGGTCTACTCTTAACTGCCTCGCTTATCAATAGAGGTCTACTCTTAACTGTCTCGCTTATCAATAGAGGTCTACTCTTAACTGCCTCGCTTATCAATAGTCTACTCTTAATTTTCTTGCATATCAATAGATGCCTATTCTTGTCTGGCTTATCAATGGAGGCTTATTCTTAACTGTCTCGCTATCAACAGAGGTCTATTCATAATTGTCTCCCTTATCAATAAAGTTCTATTCTTAATTGTCTCGCTTATCATTAATTATCTCACTTATCAATAGGGGCCCATTCTTGTCTTGCTTATCATTAACAGAGGTCTATTCTTAATGTCTCCCTTATCAATAGAGGACTATCTTGACAGATCATCTTTGCAAGCCAAGGGTACTAAGTCCACTACGTTCCTTATGCACCCTTAGTAGTGGACTTAGTACCCTTAGCTTGCAAAGATGTTGACAGGTATGATCCCCTTCCTTAAAAACCTGCACTCATCTGACTCCTACGTGAGAAAAGTTTCTCCATCATCTATGTCAGCGTACATATTGGGCCCACATATCCAAATCAGAAGAAAATTCTGACTGAAAAATGGTCTCCCACAAACTGCTAACAGTAAATATCAAAGAAACTAAATTATGCTGAAATGTATATATTATCATATTCGCTGTAATAAAAGCAGTATGGGCTTAGACATTTTCACTTCAATCATTCCATTCCATAAAGTTATTCCATTAAGCGCATGGTCAGGTGCCATCTTGAATTTTGAAACAATCTAGATATACATAAACCTCTTTATAACACTGTTCATTATGGGATGGTTTTGGATATGGCACGGCTTAAATTTGGCTCCCAAAAATGTATAGATTACAAAGAAACACAGCCACTTTATATGGTCATTTTTCATAATATAATCTTTACATTTTTGTTTGGCTGTAACAAGGTTGCTTGACTAATATTTTTTCTGCTTTAGACCCCAACAGTAGTGTCATAATGAGGTCGGTGGTGTATGATGTATCTCCATAATTGTGTAACAGACGAAAAAACTGCCAAATGTAACAGATGAAAACAAAATGTGTTTGTGAAACACAAATATCCCCGAGCCAAGGTCAATTTTTTCTTTAAAGTAGGTCACAGGTGAAGGTCAAGATCACAGGTCAAAATTTTTTGTATGAGTGGGAAACCCTTGTCACAAGGAATCTACAGGCCAAATATGAAGGTTCTGTCTGAAACGGTTCAAAACTTATGGCCAATGTTAATTTTTTCTTTAAAGTAAGTAACTGGTCAAGGTCAAAATGTTTTGCATGAGTGGGAAGCCCTAGTCACAAGGACTCTACTTGCCAAATATGAAGGCTCTATCTGAAAGGTTCAAAAGTTATTACCAATGTTAGTTTTTTCTTTAAAGTAGGTCATATGTCAAAGTCAAGGTCACAGGTCAAAGTTGTTTTGTATGCGTGGAAAGCCTTTGTAAGAAGGAACCTACATGCCAAATAAGAAGGCTCTGTCTTAAACGGTCCAAAAGTTACGATCAATGTTAAAGTAGAAGTAAAACAAAGATCAGGAATCGATACAATTAACTTACTCCACCCATCAAAGACACCAAAGGGAAAGAAATACAAACATTAAGCGACCAGACCGTAATGGAAACCTAAACAAAGGAAGGCCATAAGGACAGTTACTTTCCCACAAAATGGCCATATGGCCATCCAAAATTAAAAGACACAAGTGATACACACAGTAAGTAACAAACAACAACATAAATAAATCGCCACAGAAGAACCGCCTTGGAACGGTCAGTGGAAAGATTTCCACTGGGGGGCTTAAATCGATTTTACGTGGCCACAATCCTCGCCCTTACTTCTGCCGCGATTTAGACAAATAATTTGTTCAGTCCACATGAAGGCCTCCTAACTCATCAGTGCAACATCTCCGTGAACACAAATAATCAAAGAACCACAGAGGTGAGACAACGGTGAGGACTCGACAGCAAGAAACCACTGAAATGCTTGAGCAAAAGAAAACCAACAGTTAGACTCCGATGGGCTACCAACAATCCAACAAACAGACTGGCCCCGATAGCTCAGTTGGTAGAGTGTCCCCTCCGGGGAACTGGAAGTCCCAGGTTCGATCCCGGGCCGCGACATACCAAAGTTGTTAAAAATGGTACTAGCTGCTCCTAGCTTGGCACTCAGATTTACCGGGTAGAGCTAGGACTGGTCGACCCAGTGTCAGGATAATGTGACTGGGTGTGGTATCATGTAATGTGTCTGGGACATGATACTTCAGTGAGGCAGCATTGAGCTCCCTGTCTCAACCAGACACCATCGTGATATGACTGAAAAATTGTTGAAAGCGACGTTAAAACCCTAATTCACACAAACACACACCAACAAACAGACAGGGCAAAAACAGTATATCCCAGCAATTACTTCCAGGCGATAAAAATACTAAACACCTTCAGTCCAGCCATGGATTGAACCCCGGCCACCGGATTTGAAAGTAAACACTGAACCACCTCGCTATTAAGTCTGGCTTGTACCACAAGGCAGTACAAGTGTGATATATACCTATACTTTATGTGTTGGGTAAAAATCCCTCAAAATAGGAAACAACATCTCCAAAATGACCTAAACAGTGTTGACGAGGATGGTAAACCTCGAATTAAACAAACAAAACCTATACTCTATGACATATGAATGGAAACAAAGTTTAACAGAACACACCCACCAAATGCCTGCTCACAGTAACAAAACTTTTCTTACTTAGCCTGAAAATCTCTACATGTACAGTATACTACCCTGTTTATACATTATATTTATATATGATCCGCGTCAAGACAAATTGTGTCTTCGGACATGAGTGCAGAGTGAATTATAACATAAACTAGAAAAAGTGTCCATAGGACACGGATGCCCCCGCCAAATGCCATTCATAAAAAAATATTACAAATGTACTGCAAATCAATCATAAAATATATGCATCAAGGGCAGATAATCCAAAAACCAATTATGCAAGAGTTGTCTTCCTTGTTTATGACACATCGTCTCAGTGTGATGAATGCACCTGTGAAGTTTCATCAATATATTCCATACGGTTTAGGAGTTATGGCCCGGACACGGTTTACTATATGGTACTAAGTCAAGGGCAGATAATTCAAAAACCAAAAATGCAAGAGTTGTCTTCCTTGTGCATGACACATCGTCTAAGTGTTATGAATGCAACTGTGCAGTTTCATGAATATATTCCATACGGTTTAGGAGTTATGGCCCAGACACGACATACCATTTGAGTATATATGGATGTAAGTCAAGGGCAGATAATTCAAAAGCTAAACAAGCAGGAGTTGTCTTCCTTGTTCATGACACATCGTCCAAGTATGATGGATGCACCTGTGAAGTTTCATGATTATATTTCATACGGTTTAGGAGTTATGACCCGGACATGGTTTACTATATGGTACTAAGTCAAGGGCAGATAATTCAAAAACCAAAAATGCAAGAGTTGTCTTCCTTGTTCATGACACATCGTCTATGTGTGATGAATGCACCTGTGAAGTTTCAAGAATATATTCCATACGGTTTAGGAGTTATGGCCCGGACACGGTTTACTATATGGAACTAAGTCAAGGGCAGCTAATTCAAAAACCAAAAATGCAAGAGTTGTCTGTCTTGTTCATGACACATCGTCTCAGTGTGATGAATGCACCAGTGAAGTTTCATGAATATTTTCCATATGGTTTAGGAGTTATGGCCCGGACACGGTTTACTATATGGTACTAAGTCAAGGGCAGATAATTCAAAAACCAAAAACGCAAGAGTTGTCTTCCTTGTGCATGACACTTCATCTAAGTGTTATGAATGCAACTGTGCAGTTTCATGAATATATTCCATACGGTTTAGGAGTTATGGCCCGGACATGACTTACCATTTGACTATACAGTCCAACCTGTGTTAAGCAAGCACCTAAGGATAATGAAAATGTGCTTGCTTAAGACAGATGCTTGCTTAATACAGGTGAATTTTAATGCATTTGCCTTTTTCCGGAACTAAACGACCACTTGCTTAAGACAGGTTGCTTGCTTAATGGAGGTGGCCACTAAGACAGGTTTGACTGTTTATGGATGTAAGTCAAGGGCAGATATTTAAAAAACTAAACAAGCGGGAGTTGTCTTCCTTGTTCATGACACATCGTCCAAGTATGATGGATGCACCTGTGAAGTTTCATGATTATATTCCATACGGTTTAGGAGTTATGGCCCGGACACAGTTTACTATATGGTACTAAGTCAAGGGCAGATAATTCAAAAACCAAAAATGCAAGAGTTGTCTTCCTTGTTCATGACACATCGTCTAAATGTGATGAATGCACCTGTGAAGTTTCATGAATATATTCCATACGGTTTAGGAGTTATTGCCCGGACATGGTTTACTATATGGTACTAAGTCAAGGGCAGATAATTCAAAAACCAAAAATGCAAGAGATGTCTTCCTTGTTCATGACACATCGTCTCAGTGTGATGAATGCACCTGTGAAGTTTCATGAATATATTTCATATGGTTTAGGAGTTATGCCCCGGACACGGTTTACTATATGGTACTAAGTCAAAGGGCAGATAATTCAAAAACCAAAAATGTAAGTGTTGTCTTCCTTGTGCATGATACATCGTCTAAGTGTTATGAATGCAACTGTGCAGTTTCATGAATATATTCCATACGGTTTAGGAGTTATGGCCCGGACACGACATACCATTTGACTATATATTGATGTAAGTCAAGGGCAGATAATTCAAAAACTAAACAAGCAGGAGTTGTCTTCCTTGTTCATGACACATCGTCCAAGTATGATGGATGCACCTGTGAAGTTTCGTGATTATATTCCATACGGTTTAGGAGTTATGGCCCGGACACGGTTTACTATATGGAACTAAGTCATGGGCAGCTAATTCAAAAACCAAAAATGCAAGAGTTGTCTTCCTTGTTCATGACACATCGTCTAAGTGTGATGAAGGCACCTGTGAAGTTTCATGAATATATTCCATATGGTTTAGGAGTTATGGCCCGGACACGGTCTACTATATGGAACTAAGTCATGGGCAGCTAATTCAAAAACCAAAAATGCAAGAGTTGTCTTCCTTGTTCATGACACATTGTCTCAGAGTGATGAATGCACCTGTGAAGTTTCATGAATATATTCCATATGGTTTAGAAGTTATGGCCCGGACACGATGTCGGGACGGACGAACGGACATTCGAACGAATGGACAAACAAACGAACGGAAGAACAGGGGTAACACTTAATGCCCTTTCCACCATTCTGTGAATGGCGGGGGCATAATCAGCCTGCACAGCCTTCCCTGTCTGCATAACATCATGTGAACAAGTCTGTGAAATACTCACCCCCCTGAATCCCACCATATATAGAGAAAACTGGGGTTTACGGGGGTATACAATATTTTATGCCCCCGCGTATTCTGAGAATACCGGAAGGGCATTAAGTTTTACCCCTGTCCGTCCGTTTGTCCGGTGTCCGGGCCATAACTCCTAAACCCTATGGAATATATTCATGAAACTTCACAGGTGCATTCATCACACTGAGACAATGTGTCATAAACAAGGAAGACAACTCCTGCTTGTTTAGTTTTTTAATTATCTGCCCTTGACTTATAGTAAACCATATAGTAAACCGTGTCCGGGCCATAACTCCTAAACCATATGGAATATATTCATGAAACTTCACAGGTGCATTCATCACACTGAGACAATGTGTCATAAACAAGGAAGACAACTCCTGCTTGTTTAGTTTTTTAATTATCTGCCCTTGACTTACATCCATATATAGTCAAATGGTATGTCGTGTCCGGGCCATAACTCCTAAACCGTATGGAATATATTCATGAAACTTCACAGGTGCATTCATCACACTTAGACGATGTGTCATGAACAAGGAAGACAACTCTTGCATTTTTGGTTTTTGAATTATCTGCCCTTGACTTAGTACCATATAGTAAACCGTGTCCAGGCCATAACTCCTAAACCGTATGGAATATGTCATGAAACTTCACAGGTGCATTCATCACACTGAGATGATGTGCCATGAACAAGGAAGACAACTCTTGCATTTTTGGTTTTTGAATTATCTGCCCTTGACTTAGTACCAAATAGTAAACCGTGTCCGGGCCATAACTCACAAACCATATGGAATATATTCATGAAACTTCACAGGTGTATTCATCACATTGAGACGATGTGTCATGAACAAGGAAGACAACTCTTGCATTTTTAGTTTTTGGATTATCTGCCCTTGATGCATATATTTTATGATTGATTTGAAGTACATTTGTAATATTTTTATCCCCTCGCACAACATAGTTGTGAGGGGGGATATAGCATAACTTCACACAAATGTTCCTCATAAAAAAATCTCGAGGGAGTTCGACTTTCAAGGTCATGACCTCAAGGTCAAGGTCACTGTGGCTATTTTTAGAAAAACTTTGTCATCGCTCTAGCGCCTACATTTCTTCACCAATTTCATTATAACTTCACACAAATGTTCCTTACAAAAAATTCTCGAGCGAGTTAGACTTTCAAGGTCATGACCTCAAGGTCAAGGTCACTGTGGCTATTTTTAGAAAAACTTTGTCATCGCTCTAGCACCTACATTTCTTCACCAATTTCATTATAACTTCACACAAATTTTCCTTATAAAAAAATCCTGAGTTGTTAGACTTTCATGGTCATGACCTCAAGGTCAAGGTTACTGTGGCTATTTTTAGAAAAACTTTGTCATCGCTATAGCGCCTACATTTCTTCACCAATTTCAATATAACTTCAAACAAATGTTCCTTATAAAAAATTCTCTAGCGAGTTCTGCTTTCAAGGTCATGACCTCAAGGTCAAGGTCACTGTGGCTATTTTTTTTAGAAAAACTTTGTCATCGCTCTAGCACCTACATTTCTTCACTGATTTCAATATAACTTCACACAAATGTTTCTTATGACAATATCTCAAGCGAGTATGACTTTCAAGGTCATGACCTCAAGGTCAAGGTCACTGTGGCTATTTTTAGAAAAACTTTGTCATCGCTCTAGCGCCTACATTTCTTAACTGATTTCAATATAACTTCACACAAATGTTCCTTATGACAATATCTCGTGCGATTTCGACTTTCAAGGTCAAGGTCACTGTAGCTATTTTTAGAAAAATTTTGTCATCACTCTAGCGCCTATATTTCTTCACCGATTTCAATATAACTTCGCACAAATGTTCCTTATGACAATAACTCTAGCGAGTTCCACTTTCAAGGTCAAGGTCACTGTGGCTATTTTTAGATAAACTTTGTCATCACTCTAGCGCTTACATTTCTTCACCGATTTCAATATTACTCCACACAAATGTTCCTTACGACAATATCTCAAGCCATTTCGACTTTCAAGGTCAAGGTCACAATGGCTATTTTTAGAAAAACTTTGTCATCGCTCTACTGACTACATTTCTTCACTGATTTCAATATAACTTCACACAAATGTTCCTTATGACAATACCTTGAGAAAGTTTTACTTTCAAGGTCAAGGTCACTATGGCTATTTTTAGAAAAACTTTGTCATGGCTCTAGCGCTTACATTTCTTCACCGATTTCAGTATAACTTCACACAAATGTTCCTTATGACAATATCTCGAGCTATTTCAACTTTCAAGGTCAAGGTCACTGTGGCTATTTTTAGAAAAACTTTGTCATCGCTCTAGTGCCTATATTTATTGATTGATGTTAATAGAACTTCACACAAATGTTTCTTATGATAATATCTAGAGTTGCTTGACTTTCAAGGTCAAACTTTGTCGTTGCTCTACCGCCTACATTTATGATTTTAATATAATTTATGATTGATTTGAAGTACTTTTGGAATATTTTTTATGAATGGCATTTGGCGGGGGCATCCGTGTCCTATGGACACTTTCTAGTTTTCTTCTGCTTTAAGACATAGGTTGCAGGCACTCAATAGAACTGCCTCAATGAGGCGCTTGACATAGGTTATAGGTACTCGTTAGAACCGCCTCAATGAGGCGGTTCTAACGAGCACCCACAACCTATGTTTGCAGTGTAAATAAGAAAAATATCATAGATTTTCATCAGAAAAGTAGCTATATCGGAGATAAGAAAAAGTGCACAATGTTGCACGGGTGTGTTATCATAACGGAGAAGCTTTGGTTCAAAACTTTTTTGACATCCATCTTCACAGGGTGCACATATATGAAGACACATTTTCACTTGATGCCACTCAGCTGAGTAATGGCTTGCAAATGTCAAGATCTGAACACTGAAAAGTCTAGCTGTTAAACTTTTGAACACAATTTTTCAGAGTATACTGCCAAGTAGAAGTAAAACAAAGATCAGGAATTGATACAATTAACTTACTCCACCCATAAAAGACACCAAAGGGAAAGAAATACAAACATTAAGCGACCAGACCATAATGGAAACCTAAACAAAGGAAGGCCATAAGGACAGTTACTTTCCCACAAAATGGCCATATGGCCATCCAAAACCAAAAGACACAATTGATACACACAGTAAGTAACAAACAACAACATAAATAAATCGCCACAGAAGAGCCGCCTTGGAACGGTCAGAAACAGAATGTTCAGAAACAGCCCAATGATCAGAAAACAGCTAAAGTCACAAAACCCAATGTTCAGAGAATAGCTTAACAAAACACCAAATGTTCAGACAATAGCTAAGGACAAAGCCCAATGTTCAGAGAATATCTAAAGACAAAGACTGATGTTCAGAGAATAGCTAGGGACAATTTAAAGCCCAGTATTTAAAGAATAGCTAAAGACAAAGACTGATGTTCAGAGAATAGCTAGAGACAATTTAAAGCCCAGTATTTAAAGAATAGCTAAAGACAGAAGAAAGCCCAGTATTTAGAGAATAGCTAAAGACAGAAGAAAGGACAGTATTTAGAGAATAGCTAAAGACAGAGAACAGCTGAAGGTCCAATGTTCAGAAAATAGCTCAAGACGAAGCCCAGTATTCAGAGAATAGCTAGAGACAAAGACCTAGAAAGAAAAGACCAATGCTGAGAGAGAACAAAGCTCAATGTTCAGAAAATAGCTAAAGAAAGATAAATTCCAATGTTTAGAGATAGCAAAAGACAGAGAATAGCTGAAGGTATTCAGATAATAGATAAAGACAGAGTGGTAATGCATGTCCATTTTGTTGCTTTTTCAAGGACTCTTTTTGCATCACAGGGCAAAATAATTCAAGCCAGTTAATTATTGTTTCAATAAAATGAAAGTTTAATCCATTATCTCCATAAATCATCTTTACACTTTATTCTATTAGACATGTCTGGGGAAAACATGTCAAATGGGATCTCTAACCAGGGAAGATATAGGTCAGCTTTTGTTCTGAGGGATATGAAAATCAATCTTTCCCCACTCCAAAAATTCCTAGGATCCAAAGAAGCATCACACGGACAGCAACAGCCCAGATTAGCCTGCACAAATATGCAGGATGATCTGAACTTTTGCTGGCCGGCCACACAAGTTTAAAAACACATTTTCTTGCAAAATGGCTGATATACAATATTGTATTGTAGAATAAAAGTTTAATCCAATATTTGTCCATAAATCATCTTTATCCCATATATTCCTAGTGTCCCCAAAAAATGGGACTGAAAAAGAATTCAACTCAGATCAGATGTGACAGCTAGAATGTGGCATCTGATCACGGTCTGCACTTTTTCTTACAGTACGACTCAGGTATACGAACCAAAAAACTCTTTATTCCGAATCTCGGCTTTTCGAGGCACTTTCCAAAACACAAATTGTTCTGAGTAGATGTATATATTCAGTGGACACTCCTCGAAAACACTTGCAAGGTCTGCGCTAAGTATGCGGTACGCAAAGTTTCGCGAAATTATTCAGAGTCGTAATATTGTACCTGGAGACAATATTTTCTCACGAAGTTATGCGGAAATACTCGAAGGAATTTGACGAAATACCTGGGCCTTTCTTTTTTTTTTATTTAATGTTCTTTTACCATCATATATATATAATTATCAGATAATATATATCACTGATAGTTATTATGATGTAAAAGATGTCAAAAGTCAACAAAGAGGTAATCACTAATTACCCAGGGTGTGAAACTGTATAGTGATTTCAAACAAGGGAATCAGTTGGGCATGATGAGTACATACAACTCTTTCAAGTCCGTAATTAAAAGCATGTTGAACATTATAAAATTATGGTTAAATTTAATGTAATTACCTTAGAAATGTTAATTAGGTAATTGAGAGAGAAAAAAATGACCGTTCCGTTTTATAACTTACCTGTACAGTTTAATTAAATTAATCACCACACGCAAATACTCGCAAACACTCCGAATATCACAGGTAAGCTCTGAGGTCCGCTGAATTTCCTCGGAATATCGAGCGCATAACTTTGAGTATAATATTTTCACTCGGAGTGGTTTACTTCAAACCATTCGGCAGAAAAACGCGGATTTAAAAAGTTGTCCGCGGAATGAAAAATAAAAATGGTTCAAATACCTGAGCCGTACTGTATATCCACATTTTTTTTTATTCAAACTTACAATAAATGAGATTCCCCTTGATTTGGAAATGGAACTGTCCTAAACTACCCGGTATAAGGTGAAGGATTCTATTTATTATTAATGGGCCACACATACAAAGAATTCGGCCCCGCCCATCGGGGCTTGAAGAAATAATAATAATAATAATCAACCTTATTTATAGAGGGTAACACATTTAGTACTAGTACTAATCTTCCATGTGGCCCTCTTTTCCTGGGTAGGAACTAGTACTAAACAATGTGGATAAAGTTTCTTGCTCAAGGAAACAACACGTGGCGCTTGCGAGGATCGAACCGGCTACCTCTCGATCTCAAATCCGATGCTTTACCACTGCACCACAGCGCTCCACAAAATGGATGAGCTGCAACATGCTTCCACGCAGAGCTGCAACCGACACCCACACGAGTACTAGTAAACTACTTAGAGGATGCTTATAAACCCTATTGGTTTCATTGGGTGGCAGGGCTTGAGAAGTCATTTCATCTCAATGTCGGGTATAGTAATCGTAGATAAGATTGACTAGGCGGAGCTATCATTTGTACCTGCCTTAGGAATATTCCATGAACAAAAAGGTAAACCAAGTTAGTAATACCCGATTGTGTGAATTCAACTGTAACACAACTATATATAGCTGTGGCGTATATGACCATTTCATCCGCTTGTAGAAAGCGTGCGAAAGGCACTCTACCCAATCTTCTGTTGGACTCAGCAAATTTGACATATATTGACAACACCTGAATAGCTCGGCCTAGTCAATCTTATCTGCGACTACTATAAAAGTCCCACAAAATTGGAAGCAACATCTCCAAAATGACCTTTACAGTGTTTACGGGGATGTTAAACCTCAAATCAAACAAAACAAAACATACAAAGAATTCCATTAACATGAACTACAATACTGACCCCCGCCCATCGGGGCTTGAAGAAATATATTTGGCTGCACGATGCTTCCATGCAATGCTGAAACCGAACTACAATAGCCTCAAGAAAGGGTCTTAATCACATCCTATGAGCAAGGTACAAACTACAGAAGCTTCCTGCGGGCTCTTGTCCACATACTATCACTGACCATGTACAAAATCCATGTACTGGTTATTTTAACCCTTCTCTTGCTGAATATTCAGTTTAGCCACACCCATTTCTGACTTTGAACCAATCAGATTACTTGATGTAATTTATTCCTACAAATTCACAAATTGAATGTCAAACAGTGTAGATCCTGATCAGATGGCTTCTTCACTGTTTGCAAAGAGAAAAGTTGTGAACAGCAGGATAAGAGTTAAGCAGTCCTAGTCTTCTTTCTGTGATGTCAGAGTGCTGTAAAAAAGTAAAACTGGATGGGTCAATGACAGACAGTGGAGACCAAGATCAGATACTGCATACTGCAGCATCTGTTCAGAGTCTACACTGTTTGCATAGAGTAAAGGAATTTAAGGGTAAAATGAAACAGTCTAAGATCCTGTTCAGGACCATTTTCCCAGCCTACACTCAGAGACAATCGACCCGCCAGTGCTGTCAGTGCTTTGATCAACCTTTTTATCACTATCATAATTGTGGACTGACAGAGCTTTAGCTTTGGTGACCTTATGTGGATGACATGGCTAAAATGTTTCTTCTATTCATCACTAAAACATGCCTGTATAGTTTTTACCCACTTTTATATGGTAAAACTGAGGTTTACAGGGGTTATACTTTTTTTTTTCTTATTTCTGCCTAAAAAACATAGATTATTGATGCTCATTAGAACCGCCTCACTGAGGTGGTTCTAACGAGTTCCCACAATCTATGTGTACTCATTAAAACCGTCTCACCCAGACGGTTCTTACAAGTTCCCACAATGCAGAAAGCCGAAAAATATCAGAAAACCTTCATTTGTTTAGTATTAAAATTTTCAACGTGTTTTCGTAATGTCTTCTATTTCACCCATTTTGTACACCAAACCCCAAAAAGGGACACTGGCATACAGTGCAGACTCAGAAAGTGGCATCTGAACAGGACCTTCACTGTTTGCAACAAAAGATGAGCCATTTTCCAAAACTACTTTTATCTCAAACTACCTTAGCTCAAACCAAATACATGCATTTTTAAAAATAAATAAATTTCAAAATGGACTCCAGTTAAAAACATGGCAAATCTTCCATCTTATATTTAGCACAAGTCCATTTCAAAATTTAGGGGTGTGTGGTTGTGTTTTCTTCAAAATTGGAAAATGGCTGAACGTTTTGCAAACAGTGTAGGCCCTGATCAGGCGCCGTATTCTACTACATCTGATCTGGGCCTGCACTCTTTGCCAGTTACCCATTTTCAGGTTTCTTGTATAAAATGGGTTAATTTTGATTGAGGTTTAACGTCCCCGTCACTACTGTTTAGGTCATTTTGGAGACACTGCTTCCAATTTTGTGGGACTTTTACCATACACTGAGATGAAATGACATCTCAAGCCCTGTCGCCCAAGGAAACCAAAAGGGATAATAAGCATGGACGGGCCCACTCGCACGGATTTGCCTCGGCAGGCCTAGATTTACCAGTACTCGTGTGCGGTCAGTTTCAGCTCTGCGTGGAAGCATCATGCAGCCCATCTATTTCTTCAAGCAAAATTGGTTCTCTAAAATTATGATATTTGACAAATATTGGAAATCAATTGATTTGCTTGTTATTCAGATTTTAAACATTCTTCAACCTGCTCTCACTGAAACATATGGTTCAGAATGGTGATACAACAACACATTCGTGTGACATATAGTTCGCATTCTCCGAAATGCTTAATTTTCTGATGAAAATTTGTGATATTTTTCTTATTTTTCTTATTTATACTACAAAGGTTGAGGGTGCTCAATATAACTGCCTCATTTAACCTATGTCTATGAACAGAAATAAAAAAAATAATGCATATATACCCCTGTAAAACCAACTTTTCTCTATTTAAAGTGGGGTGTAGATGGGTATTCATTAAACAGGCTTGTTAATATGAAAAATGGTCGAGGTTATATCTAGCTGGTCATCTGACCTATGGGCAGGCTTATATGTACTTAACCCATTGCTATGAGTGAGTGTTTCAGTTTTACGTCCCACCAACAGCTAAGGTCATACGGAGACGGTACCTCGGTTTAAAGACTCATCCGAAAGTCCTTAACCCATTGCTATATGTTGGACAAGTCCATTTGTCATATAAGGGGTGTCAGGCCTATTTTTGTTTATTTTTATTCTAATTTTGACGGAAAATCCTGTTAGCAAATAGTGCAGGCCCTGATCAGATGCCGCATTATGCGGCGTCTGATCTAGGCCTGCACTGTTTGCCAAGGTACCCCTTTAGTGGTTTCCGGCATGCAATGGGTTAAATGTTTATAAAACTGACAACTGCCCTTCTTGAATCACTGTGGAAGGGATCAAAATATTTCATGATCAATCTCCACTAAAGAATGTTGCTTGACTGGAGATCGAACCCCCAACCCAGATATGCAACTGATAAGCTCTCTTGTTTCTTAACCCATTTAGTACCGGAAACCCCAAAACGGGTACCCTGAAAAACAGTGCAGGCCCAGATCAGACGCGGCAGAATGTGGCGTCTGATCAGGGCCTACACTGTTTGCAACAAGTTAATCTATTTTCCCAACAGTTTTTGAAGAAAACACAATCTGACAGCCCTAAATTTTGAAATGGGCATACTTATAACATAAGGTGGAAGATTCTATTTGGTACAAAAAGGTTAATGAAAACATAATTATATTATAGGAACTCCATGTCAAAACCTTCCTCAAAAAGGTAACCTTTGTTTTCGGCCCCCGCCCATCGGGGCATGAAGAAGTAGATGGGCTCCATGATGCTTCCATGAAATCCTAAACTCCGGGCTCATGTCAGACGAGCCTTTAAACCGAAGTCCAGTCTAAGTTCGTCGGACGTTAAACTCAAACACACACACATACTTAAACCATTATTGATCTGATAAAAAGCATTGTTTTGGGGGGTTTTTTTTGTTGTTGTTTTTTGTTTTGGTTTTACGGCCCTTTCAAGATTATATTTCACTCATATTAAGCTGATCGTTAATCAGAGGTGGGCGAAAACCGGAGTAACCTGAACTTGGCATCTCACATGTGACCCGAGCAAAGCTCGAACCACAAAAAAAGCATTGTAGAATATACACATTAACCTCATAAAATATAACATGATTTACAGATGAATCCATTTTAAAATGTACCGATTGCATGTTATAGAAAAATAATGGTCATTTTTCTTTAAATAATCTATACAGTTGTGTTTGGATGTAACATGGTTGTTAAACAAATGTACCCCCACCCCTTCCCCATCCCCTGCTAGGTAAAAAGAGTGTATTGCTATGCTCCAGCATTATTTCTGCACAGATTTAAATGTTAATTGCAGGTATCCAGAAAATTACAAAATTACAACTAACCTATATGCAACAACAAAAATCAATTTCCAGTTCATTGGTTCAAAATTCCGGAAATACCACAATGAAGATATTCCTCAGAAATCAATTAATATAAACTAACAACATATCCAGTACTGTCACCATACCTTGATAAAAGAACAATTTACCCATAAAATACCAATCACTACAATTGCCGTCTGCTTTGTCCCTTGCTGGTTGCTTTAAAAGTCATTTTTGCAAACAATGTGGGCCCCATATCAGACTGCTCCTCTAGGAGCAGTCTGATTTGGGTCCACATTGTTTGCCTGTAAGCAAAAATATTTTTTAAAACATTTGCAAAAAAATTCAGCAGACGGACATAAGCAGACGACATTTTCAGATGTAGTTTTTCTCAGCATCTTATTGGTTAAGAAGACTGGATACGCCTGGCATAATTTCTGCCATCTTTTTACAAGGGAAATAACTTTTGTATTGTCCTGTTTGCTTTCTTTTCCTCCATGCCCCTCTGAAAAGGGGGTCTACTCTTTAAGGAAAGAATTTGCTCCTCAGGAGCAAATTCTTTCCTTAAAGAGTAGCCCCCTATTGATAAAGGAGACAAAAAAGGAGACACTTTTGAAAGAGTTGCCTCCCTTGAAGGTGTATCCATTCCACTTAACGGCCCCCGCCCATAGGGGCTTGAAGAAATATATGGGCTGCATGATGCTTCCACACAGAGCAGAATCTGGCCCGCACATTATAGTAATGGTAAACTGCTTAGAGGATCTAAGCCTGTCCAGGAACCTGGGTGCGAGGCTGACCGTCCATGCTAATAAATCCTATTGGTTTCATTGGCCGACAGTGCTTGAGATGTCATTTCATCTCAGTGTCGGGTGAAAGTCCCTCAAAATTGGAAGCAACGTCTCGAAAATGACCTTTACAGTGTTGACGGGGACGTTAAACCTCAAATCAACCAACCAACCATTCCACTTAATAAATAACCTGACTGAATTCTTGAAGAACTGAAATCAGGAGTTGCCTCCCCTGAATGTGTATCCATTCCCCAAAATAGGTAACCTGGCTGAAATCATCAAGAATTTATTATAAGAAAATCACATGAGTATAACAGACAGAAATTCCAGTGTAGACAGCTGACTCTTATCAGTAATATTCTCTTACCAATACTGTTTTTATGAAGAATGAAGAATCCTTACAATTTTTGCTTCTGAAGTAGCAGTAAACATAACCACAGTGATGCTCCAAAGGTGCAACCATGGCAACCATGATGCTCTAGCATCCTGTCAAACCATATCATAAGTCATGCGCATTATTTATGCCCCTGCCCATCAGGACTTGAAGAAATACATTGGGCTGCATGGTGGTTCCATGCAGAACTGAAACTGACCACACATGAGTACTGGTAAACCACTCTGAAGGACTTAGCCTACCCAGGCAAAATGATGTGAATCAGGCCATCCAGTGGATATAAGCCTTTTGGTTTCACTGGGTGGCAGGGCTTGATATGTCATTTTGTCTCAGAGCCGAGAAAAAAGTCCCACAAGATATTGTGATAGTATCGCGATACATATTTTCTGGCGATACCCAGCTCTATTTTTTACACAAAATATGTCAAGATTTTTTTTTCAATTATCATAAGAAATTAAAGGAAACTGCAGACCTCAACGGAAGTGACATCATGGTGATGAAATTGCGGACCTCAACGGAAGTGACATCATGGTGATGAAATTGCGGACCTCAACGGAAGTGATATCATGGTGATGAAATTGCTGACCTCAACGGAAGTGAGTGAGAAGCCTCCGTGGTCGAGTGGTTAAGCTACTCGCCTTGTAAACCAGGGGTCGCAGGTTCGATCCCGGGCTTCTCCAGACTTTCGGATGGGTCTATAAACCGAGGTCCCGTCTCCGTATGACCTTAGCTGTTGGTGGGACGTAAAACTGAAACACTCACTCACTCAACGGAAGTGACAACATGGTGACAAGATCAAGATATGCTAAGTTGTATGTTTGCATGTAAATGAATGTATTGATTTGTATGGATAACCAGAAGTCAAACTTCAATGGCTAGAACACCTTTGGGACCAATTTCATCACGATAACAAGTCTGTGAAACGAAGACCCCTATAAACCCCACTTTAAATAGAGAAAATTGGGGTGTACAGGGGTATACATTATCTGCCTTATTTGATATTTTTTATTGTAAATCGTGATGGAAGCTAGGGCCAGGATTGTGGCTGCGTAAAATCGATGTAACCCCCAAAGTGAAATTTAAATTCTTTTCACTGACCGTTCCAAGGCGGTTCTTACATCCGAAATTCCAAACCCATGTCATGATGAACTGTTTCACCCTTGTCCTGCTGAGCCCGGATATGCCTTGTTTTCCAAACAATGAAGATCCAGATCAGATGGCTTCTGACGAAGCCATCTGATCAGGGTCTACATTGTTTGCCATTCAGATTGTGAATTTGTTGCAATAATTTGCATCAAGAAATCTGATTGGTTGATAATCAGTGCTGGGTGTGGCATATTTAAATATTCAGCAGGTCAAAGGTTAATATATAAAGAGGTGTTTTTGTAATTTGTTTCAGCAGTCTTAATTGTGGTTAACTTCTGGTTTTTGAGCAGTAACTGTACAGAGATCTGTATCAATTATTGCTGCTTCAGCAGCCAGCCCTAATCAAACAATATCAAAGTGCAAGAGTAAAGAAAAGATCTCAACATTTCAATAATAAACCCTTGTTGCTTTCATTACTGCTCCAGAGGAATTCTACAAACAATTCTTAGCAAGCATCATGGCCCCCGCCCATCGGGGCTTGAAGAAATAGATAGGCTGCATGATGCTTCCAAGCAGAGCTGAAACTAACCGCACAC
This sequence comes from Lucinisca nassula, assembly GCA_963580285.1. Classification (NCBI taxonomy): domain Eukaryota; kingdom Metazoa; phylum Mollusca; class Bivalvia; order Lucinida; family Lucinidae; genus Lucinisca; species Lucinisca nassula. Next base: position 131,865,697 of record OY757010.1, on the reverse strand, counting down.
GAGTACTGGTAAACTGCTTTGAGGATCTAAGCCTGCCTAGGCAAAGTGGTGCGAGTCAGACCGTCCATGCTTATAAACACTAGTGGTTTCATTGGGCGACAGGGCTTGAGATAGATGTCATTTCATCTCAATGTCGGGTAAAAGTCCCATGAAATTGGAAGCAACGTCTCCAAAATGACCTATATACATGTAGTGTTAATAGGGACATTAAACCTAAAGTCAAACAAACAAATCTAAGCAAGCATCAATCTTCTACATAATGTTTGTTTGGCATTAGGAAAACATGTCCGTGTGAAATAATGGAGTCCAATTAACCCTTGTCCTGCTGAATACTTAAATATGCCATACCCGCTGCTGATTATCAACCAATCAGATTACTTGATGCAAATTATTCCAACAAATTCACATTCTGAATGACAAACAATGTAGATCCTGATCAGATGGCTTCCTTCAGAAGCCATCTGATCTGGATCTACATTGTTTGAAAGGTAAGGCATATCTGGGCTCAGCAGGACAAGGGTTAACACAGTGTCAGAAATTACACATTTTGGGTACAAAATGATAACATCTTTCTTATTTCTGCTTTCAACATAGATTGTGGCTGCTCATTAGAACTGCCCCATTAACCCCACTTTTCTCTATATAAAGTGGGGTTTAGAGGGGTCTTCATTGCACGGACTTGTTATGCTGATGACTTTAAAAAGCCCAGTTTACACTATTAAGGACATATTGGGCCAGTCACTTTTTACCCCAACCACACTTTTTCTGAGCAGACTTCATATCAAAGCAGTTAGCCGTTTTTCGCCAGAAACAGTGAAAAGGAGAGAATGACCACATTTGGGTTGAACCCCACTTTGTGACCATGATTGTATTTTCATGGGGATTTTAACCCTTATCTTGCTGTTCACGACAACCCCAATCTTTGCAAACAGTATAGATCCAGATCAGATGGCTTCTGAAGAAGCCATCTAGCTGATCAGGATCTATACTGTTTGGCATTCAGTTTCTGAATTTGTAGCAATAGATTACATCAAGTAATTTGATTGGTTGATAGACAGAAATGGGTGTGGCTTAAATGAATATTCAGCAAGATAAGGGTTAACCCTCTGGTAAAGATACCTATGCAAATGGTGTAGATTGTGATGAGAAGGATATAAACTGTTTGATTTTCATTGATTAAAAAGGTAAGGTTTACCCACAAAATGCCAATCTCTACAATTGTTGTCTGCCGGCTATTTAAAAAGTCTTTTTTGCAAACAGTGTGGACCCAGATCAGACTGCTCCTCTAGGAGCAGTCTGATCTGGGCCCACACTGTTTGCCTGTATGAGAAAATATGTTTAAAAAGTTTGCAAGAAGATTCAGCAGACGACATAAGCAGACAACATTTTCAGATGTAGTTTTTCTCGGCAGCTTAAGGGTTAAAAAAGGATAACAAGGTTAGCTTTTAAAAGGGCTAAATAGTTAAAATTGTCCTTTGGGGATTTTAATTTAAGAAGACATAATTTTGCAAGTTTGAAGGTGATGTGGAATTGGGATGAGGCCATTACGGATTAATTAAGAACTATCAGACAGGAACCATCATCTTATTTCCTGCACATACATACAATCAAGCCAAAAGTATCAGACCTATCAGAAAAGAGCTGAAATTTGATTTCCTCAACAGACAACATTGAGGGGAACAGGGCACCAAACCAAATTCTCGTAACCATTATCTTACTAAACACAACAACACCTTCTTTTGCAAACAGTATAGATCCAGATCTATACGGATCGAGGATCTACACTGTTTGTCATGCAGTTTGTGAACTGACTGAATACATTATATTAAGTAATTTGATTGGCTGGAAAAGGCTAAATTAATTTATTCAGCAGGATAAGGGTTAAGCTGGGATCGAAAGAAAAGATTGTTCAAAACTAACGATGTCGTTAGTTTAGGTATCAATAAAACTTTGAACATTAAATATGGCAAATATGCTGAAATTTTTGCTGAAAAATGGGAGCTGCTCACATTTTTTCAGCAAAAATACCAAATTTTACGATATTGTACTTGCTAGAAGAGTTAACAATTTGACCACTAACGAACTCGTTAAGCTAAGGATGCTTTGAACAACTGGCCCCTGGGCCCAGTTGTTCAAAACAAGCTCGTTAGTGGTCATATTGTTAATTGTTCTAGCAAGTTCAATATTCAAAATTTTGGTATTTTCCTTGAAAAAATGTGAGCAGCTTTTGCAAATGCAAAAGCTGCTCATATTTTTTTCAGCAAAAATATTGGTATAATTGCCATATTAAATGATCAAAGTTTTAAACGATGTAACTAGCTAGCCAGTTAGTTTTGAACGACTGGCACCAGGGGCCAGTTGTTCAAAACAAACAAAGTCGTTAGTTAACGTATCGTTAAAACTTTGATCATTCAAGTATGCTAATATTTTTGCTGAAAAAATGTGAGCAGCTTTTGCATTTAAAAGCTGCTCACATTTTTTCAAGGAAAATACCAAAATTTTGAATATTGAACTTGCTAGAACAATTAACTATATGACCACTAACGAGCTCTTTAAGCTAACGATGCTTTGAACAATTGGGCCCTGTTTGCTAAATACATTAACATTCGAATGCCGGCGGAGTTGAACATATTCTCGAGCCAGTTGAGTACCTCCATATAAATCAAAGCACAAATAGGACTGGTGGGTCCATTGTCTCCGAGTGTAGGCTGGAAAAGTGGTCCAGAATGGGGACTTCGACTTTCCTTTAGCCCTTTAACCCTTTTTGTACCAAATGGAATCTTCCTCTTTATATATATAGTAGGCATCCATTTCAAAATTTAGGGGTGTCAGGTTGTGTTTTCTTCAAAATCTATTCTGAAAATGGCTGAATGAACTTTTTGCAAACAGGGCAGGCCCTGATCAGGCAGGCGCTGATCTGCGGTGTCTAATCTGGACCTGCACTGATTGCCAACTACCCGTTCTGGGGTTTCCGGTACAAAATGGGTTAATTCCTGTACTGTAAGCACACAGTGTAAACCCTAATCAGATGCCAAAGTCAGTGGCATCAGATATGTACCTTCACTGTTTGCCAGATTGTGTCCTTGTACATGAGCAAAGATTTTACTTTTTACGCAGGGCTCTGACATCACATTAGGAGAAGACTTATTAATAACATTGCTACAAATTATGATATGTAATACCTGGATTCTGTACATGGTCAGCCATAGTCATGTTGACAATAGCAAGTGGGAAGCTTCTGCAGTTAGTAACTTTGGGTTCGTCTCATTGAGGCGATTTTCTAATGAGTACACAAAGCAGACATTTAAAAAGAGGAGTACTGTACTTTTTGTAAAAACACGAAATGCGTCCATAGGACACGGAAGCCCCCTCCAAAAATATGTCTATGTTCGTATTCATCCATAGAAAGTTATTGACCGTGTTTAAGTTTTGGACCCTTTTTTCACATTTGACCTCTAAGTATGACCTTGACCTTAGAGGTAAGGACCTTGGTTTTGTGAGAGGCAGACTGTCTCATGATGGCCAACATTTCTGCCAAGTAATTTCAAAATCCATCCATCTGTGTTTAAGTTTCGGACCATTTTTTTTACCTTTGACCTCTAAGTATGACCTTGACCTTGGACGTACGGATCTGGGTTTGCATGTGACGCATCGACTCATGATGGTTAACATTTCTACAAAGTGATTTCAAAATCAACCCAGAAATAAGTAAGTTATTGACTGCGTTTACGTTTCGGCCCTTTTTTGACCTTTAACCTCTAAGTATGACCTTGACCTTGGAGGTACAGACCTGGGTTTTGTACATGACAAGTCGTCTCATTATGGTTAACATTTCTGCCGAGTAATTTTAAAATCCATCAAGAAATAAAGAAGTTATTGACCGTGTTTAAGTTTCGGTCGCACGGATGAACGGACGGATGGACCGGGGCAACGCTATATGCCCTTTCCACCATTCTTCGAATGGCGGGGGCATAAAAAACATTTCCAAAATTATCACCTCCACTATTTCTTATGTAGAGGATTTCCCTAGGGGCTCTAGAGCATGTTCTACGAGCCATCAGTGTTTGAGGTATCAAAGATCTACTGTATATTTTGAGCCTAAATAAGGAAAATAATGTTTATCACCCTGCTAAACGAAGTTCTCTCAATATAAACTGGGGTTTACAAGGGTGTTCATTAAACAGACTTGTTAACCCTTCTCTTGCGGCATATTCAGTTTAGCCACACCCATTTCTGACTTTGAACCAATAAGAATACTGGATGTAATTTATTCCGACAAATTCATAAACTGAATGTCAAACAGTGTAGATCCTGATCAGATGGCCATCTGATCTGGATCTACGTTGTTTGCAAAGATAGGGGTTGTCCTGAACAGCATGATAAGGGTTAACATGATGACAAGACAGTAAAAATTATAGCATTTATAAAGCTGGCCTCGGTAGCTCAGTGGAATGTGCGGCTGACTGGTGATAATAAAGAATCAGCTTCTGCAACATTCTTTCGTGAAGATTGATCATGAAATCGTTTCTACGGTCATTCTCCTTCTGCGGTCCCCGTCCATCGGGGCTTGAAGAAGTAGATGTATGTTGAGTCAGGTTAACCAGTTCAATGCTCATTTTTCCACCAGAAACCTTGCAAAACTATTTGTACAATAAATAATATGATACATATAGTTTTGTGTTAAATATCTAATATTGTTAAATATCTAATATATTACAGTGAATCGTTGCAGCTAAGCAACAGAGAAGTATTCAACACCTAATAATTGTTATGTCCCCAAGTAATATAATCATTTGTCAATACTTGGCTTCACATAGCCAGATGCCATATAAAAGACTTCCAGAAAATATAACCATAATGATCCTAAGTATTGAGACAGAAAGGCCAAAGCAAACAGTGTAGACCCTGATGAGACATCCGTATCTGATGAGACATCAGTATCTACACTGTTTGCCACTCATTACCGTAATGATCCTAAGTATTGAGACTGACAGGCCAAATCCCCCTGCCCATAGGGGCTTGAAGAAATATATGGGCTGCATGATGCTTCCATGCAGAGCTGAATCCGGCCTGCACACTAGTACTGGTAAACCGCTTAGGGGATCTAAGCCTGTCCAGGAACTGGGGTGCGAGGCGGACCGTCCATGCTAATAAACCCTATTGGTTTCATTGGGCGACAGGGCTTGAGAAGTCATTTCATCTCAGTGTCGTGTAAAAGTCCCACAAAATTGGAAGCAACGTCTCCAAAATGACCTTTACAGTGTTGATGGGGATGTTAAACCTCAAATCAAACAAAGCAAAAGACTGGCCAAAGCAAACAGTGTAGAACCCTGATGTTACACTGCAGAATGTGATGTCTCATCAGGGTCTACACTGTTTGCCACTCATTACAGTAAAGATCCTTAGTATACATAGTTGGACAGACAGGCCAAAGTAAACAGTAAACCTGCGGCATCTCATCAGGGTCTACACTGTTTGCCACTCATTCAGTCCCCACCAGAAACAGCATCAGGGATTAAACTGTACTTGTTCAAACTGTAGAACAAGTATGGTAAGGGGTTGAGGTGTCCTGATACTTAGGGTAAATACGGACTCTTCCATTGCTATATGTTGGACAAGTCCATTTGTCATATGAGGGGTGTCAGGCCTATTTTTTTCACTTTTATTCTATCTTTGACAGAAAATTCTGTTAGCAAATAGTGCAGACCCTGATCAGACACAGCAAATAGTGCAGACCCTGATCAGGGCCTGCACTATTTGCTAAGGTACCCCTTCAGGGGTTTCCCCGCATATAATGGGTTAAACTCGGAGTAAAAAGTGATTGCTCTGACAGGGCTGGCTTCATGTACAGGCTGATCTGCGTCTTCCCTAGTCACATAGGTCTAACTGCAGATTTTGTAGTCCACTGGCAAGATGTCTCAAGGACTTGATTTTGTTTGAAATGAGGTTTTATGTCCCCATCAACTCTATTTACCATGAAAATTCTAAAAATTCAGACACCTTGAGGAAATGCTATCATTTTCCTAAAATTTTAACAAATATGTTTCACAAGCCAGCAAGGAGTTCAAAAGGTGCAGACAGAATGACAAACAGTGTGGACCCAGGAGCAGTCTGATCTGGGTCTGCACTGTTTGAGAAGAAATCACATCTCAAGCCCTGCAGCCCCACCAAAAAAACTGAAAGGGTTTATGTGTTGGGACATTCTGACTCGCCCCATTTCGCATGGACAGGCTTAGACCCCTCCAAGTGATTTAACAGTACTCATGTGCAGTCGTTTTCAGCTCTGCATGGAAGCACCATGCAGCCAAATCTGCGGGGACCACCAGCTCAAATTATCTCTCAAGATGTCTCAAAGACACAATGTCACTTATCTGAAAGTATGACAATAAAGGGCCATATTTTTGGGATGAAAGAAAATGAAAGTTTTTAGGTCTTCCCATACAACTTCTTTGTAAGACTCCTGTAGGGGTCCAAAGCCCCAGCTAGTTAAAATATCAAGAGGAGAGGCCCACAGGCCACTATATTCACGAGAGCTCATGTAGGAAAAACAGGCCCTGCTCCCTGGCTGCCATGTCTATTAACAAGAAAGAGGGCTATAATGGCCCTGGATTGCTCACCTGATCCTTATTGACAGTGACCCAAGAAACGTTTCTGTGAAATTAGTTCAAATATTTAGGAGTAGAAGTCATTTTAAGGGTTGTATATTTTTTAGTTCTGGTGACTGCCATGTTCAGTAGAGCGAAAGGATTTTGAGTAGCTTTGTTGAAGGGTCATCCATGCATGGAACATTCCTTTGAAATTCAGTTGTTCTCTTTGACAATACAGAACTAACTTACCAGTATACAGGTCAAGATCAAGGTCACAAGTCAAAATTCTGTATGAGTGGCCAATTTAGCTCTTGTCACAAGAAACCTACATGCCAAATATGAAGGCTCTATCTCAAATGGTTAAAAAATTATGATAAAGTAGGTCACAGGATAAAGTCAAGGTCAAAGATCAAAATTTTTTTGTATGAGTGGGAAGCCTTTGTCACAAGAAACCTACATGCCAAATATGAAGGCTCAATCTCAAATGGTTCAAAAGTTATGAAGTTATGTTCACAAGGTTTTGCTATGATTTGACCTGATGAGCTATTTATTGACCTGACATGACCCATATTCATACTTGACTGCGCTTTTGTCAAAATGATCTTTCTGAGCAAGGTTGCTGATGACTGGACCACAACTGTGGCATCGATAGTGTTCACAAGGTTTTTCTATGATTTTACCTACTGATCGATCTACTTTCCGACCCGACATGACCCATATTCGAACTTGACCAAGGTAGTGTCAGATGATCATTCTGAGCAAGTTTGATGATGACTGGACCAAAACTGTGGCCTCTAGAGCATTCACAAGGTTTTTCTTTGATATAACCTATTGACCTACTTTCTGACCCGACATGACCCATATTTGAACTTGACCAAGATAGTGTCAAGATGATCATTCTGAGCAAGGTTGATGATGATTGGACCAAAACTGTGACCTCTAGAGTGGTCACAATGTTATTATATGATTTGACCTACTGACCTATTTTCTGATCCAATATGACCCATATTCGAACTTGACTGAAATATTTTCAAGATAATCCTTCTGAGCAAGTTTGATGATCTTCAGACCAAAACTGTGGCCTCTAGGATTGTTCACAAGGTTTTTCTATGATTTGACTGACTGACCTACTTTTTGACCCATATTCGAACTTGACTGAGATATTGTCATGATGATCATTCTGAACAAGTTTGATGATGATTGGACCAAAACTGTGGCCCCAAGGGTGTTCACAAGAAAAGTTTACGCACACACAATGCATGTCCCATGGCAGATGATGCACAACAAAAGACTTCTCCAGACATCTCACGGTCACAAAAGCTCACAATGACCTTCGGTCAGGTGAGCTAAACTACACAAGGATCATTGATGCAAAATTATTTTGAAATATGAGGCTAAAACAGAAGCAGATCAAAGCACTGAGAGTACTGGTGGGGGTCGATTGTCTCTTGAGTGTAGGTTGGGAAAAAAGTCCTGAAGTGAGAATTGAACTGTTCGGTTATTCCTTGAATTCCTGTTTTTTAACCCTTATCTTGCTGAATATTCTTTTAAATCACGCCCACTTAAGTCTATCAACCAATCAAATAACTTGATGTAATTTATTGCTACAAATTCATAAACTGATGCTAAACAGTGTAGATCCTGATCAGATGGCTTCTTCAGAAGCCATCTGATCTGGATCTACACTGTTTGCAAAGATAGGGGTTGTCGTGAACAGCAAGATAAGGGTTAAGCAAGCAGTGTAACCAGATCAGACACCCTGTTAAGTGGCATCTGATTAGGTGTTCACTGTTTGTCAATGCCCCAGTGTACAAGCTCAGTCCAAATTTTTAAAATGCATTCTGACATCACAGGGAGACGACTATCGATGCTTTAAGCAACCGGTACCTGCATTTTGTACTTGGTCAGCGACAGTCAAGTGTATTTAGGGTCGGTATGGTCACCAAAATTGTTTTCATTGATGTTGTTTCTTCTTATCATTTTCGATTTGAATCTTGGCCTGCACTGTTTGCCAGTTACCCGTTTTGGAATTTTCGGTACATGCACAAAATGGGTTAATCTGTATTGAGCTATTAAAAGACGAAAGGCGAATTAATCTACTATACTTTCATTCATTAGTTGTACACGGAGAATCTATGTGTAAAATTTATAATTATTGAAAAGTAAACAGGATGACAGGTGTGTTCATGAAATAATTGACAGAAAATACAAATTATTCTCCACCATTTTTCATTTTTAGATATGAGGAACTTTTTAAACTGTTTTGAATATGGGGCAATATTTCCTCACGGATGTCTCGGTGGTGATTAGGTCATCTGCACTGGCAAGCCGTTTTAGTCTAATGTTAAACCTGGGTTGATTGTCGATTACATTCGATTGTCGATTACATTCGACCCAAAAAATCCTGTTTTGCCTTTTTCACAAACAAACAGCCAAAGTGATGAAATTTGACCTTAACATAAAAAGGTCAATGCCAATCAAGATCACCATTTGAATGAACTTGGAAGGGTCAGTCCTAAATGGTGCATACCAAGTTTCAATGTCATGGGCCTTTCAATTCCTGGAATCAAAAATTTCAAATCCAACATGACCCATATTCAAACTTGACCGAGATATTGTCATGATAATCATTCTGAGCAAGTTTGATGATGACTGGACCAAAACTGTGTGGCCTCTAGAGTGTTTACAAGAAAAGTTTACGCACACACGACGCACATTGCACCACTGACGATGAAAGACTTTGCCGGACATCTCATGGTCACAAAAGCTCACAATGACCTTCAATGAGGTGGTTCTAACGCATACCCTCAATCTATATTTTGAGCAGAAATAAGAAAAATATCACAACTTTTCATCTTAAAATTTTCATTTTTCGGCGATAAAGGTTACAATGTATTTGTATACGCATATTTTCGTAATGCAGGCATGCAATTCTTATCGTTGTGAATTAGTCAGCATTGCATATAAGATTTTGACTGGAATCATGTGCTTGGTTTGGCAAGCAGTGGACACCCAGACTAGACTCTGCAGAACATGGCATCTGATCAGGGTCCACACTGTTTGCTTACAATGCAGGAATTTAAGTGTTCAACGAAACAGTCCAAGTGCTCCTTCAGGACAATTTTTCACACTCAGAGACAATCAACTCCCCCTGGTGCTGTCAGTGCTATGACAGAATTATATAAATGACTAGAAAATATTTTGTGAAACCTTCTTGACCACCAGCCAGGTTTCCATCCAATGCAGCTGTCTGCGCCTTTCACAAAAGAAGCCTCCATGGTATAGTGGTTATGCTACTTGCCTCGAAAACCAAGGGTCATGGGTTCGATCCTGGGCTTCTCCAGACTTTCGGATGATGCTTAAAACCAAGGTCCCATCTCTATATGACCTTAGCTGTTGGTGGGATGTAAAACTCAAACACACACACAACAGAAGGCAAGCAGTTAGAAAAGGGTCACCCAGTCACTTTAAGGTACATAAATTTTCTTTATCTGCAGATTCTGTTTTGTTTAACATCCACCGTTTAACATCACTATAAAGATCAATTTGGAGACGTTGCTTCCTATTTTTTGGGACTTTTACCCGACATTGAGATGAAATGACATCTCAAGCCCTGTTGCCCAATGAAACCTTTATCTGCAGAAAAACTTAATCAGTATCATATATAAATCAGTACATCAGTTTAAGATTATTTTATCAAACATATCAATAAAACTGATATTCTGTTATTAAATAAACAGATGACATATACAAAACCTCAAACAAGATAGGAAAAACAAATTTCCATCATGATCCTAAGTATAGGGACAGGCAGGCCTAAGCCAACCGTGCAGACCCAGATCAGTCTGCTCCTCTGCTCCTGAAGCAGGGGTATGATCAGGAGCAGTCTGATCAGGGTCTAAACTGTTTGCCATTCCGTCTACACCTTTTGGGCTCCTTGCAGGGTCGTGAAAAGATTTGTTAACCCTTGTCCTGCTGAGCCCAGATATGTCTTATCTTTCAAACAATGTAGATCCAGATCAGATGGCTTCTGACAAAGCCATCTGATCAGGATCTACATTGTTTTTCATCCAGTTAATGAATTTGTTGCAATAATTTGCATCAAATAATCTGATTGGTTGGTAATCGGTAGTGGGTGTGGCAGATTGAAATATTCAGCAGGACAAGGGTTAAAATTTAAGAAGAATTACAGCAAGTTCTGAAGGTGTCCAATTTTTTAGGATTTTTGCGGTATGCATGTTTTATATAGCCCTTCAAGCATTGCAGAAAAGTCTTGAGCGGATGGCAATCTTTTTTTTTACTATTTTTCAGCAAAAATAAGACCTGACAGTTTCTGGGAAGGTCTGTCCAAATAAACCATTCACATGTAATGCATCATGCAAACATGCCTATATAATTTTGACCCCCTTGAACCCCACTTTTGAATACTAAAACTGGAATTTCCGGGAGTATACCTTATTTTTGAAAGTTGATACTTGTATCAAGTTTATATGTCATCGCATTTCTACTTCCGGTACTGGACCGCGTTACTACACTTCCGCTGTTCGTTCGCTGCATAAAATAGTCCAAATTAAGCACTTGCCTCATTTCCTTTTCCAGCGCATTGATTTCTTTTTCTTTTTCTTCAGCGCATTGATTTGCGCTGAAGGCGGACTTGATTCCACAGGTGTTTCTTCCCTTTCACCCCTCAGTTGCCGAACTGGACTTTTCCAGCTTTGATACTCGGTGTATCCTTTTATATGAAGGGGGACTTGATTCCACAGGTGTTCCTTCCCTTTCACCCCTCGGTTTCCGAACTGGACATTAGCCCATATATAACTAGCGTCACTTTTTATGGCATGTAAGTATTGTAGGCCCAGATCAGACGCAGCACAACTTGGAATCTGATCTGAGTCTGTATTGATTGCTAAAAAAAACATATATTCTTGCAAAACCCACCTTTAAGAAAACAAATCTGACAATCCTGTCGAACATATTTGTTGGAAGATTCCATTGTCATATATTGGTTAAGCAAATTCAGAAGCCACTGATTAGACACCTCATTCTGTGACCTCGAATCAGACCCTTCAGTGTTATAAAAGGAAGCTTTGCATTTTTGGGTGCATATGCACTCGTTTTATAGACACTTGGGAAGACGAATCTTAGTCGAAGCGTCTCCACTGTTTAAAATGTAGAAATTAAAGGGCTCTGCTGTAACGTCTCCGAAAGCAATGTATACTTCATTTTTGGAGACCCATGACTCGCCGAAAGAAAGCAATAGGTTTTAAAGTTCACTCCCGTCCAGTGCTCCAGATAAACAGCGTATTTGCGTAAATACTCAATTAATCAAAGTGCTGAGAGAACTGGTGGATCGATCTTCTCTGAATGTAAGTTTGGAGAATAGTCATGAACTGAGAATCGGAATGTTCGTTTAAGCAGGTACATTAGATCTGATCGGACACCGCATTATGTGGCGTCTGATTATGAAGGTTCTGTTTGCCAATGGCTGAATGCACGAGCACAGTCCTACTGCCCCCGCCCATCAGGGCTTGAAGAAATAGACGGACTGCAAGATACTTCCATGCCGAGCTGAAATCGACCGCACATGAGTACTGGTAAACCGTTTAGAGGATCTAAGCCTGGCCAGGCAAAGTGGTGCGAATCGGACCGTCCATGCCACAAGCCTATTTGGTTTCATTGCGCGACAGGCTTGATAATTATGTCATTTCATTTTATTGTTGGGTAAAAGTCTCACAAAATTGGAAGCAACGTCTTTAAATGACCTAGTCAGTGTTGACGGGGAAGTTAAACCTCAAAACAAGCAAACAAACATACAAACAAGCACAGTCCAGAATTTTCTTCTGACGTTCCGCTCTGACATCTTAGGGGTGCTATCAATAACCAATACCTGGATTTTGTTCAGGGTCGGCGCCAGTCAGATAGTCAGTGATTGTCACGAGGACAATAACAAGCAACAGGAATTTTTTTCTTAGTCGAACCTGGTTAAACTCCTTTTTCAACCTTGTCAAAAAGATACTTAGAGAACTGTTTAATCTACCACTACCATTTTATCATGGTGAATATACCTCATAAATCAACTTTCCTCAGTACTTTCAGTACTTTGATTCTTATTTCTGCTCTAAAATATAGATTGCAGGTGCCCACAATCTATATTTGGAGCAGAAATAAGAAAAATATCACAATTTTTCAGCATACAATTTTCATTTTTTCGGCGATAAAGAAGGCAAAGTATTTGTATAGGCGTGTTTGCATAATGTCAAGCCCAATTTTCACTGAAAAAAAATAGCCATCGGAAGAGATGGCAAATCCCCCGACCAAAAGCCAATATGGCCTTCAGAAGATTGTTCACCAATAGAAAGTGCACCAGAATTAAACCACATATCACAGAAGTATTGCAGTTATGGCCATCGCAAGATTATACTGTCAGGGGTGATAACTAAAAAACCAGGGCACTCAGAAATGTGATTCTTGCGCATGACATGCCTGCTTAAGCTCATGTATTTCTGCACAAAGTACCATCAATATGTCTCAAAAGGTATTGGAGATATGGTGATCACAAGCTGCACCCAAGTGAAAATGTGAGCGGGATCCCGGCGGGATTTTTCCGGGATCCCGGATCCCGGCGGGATTTTTCCGGGATCCCGGCGGGATTGTGAATCCCGGCCGGGATAATCCGGGATCAAGACTTCAGTCCGGGATCCCGCTTGTGGCAAACCGGGAATTTTGGCAGAGTCCGGGATCCCGAAAATATTATCCCGGACTGGGATCCCGGACAAGTAAAGGCCAAAATAGCTTTAAATTCTTTTAATTCTCTTATGTAGAATACCTATAATATTTTTATCCCCCGACCGAATAGGTTCGGGGGATATAGCGACCATAACCAGTCACTGAAAAATGCGACCAAAAATTTGGCCCGAGAAATTCTGGATATGGTAGTTGACTGTTGCAGGCATGAAAGCACGCAAATAAATGCATGGTCAAGCTGTTTATTGTCATGACTGCAATCCGATATAATTTATCGACACGCTATCCAAGTTAAAAATAGTCTGGTGAAATATCAGTAGACACTGGTGGTTCAATGGCACGTGCACAGAATCAATGACACGGTTAACTTCACGCTTTTTTGTCACATGTATTTGAAAACACACTGTGTTAATTGTTTAAAAAAATGGATTATAGTTAATTTGCTGATTAATGTAAGCAAGAAATTGGATTAGAGATGGACTAGAGTCAGTATATATCACACCATGATCTGACTCGATAGATGCAAATGTCACAGATTTCCGAGACAATAAAATCTTTTTCTTTTTTTTTTTTTTTTGATAAGATAAATTTTGAATTGAACTCCTGCTATAATTATATAAGGAGGAAGATTCCATTTGGTAAAAAAAGGGTTAAAGTCGCACCTCTATCTATCTATCTTTTATTGATATGTAAAATGAGACGCACGTTTTTCATGCGTCAATCATATTGCCAAGATCAAAAAGACCAAACGTCTCATGCTGCGCGGACAAGTCTGATTACTCAGTTTAAGTGGCCATGAAATAAGATCAAAGATGCCGATCTGGACTAACCCGATTCACCTATTTATATAATTAACTGATCTGACAACTTGTGCTCAACGCTACAGGTGGTCAGTTTCTGACTCGAGCAATTAACACATGGAGTTCAGTCCGGGATCCGGCTTGTGGCAAACCGGGAATTTTGGTAGAGTCCGGGATCCCAAAAATATTATCCCGGACCGGGATCCCGGACCGAGATCCCTGACAAGTAATAGTCAAAAAAGATTATCTTGTTATCTAGAATACCTATAAGATATTTGAATAGATATGTAATTTAGATATCTTTAATGGCAGTTTAGATATCTAATATAGCATATACCTATGGGGTGCAGTTTTACTATTCAATACAATTTGAGATATCTATAATTTTAATTAGATATTTATAATTTTATTATCGATATCTATAAATCAAATTACAGATATCTATAATTTTATTATAAAATGATAGATATCTATACATAAAATTAAAGATTTATATATAATATATAACATAATTGATATCTTTAATTATCAATAGTTATGATATCATAAAATGTAATCAATGATATGTTATATAAATATGTCTTGATAGCATTAAATTTGTTTTATGATATCCAATTTTCTTTTGCATATATAGATATCTAAAAATCAAATTACAGATATCAATTATAAGGCTGAATTATAGATATCAAAATTTTCATTAATGGATATCATAAAATAAAGTATAGATATCAATAAATGTAATTGATATTAACAAATGTAATTACTGATATCCTCAAATGTTCTTCAATATTTGATATCAATATATCGAATAATAGCTATCTATAATTGGTAAGCAACATTCATATGAAGTTTCAATACAATAGGCCCAGGGGTATGGGATAAGTAGACGTTTAAAATATTTTTTTTTCTATTTTTAAAAGTTGATACTTGTATCAAGTTTCTATGTTAACGCATCTCCACATGAACTACTTAAATCTAAGTTATTAGGGCCCCGCACTGAAAGTGTGGGTGCCCTATAGTAATCACTCCGTCCGTCTGTCTGTGTCTGTCTTTCCGTCCACAAATTTTCCTACTCCTCTGATAGCGCTGCCGGGGCCCTAGTCAGTTTCACTGACAGCTCTAGTTTGGCTATGGAATAGGGGGAAATACTCTCAAATAGATAGATTCCTTTCTTTGCTACAGAAAACAGCGCGCATATTCAGAGTGGGCGCCAGTTTTGTCTGGAGTCCAACAAGGGACCGTTCGTAGTCCACTGTTATTCTCCCAGTACATCAATTATATTTCCACTGACATTGACTCAGATATAAGACTGTTCGCAGATGCCTGTGTTTGCTATCGTGAAATTAGAGATACAGAGGACTCACTGAAACTTAAGAATGATATAGATAAATTTGGATGTTGGGCACGAAAATGGGGCATGGGATTTCAGCCCATTAAATGCAATATTATGCAGGTAACTAGGAAGAAAAAAAAAAATGAGGCTTCTTACACCTTAAAGGGAACGGTCCTCGAGAACGTGGATTCCATTTAATACCTTGGTGTGACACTCGCACACAATTTGAGATGGAATACACATATTAGCAACATGTCTACTAAGACAAATAGAACGCTTGGTTTCCAGAGGCGATATATTCATTAGTGTCCCCAGGATGTAAAAGAGGCAGCGTCTTGTTCGCCCAATCTTGGGATATGGTAGTTGTATCTGGTCCTTAATGAAGAAATTGAAGAAGTTCAGAATACAGCTGCAAGATTTGTAACAAACAGTTACTGCTTTGAAACTGGGAGCATGACTGAACTATTAGGAAAATTAAAATGGGGTTCTCTCTAGAAAAGGAGAAAAGACAGAATGCTCATTAAAGATCTAAAGGGTGCTGCCCGCATTCCAACAGATGACCTTGTTACCACAACTAGGCACTGTAGAAATCATCCTTCACTGGCGTTTCAGACCCTTACTGCAAGAACTGACATTAAACTCCAATTAAAACAAACAAACATTTATTCTTCCCCGGACCAATACAGGTTGGAATGCCCTTCCCGATTTAATCCATCCTATTTCAGCAGCTGAAGGTGCTGAGGATTGTGTAGCTAAGTTTACCTCTTTAGTGAGAGCGATAGGGACTAACTTCCTATTCTCCCTTTCTTGAGAGGCTCCCATCCTAATTTTCCTAGTATTCCAGTTATGCTCCCAGTTTTATGCAAAACTTAATACACCTATTCATCGTATCCCCAAATTTCTAAACAATCTTTATATTGGTTACTGGGACCTCGTCTGGACGAATTTTTTGCAGAAAGAAGAAGAATCGGAGCAAAAACAATTAGTCTCCCTTCTTTGTTTGTGAGAGACTTACAAGTGCAAGTGTTTAGGTCCGGTGTTGGCTTTAATGGAGCACTATTTGCTACCGCGCATTTTGGTGTTTTTCGCTGAGTTTTCGGTATTTCTATAGACTATATGTAAAATATGTTCTTGCATTTTTTTTCTTTAAGCTCCCTCTTTTTACCCCAAAACCTATGTAGTTTTTAACTACCCGAATGGTCCTTCACATCTATAAACCCCGCTAAAACGGGGACGTATAAAAGCCGGGAGTAACGGTCGGGAGAATGTATTGATAAAGGTATTAAACATGCACCACCTATCTTAATGAAATTTAGAACAATTGTCAAATTCAGAATCTTCTTCAAAATGCATCTTAGGTCTAACATTAGGTCTAAAGGGTGCTGCCAGCATTCCAACAGATTACCTTGTCCCCCCAGCTAGGCACTGTAGAAATCACAATTCATTGGCGTTTCAGATCCTTACTGCAAGAACTGACATTTATAAAGAATCATTCTCCCCCCGAACCATTAGAGACTGGAGTGCAAGTAAAAGATCCCTACTGGTTATTGCATGATTACTGTGTAGACTTTCATCCAGCAAACCAGGAGTACGTTATATACACATGCGAGTAGTGATCTGATATGACTGATCGCAGTACTAGTATCAGTAAAAAAGAAGTAAGAAAGAAAGAAAGTATGTCATTAGACGTGTCACCAGCAAAAATTCAGATTCAGACGGGTACTTTTGATGAATTTCTTCTTCTTCTTCTTCTTCTTCTTCTTCTTCTTCTTCTTCTTCTTCTTCCGGTTTCGCCTTAACCCCCTGAGGGGACACAGACGGTGTATAAGATACACTCCAGCTTTGCAGGATGAAAGCCTACACAGTAATCATGTAATTACGGTAGGGTTCTTTTAACCTGCACAGGGGATGGTTCTCCCTGCACAGGGGGCCTCCAGTTAACGTCCCGATCCGAAGGACGGTGCACTTTATGATATTCATCCCTGCAAATGATGCCAATGGAGCGTGTTCGGACACCGAAATTTTCACACCGCTGCCGGGGATCGAACCCGGGACCTCTAGCATCAGAGGCAAGTGCACTAACCACTGAGCTATCATGCTCATTTCCCCTTGAGCACTACAGCCTGGGTTCGACCCCTAATAATTTACAAAGTGCTTGACAAAAGTTACTCCCGATCCCAAAAGTTTGTGACACGGTTGTATCTTTCAGTATGAATCGTGATAAATATTTGATAACAATTTGTAGTCTTATATGCGTTTTGTAAATGAGTATATATTCTACTTTTGTTCCAAATTTCAACAAGATAGATGCATGTTTAATACCTTTATTCGATTGTCAAAATTTACTCACGACTTTTCTCCCGACCGTTACTCCCGGCGTTTATATTTTCCGGCCTTTATACTTTCCGGCCCAGCTAAAATACGTCACTTCCTTTCGAAAAACTACAGAAGACGGCGTCTGCATAATTCAACCAAATTCAATCAAATTTTGGCCGTTTCTCGGATAAGACCAACTATTTTAAGCTAGATATCAACTATACATAGCAAATTTAAGAATAGGTAGTACATTTGTAATTTTGATTATAAATGGTTAGTGTAACGTACGGCCATTACACTCGCGACATCAATTTTCGTGGTTTTTATTTTATTTTTTTTTTTCAGCTGGATGATGGAAAATTGGTTTCTTTTGGAAGTCATTTGTCTGGCT
Source organism: Lucinisca nassula (assembly GCA_963580285.1). NCBI lineage: Eukaryota > Metazoa > Mollusca > Bivalvia > Lucinida > Lucinidae > Lucinisca > Lucinisca nassula. The sequence goes on along the minus strand of OY757010.1, from coordinate 131,847,526 downwards.
TTAATTGTTTTCCAACAATGATAGCTCAGTGGTTAATGCACTTGCCTCTGATGCTAGAGGTCCCGGGTTCGATCCCCGACAGCGGCGATAAAATTCCGGTGTCCGAACTCGCTCCATTGGCATCATTTGCAGAGATGAATGTCATAAAGTGCACCGTCCTTCAGATCAGAATGTTAACTTGAGGCCCCCTGTGCAGGGTAAAGTCCCTGCCGTAATTACATGATTATTGTGTCATGTTTAGGCTTTCATCCTGTAAACCTGGAGTATGTAATGTACACCTGCGGTAATTGTCAAATGTGACCGACGCAGTAGAAAGAAAAACAAAAGTCAATTTAAGTTTACAAAGTACTCTTGAAGGTAAGAATTTGCTCCATAGGAGCAAATTCTTTCCATGCTCCCCAGCAGCAAATTCTTTTCTTAAGAAGTTGCTTGTGTTACAGTCAAGTACCCAGTTCTGGATCAGTCACGCGTCGTTGAGTGTTGTAACCAATATGGTTGCTTATAATCGATTATCAGACAGGTTGAGGATTAATCGGATAATCGCTTATTCAGTCGATAAATTCTACAAAAATGATTATCATTACTGATTTGCTTGCAATAGATTATTTGATAAGTTCAATTTACTACCCAAAGCTGTGCTTAAAATAGCTGTATAAGAAACAAACAGTGCAGACCCAGATGAGACGCCGCATTCTTCGGCATCTCATCTGGGTCTACACTGTTTGCTCAGGTCTGTCTGTTCAAATACGTCTGGCAAAGTATAGCATATGGTAGGAGTCATGCTCAAACAGAAAGCCAGACATAAAATTATGACCAAATATTCAGTGATTACTAATCGGTTATGGATCGCAATGATAGGAATGATAATAGATTATCATTTCAGCTCCGAATAGCCAGCCCTAATTATCAGTCCTGTCATTGCGATCGACAATCGATTAGTAATCGCTAAGGTTTTTGTCATGATTTTACCTGTCTGACTTTCTGTCTGAGCATGACTCTTACCATATGTTGCACTTTACCATATGTATATTTCAACAGACATGTCTGAGCAAACAGTGTAGACCCAGATGAGACGCTGCATAATGCGGCGTCTCATCAGGGTCTGCACTGTTTGCCACACATCCAGCTATTTTAGGCATGGCTTTGGGTAGTAAATTGTACCTATCAAGTAATCAATTAAAAGCAAATCAGAAATGATAATCATTTTTGTGGAATTTATCGATTGATTAATCGATTATAAGATTAATTGTGTCAGCCTTACAAACATACTTTCTAATTTTATTCGGCTGACATTGTTAGACCCCAGTTGCGGATCACAGTACCCAGTTGCGGATCACAAGGTTTTGTTTGATTGATTTGATGTTTAACGCCACCGTCGACACTAAAGGTCATTTAAATTGGAGGCATTGCTCACAACTTTGTGGGAATTGTACCCGACATGGAGATGAAATGACATCTCAAGCCCTGCCGCTTAATGAAACTAATAGCGGTTTATAAGCATTGACGGTCCGACTCGCACTGCTTTGCCTGGGCAGGCTTACACCTATAAGCTGTTTACCAGTTTACTCGTATGAGTTTCAGCTCTGCGTGGAAAGCATCATTGAGACCATCTATTTCTTCAAGCTCCAATGTGTGGGGGCTATCGAATGGCGTTAACCTATTTGGAAACAATCAGTGGCATTCAGTAAACATTTAATATTGATTTGTGGTCAAGTATCAATGCCGCTGACCCCTCCACCACCACCATCATCCCCACCACCAATGAGGTCAAAAGGCATTGTTTAGTGCCCAGTCTGTCGACCCTCCCACACTTTTGTTCGGTGGCATTCAGTAAATATTAAATATCCATTTGTCGTTTTGTCCCCTGGTCTATCGACCTGTCTCTGTCTCACGCCGTCCCCCACTTGAAAATTTTGGGATGTTTTCATGCAGCTACACTAACTTGTTTTCCCCAGCTCTTAAAAAGGGCATGGTGCTGGTCAGGAAAAAGGGCACTTTAAGCGTGCGTAAATATGTAAATTATTATTAATATGAACAGGCCTTTTAAGCTCACCTGAGAACAAAGTGCTCAAAGTGAGCTATTGTGATCACCCGGCATCCGGCGCCAACAATTTTCTTACATGACATCTCCTCCTAAACTGTTGAATGGATTTCAAAATAATTTCACAGAAATGTTCCTTGGGTGACCCTCTACCAAAATTGGTAAAATGATTCCGCTCCATTGAACAAAATGGCCACCAGAGCTAAAAATAGAAAAACCTTTGAACAACATCTCCTCCTAGCCCACTGGCCTGATTTCTAAATAATTTCCCAGAAATGTTCCTTGTGTGACTCTACCAAAATTGAGTATTATTATCTTCTTCTCAACTTAAACTGCTGGGTCGATTGGAACCAAATTACATGTGGAGCCTCTATGGGAAGGGGGAACAGAAGTATGTTTGTAAGGACTGGGTCACAAGACCAATATGGCCGCCATGGCCCGATATGTAAAAAACATTTAAAAGTCTTCTTCTCGGGGACCAAATGGCCGATGACCTTGAAAATTGGTATGTAGCATCAGGGATGTCGCAGATAATTTCTTTTATTTGACTAACTCCCTATCGGTGAACTGTCCTGTTCGCACGGTTATTAGCAATCGGCTGGGATATGTTGTTTTAACCCTGTCTGTTTCTTTGTATGTCATGTATGTGGACAACCTTTTAACGTTGGTCATAACTTTTTAACCATTTGTGATAGCGCCTTCATATTTGACATGATTGTGCTTTCCAAACACGCAAAAAAAAATTGACCTTGACCCATCCTACTTTAAAGAAAAACGTGGATTAGGGCTTCACGTCCATTCAAAAAAATTGCCTTTTGCCTACTTAAAAGAAAAAACAGCAGGTCATAACTTTTGAATCTTTCATATCTTGCATGTAGTTTCCTTGTGACATTGAAGGGCTTCACAGCCATACAGAAAATTTGACCTATGATTGTGACCCTGACCTACTTAAAAGAAAAAATACCATTGATCAAAACTTTTGAACTGTTTGAGACAGCATTTTTATTTTGCATACAGGTTCCTTGTAGTAAGGGCCTCACGTCCATACAAAAAAGTGTGACCTTGACCTATTTTAAAGATGAAATCATTATTGGTAATAGCTTGAGAACCGTTTGAGTTCGAATCTTTATACATATTGAACATGTAGGTTCCTTCAACTTCCTTGTGACATTGTCTTAACTCAAACAAAAAATCTTGACCTGTGACCTTGATCTTGACCTGTGAGTCCATATTCGAAGAAAAAGTGACCATGTCCAGGGACATATTCCTGTTTCACTAACACATCTTGTTTCTAAACTTGCGAATTTTTATACCCTGCCACACGATAGTGGCGGGGTATTATGTTATACCCTCCGGTGTCCGTCCGTATGTCTCTCCGTCCGTCCGCACTTCGTTCCGATCGATAACTTGAGTATTTTTTCACGGATTTTGTTCAAATTTTGCATACATATTGGTAATGGTATCGGGGATGAGTGGTTTGGGATTGTTAATGGGCAAAATCCATCAATTTTTAGCAGAGTTATTGCCCTTTTCAGTATCTGAAAAATGGTTTTTGGCCTCTAATTCCCTTACTATATGGAATATCTGGATGAAACTTCACAGATATATAGAGGATTAAACGGTTCATATTGTGGCCAAGGACTGCTACTCTGGCTGTTCCAGTTCTTGAGTTATCTGCCCTTGACGTATTTAAAAAATGCCTTTTTAGACTGTAGTTCGTTTATCATTTACAATATCTTGCTGAAACTTCATAGATATGTAGTAGATGAATTGTTATATACTGTGGCAAAGGAACATGACTCTGGCTTTCCCAGCGATTGAGTTATCTGCCTTTGAAATATCTGAAAAATGGTTTTTGGCCTCTAGTTCCCTTACTATATGGAATATAGTAAAACTAAGACTAATTCTGCTTTAAAAAGCTTATTTAGTAGCTTGTAGTCATTCTTTCTATGTGTTTTCTGCATTCCATGTCATGTGGTCAGAGACCACCTTTGGGACTGTTAAAAATGGTCTTTAAGACCACTTTTGAACAATCCCAAAGACATAACATAACATAACTTTACTGGAGATAAACTCAGGCTTATCCTGCTGTTCATGACAACCGCCACCTTTGCAAAACAATGAAGATCCAGATCAGGCTTCTGAACAAGCCATCTGATCAGGATCTACACTGTCATACACTTCATGATCAGTCTTCACGAAAGAATATAGTCAGACAGGCAGTACATCGAAAAACATGAAATTCTTACATGTACCACGTAAAGATACATGTTCCACAGCCATTTAAGGTAAATACTTGAGTTGCCTTCCCATTGAATGTCTGAAAAATGGATTTTTACATATGCTGCCTACATCTTCTAACAACTTCATCCACTCACATTAAGACATTACACTTGCGGATCATATCTCTGCTATCCCCTTTCTAGTTATTTAGCCTTGGTATATTTTCAAATAAGTTACATTGCTTAGCAGTGGCGGGGTATTATGCAGTGTCTGCGGTGCTTTTATTTCTTTCTGTTTTGAAAAATAGCCAATCCTGATCAGTCCGGAAACATTCAAATTTAAAAGACTTGGGATTTGTCCGATTTGTTGCAAATGACCTCTGTTGCATGTAAGACTCCTGCACAACTAACACAGAAGATCGACCACTGTCTTTGTCTCATTCAGTCATCAACAATTTGGATCACATGTAATCATTTATTACTAGGGTTGCAACGATAAAAAAATACAGTTACTTCATGATCTCTCTGATACATATTGCAATATTTGTTTTTAATATGGCTACCGTATTCGCCCTAATTACTGCACCGTGCGCTTAGTTTTTTCAAAATCGTCTACCTAATTAGCGCACACTTGATACGACAACAACAGCTTCCAAGATGATGCATACTGATATTTAATGGGACGGAAAAAGATACTTAAGCATTGCCTTCACTGTTGGAAGAAATAATGGTAAGTTTTTTATAGATTTACAATGAGACCTTCAAGGGGAGATTACTGTAAAGTGTGCGCTTATGCATTTCCTTTTCAAAAATAGCTTTGGTGTGCGCTTATAGGAGCATGTGCGGTAATTAGGGCGAATACGGTATATATGTCCTCACAGATCCAATGACCACTAATTAGTGACTGCATTGCCATCTTGGCCCTCTTGTTATACTTTTTTATTTCTAGTTGTGTCTACTGTTGTATGATGTTTTCAGCCTCTGTATTGAGCCCATATATTTTTAGGACACGCTACGCTCATTTGTAGAAGGGGGTGCGACGTCTCTGAAAGCTGTCTAATGTCTATTCAATGAGCTCTTCACCAAAGAGGAGACCACTGGAAGGACACAAACCAGTTTTACAGGACCAGGAAAACTTGAAGAAATATACAGTAAACATAGTCAATCACTTAATGGTGTATGGCATTTGGGGACTCTGACCTAGTGGATAAGAGAGCTGACTCTTAATCATTAGGTCTCTCACTGATGGTTTGAATCTGGCTCGGGTTACATATGAGATGCCAAGTTCTGCATTGAACTGTACATCATGTGGTTTTCTCTGGGTTCTCCGGTTTTTGCCCCCACCTCTGATTATTGATAGACTAGATATATTTAGTTTGAATTTTGGCGAGTGTTTGAGTTTTATGTCTCACCAACAGCTAAGGTCATACGGAGACGGAACCTTGGTTTAAAGGTGCATTATTGAGCTACCGGGTCTCAATTTTTTTTTTTCTGGTTTTTATCTTCAATGCATACTCCTTTGTCATGTGTACACTTTTGGAGCCAAATACAGCTTCAGAACTTTGTGAAAATGGTCGTTTTCATTCGTGTTTACCCTTTGCTCTGAACATGTGTTCGGAATTTCTGTTCTAAAAATATATCTGTCACTTTACACATACATAGCGACAGTATGGTCTCTGAGTGTCGTTACTTATGGCATGGTATTCCGCGTCATATTTTTTTCCAATTCAGGCATGGCCTAAGAAAACAAGGCCAAAAGTGAACGTCGCATAGCGTCATATGTGGGGATTCTATTTTTGTCACGAACTAAAAATAGATCTAACTAGTGTTCGAAACCTAGTTAGGGAATCCCTCTCAAACTCATTTACCTGTCTTCATAATTGTTCACACTTTTGCATAAAATGCATTCATTTGTATTGTTTTGAAGAAAAATACCGGCTATATATATTTTATTTTTGGAAGCATTTTTTTTTCAGATAGCTCAATAGTGCACCATTAAAGACTCATCCGGAAGACTGGAGAGGCCTGGGATTGATACTGCGATCCCTGGTTTACAAGGTGAGTAGCATAACCACTACATTAGGGATGCTTCTGTTGAATTGAGGTTTTATGTTCCTGTCAACACTCTTTAGGTCATTTTGGAGGCATTGGTTTCAATTTTATGGGACTTTTATCCGACATTGAGATGAACCTTGTTGCCGAATGGAACCAATAGGATTCACAACAAGGTTTAACTGTGACAACTAAATAGTGTAATGGACTGTTATGGACATGTGCATCATCCTGCAGTTCATTCACCAATGAAATCTGGTACTTACATGCATTTGTTAAGGGCAGGCACATTCAGATTGAACATCTTTACATGTTTGCACGAAAGGAAATTGGCATCGTCAGTCGACCATCAGTCAGCCTTGGTAGCTCAGTCGGATGCACGTCTAACTGATGATCAGGAGGACGCGGGTTTGATATCTGCCGGGGTCTGCAACTCAGTCAGATGTGTGTCTAACTGATGATCAGGAGGACGCGGGTTCAATATCTGCCGGGGTCTGCAAAATTATTTTGTGATGATTGATCATGAAATCTTTTATTCGGTCATTCTCTCCCTTCCAGGGATTCAAGAAGGGCAGTTGTCAATTTCCAGATAAGGAATAATAATATTATCATTTCATGGAGATTGATCATAAAATCTTTACTCTATGACCATTCTCTCCCTTATGCTGAATCAAGAAGGGCAGTTGTCAGTTTCTGGCGAAAGAATGTGCACTGTTTCTTATAAAAAATAAGAATAATGTACATATGTACATTCGTGGACATGTTAAACAAACCTGTCTGTTTTTTCTATGATTTTATAAAAACTCAAAATAATTGTTTCTATCATTCTTCGAATTTTTCCCTCATAGATTTCTCTCCTCATAGATTTCTCATGATTTCTCTGAATTGTCTCTTGTACTTACTTTATCATTGCAGCATTATATACATGTACTTTAAGAATATTAATGCTTTCAGCCTGTGCCATGAAAATAAAGAGAAATACCTGAGAAACGTCAAGCGAGAAAAAGATAATGAAGGCGTTCCACAAGATCGTTGGATACTGCAAGAGGTAGGTATGAAGTCACTACATGGTTAAGTTTCTTAACTAATGAAATACAACCTGTGAGCATCATACAATTCATAGGGATGAGCTGCTATAGAAGTGTTGTGGCAAGCAGATTTTGTTTCATTATTACAGACACTTATCATGTCTAAAAGCAATCAAATATGATATGTTTTCTAATACATAAAAATTGCATATGTAACACGCCGATTGATTGAATAGCCTCGATAAGTAGTGACAGCACATTCTGTTTTGTTTTTGTTTGTTTGATTTGAGGTTTAGTGTCCCATCAACACTGTAAAGGTCATTTTGAAGAAGTTGCTTCCAATTTTGTGGGACTTTTACACGACATTGAGATGAAATGACATCTCAAGCCCTGTTGCCTAATTTGCCCCCGCCCATCGGGCTTGAAGAAATAGATGAGCTGCATGATGCTTCCACTCAGAGCTGAAACCGACCCCAGCCAGTACTGGTAAACCGCTTAGAGGATCTAAGCCTGCCCAGGCAAAGCGGTGCGAGTCGGACCGTCCATGCTTATAAACCCTTTTGGTTTCATTGGACGACAGGGCTTGAGATGTCATTTCATCTCAGTGTCGGGTAAGTCCCACAAATTCGAAGCACCATCTCCAAAATGACCTATTTAGTGTTGACGGGGATGCTAAACCTCAAATCAAACAAACAGAAAGAACATAACATCTATTCAGTGGTGATGGGGACGTTTAACCGCGAATCAAACAAACAAACCTGCTGCCTAATGAAACCAATAGGGTTTATAAGCATGGACTGTCCGACTCTCACCCCTTTGCCTTGGCAGGCTTAGATACTCTAGCAGGCTTAGATACTCTAAGCGGTTTATTGGACGACAGGGCTTGAGATGTCATTTCATCTCAGTGTCGGGTAAGTCCCACCAATTTGAAGCACCATCTCCAAAATGACCTTTATAGTGTTGACGGGGATGCTTAACCTCAAATCAAACAAACAAAACAGAACATAACATCTATTCAGTGGTGATGGGGACGTTTAACCGCGAATCAAACAAACAAACCTGCTGCCTAATGAAACCAATAGGGTTTATAAGCATGGACTGTCCGACTCTCACCCCTTTGCCTTGGCAGGCTTAGATACTCTAGCAGGCTTAGATACTCTAAGCGGTTTACCAGTACTCCTGTGCGGTCGGTTTCAGCTCTGCATAGAAGCATCATGCAGCCCATCTATTTCTTCAAGCTCCGACGGACGGGGCATACAGCAGATTCTGTGAACTTATACTGTGTCCAAAACGTTCTGTTATCATGCAAAGTTGCTTTTCATTTACATCACGAAAAATTTTGGGTGTATGGTCCAACCGGATGCTAAAATTTATATCTGAGGGTGTCTGGGGTCAAAAATGTCTCAAAATTGATGCTGATAAAACATGCTGCAAACAGTGAAAATGGCCAGTGCCAAACCCCTTAATTGTTGCCTTGACAGCTGTAAGAAGATTGAGATTTGGTAAAAAATTCATGTGAAATCACACTTTTTGCCAACTTTGAGATGTCCCCTCATTACCATGACAACGATCAAGTCATGAAAGGTTGCATTTGAAAGGCTACTGCCTATTGAACATTCATACCGAGTTTGGTGTAAAACAGACCATCCATTATGAAACAATGGCTATTTGAAGTTGCTGTCAGGTGCAACACTGTGAAAATCAGCGAAATTCACAAAATCCCTGAGTGGTAAAGGGTTGACCAAGGATAGCTGGCATTGGCCTGTCCTGCAGCATAGGTAATTGTTGTATTTAGCCCACTGAAAGTTGCAGTTTAAGTAATGCTGGCACGGAAAATAGTGTTATCACATGTTTGTAGCAGACATTTATATACTTCAGCATTGCAAAAGAGTCATCATATTCTCAAGCCAAGTCCTTGCAGTCCTCCTAGCAAAACCTATAATAACCTATAATTTTGTGCCAAACCTATAAAACCTTTATTTTGTTCATAAAACCTGTAAAAAGCCTGTATTTTCATGAAAAAAACCTATATTTTTCAAATTTGGAACCTTCTTGCGACTCAACCCTAACTTTTCTTTAAAATGCACTAGTTACTATTTTTTACTTTTTAGTCCCATAAAATGTGATGAAAACTGTCAAGAAATTGTAATTTTTTTCCTCGCTTGCTTTGGCCCTTTTGTTAACCTGTATTTTTATTGAAAAATCTGTAAATAACCTATATTTTGAGTAAGAAGAACCTATATAAAAACCTATATTTTCAAAGTGGGCCACTAGGAGGCCTGTCCTTGTGAAAATCTTCACAGCTTTGGTAGTAAACATTATCAGCCTTTCTTTCCATCTGGATGCTAGATTGTGAAAAACTTTTCAACATGCACTACCACCTTGTATGGACTGGTCCATATTCATGGGTGATTGTGACTGCTGATAAGCATGTGAATGATTCTAAACATGGAAAATTTTAAGACTTGTTATAACTGCAATATATATGTACTTATCCATGGTGTCTATCATTTTTCAGGCCAAATCTTCAGTCGCTATATGAGGAAAATAACACAGACGACGTGAGATAGAAATTCTGGGTTGAAAGAATAGTGTACAAACTGAACGATAAGATTCGTGGAATTAGGAATGGAAAATACAAATCAAAAAAGTAAATCATTACGATAACACAACCGTGAGGCATAGTGCATTTTTTCTTATATCAAAAACGGACATTTATCTGATAAAATTTGTGATCCTTTTCATATTTATACTCCAAACATAGGTTTTGGGTGCTCGTTAGAACTGCCTCATTGAGGTGGTGTTTAGGATTACCCACAACCTATTTCTTGGAGCAGAAATAACGAAAATAATGTATACCCCTGTAAACCACAGTTTTCTCTTTCAAAAGTGGGGTTTAAGGGGCTGTCCATTTCACAGACTTGTTCAAACAGGGGATACCTTCATTCCAAATTATCATTTATGGGGGTAAATTTCCGTTTTTACTGTTGGAAACTTTGTTTTACAGCAACCGGTTAAATGGGCTTTAAGATGTTAGGGGGTGGGGATATTACATTTGTCATGTACATACATACATACATACATGTTTGCATGCATGCACAAAAGCAAGCACACACACACATATAGACATGCATTTATGCACACATGGATACATGCATGCTTACCGGTATGTGCATCAAACATGCATGCATGCAAACACACCCACTCATGTATGCATGCATGCATTCATGCAGACCAGGGATACAGACTAAGCATTTTGCTCATGCATGTGTGTTTGCAAGCATTCTTGTTTGCAAACACACACACACTCCTGCATGTTTGCATATATACATGCACACACAAACATGCAAACATGCACGTACACACTCATGCACTCATGCATTACTTGTTCAACTTATTCCCCTATAGGGGAGCTATGTTGCTGTCTGTTAACTCTTGCTCAGATATTGCCCTTTTGAAATTTTGTCATTTAGGGCCAAGCATATGGTTGGGGAGATAGTGTTGTACAAACACCATCTAGTTTGTTTTTTTAATTAAAAAAAAAAAAGCCCCCCAGTGGAAATCTTCCACTGACCGTTCCAAGGCGGCTCTTCTGTGGCGATTTATTTATGTTGTTGTTTGTTACTTACTGTGTGTATCACTTGTGTCTTTTGGTTTTGGATGGCCATATGGCCATTTTGTGGGAAAGTAACTGTCCTTAGGGCATTCCTTTGTTTAGGTTTCCATTATGGTCTGGTCGCTTAATGTTTGTATGTCTTTCCCTTTGGTGTCTTTTATGGGTGGAGTAAGTTAATTGTATCAGTTCCTGATCTTTGTTTTACTTCTACTTTTCAAGTGCTGCAAGCATAAGCTGTCAATGTACAGCAATGTTTTGCCATGACATTGGGCCTCGGACACTATATCGCTGGCCCCCGCCCATCGGGGCTTGAAGAAATGGATGGGCTGCATGATGCTTCCACGCAGAGCTGAAACCTACCCACACATGAGTACTGGTAAACCGCTTAGAGGATCTAAGCCTGCCCAGGTAAAGCGATGCGAGTCGGCCCATCCATGCGTATAAACCCTATTTGTTTCATTTGGTGGCAGGGCTTGAGATTTCATTTCATCTCAATGTCGGGTGAAAGTCCCACAGAATTGGAAGCAACGTCTCCAAAATGACCATTACAGTGTTGATGAGGACATTAAACCTCAAATCAAGCAAACAAACACTATGTAGCAGAATAAACTTCACAATTATTTTGATGTTATCCAAACAGACCTCGCCTGACCTACGTAGGCACATTAGAATTTTTATTCTAATGCACTTGCCAAAGTAATTTTATGTCTGATTGGATGAGTTAAAATTTTTCAACAGTATATTCTATTACATACCATATTGACCCTAAGTATTGGGACAGATAGGCCTAAGCATAATGTGTAGAACCTAACCAGTGACAGTCTGATCAAGGTTCCCAATGTTTGCCATTCCATCTGCACGTCTTGCTTGATTGCGAAACAGATTTGTTAAAACGTTTGGAGAATTACAGCATGTCCTTAAGGTCTCTAAATTCTTTGTCATTGTGAAGTATTGTCAGAAACCCAAGTCATCATGTAACATAGCTATTTATTGGCAAACATTTAGTTTTTACGCAGCTCATGGTTACAGCAGTGCACTTCCAGTACATTCATTTCTATTTTTTGCAAAACAGTATATATTTTTAACAACAACCAAATTTGATTAGTGCTTAAGTCACTGTAAAAATAAAAAATTCCAACGGTAAAACTGCTGATAAAATTTTCCTCCCCAAATGACAATTTTGAATACAGTTATCATCTAATTAACCTAATGATATTTTAGGATTTGTATTTTCCATTCCAGATTTCCACATTCAAACAAAAAAAAATAATAATAAATAATTCACTTCGGAAAGTTTGTCATGTTTATCTTGTCATTGTGATTTCTCTTACTGAACCACAATAGTTCACAATTTTTTTGAGCTGCTATATTATGATCACACTGTCTATTAACCAAGTTCATAACATTTGTTCCTAGTATACACATGACCAGATTGAATCATTCATTCAACAATATTTCAATTATATTGAGACATCTCACAGAGAGGAAGAAAAAAAGGAAGATTGAAAGAGAAGAAAAGAAAAATGAAAACGAGACCCACACCTGCTTCAAACATAACTTACCAGGTGAAGCAAAGGCTATAGGATGCCTTGGTGCTGAAACACCATCACATCATCATAGTCTTATGGGAGAACTTATGGTCATGGAAGACAAAGGTGGAAATGTTAATCTCTATGGAGGCCTATATATATAGTTTACATAATATATACATCATCTGTATATTGGAACAGTATATATCAAGTATACCTGCAGCATATGAAGTGTATCAGTGGGTATACATCAGTATTGTCTTTGCATTTGTCCATTCGATCTGCTGTTTGTCCTTCCGTTAATCAACTTTTACATCAAATTTTGCATTAACCCTTTCCAGTAGAGGCATTTGCACTGGCTGGGCGTATATGAGCCCAACTGGACATTTTAGTTTTCCTAGAATTTGAACTGGGAAAAGCACAGAAAAACGGGAAAGTATAAAACCCGGGAGTAACAGCCGGGAGCCGGGAGTAAAATCCGGGAGTAAATTTTGGCAATCGAATAAAGGTATTAAACATTAACATATCTGGATGAAATTTGGATCAAAAGTAGAATATAGACTCCTCTTTAAAATGCATATAAGTTTTATATTTATAATTGAGTACTTTTCAAGATATGAACCGAAATATATGACCATGTCGCAAAAATTTCGCCCGGGAGTAGCTTTTTGCGGTATTGACGATGTCAAGCATTTTGCAAAATATGTTGAGTCTGGGATTGCTACAAGAATAAGTGTGTGTATTATCAATTAAAAACATATCAAAGATTAGACAAATACAAAAATAAAGTTATTTCATCACTCCGTGAAGTAATTAATTGACCCGGGAGTAATTTCTGGGTTGAAATCGGCGTTTATTGGCTTATTGCCTATGTCACATACATTGTATTTATTAAACGTAGTCTTCAGTGATTTTTTTACCCCTGCGTCCTGCGTCCAGGACGCACAAATAGGACTGAGGACGCACGATCATAAAATATGTGCGTCCGTGGGACGCACATATTTTATGGGCGAAAATTCCAACTTTCGTTTTCACTGCTGTAAATATCGGCGGAAGTGATAAAATACCGCACTTTTACCGAACCTTCAACTGCCCAACGAGTCACCGAAAAATCGATACACGTACAATTTAATGATCCAACCACTGGACGAGAATCCCCTCCATCAAAAACTTTCACACAAGCAAGTTTAATGCGAACATCAAAGTTTTCCGCCATCCAAATCGCCGCCCACAAACCAACTCTACCATTTTCTGCATGTGATCGGTAAATGTGTCAAATGACGTCATCCGATGCCAGCAACCCCGCACGTGTTTAATGTCTTAAAAAATTGTTTGGAACCGGTAAAAAATATTTTCTCGATAGCTAAATGGTTGTGAATGGAGGTGGATAGAAAACAGCGCTTTGGACAGCCCCCGAATTATCCCCAGCAGCTACAACAACAGCGTTCGACTTTTCCTGCCAAGCCGAGCATCTGCTATTTGGCGCCAAAACATTCACGATCCGTTTTTATAATGCATTCATCTACCGTTAGATGTAGCTAATTGTCTGAGGTGCAAGTAAATCATTTTCACATTGATTGTGGATTAAATTTTATGATTGGGGAATAAACGCAAATAAGAGACATAACTTGATCCCATTTTCACACCTCGTTCAAGTTGGCTTATCGCCAGAAATGAAAGACACGCACCGTAGGGCAATCATGTTTAATTGGTAATTAAATGGCAGGGATTAACAATAGTGTCATAATTGAACTGTTATAAATACACAGACGGTTTGTCTCTGAATTGTCGACAAAGCAGGACAGTACAGCACAATTATTGTAATTTACTTACTCTAAAACTGTATTTAAGGACTCAAAAGACTGAGAGCTGTAGACGATTTTTTTTTGCACTTGCCCGACCGGGCGTCCTAAGGTCAAAGTGCACCTGCCCAGCGTGATTTCGGACGTCTGGGCGGCCGGGCAATGGATTTGTCAGCCCCTGAACCTAGATAGCTGGTATCCCAATCAGGGGAGGAAACATTTGTCTATAATGGTTCGGAATATTATCTCCATTGTGTATGAAGTAAATTTCAGGCACATGTTGCGGTGCGCATTTATGGAAAACGAAAGTAGAAAACATTACGGAAAATAGACTAAAAACGTACACTTTAGTTGGATTTCTTTTGGCTAGTAAACAACACAAGTTGATGATTGATTCTGTTCATTGCAAATAATAGATACTAGACTGCATTATTTTTGACTATGAATAATGGCATTTTATACTGAACCGATCTTTTTTGTACTTCCCTTTTTTTCCCTCCAAATATTGGGACTCATACTTTCAGATTTGGGACGCACTGTTTTTTGGTTGAGCGAGTCCCAGGACGCATAGTTGAAAATTTGTAAAAAAATCACTGAGTCTTACTACCCTGACAGCTAATAGCAAAGGCACTGATCAGACTGCGGAGGTAATTGTGTCATCGTTTCTACATTATACGGCCATAAAACAAATACCGCAAAATATAAATGTTCCGGGTCACATAATCATAGGCGCAGGAGCAGGGCGTGAGTTGGGTTGGGGGTTTGGATGTGTGTCGAGTCCCGATATGACAAGTAAATAAATTCATGTACTCCATGCTGAATCTCAGCTTTTCTTCTGACAAACGTTTAAGAAATGCAATGTATGTGATAGAAGCAATAAGGCCGAGAATAAGGCAAATAAACGCCGATTTCAACCCAGAAATTACTCCCGGCCCACTCCCGGGTTAATTATTTACTAGGCGGAGCTATGAAATAACTTTAATTTTGCATTTTTCTAATCTCTGACATGTTTTTAACTGATAACACATAAAGTAATTCTTGTAGAAACCCCAGACTGAACATATTTTGCAAAATGCTTGACATCGGCAAAACCGCAAAAGTTACTCCCGGGCGAAAATTTTGCGACGTGGTCGTATATTTCGGTTCATATCTTGAGAAGTACATGATAATGATGTTAACACTTATGTGCATTTTACTCCCGGATTTTACTCCCGGCTCCCGGCCGTTACTCCCGGGTTTTATACTTTCCCCAGAAAAACCTGCACGTCTAAATATACTGGAAGGACTTACCTGTTGGGTTTTGTTTTGAGCTTCTGGTGAGATGGGAATCTGAGATGTGATTCTGGATTCAGAGTGGGGTCATTCTGGAACACAAGTGGGATCCCAACCCTGAATCCCTTATTTTAATCCTGTTCCGATCCCACAGGATTTCATCGGGATCACTGCGGGATTTCATTCTGATCCCGGCGGGATTTCATCGGGAATCCCGCAATTTGTCCCGCTGGGATCCCGTCAGAATCCCACCGGGATCCCGATAAATCCTGCTGGGATTTCACCGGGATCCCGCTGGTTTCACCGGAATTCCGGTGGGATTTCACCGGGATCCCGGCGGGATTTCATCGGGAATCCCGCAATTTGTCCCGCTGGGATCCCGTCAGAATCCCACCGGGATCCCGATAAATCCTGCTGGGATTTCACCGGGATCCCGCTGGTTTCACCGGAATTCCGGTGGGATTTCACCGGGATCCCGGCGGGATCCCAGCGGGATTTATCGGGATCCCGGCGGGATTTCATCGGGATCCCGGCGGGATTAATCGGGATCCCAGTGGGATTTATCGGGATCCCGGCGGGATTTCATCGGGATCCCGGAAATCCCGACCGGGAATCCCGCAATTTTATCCCGCCGGGATCCCGGCGGAATCCCACATGGGATCCCGGCAGGATCCCGGCGGGATTCCCGCTCATATTTTTACTTGGGTGGTCATACTGTTATATTGGAAGGGTAGATAACTCAAATATCACAGCAACAACAGTTTTGGCTCTTGCACATTACATCCCTTCTGTACCTTGTATACAATTGTGCCAAGTTCCTTCAATATATCTCAAAGGGAGTTGGAGTTATGGCCATCACAAGGTTATATTGCCAGGGGAGATAACTAAAAAACCAGAGCACCCAGAGTTGTAATTCTTGAGCGTGACACACCTGCTTAACCTCATGTACATCTGCATCAAGTACCACCAATATGTCTCAAAGGGTATTGGAGGTACGGTGGTCACAAGGTTGTCATACTGTTATATTGGAAGGGGAGATAACTCAAATATCATAGCACCCAGAGTTGTGGTTCTTAGGCATGAAGCGCCGTCTCAACGTATACGATTGTGCCAAGTACCATCAATATACATGTATCGCAAAGGGTATTGGAATTATGGCCATCACAAGGTTATATTGTCAGGGGAGATAATTAAAAAACCAAGGCACCAGAGTTGTTGTTCTTGCATGTGACACACCTGCTTAACCTCATGTACAACTGTGCCAAGTATCATCAATATATCTCAAAGAGTGTTGGAGATGTGGCCATCACAAGGTAGTGATTCTATATTATTGGAAGGGGAGATAACTAAAAAAACACGGCACCCAGAGTTGTGGTTCTTGTGCATGACACACTGTCTCCGCCTTGTGAACAACTGTGCCAGGTATCATCAATATATCTTAAAGTCTATTGGAATTATGGCCATCACAAGGTTGTCACTCTATTTTATTGGAAGGGGAGATAACTCCAAAACCGTGGCAAACAGAGTTGTGGTTCTTGTTCATGACACGCCGTCTCAGCCTTGTGAACAACTGTGCAAGGTACCATCAATATATCTCAAAGGGTATTGGAGTTATGGCCATCACAAAGCAGTCATTCTATTTTATTAAAAGGGGAGATAACTAAAAAAGTATGGCATCCAGAGTTCTGGTTCTTGCGCATGACACGCTGTCTCGGCCTTGTGAACAATTGTGCCAAGAACCATCAATGAATCTCAAAGGGTATAGGAGTTATGGCCATCACAAGGTTGCGTCTACGGACGGATGGACGTACAGACACACGGACGGACGGACGGACGCCAGGCTGATCACTATATCCCCCGAACCTATTCGGTCGGGGGATAAAAAAGAACTTAAAATAGAAAGCCTCCACTGAACATGCTAAGAACTTGATAGTTGCTTAACCACCGATCTTCTCCATGTGTATGCATGCAATCAGGTGGGTACATGTGTGCATGCAGGCGTGTTTGTCGACATGTGTGTATGTGTCTGTCTGCATGCCAATCAAGCCACTATTTCAATTGGGGCTAGGGGAATGGCATGGCTTTTGGTTTTATCTGTCACAGGCTCTGCTTAAAACTGGTATTGTGCAATGGAAAGACACTTAAATTGTCTCTGAAATACCAAAAAAAGTACAGTATAGAATGCTTTCTGATGTAAAATTTTGCTTATGCTGTGTTCCAACTATCACGATTTGCGCCACGATTTCAATCGTGGTATTAATCGTGGATTAATCGTGATGATCCTATCAGACCTTATCAGATCTTGAGGTCAGTCGTGGCAAACCTGTTAATCGTAGAAAATTTTTGAACAGTTCAAAATTTTTCCGCGATCAACACGATCAATTATCAAATTGGGATCATCGTATCACATCGTACTGCATCGTAACAAAGCGCGACAGATCGCATCAAATCATGCTTCTAAATTGTGGTGATCAGGGTCGACCTTGGACAAGACAAACACCATGTTCTGTTGAGATGTGTTGCGATCTCCCACGATCTGTCACGATTTGTTATGCTCTGTCGGGTCCCATTGCTCAAGACCTGTCACGAATGACTCGCGATCAGATACAAGTTGATACGAGAAGATATGAGTAAATGCGAGTAAATACAAGTAGTTACATTTTTACACAAACGTTCATGATCTGTTACAAGTGCTCCTGCGCATATGTTTTCTTGGCAAGATTTAATGTGACTCACCAGCGATCTGCTCTTGAAGAGAGTACATCTAGGTACAGGCCTTTGCTAGTATTTTGGAGCCTTGAGAGATGTCACCCAAGTGTACTAGAGGCAAGAAGAGATCCCAGGAGCCTGAACCATTCCAGCCCGAGAAAATGCCACATTGTCATCATCCGCAACTCCTGCCACCATCAATGGTTGAGGGCTAGTGTTTCCTGTTTATGTTGTAAAAGTTCAAGAAACAATGAAGTCCATGGCTGTATATATACCCTTAGCTCAAATCGTGACCGCCCTCAATCATGATCGTGAACAACATTGGCTGTAACAGAGCCCATCGGCTCATGATGAGCGTATAAGAAGGATGTGCACGTATCAGATCGTCCCAATTCAGGGAACCTGATCGTGATTATCGTTTCAGATCGAGACCAAGTCGTAGACTGGATCGCAACAATCCTAGCGGAACGTATTTTTATCGTGTCTGACTGGGAGAGCAGACTGTGGCTGATCGTGACACCTGAAATTGACAAATTGTGATAGGATTGCATCGAGTGCAACAAATCGTACAAGATTGTATTGACTCTCATTACCTCGTATCCAAACCTGAAATTTCAGAGAAAATTCCACAAATAGCTTTGAATGGCCAATCGTGGCGATCGTATTGGATCGCACAACAGTGGGAACCTAGCATTTGCAGTTCAAGAGTTAAATACAGAACTTTTTAAATTAGAAATGTTTCCAAAGGACACGGATGCCCCCACCTGATAGCGCAATCGAGAAAACTTAAAGGTAAAATTGCTAACACCATCTTGGACTGGGACCCTGATTTGGACAAGAACATGGACCGAGATGGATGGACAGGGAAACACCATACGCCCCTTCTACCATTTTTAGAATGGCAGGACCAAAGCACTGTCCCCACCTATCGGGGCTTGAAGAAATAGTTAGGCTGCATGATGCTTCCAGGCAGAGCTGAAACCGACCTGCACACGAGTACTGGTAAACCACTTAGAGGATCTAAGCCTGCCCAGGCAAAGTGGTGCAAATCGGCCCATCCATGCTTATAAACCCTATAGTAAAACTGGGATTACTGGGGTATGCATTATTTTTCTTAAACATAGATTGTGGGTACTGGTTGGAACCACCTCGCCGAGCCGGTTCTAACAAGTATCCACAATCTATGTTTTGAGCAGAAATATGTAATTTTTTTTCATCTGAAAATTTTCATTTTTCAGTGGTAAAATTTACAATGTATTTGTATAGGTATGTTTTTGTAATGATTACATGGACTTGTTAGCATGATGGGAATTTTACATTCAGTGACAATACAAAAAAGCACAGTTTTCAGCCTGTGTGAACTACAATACAGCATTTTGTTCCAAACAGAGTAAAATGGGCCCTGTCGAGCGAAATTGGTACTTATCGCCTATGCGATCCGCATCCGCGCAGTCTCGCCAGAACCTTCGCTGCTCGCTCATACAAGCAGTGAATCAAGAGGAACCTTCAGACAGAAAGACATATTTCTGGCCCCTCTGAATGGCTGGGCATGCGCAGTTAAAATTTGTCATGATGGAATGCTCGAAGACACAAATTCGCTTGGCCAGGCTCAAAGAATTCCATATCACTGACAGAATTATGCAAACCAATAATCTGGTTAGTCTGACATCAAAGACTGGCTCTCTCCCAGGAGGCTGAGGGCTGTCTGATGTACTAACATCAGCACAGAAAATAACCCCTCAAGCACCAGTATCCATTTGCTTTCTTCTTTTCTTGACATTACATGAGAGTCATCTGCTGGGAGGGCGGAGGATTCACATGAAATACATTACGCAAACATGCCTATACAAATACACTGCCACCTTTATCGGCGAAAAAATGAAAATTTTATGATGAAAAATTGTGAAATTTTTCTTATTTCTGCTCAAAATATAGATTGTGGGCACTCCTTAGAACTGCCTCATCGAGGCGGTTCTAATGAGTACCCACAATCTATATTTTAGAGCAGAAATAAGAAAAATAAGGTATACCCCCGGAAACCCCTTTTTTAACTATATAAAAGTGGGGTTCAAGGGGATGAAAATTATATAGGCGTGTTTTCGTGATGATCTCGGACAAATATGACAAATCAAAGCACTGAAAGTGCTTTGGTTGTTTTTGTTTGTTTGATTTGAGGCTTAACATCCCCGTCAACACTGTATAGGTCATATTGGAGATGTTGCTTCCAATTTTGTCGGACTTTTACCCCACATTGAGATGAAATGACATCTCAAGCCCTGTGTCGCTCAATGAAACAAATAGGGTTTATAAGCATGGACAGTACGACTCGTACCGCTTTACCTGGGCAGGCTTAGATTCTCTAGGTGTTTTACCAGTACTCGTGTGCGGTCGGTTTCAGCTCTGCGTGGAAGCATCATGCAGCCCTTTTATTTCTTCAAGCCCCAATGGGTGGGGACTGAAAGTGCTGAGAGAAGCAATTGTTTGCAGAACAGGCAAAGGGGGAGTTCCAGCCTATAGTAAATTTCCATAGGGTTATGCCCACGCACAGATTTCCATGATATTGTGCATAATTAATGCCTGGTAAATGACTGTTCATTATTTAGCTATTTCACTCTCATATCTGTTTTCATTATAAATCTACAGTGTTTTGTTTATTTCGGCATCTGAAAATGGGGGTACCCCCAAGCAAGTATATATAGACACAACAGCTTCTTGCGTTTTGGATTTATTTTGTTCTCAGGCATGTTCGTAGTCATTTGTGATTATTTTTGTATCATATTTATTATTGTTCAGGTAAAATTCCATAGACCATGCTCAATTTCATATGGAGGAGACCCTAGACTTCACAACCATAAAATCTTTTGGAGTATGTTTGACTTTTGGTTTCATACTGTTGCAGTTCTTGTCACCTCATCATTTTAATATGAAAACTGCCCATATATGTGTAGAAAATTTTATCAAACTTTCTTGAAAATCTGAGACCGGTAACATACTGCATTTGAACATTGAATAGTAATGGCCAGAATGTCAATTTTTTCAAACAATTTGTAGATATGGTATAACATTTTCAATCGAGAAATTGCTCGCAAATATTGTATATAAACATGAATATATGTATGCTTAAACGTTGCTGTGTATAGTATGAGCTCATATTATCAGCAGTTGTATCAGTTATGGTACCCTGGGGAACACCAAAAACACAATTTATTTTGAGCGTTTAACAATTCAATAAAAATATTTTTCATTTTATAACAAGAGTTTTTGCATTTAATGTAATCCTAAACTCTGCTGAAGCTTATTTTGACAAAGAAAGTTGCAAATGCAAGTGAAATGGCTGGTTCTGTTAACCCGAATTTTTTCTGGACTCTCTAATAAGTATGTATTGAACTGATGGAGTCGACTTAAAATGTTTGAAAAGTCTGTCATACTGGAATGGCACAGCTTGCTTAGTTTATAGTTTATACTAATTTATTTTAGTTCGATTGCGATGAAAGCTTCAAGCTTATTGAATCGCTCTCGAACACTCATTCCGGGTGTTTTCACGCGCACGCGCGAGAGAGGCAGTGGCTTTTACACCACTGCTACCCATTTACACCTGGGTGGAGTGGGGCAGTGTCATTACGTGTCTTGCCCAAGGACACACCTCGATACCGGTGGCCGGATTCAAACGCACAACTTGCTTGAATAGCTAAGAGTTATGATGATTTTATTATATTGAGCCAGGTATGTCATAATACCACAGACAATTTTTCCGATCTTTTGGCCCACTGTGTACACAGATTACTGTAGACAAAATGGAAACAATGTTGTTTGGGCTGTTTTGTCACTCTGACAATGCCCCTTCAAAATCTGAACTAAATTACAGTCCATGTAAATCGCAACACATGTCGCCTGCTGTGCAAATCAGTGTAAGAAAGTTGTCTTCTCAAATATGAGCTAGTTATATTCTTACATATGATCTGGTAAACAGCCAGTTATTTTTTTAGGAACATGAATTAATATAATAGAGGAGGCTGTTCTGTTCAACTTTCAAACGATTTCAGAGAAAAAAGAGCAAACAGTATATTTGCTATCAGTGCTATAGAAAACAAGTTGGCTGCTTTCAAAAAGCATCCAATAGGTTTGGTCTTCTCAGTCTACATTCTGATTTGAGCCAGCTGATATCATTATCCCACTTAGTGTATTTTTTAATACAAAAAATAAACTTTAATACAAAACGTGTATATAAAATTTCGAAGTCTGTGACCTTGGTATCAGGAAGGGTAGGTAGTGATGAGTATTCTGTGGTAAATTGTTTAACGCCATGACAAGTACATGTATAAACTAAATATAACTTACATATGGTTTGCACATATATAGCACAAAACTTAACCAAACGAAAATGTAAACCGAATTTTTCAAAGGGTCATAACTCTGTTAATATTTGGTGGCATATCTTTACATCTTAGCCTTACTACATACACATTTTAGGCTTGATCGGATGAAAACTGTATAGTAGGATTTATACGGAAACGAAAAAAAGTTTACGAACGGACGGACGGACACCAACCCCGTAACTTAATACGACCGTTTTTCTTGTTTTTGTTTGTTATTGTTGTTTTTCAAACGGGCATATGAAAAGATTTTTCCTAAGTCATCAGGCCTTCTGTAGGGCCTTGGTTATCTATTTCATTTGTTGTTAACGTCCCTGTAAACACTGTATGGGTCTTTTTGAGACATTGCTTCAAATGTTGTCGGACTTTTACTCAGTACTGAGATAAAACGGGCAGGTAAAACTCCTTCTCAAGCCCTGTCACCCAATGGAACTAAATGGTTGAAATGCATGAACGGTCCGACTCGAGCCACTTTTCCTGGGCAGGCTTAGACTTTCTAGGCGATTTATTACTACTCATGTGCGGCCGGTATCAGCTCTGCGTGGAAGCATCATGCAGCCCAATCTATTTCTTCAATCCTCGATGGACGGGGGCCGATCAGACCTTGGGGCAATATATTGGACTCATTGAGCTGAAACCGACCGAACTTTGAAGTATTGCTGAACCGCCTAGGAAGATCTAAGCCTGCCCAGACAAGACTGTATCTTAAACCTCGGCAGTTTCTTTGAGCGGTACCTCCGCAAAAAACCTGAAATTTACTATCCTTTTGTATATCTTTCTGGATCACAATTTAATTGTAAAAGAAACTGATTAGTAAAACGTCAAGTATTGAGTGGAAATAAAGAACACCACTCTCGGCTTATCAGATACAATAGCTCCCATCGAATGCGCCAACAAGTCTTTTAACAACTCAGTCTGTAACTGGTGGCAGGTCACTTAGTAGTCATGAAGTTTTTGAAAAGAAACTATTGCTATCTGTGCTGGGCTCAAGAACAATAAACAGCGACCCATCAACGTTATGACTTTGTTTCGCTCCCTAAATATTTTATATATTTGGAAGAGTTAGAACCTTCGACCTTGGCACTGACGTTAATTCTAGTAGCAAAGACATGACATTGTTTTTACACACCCAGCGATCTTTTTATGTTTGGTTTTACGATCCTTTCAAGATTATTTCACTCACATCAAGCCGATCGTTAATCGGAGGTGAGTGAAAACTAGAGTACCCGATGAAAAACCTCTTGACCTTCCGTTGCAGAACTTCTCATTATGTGACCTGAGCCATGCTCAAACATACACCGTTGAGAGACCTAATGATTAAGAGTCAGCACTCTTATCCACTAGGCCACGGAGGCCCGTTACACCCAGCGATCTTTATAAATGAGGAAAAATAACGTTCTGTCTTTCCAACATTTACATATACTTATTATTAGAGCGTACCGAAAGATGTTCAGAATATATAAAGCTGTTCCTATCTGTGTGAAGTAAACTTTGCAAGTTTTGTTTATTTGTATTTAACGGCCCAGTCAACACTGATTTTGGGTCTTTTTTGAGCATGTCAGTGTACCTATCCACGGTTTTCTTGAGCAGGCTTATCCGTAGGCGGTTTACCAGTTCAGTGCACATTCTGTCGCCAAAAACTGACCCCTGCCCTTCCTGAATCAGCGGAAGGGAGAGGATGACCATAGAAAAGATTTCATAATCTCCACGAAAGAATGTTGCCGACCCCGGTAGGTATCGAACCCGAGTCTTCCTTATCGCCAGTCAGACTGCATCCGACTGAGCTTCCACAGCCAGCCACACTTTATGAGTAGTAGTAGTTATGTTCTGTTGTTTTTCGTTTCCATGGCCCCATGGACTTACTCCATAATGGCATTGCAAGACGTAAAATTTGCGAAAATTACTGCTACTCCTGCAAAAAGGACTTTCTCTTTGGATATGTCTAAAGGGTATACTCTTAAAGGAAAGAATTTGCTCCTGGGGAGCGAATTCTCCCCTTTTAGAGTAGACCCCTTGAGAAGCAAATTCTTCCCCTTTTAGAGTAGACCCCTTTTTCAGTTGGACAGAGCCAACAAAATAGCAACTATAAGGTCCTTAAAATTGTATTTCCATAACGAAATCATGCCTATAGAATTGTGATCCCATTTAATATGTTCTATAAAAGGGTTATCCTTTGGAAGCAAAGAATACACCACAGAACTGAAAAATATGGTGTGCACATGTTTTCTGAGCCAGACTAGCTAGTTTCGGCCAATTAGGCCTCAACAGTGACCCTAAGATATTTTCCAAATTCCACAATGGAATCAATAATCACAAAGGACAAGAAAATATAATCTACACTATGATGTAGGGCAGGGAGACGTTTTACCGCCGCCACACATTCCCACACACCAGTTGTAGTGAAGTAAAATACGGTAGGTGACCAATTAATTGGAACACCCTAGCAGTTCGAACACCCAAAATTATTTCGAATTTGTGGCTGAAAACTTTCTCATTTAATTCGAACTCCCAAATTTTTCAGAAATCAGAATTTTTAATACTTCGAACACACACACAAAAAAAAATGCCGAAAAATGCATCCAGAACAAGCATTTCGGACCGTTCCCGAGTTTATCATTACAACACCGTACTGGTCGTATATGAGCTAGCGCACGAAAAAAAGAAAAATTAGCATGAAATGTGTGCGACTTCCAAAGACTCGGATTAACATGCACTCTGTAAGGCAAATGGTTTTCGCTTCTCTCACTTTCGATAGCCCTGTGGTAGTGGAAGGTTCATACCCTCACCAAATACTGATTAGACTGCGAGAAACGCAGGCTACAAGTGCTTAGATCAACCTTGATGGGCCACAAGAGTTTCGCTTATTTATGTTGTGAAAATCCCATCGTCTGCATCAGGCTCATGCGATCAGCGAAGACTCTAATCGGATTGCATGAATGAGTACGCTAAGATGTGTCTTCGCTGGTTTCTCAACGACCTGCAAACACTGAACATGCGCACCCACAACCGGTATGCAAGGCAAAGGGTTTCACTTAGCCTTGTGACTTCGTAAGATTTAAGGGTTCAGTAAAGACTGATCACATTGCATCGATGTTCAGGCTGATTCTAGTCGGTGATGTAGCATTGTGGCCTACAAAGGCTTGGATCACCATGCATATGCAAGTGTTTTCGCTTTGCTCTCAGACTTGGAGCGTAGCTTCAGCTTTCATTATTATTTGTGTGACAGTGTTACCCTTTTTCCAGGGGCTTGAAGAAATATATGGGCTGCACGATGCTTCCACGCAGAGCTGAATCTGGCCCGCACACTAGTACTGGTAAA
Organism: Lucinisca nassula; assembly: GCA_963580285.1. NCBI lineage: Eukaryota > Metazoa > Mollusca > Bivalvia > Lucinida > Lucinidae > Lucinisca > Lucinisca nassula. The sequence continues at coordinate 131,821,563 of OY757010.1, read as the reverse complement.
CAGCTTAGAGGATCTAAGCCTGTCCAGGAACCGCGGTGCGAGGAGGACCGTCCATGCTAATAAACCCTATTGGTTTCATTGGGCGACAGGGCTTGAGATGTCATTTCATCTCAATGTCGGGTAAAAGTCCCACAAAATTGGAAGCAACGTCTCCAAAATGACCTTTACAGTGTTGACGGGGACGTTAAACCTCAAATCAAACAAAACAAAACCCTTTTTCCATGTGCTGTGGCATTGATTCAATGCCTCTTTGATAGCAGAAGCGCCCCTTTAATATTAATTGAGAGTTTCCCGCCTTTTTCCATAGAACGTCTGTTGCATGCAAAAAGGTAGTTTAATGCAGGTTACCTGGTTGGGCTACCCTGGTTTTCTGAGGAGCAAGTGAAGATGCCCATTTATTTCACGGTGACAAGGTTTTATTGGAAGTAATTTCGGGGAACATGATTAAGAAAATAAGTCATATTCGGTGTGGGGGGTCGGCCCCCGCCCATAGGGGCTTGAAGAAATATATGGGCTGCATGATGCTTCCACGCAGAGCGTAATCCGGCCCACACACTAGTACTTGTAAACCGCTTAGAGGATCTAAGCCTGTCCAGGAACCGCGTTGCGAGGCGGACCGTCCATGCTAATAAACCCTATGTGTTTCATTGGGCGACAGGGCTTGAGATGTCATTTCATCTCAATGTCGGGTAAAAGTCCCACAAAATTGGAAGCAACGTCTCCAAAATGACCTTTACAGTGTTGACGGGGACGTTAAACCTCAAATCAATCAATCAATCAATCGGTGTGGTGGGAAGACTCAGGTCAGCCTGCACATTCATGCAGTCTGAATAGTCTTCGTTGTTCGTATGTGCCTACCATGGCCTCTGTGCTAATCAAAGAACAACAGGTGAAATCTATGGCCACATTGGCTAGATGCGCAGGCTAATCTGGTCCTTCGTTTGAAACCTTTTTTTTTCGCCGTGCGCCGGCTTAAAACGACGGCGTGTTCATTTGACCGGCCCAATACAAACACATCCTAAGCTACCACTTGCAAGGATCAGTCTGTTCAGATCTCCTATCTCGAGTAAAATACTTATTGCGCATGTGCGTACAGAAAAGACTGATAAGTCTGCACAGTTGTGCAATCGGGATTGTGTCTTCAATGTTCAAGAGGTTTGAAATGTTTCATCGCGCATAAAGTGAAGATCAAATTTGTGTATGATGTCCGCATTTTCTTTTTCTTGTTACTTGCCTATCTAAATAACATGATGGTTTTGCATCCGCACAGTCTAATCAGTCTTCACCGGACTACTTCGATGGGCATTGAATTGCTACATGCCCCCGGCTCTCGCTGATTTGAGACTGCTTATTAGTTAACAGAGAATACACAAACAAGGCTGCGCAGTCTCGCCTGAGGCTTCACTATGCGCTTAAACAATATAGGTGGGGGTGGGGTGTGTGAAGTATCTATGCGCCTAGCTCCACTGGGTAGCTGCACGTGCGGGTTTCAACATCCCATCCCATATATACATGTAGCTGGACTTTGTCTGCTGCATCCTCTTTTTCCTAGATATGGGCTACTCTTAAGAAAAGAATTTGCTCCAAACAAATCAATTTCTGTTATTCCTGAGATCACAAATTGACTCGCCCATTTTAAAGGGAATAGTGATAGTTCAATAGGTGTAAATGTCATTAATGACAATGTGTATCGCATTCAAAGACCCCCTGCACACACTGACTTATTTATAGATCAAACTTTTCTGCACTGCATAAGTGATATTTATAACTTCTAATCACGTGCGGATTGAGTATAGTATTGCATCATCGTTTAAGCTGATTGGTTGATCGCGTCACGTGCCCCTCCATGGAACAGCTACAATCTGGTCATTATACCCGGTTTGCCCGCCTCATGGCGACCAAACCAAATATATAGCCAACTGCAGATTTTGGTTCAGCAAATATGCTAGTAGTACAGCTAACAGCTGATTCATGCCGTTTGTAAAACTGATTAATACAGAGCTAGAAAGCTTAACATAGATGGCAAGTACTGCATACATATGACTAAATATGCAAATTATATAACAACATCTAAATTTAGTATCAGCTATAAAATGAATTTGTTACAGAAACTTGCCTCCCATCTATTTCATTTAGGGAAGTGTATGCCAAATGGCAATTTTACAACTAGTTCCAGTGTGACTAGCTCTGCAGCGGCCCCCGCCCACAGGGGCTTGAAGGAATATATGGGCTGCATGATGCTTCCACGCAGAGCTGAATCCGGCCCGCACACGAGTACTGTTTAACCGCTTAGAGGATCTAAGCCTGTCCAGGAACCGCGGTGCGAGGCGGACCGTCCATGCTAATAAACCCTTTTGGTTTCATTGGGCGACAGGGCTTGAGATGTCATTTCATCTCAATGTCGGGTAAAAGTCCCACAAAATTGGAAGCAACGTCTCCAAAATGACCTTTACAGTGTTGACGGGGACGTTAAACATCAAATCAAACAAACAAAAACAAAGACTAGCTCTGCATTTGTTTTGAAGACTAAAACATTGAAGCTTACACTTTTGCAGATGTTATAATGAACCTAGAAAAAAAATCAAAATATTATTTCAATGATCTTACAAAACCTTTGGTGGGGGAGCGGAGTGTGAGCCTCTTTGACCAAGTCATGTAAGAAAACATCAACAATACATGGACCAATCAATCATAAGAACAAATAAGAAAATCAGTCTGTCCCTTCAAGGTGGCAAATTATTGACTGCTGTTTTATTTAAAAGAAAAAAATGACAACAACAAAAATAATAAGGAAAAATAGGATGATGAAAGTTTTTATTATATAAATGCCTATGCTTAGCTTTGTATGATAAGGTGGCCCTAAATCGTCAGAAAACACAATAAAAATACACTTTAGGGAAATCTTGTCCCCTGGTATTGAAATTGATTTTGGCACAAAAATAGACCTGAACCCATATTTAGCTTTCAAAAACAATGTTACCGGTTTCTGATTTTCTTGAAATTTGTTTGCTATATAGAGGACATATGTGGCCTATTTTATATGCAATATCTTGGGGTGACAAGATCAGTAACACATCTAATACTTATGATGAAAATCTTATTTTTTGCAAATTTTCATGAAAAATAGAGGAAAGTTTGCAAAATAAATTTATCAGGAAGATTAAAAGACATAGACTCATTTACATTTTTTGTATTATATGAATCCTTATAGAGTTCTGTTACCAATCAAAGTAACAAAATTTGAAAATAATCACACCTGTTGATTTACGACCGAAAAGCTAACAGGTGTGTATGACCTCTACAGGGGATTACCCCAGGGAGCTCTCCTGAGACCTATAGTAAGTTATCAAATAAAACAAAGTTATATATATAGTTGATATACCTTAAGTAAACAACAACTGAAGTTTCAAGAAAATCTGTGCGTGGGCAGATTTGGAACTCCCCCTTTGCACATCTAGTTGGTAGTTTAAATCAAGTACAGTCAAACTTAGATATATCATCCCTATATCGTATTTGGAGAAATTCCCTGCCGACCCAAGAAAGGGTTCGACTCATCCATGGTAAACGAGCCATTGGGGTTCGAGCCATCGAAGTTCTACTGTAGTTTAAATCGGGCTTGAATATATTGGTAGGGTCAATAATGAGGCCTAATTTGACGAAACTAGCAAACCTGGCATAGAAAACTTGTACATGTGGCAGTTTTCTTTTCTTTGCATCACGAAAACACGCCTATAAAATTTTGACCCCTGAAACCCCATTTTATATAGTAAAACTGTAGGTAGGGGTAAACCTTATTTTTCTTATATCTGCTCTAAAATATAATTTGTCGGTACTCGTTTAGAACCACCTCTTATTTAAGTGATGATTTGGTGTTTAACGACGTCTAGTTACCCTCTTTGTGGGTTGGTCATAAGCATCAAAACTGGTTCATGATCGAAAGGTATTTTGACAGAGAATGCTGACATTAAAAATTTTGGAATTTTACCAGTTAAAAATGTTAATACAGAGTCCAATTGTGTTTATACAAATTGCCACCTGCCTCCATCATGAAAAGAAAAAAAAAATCTTAATATAACACCAGGCGGTCATGTGACGACTTTCGGACAACCAATTAACATACACACATTTTTTCATATCCAAAATAGAAAATGAAAATTTGTGATGCAAGTCTTATTTATACGTTAAATATAGGTTGTAGGTGCTCGTTCCTCATTGACATGAATCTAAGGAGTATATCCACAACCTATGTCTTGAAGCAGAAATAAGAAAAATAATGAATACCCCCATAAATCCTGCATGGTTTAATTTAATTTCTCTACATAAAGTGTGGTTTACGGTTCATTTCACTGTCTTTAAATGTTAAAGTGATGGATACGCACAGTTCAAATGATTCATACTTTGCGACTGTTTATGGCTGTACTGTAAAAATCAAAGTTTTTGGATAATTGATTGATTATTAATGTTGTTGTTGTTGTTATTGTCATTACTAATCTGTTTTATATAACCACAAAGAAACCAAACAAACTCCAAAGCAGCAACAGCAGTTTTGTTTAGAAGAAAACAATCCTTACTTTTCTCAGATCCAGACAAATGTATTTCTGGGAAAAATATTTCAAAATGCCTTTTGTTGAAATTCTTACACAGTATTAAGTTTCAATCCAGGCTTGAATGTTTTTCTTTTCCAAAGAAACGTACATTTTTGTTTGTTTAAATTGATGTTTAACGTCCCTATAAAGACTTTTTTGGTCATTTTGGAGACTTGCTTCCAATTTCGTGGGAATTTTACCTGAAACCAAGATGAAATGACAACTCAAGCCCTGCGCACACTGAAACCAAAAAGCTTATATTCATTGGTCTGACTCACAGACCAATTTGGGTTAGTCCTCTATAATAAAACAAACTTTTTATCATTTTTTAAGAAACATATAGTTATTGGTTAACTCTATGTCAATAGATAATCTCAGTTTTTCATTGGTTGGGACCATGCATAGCTGCAAAAGAGTGTAATTCACTACGAAAACACGCCTATACAAATATATTGTAAACTTTACCACCGAAAAAGCGAAAATTTTAAGATGAAAACTTGTGATATTTTTCTAATTTCTGCTCAAAATATAAAGTGTGGGTATTCTCGATGAGGCAGTTCTAATGAGTACCCACAATCTATATTTTAGAGCAAAAATAATAAAAATACTATATATTACTATATCAAGTGGGGTTCAAGGGGGTCAAAATTATATAGGCGTGTTTTCGTGATGTTAAGTTCAACAGACTCCAAGAGCTGGTGTCAAAAAACTTCTTCAAAAAGTATATTGGTACCGTAATGATCCTAAGTACTGGGACAAATAGGCCTGTAAGCAAACAGTGCAGACCCAGATCAGGGTCTACACTGTTTACCATTGCGTCTGCACCTGATTCCTGAATTTGCTGGATTGTGAAACAAATTTGTTAAAATTTTTGGAGAATTATATCAAGTCCTCAAGGGTGTCCGAGCTGGCCTCGATAGTTCAGTCAGATGCACGTCTGACTGGTGATCAGGAGGATGCGGGTTTGATACCTGCCGGGGTCGGCATCTCAATGTCGGATAAAAGTCACACAAAATCGGAAGCAAAATTCTACAAAATGACCTAAGTACTGTTGACAGGGATGTAAAACCTCAACACAAAATGCAAGAGTTCATATTGATCATGAAAACCTATCCTCAGTTCCCAGCTTCCATAATGACTTTATACTCAAATAAAGTAAAATTCCTATAAATAAGACCACCTTTGGGACTGTTCTTTAAGACCACTTTTGAACAGTCTCAAAGTTGGTCCCTGACTAGAGGACACTGTGTGCAGAAAACACAAAGAAAGAATAACTTCACCCTTCTAATAAGCCTTTTATAGCAGAATTAGTCTTAATTTTAGGTGGTCCTAATAAGGGAATTTCACTGTAGATGTTGTCTTCTAGGCCCCAAGGGACAAACAAATGTCAGATTGCATTGAATTAACAATTAAGAATTATGATTGTGATGTACCAATTTGTGTGTTCCCTAGTGCACAGATTATATATTTGCCATGGATTAATGATCCAGAGGTTGCCCAGTGATGTTTAACCTTTTTTGTACCAAATGGAATCTTCCTCCTTATATATGGCAGGAGTCCATTTCGAAATTTAGGGGTGTCAGGTTGTATTTTCTTCAAAAACTATTCGGAAAATAGCTGAAATTTTGCAAACAGTGTAGGCCCTGATCAAACACCGCATTCTGTGGCATCTGATCTGGGCCTGCACTGTTTGCCAGGGTACCCGTTTTGGGGTTTCCAGTACAAAATGGGTTGGAACAGAATGTTTGGTCAGCAGAAAACAATTCTTATAAATTTCATTTGTTTGTTTGTTTGATTTGAGCTTTAATGTCCCTGCCAACCCTGAATAGGTCATTTTGGAGATGTTGCTTCTAATTTTGTGGGACTTCTACCCGACATCTAGATGAAATGACATCTCAAGCCCCAAGGCCCAATGAAACCAATTGGGATTATGTGCATGAATGGTCCGACTCGCACCACATTGCCTGGACAGGCTTAGATCCTCTACCAGTACTCGTGTCCAGTCGGTTTCAGCTCATCTATTTGTTCTTGCAAATCCATTCACCAGCCAGCCGTGGTTGATGTCTGACTGGTGATCAGGAGATGGCAACGATCTTTTGTGGTGATTGATCACGAAATCTTTTGTACGGTCATTCTCTCATTTCTGCTGATTCAAGAAGGGCAGTTGTCAGTTTATTGGTGAGAAAGAATAAATCCTAAAAGTTTGGACATCTTGAGAACTCAGATGCTTTAATTCTCCAAATATTTTAACAAATTTGTTTCACGATCCAGCAAGGAGTCCAAAAGATGCAGGCGGTATGGCAAACAGTGTAGACCCTGATTTAGGAGCAGTCTGATCTGGGTCTGCAGTGTTTGATGGCAAACAGTGTAGACCCTCAAGGAACAGTCTGATCTGGGTCTGCAGTGTTTGTTTAGACCTATCAGTCCCAATACTTAGGATCATTACCGTATGCTCTGTACTGATTAACCACTTTATGTATAAGCGTGGTTAGGTATTTTTTTTTTTTTTTTTTTTGTTTTTTTTGGTTTTGGTTTCACGGCCCTTTCAAGATTATTTCAATCATATCAAGCCAATCGTTAATCATAGGTGGACGAAAACCGGAGTACCCGGAGAAAAACCACCTGACCTTCCTTTGTAGAACTTTGCGTCTCACATGTAACCCAAGCAAGGCTCCAACCCACAGCAGTTAGAGACCTAATGTTTAAGAGTCAATGCTCTTATCCACTAGGCCACGGAGGCCCGTCTGGGTGGTTAGGTAAACTGACCAGATTGCTATAAATAGTGTTGACTGGGATGTAAATTCCAAACAAACAAAAACAGTTATCAATTACTATGAGTCATAATGACCCCACAAAAGGGATGCAAGGTGTATGCAATCTTCTTAATGTTCATTGTATGACCCGAACTTCTAGACATTTAACCCATTTAGTACCAGAAACCCCAAAACGGGTACCCTGGCAAACAGTGCTGGCCCAGATCAGATGCCGCAGAACACGGCATCTGATCAGGGCCTACAATGTTTGCAAAAAGTTAGCCATTTTCCTAATCAATTTTGAAGAAAACACAACCTAACAGCCCTAAATTCTGAAATGGACTCAATGCTATCTATAAGGAAGAAGATTCCATTTGGTACAAAAAGGGTTAAAAATGGAAATAAATTGGAATTCTATGAGGCTGGTCCCTTGTGACAAAGAAACAGATGAAAGTTCAGCAAAATTGTCATCTGGACCATTAATTAAGTGGATATGCATATTCTAGTATCCCACCATAATGCCACCCTGGAGATTTATAATAGTACCGTAAAATCTCTAATAGACGCCCGGGCGTTTATTAGAATCATTAAGTTTGTTGAAGAGTCGGGTGGGCATTTATTAGAGGCCAGAGAAACCTGCAACTCGCATGTGACGGTCCAAAACACTCAGTTTCTTTCTTATGGCCGCCATCTTGTTTCTCAGAAAATGACTATGGATTATGTAACAATAGCTGTGTCTTAGAATAGAATAGTAGTTACCCCACCCCACCCCCCTTCTTTCTTCACTAAAGCGTGTTTTTAATGTTTTTCTCATTTTTCTCATTTCGTGTAAAACATGGCAAATACGTAAAACCTGAAGTCATTTTGTTTCACTTGTTTAATTTCCGACCCTTTTTGGACCACGAGAGGAAAAAGGACTTGTGTATTCGACTATCAAGCAACAAAATTGGAAACTTTCAGCAAAAGGTTAGATCTTTTTTTTTTTTTTTTTTTTGGGGGGGGAGGGGGGGGGGGGGGTTGTCATTTTTTTTCCAGCGGGCGTTTATTAGGAATGTAGGACGATTTGGCCAGCGGACGATTTGGCCCGGACGATTTGGCCTAGGACAATTCGGCCTAGGACAATTTGGCCAGCCAAAAATATTGGGTAGGACAATTTGGCCAGATTAATATAATGACTAGTTTAAACTGAAAATTTAATGTTCTAGGTTTGATTTTAATATACAGTAATGTTTGAGTTTGTGGAAGGAACATTTTAAAGAAGATTTTAAACAATTAGATTTTTTTTGTTGTTGTTTTTAAACTTTTATAACTTTTGGCCTGAGATATTCTTTTATGTGCAAATTAATAGAAATGGTTAACTATAATCCTCACCAAACATAAAACTACAATGAAATAAAATAAATAAATAAAATAAATAAATAAATAAATTTAATGGTTTTGTTTAAATTGGCTGGAAAACAAGATTAATCACATTTTCTTGTATTCGTGGTTAATTGGCTAACTGATTTGCTGACTGGTCTTGGTTTCTTGCTTTCTGAATTAGCTATTCCACACTTATTTTGTTGGTTTTGTTTGTGTATGCATTGGAATACAAGTCCAAACAGCATATTTTCTTGCTTACATGGTTAATTGGCTGATTGATTTTTGACTGGTCTAATGAGTACCCACAACCTTTGTCTTGGAGCAGAAATAAGAAAAATAATGTATACCCTCATAAATCCTAAATTTCTCTATATAAAGTTCATTTTACGGACTTGTTCATGTGATGCCTGCCTGGTTCAAGAATGTGCACCGCAAGGGTTAACCACTTTCACTTAGGGAAATGGATCTGCTCAATATGACCTAAATAGTGTTTACTGGGCTCAGATATTATAAATGAGCAGGAAATATGTAATGATGTGTGATAAAAATATGTTGTCAAATGAAGAAACTGCTCCAACTATGCAATTTTCTCTTATGCCAACATCTGAGTTTCACTCATCAAAGCCAAGAAATGACAGATACAATCATAGAAAAAAAACATGAAATATTTGATGAAAATATGTAGCCAAATGAAAAAAAACATGCTACTGAAGTGATTGAAATGATTGTTAGAATAAAAGTTGGTTAAAGCGCTAGGAGAAATCAGTTTGGCCAAATTGTCCTACCAGGTATTTTTGGCTGGCCAAATTGTCCTAGGCCGAATTGTCCTAGGCCAAATCGTCCGGGCCAAATCGTCCGCTGGCCAAATCGTCCGCCCACCGTTTATTAGAGGCTGGTATTTTTCTGAGAACTGCCAAAATAAATTGCCAATTTTAACATCCCAATCAGGGGGTGGACGTTTATTAGAGCATGGGCTTCTAATAGAGTTTCTACAGTATTTGCCCAAAATGCTGCTGCTTTCAGGAGCACCAGAACCTCTTTATAACACTATTAACCATTTTTTTACCAAATGGAATCTTTCTCCTTATATCGTGTATAGATTCCAAAATTCAGGGGTATCAAGTTGATTTTTCTCAAAATTTATTTGGAAAATGGCTTAACTTTTCGCAAACAGTGTAGGCCCTGATCAGACACTGTGTTCTGTGGCGTCTGAGCTGGGCCTGCACTGTTTGCCCAGGTACCCGTTTTGGGTAAACGGGTCCAAAGCAGATACCATCAATGTTAGTTAAACAACCATGTTATATCCTAACAAAAATGTATAGATTATACAGAGACCGTCCATCAGGGATCAGCCGAGGGGGCCGATTCGGGCGACTTCTTCGCCCGAAGTTCAAGAACTTCGCCTAACCAGCCTGGAAAAGAGAAGTTGACTTCGCCCTGTTTTTTTTTCCGACTTTTTTATTTTATTTTTTTTTTTCTTCATCTCCAGGATCTGCTTCTCAAATGCGAAGTAATATCCATCGATAAAGGCACAAAGTTGATAACAAAAACACCTATTGATAATCCGATAATTAATAATCCAACTCCAAGTGTTAATTGCTTGATTCAGAAACTGACCACCTGTAGCGTTGAGCACAAGTTGTCAGATCAGTTAATTATGTAAATAGGTGAATTGGGTTAGTCCAGATCGGCATCTTTGATCTTATTTCATGGCCACTTAGACTTTGAGTAATCAGACTTGTCTGTGCAGCATGAGACGATCGGTCTTTTTGATCTTGGCAATATGATTGACGCATGAAAAACGTGCGTCTTATTTTACAGATAGATAGAGATGCGACTTTAACCCTTTTTGTACCAAATGGAATCTTTATCCTTATATATTGCAGGAGTTCAATTCAAAATTTATGGGTGTCAGATTATGTTTTCATGAAAATTTAATTGGAAAATAAGTTAATAACTGAACTTTTAGCAAACAGTGGAGGCCCTGATCAGACACCGCATTCTGCAGCGTCTGATCTGGGCCTGCGCTGTTTGAGAGGGTACCCGTTTTGGGGTTTCTGGTACTAAATGGGTTAACAGAATTACCAACCGTGATCAGGCGCTGACTCAAAATGATCAAACAGACAGAAAATGTGTAAAACGAAAGGTGGGAACTAGAAAAAAGGGAATATAGGGTATGATAGATGAAAAGAACAAAAGAAAAAAAAAAACAGCCCCATTGCACCTGCAGCAACTTGCCGGCATATCACGGTCGAACAGACCCGACTGCACAACTCATAACCTCGAGGTGAGATTAAATCGGTTGTTTCCCTTTAGTGCCCTTCAGTGACTAAGTGAGTGGGACATTGAGAAAATGAAAGTAGATGAAGTATCTGATTATTTGCTGCTATAATCGACATACCGATATGCATAATCATTCAGCAAGTGCAACTGCAATGTTGGTATGTAATTCGCAACAATATCACACCCCCACACTGTATTTCTAAATTGCAAATAAACAACGGTGTTTACGGAAATTACCGAAAATCGGCTCGACAATTTCCATACTTTAGTCATTTTTCTTGAGCCCTACTTCGCCCTCTTGTCCCTCATTTCGCCCTGTTAGTGCTGGAGGGAGAAGTCACTTCTCCCTGCTTCCTGGGCCTGGGATGATCCCTGGTCCATGCTTATAAACCCTGTTGGTTTCATTGGGCGACAGGGCTCGAGATGTCCTTTCATCTCAATGTCGGGTAAAAGTCCCACAAAATTGGAAGCAAGGTCTCCAAAATGACCTTTACAGTGTTGACGGGGACATTAAACCTCAAATCAAACAAACAAATAGATTATACAGAAAAATGACCATTTATGGTCATTTTTCTGTATAATCTATACATTTTTGGGATCCATCTTGAAACCAAGAAATATCCAAAACCGTGTTGTAATGAACAGTGTTATGATGAGGTTGTGGTGTAACAGTTTCTGTGCTTTTGGTGTAAAACTATTTTAGCCCATTTTAGATCAAACACACCAAACTGAGACACTGGCAAATGGTACAGACTCAGATCAGATGCCACAGAACTTCACAATGCAGAAGATGAAAGTGTGATCTGCAGGGCCGTCACTGTTTTTATTCTAATGTACCGTATTTACCATACATATTCGGACAGACATTCATGAACAAACAATGTAGACTCAGATGAGACGCCACAGAATGTGGCATCTCATTAGGCTCTAGACTGTTTGCCACTCATCCAGCTATTCTTAGACACAACATAGGGTAGTTAAAATTGTACTGCTTCAATTAAATTGTAGAACAAGTATGTCAAGGAGTTGAGGTGTCAGAATATTTAGGGTAAATACGGTATATAACACAATACTGAAAATGGACTGCAGTGGAAGTGGTCATTCAGAATAAAATTGGTTAACCCACTTTATATGGGTGGACACTTCCATCCTTGTAGTTGGACAAGACTTAGAATTTGAGTTTGAAGTTTCTGTGGGACTGACATAGTTAAGTCCTGCTGAGATTAAATTGCTGAACAAATGGGTTGGCCAAGGGCAGTAAGGTTTACTAATCCTCTGAGTATAAAGGTAAGTCATGTGAAGCCACTCAATTTACAACACATTTTTCCTGGATAGTTTGTTTGTGTTGATGTTTTATGTCCCCGTCAACACTATACAGGTCATTTTGGAGATGTTGCTTCCGATTTTGTGGGCATTTTACCTGACATTGAGAAGTAATGACATCTCAAGCCCTAGCTCCCAAAGAAACCACTAGGGTATGAATGGTTCGACTCGCATCACTTTTCCTAGGCAGTCTTAATATACCTTCTAAGCAGTTTACTATACTCAAGTTTGGTCGGTCAATCAAAAGCACCATGCAGCCCCATCTAGTTCTCCAAGCCCCGATGGGCGTTTATGCTTTTCCTGGACAATTACCTAAGGCTTTTACATAAGCAGTGAACCAGTTCATTGCACTTTCACCAAAAACTGACAACAGCCTTTCTTAAATCAAAGGAAGGGGGTAAATGACTTTAGAAAATGATTAAAGAAACAATGTGGCCAGTCCTGTCCCCGAAGTTATAAACTTTTTTTCATGCTAACTCACTTGAACTTTAGTAAAAATGATTCCCGCTCAATCTCAATGAAAGAATGTGGCCAGTCCAGTCCCCAAAGTTATAAACGTTTTTCATGCTCAATTTAACTCACCTGAATATGAAATTTGTCCTGCTCTGAAATTATGTTGGCATTTTAAAATTCATGAGCAGGACAAACAACATTGTTAGCTGATTTGAGCAGGAAAATGGCCTAATTTGTTTGTATTTTAACCCTTATCTTGCTGAATATTCATCTAAGCCACACCCATTTCTGTCTATCAACCAATCAAATTACTTGATGTAAGTTATTGTACAAATTCATAAACTGAATGCCAAAACAGTGTAGATCCTGATCAGATGGATTCCTCAGAAGCCATCTGATCTGGATCTACACTGTTTCCAAAGATGGGGCTTGTCGTGAACAGCAAGAGAAGGGTTAATAGTTATGAGCATTACAAATTTAAATCTAAGGCTGAGTTGAGCATGAAAAAAGTTTTAGGACATTAGGGCCTGGCTGGAATCGAGCCCACAACCAGCAAAAGAGCTAGGTGACTCCATTTATAGTAATTAGCATGACTACAATTACTTAAAGCCTAATTCATCGGGAGAAAATTTTCCAGCCAATTAGAAGTAAACTGTATTATATGTGACACAAAGCATATGATGGCCCCCACCCATGGGGGCTTGGAGAAATAGATTGGGCTGCATGATGCTTCCAAGCAGTTGAAACCAATCGTCCACGAGTGCTGGTAAACCGCTTAGAGGTTCTAAAGTGGTTTCGAGTCAGACCATCCCCACACATGTTTGGGTGGAGGCGTTGAGATGTCACTTCATCTCAATATCGGGTAAAAGTCCCACATAACTGGAAGCAAAGTCTCAAAAATGACCTTAGCGGTTGACGGGGATGTAAAATCTCAATTGAAACAAACAATACAAAGCATATGAGCCACGACAAGCAGACATTGTGCTCTGTGAACAGGTCCTCAAATCAAGTTTGTCCTCATTCAGTCAAAGAGCAGACCTTTCTGCCTGCATGAAGAAGAAGGGCAGCCATTTCTGTGTGCATGAAGAAGAAGGGCAGCCATTTCTGCCTGCATGAAGAAGAAGGGTAGCCATTTCTGCCTGCATGAAGACGGGCAGTCATTTGTGTGCTTGAAGAAGAAGGGAAGTCATCTCTGGGTGCATGAAGAAGGGCAGCCATTTCTGTGTGCATGAAGATGGGCAGCCATTTCTGCCTGCCTGCAGTAGGGCAGCCATTTCTGTGTGCATGAAGAAGAAGGGCAGCCATTTCTGCCTGCATAAAGAAGAAGAGTGTACATGAAGAAGGGCGGCCATTTCTGCCTGCATGAAGAAGGGCAGCCATTTATGTGTGCATTAAGAAGGGCAGCCATTTCTGCCTGCAGGAAGAAGAAGGGCAGCCATTTCTGTTCATGAAGAGGAAGGGCAGACCTTTCTGTCTGCATGAAGAAGAAGGACAGCCATTTCTGTTTGCATGAAGAAGAAGGGTAGCTATTTCTGCCTGCATGAAGAAGGACAGCCATTTCTGTGTGCAAGAAGAAGAAGGGCAGACCTTTCTGCCTGCATGAAGACAAGGGGCAGCCATTTCTGCCTGCATGAAGAAGAAGGGCAGCAATTTCTGCCTGCATAAAGAAGAAGGGCAGCCATTTCTGTGTGCATGCAGAAGGGGAGACCTTTCTGCCTGCATGAAGAAGAAGGGCAGCCCTTTCTGTGTGCATGAAGAAGAAGAGCAGTCATCTCTGTTTGCATGAAGAAGAAGGGTTGCCATTTCTGCCTGCATGAAGAAGAAGGGCAGCTATTTCTGCCTGCATGCAGAAGGACACCTATTTCTGCCTACGTGAAGAAGAAGGGCAGCCCTTTCTGCCTGCATGAAGAAGGGCGACCATTTCTGCTTACATGAAGAAGAAGGGCAGCCATTTCTGCCTGCATGATGAAGAGCAGCCGTTTCTGCCTGCATGAAGAAGAAGGGCAGCCATTTCTGCCTACATGAAGAAGAAGCGCAGCCATTTCAGTGTGCATGAAGAAGAAGGACAGTCATCTCTGTGTGCATGAAGAAGGGCAGCCATTTCTGTATGCATGAAGAAGGGCAGCCATTTCTGTGTGCATGAAGAAGAAAGGCAGCCATTTCTGTCTGCATGAAGAAGAAAGGCAGCCATTTCTGTGTGCATGAAGAAGAAAGGCAGCCATTTCTGCCTGCATGAAGAAGGGCAGCTATTTCTCTGTGCATGAAGAAGAAAGGCAGCAATTTCTGTGTGCATGAAGAAGAAGGGCAGTCATCTCTGTGTGCATGAAGAAGGGCAGCCATTTCTGTGTGCAAGAAGAAGGGCAGCCATTTCTGCCTGCATGAAGAAGGGCAGCTATGACTGTGTGCATGAAGAAGAAAGGCAGCAAATTCTATGTGCATGAAGAAGAAGGGCATTCATCTCTGTGTGCATGAAGAAGGGCAGCCATTTCTGTTTGCATGAAGAAGGGAAGCCATTTCTGCCTGCACGAAGAAGGGCAGCTATTTCTGCCTGCATGAAGAAGGGCAGCCTTTTCTGCCTGCATGAAGAAGAAGGGCAGACCTTTCTGCCGGCATGAAGAAGAAGGACAGTCATTTCAGCCTGCATGAAGAAGAAGGGCAGTCATCGCTATGTGCATGAAGAAGAAGAGCAGCCATTTCTGTGTGAATGAAGAAGGGCAGACATTTCTGTGTGAATATAGAAGGGCAGACCTTTCCACCTGTATGAAGGGCAGCCATTTCGGCCTGCATGAAGAAGGGCAGCCAGTGCGCATGAATTGAAGAAGGACAGCCATTTCTGACTGCATGTAGAAGAAGGACAGCCATTTCTGACTGCATGTAGAAGAAGGAAAGCCATTTTTACCTGCATGAAGAAGAAGGGCAGCGGGTGCTGTTTCTGCATGCATGAAGAAGAAGAGCAGCCATTTCTATTGGTCCTCTTTACTATATGCATATTATCCAAATTGGTATTTTGAGCTTGTTTGCAACAAAGAGACAGCATCTAAATGTTTGAACCTTTACTTTCATATTGTGAGTTACAAGACTCTTGTTACCTTAACCCTTATCTTGCTGTATATTCATTTAAGCCACACCCATTTCTGTCTCTCAACCAATCAAATTACTTGATTGGTTGCTACAAATTCGTAAACTGAAAACAAAACAGTGTAGATCCTGATCAGATGGCTTCTTCAGAAGCCATCTGATCTGGATCTACACTGTTTGCAAAGATAGAGGTTGTCGTGAACAGCAAGAGAAGGGTTAATGATCCTTAGTATTGAGACAGATAGGCCTAGGCCAACAGTGCAGCCTATGAACTGGGCCGTTAAATCCGCTACAAACAAACAAACTAACTTCATGGTTGTGAAACCCGCCCATATATCCTCCCAACCCCCTGCCACAAGCCCCCTTGCCATTGGGATCAGGTAAGGCACAACACCCACCCCTGCTTCGCTACTCAGATAAGCAAACATCTTGAAATTTTAATCTAAAGTATTGTGACAGATAGTCCTAAGCAAACAGTGCAGACCCAGATCAGACTGCAGTCTGATCAGGGTCAACACTGTTTGCCATTCGATTTGCACCTTCTGGACTCCTTGCAGGATCGTGAAACAAATTTGTTTGGATTTTAGGAGAATTGCAGTTAGTACTCAAGGTGTCCCTTTTAGAATTTTTACAGTAGTGGTATTCTACTGGTCAGACTTTACAGATAGGCAGTTTTGTTTGATTTGAGGTTTAACGTCCCCGTAAACAATGTAAAGGTCATTTTGGAGACGTTGCTTCCGATTTTGTGGGACTTTTACCCGACATTGAGATGAAATGACATCTCAAGCCCTGTCGCCCAATGAAACCACTAGGGATTATAAGCATGGACGGGCCGACTCGCACCGCTTTGCCTGGGCAGGCTTGGCTTCTTTAAGCGGTTTACCAGTGCTCGTGTGCGGGTCGGTTTCAGCTCTACGTGGAACCTTCATGCAGCCCACATATTTCTTCAAGCCCCGATGGGTGGGGTACAGCTAGGCAGGCTGATCTGAAATTGCAAAAACATGTTTTCTCATAAAATGGCCCATGTTTATATATTTACGAGCTGAATACCGTAAAAATCCTAAAACTTCGGACACCTCAAGGACTTGCTATCATTCTCCTAAAATTTTAACATATCTGTTTCATGATCGAGCGAGGAGTCCAAACGTTGCTGACAGAATGGCAAACAATGTAGACCCTGATCAGACTGCTCCTTCAGGAGCAGTCTGATCTGGGTCTGCACTGTTTGCTTAGGACTAAATGTCCCAATATTTAGGATCATTACGGTAGTAGACATATTAAGATTCTGTTCAGACCAACTGACTGAATATTAAGTTGCAAACAAGAACGAAAATTCATTTTATTGAGGTATTTTCCATGTGAAACTTTCTGTGATCAGACTTCTTTAGTGATTACTTATTCAAAACATCACCAACTATCTTGAATAATAAATGCCCGTGTTGTGTGTCTCCCAAAAAGATAACTATAGCTCCAGAGAACAAGAGTTTTGCTATTTTTTTTTCACTTTTCTCAATAAAAAAACTTTTGTTGTAAGGAGATTCTAACAAGAACTCACAAAAATGTTAACCTTTAATAATAATAAATAATAATAATAATAATCGACCTTATTTATAGAGGGTAACACATTTAGTAAACTAGTACTAATCTTCCATGTGGCCCTCTTTTTCCTGGGTATAAACCAGTACTAAGCAATGTGGATAAAGTCTCTTGGTCAAGGAAACAACACTTTGGCGCTTGCGGGGATCGAACCTGCAACCTCTCAATCTCCAATCCGATGCTTTACCACTGCACCACAGCGCTCCACTTTAAGAAAGTGCCAAGAAATTTACTGCATCTGAAAATGTCGTCTGTATAATATTATGTTGTCTGCAGAATCTTCTCGCAAACTTTTCAAACATTTTATCCACACATACAGTGTCGGAGGGGTGCAGGAGCAGTCTGATCTGGATCCACACTGTTTGCAACATTGACTTTTAAAGTAACCGGCAGACAACAAAGCAGATGACAATTGTTGTGATTGTTAATCAATTGTCCTGGTTACCTCCCCTGATCTTGAGATGTTAACTCCCTTCCTATCTATGGTGGTTTCAATAAACAAGAGGACCAAGATGGTCCTGTATCGCTCACCTGAGCTAACAGATTCAAAGTTTCAGGAAGTGCCAACCTTTACTGAAGGATTTATTGGAGGACAAGGTGATGACATGGTAAGAATTTTCTGCTATCAAGTACAATGTAACTCTATGATAAATCAGCTGACCTCACCAGTTTTCAAACTCATTCAAGCTTTTATTCCTGACAGTGACTTGCTTGTATGCAACTTTCAAGAAGATCCGATATAAACTGAAGGGGCTATGGTGATGACAAGGTCAAAAATAAGCAATTAACTGCTGCAATCAAAGGGATGTAACTCTATGATAAATAGGCAAACCTCACCAGTTTTCAAACTCCTCCGAGCTTTTCTGCCTGACTTACTTGTTTGTAAGTTTCATGAAGATCCGATCAAATCTGAATGGGCAGCAGTGATGACAAAGTCGAAAATAAGCATTTTCAGCCAAGCAGGGAACATAACTCCATGATTAATTGACTGGCATTGCTAGTTTTTAAAATTTGTCTGAGCTTTTATCCCTAACTTACTAGGACCGTCCATGCTAATAAACCCTATTTGTTTCATTGGGCGACAGGGCTTGAGATGTCATTTCATCTCAATGTCGGGTAAAAGTCCCACAAAATTGGAAGCAACGTCTCCAAAATGACCTTTACAGTGTTGACGGGGACGTTAAACCTCAAAGCAAACAAACAAACTAACTTACTAGCATGTAAAATTCAAGATCCGATGAAAACTGAAGGAGTTACGGTAAAAAAAAACAAAGTCAAAAATAAGCATTTTCAGCAAAGGAGGGGACATAACTCCATCAGTAATTGACCCACATCACTAGTTTTCAAACTCATCCAAGCTTTTAAATCGGACTTACTTAATTGTACATAAGTTTCAAGAAGATTCGATCAAAATATCTTGAGTTGGCTACGCCATTCAGGCAACTATGAATTTGTGGGATACACATAATTTTCTTCTTTTTTTCTCTCTCTTTTTTTGTTTTAATCTATTTTCTTTCTTCCTGCTTTCTTTTTTCATACTTCCTGAAAGAAAACAGCATAGTTAACTTCGAACAAGAAGTGTTATTTAGCAAATGTACACATAAAAATGATATAATTTTCTTCTTTTTTTTTTACTCTTTTTTTGTTGCTTCATTTTTCCTTTTTTCCATACTTCCTTAAAGCCAACCGCACAATTAACTTAAACAAGAGGACCGTAATGGTCCTGTATCTCTCACCTGAGCTAACAGATTCAAAGTTTCAGGAAGTTCCAATCATTACTGAAGGACTCATGCTGATGACAATGGCGACAATTGACAACTGCCTATCCTATAAGCTCCCCCTGAGCCTTTGGCTCTGGTGATCAAAAAAGTTATCCCTAAAAATCACAGCAAAAAAGATTTAAAAATTTGACATTAATTTGAAAATAAAGCACGATCTTTCCTGGAGGCTACATTCTTGTTTTTCTTATAAAGACAACTTCCTTATTTTAACCCATTTGGTACCGGAAACCCCAGAACGAGTACCTTGGCAAACAGTGCAAGCCCAGATCAGACGCCGCAAAATGCAGCGTCTGATCAGGGCCCACACTATTCGCAAAAAGTTTAGCTATTTTCCGAATAAATTTTAAAGAAAACACGACCTGACCCCCTAAATGTTGGAATGGAGTCCTGCTATATTTAAGGTGGAAGATTCCATTTGGTACAAAATGGGTTAAATTCAAAATAATTAAGACCATCCCACTAATGAGACCCTCTTAATTAATAGTTTTATGATCTTTCCAAGAGGCAAGTTTGGTTATAAATATTTGATAAAAAGGTTGCTCCTGGAGGCCATATGGAAAAAAAATAAATCCTCTCTTTATATTAAATTTGTTTTTGGTCTGCTCGTTTATTTCCGAGAAGAATTTCACTAGACAACAGCTACTCTATATAAAACGTAACTACCTACCTCTTACTAATCTGCAACAAAAAGTCAGGTGGTTTTTCTCAGGGTACTCCACCATTTTTCCAACCTCAGATTAACGATTGGCTCGAAGTAAGTGAAAGAGTCTTGAAAGGACTGTAGAGCCAAATCTCTGCTATACCTCTGACAAGCAATGCACCTGTCACTATTAACCCATTTAGTACCTGAAACCCCAAAAGGGGTACCCTGGCAAACAGTGCAGGCCCAGATCAGACACCGCAGAACGACGAACAAACAAAATAAATATGCTTTTTAAAAGGAAAATTTGTTGTAATTTTAGATGGTCTTAATAGCAGAATTTCACTGTAATTATGTGGCCCCCGCCCATCGGGGCTTGAAGAAATATATGAGCTGCATGACGCTTCCACGCAGAGCTGAATCCGACCTGCACACGATTACTGGTAAACCTCTTAGAGGAACTAAGCCTGCCCAGGCAAAGCGGTGCCCACAAGTCGTTCCCGTCCATGCTTATAAACCCTATTGATTTCATTGGGCCGCAGGGCTTGAGATGTCATTTCATCTCAATGTCGGGTAAAAGTCCCACAAATTAGAAGCGATGTCTCCTAAATGACCTATACAGTGTTGACGGGGACGTAAAACCTCAAATCAAACAAATCGAATCACTGTAATTATGTCTGCATGAAAAAAAAAGAAATATATCCTTGTTATGCCTCCTGATTTTGTGCTAGTAAATAAGCCATGTCAAGCAAAAATGTATCTTAACCCATTTAATACCAGACACCCCAAAACGGGTACACTGGCAAACAGTGCAGGCCCAGATCAGACGCCGCAGAATGCGGCGTCTGATCAGGGCCTCCACTGTTTGCTACAAGTTCGGTCATTTTCCAAATAAATTTTGATGAAAATACAACCTGTCACCCCTAAATTTTGAAACAAACTCCTGCTATATATATATAAGGAGGAAGATTCCATTTGGTACAAAAAGGGTTAAAGGACAATTGCCCACGGGGAAGATTCGGATCAACCTGGGCTTCTGCACAGCTAAAACAGTACCTTCCTTGTGTGCCATAAGGATTCACAGGCTTATTTGGGGAGTGCATATTTTTACAGAAACTGTTGTAAGCTATCAAATTCCTATGGCTGCCATAACATGATCAATCAACAAAGTTTAATCAAGAGCTAATATTGCTCTCAACTTTAATTAAGAAGATTCATCAAAAAGCTAATAAAAATAGAAAAATCAATATCTGTATTAGTTTTTTTTATATAATTTACCTAATGATATTGCAATACTGTGTTATTCTAAAACTTGAAGACACAGCCCATTTCTGACAGGGAATCCCCCAAAATGGGTACAACGGCAAACAGTACAGGACTAGATCAGACACCTCAGAAAATGGTGTCTCATCATGGCCTTGCTGATTACTGCCATAGGAATGGTACTCAAATGGTAGATGAGACTGTGTCCATCGGTCATACACTCAGATAAATGTTCCCTGAAGACTGATAGAATAAATTTAAAACATTCATTTTTGTATATAATCTATACATTTTTTCTTTGAATCGTGTTTTATCCATTTTATAGAGTGCAGACAAGCCATTTTTGGCCCAAAAATGGCTATCTTGCGGTCGCTGTGACTTTGAAAATGAGGTTAAGATCACCAATTTCTAATCAAATCGGTGGTATGTTGTAATAATATATTGTACCAAGTTTGACGAAAATTAATCAATTTGTTAATGAGACAGAGTGCAGACAAGCCAATTTTTGCCAAAAAATGACAGTTTTTGGGTCGCTGTGACCTTGAAGATGAGGTCATGGTCACCAAAATCTAATCAAATCTGTGGTATGTTGTACTGATATATTGTACCAAGTGTGACTAAAATTAATCAATTGGTAATGAGATAGAGTGCAGAAAAGCCATTTTTGGCCCAAAAATGAGTTTGGCCCAAAAATGAGTTTTTGGGTTGCTGTGACCTTGGAAATGAGGTCAAGGTCACCAAAATCTAATCAAATCTGCAGTTTGTTGTAATGATATATTGTACCAAGTTTGATTAAAATTAATCGATTCGTTATTGAGATAGATTTCAGACAAGCCATATTTGGCCCCAAAATGACTGTTTTGGGGTCGCTGTGACCTTGGAAATGAGGTCAAGGTCACCAAAATCTAACCAAATCTGCAGTTTGTTGTAGTGATACATTGTACCAAGTTTGACGAAAATTAATCAATTTGTTAATGAGATAGAGTGCAGACAAGCCATTTTTGGCCCAAAAATGAGTTTTTGGGGAGCTGTGACCTTGAAAATGAGGTCAAGGTCACCAAAATCTAATAAAATCTGCAGTTTGTTGTTATGAAATATTGTACCAAGTTTGATTAAAATTAATCGATTTGTTAGAGATAGATGGCAAACAAGCCATATTTGGCCCAAAAATGTCTGTTTTTGGGTTGCTGTGACCTTGGAAATGAGGTCAAGGTCACCACAATCTAATCAAATCTGTGGTTTGTTGTACTGATACAATGTACCAAAATTGATGAAAATTAATCAATTTGTTAATGAGTTATAGTGCAGACAAGCCATTTTTGGCCAAAAATGAGTTCAAACTCACCAAAATCTAATCAAATCTGCGGTATGTTGTATTGATCTATTGTACCAAGTTTGATTAAAATTAATCAATTCCTTAATGAGATAGGGTGCAGACAAGCCATTTTTGGCCCAAAAATGACTGTTTTTGGGTTGCTGTGACCTTGGAACTGAGGTCAAGCTCACCAAAATCTAATCAAATCTGCTGTTTGTTGTAATGATATACTGTACCAAATTTGATTAAAATTAATCAATTAGTTAATGAGATAGAGTGCAGACAAGCTTTTTTTGGCCCCAAAATGACTTTTTGGGGGTCACTGTGACCTCTTTGTAAGTGGTTTACCAGTACTCATCTCTGCGTGAAAGCTCCTTGCAGCCCAATCAATTTCTTCAAGCCCCAATGGGGTTAATGGGCCAATGGTCAGTTAAGCTTGCTACTTTTCCTGAGCAGGATTGGACCTTTAAAGAGTACTTGGACTAGTGCATAGCTCTTCAACGCTCCCAAGGAATGTCAGAAGCGCTACAAGGAAACCCTCAAAGCCTCCCTCAGGGACTTCAACATTCCAACAGTCATGGGAACAAATTGCACAGGGCAGAGCAAAGTGGCGAGGTCTCATCAAAAGGGGTGCCAATGAATATGAGGCAAAAAGAATAAGTGAAGCTGAGCAGAAACGTGCACAGCGCAAAGCCAGAGCTAAGGCATCACCAACAGAGCTGTCTTCCTCTAGCCTCTGTTACTCTATTTGCAACAGACAGTTCAGACCTAGAATCGGTCTCTTCAGCCATCTTAGAACACACAAATAGAAACATTTCTCAAATATGATTAAGATTGGCCATTGTCAGTAATGACAGACCAACTATTACAGCTCCTGATACAAAAAAAAACAAATAAATTTGAGAGATAATTTTCATAATTTCTTGTTAGAAATATATGTTGTAGGTATCTGTTAGAATTTCCTCACTGACATTAACACATCCATGAGAATCTATTACATACTTTTATACCGCAAAAGAAAAAAATTCTGATGAAAAATTCTGATATTTTTCTTATTTTTACTCCAAACATAGGTTTTGGGCACTTGTTAGAATCGCGACATTGAGGCCGATCCAATGAGAACTCACAACCTATGTCTAGATTTTGGGTGGTCGTTAGAACTGCCTCATTGAGGCAGTTCTAACGAGTACCCACAACCTATGCATTGCAGCAGAAAAAATAAGAAAAGTACCCATAACATGTTTCAATGGAGAAATAAGAAACAAGAGGGCAATGATGGCCCTGGGTCGCTCACCTGATCCATAGGGTAACAAATGGGCCCTGGGGAGAGCCATTATTGACCCCATGTCTATAATTTGCATAATCTTGGTAGTGGTCTAACAGGTGAAGCTTCATACCAAATATCAAAGAACAGAGCCTTCAAAGGTTTTCCGTATATAAGTGAATGTAAAACCAGTGTGCACTGGGGTGGGCCCATTTTTGGGCTCCGGGCTATAACTGGAACAATCTTGGTAGAGGTCTACTAGACAAAGCTTCATACCAAATATCAGAGACCTGAGCCTTCTGGATTCAGACAACAAGATTTTTAAATGTTTTCCTTATATAAGTCTATGTAAGACCAGTGGGTCAAGGTGCGGAGCCATTTTTGGCCCCATGCAGGGCCATAAGTTGATCAGTCTTGGTCAAGGTCCACTAGACAAAGCTTCATACCAAATATCAAAGAATGGAGCCTTCTAGTTTCAGACAAGAAGATTTTTAAGGTTTTCCTTATTTAAGTCTATATATAACCTGCGGGTCCTGGGGCGCAGACACTTTTGGCCCCAGGGCTATAATTTGAACAAACTTGGTAGAAATCCACAAGACAAAACTTCATACCAAAATGTCAAAGACCTTGGCCTTCTGATTTCAGATAAGAAGATTTTCAAAGGTTTTCCCAATATAAGTCTATGTAAAGAAAGTGGGCTCTGGGGTGGGCCCATTTTTGACCCCAGAGCACTAATTTGAACAATTTTGGTAGAGGTCCACTACATGAAACTTCATACCAAATATCAAAGACCTTGGCATTCTGGTTTCAGACGAGAAGATTTTCAAAGGTTTTCCTTATATATGTGAATGTAAAACCAGTGGGCACTGGGGTGGGCCCATTTTTGGGCTCAGGGCTATAACTGGAACAATCTTGGTAGAGGTCTACTAGACAAAGCTTCATACCAAATATCAGAGACATGAGCCTTCTGGATTCAGACAACAAGATTTTTAAATGTTTTCCTTATATAAGTCTGTTTAAAACCAGTGGGTCCATTTTTGGCCCCATGCAGGGCTATAAGTTGATCAGTCTTGGTCAAGGTCAAGTAGACAAAGCTTAATACCAAATATTAAAGAACTGAGCTTCCCCCCCCCCCCCCCCCCCCCTGGGAAGGAGGCATTTTTGGCCCCAGGGCTATAATTTGAATAATCTTGATAGGGGTCCATTAGACGTTCATACCAAATATCAAAGACCTGAACCTTCTGGTTTCCTGAACCTTCTGGTTTCAGACAAGGAGATTTTTAAAGATTTTCCCTATATAAGTCAATGTAAAACCAAAGGGCCCCGGAGTGGAGGCAGTTTTGGCCCAAGGGCTATAATTTGAACAATCTTGGCAAAGGTCCACTAGATGAAGCTACACACCAAATATCAAAGACCTGGACCTTGCGGTTTCAGTGAAGAAGATTTTTTTTTAAAGATATTCCCTAAATAAGCCTATGTTAAACGAAAGGGCTCCGGGCGGTGGCATTTTTGGCCACAGCGCTATAATCTGAACAATCTTGGTAGAGGTCTACTAGATGAAGCCAAATATCAAAGGCCTGGGTCTTGCCGTTTCAGAGAAGAAGATTTTTAAAGTTTTCATTTAAAAAATCTATTTTTAGCTCCTGTGACCTAGATGTGCAACAGACTAGAACCATTTGAACACCTTTGAAAGGGGACCACCTAATGATCAATCCTGTGCAGTTTGGTCAAAATCCAATCAGTGGTTTAGGAGATGTTGTTTGAAGAAAAAGTTTACACACACACGCATGTACACATGTACGCACGACTGATGATGGACAAAAAGTGATCCCAAAAGCTCACCTCATCATTACGTGACAGGTGAGCTAAAATAAAACTTCAAATTACGCCCAATACTCTGCCTTTAACTAAAAGTTCTTGAATAAGTTAAGGGAAGACCACGCAAACACTTAACCCTTGTTCTGCGGGTCCCAGAATAATCCGGTCTCACAGGCCCAGGCCGTATGGCGGCTCCCGGAATAATCCGGATTCACCGGTACCTGCTTATACCCGCATATATCCTTCAACCAATGAAACGCCGCCTACTATTGACGCTTCGGTTGGTTGCTATGAACATCAGAAATAACGTTTCCGCATATCGGACAATATTATTGGTTTTTACAGGTAAGTCACGTCCAATTAGAATTCGGAAGCGTACCTGAATTAAAGATGGCGACATACTCGACACAAATGTGTCATTTTTCCCCGATTTAAATGTGAATTCCGACAGCGGGTTGGAAATGAAGGCTTTTAATCGGCCAAAATAAATAGTGACAGAGAAGACCGTTATTCCGGGGATGAAGACTCCGTCGATATGGGCCGAAGGAGATGCCCAACCATTACGGTTGCATTCACAGGTGTGCATGGCATTTCCGAGGCTACGGGGCTGCCAGATGACCCCAGTATTGCCGACTAAGTTCATAAATGTGAAAAAAACAAGTTGGCTTCTTTAAAAAGAATCCAAAGGATGGGTCTGCTGGCTCGCACAGTGAAAAACTACCATTCTGAAAAATTCAATGAGCACACCTGTGTGTATTTCCTTTGATGTTCCTTTGATGTTTGACCGAACATTCATACCTGAGTAACTTTATGAGTGTGAAAATTTTAAGAAAAGACAGTATTTATATTTTCACAATGATACCAGGCCTTTGAAGGAAAAAAAACTAACTTTGACAGGTATTTTGTTGTTTTTTCAAATTTTATCATACCTTTACCTTAATTAATTAATTCTACAGGTAAAAGGTCTCCGCATACATGCTGATTTCAAAATAGGACTGTTTACAATTTTGCATCACATGTACATGAGGTTTTACCTTATTAGTGGTTCATTGCAGGATAAAATTGCTCTTTTCAATATGCAGATGTCTTATATTTTGGGAAAAAAAAAACTTAACTTACCTGTACTTTTAACCTTTGATGCTAGACTTTCTCGTCACACCTGAGAACCCGAATTTTTTTCTACAGGCCACAAAATCAAAGGGGCACAAAAATATCACAAAACAGCATGGTATTGAAAGAAATAACACAGGTTTTACAGCATTTTATTGCATTTTATTACTTTTTATTACCTTTACCTTAATTAACTAATTAATATTTTACAGGTAAGTGGACATTAATGAAAAAAATATAAAAATTCTCACAGTACAATATAATACCTTTACAATGATATATAACATGTCAACATCCAAACATCAAATATTGTCAACAATCTTATCTAAAACATAAAACCCACATTTTACAAGATTACCAAAAAATACTCAGCCAGGAGCACTAGAACTATATAGTAAATTCAGCAGAACAAGGGTTAAAATCTTGAAGTTCAAATCACAACCAAAGCAAACAATGATGCCAATTGTATTTTTCTTGTTTTTCAGAGAATATAGCGCTTGGCGTGAATCATTCTAATTAATCGGTCGATCAGGCACACTATGCACATGAATTGTCAAGCATGACTGTCTTTAAAAGGGTTTTGTTTGGCTTTTAATGGCCCAGTCAACACTATTAAAGTCAAGTTGCATTTTGTTTTAGTTTTACAGCCCTTTCAAGATTATTTCACTTATTTTGAGCCGATTGTAAATCAGAGTTGGGTGAAAACTGAAGTACCCTGACCTTTCATTTCGTTTCAAAACTTGGCATCTCATGTGACCCGAGCAAGGCTCGAACCACAGCGGCGCATTTAGACTTAATGATTCAGAGTCAGCCCTCTTATCCACCAGGTCACGGAGGCCCATTAATCAAGCTGAGATAGTCACTTTATAGTGTGGCTCCCCGGCTTTGAGTTGAAGAATTCTAACTAAGACAGCGACACAGCGTACATCTCCTTGACTATTTTTCTGCATATATTAACTACCTTACCTGGCTTAAACTCATAACTGATCAGCAAAAGCAGTGAGAAACCCTTAAATTTGCTAATGGAAGATTTTTTGTATAAAAATAAAACAAACTATCAGTTAGACGGGTGACAAACTAGTTACTTTACTTAACCTCAATTTTCCTTGGCAGACATACATAATTCGGTAACACTACAGTGACATCATCACGTGAAACACGTCCGTGAAATAGAACACCCCCTTAAGCCCCACTTTATATAGCGAAAACTGGGGTTTACGGGTGTTAACATTTTTCTTATTTCTGCTCCAAGACATAGGTTGTGGGTACTCGTTAGAACCCCCTCAATGAGGCGGTTCTAACGAGCACCCACAAACTATGTTTGAAGTAAAAATCACAAAATATCACAGATTTTCTTCAGAAAAGTAGCCATTTTGGAGATGTAAAAATATGCTCTATGTCGCACGGGTGTGTTAGCGTAATGTTCTTTTGCCAGAACCTGACAACTACCAATCTTGAGTCAGCAGAAGAGAGAATGACTAATTTATCAACCTCCATGAAAGAATGTTGTCTGATCTGGTTGGGATCAAACCTGGAACCTCCTGACCACAAGTTGGATGCATACAGTATGAAAACACACCTATATAAATACATTGGAAACTTTACCCCCAAAAGTTTTAAGATGAAAAATTGTGATAGTTTTCTTATTTATGCTCAAAATATAGATTGTGGGTGCACGTTAGAACCGCCTCATTGAGGAGGTTCTAACGAGTACCCACAGTCTATATTTTACAGCAGAAATAAGAAAAACTAGAGCTGTCAGTGAAACTGACTAGGGCCCCGGCAGCGCTATCAGAGGATTAGGAAAATGTTGATGTTAAAAAAGACGTTTTTTTTTTTCCTTTCACCTCTAAGTATGACCTTGACCTTTGAGGTACGGACCTGGGTCTTGCGCGTGACACACTGTCACATTATGGTTAATATTTCTGCTAAGTAATATTTAAATCCATCCAGGTATAAGAAAGTTATAGATTGGACACAATAAAAAAGACGCTTTTTTGACCTTTTATCTCTAAGTATGACCTTGACCTTTGAGGTACGGCTGTGGGTCTTGCGTGTGACACTTCGTCACATTATGGTTAACATTTCTGCCAAGTAATATTTAAATCCATCCAGGAATAATAACAAAGTTATTAATTGGACACAGGAAAGACCCTTTTTTGACCTTTAACCTAAGTATGACCTTGACCTTTGAGGTACGGACCTGAGTCTTGCGCGCAACACTCCATCACATTATGGTTAACATTTCTGCCAAGTAATATTTAAATCCATCCAGGAATAAGAAAGTTATGGAGGATAAAAAAATTTGTGGACGGACAGATGGACAGACAGACAGACAGACAGACGGACGGACAGAATGATGCCAAGTAATATTTAAAATCCATCCAGGAATAATAAAAAGTTATGGAGGATAAAAAAATTTGTGGACGGACAGACGGACAGACGGACGGACAGACAGACAGACAGACAGACAGACAGACGGACGGACAGAGTGATTACTATAGGGCACCCACACTTTCAGTGCGGGGCCCTAATAATGTTTACCCCTGCAAATCCCAGTTTTACTACCAGTATATAAAAGTGGGGTTCAAGGGGGTCAAAAATATATAGGTGTGTTTTCCAAATGTTCAACTGAGCCACTAAGACCGGCATGATTGTCTCTGAAGTAAAAACAAAAAAATATGCCATGGGCTGAAATTTTGCTTGGAGCTTTAAGGGTTAACCCTTATCTTGCTGTTCATGACAACCCCTATCTTTGCAAACAGTGTAGATCCAGATCAGATGGCTTCTGATCAGGATCTACACTGTTTGGCATTCAGTTTATGAATTTGTAGCAATAAATTACTTCAAGTAATTTGATTGGTTGATAGGCAGAAATGGGTGTGGCTTAAATGAATATTCAGCAAGATAAGGTTTAAGCACCGTTTTCACATCATGTAACTCAATGATCAAAATAGTAATTTTCTGCTTTCAATAGCTTGCATTCCCAAGACATCTTAAATCAACAAGACCTGTCTTATAATTCTAATGGTGTTTGCTAATGGTTAGCTTCAAGGCTTTTATTTTGTCATATTAGGAAATTCTTTGGAGACTGAGTGAAATTTTAAGACAAGAAATATGTGAAAAGTCC
Organism: Lucinisca nassula; assembly: GCA_963580285.1. Lineage (NCBI taxonomy): Eukaryota > Metazoa > Mollusca > Bivalvia > Lucinida > Lucinidae > Lucinisca > Lucinisca nassula. Next base: position 131,791,808 of record OY757010.1, on the reverse strand, counting down.
ACAAAAACCAGGTTTTCCTTAACAAGTACAGTAAAATTCCTATATTAAGACCACCTTTGAGACTGTTCAAAAGTGGTTCTTAAGACCACTTTTGAACAGTCTCAAAGGTGGTCCCTGACCAGAGGACATTGTATGCAGGAAACATGACGAGAAAATAACATCACCCTCCTAAACAAACTTTTTAAAGCAGAATTTGTCTTAATTTTAGGGGGTCCCTGACCAGAGGACATTGTATGCAGAAAACATGATGAGAAAATAACATCACCCTTCTAAATAAACTTTTTAAAGCAGAATTTGTCTTAATTTTAGGTGGTCCCTGACCAGAGGACATTGTATGCAGAAAATGTGATGAGAAAATAACATCACCCTTCTAAATTAACTTTTTAAAGCAGAATTTGTCTTAATTTTAAGTGGTCATATCAGCTGAATTTCACTAGTATTATGAAATTATTTCTAAAGATCAGAAATGAATTACATCTATGGATCTGGCAAGACAATTAGAAAATGAAGAAAAACATACTTTCTTGCACAAGATACTCAGTAATGACCTGTTCTCATTATTGCATGGGACTCTCCGCACTGATCTGGGGCCAGTTTCATCAATAAACATCGTAGGATTAATCTTAAATTGTTCATACACACTTTTTAAAGAACTGTGCACGTCAGTTTCATCAAAACATTGCAGCAAAGTGTTCGTACGAGCTAAATTTGCCTTTCACTAAAATAAGTTGTAATTTTGAATATGCACTTAAACAGGGCCACTACGGTAATTGTTACATGTGTGATCACCTGCCGTCTTGAAATAGCCGTGTAAAGTAAATAACATGTTTTAAAATTATTGTTCCAGTGGGCCTAGATGAGTATTTTCAGTACAAACTACAAACAATGTTGATTCTATGTTGTTTCAAACTTGTGTTTCCATTTCTTTATTGTAAGATACAGATATTAATTATCTGGATACCCTTCCACTTTACCACTGTTGAGGTGGTCTATGACGTCAGATTAGGGTTGATTTAGCAGTGTTATAATGAACTGTTTACAAGCACGTTTGTCAGTTAATGCGGGTAGGGCGGGGTTGTGGGATGCTCTTCCACGAGTGCATGTGTATTGGTTGAGTTTCTAATATTAGTTGAGGAAAAGCGATAACATGTGAGACTTAATTGAGCATTTTCTAATCTTTTCTCGCTCCATTTAGAGGAGCAGTCTGATCTGGGTCCACACTGTTTGCAACAAAATGACATTATAAGAAACGGGCAGATGACAAAGCAGATGATAATTGTCTTGATTGGCATCTTATGGGTTAAACTAGACCAGAACAAGCAATTTTTTTTCGATGAAGATTTGTGGCATTTTTCTTATCTCCACTCAAAACATAGAATGTGGGTGCTCGTAAGAACCGCCTCATGGAGTCGATTCTAATGAGTACCCACAACCTTTGTCTTGGAACAAAAATAAGATGAATAATGTTCACCCCTGTAAATCCGTTTTCTCTATATTACATAGACTGTGGCTTAGAGGGTTGTTCTTAACCTGATGTTTGCCGGGATCCAAGGAAGTTGTCTGAACAGGAGGCCAGCAGGACTTGTGTTGAAATATCTTCCAAGGGACCCAGCAAATGTGATTGCAATGAAATAACCATGGCTGCATTATTATTCATACCAACATTAACCCTTGTCCTGCTGAATATTCATATATGCCACACCCACAACTGATTATCAACCAATCAGATTACTTGATGCAAATTATTGCACCAAATTCAGTAGCTGAATGACAAACAATGAAGATCCTGATCAGATGGCCTCGTAAGAAGCCATCTGATCTGGATCTTCATTGTTTGGAAAATAAGGCATATCCGGGCTCAGCAGGACAAGGGTTAAACTGTGACGAAAATGCCCCAGAACTCCATATAAACTCTTCCGGCGGTCGCAAATGTTGACAGCTTGCCGAGAGGATGGAAAACCGGACTCCTAATATGGCGTCATGCTTAAAGCAGGCCCATCTTGTGATATCAAAAGTTCAAAACACATGTTTAAACAGCACATGAATTTCATGATTTGAACATGGGTTTTGTTGTTTGAACATGGCTTAATTTGACGCATTCAAGAATAGCTTCACACAGTTTAATGTTCATAGGACCTGGAAGAATTTATGTTTTGGTATTTACTGTGTATTTGCTGAGCACACACACTGTCCGAAAACTGTCGCTTGAAGCTGCATTTCTTCTTGTAATGGTATAGAAGTCGCAGATAAGATTGACTAAACTCCGTTCAGAAAATCTGAATCATCGATTTTTTCGTTTCTCGCTTTTAATACTCATTTTAGCCCATATATCACTATGGGAAAGTTGTAGACCTCACCCTCCGCCGATTTCTCCAGCAAGTTGTATGCCTCTGCGACAGTCAGGAAAGGCTGTGATTATTTGGAGAAAATTGCAAAACAAAGAAATGAGACCACAGACTAAGTCCATTTGATGATGATTGTCAGGTAAAATAATAAATATTCAAATCCGTGTGATGTCCTTTATAAATAGATATGCAATTACGACACACCTTACATTCGAATAGCTAGATAGAAGCTCACTAGGAATGGGGAGCCACTAGCGCGATGTGCTGTCAACAGTGGTCAAAATGAATTATACCGATATCAAATGTGGTGTCACAGCTAATAATTTTCCATGAAGTGATCATGCAAATAAAATATAGACGCCCTTGTAATTTACAAGAGCAGTGACCACTTCTATATATGGTTTAAATGGGTGTGTCGAACCTGTCAGAATGTCTTAGTCTGTGAAAGAAAATTAGGATTTTGCAATTTTCTCCAAATAATCACAGCCTTTCCTGGCTGTCGCAGAGGCAAACGACTTGCTGGAGAAATCGGCGGAGGGTGAGGTCTACAACTTTCTCATAGTGATATATGGGCTAAAACGAGTATTAAAAGCGATAAACGAAAAAATCGATGATTCAGATTTTCTGAACGGAGTTTAGGCGGAGCTATTCAGGCGTTGTCAATATATGACAAAATCGCTGAGTCCACAGAAGGTTCGGTTGAGTGCCTTTCGCATGTTTTTTGCAAGCGGACCAAATAGCCATGTACACCACACATTTGTTTGTGTCACAGTCGAATTCACATAATCAGGTGACTTGGTTTACCTTTTAGTGAATAGACCATTCCTAAGGCGGGTTCAAACAAGAGCTCCGCCTTAGGTCAATTTTATCTGTGACTACTATAGCATAGGCCAAAGAACCTAATCTTAACATCCTGAATTTTATTTAACTATCGTAGCTTAACCCATAAAATGCAAATCACAACAATTGTCATCTGCTTTGCGTCTGCTGGTTACCTTAAAAGTAATTTGTTTGCAAACAGGGTGGGCACACATCAGACTGCTCCTGTAGGAGCAGTCTGATCTGGGTCCACACTGTTTGACTGTATGCAAAAATATTTTTAAAAAAGTTTGCAAGAAAAAGTCAGCAGACAACATAAGCAGACGACATTTTCAGATGTAGTTTTTCTCCGCGTCTTAAGGGTTAATTCAACTATCTTGGAGAAATGCAAATTTTATTTCCTCTTTTCTGTCACGTTTCGATTTTCTCCTTGCAGGAGCAACATAAAAACAGTTTATTGACAGATATAGACCATTCAAGAAGGTTTGAATAATTGTTTGTTTGTTTGTTTTTTGGAGTTTAATGGCCCAGTCAACACTATTTAGGTCATTTTTGAGCCAGTCAGTTTACCTATCCACACTTTCCTGGGCAGGCTTATACGTAAGCGGTTAACCAGTACAGAGCACATTCTTTAGCCAGTTAAACTGACAACTGCCCTTCACGAATCAGCGGAAGGGAGAGAATGACGGCAGAAAAGATTTCATGATCAATCTCCACGAAAGAATGTTGCCGACCCAGGCAGGGATTGAACCCGCATCCTCCTGATCACTAGTCAGACGCACATCAGACTGAGCTACCGAGGCCGGCAAAGGTTTGAATAAAGGGAGCAGGATCTTAATTTAATACTGAAATCCTACTTACAATAAAATTGAAAATTCCAAGAGCTCTTCTAGAACACTACTTTAGTATCAAATAAATGGACATACCAGAATAATGAAGCAGAACACTTAAGCTGTCAATCAACTGATGGATTAACATTTCTGGTAAACAAGCCCATATGTAATGAGGACCCCTCTAAACCCCCACTTTATATCGAGAAAAGTGAGCTTTATAGGGAAGTTCATTTTTTTCCTTATTTTTGAAAAAAAAAAACATTGATTGTGGGTTCTAGTTACAACCGCCTCTTGAGGCGGTTCTAATGAGAACTCACAATCTATATTTGAACTAGAATGAGTGTTTGAGTTTTACATCCCACCAACAGCTAAGGTCATACGGAGATGGGACCTCGGTTTAAAGACTCATCCAAAAGTCAGGAGAATCCCAGGATCGATCCTGCGACCCCTGGTTTACAAAGCGGGTAGCATAACCACTACACCACTGAGGCTTCTAATATTTGAACAAGAACTAAGAAAATTATCAAGTATTTTCATCTGAAAATTGCTTGTTCAAGAGATAGGAGAGACGCCATTTTGGCATATGGGGGATTTATCGCAATGTGCCATTTTGCAGAGAAAATAAGGCTCTGAAAAATACTAACAATGAACAAGAATTTGGCTGAAGGCTATATCTTGCCTGTGGGGGAGAAATCTTCACAAAGTCCGTGAACCATGAAACATAGGTCAAGGTCAAAATATGAATGCCTTTATTTTTCAGATAAAACACCCAAGATGCAAGTCTGTACCAGGTATCATAAATGAAGCTCTTAAAGTTCTTGAGAAATAAATTTGAACATTAAGGTAAAAGCAAGGATTAACACAAAAGTAAACAAGTCAGTGAACCATGAAATGTAGATCAAGATCAAATATGGATGCTTGCATTTAAGTTGCAATCCTTAGATGAAGTTTGTACCAAGTATCATTAATGAAGCTCTTATAGTTCTTGAGAAATTGACAAACATTAGGGTGAAAGCTGGGGTACAAAGCCAATGAACCATGAATGTAGGTCAAGATCAAATATGGATGCTTGCACTAAACTTGCAATCCCTAGCTGCATGTTTGTACATATCAAGTACATGCATCATTATGATTAAGGAAGCTCTTATCTTAGTTCTGAACATTAGGGTGAAAGCTAGGCATGACACAACAGTTCACAAAGCCAATGAACGATGAAATGTAGGCCAAGATCAACATATGGATGCCTGCATTAAAGTTGCCATTCCCAAATGCAAGTTTGTACCAACTATCATTTATGTTTATTGAGAAACAGACTTAAACAGAAGGGTGAAATTTCATCTCCCACTTAACCCCCTAATGGGGCCTCACAGAGTTGACACAGCATGCAACCCGGAGCAAATCAGAACTAGGCTACAGCCAGGAGCTTATCAGCAAAGAAATTTCGGAGACAGTTTTATAAACATTTTTTGCGGGAATTCATTTAATTTCTAGTCAATATTACTCAAACTAGATAGTTTCAATGATAGTTTAGTTTAGGAAGAACTAATTTATTAGGGTAAGTGCATTTACTCACCATTTTTCGAATATAAACTTTCCCAGAACTGCCTGCACCGCACCTGCCAGCCATCTTGCATTTTGAACAACAGTTATTATTCCATATATTCCAACTACGGAATTATTAGTGTATAAACATAATTCTAGAATGTTAATTACTTTCAGACAAATAGTTCGATTCAACTGAAAGTCACTTGTTTTCTATAAACTTCAAAGCAACATTCCGTTTATTAAGAACGGAAGTGGCGCGTGGTTTTGTTTACGTTCTCAAAATAGAACACAGAAGGCAGAATCTTTCGCCACTAAGCATTTTGCTCTTGACGAAATGATGCGATTACTGTATAAAGCTAGAGCGTGTACTGAAAGTCAAACGGTAAATTATATCATTGGCGTGAAACGCATGGCTAACTTAGCCAAACAATGACTGAATGTCAACTGGGACTGACCCAGTTTTGGCCGATGAATCCGGGAATGATCACGTCACAGGACTGTTACAAAATTAAAACCAGGTATTTTTTGTTTGCGCACTGTGACATTGAAAGGTTTCTGAGCGCATATTATTAGAATATCTTGCTGCAACCTTGATTTTACCACATGGGGTACATAAACATGAACTTTTCATTCATTGCAGAGTCGGGAAATTGAACAAAAAATGTCCGACTCAGAGCTGGCTGAAATCCACGCAGCGACGCATGTGCAGTTCAACACAGGCCCAGGAAGGACAACGAGGATTGATAAAGTGGTATCTACGCTACAGTCACAGCTTGAACAATTTTCACAAGCAACCAAAAACATCAAAACTCTCGCAGAGGCCGTTGCCACATTAAGGACTGAAGCGACAAGGGGTTGTAGAAAATGACCCATCATGTGGACCTTCCTCCTCCAAAAAATCGAGGATTGAGAATAGGCAGTGAAAGTTTAGGTGGACCCAAATTTTTCAGCTTGACAAACGGCTACTTTTACACCAAGCAGGCACAACAAAAATAGACGGATTTGAATTGACCTTAAAAATCCTAAACATTCAGACACCTTGAGGACTTGCTGTAATCCCAAAAATTATTAATTTGTTTGAGTCAGAAAGGTGCAGACAAAATGGCAAATAGTGTAGACCCTGATCAGACTGCTCCCCCAGCAGTCTGAGAACTTCATCTGCACTGTTTGCTTAGTTCTACCTGTCCCAATACTAAGGATCATTATGATAAGAGGATTGTGCAAGACCATTTTAACACAATCAAACTTTTCAAACTTAATATTGGACAATCTCCCTTCATTTTTAAAAAATATTTTTTTCTTAGTACAGTTGGGCAGACGATTCACATGTAATGGCAAGCCTTATTTTCACTGATAATAAGAAAAATACACTTTTAAAATGCTGTCTGCTACTAGTGTGATTAGCAGTCAAAGGGTTTTTACAGAATCTAATAAATGTTTCCTTTGAAATGCATGTAACTGCTAGAAAAATTGAATATGACATCTGATATAATTGTGTGGAGTTGGATTTGACAATGTCAAATTGAACAACGATTTTCTTGACAAGATCAGTCTGTGTATCCCAAAAGTCTGATGTTCACATGAGCCTGCTATAGCCTCAGGTTTCTAAGAGCGATAAACAAACAGAGTAAAACTATGATAACTCGACCATGATAACCTGAACACAGATGGCTCATTTAATGACACCTCAACACTTGTGGGTCATTTTGTGTTGTCTACCATTGAAAGGGAGAAAACAGACAGAAGATGTAGTAGAGTAGATGAGAGTGAGAGATGGTAGAAAGAAGAAAATGAACAGAAGTGTAGAAACAGAATAACATCCCTCTCTACCATTATCTGCTGCAAGGACAGCAGGCCTTGCCCAACTATAAGCAAATATGAGTTGGATGCCCCAGTGACACAAGATACACAACACCTTTGCCTCACCAAACCACTACCAATAATTTGTTTGACATAGTCGTTCAAGGGGACATAATTCTGCAATTAGGGGCTGGATCAGAATCCTGTTTCCTTTATGCACATGTCCAATGCAAGTCTGAACTGTGTTGCAAGTACTGTAGGAGGAGTTGCGGAGACATACAGTATTATCTAACTTTCTATGCTACACATCTTACCAAAATGAGTAAGCCGTTCAAGGGTACATAATTCTGCACTAAGGGGCTGGATCAGAATCCTTCTTCTTTTATGCACATTTTCAATGCATGTCTGAACTGTGTTGTAAGTTTCAATATCCTGCATCAAATTCTGTAGGAGGAGTTGTGGAGACATGAACAGTTCTATTTAACCTCCTATGTTACACAAATGGCCAAAATGTTTAAGTTATTCAAGGGGACATAATTCTGCAATAAGGGGCTGGATCAGAATCCTGTTTCCTCTCTGCACATTTTCAATGCATGTCTGAACTGTGTTGCAAGTTTCAATGTCCTGCATCAAATACTGTAGGAGAAATTGAACAGTAATTTAACCTCCGATGCTACACATAAGGCCAAAATGTTTAAGGTATTCAAAGGGACATAATTCTGAAAAAAGGGCTGGATCAGAATCCTGTTTCCTTCATGCACATGTTCAATGCATGTCTGAACTGTGTTGTAAGTTTTATAGCTCTGCATCAAAAACTGTAGAAGTTGCAAAGACACGAACAGTACTATTTAACCTTCTATGCGACACAAATATAGCTAAAATGCTAAGTCTTTAAAGAGGACATAATTCTGTAATTGAGGGGCTGGACCTCTCTGCAAATGTTCAATGCATGTCTGAACTGTGTTGCAAGTTTCAAAGTCTGCATTAAATACTGTAGGAGTTGAGGAGAGAAGAACAGTACTATAAAGTGTGACATACAGATGTACAGACAGACAGACAAACAGACAGATTGTAAAAATGCTAACTTCTTTCTTATTTCTGCTTTCAAAATATATTGTAGGTGATCGTTCGAACCGCCTCAGAGAGGCTGTTCTCACAAGTACAAACAATCTATGTTTTTGAGCAAAAATAAGGCAGATAATGTATAACCCGTAACCACCATTTTTCTCTATATAAAGTGGGGTTTAGAGGGGTTTTCATTTCATGCAGTTGTTATCATGATGAAAAGACCAGTATCAGCAGGTAGCTTACATCAACTCCAATCCCAACCCTTCCCTTCTGCCCTCAATTGTTTTCGAAGTGATAAATATGACAATGCTTATATTTCAATGTACACCACAACTTCGTTATAACACGGTTCATTATAACACAGTTTTCAATATAACATGGTTTCAAGATGGATCCAAAAATGTGAAGATTATATAGAAAAATGACCATTTATGGTCACTTTTCTATATAATCTTCACATTTTTGTTTGGACATAACACGGTTGTTTAACCAACACAATTTCTGCTTTGGACTCCAACAATACTGTTATAAAGGGGTTGTGGTGTATTCCATAAAAAGTGAACACAAAAGATTCCACATATGTCCTTGGGAAAGTATAGTAGATGATCCAACAGTGCAGTCAAGGCTGCCTGTGACGTACAGGTAGGTGGAAAGCGGGGGCCAGGAAGGCCCAAGATGACCTGGAAGCAGCTAAAAGAAAGAGATTGCAGAGAATGGAAGCTCTCTGCTATCGATCCTCATGATAGACAAGCCTGGAGATCTGGTGTAAGATCTGCCATGCGTGCAGCAAGCCAGCTACCTGGAAGGGGGCCCACTTATGTGGACGTTGCCCCTGTACCTGCACATTAATCAAAAATCTGTTGATGATGATGATGATGATGATGATGAACAATTAGACGACCAGACAGATTACCGACCGTCTTTAAAGTTGATAAAAAGAAGAGTCTTCTTAACTGGAATCTGTGGATGTCATAACTTTTGTCCAGAGATCTAACACTTCAATATTGTTGACACGCTTATAAAACATACACATGATCAATTAGTGACTATGCTAAGCGTATACACTTGTACGCTTTTTTTGTAAAATCCAAAATACATGTATGTAAAAAAAAAAAATGTCCATAACGATAACACACCCGTGCAACATAGTGTATTTTCACACCTACGAAATGGCTACTTTCTGATGGAAATTTGTGATCATTTTCTTATTTATACTGCAAACATAGGTTGTGGGTGCTCATTAGAACCACCTCATTGAGGCGGTTCTAACAAGGACCCACAACCTATGTCTTGGAGCAGAAATAAGAAAAATAATGTCTACCCCCATAAACCCCAGTTTTCTATGTATAAAGTGGGGTGTAAGGAAGTTCATTTCACGGACTTGTTCACGTGATGATGACTGTCTTTTTGTAAAAGGGGGTACTTGTAAAGAATTCATTTATATAACGTGACTGTTTTAACCCTTTCAACCCTGTAGCTTTTAGCTTTTACAAATGCAGATACCTACGTAGCTCTTCATCGCCCCCGCCCATAGGGGCTTGAAGAAATATATGGGCTGCATGATGCTTCCACGCAGAGCTGAATCTGGCCCGCACACTAGTACTGGTAAACCGCTTAGAGGATCTAAGCCTGTCCAGGAACCGCGGTGCGAGGCGGACCGTCCATGCTAATAAACCCTATTGGTTTCATTGGGCGACAGGACTTGAGATGTCATTTCATCTCAATGTCGGGTAAAAGTCCCACAAAATTGGAAGCAACGTCTCCAAAATGACCTTTACAGTGTTGACGGGGACGTTAAACCTCAAATCAAACAAACAAACGTAGCTCTTCAAGATTCAGAGGAGACGGTGCATTGCAACCAGTTTTACCAGTTTCTAAACTGTTTGTCAACATAATAACCCTTGACCTGCTGAATATTTAAATATATCACACCCACTACTGATTATCAACCAATCAGATTGCTTGATACAAATTCATGAGCTGAATGACAAACAATGAAGATCTTGATCAGATGGCTTCTTCAGAAGCCATCTGATCTGGATCTTCATTGTTTGAAAGATAAGACATATCCGGGCTCACCAGGACAAGGGTTAAGAACCTAGGCTAAACCTCCATTTTACAAAAACTGATAACTTATGATGCCCAAGTATCAAAGCAAGCAGACCATTTCAAAAACTCAGGAGTGAAAGAGTTTCATTTCCAGAAGATAAGGGTGTATGAACATGAACATTTTTTGTTATTTCAGCGCCACCATTTTTTCTCTTTTTTGTAGAATTTAAAAAGCCTTTCTAAAATACTATGAAATCGGGTGTTTTGATATTCAACGACGGTGATTGCTAATCCTAATCCCTGTACTGAAGTACTGACAAGCTGGGTCATAAGGACAATTTCTGAGACGGGTAAATGTGAAAGAGCAGCGAGGCGGCCCAGTGCCAGATGTAGTATTGGGTTAACATAGAAACTTGATCTTCAAGATCAATAAACTGAATCTGAGAGGTCAGTAAATTACCTTCACCTCTGAAATTGATAAACTTCCATCCAGCTGATTACAAATATCATTTCTGATGCCACAAGCTACCATGAAATCAGAAATATCCATCGTTTTATCTTTTTTTCCATACATTTGTTTGACCTTGACATAAAACAGGTCAAGGTCAACAAAAGGTCATCATTTGAGCAAACTTGGTACGAACCAATTCCCCGACGCTGCATACCAAATTTCAAGGTCATCCGAGCCATTTGGTTCCCGAGAAGGAGATTTTGAAATGTTTTTACCATATATGGGCATAGCCGCCATATTGGTCATGTGACACAGTCCTTAAGAACAAATTTTTTATTCCCCCTTCCCACAGAGGCTCCATATGTAATTTGGTTTCAATCAACCCAGCAGTTTAAGTGGAGAAGATAAAAATACTGAATCTGTCAGTAAATGACCTTGACCTTTGGAATTGACAAACTTACATTCAGCTCATTGCAAATATCATTTCTAATGCCACAGGCTTCCATGCAATCAGAAAAATTATACTGTTTTGCCTATTTCCATACAAATGTCCAAGTGACCAAATCTGACCTTGATGTACAACAGGTCAAGGTCAACCAAAGGTCATCATTTGAACAAACTTGGTAGGGCCAGAGTCCCCAATGTTGCATACCAAGTTCAAGGTCATGGGCCATTTGGTTCCTGAGAAGAAGATTTTTTGAAGGTTTTTACCATATATGGGCATGGTGGCCATCCCAGTCCTTACAAACAAACTTTCGTTCCCCCTTCCCATACAGGCTCCATATATAATTTGGTTTCCATTGGCCATGTAGTTTCGAGGAGATTTCGTTTGAAAATGCTGACGACGTAGACTACAACTGACCACTGCCTATACTATAAGCTCCCCCGGAGCCTTCGGCTCTGATGAGCTAAAAAAACTTGGCAAATGGAGCAAGAAAGAATACGTTAAATATTGTTTTGTTCACTCTTGTTAAATAAGAATGAAAACTATAACAATTAAAGGTGCATTATTGAGCTACCGAGTCTCAAATTTTTTTTTCTGGTTTTTATCTTCAATGCATACTCCTTTGTCATGTGTACACTTTTGGAGCCATATACAGCTTCAGAACTTTGTGAAAATGGTTGTTTTCATTCGTGTTTACCCTTAGCTCTGAATATGTGTTCGGAATTTCTGTTCTAAAAATAAATCTGTCACTTTACACATACATGGCGACAGTATCATCTCTGAGTGTCGTTACTTATGGCATGGTATTCAGCGTCATATTTCTTCCGATTCAGGCATGGCCTAAGCAAACAAGGCCAAAAATTAAAGTCGCCTAACGTCATATATGGGATTCTATTTTTGTCACGAACTAAAAATAGATCTAACTAGTGTGCGAAACCTAGTTAGGGAATCCCTCTCAAACTCGCTTACCTGTCATCATAATTGTTCGCATTTTTGCATAAAATGCATTCATTTGTATTGTTTTAAAGAAAAATACCGGCTATATGTATTTTATTTTTGGAAGCATTTTTTCCAGATAGCTCAATAATGCACCTTTAAGAGCTTGCAGTAAACTCTAACCGAATGCGGATGCTTGCAGATAAACTTTAACCGAATGCGGATGACGCCTGATCCAGGTGTATGGCAAAAGCTCCCCGTACTTTCATTTGGCAAGCTAACATTGACCGGCTCAATATTACCTTAAAAGTGTCGACTGGGCAGTTTGTTAAAAAAAAGAAAACCTTGCTTAAAGGATCAGCTAAAACTAATGAAGTATTCTAGACTCTCCAAAATGACCTTTACAGTGTTGATGGGGACTTTAAACCTCAAAAACGTCAGCCTCGATAGCGCAGTGGTGAACGCCTTCGACTCATGCTCGAGAGGTTGTGCGTTCGAATCCGGCATCCAGTATCAAGGTGTGTCCTTGGGCAAGACACGTAATGACACTGCCTCACTCCACCCAGGTGTAAATGGGTAGCAGTGGTGTAATAGTCACTGCCTCTCTCGCGTGCGTGAAAACATCCTGAATGAGTGTTCGAGAGTGATTAAATAAGCATCCATCGCAATCAAACTAAAATAAATTAGTATAAACTAAACCTCAAATCAAACAAACAAAACAAGCAAACAAAACAAAACTCTTCATTGTATGTCTAAAACCTATTTCAACAGTACATACAGCCTCAAGACTATTAAGTTAAAATCTACTAATGCAGTTTTCTGTGTCCCTTGATATTTAACCCATTTGGTGCCAGAAACCCCAAAACGGGTACCCTGTTAAACAGTGCAGGCCCAGATCAGACGCCGCATTCTAGACGCCGCAGAATGCAGCGTCTGATCAGGGTCTCCACTGTTTGCTAAAAGTTCAGTCATTTTCCAAATAAATTTTGATGACTACAATCTGACACCCCTAAATTTCGAAATGGACTCCTGCTATATATAAGGAGGAAGATTCCATTTGGTACAAAAAGGGTTAAGCATATTGCCTGCCAAAGACACTCTCTTCTGCTGGTAATAAATTGTGATGCTAATGGCAAGACAGAGTTTTTCTCAATACTTCTCCAATTTAAATCACCCTGGAGACAAGATCATTCAGCTGACAAGGAAGAATTTTATCCTGCAGAGATGATGCTGACCGATATTAGAGGAGATTGAATCATTAAATACAGATACAGTCGAACTTCAATGGTTCGAACACCTTTGGGACCTCGAAAATCTGTTCGAGACAGGGGTAGTTCGAGCCACTGAGGTTACTGCCAGGAAGCATAACGAGATGCTTTTAGACATCTTTTTGGTGTTTTATGATGGAAATGTATGCTGTGTGTACTCATTAGAATCGCCTCATCGAGGCGATTCTAATGAGTACACACAGAATACATTTGCAAGATAAAAGACAAAAATCTCCTTAATTACCCCCACTATTTCTTATGTACAGGATTTGGCTAGGGGATCAAGAATGGGTTCGACACATCCATGGTAAACAAGCCATCGGTGCTCGAGCCATCGAAGTTCTACTGTAGTATGTTGAAATCAACATATTCCACATCGGTGAAACTTTGGCAACTCAAACATGGATGTCTCGTCCATGGCTAATTCGAACTCGTTCCAGAGTCCCAAGAGTTGCAGCTTTTTCATATTGTTTGGGCACCGCCCATTGGGCCTGGGAGAAATTGATTGGGCTGCATGATGCATCCATGCAGAGCTGAAGCCGACCGCATACTGCTTAGAGGGCCTAAGCTGTCCCAGGCAAACTGCTGCCAGTTGGACCGTCCCTACATATAAACCCTTTTGGTTTGTATGGGTGGCAGGGCTTGAGATGTCATTTCATCTCAATGTTTAGAAATGAAAATCACTACCTTAACCTCCCTACTGTCAGTAGTGTCAACTGGCTAATTTATTTGGGAACCATTTGCGTAACGACATCGTTTCTACTCAATGTTGTGTAAAAGTTCCACAAAACTGGAAGCAATGTCTCCAAAATGACCTAAATAGTGTTGACAGGGATGAAAAATCTCAAAGGAAACAACAAACAATACACATGAATTCTGACTGTTTCATTTTTATACCCGCTTTTTTGAAAAAAAAAAAAACGGGTATATTATTTTCGTCCCGGGTGTCCGTCCGTCCGGACGTCCGTCCTTCCGTCTGTCACGTTTCTTGTGAATGCAACTCCTTTTTTATTTCTTTACCTACAGTGACCAAACTTGGTACATACATTGCTTGGGGACTGCAGATGTGCATGAAGGTGTCGAAATTTCCATCTGACCCCTGGGGTCATGGAGTGAGGTCAAAGGTCAAATTTCTAAGAAAAGGCTTGTTCATAGGAAAAGCGGGTATTTGCAATGGTATACCATTGAGTGCTGCTTTATTTTTTTTGTTTTTTTTTATGTGGGTACTCATTAGAATAGCCTCAATGAGGGGCTTCTGATGAGTACACACAGCATTCCTTTATTTTCCAGATGGAAAGCATTCTTAACCCTTAAAGGTGCATTATTGAGCTACCGGGTCTCAAATTTTTTTTTCTGGTTTTTATCTTCAATGCATACTCCTTTGTCATGTGTACACTTTTGGAGCCAAATACACCTTCAGAACTTTGTGAAAATGGTCGTTTTCATTCATGTTTACCCTTCGCTCTGAATATGTGTTTGGAATTTCTGTTCTAAAAATAAATCTGTCACTTTACACATACATGGCGACAGTATCCTCTCTGAGTGTCGTTACTTATGGCATGGTATTAAGCGTCATATTATTTCCGATTCAGGCATGGCCTAAGTAAACAAGGCCAAAAATGAACGTCGCATAACGTCATATATGGGGATTCTATTTTTGTCACGAACTAAAAATAGATCTAACATTGTCAGCCTCGATAGCGCAGTGGTTAGCGCGTTCGACTTATGATCGAGAGGTAGTGCCTTTGAATCCGGCCACCGGTATCGAGGTGTGTCCTTGGGCAAGATACGTAATGACACTGCCCCACTCCACCCAGGTGTAAATGGATAGCAGTGGTGTAAAAGTCACTGTTCTCTACCGCGCGCGTGAAAACACCCAGAATGAGTGTTCGAGAGCGATTCAATAAGCTTGAAGCTTTCATCGCAATCAAACTAAAATAAATTAGTATAAACTAATAGATCTAACTAGTGTTCGAAACCTAGTTAGGGAATCTCTCTCAACATCGTTTACCTGTCATCATAATTGTTCGCATTTTTGCATAAAATGCATTCATTTGTATTGTTTTAAAGAAAAATACTGGCTATATGTATTTTATTTTTGGAAGCATTTTTTCCAGATAGCTCAATAATGCACCTTTAACTTGCTGTTCACGACAACCCCTATCTTTGGAAACAGTGTAGATCCAGATCAGATGGCTTCTGAAGAAGCCATCTGATCAGGATCTACACTGTTTGACATTCGGTTTATGAATTTGTAGGAATAAATTACATGAAGAAATCTGATTGGTTCGAAGTCAGAAATGGGTGTGGCTTAACTGAATATTCAGCAAGAGAAGGGTTAAATTATCTAAATCATGTCACATAACCAGGCCGTACTATTAACCCTCAGCAGTTCTTAGACTACCTCTATCTGGAACAATTTTCATGGTTTCAAAGGTATACAAGTGCGGAACCGGGAAGGGACATGAATTTTTTTTTTAATTTGTTATGCGAACAAGATATTAAGTTGTGCGAACAAGATATTATCTTGTGTGGACAAGATAATATGTTGTGCCCACAAGATATTATCTTGTGCGACAACATAATTTATCTTGTGTGGACAACATATTATCTTGTGCGTACAAGATAATATCTTGTTCGCACAACATATTATCTTGTGCACACAACATAGATCTTGGGAAGTTGTCCGAAGAAGATATTATCTTGTGCACACAAGATATTATCTTGTTCCCACAACATATTATGTTGTGCGGACAAGATATTATCTTGTGTGGACAAGATAATATCTTGTGCACACAAGATATTAAGTTGTGTGAACAAGATAATATCTTGTCTGCACAAGATCTATGCTGTGCAGACAAGATATTATCTTGTGCGCAGAAGATAGTATCTTGTCTGCACAAGATAATATGTTGTCCGCACAAGATAGAATCTTGTGCACACAAGATAATAATTTATGTTGTCTGAACAAGATAATATCTTGTCTGCACAAGATATTATCTTGTGTGCACCACTTATAAAATAAAAAAAAAATCATGTCCCTTCCCGGGTTCCGTATACAAGTCATTGAACTTTGGGTGTATATGGTAAAATCCAATATTTTTGTGAGTTCTTACTTATCCAAGACATGTTTGTTTGGTTTGTATCCAGTCAACGCTAGGTCAGTTTTGAGCCGGTCAGCTTACTTATCCATCCTTTTCCTGGGCAGGCTTATACATAAGCGGTTAACTAGTTCAGCGCACATTCCTTCACCAGAAACTGACAACTGCCCTTCTTGAATCAGCGGAAGGGAGAGAAAAGACCGTAGAAAAGATTTCATGATCAATCTCCACATACGAATTATGCCGACCCTGGCAGGTTCAAAATCCACATCCTCCTGATCACCAGTCAGACACGCATCTGAATGAGCTACTGAGGCCGGAATTTTTTCCAAGACATTGTACTGGTTAAGAGCCCCAGGAATTGTTGTTAACCCTTTTCTTGCTGAGCCCGGATATGCCTTATCTTAGAAACAGTGTAGATCCTGATCAGATGGCTTCTGAAGAAGCCATCTGATCAGGATCTTCATTGTTTGCCATCCATTTTATGAATTTGTTGCAATAATTTGCATCAAGTAATCTGATTGGCTGATAATCAGTAGTGGGTGTGACATATTTAAATATTCAGCAGGACAAGGGTAAAGGTGAACTGACTGGCTCAATATTGACCTAAACAGGATGTTTACTGGGCCATTATCCCATTGTATACTAGTGAACTCTTCCACTACTATATGTTCGACAAGTCCATTTGTCATATAAGGGGTGTCAAGCCTATTTTTTTGTTTTAATTCTATTTTGGTCGGAAAATTCTGTTAGAAAATAGTGCAGGCCCTGATCAGACGTTGCATTGTGCGGTGTCTGATCTGGGCCTGAACTGTTTGCCAGGGTACCCGTTTTGGGGTTTCTGGTGCAAAATGGGTTAAACTCTAAACAAACAAACAGAATTCCCCAGATGCAACTTGAGGCTTCGTTATTTAAAGCTAACAAAATCATCATTTAGTGTTCATGGAGACATTAAACCTCAAATCAAACAAACAAACAAAATCATCAATTAACCCATTGTATACTAGTGGACATTTCCACTACTTTATGTTGGACAAGTTCATTTGTCATTAGGTGTCTATTTTGGTAAAATTTTCTGTTACAAGGGCGAGTAAATAAAGAAACAGCCTAACTTATTTCTGGGTGAGATTGATCTCTTCTTTTTCGATGTAATTGCCCTCTAGAATGGTACACTTGGCCCAATGCTGTTCAAGTGTCATCAGCCCAGAACTCAAGAAGCCCGGGTCCTTGTCTCTGACCCACTCCTCAACTGCCGCCATGACTTCTTTGTTGGACCAGAAATGATGTTCACAGATATCCTTTTTCAAGTTTTGGAATAGGAAATAGTCCCTAGGAGCTAAGTTTGGAGAATAGGCGGGGTGCAGCATTAGCTTGTCACCATTCTGCTCAAAGGCATCGATCCATTACTATTTTGCAAGTGGGGACTCTTTTGCATTGTCCTGTTGGAGCAGAATCCTTTTGGAGTGTTTACCTCAGCATTTTCACAGATAACAGTTCTCAGCTGGACAAGCAAATCTGCATATTATGCACCTGTTATTGTCCTTTTTGTTGCTAGAAAGTCCAACATAATAATGCCTTGTGTGTCCCTAAGTGGGGTTTAGGTGGAAGATCATTTCACAGACTTGTTCACGTGATATATTCAGGGTAATTAATGGATATTTTTTCCTGATTTTATCTTGAAAAGGTATGTTGTGTGTACTCATTAGAATCACCTCAAAGAGACAGAATCTTTTTTGAGGCAAGCAATTCTAATGAATATACACAAGATGCCTTTATTTCAACAGAAAGATATTCTTACCATAGGTATTCAGACATATAGGCCTGAGCAAACAGTTTAAACCCAGATGAACGCCACAGAATTGGGGTTTACACTGTTTGCCACTCATCCAGCTATTTTTAGACCATCACTAAAACACGCCTATATAATTTTGACACCTTGAACCCCACTTTTGTATACTTAAAAACTGGGGTTTCGGGTGTATACCTTATTTTTCTTATTTCTGCTCTAAAATATAGATTGTGGGTACTCCTTAGAACCGCCTCAATGAGGCGGTTCTAACGAGTGCCCACAATCTATATTTTGAGCAGAAATAAGAATATCAATCGAGGCGGTTCTAACGAGTGCCCATAATCTATATTTTGAGCAGAAATAAGAAAAATATCACAATTTTTCATTGTAAAATTTTCAATTTTTTTTCGGCGATAAAGGTGGCAATGTATTTGTATAGGTGTGTTTGCGTAATGCACAAGATCGAGTAGTAAATTGTATTTGTTCCAATTTTAGAACTAGAGCTGTCAGAGGATCTGACTATAGCCCCGCTTCAGCGCTGTCAGAGAAGAAAGTTATTTAAGCTGCAGAGAAAACAGTTATGAACAAGAAATAACTGTTGAAAATTTTACATTATCTGGAAAAACTCTAAGAGTTGTGAGCCCTTGTCCCTCATTTCAATGAGCATGATACATTACCAGAATGTCCATGTTTATACTAAATTTCATCTTCCATTTTTCAATGTTCAAAGGGTAATAACTCCTAAAGTAGGCAAATCAGAGTCAGGGTTCCTGCGCTCTGCACATTGTCTCATGGTGCTTTACACTTGTGTGAAGTGTCATGAAAATATCTCAAATGGTTTGTGAGTAAAGGAGCCGACACAGTCAAAATTGCCTTTTTAAATGTTCAAAGGGCAATAACTCCTAAAGTAGGCAAACCAGAGTTATGGTTCCTGCACTCTGCACATCATCTCAAGGTGCTTTTCATTTATTTGAAGTTTCATGAAAATATCAGAAATGGTTATGGAGCGGACATAGTTAAAATTGCCATTTTTTAATATTCAAAAGCCTATAACTGAAAAAGTAGACAATCCAGAGTTTGGGTTCCTGCGCTCTGCACACGTAATATGGTGCTTTACATTTGTGTGAAGTTTCATAAAATTATCTCAACGGTTTTTGAGTTATCGAGCAAAGACGGCTAAAATTGATATTTTTCAATATTCAAAGGGAAATAACTCAAAAATTAGGCAATCCAGAGTTATGGTTCCTGCACTCTGCACACCATCTCATGGTGTTTAATGTTTGTGTGAAGTTTCATGAAAATATGTGAATGGGTTTTAAAGTTATGGAGCGGACACGAAAATTGTTAACAGACACAGACAGACACACAGACAGACACACAGAAAATACGAAAACCAGAGTTATGGTTCTTGCGCTCTGCACATTGTCTCATAGTGCTTAACATTTGTGTGAAGTTTCATGAAATTATCTCAAACGGTTTTCGAGTTATGAAGCGGACACTGTTAAAATTGCCATTTTTCAATGTTCAAAGGGCAATAACTCCAAAAATAAGCAATGCAGAGTTATGGTTCCTGCGCTCTGCACATCGTCTCATAGTGCTTAACATTTGTGTGAAGTTTCCTAAAAATATCTCAAACGGTTTTCGAGTTATGAAGCGGACACAATTAAAATTGCCATTTTTCAATGTTCAAAGGGCAATAACTCCAAAAGTAGGCAATCCACAGTTATAATTCCTTCGCTCTGCACATTGTCTTATGGTGTTTAACATTTGTGTGAAGTTTCATGAAAATATGTTAAGCAGATACAAAGTTATGGAGCCAACACAAATTAACGGAATTACGGAATTACGGAAAATGTTCAAAGGGCAATAACTCCAAAAGTAGGCAATCCACAGTTATAATTCCTTCGCTCTGCACATTGTCTTATGGTGTTTAACATTTGTGTGAAGTTTCATGAAAATATGTTAAGCAGATACAAAGTTATGGAGCCAACACAAATTAACGGAATCACGGAATGACAGAAGGACATGGCAAATCCAATATAGCCCCACTTTTTCAAAGCGGGGCTATAACAAGTATGGTAAGGAGCTGATGTGTCCAAATATTTAGGCTAAATATGGTAAGGCATTTCCATTCATTACGCAAACACGCCTATACAAATACATTGCCACCTTTATCGCCAAAAAAATGAACATTTTATGATGAAAAATTGTGATATTTTTCTAATTTCTGCTCAAAATATAGATTATGGGCTCTAGGTAGAACTGCCTCATCGTGGCGGTTCTAACGAGTACCCACAATCTATATTTTAGAGCAGAAATATTCTTATTTCTGCTCAAAATATAGATTATGGGCTCTCGTTAGAACGGCCTCATCGAGGCGGTTCTAACGAGTACCCACAATCCATATTTTAGAGCAGAAATAAGAAAAATAATGTATACCCCCAGAAACCCCAGTTTTACTATATAAAGTAAGGTTCAAGGGGGTCAAAATTATATAGGCGTGTTTTTCGTGATGTTAGGGAAAATATGGTATGGCATTTTCCATTATACCAATGACTTGGAGCTGGTATGAACCCTCAATAGTTCCAAGTACCCATATCTCAAACAAATTTCATGGTCCCAGAACTATTGGAGTTATTAATTTTTTTTTTTGGGGGGGGGGGGGGGTGGGGTTTGGTTTTACAGCCCTTTCAAGATTATTTCACTCATATCGAGCTGATCGTTAATCAGAGGTGGGCGAAAACCGGAGTGTCCGGAGAAAAACCACCTGACCTTCTGTTGCAGAACTTGGCGTCTCACATGTGACCCAAGCCAGACTGGAACCCACAACAGAGAGAGACCTAATGATTATGAATCAGCACTCTTATCCACTAGGCCACGGTGGCCCATATATAGAAGTTTGGCTGTTTAGGATAATTCTGGTTTTGAGACCTGCTAAAATTCAGACTAATTCTTAAAATGTTGTCTGCTTAATATGTTGTCCGCTGAATCTTTTTGAAACTTTTTAAAAATATTTCTTCATACAGGCAAACAGTGTGGGCCCAGATCCTAGAGGAGCAGTCTGATCGGGGCTCACACTGTTTGCAAAAAAAATGGCTTTTAAGGTAAACCGCAGACGGCAGAGCAGATGACAATTGTCGTGATTGGCATTTTATGGGTTAAAAGCATATTTATAAGGTTTCAGCTGTTCTTCAATCTTAACATTTTCTCCACCCAGTGTCCTCTAGTAAAGGACCACCTTTGGGACTGTTCAAAAGTGGTCTAAGACCACTTTTGAACAGTCCCAAATGTGATCTTAGTACGGGATTTTTTTTTAATATTAACTCCATGCCATTAAACCTGTCGATGGAACAAAATGCTTTCCTCCAGAGTTGTCCAGGAAAGAGGATGTAGTATTAACATGACTGCACATTGGCCATACTAGAGTTACTCATTCTTATTATGTCTCCCCTGAAAATATTTTTTTCGGAGAGACATATTGTTTTTCCCCCGGGCGTCTGTCTGTCCGTCTGTCTGTCTGTCCGTCTGTCTGTCTGTCTGTCCGTCCGTCTGTCTGTCACACATTCGTGTCCGCTCTGTAACTTGAAAACCGTTAGAGCTATCTTCATGAAACTTCGTATAAATATTAATCAGCATTAGACGACGTGCAGTGCGCAAGAACCACAACTCTCGCATTTATACTTTTTGAATTATCTCCCTTGGAAGTTTGTTGGTATGTAAATATGTATTTGCAAATCCTGTCCGGCCAATAACTTTCTTATTTTTTGATGGATTTTAAAATCACTCGGCAGAAATATTAACAACCATAAGACGATGTGTGGTGCGCATGAGGCAGGTCGGTACCTCAAAGGTCAAGGTCATACTTAGAGGTCAAAGGTACAAAAAAAGGGGCCTTTTTTTCGTATTTGGTCAATAACTTTCTAATTTTGAGATGGATTTTAAAATTACTTGGCATAATTATTAACAACCATAAGACAATGTGTGGTGCGCATGAGGCAGGTCAGTTCCTCAAAGGTCAAGGTCATACTTAGAGGTCAAAGGTCAAAAAATGGGCCTTTTTTTCGTATTTGGTCAATAACTTTCTAATTTTGAGATGGATTTTAAAATTACTTGGCATAATTATAAACAATTGTGAGACGATGTGTGGTGCACATGAGGCAGGTCGGTACCTCAAAAGTCAAGGTCAAACTTAGAGGTCAAAGGTCAAAAAGTGGGCCTTTTTTTCGTATTTGGTCAATAACTTTCTTATTTTGAGATGGATTTTGAAATCACATGGCAGAAATGTGAACCAATATAAGGCGATGTGTTGCGCGCATGACCCAGGTTGGTACCTCAAAGGTCAAGGTCATACTTAGAGGTCAAAGGTAAAAAAAGGGGCCTTTTTTCGGGTTTTGTCAATAACTTGCCTATTTTTAAATAGAATTTGAAGTTACTTGGCAAACATGTTAACTATCACGGGACGATGTGTTGCATGCACGATTCAGTTTGGTACCTAAAATGTCAATGTCATACATAGAGGTCAAAGGTAAACTAGAAATGCGTCCATAGGACACGGATGCCCCCGCCCGAAAATATGTCTATGTTCGTATTCATCCATAGAAAGTTATTGACAGTGTTTAAGTTTTGGACCCTTTTTATGCCATTTGACCTCCAAGTATGACCTTGGAGGTACAGATCTGGGTTAGCACGTGACACATTGTCTCATGATGGTTAACATTTCTTTAAAATAATTTCAAAATCCATCCAAAAATAAGTAAGTTATTGGCTGTGTTTAAGTTTCGGACCCTTTTTTTGACCTTTGACCTCCAAGTATGACCTTGACCTTGGAGGTACGGACTTGGATTTTGCATGTGACACATCAACTGATGATGGTTTACATTTCTACAAAGTAATTTCAAAATCCATCCAGAAATAAGAAAGTTATTGACTGCGTTTAAGTTTCGGACCCTTTTTTTACATTTGACCTCTAAGTATGACCTTGACCTTGGAGGTACGGACCTGGGTTTTGCACGTGACACATCGACTCATGATGGTTAACATTTCTACAAAGTAATTTCAAAATCCATCCAGAAATAAGAAAGTTATTGACTGCGTTTAAGTTTTGCACCCTTTTTTTTACCTTTGACCTCTAAGTATGACCTTGACCTTGGAGGTACGGACCTGGGTTTTGCATGTGAAACGTCGGCTCATGATGGTTAACATTTCTGCCGAGTAATTTTAAAATCCATCAAGAAATATGGAAGTTATTGACTGCGTTTAAGTTTCGGACGCACGGACGGACGGACGCACGGACCGACGGACGGACGAACGGACGGACAAGGGCAACGCTATATGCCCTTTCCACCATTCTTCGAATGGCGGGGGCATAAAAAGGGGCCTTTTTTCGTGTTTGGTCAATAACTTTCTTATTTTTAGATGGATTTTGAAATTGCTAGGCAGAAATGTTAACCACCATGAGATGATGACATTGTGTTGCACGCATGACCCAGTTTAATACCTGAAAGGTCAAGGTCATACATAGAGGTTAAAGGTAAAAAAAAGGGCCTTTTTTGTGTTCTGTCAATAACTTTCTTATTATGCCCCCAACTTTGAAAAAGTTGGAGGGGCTTATTGGTTCTGGTTCGTTCGTCCGTTCGTCCGTCCGTTACGCTTTTGATGCATAGCATAACTAAAGAACCGTGTATGCTAGGGTTTTGAAATTTCATATATGGATTCCTCATGGAAAATTAGCTTATGCATATTTTTTTTCTCGTCCGGATTATGCCCCCTTCAAGAATAATTGCCCTTTGAATTTTTTTTTTTTAATAAAATCTTGTCAGCAAAATATCTCAAAAACAATTGGAGCTAGAGCCTTGAAAGTTGGTGAATATATTGATGGTGATGAGTAGATGAACTGATTAACTTTTGACAAAATTCCGAAAAATACTTTGTGAGTTATGGCCATTTGTCATTTTGGTAATTTGTGCCCATTGGAATGTATGCTAAAAGTGATGCATAGCATAACTTTAGAACCGGGTATGCTAGGGTTTTGAAATTTCATATATGGATTCCTCATGGAAAATTAGCTGACACGTATTTTTTTTCTCGTCCGGAATATGCCCCTTTCAAGAGTTATTGCCCTTTGAAATTTTTTTAATAAAATCTTGTCAGCAAGATATCTCAAAAACTATTGGAGCTAGGGCCTTGAAAGTTGGTGAATAGATTGTTGGTGATGAGTAGATGAACTGATTAACTTATGACAAAATTCCGAAAAATACTTAGTGAGTTATGGCCCTTTGTCATTTTGGTAATTTGTGCCCATTGTAATGTATGCTAAAAGTGATGCATAGCATAACTTTAGAACCGTGTATGCTATAGTTTTGAAATTTCATATATGCATTTCTGATGGAAAATAAGCTGATGCGTATTTTTTTTCTCGTCCAGATTATGCCCCTTTCAAGAGTTATTGCCCTTTGAAATTTTTTTAATAAAATCTTGTCAGCAAGATATCTCAAAAACTATTGGAGCTAGAGGCTTGAAAGTTGGTGAATATATTGGTGGTGATGAGTAGATGAACTGATTAACTTTTGACAAAATTCCGAAAAATACTTTGTGAGTTATGGCCCTTTGTCATTTTGGTAATTTGTGCCCATTGTAATGTATGCTAAAAGTGATGCATAGCATAACTAACCGTGTATGCTAGGGTTTTGAAATTTCATATATGGATTCCTCATGAAAAATTAGCTGAAGCGTATTTTTTTTCTTGTCCGGATTATGCCCCTTTCAAGAGTTATTGCCCTTTGAATTTTTTTTAATAAAATCTTGTCAGCAAAATATCTCAAACACTATTGGAGCTAGATCCTTGAAAGTTGTTGAGTATATTGGTGGTGATGAGTATATGAACTGATTAACTTTTGGCAAAGTTCCGAAAAATACTTTGCGAGTTATGGCCCTTTGTCATTTTGGTAATTTGTGCCCATTGCAATGAATGCTAAAAGTGATGCATAGCAGAACTTTAGAACTGTGTATGCTATGGTTTTGAAATTTCATATGTGCATTCCTAATGGAAAATAAGCTGACGTGTATTTTTTTTCTCATCCGCATTATGCCCCTTTCAAGAGTTATTGCCCTTTGAATTTTTTTTAATAAAATCTTGTCAGCAAGATATCTCAAAAACTATTGGAGCTAGAGGCTTGAAGGTTGGACCATGAGTCATGTGCAAGACCTAGGTCCATACCTCCAATGTCAAGGTCATACCTAGAGGTCAAAGGTAAAAAGAAGGACAGTCAATAACTTCCTTATTCTTTGATGGATTATGAAATTACTTGGCAGAAATGTTAACCATCATGAGACGATGTGTTGTACCGCAAAGGTCAAGGCCATACTTAGAGGTCAAAGGTAAAAAAGTGCTTTTTTTGTTTACGGCCAATAACTTTTTTATTTTTCTATGAACATTTTTAAAGTTACTATGCAGAAATGTTCATCTTCATTATATGATGTGTTGCACACAAGACCCAGCTCAATACCTCCAATGTCAAGGTTATACTTAGCAGTCAAAAACGGGGGAGACATCTGTGTTTTTGTAGAAAAACAAATTCTAGTATTTTAAATGGTAATGATCAGCCTTCTTGTGTAGGATGTCATCAGCCATTCACTGTTAAACATATCGTAACTGAATGTGTAGACTTTTCACAGTCCCGTAACTTATACTTCAAAGCTCACACTTTGCAAAAATTGTTTCAAGATGTACCTATTGATAATATTATCTTATTCTTAAAAGAAATTGGACTTTTTATCTCCCGACCGAATAGGTTCAGGGGATAAAGCGATCAGCCTGGTGTCCGTCTGTCTGTCTGTTTGTTTCTCACGAATGGATACTTAAGTGGCTAGGCGTGGGCATATTGACTACTTAAGTTCTATGAAAAATATTTGAGTTATCTTCCCTTCATATATAACAGTATGACCACCTTGTGATCACCGTATCTCCAATACCCTTTGAGACATATTGGTGGTACTTGATGCAGATGTAAATGAGGTTAAGCAGGTGTGTCATGCCCAAGAATTACAACTCTGGGTGCTCTGGTTTTTGAGTTATCTCCCCTGACAATATAACCTTGTGATGGCCATAACTCAACACCCTTTGAGATATATTGAAGGAACTTGGCACAACTGTATACAATGTACAGAAGGGGTGTCTTTGCAAGAACCACAACTGTTGGTGCTGTGATATTTGAGTTATCTACCCTTCCAATATAACAGTATGACCAACTTGTGATCACCATTTCTCCAATACCCTTTGAGACATATTGATGGTGCTTTGTACAGAAATACATGAGCTTAAGCAGGCATGTCATGCACAAGAAGCACAATTCTGAGTGCCCTGGTTTTTCAGTTATCTCCGCTGACTGTGTGTGTGTGTGTGTGTGTGTGTGTGTGTGTGTGTGTGTGTGTGTGTGTGTGTGTGTGTGTGTGTGTGTGTGTGTGTGTGTGTGTGTGTGTGTGTGTGTGTGTGTGTGAATTCGGGTTTAACGTCGCTTTCAACAATTTTTCAGTCATATCACGACGGTGTCTGGTTGCGACAGGGAGCTCAATGCTCACTTTTATAGTGTTGCCTTACTGAAGTATCATGTCCCAGATACATTACATGATACCACACCCAGTCACATTATCCTGACACTGGGTCGACCAGTCCTAGCTCTATCCCGTAAATCTGAGTGCCAAGCGAGGAGCAGCTAGTACCATTCTTAACGACTTTGGTATGTCGCGGCCCGCGATCGAACCCGTGACCTCCCATTCCCCGGAGCTGACACTCTACCAACTTAGCTATCGGGGACTGTCTCCGCTGTCAGTATAATCTTGTGATGATCATAACTGCAATACTTTTGTGATATATTGCTGGTTCAATTCTGGTGCACTTTCTGTTGGTGTCTGAAGGCCATATTGGCTTTTGGTCGGGGGATTTGCCATCTCTTCCGATGGCTATTTTTTTATACATTATCATTCTGACTTTTTTAACTTTTAATATCTTCATAATTCTACATAGTTTTTAACTATTAACCGATTGACGCTTATGACCCATAAAGAGGGTTGGCGCGTCGTTAAACTCGAAAACATCGTCATCATTTTTAATGACAGATTCTATCTGTCGTTTCTAGCTATCCTGCGTGTTGTAAAGTAGTTCCGGCTTTCTTACGACTTTCTTCTGGCTTTGACCGCCAAAGAAATATGAGTCCGCCAAAATGTAGTCCGGTTTGGCGCAGTTATAAAAATTGTACATCCTATAATCCCAATACAAACTTTTGAAGCAGACGACTTGACGATTTTATCTTACCTTTCAGAGAATAGATTCCGCATTTCATATGAATCAGCTGCCTCATGCAAGATCAATGCGGCATCTGCTCAGATGTCTGTTCAGGTTTTACACTGTTTTCTAACAGTGCTGTCAATATTTAATCCTTAAAGACCAGCCGGTCAGCTGCAGACCAGAATATCAATGGGTTTTCCAACATTCGAGGTCAAGTCTAGGTCAGTTACAACTAGGTGTATATCAGTCTTTGCTAGAGGCTGTCCCTTTCAACCCTGGAATATGGTACAGATACCTATGCAAACAGTGTAGGTCCTGTGATATATTTCTAGGTGCCATATTTAGCAGAATGGACCAGCCCAAATTCAGTGATGGAAGAGTGCACTCCAGAAACCCAAGGCAGTGAATAAATCAAAGCACTGACAACACTCATGCCGATTGTCTCTAAATGCAGGCTGGTCATGAACGAGGACTTGGGACTGATCCGTTTAAACTTAAGATGTTAGTAACTCATGCAAAAAATGTAGAACAAGATCAGCACCGTGTTCTGTGGCATTTGATCTTAGTCTACATTGTTTCTAAGATCGAACAGTTTATTCAAGTGCAGATTTTACATATAACACTTACATGCACCCAAGACTGACAAACAACCCGGCTATGTTTGGGTTGATTGTTTGGCATTCGACCCGAAGTTACTGTTTGTTTGTTTGATTTAGGTTTAACATCCCCGTCAACACTGTAAAGGTAATTTTGGAGACGTTGCTTCCAATTTTGTGGGACTTTTACCCGACAGTGAGATGAAATGACATCTCAAGCCCTGTCGCCCAATGAAACAAATAGGGTTTATTAGCATGGACGGTCCGCCTCGCACCGCGGTTCCTGGACAGGCTTAGATCCTCTAAGCGGTTTATCAATACTAGTGTGCGGGCCGGATTTAGCTCTGCGTGGAAGCATCATGCAGCCCATATATTTCTTCAAGCCCCTATGCCCGAAGTTACTAATAAAAAAAGCGGTTCAGAGCTTACGTCTACGTGACTATCACTGACTTCTCAGAATAACCTTTTTCTTGCAGAAAATAGCCGCAGTGAGATCAGGGTATTCCATAAGACTGAAGAGGGTCATCCTGGAATCATAGGGTGAGCTTGGCAAACAGTGTAGACCAAGTTCGGACGCTGCAGGACGCGCTTCTTATCAAAATTTTCACTATTTGTTTGGAATTTCAGAGTTAAATTAAACAGTTTTATCTCAGCCCAGGGCTTTCACCCCAACCCACATCCCCCCAACACTTTCGGTGCTTTGATTCTGAAACCAAACGATTGCATGATTACAACACGCTTTGGCACCATGCCCTTAAGCTAAAAAGGTTAAATCAATCAACCGTGATGTATGGTTACCAGTCCGGCCACGAACCTGTGTTTTTTTTTGTTTGATTTGAGGTTTAACGTCCCCGTCAACACTGTATAGGTCATTTTGGAGACGTTGCTTCCAATTTTGTGGGACTTTTACCCGACAGTGATATGAAATGACATTTCAAGCCCGGCCGCCCAATGAAACCAAAAGAGTTTATATGCATGGACTGTCTGACTCGTACCGCTTTGCCTGGGCAGGCTTAGATCCTCTAAGCAGATTACCAGTACTCGTATGCGGGTCGGTTTCAGCTCTGCGTGGAAGCATCATGCAGCCCATCTATTTCTTTAAGCCCCGATGGGCGGGGGCCAACGACCCTGTGTACCACCTTCACACCAGCACTGATAGAAACCACATGTTCAGGATCAAACTTTTGATGTGTGATGTAAGGCCGTGCCTAGAAAAGAAGAAATTGTATTTTGTTCCCAAAAAGCATCAAGTGAGAACGTATTGCAACATTTTCATTAAACCCTGGACAGTTAGAGTGAGTGAGTGTTTGAGTTTTACGTCCCACCAACAGCTAAGGTCATACGGAGATGATACCTCGTTTAAAGACACATCCGAAAGTCTGGAGAAGGCCCCGATCTATCCTGTGATCCCTGGTTTACAAGGCAAGTAGCATAAACACTACACCACGGAGGCTTCTAATGGACAGTAAGAAGCTGGTCGGAAAGCGGATGGCGTTGACTCTGATTTTGGGTGCCACATGTGTGTGATCTATTTGTCTGTTGGAGCGACATCTTACTATCAACAGAAGACACTAGTGGTCGTCGACTTAGCGGAAGACCGACTTCAGTACGTCAAGATTGATTCAACCGTCAGACGCATATACGAAGCAGATTTCCGCCGGCATCTGCTACACTGTACCTGTAGATAAACAAAGGGTTTCGACTACCGACTACCGGCCCCGATAGCTCAGTTGGTAGAGTGTCCGCTCCGGGGAACGGGAGGTCACGGGTTCCATCCCGGGCCGCGACATACCAACGTCGTTAAAAATGGTACTAGCTGCTCCTGGCTTGGCACTCAGATTTACGGGGAAGAGCTAGGACTGGTCGACCCAGTTTCAGGATAATGTGACTGGGTGTTGTATCATGTAATGTGTCTGGGACATGATACTTCAGTGAGGCAGCACTATAAAACTGAGCATTGAGCTCCTTGTCGCAACCAGACGGCGTCGTGATATGACTGAAAAATTGTTGAAAGCGACGTTAAACCCGAATTCACACACACACACTCAACTAGCGACTAATAAGCACTGACACTGTTCGTCGCCCTTGTGAGATGCACTTTTGAGAGCTTGACGTCCCTGTCATGACAAGAATTAAGACGTCGACACAGTACAGAATACATACGCTGGTGCGTGAAATACGTACATGTAAAATATTGGCGTCCAAGCGACTCGCATGATATGCGTTTCAGTGACACATCGCACTTCAGCGTGAATCACGCCGATTGTCGTTTCGGGATTTTTCGACATATAGGTGTAAGGTATGCCGAGGTGACGCGTTTGTAATAGAGCATGACATATCGGATGGAATTTAAGCGAAATGGTATGTCGAGCTATTGCATGTAGCTAGCGACATTAAGAACATTCAAGATCATGGCTGAGACTTTAACTGAACAGCGAGACGTTACATCAATCAAGTGCGTCGGCCTCACGTGGTTCCATTTATTTGTTTACGCTCAGAATCCGGGATATCTAATCGAGCAGGATTACACACGGGTTTATAGTGCTGTTCTTACTCAAAAATGTCTTCAAGCCAATGGAATTCATGTACTGGACTGACCAGCCTTTCTCTGATCTCTTTGTGAAAAATAGCGTATCTTTTGTGGGGAGGTATCCACAACCGACCAGACAAAAATGTTAGTAATTGACAGTAGCATTGTTAAAACTTGAATTTTAATGTTTGGTTTTGAAAACGTAAATAGTTTCTTTCCAAAATTTGAAACATCGAATGGCATTTCATGATACCACCGATGTATAGACATCTGCAAACATATCATACAATGGAATTTGCAGAACTACTTTTTATCCCCACGTTTTTAAAAAAAAGTGGGGATATTGTTATCGCCTCCGTCCGTCTGTCTGTCCGTCTGTCCGTCTGTCTGTCCGGCTATCTCCTCCTAAACCGTTAGCCGGAATTCAACCAAATTTGGTATGCAAGTTGCTTACATGAATGGCTTGCGCAAGAGCACATTTTTTTTTGTCCCCGCCCCCAGGGGCCCTGGGGAGGGGTCAAAAGGTCAAATATCAATAAAATTCAATTACAAAGTCAATTTTGAAGATTTTGATGCCAAACTTTGCACATGTACTTAGTTATGAAAAAAGTAAAACATATTGAACAGGATTTTGGCTGTGACCCCTAGGTCACGCCCTGGGGGTCGGACTTGGGGGGGTCGGGGGTCAAAATTAAAGTTTTTCAGAACATAGTCATGTTGCATATCTATGCGAAGGGGATAATGGGTAGAATAAACTACAAGTAAAATTTTGACCCTGGGGTCAGATTGGGGCCCTGGGAGAGGGGTCAAAGGGTCAAAATTTAAGTTTTTTGGAACATAGTCATGTGGCATATGAAATTGAAGGGCATGATTAGTAGAATATAATACAGGTAATATTTTGACCATGGAGTCAAATTAGGGCCCAGGGTGGGGGGTTTTCGGTACTTGGCCCCTCTGTAGAAAACGTGGGGATTTGCGATGGCGCGCCATCGGCAGTATTCTAGTCTAAATTTTAAGAGCCTTTTTGAAAGGTTGTCTGTAAGTTTTCACAGTGTTTTGATTTTCTCATAGAATCTGTCATTTCAGTGCCTTTGGCGCTTTGATTGTATATTGCTTTCTGGAGTAGTTGGGGCTCAAGAATGAGCTTGTGAATCAGCCATGATAAACAGCCATCCCTATTCCAGTCTCTCCATTCTAGCATTCCCTTAACCCATAAAATGCCAATCAAGACAAATGTCGTCCACTTTGTCGTCTGCCAAGTACTTTAAAATTAGTTTTTGCAAACAGTGTGGACCCAAATCAGACTGCTCTGCAGTCTGATCTGGATCCACACGGTTTGCCTGTATGAAAAAATATTTTTAAAAAGTTTGCAAGAAGATACAGCAGACGACATAAGCAGACGACATTTTCAGATGCATTTTTTCTCAGCACCTTGAGGGTTACACATACTCAAAATTGAAAACCCCAGCTAGACCACTGTCATAAATTTCCTGAAATAGTTTTATGAACAATATCTATTCTTTCTTCATACTGACAGAAATATTAACCCATATATGCCTAGCGGCCCTTTTTTGGGACATTGGCAAAATGCGTAGACCAAGCCCAGACGCCACAGAAAGCTTATTATAAGGACATTTGTTTTTGCAAAATTTGCCACAAACAAAAACAAACCTGATACCCCTATAATTGGAAATGGACCTCTCCAAACTTACTCGGTGGAAGATTCCATTGTCATATACTGACCAGAAATAGAAACTATACACTTTTAAATTGTCTCGCCTGACAAAACAAGTGGATAATTCAGTTAAATATTACTGATTAAGGACTTTACTAACTATCGACATGAATCCTGTAACAATTTAAAGAAAATCTGGTGTTCAAAATAAAAGTTTTTGGGAAAAATGTAAAAAAGTGCATTTTTCACAAAATCTGTTTGTAATTGAATTTTGACTTCAACATTTTTTGCGTATAGGTAACAAGTAAAAAGCAAGGAATAAAAAAATGACATAACATCAAAAAATTATCGAGAAACAAACATTGTATTGAAATCTCAAAAACTGCTTTTTTTTTAGCGAAATTTTCAAAATAATGTTTCAACCCAAAAATCGACCCGAAAGTGCCTTCAGTCGTTTTAGCATTCTCAGCTGTGTCTTAAATATTGATAAAAACAAAAACCGCAATCAGAAATGCCATACTTTTCGCTCACTTCCGGTGGTTTGGTCCAATATTTAAACGTCGATAAAATTTCAACCATTGTGAAAATTTTCATTTTGTAAACAATATTCCCCACGTTAGATGATGCGTAATAACTGGCAAAAATGGGAATCACATTCACGACACAAAAAGTTTGACCCAATGGAAACTTGAACAGCATAATTTTGACCCTTGCTTTGAGCCTGTGGCTCTACCCGTTAAATCGTAGCTATCATTAAACATTTTATTCGATAAATCAGATATGCCACTGATGATAATTTATATAATTGGAATTCAAATTTCATTAAAATGTTTCGCCAGTGACAACTTAAAAATGAGTGTATAGTTTCTATTTCCGGTGAGTATATATGGGTTAACAGTAATTCCTTCAGTCACCCTCGTAAAATTTCTTACATTCATTTACCTCACTGTGCCATTTGGCTTTACCAAACAAAGCACTGACAGCACTGGTGGGGAAAAAAATGGGACTGTTTTGTTTGATTTGAGGTTTAACGTCCCAGCAACACTGTATAGGTCATTTTAGAGATGTTGCTTCCAAATGAGACTGAACCTTAGACTATTTTAACATTTAAATTCCTTTGTTTGTGTGAGTGTGTTCGAGTTTTAGATCTCACCAACAGAAAGTGTCATACTGAGGTTGGACCTCCGTTTAAAGATTCATCCGACAGTCTGGAGGAGCCTGGGATCAGACCCAGGACCTCTGGTTTATGAGGCGAGTAGCTAAACCACTACACCACGGTTTGTTTGTTTGTTTGATTTGAGGTTTAACGTCCCCGTCAACACTATAAAGGTCATTTTGGAGACTTTGCTTCCAATTTTGTGGGACTTTTACCCGACACTGAGATGAAATGACATCTCAAGCCCTGCCGCTCGATGAAACCTATAGGGTATATATGCATGGATGGATCGACTCGCACCACTTTGCCTGGGCAAGCTTAGTTCCTCTAAACAGATTACCGCTACTCGTGTACGGGTCAGTTTCAGCTCTGCGTGAAAGCATCATGCAGTCCATCTATTTCTTCAAGCCCCAATGGGTGGGGGCCGACTACACCACAGAGGATTCTTTTTAAAAAACCTGTACTTCAAACAAACAGAGTTGACCCTGATCAGACGCTGCATTCTGAGGTGTCTGATCTGGGTCTACATTCTTTGCCAATGACCCATACACAAGTCCAGTCCAGATTTTTAAGATAACCAACCCATTTTACACAGCACTCCAGTGTCACAGGGAGAAAAAAATGCACTGCTATAAATAACCATTACAAACAGTGTTCAATCCAGGATTTGGGGTTTGGGAGCCCTCTGGGCCCACAGGCCTTTGAAAAGGGGGCCATTTGGAACTTTAGGGGGCCCTTAAATTATACTATATTAAGTTACCAGATTTATCTCAAGGTTTTAGCTGAATGATAAAAATGGACACAAAACAAGTTTAACAGCACAGACAAAATCTATTTAGTTTATCTATCCATCTTCTAATACTGAGATGGTCGCATTTGCTAATTACCTCATCTAACCAGTACAAAATTTGGATAAAGTGTCTTGCTCAAGTGTTAAATGCACAAAATAAGAACATGGCCGCATCCCCGGTAAACAAAACGTCGATTAGGGTTTATAAAAATAAGAATTGTTACTACTTAAACAGATGAAACAAAATGTTTTTCTAAGTTATATAGATCAGGCAACATGCGGTTTTTGATAAAATTCAACAATACGCAACAATCAGCCGAAAAAACCGCGAGAAAATCGCAAAAATCAACTCCAGAAGAAACAGTCTCTAAATTCTACAGTTGCGCCCGACGGGCCCATGGAATGATCTCTAGTGCGCCCCTCATGTAAAAAGCGGGCCCAGGGCGCAATGGCGCAGCCTAGATTGAACACTGTACAAATCAATCTTGTTATAACACGGTTCATTATACACAGATTTAGATATAACACGCTTTCAAGATGGATCCCAAAAATGTATAGATCATATAGAAAAATGACCATAAATGGTCATTTTTTTAAATAATCTATACATTTTTGTTTGGATATACGTAACACGGTTGTTTAACTAACACGGTTTCTGTTTTGGACCCCATTAATAGTGTTATAAAGAGGTTGCGGTGTACCTGGATTTTGTACATGGTCAGTGATAGTCATGTGAACAAAAGCAGGCAGGATATGCTTCTGTAGTTATAAATAACTTTGGGTCCATTGATTATCAATAAACCCCAAAATTGGAACCCCCTGACAGACTACTGTCATAAATTTCCAGAAATAGTTTTTATGAACCGATTCTGTTGTTATTGACAGATACAATCTTCATACTGGCAGAAATATTAATGGTAATTCCTGAACCCATTTAGTACCTAAAACCCCAAAACGGGTACCCTGGCAAACAGTGCAGATCCAGATCAGACGCCGCAGAACGCGGCTTCTGATCAGGGCCTACACTGATCAGCCATTTTCCAAAAGAAATTTGAAGAAAACGCAACCTAACACCCCTAAATTTTTAAATGGACTCCTGCTATATATAACCTGGAAGATTCCATTTGGTACAAAAAGGGTTAATTTATTTTGCCCACTGTGCCATTTTAGCAATTGTCTGGGGCTACAAATCAGAGCATTGAGTCGATTGTCTTTGAGTGTAGACTGAAAAATGGAACTGAAAGGAGGGGTGGGGGGACTTAGACAGTTTCGTTTATAATCTTTACCTTCCTGTATAGTAGTAACTGTTGCAGATTAGATTGACTAGGCCGAGCTATTCAGGTCAATATATTATGTCAAATTCACTAAGTCTATCAGAAGACTCGGTAGAGTGCCTTTTGCAAGCGGACCAAATGGCCATATATGCCCCAGTTTTGTGTTACAGTTGAATTCACACAATTGGGTGACTTGCTTTACCTGTTTGTTAACAGAACATTCCAAAGGTAGGTGCAACCCACAGCTCCACCTAGTCAATCTTATCTGCGACTAATATACCTTAAGCAAACAGTGTACAGCCTGATCAGAGACCCAGTTGTGCGGCATCTGATCACAGTCTATACTGTTTGCCAATGACCCAGTTCACAAGCCCAGTCCAGATTTTATGGATAACCAACCCTTTTGTACACAAGGTTTTGATGTCGCAAGAAGAAGAAAAGCGTTCCTAAAAATAACCATTACCTGCATTTTGTAAATGCATTACATAAACATGCTTATACAAATACATGTACATTGTAAATTTTAATGACAAAAAAAAAAATCTTAAGATGAAAAATTGTGATTATTTTCTAATTTCTGCTCATAATATAGATTGTGGGTACACAGAAACGCCTCATCAAGGCGCTTCTAATGAGTACCCGCAATCTATATTTTAAAGCAGAAATAACAAAAATAAGGTTTACCCCTGTAATCCCCATTTTTACTATATAAAAGTGGGGTTCAAAGGGGTCAGAATTATATAGACCTGTTTTCGTGATGGTCATGCAGTGACATTCATGGGGACAAAAGCTGGCCAGTATCTTCCGTAGTTATTAGCCCTTGTCCTGCTGAACCCGGATATGTCTTGGCTTTTGAACAATGTAGATCCAGATCAGATGGCTTCTGAAGAAGCCATCTGAAGAAGCCATCTGATCAAGATCTACATTGTTTGTCATACGGATTGTGCATTTGTTGCAATAATTTGAATCAAGTAATCTGATTGGCTGATTATCAGTATTGGGTGTGGCAGATAAAACTAGAACTGTCAGAGGATCTGACTATAGCCCCGCTATAGCCCTGTCAGAGGATAAGGACTCATGAATTAAAGGTAAAGACTTGTGAGAGGGTTAAATCCCTAACAAGGTACCTACGCCTTATAGACTTTTCGCGTTATTAGATCTGAAAAACAGTCTAGATCTGAAAAACAGTCTAAGTTAAAAAATAAGTTTTGGATAATAAAAAAACCACATGCACATCTTAAGACCTCTTTGAAAACACCTGAAAAGTTTCAAAGGATCGGCATAGAACTGTAAGAGGAGTTGCGGTAACAAGGTAGCTACTCCCTATACATTTTAACATTAGAAGATCTCAAAAATTGTCTTAGTTAAAAAAGTGAAATAAGTGGAAAAAAATAATTTTAGGATAATGAAAAAAGCACATGCACATCTTCAGACCTATATGAAAACACCTGTAAAGTTTCAAAAGGCTTGACCTAGAACTGTAAGAGAAGTTGCGGACACAACAAGGTAGCTACTCCCTATACATTTTAACATTAGTAGATCTCAAAAATTGTCTAAGTTAAAAAAGGTGAAATAAGTGAAAAAAATTATTTAAGGATAATGAAAAAATAATATGCACACCTTCAGACCTATATGAAACCACCTGTAAATTTCAAAAGGATTGACCTAGAACTGTAAGAGGAAATGCGGTCACAAGGTAGCTACTCCCTATACATTTTAACATTAGAAGATCTCAAAAATTGTCTAAGTTAAAAAAGGTGAAATAAGTGAAAAAAAATTATTTAAGGATAATGAAAAAAGAATATGCACATCTTCAGACCTATATGAAAACACCTGTAAAGTTTCAAAAGGACTGACCTAGAACTGTAAGAGGAGTTGCGGTAACAAGGTAGCTACTCCCTATACATTTTAACATTAGTAGATCTCAAAAATTGTCTAAGTTAAAAAAGGTGAAATAAGTGAAAAAAATTATTTAAGGATAATGAAAAAAGGATATGCACATCTTCAGACCTATATGAAAACACCTGTAAATATTCAAAAGGATTAACCTAGAACTGTAAGAGGAGTTGCGGTCACAAGGTAGCTACTCCCTATACATTTTAACATTAGTAGATCTCAAAAATTGTCTAAGTTAAAAAAGGTGAAATAAGTGAAAAAAATTATTTAAGGATAATGAAAAAAGAATATGCACATCTTCAGACCTATATGAAAACACCTGTAAATATTCAAAAGGATTAACCTAGAACTGTAAGAGGAGTTGCGGTCACAAGGTAGCTACTCCCTATACATTTTAACATTAGTAGATCTCAAAAATTGTCTAAGTTAAAAAAGGTGAAATAAGTGAAAAAAATTATTTAAGGATAATGAAAAAATAATATGCACACCTTCAGACCTATATGAAAACACCGGTAAAGTTTCAAAAGGATTGACCTAGAACTGTAAGAGAAGTTGCGTACACAAGGTAGCTGCTCCCTATACATTTTAACATTAGTAGATCTCAAAAATTGTCTAAGTTAAAAAAGGTGAAATAAGTGAAAAATATTATTTAAGGATAATGAAAAAAAAATATGTACATCTTCAGACCTATATGAAAACACCTGTAAATTTCAAAAGGATTGACCTAGAACTGTAAGAGGAGTTGCGGTAACAAGGTAGCTACACCCTATACATTTTAACATTAGTAGATCTCAAAAATATTCTAAGTTAAAAAAGGTGAAAAAAGTGAAAAAAAATATTTAAGGATAATGAAAAAAGAATATGCACATCTTCAGACCTATATGAAAACACCTGTAAAGTTTCAAAAGGATTGACCTAGAACTGTAA
Source organism: Lucinisca nassula (assembly GCA_963580285.1). Taxonomy (NCBI): domain Eukaryota; kingdom Metazoa; phylum Mollusca; class Bivalvia; order Lucinida; family Lucinidae; genus Lucinisca; species Lucinisca nassula. The sequence goes on along the minus strand of OY757010.1, from coordinate 131,753,232 downwards.
GAGGAGTTGCGGTCACAACAAGGTAGCTACTCCCTACACATTTTAACATTAGTAGATCTCAAAAATTGTCTAAGTTAAAAAAGGTGAAATAAGTGAAAAAAATTATTGAAGTATAATGAAAAAAGAATATGCACATCTTCAGACCTATATGAAAACACCTGTAAAGTTTCAAAAGGATTGACTTAGAACTGTAAGATAAGTTGCGGTCACAAGGTAGCTACTCCCTATACATTTTACCATTAGTAGATCTCAAAAATTGTCTAAGTTAAAAAAGGTGAAATAAGTGAAAAAAAAATATTTAAGGATAATGAAAAAAGAATATGCACATCTTCAGACCTATATGAAAACACCTGTAAAGTTTCAAAAGGATTGACCTAGAACTGTAAGAGAAGTTGCGAACACAAGGTAGTTACTCCCTATACATTTTAACATTAGTAGATCTCAAAAAATGTCTAAGTTAAAAAAGGTGAAATAAGTGAAAAAAATTATTTAAGGATAATGAAAAAAGAATATGCACATCTTCAGACCTATATGAAAACACCTGTAAAGTTTCAAAAGGATTGACCTAGAACTGTAAGAGGAGTTGCGGTCACAAGGTACCCACTATCAAATATTACAGACAGACAGACAGACAGACGGAATTCCGGACAAGCCAAATCCAATATAGCACCCACTTTTTCAAAGCGGGGCTATAAATATCCAGCAGGACAAGGGTTAGTAATCGATAAATAAACAATAAACCCCAAAACTGGAACCCTTACAGATGACTTTCATTAATTTTCTGAAACAGTTTTATGAACAGAATCTGTCATTATTGATAGATACAGTCTTTTTCTATTTTTCACAGAAACTCCTGCAAGCAAACAGTGTAGACCCTGATCAGACACCAGATTATGTCATGCTTGATCTGGGTCTGCACTGCCTGATTACGACCCTTCAAATTTCCAGAACCCTTATCCTATTGAACATCACAATTCCTACATTTACAGTGTGGATCCAGATCAGCTGGCTTCTGCCACCTGATCGGGAATTTTGGTTTGATTGAAAAGAGGTTTTACAGTCCCCTCGATCGGGGCTTGAAGAAACAGATGGGCTGCATGATGCTTCCACGCAGAGCTGAACCAGACCACACACGAGTACTGGTCAACTGCTTAGAGGATCTAAGCCTGCCCTGGCAAAGAAATGTGAGTTGGACTGTCCATCCTCTCTAAACCATATGCACTGCTCCACATTATAGATGAACTTAATATCAAGATTTTTACCTGCAGGAGAAGTTAGCCACAAACAAAATGTGTATAGAAATTTTCAAAGGGGCATAACTGAATTAATTTTTGGTGGATTGTAACCTCAAAATAACAAGCACTGCGCCACATAATGGTCTCACTATATTTGAAGTTTCAGCTTCATCTGATATTAATTGTACAAAATCTCATATTAATTGTACAGAAATCTGCAAATGGGCATAACTTTATTTATATCTGGTAAGCCATAACCTCGAAACAAAATGTGCTGCACCACATTGTGGTCAAACTATATATCAATTTTCAGCATGATTAAATGTTCACTGTAGGAAGAGTTAGCCATAAACAAAATCTTCTCAGGAATTTTCGAAGAGGCATAACTCTATCAATATTTGGTGGACTGTAACCTTGAAATAATATGCACTGCTCCACATCTTGGTCCAACTATTTATCAAGTTTCAGCTTGATCGGTTCTAAATTGCAGGCAAAATTGCTTACAGAAACTTTCAAAGGGGCATAACTTTGTTTTTATTTGTTGGACCACAACCTCAAAACCAGATCACTGACTATGTCAGAAAGGCCCACACATAGAGCTATCAAAGAGATGTGGTTCAAGTTTTTCAAATTTTGTCAGAGATGGTAAGTATTTGCGTGAATTTTCATGAGAGAAAGGCAAATACTTTTGAAGTTATGACCAAGGTTAAGTTTTTTGGTTAAGGCAAGACAAACACATGGACAAAAGCAATATAGGTATGGTCCTTTGTCAGAAAATAGATCTTGTGATGGTGAGTATGTGAACAGTCCCAAAGGTGGTCACAGACCATCATGAAAACACACCTATATAATTCTGACCCCCTTGAACCCCACTTTTATATAGTAAAACTGGGATTTACAGGGGTAAACCTTATTTTTCTTATTTATGCTCTAAATATAGATTGTGGGCACTCGATAGAAGCGTCTCGATGAGGCGGTTCTAACGAGTGCCCTAAATCTATATTTTGAGGAGAAATAACAAAAATATGACAATTTTTTATCTTATAATGTCATTTTTTCGGGGATAAAGATGGCAATGTATTTGTATAGGAGTGTGTTTGTGATGCTAGAAGGCACTGGGTGTTAAAAAACAAAAAAGAGAGAATAACTAAAACCTTCTAATTAAGCTTTTTAAAAGCAGAATTAGTATTAATTTTAGGTGGTCTTAATAGCAAAATTTTAGTGTATTCTTTTATCAAATGCGGGTTCAGCTATTTTGTGTCACAAAGTTTTACTTTTTTTTTTTCAATTCTAAAGAGTTGATTAAAAACCCATCAAAAACTTGCGGAATAATGTTGATTGAACAAATTTCAAACAACAGGAAATCTGTCAACATCAATTCAAAACTTTGATAGATGATTCCCAAGAGTGCCTGGTTTTGGCACAGCACGAAAAATAATTGTAAATAGCACATTAGGATAACATAACCATGGGACAAAGTGCATTTTTTACACATCTCTAAAAGGATATGATGAAAATACAGTCGAACTTCAATGGCTCTAACACCTTTGGGACCTCAAAAATCTGTTCGACACTGGGGTAGTTCGAGCCACTGAGGTTATTTTCAGGAGGCATAGCAAGATATTTTTAGACATCTTTTCAGTGTTCTATAATGGAAATGTATGCTGTGTGCACTCATTAGAATCGCCTCATCGAGGTGATTCTAATGAGTACACACAGCATACATTTGCAAGATAAAAGACTAAAATCTCCTTAATTATCCGCCACTATTTCTTATGTAGAGGATTTCGCTAGGGGCTCAAGAATGGGTTTGACACATCCATGGTAAACGAGCCATCGGTGTTCGAGCCATCGAAGTTCTACTGTATGTGATATTTTTCTTATTTTTTATTACAAACATAGGTTGTTTGTGCTCGTTAGAACGGACACATTAAGGCGGTTCCAACAATTACCCACAACCTAAGTCTTGGAGCAAAATTAAGAAAAATAAAGTATATCCCCCTACACCCCAGTTTTCTCTATACATTGCAACCTCATTATAACATTTTTCATCATAACACGATTATGGATATAACACAGTTTCAAGATGGATCCTAAAAATGTATAGATTATATAGAAAAATGACCATAAATGGTCATTTTTCTATATAATCTCGACATTTTTGTTTGGTTATAACAAAGTTATTTAACTAATACTGTTTCTGCTTTGGACCCCATTAATAGTGTTATAAAGAGGTTCTGGTGTATAAAGTGGGGTTTAGGCAGTATTCATTTCACAGAGTTGTTTCAAGTGAAGATTTTTGGCTAAAATACATGTAGTTTATATAGAGGATCTTACATGAGTGCTCATGTATTACTGAATTTATTAAACGAGTGGAGGAAAAGAGATAAAATGCGAGGCTTTGCCTAGCATTTTATTTTTTTTCCTCAACGAGTTTAATAAATTCAATAATACATGAGCACGAATGCAAGATTCTGTTTATCATATGACATTTAAAACGCTTTTTATTCATGATTGTTTATAAAAATGTCAATATTCCGCTGTTAGTAAACGCGACGTCGTTAAGGACATCGTACATGTAACGTTACGGAAAGTATCTTGCTAATTTGCATATTTAATCCACTAGTGGTTTATCGAAAATAATACATGGCGTTATTACACTCTCAGACGCGACGTCATATGATGTAAATCAATTTAAATAAATAAAACTGAAACAAAGTCATTAAGATTAACTTACCACCTAAGTAAGCCTTCAACTACAAAACAGGTAATGTTTTTCTCCTGTATTCTGGTAATCAAAACTGCCGAAAATTACAGACGTCTTCTTGTCATCAAAATATCCGGAACCACACAAAACTCAAGAGCAAAGGACGATCTAGTTCTTGAATATTTTTCAGAGAAAATAAGACCTGACACATTATGCTAACACACCCGTGTGACATAGTGCATATTTTCACATCTCCAAAATGGGCATTTTTTATGAAAATCTGTGAAATTTTTCTTAGAAATACCGCAAACATAGGTTGTGGGTGCTCGTTAGAACTGCCTCATTGAGGCGGTTCTAACGAGTACCCACAACCTATGTTTTGGAGCAACAATAAGAAAAATAATCTATACCCCCTTAAACCCCAGTTTTCTCTATATAATGTGGGGTTTAGGGGGGTCTTCATTTCACAGACTTGTTCACGTGATGATTTCAAGATGTGAAACCAGACAGCTGATTCTATATGTACTACTCCAAGCCCAATGGGTTGGCGTGCTAAATTTCTTTATGTTTTTCAAGCTTGAAATTTTAGCCTTTTTATTTGCTCAAAACTAAGGAAACAAAGAGGCCCATGGGCCACTACACTCACCAGAGGTCAAGTGTGAAAAACTTGCCCAGCCCCTGGCAGCCATGTTTTTCAACAAACCACTGTGGCTTGTAAAATCTAGCCTGTTTCTGAAATGAAGAGTTTTCAGTCCTTTTTACCATACACCGTGGCATGGTACCCATCTTGACGATAATTATCAACATCCATTTAGCTAACTGCAAACATAAATTCTGATGCCATAGGCTACAAGAGAATAAAAAAAAATCAACTGTTTTGCCTTTCTCCCATTAGAAATGCCCAAGTGACTAAATCTGACCTTGATATAAAATAGGTCAAGGTCAACTTAAGGTCACCATCTGAGCAAACTTGCCAGGAATATCAATTTCAATGCCTTTGGCTACAACAAAATGAGAATAATCCATAGTTTTGCCTCTTTCACATACAAAGGTCTAAGTGATCAAAGTTGATTTTAACCTAAAATAGGTCAAGGTAAATAAGGTCACCATTAAACAAACTTGCTTAGTGCCCCAAAGTCCCCCAAAGCTACAAACCAAGTTTCATGTTCATCTGCAATTTGGTTCCCAAAAAGAAGATTTCCAAAGGATTTGCATGGCAGCCATCTTGGTTATGTGACTCCAATCCTTCAAATAAATTGTCAGTTTCATCCCATAGAGGCTCCATATGTAATTTGGTTTCAATCAGCCTGGCAGTATATGTGGAGAAGAAGATAAAATACTGAATCTGGAGAAATCCGGGACAAAGGTCAGTAAATGACCTTGACCTTTGGAATTGATAAACTTCCATTCAGCTGACTCCAAATATCAATTCTGATGCCACAGTCTACAAATGAATTGAAAAACCCACGTTCTGCCTTTTTCCCATACAAGGGTGTAGGCAACCAAAGTTGAACTTGATGTAAAATAGATCAAGATAAACAGAAGGTCACCATTTGAACAAACTTGGTAGGGCCCGGGTCGGGGGGGGGGGGGGGGGGGGGGTCGTTTCAGCGATAAAATTTACAATGTAGTTGTATAGGCGTGTTTTTGTAATGCATAGACGCAGACCAATGCCTACACTATAAGCTCCCCTTTGGCTCTGGGTGAGCTAATAAAAGACTGCCATGTTCTGTTGAATTTTCTACATCTCTTAAAGGGTTAAAGCTTTTATAATTCTTTACCTATGTGGATAATAGCATGGGTTTTGTTGTTGTTGTTTATCATGATAGACACACCCAGATATCTGCTATGAGATCTGCCATGTGTGCAGCAAGCGAGCTACCTGAAAGGGGCCCCACTGAGTCTGATGTGGATGTTGCCCCTGTATCTGCATGTTAATAAAAATCCTGTGATAGTATTGCAGTGGTATTATTATAGAATCAGTGCCCCAGCTAGGATTATAGGGAAGAGGGGCGCTGGGCTGTGTAGGGCACTTTTGCATGCAATAAATAAGGCACCATTTTTTGGTCTTTGAAATGCCATCACGATCGTTATGATCAAGAATAGCTTCTTGAGTAAGAACACTCGCACTGACTTCTCACAAGTTAGTGAGCTAATGGTACTGATGTCTCTACTGATGGACTGTGTGGCATAATTAATCCCGTTAATAATTACATCTACCCACAGTGTCTTATTAATGTCCTAAATTACACATACCAGGATTCTGAGTGGCATTTATTGATGGATTTGAAACAGGAAATGTCATAAGAAAAGGCAGCGGGAGATTGGAGAGGACACGGGGGCGGAGGGCCAGGCACGAGGGGCGGCCGGCCCGCCCCTCTGAAAGTAGCTAGCTGGAGCACTGAGAATTATTCATTCAATATATAACATGGGATACAACTCTCAGATAGCAACTTGTGCTATGCCAATGAAATTATTCCCTGACAATGCTATAGAAATATCATGAGTGTTCATGTTCGTATTATTGAATTTATTAAATGAGTTGAGGAAAATGGAATTGGGCTTTACACGGGTATTCATTATTTCTCTGATTTCTGCACCAAGCCTCAATGAGACAGTTCTAACAAGCACCTGCAACCTATGGTTTAAGGATAAATAAGGATAAATTAAAATCACACATTTTCATCAGAAAATCAACATTTTGGAGATATGAAAGAACACGCTGTGTTCCACAGGACTGGTGTGTTCATTACGAAAACACACCCAAGCGTTATAGTTCATTTTTCCATATCTCCAAAATGGCTACTTTTCATTTCACGGACTTGTTCATGTGATGTATTGTAATGTTTTGTAATGACTGGATCTATTCCAGATATGGTTGAAAATTTCAAATCTTAAGCAGACAACAATCTAATTTTTTGTGTTTCTTATATTTTGAGAGAAATAAGGTTGGACATTACAATGTCAGGGTTCGACATTAACCCAGGACCAATGGACATTGGCTAGCGAAACGCTGATCAGGTCTATGTAGTAAGGTCCAAAAGGTCCAGTTGAAAATCTGCAGCCACATTTATTAAAATCAATATTTTTAACCCATTTACCATGAAATATTTGTTTTTAGTTTGTTTCTTGAGTTATACTTAGTAAATCAATAATACGAAGACTGTTCAAATATGAATGCAAGCAGAACGTTTTCTCATGCACTAATGTGAAAATCACCTGGAAATAAATATCACAGCGTAGAAAATCATTTTACCTATATATTGATACCAAACCTGTTAAAATCCGTTAACTTTAGCCATGTATATCGTCCGATAAACACTGTCTACTCTTGTATACTAATACAAAACATGGTTGGAAGAAGGTCAGAGTACGCCGTTGAAATACGGTCCTATATTAGGAATCGTTGTATTCTTGGTATACGGTGCAAAGACATTTTTGATGAAATATGTTCGGTTTATGGGCATAATGAAATGTCTTTTTCGACAGTTTTTCGTTGGTGTAAGAAATTCAGCTGTGGGCTAGGCTCAATAGAAGATGCACCACATGATCATCGGCCGAAAAGAGCAACATCTGCCAAGATGGTTGCTAGAGTGAAAGAAATAGTTGCTACCGATGCAAGATACACCACTAGGCAAATAGCTAGTATGGTTGGCATCTCATTAGGAGCAGCTCATATAATTCTGAAATGGGATTTGAAAATGAGAAAGATCTGTGCTAGATGGATTCCCCATCTGTTGACAGATGAGCAGAAAAGATACGCGTTCAGTGCGCCAAGAAGCTGCTTAAAAAGTTTCCAAATAACAATGCACGGTCTTTCGCTAATGCCGTCACAGGTGAAGAGACATGGGTTCACTTTTTTTAAAGATTCAGAACAAAATATGGGCAACAAAGTATTGCAAAAGACCATGCATTGCAAAGCGGACCATGAGTGTCAAGAAGGTAATGTATGCCATATTTTTTTAAATCAGGGCCCTGCTATTCAGGTTGCTGTGCCTAAAGGCAAATCTGTAAATGCGAAGTTTTACAAGAATAAAGTTCTTCGAAAATTAAAGAAATATTTCAAAGAACGAAGACCCGCAACTGGTTTGACCAATGTCAGATTGCTACATGACAATGCGTCATCGCACAAGGCATTCATTGTGCAAGACTATCTGAAGCAGGAAAAGGTTGTTGAACTCGCTCACCCCCTGTTTTCCCCTGACCTTGCCCTGTGTGACTTTTTTTTGTTCCCGCGGCTGAAAAAATACCATTCTTGTCGAAAATTTGTACAGCGCAAACACCTCGGTTCTGCAATATTCCAGTGCCTTCATAGCATACCTCGAAAAGACTACCAAAATGCATTCAATGATTGGATCAGAAGACTGAAAGTTTGTATATCTGTTAAAGGGGAATACTTTGAGGGGACAAAATAAATTTTTCATCTAAATCTATCACGGAATCATTTTTATGTGCTTAGTTGCATTCATATTTGAACAGTCCTTGTAATAGAAATAATCTGATGACTGTAGAACTAACATATCACTTTAGTATGATTCTTATCATTTCCTCGGTCCAAGTGAACTTAGATCAGGTCCAGTGCATCCCAAGAGTTACAGGACCGTCTTCTCAGGTTATTTAAAAAGTTAATGATGAACCATGTACATGTGAAATGTCTGCTAGGCAAACAATTCATATGAATATCAAGCCTTAATTTTCACTGAAAAATAAGAAAATAATGTTTCAAAAATGCTGCCTACTTGTCTTGAGAAAGATGATAACGTTACAAAGCATTGGACCTGTTCAAATACATGTAGTTTAAGGGGAATGGGAACACCTGGCAGATTGTTCCACCATTTTTTATAGGGAAACAACTTTCGGGACTTCCTGTTCATTTTCCTATAAGAAAACGGGGTCGACACTTAAAGGAAAGAATTTGCTCTTGAGGAGCAAATTCTTTCCTTTAAGAGATGACCCCTATTGACATGGTATACAAAAATACTTTTGGAGGAGTTGCCTCCCCTGAAGGTGTATCCATTCCCCTTAAATCTGAATGGTAAACTGGTCCCATTTGATACATCACAAAAACAGCCTTTATAATTTTGACCCCCTTAAACCCTACTCTCATATAGTAAAACTGAGGTTTACAGGGTATACATTTTCCTTCATATTTCTGCTCAAAAACATAAATTGTTGGAACTCGTTGGCACCTCCTCGGCAAGGCAGTTCTAAAAGTTCCCACAGTTTATGTTTTGAGCAGAATATGAAAATCATCAGATTTTTTTTTTTTTTCTTTCAAAATTTTTTTCTTGGTGGTAAAATTTTCAATATACTTGAATGGGGATGTTTTCGTAATGCATACATAGGGACAGATAAGGTGGGCATTTTGTGATAAATGAAGGATAGTTTTCCTCATTTCTCCATATAAACTTATGTTTTGGGTATTCATTAGAACTGCCTCGGTGAGACCAAGGCAGTGCTAATGAATACCCACAGCATAGGTTTTTATGGAGATTTGACGAAAACTATCCTTCAATTATCATTAAATACCCACATTATCTGTTCTTTAAGCCGCCTAAGAAAAAAAAAATGTCTTAAATTAACCCTTTTTGTACCAAATGGAATCTTCCTCCTTATGTATAGCAGGAGTCAATTTCAAAATTTAGGGGTGTCAGGTTGTGTTTTCTTCAAAATTAACTTTTGACAAACAGGGTAGGCCCTGATCAGACGCCGCGTTCTGCGCCTAACTGGGCTTGCACTGTTTTCCCTGGTATCCATTTTAGGGCTTCCGGTACTAAATGGGTCAATTATCTTAAAGAAGTACTTACGTGCTCAGCAAAGACAACAAGCGCTCCAAACTGTGGTGCTATATCAAACACAAAGCCAGTTGCATCCCAAAAGTCTGTGATGTCCCCTTCATTACCAGTGTAAAAGAAGACTGGACCCTTTCCGACTGCCCACCATTTATCTGAAGCAACATGTCACAGACCACAGATGATACTGCCTTTATAAATACATTGTAAATTTTACTGCCGAAAAAACAAAAATTTTATGATGAAAAATTATGATATTCTTCTTATTTCTGCTGTGACTGTGGGTACATGTTAGAACCGCCTCATTGAGGCAGTTCTAACGTGTACCCACAATATATATTTTAGAGCAGAAATAAGAATCAAAGTACTGAAAGTACTGAGAGGCGGGCGAGTAATGTCATCTATTGACAATGCTCTTTAGTTAAAACTTGGAAAAAAAAATGACTACAGTCACACGTAATTGCTCTTGAATTTATCACTGAGTGTATTTATCTTCAAACGGGCTATTTCAATAAAAGACCACGGACACGATGCAGGTCTCCAAGAAGTTGACTCTTTTCAAGACGGAAGAAACTGTTATTTATTTATTTATTTATTTATTTATTTATTTATTTATTTTTACATGCACCTTCCGGTATCTTAATTTGCACCAACTTTGCTGACGATCACATTGTTTGTTTGATTTGAGGTTAAATGTCCCCGTCAAGACTGTATAGGTCATTTGGGAGACGCTGCTTCCAATTGTGTCGGACTTTAACCCGACATTGAGATGAAATGACATCTCAAGCCCTGTCGCCCAATGAAACCAATAGGGTTTATAAGCATGGACGGTCCGACTCGCACCGCTTTCCTGAACAGGTTTAGGCACTCTAAGCTGTTTACAAGTACTCGTGTACTGCGTGGAAGCATCATGCAGCCTATCTATTTCTCTAAGCCCGATTGGCGGGGGCCGACTGACAATCACATAGCTATACACTGAGGACAACCAACAAATCATCAGTCTATGTATTGAAAACATCAGAAATTTCACTCGTGCATCGCACTCGTGGTAATACTGATGCTTTCAACACACTCGTATTCGGCTGCATTTGATCACTGAGTCGGAACAAACTTTATTTATACTATTTTATGTTTCCAAATGAAATCAAAACCAGTGCTTCAGCTGAAGTGCACGACCCGCCGGATGCTTTTAGCTTTATGAGTGTTACTATATATGGGTATGGCGGCCATTTTGGTCATGTGACCTGGACCTAAAACGGTTCCCCCAATAAATACACCTTATCGCAAGGAGCAAAAATATATCTTATACTTTAGTACTGTATTCTGAATCGTTTGCAGGATAAAATGCATTCTTACTTTTCCAATACAAAAGCATATGTGTCAAAGTTTGACCTAGGCACAAAGAATGTCAAGGTCAACCCAGGGTCACCATTTTAGCACTTTATGATGGGCCTACGTCCCAGATGCTATTTATCAAGTTTCGTGGAAATCTGCCCAGTGGTTCTGGAGAAGACTATTTTCGAAGGGTTTTTACCATATATGGCTTGGCGGCCATTTTGGTCATGTGACCTGGACCCCATGAGCAAATCCCATAGAGGCTCCATATGAAATTTGACTTAAAACTGTCCAACGGTTTCCGAGGAGAAACAGTTCGAAAATTTTCGCATTTTTCGCCTCGGCGAGGCTATACTAAATGGAATGTAATATTTGGCAAGTTCATTGGTTAGATCTCATTGATATCTATCAGTATGCCAAAAATTATTTATATATTCCAATCGGTTATGTCACTATCACCAATTTTCACAAACGGGTTACGGACGGACAGACAGACTGACAGAATGACACGGTGATTTTAGGGCACTCTTAGAAAATCAACCGACTTCAGTCGGTCGCTTTTTCGGCGGGTCGTGCAATGCTGAGGGAGTTTGAGTTATTAGGCCAAATTATACTGTCAATTAAGCTCTAGATCCGAAATGGTTAAAATGGCTTAGTCGAAAAGACATCGCATTAAATCCGACGGAGGAAATGCAAACATAAATAAATAAATAAATAAATAAATAAATAAATCTAAATAAATAAACATAAACGAGCCTGTTCCTTTTTTGTTTTTCATGCTAATACCGTAAATTCGAGATAAAAGCTCAACTTTACGCCACCTGGGCAGTTAGTTATATAAAGTTCTGTTTTGTCCTGTTTTGTTCTGTTCTCTGTAAAAATGTCCAAGCCTAACGGACACGCCAAACCATTTCCTTTGGAAGTGGGGACATAAAAAGACGCAAAAGAAGAAAAAAAAAAAGTTTCGCTAAATTTTCCAAGTCAGTCGTTTGACCCTTTAATTTCTGGATTTTAAATTATTAGACTGTATGCCTTGATCAGACAGATGCAGCTTATCTGCCCATCAGTGCCAAGCGTCCCTTTACTGGAGCATTCGAAAATACTGAAGACCCTGATTACAGACAGAGAATGTGGCATCTGATTAGGACCCTCATTATTTGCTTAAAGCACGGAACTTCATGTTAACTCATAGCAAATAAAATTTATATTTTGAAATTATACATGTAATAGCGTTTATACGAATTCCAATAATGAACTATTAATAGACGGCACTAATTTTAGCATCCTGCAGCATGGCTGTGAAGTCATCAATTTCGGAAAAACAAATGTGTACGAAATGCGTGTAAATGCATAATCTGACAGGTGAAACCATTATCTCTTTGCGTATTTCACCAATTGTTTCATGTTCAGAGGTAAAAAACCTTTTGTGGTGTCCAGTACTTTTTTGTTCGGTTTTACGGTTCTTAAAAGATTATTTGACTTATTCCCAGCCTGTGAGCCAAAACGGAGTACCCGGAGAGAAACTACCTGTCCTTCCTCTGAGCAAGACTTGAACCACAGCGTTGAGAGGCTAAGTGAGTCAGCGCTCGTACCAATTAGGTCACGGAGGCTTGTGCATTTATTTCTTTCACATCTACAGAAATGATGCTTAGATTAAAGTTCAACTGCAACGCTATTTTTTCTATGACTTATCATTGAATACATATAAAATACATCTCGAATAAGCTATTCGCCGTACTTCTTGTTACGGAATTATGTATTTATTAACAACTTACATTCGGTTCACCTGTGGGCAATTGCGAACCGGAAGTGATAATCCGAGTCACGTGACTCTGAACCCTGTGACGTCAATTGTAGAACGGAAGTGGAAATAGCGTTTTTTTTACATTGACTGTTCGAGAAAATTGTGATAAAAAACATCTTGTTATCTGAAATAAATTCCAAAAATGCCGACGCGATGTGTTGCACCGGGTTGTGGCAATACCCCTGCACCTGGTCGCGGTTTGTTTACGTTCCCGGAGGACCCGGTATTAAATAAAGAGTGGAGAGTGAATATGGGTCGCGCTAAAAGTGCAAATGAGCCTTTCAAACTATGGGAAAACTCAAAAACTTCGAGATTGTGTGATTCTCATTTCACGGAGGAGTGTTTTATTGTGAGCCCAAGACTAGCGGCGGATCTGGGATTCAAACCAGGCAAGTTTCAGCTCAAGACAGGTGCTGTTCCAACGATCTTTGCCAGACCAAACCACCCCTGGAACACTCCAAAACAGACCAAAGTTGGCGGGGCATACAGGAAACGGCAGAGACAAGAGGTAATGTAGATTATCAGAATGCTGATTATAAATAACATTTGTTTTCAGAGCTTTTTGGTGCAATGGTCCTGAATGGCAGCATTTCATTTTATCAGATTTGTGATCGAGAGGTGGGTTCCGTCCTCATGCTGACCAAAGTGTTGTGTCCCTGATCATAGACAGTTCATCCATGTCTGTCTCAATGGACAGTCTCAATTAGCCAATTTCTCATTGCCAAAACATGCCTATCCAAATCCGCCCCCGCCCATTGGGGCTTGGAGAAATAGATTGGGCTGCATGATGCTTCCATGCAGAGATGATACCGACTGCACATTAGTACTGGTTATCTGCTTGGGGCTAAACCCTAGGAAAACTGCTGCGACTCTGTCCGTCCATGCTCATAATCGTTTCTAAAATAGTTGGAGGAGTGGCAAACAGCGCAGACCATGATAAGATGCCACATTTTGCTGTGTCTCATGTTAGTCTAGGTCACGGGTCAGTTCGCCCGTGAGTCGTTTCGCCCGTGGGTCAGTTCGCCCGTGGGTCAGTTCGCCCTGGGTCAGTTCGCCCTGGGTCAGTTCGCCCTGATTTGGTGGGTCGTTTCGCCCTTATTTTTTCAAGCTCTATGAAATACGGTTATATGGTTTGGCATATAACGGGGTAAATGCCACCTTTTGAATGCCTTTTGGGGGAAGATGTCCAAGCTCACATAACGTTAACAAGTCTTTGCAATGTAATGGGACTTTTATGGCCGTGGAAAAGACTGGGAATATGTAAAAAGAGTTTGGGATTTCTCTCATTTCTGCTGAAAACATAGATTGTTGATTAGATCCACTTTATTGTCTGTGTTTTAGAAACAGACGCAAGTATCAAGTGGGGTTTAGGGTGGGGTGTCTACATTGCATAAACTTGTTAACATGATGCTCAAATTAGTCAACAGCTGTTCTTTTCGCCCACCTCTGGTTAACGATCGGCTCGATATGAGTGAAATAATCTTGAAAGGGCCGTAAAACCCAAACCAAAAAAAAATTTGAAATTTTATTATTAGTGGTACAATCTTTGGTCAGGGGTCTTCAAGCGTGTTTACTCCACTGCAGGGGTGTAAAATTTCACTTGCCCCCTCACATTTGTGATTTAATTTAGGCAGGGTGAGTGAGATTTACTTAATTTTTAGCATCTAAGTGAAAGTTTATTTTTTTGTTTCGGGTTTTCCTTTATAGGTTATATCACTCATATCGAGCCAATGGTTAATCAGAGGTGGGCGAAAACCAGAATACCTGGAGAAAAACCACCTGACCTTCTGTTGCAGAACTTGGCGTCCTCCACGTGGCCCGAGCCAGGCTCAAACCGAGAGACCTAATGACTAAGAGTCAGAACACTGACCCACTAGGCCTTGTGTATGTTTAGACCATAGGAGGAGGACATTTTACACCTGACTTCACAAAAACTGATACCATCTTATCCATTATATTTCAGACTATGTCAATCAGCTGATTAATGAAGTCGTTGCAAGGAGGCAAACACTCAAGAGCTATAAAGCCTGTCTCGAGGACTTACAGCCTGTTATTGCTGCCACTCCAAAGCCAGTGTCATCCAAATATGAGAATGTGAACAAAATGGCTGTTGTGACTGCCCACAGATCACGATTCGGAAGTGCCTTTAGTGGAAACTAGAGATATGTGTCAGTTACATTCAAATTGTGATTGGTATTTGGATACTGTGAATATGCGTGTTAACCTGAATGGATTATACATTTAAATTCGAGAACGTCAGTGAGTAGTTGAAAGACAAAGAAGCAGAACATATTTTTGCAAAAATCATCTGCAAACCTAACCAGTGAGAATCTTTTCTTCAGACACTATATCCAAGCCCATGCAGAAACCCAGTTCTAGGTGTACTTGTAGGCAAGCAGGCTACAAGAGAAACTGCATTGCTTGGAAGCCACTGTTGGTCTTAAATGCTCAGCTAATTTGAGCATGAAACTTTGTCTTGCTCATAAATGTTGAAAATGCCACACAATAATCACTGGATCCTGCAGAACTCTGTGTGTTTTGGGCCCCAGGTGTCATATTTTTCGGGCATCTGCAGATTTCAGATTTCTATTTTTACCCCCATATCCTGCTGCCTAAAAACATTTGTATCTGTGAACGAATCGGTTTAGTTCATATTATATATACATTCAGTTCACAACTGCATGAAAAAAGTGTAGATCCTGATCAGATGGCTTCTTCAGAAGCCATCTGATCTGGATCTACACTGTTTGCAAAGTTAGGGATTGTCATGTCCAGCAGAATAATGGTTAAAAAGCTTGGTCAGTATGAGGCCTGTTTGGCTAATGTTTTTTCTGGATTTCTTTGTTTATGAGCATTACAGATTTCATGCTCAAATCAGTTGAGCATGATGAGAGTATCTTTAATTTATACTACCGGACCAAAATTTTTTGTACAGCACCACAAACACACAGTGTGACTTATGTCCAGTAAATCCTAGAAACAAAAATGATATCTTACAATAAAATATGCCTTCAGTCCTGTAGGTACATATTCTGTCCAGTAGAAGATAACAGACTTTACTAGCAGTAAGAGGCTTTTTCATTGCATCTTATCCTCTCTGTATGATTTAAAACTTGTTTTCATGATTTGTGTGATCACAGCCATTTCAAGAGTATTCAACAATAAACTTAAAATGCTGAATGACATGAGTCATGGAGGAAGGCACCGTGAAATAGACCTAAGTGTCTCAGTTATTATGGACTGGTCGCCCATCAGGCATTTTTGTTTGCATTCAGGTTTAACGGTCCAGTCAACACTATTTAGGTCATTTTTGCAGTTCCATTCACCTATAGATCCACACTTTTGTTTGGGCGAGCATATCCATATGCAGTTAACCAGTACAGTGCACATTCTTTCTCCAAAACTGAGAACTGCCCTTCTTGAATCAGCGGGAGAGAATGACCATAGAAAGGATTTCAGGATCAAACTCTACAAAGAATGTTGCCGACCCGAACCCATCAGGGCTTGAATAAATAGGTTGGGCAGTCCTGGTCTAAACAAATAGTGCAGACCTAGTTCAGACTGCTTCTTGTCAGTCTAATCAGGGTCTTCACTGTTTGTCATTTTATCTGCATCTTTTGGTCTTATCTGAATGACAGATCTTCTTATTTTTCCCAGAAAATTGGATTCAGCATTTCATTTGTTTGTTTGTTTGTTTGATTTGAGGTTTAACGTCCGCGTCAACACTGTATAGGTCATTTTGTAGACGTTGCTCCCAATTTTGTGAGACTTTTACCCAAAATTGAGATGAAATGACATCTCAAGCCCTGCCGCCCAATGAAACCAATAGGGTTTATAAGCATGGACGGTCCGACTCGCACCGCTTTGCCAGGGCAGACTTAGATCCTCTAAGCGGTTTACCAGCAGTACTCGTGTGCGGTCAGTTTCAGCTCTTCGTGGAAGCATCATGCAACCTATCTTTTTCTTCAAGCCCCGATGGGCGGGGCCGCATTTAATGCAAATTTGTCTGTGTCTGAGAAAAGTAAGGATGGGTTTTTATTCATTGTTTTCTTCTAAACAAAACTGCTATTGCTGCTTTGGAATTTGTTTTGTTTCTTTGTGGTTATATAAAACCGATAATTATAATAATAATAAATAATAATAATCACAACAGCAATAATAATAATGCAATCAATTATCCAAAAACTTTTATTTTACAGCCGTAAAAAGTCACAATGTATGAATCAATTGACCTGTGCGTATACATCACGTTAACAATGTATCATTTGGAAGCAAAACGTAACCCGTAAGACGCCCATCACGACAACAGTCGTCTGCCGGTTACTTCAAAACTCATTTTTTTTTTTTTTGTTTGTTTTTTTGTTTTTGGTTTTGTTTTGGCAAACAATGTGGACCCAGATCAGTGGGTCCACACTGTTTTCCTGGATGAAAAAAAAATATTTTTAAAAAGTTTGCAAGAAGATCAGCATAGGCAGATGACATTTCCAGGTGTAGTTTTTCTCGAAATTTTAAGGGTTTAATGTATGGACTGTACAGTTTTCTGGGCCAGACTATCTAGTTTCGGCCAATCGACCTCATTATTTTCGTGAATTAACTCCGTGAAATGAACACCTCCATAATCTACACTTTATATAGAGAAACCCATGCAAGGTTTACTGGGGTATTCATAGGCGAGGCACTTTAATTTTTATGGTCAAGATAATTCCTTGAGAAATTCTTTTAACACCAAAACACAGGGCTATGTTATATTAATTACCAAAAAAAAGTCCTCAAAAAATATCCGTGCCAGTTCTGAGAAAATTAGGATTTAATCCGCAGAAAAAAATTAAATAAGTAATGGTCCAATAATAGCACCATACATTGTTTTACCGGCTGTAAGGCTAGCTCTCCTCACGCGCAAACAAATGACGTCATTAAAAACAAAATATACGTCACAAATTGTTAACGTGCAGTCTGTAATTTATTATTAAAAAGAGAACGAAGAAGCTTTCTCTTGATTGAAAAATGGAAATATTTGCTCAAAATCGTTCGAGATATGGTACACGGAGGCTATGCATTTTCCCAAATCTATCCATCTATATGTGTTGGAATCCACAAAATCAAAAGGAAATCCAGTTGAAGGTTTGGCGGACACAAGCAGACGATGTAGACTCCCGCTGCTTTCTATATTCTATTTTTTTTTTTTTTTGTATAGATGTCATTTATATTTCCCTTGTATGCTATTGATATACAAGATCTATGTTCAAGTTGTAAAAATAAACATTTTTTTTTTTGGGGGGGGGGGGGGGGGGGGGTGTCTCATGACAAAAATTTAGTGTATGGAAGCACATTTGTGCCATCAGAATCAAATCAATTAATATCATAAATATGTGTATACGGTGTATTCTGGTAACATTGCGCACATAAGATTTTGAAAGCTATGTGTGACTTTGTGGAAGCAACCATTCAAAAATCACAATCAGAACAATTGCAACACTGTCCTATCTACTTACTGCAATAGAAATTGGCCGCTGAATTTTAAACAGGCAGGAAAAATAATACTAAGAAAAGGGATACCCCCTTGAAATTGATTTACAAATTTTGTCTCCCAACATTGCTCACAATAACTGTTTTGAGCTGATTGAACATAAAGGTTGACTCAAACTTAAAGGGGCAAATTCCGGATGAGAAAAATATCTTTCAGCTAACTTTCCATGAGGAATCCATATATGAAATTTCAAACCCTAGCATACAAGCTTCTAAAGTTATGTTATGCATCACAATGCATACAATGTACCGAAAGTGACAAAGGGCCATTAGCCACAAAGTATTTTTCGGAATTTAGTCAAAAAGTAATCAGGACATCTACTCATCAGCACCAATCTTTTCACCAACTTACAAGGTTCTAGCTACAATAGATTTTGAGATATGTTGCTGACAAGATTTTATAAAAACAAAAATTCAAAGGGCAATAACTTTTGAAAGGGGCATAATCCGGATAAGAAAAAAATACGGGTTAGCTAAATTTCCATGAAGAATCCACATATGAAATTTCAAAACCCTAGCATGCACGGTTCTTGCGTTATGCTATGCATCAAAGGCGTAACGGAAGTTCTAATGGACCAACCAGAAGCAATATGCCCCTCCATATGCTGGGGTCATAAAAAAAAACATTACGAAAACACACATATTGAAATCTATTGGAAGATTTGATCACCCAAAAAAATTCCAGAGAAAATTCTGATGTTTTTCTTATTCATCACGAAAACGAGACGTTGCTTCCAATTTTGTGGGACTTTTACCTGACATTGAGATGAAATGACATCTCAGTCCCTGCCGCCCAATGAATCCAAAAGAGTTTACATGCATGGACAGGCTGACTCGCAGCAACTTTTCTGGGCAGGTTTAGACATTCTCAGCGGTTTAACAGTACTCATGTGCGGTCGGTATCAGTTCTGTGCGGAAGCATCATGCAGCCCAATCTATTACTCCAAGCCCAGATCGGCCCCGCCCATAGGGGCTTGAAGAAATATATGGGCTGCATGATGCTTCCACGCAGAGCTGAATCCGGCCCGCACACTAGTACTGGTAAACCGCTTAGAGGATCTAAGCCTGTCCAGGAACCGCGGTGCGAGGCGGACCATCCATGCTTATAAACCCTATTGGTTTCATTGGGCGACA
Source organism: Lucinisca nassula (assembly GCA_963580285.1). Taxonomy (NCBI): domain Eukaryota; kingdom Metazoa; phylum Mollusca; class Bivalvia; order Lucinida; family Lucinidae; genus Lucinisca; species Lucinisca nassula. The sequence continues at coordinate 131,733,699 of OY757010.1, read as the reverse complement.
GGGCTTGAGATGTCATTTCATCTCAATGTCGGGTAAAATTCCCACAAAATTGGAAGCAACGTCTCCAAAATGACCTTTACAGTGTTGACGGGGACATGACCTTTACAGTGTTGACGGGGACGGATGTTCTCACAAATGGATAGTTATGTGGCTATTTTTGGCAGGATCGATACTTAAGTGGCTACTTTTAGCCACAGAAAAGAAGTATTTTGCGGTGTCTAACGGAATAAATCCCATTGACTTACATTGATTCTGTCCATTTACATAGCCACCTAACTATACATTTGTTGGTGCGTTAAACCTCAAATCAACCAAACCAAGCCAAGACGGGTGGGGTCGAAAAACAAGCCTATATCATTTTGACCCCTCCAACCCCACTTTTATATTGTAAAACTGGTTTACAGGGATAAACATTAAATTTCTTATATCAGTGCAAAAACATATATTGTGGGTACTCGGCAGAACCGCCAAGTTCAGGCGATTCTTAGTCGACCTCTGCAATCTATGTTTTGAGCAGAAATAAGAAAAACATCATTTTTTTAATCTTAAAATTCCATTTTGGGGCTGAAAAATTGACAATGTTTTTGTTAAGGCGTGTTTCGTAATGTCTACTCAAAAGCATAGATTGTGGGTACTCGATAGAAACCCCTTCCTCATTGAGTTTTAGTTTATACTAATTTATTTTTGTTCGATTGCGATGAAAGTCTCAAACTTAATCACTCATTCCGGATGTTTTCACGTGCGCGAGGGAGAGGCAGTTGACTTTTACACCACTGCTACCCATATACACCTGGGTGGGGTGGGGCAGTGGGGAGTTTTAGGGCGTATACATGTACATTATTTTTTATTATTTCTGCTCAAAGAAGCCTCCATGGTGTAGTGGTTAAGCTACTCACCTCATTAACCAGGAGTCGTGGGTTCGATCCAAAGGCTTCTCCAGACTCTCAGATGAGTCTTTAAACCGAGGTCCGGTCTCCGTATGCAGGGGTTTCATCAATAGACGGGTACTGGGGGTTTTCCCGTTTACTTAGACATTATTCCCCTGCTATGCTTCATAAATTTGGCTTTATTCAGATAACATTGAAAATCACAATCCTATCTTTCCTTGAAATCTGGATGCCAAAATGTTTTTGAAACCACTGCATATGACATTTGCTGTTGACGGGACGTAAACCTCAAACACACTCACTCACTTGTTTCTGCTCAAAACATAGATGAGGCGGTTCTATTGAGTATCAACAATCTCAGAAGCTATGTTTTTGAGCAGAAACATAATGTATAACCCCTAAACCTCAAGTGTTATATAAAAGTGGGTTAGTGGGGGTCAAAATTACATAGGCATGTTTTGTGATGTGCCACAGTTTGCTTTTGATTTTCCTTTTTTGATTTTGTTTTATGTGACATTGTTGATAAGATTTGGAAATCCTTATTTGATGTCAGTGACTCTTTTTACACTTTATGGTAACTGACACATTTTAGTTCTACACAAATTAATGTGTGCTTAGCATAGACTCAAGCTTTTTGAAAAAGCTAATACTTGTTTTTCCATATATTTCACACAAAAATATATAAAAAAAAAATAAATAAAATAAAAGAAAACTTTTATCTTCAGAATTTTTAGTATTTTTCCCCAAATAGAAATATTCATTTTGGATGATTTAATGAAGTCAAGTATTAATTGTTTAACATACGCCAGTAATATTAATTTTGTCCTGGTTTTTGTGATTTTTCTTCATTTTTCGTAATTTTTCACCCCCAAAAAATACCCTTTCCCCTCGGAATTTTTTGAGGACTTTTTTTCTATAAATCAGGACACCTTCCTGATACTAAAACTGCTGATAACATTTCTCAAGGAATTAGTTGTGGGTCAAGGGTCATTTCGAGCTAAATGTACTGGCCTATCAATATTTTTCTTATTTCAGCTCCAAGACATAGGTTGTGGGTTCTTGTTAGATTCGCGTCTATGAGGCGGTTCTAACGAGTACCTACAACCTATATTTGACGTATAAATAAGACCTGTATCACAAATTTTCATCTGCAAATTAACCATTTTGGGTATGAACGAATACACCTGCGTTAATTGTTTGTCCGAAAGTCGTGACGTGACCGCGTGCAGCTATATTAAGATATCGGTTTTTCCTTTTCATGACGTAGGCAGCCTGGCAATTCGTATAAATGCTATTTGACCTCTCCAAAGCGGTGTCGATCAGTACAGAGAAGCGTGTCAACCCTTTCAACCCTGTACATCGCTGCAGTTACCGATTCAGGTACAGATGCCGATACAAACCTTAAAGATCCAGATCAAACGGCATGTGGCGAACAGTCTTATCAGATTCTACACCGTTCGCCAACTGTCAATGACTTGAACAATACACCATTGTATAAGAATTGGTTCACTGAATATCAAAGCTAGAAGGGTTCTGTTCAGAAACTGGGAGGGGGGTGAAAGGGAATGATTCCAAGCATAAACAGCAACGGCGTAGGAAAATAGTGCCGGATTTTTATACTCAGCTTTCAGCGCAAATTTATTCGTGAAATCTATTAAGGAGGTCTATTTTTACAAACAGTATTAATTTTTCAAACAGTCCGGTCGAACTTGATTTAATTTATTGCGTGTACTGCTTTTTCACTTTAGGTTTTCTTTTTTGAGCGGAGGACTACAAGAAGGCATGTCTAAAGAGGTGCACAAAAATCTGATATACGAGGTGTACGGTAACTATAGGCGGCTACGCCCGCCTAAAAATAAGGTTCACTCTGGCCTGTAAACCCCAGTTTTACTATATAAAAGTGGGGTTCAAGGGGGTTAGAAATTATAATTATATAGGTGTGTTTTCACGATGTTATACAACAAAACTGCTTTTTGGCCTCCGTAGCTCAGGCAGATGTGCATCTGATTGGTGCTGAGGAGGCAGTGGGCTCTATACCTTCAAAGTTCCATTCGTTCTGTATGACCAGGGGCATGTAGATTTTGGTAAATTTCACAGAACTAAAAACTATGTAGGAGACATTGCTTACAATTGTGTAGGACTTTTGCCCAACACTCAGATGAAATAATATCCCAAGCCCTGCCATCTAAACAAACCAAAAGGGTTTATATGTAGTTATGCCCAGACTCGCAAAACTTTGCTTGGGCAGGCTTAGACCCTCTTAGTGGTTTAAACTTCACCAGTACTCATGTGCGCTTGGTTTCAGCATTGCTTACCTTAGATCTATTTCTCCAAGCCCTGATGAGCTGGAGCCAAGTCACAAGCCTCAGTTGATAGGTGACCTTATAACTGTATTAAGTTAGCAGTTCCACGATGGTATGCTTGCAGTGGACTAAACTGAATGATGGTGAGTTTTCAGATCCATTCCCTGTGATAAATGGAGTCAAGCAAGGCTGTGTGCTAGCCCCAACACTGTTCAGCATGATGCTCTCTGCCATGCTCACAGATCCATTCCAGGATGGTGAGAATGGTATACCTATTAACCCTTCTCTTGCTGAATATTCAGTTTAGCCACACCCATTTCTTACTTTGAACCAATCAGATTAATCAATGTAATTTATTCCTTCAAATTCGTAAATTGAATATCAAACAGTGTAGATCCTGATCAGATGGCTTCTTCAGAAGCCATCTGATCTGGATCTACACTGTTTGCAAAGAAAAGGGTTGTTGTGAACAGCAGGATAAGGGTTAGGTAGCAAGACAGGATTCCAACCACAGAAGTCCTGAAAAGGGCAGAGATGCAAAGTGTATACCCTCTGCTGAAACTAGCGCAGCTAAGATGGACAGGCCATGTTACCTGGATGCCTGAGGAATGTCTGCCAAAGAAAATTCTCTATGCATAACAAGAAATGGGCGAATGCTCCCATTGTGGACAGAAGAAGCACTACACCCTCAAAACTAGCTCACTCAAGGACTTCAACAGCAGAGTCGTAGGAACAAATTGCACAGGACAGAGAAAAGTGATGAGGCCTCATCAAAAGGGGTGCTAGTGAATATGGGGCAAAACCAATTGGTGAAGCTGAGCAGAAACGGGCACAGCGCAAAGCCAGAGCTGAGGTATCACCAACACGGAGCTGCCACCTTCTAATTTCTGTTGCTTCGTTATCTGCAACAGACAGTTCAGAGGTAGAATTGGTCTCATCAGCCACCTTAGAGCACACAAACAGTAACATTTCACAATTGTTTGATTTGAGGTTTAACGTCCCCGTCAACACTATGTAGGTCATTTTGGAGATGTTGCTTCCAATTTTGTGGGACTTTTACCCGACATTGAAGATGAAATGACTTCTCAAGCCCTGTCACCCAATGAAACCAATAGGGTTGATAAGCATGGATGGTCCGACTGGCACCGCATTGCCTGGGCAGGCTTGTATCCTCTAAGCGGTCTACCAGTACTTGTGTGCGGGCCGGATTCAGCTCTGCGTGGAAGCATCATGCAGCCCATTTATTTCTTCAATCCCCAATTGGCGGGGGCCAAATGTGATTGAGACTAGTCATTGTCAGTAATTATACAGGAACTATTACATGTACATGTATACTTATCTGGTTGTGTAGTTTAATTATGATTTCTAGATTTTTTCAGATTTTTGGGGCGATACATGAGTACCTATTAACCCTTATCTTGCTGAATAGTCTTATAAGCCACACCCATTTCTGACTTGGAACCAATCAGATTACTTAATGTAATTTATTCCGAAAAATTCATAAACTGAATGTCAAACAGTGTAGATCCTGATCAGATGTTGATCTGGATCTACACTGTTTGCAACAAAAAGGGTTGTCGTGAACAGCAGGATGACAGTTAAATTTAGGTTGATCAATAACAAGGTGGGATGGTATGAATTATTTGCTAATAAAAAAGACCAAAAAAAGTCTGTAGGCAGGTAATCTTTTTTTTAAACTTATTTCTTTCTAAATACAAAAAGCATTAAATCTTTAAAAATACCCCCAAAATAGATGAGAATTTCTCAGATGTCTTAAAAAAAGTTTTTTAAGCCAAAGTAGGGTTGGTCGGTTTTCCGGAAACAAGACTTTTTTTTCTTTATTTTGGCCTAACTCAAATTAAACGACCTGAAGCAAAGCTTACATTGACTATCAATCATCAAGGATATATTTACTATTAAACTACTTCATACATGTGATATCTCCACGATCATTCGGGAGGCTTCCGGAAATGAAGCTTATCTCCAGGGCTCCTTGAAAGGACGCAAAAACTACCGAAAGATGAATTTTTCTAAGGCATTTTTTAGACTCATACATTTTTTTTTATGGATATGTACTGACTTAAAACAGATTAACTTCACGGCAGGGTGCAATTATCAGCACTGGCAATTAACAGTATTCCCTGATAAGACCCACTGAAGTCTGAAAGTGACTCAGGCATTAATACGAACAGTATTTTTACCCAGGTATCAATCAGATGACCGACGTCAACTTTACGTACATAAACCACCCACTACGTAACAGATTTTGGGTGCCTAAATATGCTGACTCTAGTTTGTTTAGCAAGATATTTTGTTACAAATAAAATAATTGATATTTTTTTAACAGTCTGGAGAAAAAAATATTAAAATTTTGCTTCAGAATAAAGTGGCAAGATGCAAGAAAATGAGTGTCTGTCACGTCCGTCATTATGTTTTTATCAAGGTAGCAGATCCAAAATTTTCAGAATCAGTGCCACTAATGTTTTCATTAAGGTAGCATTGACCGAAAAAAAAAATTTTTTTGTCTTGTATGAACCTGAATGAATGAAAGGAGGCCCTGGGGCTTGAAAAATGTTACCAACTGTTTTGTTTTCAAGTAAAAAAAAAAAAATAACAGATTTCGCTTTTGGATAGAATTTTTACTGCAGTCACTGCCAGGGAATGTCTATCATTTATAATTTTGTTTTTAAATATCCAATCATTTACGGATCCTTATATTTTTATTGGATCCCTGTGACAGTCATTTGAGAGTTTGGGCCTCTGCTGGCTCATGGGCTGGTAAAGGTTTATCCCTGTTGCAGGGCCTGACAGATCAAACCTTCACCACTTGCCCGGCATACCACAGCATCTTGATAATCACTCAGAATTATCATATTCCTTATATGTTCTATACATTTTTCTGGGCAAGTGAAATAAAAAATCTCTTGCCCAGCCAAAATTTAGACTTGTCCTGGGCAGCCGGGCAGTGGATTTGTCAGGCCCTGCCTGTTGTTATTCCACAGTCTACAGTCTTGCATAGACCTGCTTGTTTGAATTTTGGTTACTTTAAGAGACAAATAGATAAAACTGAAATGAGCTGTACTTTTGTTCATGGATTATTTTGAATTATTTATCTAATTTACCAAAAAAAACTTCAAAATCGATGTCTCAAACTTGTTGTCTAATAGTCTCCAGGACTCCAGCAAGGTCATCGAAAGGTCATCACATGTATGCTACTTAAGAAATTATATCTGCCAGGGTCATTTTTTTGGGGGGTTTTGGTTTTACTGCCCTTTCAAGATAATTTCACTCATATTGAGCCGATCGTTAATCAGAGGTGGGTGAAAACCTGAGTACCCGGAGAAAAACCACCTGACCTACCATTGCAGAACTCTGCCAGGGCCATAGAAATTGATCATGCAATTTTTTTAAGGATAATTAATATCTCCCTTCAGCCGATTCAAGAAGAACAATTGCCAGTTTCTGTCTAAAGAATGTGCATGGTACTAGCTAAGTGAAGTATGGTTAGATAAGCTGACTGGCTCAATATGACCTAAATAGTATTGAATGGGCTGTAGAATTCTGACACAAAACCATTATAATGTACTGCAAAGTATAGATTATCATAGTTACAGTAATCAAGACATCGGCAGCTGTAATGGTTCCAAATATCAGTGTATACATTTTTTTTTTCAGAGAAAGATTACCGTATAAACTCTAAATATTTGGACACCTTAACTTCTTACCATGCTTGTTGTAAAATTTGAGCAAGTACAATTTACTACCCAATGTTGTGTCTAAGAATAGTGGGATGACTGGCAAATGGTGTAGACCCTGATGAGATGCCACATTCTGCGGCGTCTTATCTGGGTTTACACCATTTGCTCAGGCCCGTCTGTCCGAAAACATATATACATTAAATGTAAACGATATACATTAAATGTGAACTGAACAGGAAATGTCAAGAGCCCCAATCTAGAAACAAACCATTTTACCAACTGCAAAGGGAAATAATGCCTGTCCAATTTTTCAGGAAAAAATGATTTGTTCTTTAAATAATACTAATAATCATAATTATGGAGTGTGATAGCTCAGTGGTTAGTGTACTTGCCTCTGATGCTAGAGGTTCTGGGTTTGATCTCCGGCAGCGGCGATAAAAATTGGGTGTCCAAACACGCTCCATCGGCATCATTTGCAGGGATGAATGCCATAAAGTGCACTGTCCTTTGGATCGGGACGTTAACTGAAGGCCACCTGTGCAGGGAGAACCATCCCCTGTACAGGTTAAAGATCCCTACCGTAATTACATGATTATTGTGTAGGCTTTCATCCTACCTGGAGTGTATAGATGAGTTTAGGCTGATTAACTTCCTTGGTTACGCTGCGCATGCCCAGTCTTGTGTGGCCAAAAGGAATCACTCGAGTCTGTGCATGTGAGTGAGTGTTTGACGTCCCACCAACAGCTAAGGTCATACGGCGACGTGACCTCTGTTTAAAGACTCATCCGAAAGTCTGGAGAAGCCCAGGATCGATCCTGCAACCCCTGGTTTACAAGGCGAGTAGCGTAACCACTACACCACGGAGGCTTCTAAACCTGTGCGTGTACAGTAAACTAAGGAAAAATAAGATCTTTTAAGCATAGTGTTTGTCATTTCATCCACAACATTCATAGACTTTAAAACTGCAGTTCCCATCGGGGCTTAAAGAAATAGATGGGCTGCATGGTGCTTCGAAGCAGAGCTGAAACCAACCCGCACATGAGTACTGGTAAACCGCTTAGAGGATCTAAGCCTGCCCAGGCAAAACGGTGCAAGTCGGACCGTCCATGCTTATAAACCCTATTGCTGTCATTGGGTGGCAGGGCTTGAGATCATCTCAAATGTCGGGTAAAAGTCCCACAAAATTGGAAACGCCTCCAAAATGACCTTTACATTGTTGACGGGGATGTTAAACCTCAAATCAAAGAAACAAAAACTGCAGTTCACAATCTTTTAAATCACAACAGTACTAGTACTTAGCAGATTCCGTGTCCGAATATCTTATAGGTTATTTTACTATTCCATTATACATGTACATGCTATTTGTTGTTTGCTGTATGTTTTAAATGAATGCTTGTTAAAAATAGGGAGCACTGAATACATCTTTGACCTGACTTGTCGTGCAAGAAAAAAATGAGCAGTTAAGCAAAAACATTACTGGCAGAGTTTCAGAAGCGATACTTTGAAAAACCTGAAGTACCATAGCCAGCCAGACTGGATGGATAGCACTTAGAGATTCGGGACCAATCTCGTTAGGCTGGGGTCGAAGGTGTGGCTCAGTATCTCAGTCAGTAGAGTGTTTGTACGGTATACGAGAGGCCCTGGGTTCGCAGAGCTGAAATTGACCGCACATGAGTACTGGTAAACCACTATAAACCACATCATTTTTGTTTGGCGTCAAGGCTTGAGATGTTTTTTAATCTCAATGAGGGAATAGGAAGCAAAGTCTCAAAAAGACCCAAATAGTTTTAACGGGGACGGTGATTTGTTTGTTTGTTTTTATATTTAACGCCCACGTCAACACTGTATAGATCATTTTGGAGATATTGCTACCAATTCTGTGGGGCTTTTACCCGATATTAAGATGAAATGACATCTCAAGCCTTGTCACCCAATGAAACCAATAGGGTTTATAAGCATGGACAGTCCGATTCGCACCGTTTTGCCTGTGCTGGCTTAGAGCCCCTAATTGGCTTACCAGTACTCGTGTGTGTTGGTGTGTGTTGCATGGAAGCATCATGCAGCCCATCTATTTCTTCAAGCCTCGATGGGCAGGGGTCTCGGGGACGGTGAATTTCAATATTCAAACAGCCTTTTCCTGGTTGTAAATGATTGATCTTTATCACCCACATGTTGAATCCGTCAGGGTGGTAATCCTTCGATTCAGCTTCACTGTCCCTCCCCTGCCCATCGGGGCTTAGAGAAATAGATTGGGCTGCATGGCACTTCCATGCAGAGCTGAAACTGACCACACATGGGTATTGGTGAACCGCTTAGAAGGACTAAGATTGCCCAGGCAAAGTGATGTGAGTCTGACCGTCATATGGATATAAGCCTTTAGGCTGCAGGGCTTGAAATGTAATTTCATCTCAATGTCGGATAAAAGACCCACAAAACTGGAAGCAACATCTCCAGAATAACCTAAATAGTGTTGACGGGGACATTAAACCACAATTCAACCAACCAATCATCTTCACTGTCGCGTTGTTTGTCTTGCGATTAGCGCAACATGACGCGACCATTGTCAGTGAATTTTTCGATTATTAATTGTTTTGGGTTTAACCACATGTCAACCCCTGTGGGTAATTTTGTCTCGTCTCCCAGAGAAAGGGAGAAACAATATAGAAGAGATCGTAGATTAAAGTAAAGGACAGAGGAGAAAGAGAGAAAAATGAATGAAAGTGTAGAAACAGAAGGAATAAGAGCACTCCCCTCTACCCTTACCTGCTGCAAGGACAGCAGGTCTTACCCAACTGTCAGCCAATATCAGTTGGACGCCACAGTGACGCAAGACATACTTCACCTTTACCTTGCGCTCTATCTGAAATTGTCGAATTCAAAGAAATTAATAACTGCTATCGGATCAGTCTGAACAATGGTTATTTTTTGCCACACAAAACTGTGCATGCGCAAAAATACGGAATCGTGGGATAGCATTTCCTTAGCGACCTGTGGCATCCTAAACTCATCTATATGTAATTACGGGTACTGATAATTACCAAAACGAAACCAAAATACCGGAACAAAACCAAAATACCGGAACGGACTATTAAAGATAAAGGGACTGAGTCCAATTTTTTTTTTTTTTTTAATTATTTTTTTTTTTGCAATAATTTTCAGCTTTGTTTAGGTATTTTAGTAAATGAAACACACATATGCATACTAAAGACACGGATTTATTTTGATGAAGTGGTCGAAGCTGAAAATCACGTTAAGAAGAGGAATCGCAATAAGCATGGGGTTTTATGTTATTATTTGTGGGACTTTTACCCGACATCGAGATTAAAATAGAATTTGTTTTTCTACCAAAACACAGATGTCCCCCCCTTTTTGACCTCTAAGTATGACCTTGACATTGGAGGTATCTTGTGTGCAACACACCATCTAATGAAGATGAACATTTCTGCAAAGTAACTTTAAAAAGTTCATGGAGAAATAAGAAACTTATTGACCATACACAAAAAAGGCCTTTTATACCTTTGGCCTCTAAGTATGGCCCTGACCTTTATGCATGCGTCCAAATTGTGAATTAATGGTTTTAAAGGACATGATTATTTGTTATTAAACATATCTCGGTGCCAAGTTTATACTGTATATTTGTTTATATAATGTATTTATGCAAGAACATTAATTGGGCCATTAAATTCATTGCATTCACGACAGACATTTCCCCTATATTTTTAATAGTCAGTTCCAGTATTTCGGCTTCGTTCAAGTATTTTGGTTTCGTTTTGGTAATTACCAGTACCATTTAATTACTAATGTACACCTACGGTAATGGGTCGGGTATGAAACACCCTTCCCGATCCCGATCCGAAAATCCCTGATCCAAAACTTTCTATTTGCCCTAATTCATTCATTATAATATATTTTAAAAACTTTTTGTGTTTATTTTATTACTTTGAATTATTTTAATCATTATTTATGTATATTTTGTTTAAATAAGTCTAATTTGTGATTTTATCATAAATTATACCTCTCTCAGGGGTATGAAAGACCCTGCCGATTTTTCGTAAAAATATTGTATCCTTCCGCCCCTAATTGAAAAATAAACAATAACTAAATGATAAAATCAACATAACGGAATTGTTATATACTTTTATGGATTTTCTTGAATAAAAGGGAACTTAAAAAGAGTTTCGGAGGTGTTTTTTTTGCATATTTTTATCCAAAACAATTACCGATCATTATTGCTATTTATAGTTGCAAAAACTGAACCGAATGTAAAAGAAATGGCCGGAAAAGGACCGATCTTGAGTTTCACATTGTCTCAAAAATTGTATATGTTATATATAATGACCATTGTGCGAGTGACAGAAGTTTCACCATTTCCTATCCCTCTATTTTTTATTTTTGAAACAATGTGAAACTCAAGATCGGTTCGTTTCCGGCCATTTCTTTCACATTCCGTTCAATTTACGTAACTATAAATAGCAACAATGATCGGTAATCGTTTTGGATAAAAATATGCCAAAAAACACCTCCGAAACTCTTTTTAAGTTCTCTTTTATTCTAGAAAAGCCATAAAAGTATATAACAATTCCGTTATGCTGATTTTATCATTTGGTTTTTGTTTATTTTTTTAATTAGAGGTGGAAGAATACAATATTTTTACAAAAAATCGGCAGGGTCTTTCATACCCCTAAGAGAGGAATAATTTAGGACAAAATCACAAATTGGACGCATTTAAACAAAATATACATAAATAATGATTAAAATACTTAAAAGTAATAAAATAAACACAAAAAAGTGTTTAAAATATATTCAAATTAATGAATTAGGGCAAATAGAAAATTCTGGATCGGGGATTTTCGGATCGGGATCGGAAGGGTGTTTCATACCCGACCATGGTAATGGTCAAATGTGAACGCCGCAGTTTCAGTAAAAAGAAAGAAATTAAATCTGTCTACAGGGAAAAAGTCCTGGTCCTGTTCAATATTATATCTGTTATTTCATTTTTATTATTATTATTATTTTTTTTTTTTTTTCAATAAATGCCCACCACTTAGTATAAATTGCCCTTCAACTACCATAAAGTCACCATACAACCTATGAAATATGAGTCATTTTGTGTTTGACCTCCTATTTGGAGTTTGTTGCTTGCTGTTGGCAACACGTCTAGCATCCTTTTCCATCTATAGCGGACAGGATCAACAGGAGATCCCCGTTGACTTTTTCCCAGTGTACATGTATATGGATACATGTGGTACAACAGCAAACGAGTATAACCTTGCACATCATTTGCCCCACATTTGCACGGTATCTATCTTAAAAAAATCGGTAAGGATGAAGGGATTTCCTGGTTCAAACAAACTTTTTTACCTGTATATATTTACAGTTATATTAGGTAATGCTTGGGACGTGGAATCAAATCCTGGTCCAATTTCCCTAAATGACAGCTCACATTTTCCCTGTGGACTTTGTCAAAGAAGTGTTGGTTGGGAAGACCGAGGAATTTGTTGTGACACTTGCAATATCTGGTATCACATAGATTGTCAAGGCATGTCATCAACTATGTATAGTCCACATAACAGATCATCGAATATGAACGTAGCATGGGAATGCATGAAATGTGGAATGCCAAACTTTTCCACATCTCTGTTTGACACTTTATCTTCTATTGACACACATAACCAATTTGAACCGTTATCAACCCTGTCCGAGCCTGACAGTCCGATACCAGACAATATTGGCCCGCCCACGGCAGCTTCTTCGCCCATTGTGCAGCAGTCCAAAGAAGCTAAACCAAAGACCAAAAAGGCGGTCCTTAACCACCCCCTCAGAATATTGATTATGAATTGTCAGTCAATAAAGAACAAAAGGGCTGAACTTCATACTATTATCGACTCAGCTAAGCCGGACATCATTTTGGGCAATGAGTCCTGGCTAACCCCAGAAATTAAAAACTCAGAAATTTTTCCAGAATCTTTTGAGGCTATCCGGAAAGACAGAGTTGGGGATGCACATGGAGGTGTCTTTGTGGCTTTCAAGCGAGACCTACTCTGTACAGAAACTCCGGAGTTGGACACCAAATGTGAATAAGTTTGGTGTAAATTGAACATTATTGGATGTAGGACTCTGTACCTTGGTTCCTTTTATCGCCCACCAGATCAGATTGACCCAGAATATCTTGAGGCTTTTAATTCATCTTTGTCTAGGATAATGTCAAATGCAAATGCCCATATTTTGGTTGGCGGAGACTTCAATTGTGGTGACATTGAATGGAGCAATATGCAGGTGCCCCATGGGGTATCTAAAAGGCAGACACAGCAACAGCTTTTAGATATAATCAAAGAACACTGCCTAGCCCAAGTAATTAATATACCCACCCGACAAGAAAAGACCCTCGATCTATTATTTACAAATTCCCCATCCCCAGTTAATCGAGTTAAGGGGATGCCCCTGATCGGCGAAGCCGATCACTACATAGTCCTTATTGAATACGACATAAAAGCAAACCGAATCAGACAAGCCCCGCGTAAAATATATCTATATAAACGTGCGGATATGGATGGTCTGCGAGACCATATGACGCGATTTAGAGATTCGTTCCTTTCCTCTGACCTTTCGCACATGTCAGTTAACGACATGTGGGTCAATTTTAAGACCGAATTAACTGCGGCTATGGAAAGGTTTATTCCAACGAAAATGACCAAAACAAAGCATAGTGCGCCTTGGATCGACAACACGATCAAGCATCTAATTAGAAGACGCAATCGAATGTACTTTTGTGCTCGTAAGTCTAGTAGCCCTGACGTTAAGAGCCATTACAAACGGTTCAGAGCACATGTACAAAAGGTAATAAGAGATGCATATTGGAAGCATGTTTCCAGCATCTTCACCTTTGAGGATGATAATACAGATCCCGACAGTCCCCAGAAGAATGGTAAAGTAAAAAAGTTTTGGTCATTCGTAAAGTCCCTGAAAAAGGAAGCTTTTGGGATCACTCCGTTAAGAGATAACGGTATTCTCAAAACAGATTCGCGCGATAAGGCCAACATATGTAACAAACAGTTTCAATCTGCATTTACGCGTGAAACTGATGGTGAGCTACCAACTAAAGGTAATAGTCAGTTCCCCACAATGGGGGACATAACAGTTGACCCAAACGGGGTCGCCAAACTGTTTGGTAAGCTCAAAATACATAAGGCATCTGGGCCGGATTACCTGAATGCCAGGGTGCTTAAAGAATGTGGTGCTGAAATTTCACCTGTGCTGGCCTTTATCTTCAATGAATCACTCGCCCAGGACACTGTACCAGATGACTGGCGACAAGCTAATGTTACCCCTGTCTATAAAAAAGGAGAAAAATACGATGCAGCAAATTATAGACCAGTGTCGCTAACATGCATCTGTTGCAAAACCCTGGAGCATATAATAGTTAGTAACATCAACAAGCACCTAGCCTTTGAGAGCATTCTTGCTGACTGTCAACATGGTTTCCGAAGTCAAAGGTCTTGCGAAACCCAATTGGTTCAGTTTTACCATGACATTGTGAGCAATCTGGATGGGGCCACAAACAGACTGACTTGATTATCATGGACTTCGCTAATGCCTTTGACAAGGTACCTCACAGGAGGCTATTGTATAAATTGGATTACTATGGGATAAGAGGATCCACACACAGGTGGATTAGCTCATGGCTCTCAGGGCGCTCACAACAAGTTGTACTTGATGGCCAAGCGTCTGATCCAGTCCCTGTTTTATCTGGTGTCCCCCAAGGTTCGGTCATTGGACCGGTCCTTGTCTTGGTATTCATTAATGATCTCCCTGATAACATCAGGTCATCTGTCCGTTTGTTTGCTGATGATTGTGTCCTTTATAGGAATATATATTCTTCTTCTGACTGTCTTATTCTACAAGATGACCTGAATCAACTAGCACAGTGGGAGGCCGATTGGCAGATGAAGTTCAATGTGGCCAAATGTCATTCAATGAGGGTGTCGCGACACCCTCCTGACAAACAAATTAAGTTTGACTATAAACTACACCAGCAAATCTTGGAGCAGGTTCAATCCGCCAAATATCTTGGTATCACCATCACTGATGATCTTGATTGGGGTCAACACGTTTCAGAAATAACATCAAAAGCAACTAGGACTTTAGGATTTCTTAGACGAAACTTGGCTTTTGCACCTAGGCAGACAAAGGATGTTGCATATAAAACATTGGTTCACCCTCAGCTAGAATATGCATCACCCATTTGGCATCCCTATGTTAAAACTCAGATTCAGCAGGTGGAGAAGGTGCAGAGGACAGCTGCTCGATGGACCTGCCGACGATGGCGCAATAGAAGCAGTGTCGGTGACATGCTTAACAAGCTAGAATGGCCGTCCCTAGAGGCCCGTCGTGAGCAGTCCTCTTTAACCTTCTTCTATAAGATACATTCAGGTACAGTGGCCGTTAATAAAGATAAATACTTGACCCCTGTGACAGTTTCAACTCGAACAAGGGCATCACAGTATCACGCGCACCAAGAAAGAAAGAAAGAAGTATAGATCATTTTGAGAGTACGGTCGCGGTACTGGTACCGGGTTCGGTACCGCATTTTATAATGAACACATTTGTGTCATTCGTGACATGCGTTTATCATGTCAATATGGCTGTCAATGGTCAGTTTATGATTCCAAAACACAGAAATCTATGAAACTACGTTGATAGTTCTGACAACCTGTCGAAATTTGTGTCAGCGAATAGTACTAAGGTAACACTTAAGGCAGATCGCTATAACTTTAAAAGAACTGTCAGAAAAATTTTGCTACACTGTCGTAGAATGAATCCCTTCGTTACGTCAAATGGCCAATTTATTGGGGAACCATTTGCGTAACGACATCGTTTCTACACAGGTACCAGTCCTACAGTGATGCCCTGAAAAATTCCTTCTTCCCTAGGACTATTCCCCAGTGGAATAGTCTTCCCTCTTCTGTGGTGAATGCTTAGACTGCAGAGGAGTTCAAAGCCCATACAGTGTAAGATTGAGACTCAGAGGTATGCGTTTTAGTATACCTCTGTTATTCAGATTGTAAATAGTTTTAAGGACTCATCCAGTGACTTCTCTTTTTTTTTTTTTTTTTTTTAAGCTAAATTCTAAAGTTAGCTACGCACCCAACTGAGGTAATGGCCAATAGATAGATAGATAGATAGATAGAAACATGACGGGTATATGACCATTACGAATACAGGTACAGCTGTTTCACTAATTGCCAATTAGCTGATTACCTTGCACTAAATATCTTTGTTTAAACGTCCTGTTACCATAAGAGACGAAGTTAAAATGGTCAAGTGTTTGGTCGAAATATTGTTCCTTGTATGGAACTGACTGTCCGTCAACCAGATTCCAGGAATAAACCAACGAAATAACAGCTAGCAGTCGACACAGCGCCATAGTTTTAGCGAATTCGCTTGCTACTCTAGCCCTTCTGCGGTACCACGACTTGCTGCTCAGTGCCACGACTAGCCGTTTTTACTTTGGAAAGTGGAGAGGCCTCATTATATTTTCTAAATGTTTAGTTTGAAACGAAAATTCAGTCTGAAATTTGTTACCTTGCCTCTTTCTTTCTTTCTTTCTTTCTGCTGAAACTGCGATCGGTCACATTTGACGCCCTGGGCAGTACTAAAGTAGAAGTAGAAAGTAGAAGTAGAAGTTGGCCATTACTCGCAGGTGTATATTACATACACTCCAGTTTTGCCTCTGCTGGTATGTTGAAGTCTCTAATGGAGGCTTTGAGGCTGTCCTTGTATCCCATGTTTGTTCAGTCATAGTAAGGGGATTCTTCTCCTTTGATCATATGTCCTTTAGGGGCCATTAATTGGAAATACATTCATTGTCATTGTCATTGCCTTCAGAATCAGAATCAGAATCAGAATTGTTACTGGTGACACGTCAAATGACATTCATACACCAGGACCTGTGATGTGGGAAGTTAGTCCCTAGTTCTAACCAAAGAGGTAAATTTAGCTACACAATCATCAGCACCTTCAGCTGTCGAGATAATCGAATCGGGAAGGGCATTCCAATCTCTAATGGTTCTGGGGAAGAACGACTCTTTATAAATGTCGGTTCTTGCGCTAAGGGTCTGAAACGCCAACGAATGGTGATTTCTACAGTGTCTAGCTGGGGGAACAAGGTCATCTGTTGGAATGCTGGCAGCACCCTTTAGACCTTTGTATAAAAGGATTAGCCTACTGTCTTTTCTCCTTTTCTTGAGTGACTCCCATTTTAATTTTCCAAGTATTCCAGTCATGCTCCCAGTTTCAAAGCAGTAATTGCCTGTTACAAATCTAGCAGCTCTATTCTGAACTTTCTCAATTTCATCATTAAGGACCACTCCACTGGGGTCCCAGATACAACTACCATATTCCAAGATTGGGCGAACAAGACCTTTATATGCTGCCTCTTTTACATCCTGAGGGCACTGATGAAGATTTCGCCTCAGGAAACCAAGCGTTCTATTTGCCTTAGTACACATGTTGCTAATATGAGTATTCCATCTCAAGTTGTGTGAGATTGTCACTCCAAGGTATTTAATGGAGTCCACATTTTCGAGGACCGTTCCCTCTAAGGTGTAAGAAGCCTCAACTTTATTAGATCTCTTCCTAGTTATCTGCATAATATTGCATTTAACTGGCTGAAATCTCATGCCCCATTTACGTGCCCAACATCCTAATCTATCTATGTCAGCCTGAAGTTTCAATGAGTCATCTGTATCTCTAATTTCCCGGTAACAAACACAGTCATCTGCGAACAGTCTTATTTCTGAGTCAATGTCAGTGGAAATATCATTGATGTACAGGGAGAACAAAAGTGGACCAAGAACGGTCCCTTGCGGGACTCCAGACAAAACTGGAACCCACTCTGAAGATTCACCATTAACAACAACCCGCTGTTTTCTGTAGCAAAGAAAGGAATCTATCCATTTGAGGGTCTTTTCCCCAATTCCATAACCAAATAACTTAGATTTAAGTAGTTCATGAGGAGGGGTGTCAAAGGCCTTCTCGAAGTCCAGAATAAATGTGTCCACCTGTCCCCCTTTGTCCAAGATTTTTGCCCAGTCATTAATAACTGTGCTTAGCTGAGTTTCACAACTGTGCCTTTTCCTAAATGCATGCCTTTCTCTGACCACAATGATATTTGCCACTTGTAGCTCTCCACAGAGTAATCCCTTTGGCAAATGTTCATCAAGCCCGCCCATCTCTAATTTGATTGAAAATAGAAGTGAAGGAAATGACCAGGAATCGATATAATTGGCCCACAGCTCCTATCTGAAGCCCTGTCACCCAATATGAAATCAATAGGGCTTACATGCACTGGACGATCAGACTCGCGCCACTTTGCCTGGGGAGGCTTAGTCCTTCTAAGTGGTTTACCAGTACACATGTGCGGTCAGTTTCAGATCAGCGTGGAAGCACCATGCAGCCCAATCTATTTATCCAAGCCCCGATGGGCGGGACCATCCATTTTGTCTTAGTACGTTTTGTAAAACAGAAGTGAAGGCAATGATCAGGAATCGATACACCTAACCCACAGCTCCCATCAGAGACACCAAAGGGAAAGAAGCACAAACATGAAACATCTAGACCCTGGAAGCAATAGCGGGAAGCCAAAAGGACAGTTACTTTCCCACAAAATGGCCAAATGGCTATCCTAAACAAAATAATATAAGCGATACACACACTCAAAGACAAACCATAACAAAATTAAACCGCGCTGGAAGCAATAGCGGGAAGCCAAAAGGACAGTTACTTTCCCACAAAATGGCCAAATGGCTATCCTAAACAAAACAATATAAGCGATACACACACTCAAAGACAAACCATAACAAAATTATACCGCGAAAGAAGAACCGCATTGGAAGGTCAGTGAAACGAATTCCACTGGAGTGGGGGGGGGGAGGGGCTTAAATCGATTTTACGTGGCCACAGTCCTCGCCCCTCATTTCCGTCGCGATTTAGACAAAGAATTTGTTCTGTCCACATGAAGGCCTCCTAACTCATCAGTGCAACATCTCCGTGAACACAAAAAATCAAACAACCACAGAGAGGAAACAACGGTAAGGACTCAACAGAACCCACTGAAATGCTGGAGCAAAAAAAAAAAAAAAAAAAAAAAAAAAAAAAGACCAACAGTTAGGCTCCAACGGGCCCCACCAGAGACAGAGCATCAGGCACCAACCAAGTGCAAGGTAGAAGTAAAACAAAGATCAGGAATCGATACAATTAACTTACTACATCCATCAAAGACACCAAGACCTGCGCATGTAATCTGCGCATTCGGCCTGCACGGCGACCACAAAGCAAAACAGTGCCTAAGAGACTCTAAGCTGAAACAAGACAGCAACATCCATGGCATCTGCAGCAGATTATGTAAGACAGCTTGCATAGAAGTAGTTCATCTTTTGGCATGTCGTTAGTAAACCGTCTATGTTTTACATGCGTATAATACCAGGTAACAGGATATTTCGCCCCCAAGACGTTCCCCATCCCTTTTCGTTTTCTATAGTTGTGTTTGTGTAAATTGTAAAAAATATTAACACCGTAAGAGAGAGAGAGAGAGAGAGAGAGAGAGAGAGTAATAGTTCAAAGCACTGTGAATGACAATGTAAGTTATGACTCATGACAAATATTACATGTTTGTTTGAATTACCTATTAAACGTTACAAGTATTACATTTTTTATCATTATCGATAATCACTTTGTTTATTAAGTTTGGCTAATTTATCACACGATTTTATGCAATTAATGCGATTCATGATGAAGTGTGAAAACACATGCTCTATGCAAAGTTAAACGTCTTTAATTATCCCCCTGTCTTGATTACTACCGTTCGCAAAGTTAAACGTCTTTCTTTGCCGGATCATTACAGGGTCACCGATGAGGCTTTATTAGCCGAAACTACGTAGTATGACCCATTTTCTTTCTTATGAATGTTTTCATTGCTCTTAAAGGATCTCATTTTAGATTTTTATTTGCCTTCACTGCAGCTGGTGTTGTGCCGTGTGGCGGCCGTAAAACGTCTCCCCATACATCAACCATAGTGCAGTTTATATTTTAATTTTGGTCCTTTGAGATCAGCGTGAATATTCTGAGAAATCAGAAATAAATTATTGGTTTAGACTCATATTCTAGACAGGTTTTTAATTATTTGGACCCAATTTTGATTTATATCAGTCTTTGAATCGACTGCCTATTCGAAATTCGCAAAATTGCAGTATGTTTCCTCTGGCTTTCTTTGCCGGATCATTACAGGGTCACTGGCGAGGCTTTACTAGCCGAAACTACGTAGTATGACCCATCTTCTTTCTTATGAATGTTTTCATTGCTCTTAAAGGATCTCATTTTAGATTTTTATTTCATAATCTCTTTAGCACCTTTACCAGTTAAGTGTTTTGTATTGGTCGGTTGGGTCTTTCATAGTGTCGGCGAGCCACAGATTATCATTAGATTATGGCGCACAAGCCTATAACTCTGCCTCACAAGCCCAACCTAAAAAGCTCGACACAGTACAAAACCAAGCCCTTCGCATTGCAACAAGGGCATTTATATCCACCCCGATTAATGCACTCGAAGTAGAATGTGGCATAAAACCACTCCATTTAAGAAGAGAGGAATTAATCCTAAAATACTGGGCACGTTCCTCGCCTTTGGGCAAAAATCTGCCCGTAAATGACCTCATTGGGGAACATGGGTGCCAAACTACTAAAAAGGCGCACCAATACCGACCATATTCCGTTACAGTTCAGAAGCTCATAGCTGAGCTGAACATACCTAATGACATCGAACCACCCCACTATAGAAACAAGTGTGACTTAAAGCACAACCCACCCTCCTGTACAATCAAGGACATCATTGGAAAAAAAGGCGAAATTGACATAAAAATTTTGAAACAAAGTAGTATAAACTATATAGAAAAACATCATAGGGGTAGATTACAGATATATACGGATGGCAGCAAAGATATTGAAAAACAAACAGCAGGAGCAGCAGTTTCGGTCCCTGATGAAAACTTGAATATCGAACTCAAAACCAATCCGAGCCTGTAGATATTTACTATTGAACTGATAGCAATTGAACATGCCATTAAATGGATCATCGATAACAACATCCCGGAGGCAGTCATACTTACAGACTCCCTCAGCTCAATACAAGCCCTTCAATCTGGCCAATCAAAAACAAGACCAGATAAAATAAACAAAATACTTCTATTCTTAGACTCAGCTAAAGACAAAGGCAACAATATCTACCTGGAACGGGTTCCATCCCATGTAGATATCACAGGTAATGAAATGGCAGACTCAAGTGCCAAATCAGCAATGGCAAACGGTAAAAACGATCGGACCTTACCGACCAAAACAGAAATATACCCGGTAATTAACCAGGCCATTATGACAAAAATGGCAAAAATTACGGGACAACCCACAAAGTAAAGGTCGCTTCTACCATAGACTGGAACCTAAGGTTAAAAATACTATCACCCATTACAGCGATAACCGAAAACATGACGCAGTTTACACACGTTTGCGTCTGAACCATAGTAAACTAGGGACCCATTGTATATTTAATCAAAACCACATCAAATGTAACAGATGTGATAAAGATGAACAAAATGACATCAAACATATCCTTTTCCACTGTGAAGGAAATGTAGAACCGAGACAGGAATTAAAAGCTGCACTGATTATATTGGGATACAACACTTTTGATGAACGAGACCTACTTAACCCCCCACGAAACATTAGGCCTGAGATAGTTGAGGTAATCATTACATTTTTGAAAGACACCGAGCTATTCGATAAAATATAGACAGCTGCAGTATAAAAGAGTAACCATGTAATACTAATCCAAGTTTATTTCTGTTCCAGCGCTGGAATCCTTTCATGCAGCGATCATTAATACTGCATGTTTCTTTCTCCTACAGACACAGCCTCCAATAACCACCTGGCCCTATTCCAACAGCACCATATATCCTTGCCCCAGGGACTCGGGGGGGGGTGTCCGGAGACGGGATTCCCCCACTCTCTAAACTAGATCATAAAGCAATATGAATCTCTCAATCTAAATATGCTGGGCGTGGGACTAAGGTTTCTAGGTTTCAATCAGAGAGCCAACCAATGCTGCTAACGTTAGGTTACTGACTGCGGAAGGCAATCTGGTTCCCTGTGCCTTGTTCCATAACCAGTCTTTAATTCAATCATTGCAATAAGGAAGTTTCACTATCTAATTATGCTGGGCGTGGGACTAAAGTTCTAGGTTTCAATCAGAGAACCAACCAATGCTGCTAACGTTAGGTTACTGACTGCGGAAGGCAATCTGGTTCCCTGTGCTTTGTTCCATAACCAGGGGCGGGGGCTTAACCAACCCACCGGCCTCTCGCTGGCCGCGGGCGCTCGATCGTCGTTGCTGGGTGCGTGATGTTTGGACATTGGTTTCCGCCACATGCTCCTGGCTCCGGGCGTGACAGGCGTGTCGCGGTATGCTTCGGGTACGGATACATATAAATTTCTCTCTAAATAAATAAATTGCTCAAATCAACAATTGCGCCTGGTCGTGATCGCGTGCTTGCTGGGGCATGGGTTGGTTGCAACCTAGGTGGGGGCACTTTCCCAATCAGACCATGACCGCTTTGTGCTTCTGGCCTGCGCCGTCGCGAACAGGTGAATTATTTTTACTAAGAATCTTACAGTGCTGCTTATGCTACCCAACCCATACATATAGGCCCCACTCTCATATTTCTGCCTCTCCGTGCGCCCGGGGGCTTCGGGCTGGTGCCCCTGGGGGCATGATTCCCCACCTTGGGCGGACTGGCCGTTCCCGGGGCGGTGGCCCGGGGTCCTTGGTTGCATGGGTGCGGGGGGAACACAAAACCCACACATGCTTATCACTTGTGTCTTTTAATTTTGGATGGCCATATGGCCATTTTGTGGGAAAGTAACTGTCCATATGGCTTTCCTTTGTTTAGGTTTCCATTATGGTCTGGTCGCTTAATGTTTGTATTTCTTTCCCTTTGGTGTCTTTTATGGATGGAGTAAGTTGATTGTATCAATTCCTGATCTTTGTTTTACTTCTACCTTACATAGTGGTTACATGAGCTCTGCTTCTATCACTTACATGACTTGGACAAGAGCCGGTTGAGCTGAAGCGGGGCGCTGTGGTTGCGGCTCATTTGCTTTGCACTTATGAGTGCTCCGCCGAAGTAACACATCGGCGATAGACAAGTCTAAACTTAGGCTTATGTAACCCTAACCCTAGCCCTAACCCTAACCCTTACTCCAATATACACTAATCATATTTTCTCTTGCAGGTACACGGGTATTCTTGACGGGGAACCCCACCATACCTCATGTCGGACACCTACCGAGAAGTCATCAGCTGGGTGCCCAGAAGGCTGCCTCGTTGAGGCCCCCTTGGGGACACCTCCTGATGGAACCCGGAAATATGCGAAGCGAAGACAGCATGGCTGTCAGAACGGAGCATACACTCCTGGAATAGGTCAAGTACAGAACAATTTAACAGGCGGGGCAACGGTAAAGACCAAATTTGTTAGGGATTTGGACACAGGAAGACCCTTTAAAAGCCTTTTAGACCGACCGTTCAAAATAAAATAAAAGCGAAATTGCACAATGGCTGGTTAGCCACATACTCGCCTTTGCCAAACCACACAACTTTTTACCACTAAAAAGACACGCCTGTGTGTAAACATTACAAGTCTAACCACACTGATCCTGAACATTACTACACACAATCAGAACTAATCCATAATGTATTACAATCCATATATCCCCAATATGATATCCTCCTTCACGAAGGATAAGATAATGATATGCAAACATGGCGGTCCGGTCCCAACTGACCCACTTACAATTTTATAAGAACTCGACATCCTACGTCGATGAAAGCATCACCTTTTCATAAACTGGAAAAGCTAAGAAGCAAAATAGGATTGACCTCCTTTCGCATCCTCCGCGATAGAAGTCACTAACTACACACTGATTGGCTGGATTAACTACAAACTAAGAGAAAAGCAACAACCAAAACACCAACATATGACATCCCAACGCGGCGCAATTAGGGGCCAGTAGTACACGGTACTACCAAGATTATCTTCGTAGAGACCTGGGGGATGGCGACACAGGGTTGGGGTAGAGTCTAATGGAAGCCAAAACAGATAATGCATGAGAAGCTTTTTTCCTCGGTCAGACAAGGGCTGTGTACTGACACATTTTGCAGCCGGAATTGGCAACGTGTCATCACATTCTAGAGCCCGAATATTGGTCTGCATTTGCATTCAAAATTCGAACACCGCCAGAGGACTAGCTGATAACTGTCAAGCAGACAGGAGTCAGCATATTGGCAGCCTAGGGAAAAGAGCAGTACCTACAACTAATCCCAGCTGGCGAACTGGGGGTAGCCCCTATGTGCCCTTGGCGCCCGGTTACCTTAAAAACATCCGTCAGTCAGTCAGATTATCATTATTTGTTTTTACCACATGACGTCGCGTCTGAGAGTGTAATAACGCCATGTAATATTTTCGATAATCCACTAGTGGATTAAATATGCAAATTAGCTAGACACGTCCCGTAACGTTACATGTACGATGTCCTTAACGACGTCGCGTTTACTAATGGCGGGATATTTACAGCTTTTGTAAACAATCGTGAATAAAATACGTTTTAAATGTCATATGATAAACAGAATCTTGCATTCGTGCTCATGTAAGATCCTCTATATCTTTTGCTTCAAGAAAATCTTTCATGCACCGACGACAGCGCTATATAAGCGTCGCCCAAAGATCACAGCATCATTTATCTTTGACATCGTCGTACGTTTTTCAAAACCTACTAAAGCGGAATAATGTGTGTGTTTGTGCATTGTATACAGAAAGAAGTGGATTACCGCCGCCATTATATTGCTTGTGGCCTCAGTATTTCAGTGTAACAACTCCTAGTCACAGCACTCCTCCCCAGAGGGGCCACTTTGAATGGTCAGTGCTGGACGGTAACTAAGGATAAAATATCCTCAAGCTGACATGAAAGGGCGATGGTGCTACTTAAATATTTGCCTCTTCTAACCTCTGTGCTGTTAAAGATGAATGAAAATTCTACAGCTGAAATTCGTTTCACCTTGGAAATGGGGCGGAATGACTAAGGCGACGAAACGAACAACTAAGGACGAAACTACCAGGGGAAACAAACGTCTCGGGGGTGAAACGACTATGAATGGAAATGGTCTGGGAGCGAAACGACTCCGATTCAAATAGTGCAAGCAGAGCCACAGCTCTGTAGATATTCAGCCTTGTGTCGAGTCTGATTCCAGTATCCAAAACGCTTCCACGTGGCCGGCAAAATTCTGCACCAGCTTTGTCAATCGTGGCATTTGCTTCATCTTCAATGTACACAACTCTTGACAATGTGTTTCGAAGTTAGCCGAACCTTTCTACCACTTGCAATCTTTGCCCGTTCACTGTGACGGAAGGCAAATCGTAAGGCTTTCCAGGTTGTGGATGATATATCATCCCAGTCTTTCCATGCTGAATGTAAGATCATTGCTTTCAGATGAATAAGATACTTAATCCACACCTTTTTGCACCCTATCTGATGTTGGAGCACACTTTTCTGTGTCATCAACAATGAGGACTTTGTCTTGCAACTCTGTCTACACCTACATCCAACCGCTTTAGTTATTCACAAAATTTGCATTATTTGCTGGCTCCCAGTTTGCACATTGTCAATACTGGAAAAAGAGGTAACCAGACCCCCCTGACCTTTCAAGGTCAGGGGGGTCTGGTTACCTGTTTTTCCATCACTGATAACCTTCAGACTAGGAACCAGCAGGTAATGCAAATAAGGTGAATACCCGCGTAAAACGAAGTTTGAGAGGGTATATAGGAGTCAGCTTGTTGTTCCATTTGTCCGTATGTATGTTTATTTGTTTGTTGTCTCTCCGTTAGAATTTTGTGCGACAATAACTCAAAAACCGCTTGAGATATCCGAATGAAACTTCATACACTCATAAAAGGCAATGCTGAGATGCACAGTGTACAAGCTGCAATATTAGCTGAGTTATTGGACTTTTGTGTTTTTCTGTTTGGAATTTTTGTCCGGATTACTCGTATAACTCGAAAACCGCTAGAGATACTCAAATGAAACCTCACACACCTGTGGGGAAGTGCAGAGCACGGGGGACAATGTCTCTAGCTGCAATATTAGCGGAGTTATTTGACTATATATGTTTTGTTTAGACTATTGCCGGGACAATAACTCGAAAACCGCTTGAGATATCCATATGACTCTTCACACACTTGTAAAAGGCACAGTGGAGAAGTGCATTGCACAAGGGCTATAACTCTGCCTGCAATATTAGCGGAGTTATTGGACTTGCATGTTTTTCGTTAAGAATTTTGACCGGACAATGAAACGTCATACTCTTGTAAAGGTAAATGTGCAGAAGTGTAGTGCAGAAGGGCCATAACTCTATATGCAATATTAGCGGCGTTATTGAACTTTGTATTTTTATTTTGTTTAGAATTTTGTTCGGACTATAAATATAAAAGCGCTTGGGGTATCCAAAACGAAACATCACTCATTTGTAAAGAGCAATGTGCAGGAGTGCAGTGCACGAGGGCATTATTCTAGCCATTACGCAAACACGCCTATACATATACATTGCCACCTTTATCGCCCAAAAAATGAAAATTTTAAGATGAAAAAATTGTGATATTTTTCTTATTTCTGCTCAAAATATACATTGTGGGCACTCGTTAGAACCGCCTCATCGAGGCGGTTCTAACGAGTACCCACAATCTATACATTGTGGGCACTCGTTAGAACCGCCTCATCGAGGCGGTTCTAACGAGTACCCACAATCTATATTTTAGAGCAGAAATAAGAAAAATAAGGTATACCCCCGGAAACCCCAGTTTTACTATATAAAAGTGGGGTTCAAGGGGGTCAAAATTATATAGGCGTGTTTTCGTGATGTGCAATTTTGGCGGAGTTATTGGGCACTGTATTTTTTGTCAAGTATTTTGCCGGGACAAAAACTGAAAACCGCTTGAGGAACTTAAAACACATGTAAAGGACACGGGATAGAAGTGCAATGGACAAGAGCCATAACCCTATCCGCACAATTAGAGGAGGTACAAAAAATATTAATAATATTATTTTTTGTTCAGAACCCGGCCAGTAAAATAACCTTATGATGTAATATCATCACGTTAAAAGGTCTGTGTGATGAACACCTTAAAAAATCCAGTTGACGTAGTAAAAAGTCAAATGTTTCATCTCTGTTTCAGTGAAATGCGCCAAAGCGGGTGTATAGCAGCAGATCCTCGGACAGTTCTTGTTTGAAAAGCTTCTTACCATAGAGGATCTTACATGGGTGTTCATGTATTATTGAATTTATTAAACGAGTTGAGGAAAAGGGATAAAATGCGAGGCTTCGCCGAGCATTTTATCCCCTTTCTTCAACGAGTTAAATAAATTCAATAACACATGAGCACGAAAGCAAGATTCTATTTATCATATAACATTTAAAACGCATTTTATTCAAGATTGTTTTACAAAAAAGTCAATACTCAGCCATAAGTAAACGCGGCGTCGTTAAGAAGTCGTGCATTTAACGTTACGGGACGTATCTAACTAATTTGCATATTCAGTAAAAATATGGAAAAATATTGACCGGTAACTTTTGTAGAAAGTAAACGGGACATTTTCTGGGTATATAATAATAGAATTTATTGCATGGCGTTATTACCTTCTCGGACGCGACGTAATGTGATAAAATACGATACCCAATAGGAATACCACTGTCACCATCCTTGTGAGTACGGTAGAAAACATTATGCTGAACAGCGTTGGCGTTTGAACGCAGCATTGCTTAATTACATTTGTCACAGTGAATGGATCAGAAAACCATTCTTCATTTTGACGCGTGCAAGCATACCATCGTGGAACTACAGGACTATTACTAAGAACCGATGGAGAGTCAGACTTTGTCATGATTCCACATAGTCACTTGCGACTGTTTCTGCTTCTGTTAGGTCAGCTATGGCCATGCTGAGGGCCACGTCTTGTTTCTCACATTTCTCTTAAAGCTGGGTTGCTGTGAAGATCGTGTAAATTGTTTCTCTGTCGTTCCTGAATCCATATCGACTTTCTGGTAGAAGCACTGACTTTTCTAGGTGTTCCTTCAATCACTTAAGTAGGACTCTTGGCAGGACCTTCCCTACAACCAACAATAAGGAGATGTCTCGATGATTTTCACAGGCTTAAGGTGTCTCCCTGCCCTACATCCTAGTGTAGTTTATATTTTCTTGTCCTTTGGGATCATTTGATTCCATTGTGGAATTTTAAAATACTTGAGGGTCACTGATGAGGCCTAATTTGCCGAAACTAGCTAGTCTGGTCCAGAAAACTTGTACACTTCCACGTGTTGTATGGTGTATTCCTTGCTTCCAAAGGTTAATCCTTTCTAGAACATATTTAAGGATCTACCCCCTTTCCGTTTGAATAGAAGGGTAATTGATGCGTAATTGAATTCTTAATGGGTGAATGTGGAATAAGTCTGTCAGTTTCTTTGTAACTGAAGTACCCCCTGCAGGCATTGCATCTTAGCCTGGGGTATTACCAGACGACAGGAGTTTTTTTTTTCGCTGTCTCAGAGGCGGTTGGTAACTCATCGAGCTGCCTGTGGTAGTCTGTTGATAGCTTCATTACTGGCAGATGAGGGCAGCCTTAGGACAAGCTTTACATAGGTGCTTACCCGAATGCGACCTAGAGCGAGTTCGATGTAAAAACCGCGGTTACTAATCTGTGACTAAAGTAAGATCGAACTGTATTTGGTTAGAGGAAATGACATCGGTTCAACCAACATGGCTGGCTGGTTCCCAGTTTTCCCCTAAAGCACTGCAGAACACTAGAACCAGAACTTTCTTTCGTAGGCATATTGATTAGTTGTTATACAGGCATAGGGGGAAGGTGCAATTAAAATAACAGCAACCAAACTAAACTTAACTTGATCGAACTTCCTCGAGCATGTGACAAAACACATGACTTGCATGTGCCTATACAGGGTGTGTCAAAAATTGTGTTTTTAGCGAACCATGAAGACCCAGATCAGAAGCTCATAGCTAAAATACAGGATCTTTTTGTAAAAATCTCAAAAGTTATTCTATATGCGTCTATGCTTCATAGGTTAATTTAAGGGGAATGGATGCACTTTCAGAGGAGGCAACCCAGCAGGCACATGACGTAATTATGACGTCACATCAACGTCGGTTGAACGTCATGACGTTTAAGCAACGTCATATCAACGTCGATGCAACGTCATGACGTTGCACCGACGTTGATTTGACGTTGCCAAAGCGACGTGTGCCTGCTGGGAACTCCTTCAAAAGAAGCTTTGCACATTTACTTTATCTATCTATCTATCTATCTATCTATCTATCTATCTATCTATCTATCTATCTATCTATCTATCTATCTATCTATCTATCTATCTATCTATCTATCTTCTGATACCGCGTCGGTCACATTTGACCATTACCGCAGGTGTATATTACATACACTCCAGTTTTTGCAGGATGAAAGCCTACACAGTAATAATGTAATTACGGTAGGGATCTTTAACCTGCACAGGGGATGGTTCTCCCTGCACAGGGGGCCTCCAGTTACCGTCCCGATCCGAAGGACGGTGCACTTTATGACATTCATCCCTGCAAATGATGCCAATGGAGCGTGTTCGGACACCGAAATTTAATCGCCGCTGCCGGGGATCGAACCCGGGACCTCTAGCATCAGAGGCAAGTGCACCAACCACTGAGCTATCACACTCCAATATACAATTTCTAAGTCAATGCCACGGACAGAGGCATTCAACTTTGATTAAAAATCTAGCATAGGATACTAACTTAATGCACAAAACAGTTTGTGGAAGTTTGTTAGTGGTCGGGGTAGCCCTGGGTACAATGATTAAGCTTGGCTGTTATGGACATCTTGTGACGTCACTTCCGCTGAGGTCCGCTGATGCTAGACCATGTCCCACAGGGGCGGCAATTTAATGACCTTGATTCCACCGCACCTTCTCCCCTAAAAAGCTGCTAGCGGTCGAGTAGTGGTCTAAACGACGGTAAAAACGAGTTTGAAGCAGAAACGCCGCATTATGAAAACACGCCTATATAAATACATTGTAAACTTTACCACCGAAAAAAAAAACACAAAACACACACACACACACACACACACACACACACACACACACACACACACACACACACACACACACACACACACACACACACACACACACACACACGAAAGTTTTAAGATGAAAAAATGTGATATTTTTCTTATTTCTGCTCAAAATATAGATTGTGTGTACACGTTAGAACCGCCTCATCGAGGCGGTTCTAACGAGTACCCACAGTCTATATTTTAGAGCAGAAATAAAAAAAATAAAGTTAACCCCCTGCAAACCCCAGTTTTACTATATACAAGTGGGGTTCAAGGGGTCAAAAATATATAGGCGTGTTTTCCTAATAGGACCACTCTGGGCGACAAATATACGACGTTGCCACATAGAACCGATGTAGGTCCGACGTTAGTTGCTGTTATGTGTTGGTTGAGTTGATAGTCCACCACCTGAAGGGTAGAAGGATATTAGCGATATCTAACCGTTTGGCCCTAGATGCCCGCAAGACACCCGTGAGAGTGGCACAGTTCTCTACACCACTTTCTCTGAATTGTCTTGAAAATCATATGATGATCAAGATACATATTCACACAAGCGCGCAGGGTAAGAGACAAACGCACAGGATAAGGAAATTTTTTCCGCTCAGGATAAGTAAGAAAATGGCGGAATCGGCATCACATGTGCAGGTTTGTTGTTTTTCTAGATCTCGTGTAATGGTCACTAATCAATACGGCTGCTCACATTAGCTTCACTGAAGGCACATATTATTCACAAATCTATCTTCGATGGTCCTAATTCGACAGTTACAGCCAGTCAAACAGAGAACAGAATTTATTACATGGCGTTATTACACTCTCAGACGCGACGTCATATGATAATATCTTTTCTGTGCCAGTGGCTCATGATTCTGCATTTTTTCTCAAATTTATCGAAATTTCATCGACATATTTTTGGTCCTTTTTCCATATAATTGGAAGCTCCCCTTAAATGTATTGAATACATGTATATAGTAAAACTACTGAATGAAACGACAAAAACTTATGAATATAATTTCTTTTTTTTTGGGGGGGGGGGGGGGGGGGGGGCGTAAATTGTAATATTTACTCTGTGCCATCAGGTGTAAAAAGGCAAATTTATTGCGAATACGAGCATTCTATTTCCAGTACACTGTTTAGTTAGCGTTAATTCCCTCGATTATCAGCTCAGCCGGGAAAGGTAATGTCCGGTATGGTCTCCAAAATGTTCTAAATAGTGTTGATGGGACGTTAAAAATCAAATCAAGCATAATACGAAAACACGCCTATTCAAACATATTGAAAATTTTACCACCAAATAAAACAAGAAAATTTTCAGACAAAAATTGATATTTTCCGTAATTCTGCTCGAAGCATTGATTGTGGATACTGGTTAGAACCGCTTCGGCGAGGCGGTTCTAACGAGTACCCACAATCTATGTTTTTGAGCAGAAATAAGAAAAATAATGTATAATATTAAGTGGGATTTTAGGGTGGTCAAAACTATCCGGGCGTGTTTTCGTGTTGGAATGCATTCGATATGACCAGGTTTGTTTGTTTGATTGGAGGTTTAACGTCCCCGTCAAGACTGTAAAGGTCATTTTGGAGACGTGTTCCAATGTTGTAGGTCTAAGCTGAGCTTAAATAAATTAAAAAAAAAAAACAACAAAAAACAAAAAAAAACAAAACAAAAAAAAACAACAGGATTCAGATCAAGGTACTGAGTGTTGCAGCTCACTGACTGAGACCTTAACCCTTTTTGTACCAAACGGAATCTTCCTCCTTATAATACCAGGAGGCTATTTGAAAATTTTAGGATGTCAGGTTGTGTTTTCTTCAAAATTTATTTGGAAAATGGCTTAACTTTTGGCAAACAGTGTAAGCCCTGATCAGACGCCGCGTTCTGCGGCGTCTGATCTGGGCCTGCACTGTTTGCCGATTACCCGTTTTGGAGTTTCTGGTACTGATTGCGACCATAAAAGAGTCTATATCTGGTGAGCACGCAGGCAAGAAAAAATACTTGTAATAGTCCGTGCAGTCCGGCAGAATAGTGGCTGATTTTGGCTGGACCTGGAAATTGCGTATAAAGTTTTTTTTTTTCTTGGGATTCATGTTGTATAGACATAACCTTTGAAGAATCAGACGGGTGCCACCCTGGCACCCTTGAGCGTTTTGAGATATTCAAGATGGCGTCCAAGATGTCATGCGGGTGAAGGTTTGGCTTTATTATCAATTATTTAGGCTAGAAAAATATAGCTGTGCATTCAATTCTTTGATTTTTTTGTAGAAGCGACTTTGGCTTTGTCAAAAAAGATTTATGAATATTTTTACAAGTTCGAATATTTCGGATGGCGTCCAACATGGCTGCCAAATAGAAATTTCTCTAATAAACAGTGTTTAATTGAACACACAGGTAAAAACAATGCTGATTAAGATGAAAACAAGTATGTCATATAACGCATCATCTGACAGATTTATATTGCTGGCAAAATATCCAAGCTGTTGCCTAGAATATTTGGGAAGGCTCCCAAAATGGCTGCCAAATGAGAATTTCTCGAATGAAATTTACTGTCTTTCTTGTATTGTAACATCCATAGTGCCGACGCATGTATCAAGTTTTATGTACGACTAGACTGTTCATTGCAGCAAGTTATACCGCCTTGGCACGAGCAAAATATCGTGCAACTGAGTCTTGCCTTGTTGCATTTGCAACGTAAGGAAGCACAAGGACTTACACTCTCACACTGACATTTGATCAATTTAAGAATGTCTTCAGGGGCAAGTTGAACACCATCGGGTACAGTTGTTGGCGACAATGATCTGTCAGCTTCATTTCTCAGCCATCCAAAGTTCTCGGGTGCAAGGTCAGGTGGATTTAAATCCAAAGCATGTTTCCAAACAGAAGCTTGTAAATGGGCCCGTTTAACATTTTCGATAAAGGATTCCATTGTTGGGGGAAGGGATGATATATTCGGAACGGTTTTAGCTGACCGTCCGACCTTGTTTTTCCACATTTTTTGTCGTGTTTCGGACATACTTGAACTGTTTTGATAACCATAGCAGGCTGAAACAAAGGTTGTGGCCTCCTGAACCACCAAGGGCAACTCTGCACTAATATCACCTACTGCATTGAGTTGGAAACCAGATTTCAGGGTCTTAACTACCTTTCCTTTACCTATTCCATAACAACAGGCAACTGTGTCACAACCTGACAGTGCATGGGCTGCTATCAAATCAGGCACAATATCTTTTTTCTTATGTACAGTGTCCCGAATGTCTATAGCAGTCCTATCTCTAATTGGGGATTCCATTACCACAGGTATTGTAAGCTTTTGCTCCTGGTAAAAAAGATTTATGAATATTTTTACAAGTTCGAATATTTCGGATGGCGTCCAACATGGCTGCCAAATAGAAATTTCTCTAATAAACAGTGTTTAATTGAACACACAGGTAAAAACAATGCTGATTAAGATGAAAACAAGTATGTCATATAACGCATCATCTGACAGATTTATATTGCTGGCAAAATATCCAAGCTGTTGCCTAGAATATTTGGGAAGGCTCCCAAAATGGCTGCCAAATGAGAATTTCTCGAATGAAATTTACTGTCTTTCTTGTATTGTAACATCCATAGTGCCGACGCATGTATCAAGTTTTATGTACGACTAGACTGTTCATTGCAGCAAGTTATACCGCCTTGGCACGAGCAAAATATCGTGCAACTGAGTCTTGCCTTGTTGCATTTGCAACGTAAGGAAGCACAAGGACTTACACTCTCACACTGACATTTGATCAATTTAAGAATGTCTTCAGGGGCAAGTTGAACACCATCGGGTACAGTTGTTGGCGACAATGATCTGTCAGCTTCATTTCTCAGCCATCCAAAGTTCTCGGGTGCAAGGTCAGGTGGATTTAAATCCAAAGCATGTTTCCAAACAGAAGCTTGTAAATGGGCCCGTTTAACATTTTCGATAAAGGATTCCATTGTTGGGGGAAGGGATGATATATTCGGAACGGTTTTAGCTGACCGTCCGACCTTGTTTTTCCACATTTTTTGTCGTGTTTCGGACATACTTGAACTGTTTTGATAACCATAGCAGGCTGAAACAAAGGTTGTGGCCTCCTGAACCACCAAGGGCAACTCTGCACTAATATCACCTACTGCATTGAGTTGGAAACCAGATTTCAGGGTCTTAACTACCTTTCCTTTACCTATTCCATAACAACAGGCAACTGTGTCACAACCTGACAGTGCATGGGCTGCTATCAAATCAGGCACAATATCTTTTTTCTTATGTACAGTGTCCCGAATGTCTATAGCAGTCCTATCTCTAATTGGGGATTCCATTACCACAGGTATTGTAAGCTTTTGCTCCTGGTAATGATGTAGCAGTAACACGAATACATCAGTGTCATCTGAAATGACAGAAATACCCTTCTGAGTTTCATGGGAAGCAGAAACCATTTGTTGAGCTAAGATTTTATCTGCTTCTTCATGAGATGTTTTGAGGTCTTCTCTCTCAATAACTATACCCTTGTTCAACTCTGTTGGTGTGTCATTTTCCCCTGTTACGACAAGTTTATGTTCAGCTGTGTTCTGTTGACGAAACTCCTCGTCTTGTGTCAGTTCATTACATATTATCTTTATCAATTGCTGTTTGTTTTCCGTCACTGTGAGTACAGCCTTTTGTGCAGGAAGTTGCATCGTCAGATTAAGCTGGTGAACTCTACTGACATGTGTTGACCTTCCTGATCGAGTGATGCTTTTAATACTGTATGGCTTGTACCTGTCGAATACTAAGTAAACATCTCCCTTCTTGAGAAGTTTACTGACATAGTCTTTTAAGTTACTGACATAGTCATTCAGAGTCCCATTACTAGGCCAACGCACCACATAGAGGACTGCTGATCCATCTAGAATATAACATGCAATGTCCCTTTCTGTTTGTCTAGCTGAAACTGTACACTGCAACAGTTTCTTTAATGTTGACTTTGCTGTACAAATTCTCAAGTCACCTGTATCAGTAAACATAGCTGTTGGAACTGGTGCTAACTCATAGCACAATATTTTATCAATATTTACATCACGAGAACTAACTTGAAGTCCGATCACTCTTGTGTATATCAAGTTTGTGTCAAACACCTTTGTTTCACCAACTTTTACGTGTTTCTTGCCTTCAGCTTGAGTGATAACAGTTTTTGATATTTTCTGGTCGAATCCCTCTGGAAGTGACTTTTCAAACTTCTTCATTGCTTCTGATCCGAGTTCAACAGCAAGATCGACATTAACTGATTCGCTAGCTAACTGTCCTGTTGCAATATTGATAAGCGTTTCTGGATGCTTCACAGGATCCAGAGGGTCTATGCATAGCTCAAGTTGCTTGCGAATACTTTCTCTGTCTTTAGCTTCTGCTGTCACTCGACCTCTTCCTTCTTCCTTGTGTTTATCTTAGCCATCAGACTTATCTGGGCTAGTGATATTTGTAATGTCTTCTTCAAGCCGACTACAGACAGATATTTTCAAAGTCTCTGGCTTAAGTGTCACACCAATTATGCCCCTCTTACCATGACCATATCTCATGAATGTACTTTCTATAAACACAGCACTCCATATAGCGTTCCATACACCAGGAATGTGTCTCATCACATGTTGTCCTTTCATGAAATGCTGTAGAATGTGGTGTGACAATCTCTCCATTGACCGCAGATAATAAACACCATAGCGTGCATAATTGACGTGGCCTGCTGCAAAGAAGTAAGGCAGCATCATACTAACAGCTTTGAGATGAAGGGGCCAGTCAGCTTCACGTTCTGCTCTTACATAAATCACATTATGAACACAGCTTTTATCAGACAGTCAATCCATACCTTTGATGTTCTACTCTGAAGTGCAATTTCTTTAAGAACTTTCATCAAATCATTATAACTGTGCAGTTTTACTTTTTCAAATAGTGACCTTAACATTTCTTCAACCACTAATCGCAATGCCCGCATATTTTGAGGAAACTTCTTTCCAATTAACATTTTCTGGACCCCTCCAAATGTAGTCTCCATGATATCACTTAGCCCACTTTCTGCCATCAAGGTACCAACAGATCCTATAAAGCTCACCAGAAGATGCATCCCACCTAGCCGGATGATGAAGCCATCAAACTGCTCAGGGTATGCCCATAGAATATTGACGGCAACTCGATATTGCAGCCACCTTGAATGCCATCTACGATGCCTGACTGAGGAACAACACAATATTTATCAATGTTTATAAGTATGAGTTCCAACCATCATGAAACCCCAAACAAATTACATTGCAGGGAGTTTTTGGAGCTGATTTGTTGCGATTATGAGCATTTTATGGTTTTGGCGGCCATTTTGGACACCTTCCTTTAAAAAGTATCATGTAAAACGACTACCATTTGACAGACAGGT
Source organism: Lucinisca nassula (assembly GCA_963580285.1). Taxonomy (NCBI): domain Eukaryota; kingdom Metazoa; phylum Mollusca; class Bivalvia; order Lucinida; family Lucinidae; genus Lucinisca; species Lucinisca nassula. The sequence continues at coordinate 131,697,148 of OY757010.1, read as the reverse complement.
CATCCATGATGCATCTCCTATCAAATCATAAAACAAAATCTAAGTAAACTATCATAATATGGCTGGTATAGTCCATACTATGCTTAAAAACGATATTTTCCCGCCATCTTGGCGGCCATCTTGGATTTCTCAAAACGCTCAAGGGTGCCAGGGTGGCACCCGTTGGATTCTGTATTGGCAAGGTCTGTCCTTCAAGAATCAGCAAAGAAAAAAACTTTATACGGTTTTTCCAGGTCTTTCAAGAATTCTGCCGGACTAGCATGTTTGCAGTTGACGACATGTTGACGACCAGTGCCTTATGTTAGCGGTAACTGGTTGTATATACTAACGTACCGCCACAAAGCCGTGGGCAATTTTGTAAAACAACAACAACAAAAAAAAAAAAAACATGGCACAGCCAATCCATCACGAAAACACGCCTATATAATTTTGACCCCACTAAACCCCACTTGTTTATTGTAAAACTGGTGTTTAAAGGGGTATACAGTATTATTCTTACTCCTGCTCAAAAACATAGTTTGTCGGTACTCGTTAGAACCGCGTCGAGGCGGTTCTAACGAGTACCCATAATCTATATTTTTATACCCCCGGCATACGCAGTATGCCATGGGGGTATATAGTTTTCGTACTTTATGTGTGTGTGTTTGTGTGTGTGTTTGTGTATGTGTTTGTGTGTCTGTTAACATTTTCGTACCCGCTCCATAACTTTTAAACCGCTTGACATATTTTCATGAAACTTCACATAACTGTTAAACACCATGAGACGACGTGCAGAACACATGAACCATGACTCTTGCTTTTCTACTTTCAGAGTTATTGCCCTTTGTACGTTTTAACTTGCATTTTCGTGTCCGCTCCATAACTTTTCAACCGCTTGATATATTTTCATGAAACTACACATAAATATTAAACACCATGAGACGACATGCAGAACACATGAACCGTAACTCTTGCTTTTCTACTGTTAGAGTTATTGCCCTTTGAATGTTATAACTTGCAACAAGTAGCTCATCATAAGAGCTTTCAGGTATAAATTCAGCTCATGGAAGCCGCTTGGCTATGATTGGTTAATTTTATCAGACTCTTCATAACTAAAGTAAACTATTCCCTACCACAGGAATTTGCAACTCATTAAAATGATGTTATCATGTAGAAACTATGAGCTGCATCATGTCAAAAGGTGCCTAACATATTTACAGTCGGCAAAATATCTCGCTAGTCTGCATATGTGAGCAGTCTTTGCAGTTATCCTGGATTCCTATAGGTACTGATTACTAATTATTACTAGGTTATGAACACTTTTCATGCTTATCAGAGCCTGTACTGCTTTCATCTGCATAAGGCACTTTCTGTATGTAGCAGAGTGGTTAAAGGGTTTCTCAGCAAAAGCAATAAAACAAACAGCAGGGAATCATTACTGACAGGTATTTTAATCAGTATTTCTCAATGAACTCTGAAACCTCAGTAAAAAACTGAATTTGTTCAACCAATCAGATTAGACTGGCACCCACACGGTGAATAGTATACCTATAGCAGAAGCTAGATGCTCTTGTCTAATGTGCTCTTGCTTGCAATTATTACCATACACTTGTGTCCGCTCTGTAAATTTCAAACCGTTTGAGATAATTTCATGAAACTTCACACAAATGCAAAGCACAATTATAGGATGGGCGAGTTCGACTTTCAAGGTCATGACCTCAAGGTCAAGGTCTCTGTGGCTATTTTTAGAAAAACTTTGTCATCGCTCCAGCGCCTACATTTCTTCACCAATTTCAATATTACTTCACACAAATGTTCCTTATGACAATATTTCGAGCGAGTTCCGCTTTCAAGGTCATGACCTCAAGGTCAAGGTCACTGTGGCTATTTTTAGAAAAAAATTGTCATCGCTCTAGCGCCCACATTTCTTTACCAATTTCAATTTAACTTCACACAAATGTTCCTTATGATACTATCTCGAGCGAGTTCCACTTTAATGCTCATGCTCTCAAGGTCAAGGTCACTGTGGCTATTTTAAAAAAAAAAACAACAACAAAAAAACGTTGTCATCGCTCTAGTGCCTTTATTTCTTCACCACCGGCCCCGATAGCTCAGTTGGTAGAGTGTCCGCTCCGGGGAATGGGAGGTCACGGGTTCGATCCCGGGCCGCGACATACCAAAGTCGTTAAAATTGGTACTAGCTGCTCCCCGCTTGGCACTCAGATTTACGGGGTAGAGCTAGGACTGGTCGATCCAGTGTCAGGATAATGTGACTGGTTGTGGTATCATGTAATGTGTCTGGGACATGATACTTCAGTGAGGCAGCACTATAAAAGTGAGCATTGAGCTCCCTGTCGCAACCAGACACCGTCGTGATATGACTGAAAAATTGTTGAAAGCGACGTTAAACCCGAATTCACACACACACACACACATACACACACACACACACACACACACACACACACACACACACACACACACACACACACACACACACACACACACCAATTTCAATATAACTTCAAACAAATATTACTTACGACAATATTTCGAGCGAATTTGACTTTCAAGGTCGTGACTTCACTGTCAAGGTCATGGCTCTAGCGCCTACATTTCTTCATTAATTTCAATATAACTTCATACAAATGTTCCTTATGACACTATCTCGAGTGAGTGTGACGTTCATGCTCATGACCTCAATGTCAAGGTCACTGTGGCTATTTTTTGGAAAAAGGTTGTCATCGCACTACTGCCTTTATTTCTTCACCAATTTCAATATAACTTCACACAAATGTTACTTATGACAATATCTTGAGCGAGTTCGACTTTCAAGGTTGTGACCTCACTGTCAAGGTCACTGTAGCTATTTTTAGAAAAAAAAATTGTCATCGGTCTAGCGCCCACATTTCTTCACCAATTTCAATTTAACTTCACACAAATGTTCCTTATGATACTATCTCGAGCGAGTTCCACTTTTATGTTCATGCTGTCAAGGTCAAGGTCACTGTGGCTATTTTCAGAAAAAACGTCATCGCTCTAGTGCCTTTATTTCTTCACCAATTTCAATATAACTTCAAACAAATATTACTTATGACAATATCTCGAGCGAGTTTGACTTTCAAGGTCGTGACCTCACTGTCAAGGTCACTGTCGCTATTTTTAGCAAAACTTTGTCTTTGTCATGGCTCTAGCGCCTACATTTCTTCATTAATTTCAATATAACTTCACACAAATGTTCCTTATGACACTATCTCGAGTGAGTGTGACGTTCATGCTCATGACCTAAATGTCAAGGTCACTGTGGCTATTTTTTTGGAAAAACGTTGTCATCGCACTTCTGCCTTTATTTCTTCACTAATTTCAATATAACTTCACACAAACATTACTTATGACAATATCTTGAGCGAGTTCGACTTTCAAGGTTGTGATCTCACTGTCAAGGTCACTGTAGCTATTTTTAGAAAAACTTTGTCATCGCTCTAGCGCCTACATTTCTTCACCGATTTCAATATAACTTTACACAAATGTTCTTTATGACAGTATCTCGAGCGAGGTCCACTTTCAAGGTCAAGGTCACTGTGGCTATTTTTAGAAAAGTTTTGTCATCACTCTAGCGCTTACATTTCTTCACCGATTTCAATATAACTTCACACATATGTTCCTAAGGACAATATCTCGAGCGATTTCAACTTTCAAGGTCAAGGTCACTGTGGCTATTTTTACAAAACATTGTCATCACTCTAGCGACAACATTTCTTCACTGATTTCAATTTCACTTCACAAAAATGTTCCTTATGACAATACCTCGAGCGACTTTGACTTTCAAGAGGTCAAGGTCACTGTGTCTATTTTTAGAAAAAAAAACACATTGTCATCACACTAGCGACAACATTACTTCACTGATTTCAATTTAACTTCACAAAAATGTTCCTTATGACAATACCTCAAGCGAGTTTGACTTTCAAGGTCAAGGTCACTGTGGCTATTTTAAGAAAAACTTTATCATCGCTCTAGCGCTTACATTTCTTCACTGATTTCAATATAACTTTACACAAATGTTCCTTATGGCAATATCTCGAGCGATTTCGACTTTCAACGTCAAGGTCACTGTGGCTATTTTTATACCCGCATGCCATGGGGTATATAGTTTTCGTCTTTCTGTGTGTGTTTGTGTGTCTGTTAACATTTTCGTGTCCACTCCCATAACTTTTAAACTGCTTGATATATTTTCATGAAACTTCATATTAATGTTAAACACCATGAGACTACGTGCAGAACACATGAACCGTAACTCTTGCTTACCTACTTTCAGAGTTATTGCCCTTTGAATGTTATAACTTGCATTTTCGTGTCCGCTCCATAACTTTTAAACTGCTTTACATATTTTCATGAAACTTCACATAAATGTTAAACACCATGAGACGATATGCAGAACACATGAACCGTAACTCTTGCTTTCCTACTTTCAGAGTTATTGCCCTTTGAATATTACGAGTTTTACCATACACTTGTGTCCGCTCTGTAACTTTAAAACCGTTTGAGATAATTTCATGAAACTTCAAACAAATGTATAGCAAGATAATAGGATGGGCAGAACACAAAAACCATAACTCTTGTTTGCATACATTACAAATTATTTCCCTTTGAAGATTTTAAATTATGTGTCTGCTAACATCTTCGTGTCTTCTCCATTACTGTTAAACGGCTTGACATATTTTCATGAAACTCCACACGAATATTGAACACCATGAGACGACGTGCAGAACACATGAACCATAACTCTTGCTTTCCTACTTTTACAGTTTTTGCCCTTTGAATCTTGAAAATGGCCATTCTATGGAATATGGCCTGTATATGCAAAGAAGCTTTTGACATTGCTATTTTCAGCTGAGGTGATGGCACTGGCCGGGGGTATACGTGTCCCACTGGGCACTTTTGTCTAGTTCTAACGAGTACCCATTATCTATATTTTTGTGCAAAAATATGAAAAATATCAGGATTTTTATCTGAAAAACATAATTTTTTTTAGCTCACCTGAGCACGAAGTGCTCAAGGTGAGCTATTGTGATCGCCCTTTGTCCGGCGTCCGTCGTGCGTCGTGCGGCGTCAACAATTCACTTAAATGACATCTCCTCCTAGCCCTTTGGTCCGATTTCAAAATACTTCCACAGAAATATTCCTTGGGTGACCCTCTACCAAAATTGCTAAAACGGTTCCGCTCCGCTGAACAAGATGGCCACCAGAGCTAAAAATAGAAAAAACCTTTAAACGACATCTCCTCCTAGCCCTTTGGTCCGATTTCATAATACTTTCACAGAAATGTTCCTTGGGTGACCCTCTACCAAAATTGCTAAAATTGTTCCGCTCGACTGAACAAAATGGCCGCCAGAGCTGAAAATAGAAAAACCTTTAAACGACATCTCCGCCTAGCCCTTTTGTCCGATTTCAAAATAATTCCACAGAGATGTTCCTTAGATGACTCTCTACCAAAATTGCCAAAATGGTTCCGCTCCGCAGAACAAGATGGCCGCCAGAGCTAAAAATAGAAAAACCTTAAACGACATCTCCTCCTACCCTTTGACCCGATTTCAAAATAATTTCACAGAAAAGTTCCTAGGATGACCCTCTACCAAAATTGCTAAAATGGTTCCGCTCCGCTGAACAAGATGGCCGCCAGAGCTAAAAACAGAAAAAACCTTTAAACGACATCTCCTCCTAGCCCTTTGACCCGATTTCAAAATAATTTCACAGAAATGCTCCTTGGATGACCCTCTACCAAAATTGCTAAAATGGTTCTGCTCGGCTGAACAAGATGGCCGCCAGAGCTAAAAAAAGAAAAACCTTTAAACGACATCTCCTCCAAGCCCTTTGGCTCGATTTCAAAATAATTTCATAGAAATGTTCTTTGGATGACCCTCTACCAAAATTGCTAAAATGTTTCCGCTCCGCTGAACAAGATGACCACCAGAGCTAAAAATAGAAAAAAAAAACAACCTTTAAACGACATCTTCTCCTAGCCCTTTGGCCCGATTTCAAAATAATTTCACAGAAATGTTCCTTGGAAGATCCTCTACCAAAATTGCTAAAATTGTTCTGCTCCGCTGAACAAAATGGCCGCCAGAGCTAAAAATATAAAAAAAACCTTTAAACGGCTTCTCCTCCAAGCCCTTTGGCCTGATTTCGAAATAATTTCACCGAAATGTTCCTAAGTTGACCCTCTACTAAAATTGCTAAAATTGTTCCGCTCGGCTGAGCAAAGTGGCCACCAGAGCTGAAAATAGAAAAACATTTTAACGACATCTCCTCCTAGCCCTTTGGCCCGATTTCAAAATAATTTCACCGTAATGTTCCTTTGATGACCCTCTACCAAAATTGTTAAAATGGTTGAGCTCCGCTGAACAAAATGGCCGCCAGAGCTAAAAATAGAAAAACAAAACCTTTAAATGACATCCTCTTCTAGCCCTCTGACCCGATTTCAGAATAATTTCATAGAAATGTTCCTTGGCTGACCCTCTACCAAAATTGCTAAAATGATTCCGCTCCGCTGAACAAGATGGCCGCAAGAGCTAAAAACAGAAAAACCTTTAAACGACATCTCCTCCTAGCCCTTTGACCCGATTTCAAAATAATTTCACAGAAATGCTCCTTGGATGACCCGCTACCAAAATTGCTAAAATGGTTCTGCTAGGCTGAACAAGATGGCCGCCAGAGCTAAAAAAAAGAAAAACCTTTAAACGACATTTCCTCCTAGCCCTTTGGCTCGATTTCAAAATAATTTCACAGAAATGTTCTTTGGATGACCCTCTACCAAAATTGCTAAAATGGTTCCGCTCCGCTGAACAAGATGGCCACCAGAGCTAAAAATAGAAGAAAAAAAAAACAACCTTTAAACGACATCTACTCCTAGCCTTTTGGCCCGATTTCAAAATAATTTCACAGAAATGTTCCTTAGAAGATCCTCTACCAAAATTGCTAAAATTGTTCTGCTCCGCTGAACAAAATGGCCACCAGAGCTAAAAATATATATAAAAAAACTTTTAAACGGCATCTCCTCCAAGCCCTTTGGCCTGATTTCGAAATAATTTCACCGAAATGTTCCTAAGTTGACCCTCTACTAAAATTGCTAAAATTGTTCCGCTCGGCTGAGCAAAGTGGCCACCAGAGCTGAAAATAGAAAAACATTTTAACGACATCTCCTCCTAGCCCTTTGGCCCGATTTCAAAATAATTTCACCGTAATGTTCCTTTGATGACCCTCTACCAAAATTGTTAAAATGGTTGAGCTCCGCTGAACAAAATGGCCGCCAGAGCTAAAAATAGAAAAACAAAACCTTTAAATGACATCCTCTTCTAGCCCTCTGACCCGATTTCAGAATAATTTCATAGAAATGTTCCTTGGCTGACCCTCTACCAAAATTGCTAAAATGATTCCGCTCCGCTGAACAAGATGGCCGCAAGAGCTAAAAACAGAAAAACCTTTAAACGACATCTCCTCCTAGCCCTTTGACCCGATTTCAAAATAATTTCACAGAAATGCTCCTTGGATGACCCGCTACCAAAATTGCTAAAATGGTTCTGCTCGGCTGAACAAGATGGCCGCCAGAGCTAAAAAAAAGAAAAACCTTTAAACGACATTTCCTCCTAGCCCTTTGGCTCGATTTCAAAATAATTTCACAGAAATGTTCTTTGGATGACCCTCTACCAAAATTGCTAAAATGGTTCCGCTCCGCTGAACAAGATGGCCACCAGAGCTAAAAATAGAAGAAAAAAAAAACAACCTTTAAACGACATCTACTCCTAGCCTTTTGGCCCGATTTCAAAATAATTTCACAGAAATGTTCCTTAGAAGATCCTCTACCAAAATTGCTAAAATTGTTCTGCTCCGCTGAACAAAATGGCCACCAGAGCTAAAAATATATAAAAAAAAAACTTTTAAACGGCATCTCTTCCTAGCCCTTTGGCCTGATTTCGAAATAATTTCAACGAAATGTTCCTAAGTTGACCCTCTACTAAAATTGCTAAAATTGTTCCGCTCGGCTGAACAAAATGGCCACCAGAGCTGAAAATAGAAAAACATTTTAACGACATCTCCTCCTAGCCCTTTGGCCCGATTTCAAAATAATTTCACCGTAATGTTCCTTGGATGACCCTCTACCAAAATTGTTAAAATGGTTGAGCTCCGCTGAACAAAATGGCCGCCAGAGCTCAAAATAGAAAAAAACTTTAAATGACATCCTCTTCTAGCCCTTTGACCCGATTTCAGAATAATTTCAGAAATTTCAGAAATGTTCCTTGGATGACCCTCTACCAAAATTGCTAAAATGGTTCCGCTCCGCTGAACAAGATGGCCGCCAGAGCTAAAAACAGAAAAACCTTTAAACGACATCTCCTCCTAGCCCTTTGACCCGATTTCAAAATAATTTCACAGATATGCTCCTTGGATGACCCTCTACCAAAATTGCTAAAATTGTTTGACTCGGCTGAACAAAATGGCCGCCAGAGCTAAAAATAAAAAAAACCTTTAAACGACATCTTCTCCAAGCCCTTTGGCCTGATTTCGAAATAATTTCACAGAAATGTTCCTAAGTTGACCCTCTACTAAAATTGCTAAAATGGTTCCACTCGGCTAAACAAAATGGCCGCCAGAGCTAAAAATAGAAATAATCTTTAAACGACATCTCCTCCTAGCCCTTTGGCCTGATTTCAAAATAATTTCGCAGAAATGCTCCTTGGATGACCCTTTACCAAAATTGCTATAATGGTTCCGCTCCGATGAACAACTTGACCGCCAGAGCTAAAAATAGAAAAACCTTTAAATGACATCTCCTCCAAGCCCTTTGGCCCGATTTCTAAATAATTTCACAGAAATGTTCCTAAGGTGACCAAAATTGCTAAAATGGTTCTGCTCCGCTGAATAAAATGGCCACCATAGCTAAAAATAGAAAAACCTTTAAACAACATCTCCTCCAAGCCAATTGGCCCGATTTCAAAATAATTTCACAGAAATATTCCTTGGGTGACCCCCTACCAGAATTGCAAGCAAATTAAAGGGCCCTTCGGTTTTACATAGACTTATATAGGGAAATCTTTAAAAATCTTCTTCTCTGAAACCGCAAGGCCGAGGTCTTTGATATTTGGTGTGAAACTTCATCTAGTGAACCTCTATCAAGATTGTTCAAATAATAGCCCTGGGGCCAAAAATGTACCTGCCCCAGGGCCCTTTAGTTTTTCATAGGCATATGTAGGGAAAATATTTAAAAATCTTCTTCTCTGAAACCACAAGGTCCAGGTCTTTGATATTTGGTATGGAGCTATGTCTAGTGGACCTGTACCAAGATTGTTCAAATTATAGCCCAGGGGCCAAAAATGCCCCCACCCTGGGCCATTTGGTTTTACATAGGCTTATATAGGGAAAATCTTCTTCTCTGAAACCCCAAGGCCCAGTTCTTTGATATTTGGTATGAAGCTTCATCTAGTGGACCCCTATAAAGATTGTTCAAATTTTAGGCCTGGTGCGAAAAATGCCCCCACCTGCAGGCCCTTTGGTTTAACATTGGCTTACACAGGGAAAATCTTTAAAAACCTTCTTCTCCGAAACCGTATGGCCCGGGTCTTTGATATTTGGTGTATAGTGGACCTCTACCAAGATGGTTCAAATCATAGCTCTTGGGCCAAAAATGCCTTATAGCCCTAGGAAATAGAAGTCAAGGCAATGAAAATATTTGAAAATCTTTTTGTCTGAAAGCAGAAGGCCAAGGTCTTTGATATTTGGTATGAAGCTTCATCTTGTGGATTTCTACCAAGATTGTTCAAATTATAGCTTTTGGGCCAAAAATGGCCCGCCCCGGGGACTCCAAGATTTATATAGACTTATATAAGGAAAACCTTTAAAAATCTTCTTGTCTGAAACCAGAAGGCTCCGGTCTTTGATATTTGGTATGAAGCTTTACTTTTTAGACCACAACCAAGGTAGTTCAAATTATAGCCAGGGGCCAATAATGGCTCTCCCAGGGGCCCACTTGTTACCCTGTGGATCAGGTGAGCGATCCAGGGCCATCATGGCCCTCTTGTTTAGTAAACTTTTACCAATATATTTGAATAGGCGTGTTTTCATAATGCTACGCCCCATCTTTGTTCTATTGTCTCTTCCCAACACAGTCACGCCTATTGCTGATGGGCCAAGGTGCTAAGGTGCTGCTTCTATGCTGAATCATTTTTTCTCCATCTGGAGTATTTTCTGGGTTCCAAACAGGGGATGCGTGCTTCAACTGTTAGGGGGTGGGGGTTCGGCGGACCATGGTGTTATAGACACTCTCTCGTTTGGGCTTTTAGTTTTTATATTACTAGTATGCGTTTGATTTGTTTGTTTGTTTGATTTAAGGTTTAACGTCCACGTCAACACTGTAAAGGTAATTTTGGAGACGTTGCTTCCAATTTCGTGGGACTTTTACCCGACATTGAGATGAAATGACATCTCAAGCCCTGTCGCCCAATGAAACCAATAGGGGTTATAAGCATGGACGGTCCCGACTCGCGCCGTTTTGCATGGGCAGGCTTAGATCCTCTAAGCGGTTTACAAGTACTCGTGTGTGGATCGGTTTCAGTTCTGCGTGGAAGCAGCATGCCGCCCATATATTTCTTCAAGCCCCTGTTGGCGGGGGCCGGTATCCTAGAAACATGTAAGCAGTTATAGGTATACTGTCTATGTGGGTGATCCACGCTGGACTATTGGAGCCATCAACCTCAAGTACTTTACACTGGTGACAATCTCCACCCTACTAGCATTCTACATAAATCTACAGCGGGCCGTTAGCGGCCCGTCAGCTACCCTGACGGGCCGCTAACGGCCCGCTGTAGATTTATGTAGAATGCTTACTGGGCAGGACCTGACCATGTAAGATCTGCACTGTGTTAACCCAATGTATTCTAGTGGACTTTTCCATTGCTATATGTTGGACAAGTCTATTTGTCATACAAGAGGTGTCAGGCCTATTTTGCATTCATTCTATTTTTTGACGGAAAATTCTGTCAGCAAACAGTGCAGGCCCAGCGGCGTCTGATCTGGGTCTACACTGTTTGCCTAGCCCAACCCATGATTCCAGCCCAGATTTTACAGTTAACCTTTTCACGTAAACACGCTGACCTCACTGCGATAAAATTCTATAAATAATCTGCGTGGATTCCTACAAATCAGTGATAGTCACGTGGACTCCAGCACTAATAGAGGTTTTGTCCTTTATACCTTTGGGTCGATTGATAAACAATCGACCCAATAACTAACTTTTTAATTGCATCACTTTAACATGGCCCTTGTAAACTCAAACTCTGCATCACGTGAACAAGACCGTGAAATGAATACCCATAAACCCCACTTTACATGGAGAAAAATGGGTTTTTTAGTTATTTTGATTCTTGGCGATGAACATTTATAGGTTATCAACTTTTCGACACGAGTTCATGTGGCGAAGGACGCACGATCTGTGTCTCCGCCATTTGAATGAGTTTCACAACATAAAGTCAATAGATAACCTTTTTTATTATATACCCAAAACTTGGATTCAGGCTTGCCTAGCATATATAGAAATCTGAACGTAAAACCAGATCATACATCTTTAAGTGGTCTGAAATGGAAAATAATGCAGGCCATTAAGTGTCTCACTATACAGCGAAAAACCACACCCAATGACACCAAAGTGAAGGTGAAGTTAACGTTGGTGGATGCATATGGAGTCATTAAAACATTGACGTTTCCCAGCGCAAGAAGTCAATTTTTTCCGAAGTGTCTATTTTATTTGTTTCAAAATACTCTTGAGTTCCTAAAAGAAATTATTGAATATCTAAACATATTTGCTATTCTAATACTACCCAATGGTTAACTCCAGTGATATTTATAGGTTATTTACTTTATATTGTGAAATATTCGGCACGAGTTCATATGGTGAAGGACGCACGAGCTTGCGAGTGCGTCTTCGCCATAAGAACGAGTGCCGAATATTTCACAATATTAAGTCAATAACCTTATTATTATATACCCAAAACTTGAACTGTCTACTAGAATTCAGCATTGCCTGATATAGAATTCTGAACGTAAAATCAGATTCTATATCTTTAAGTGGTTTAAAATGGAAAACAATGAAGGTCGTTAAGTGTCTCCCTACACGTTGAAAACCACGCCCAAAGGCACCAAAGCGAATTCGACGTTAACGTTGGTGGATGTGACGTCATTAAAAACATCGACGTTTCTCAAAGCCGGACGCCATTTTTTCCGAAGCGTCGGTTATATTTCTTTCAAAATACACCTGATTTCTTAGAAGAAAGTATTGAAATTTGAACAGATTGCAGGTAGGTCATATTGGACAGCATAAAATGCGCTTTATGCACTTTGTCAGAACCTATATTCTTTTTGTTTTGCGTTCTTCCTGTCGATGCGTACGACAAGATGGGTGTCGATGTTTCGTCTTGAATTACATATATTTGAAAGTAGTTCTATTGAGAACGAGACTGCTTATCTACGGGCAATATGAACTTGACTACGAGCAATATGGAAAAATATTGACCGGTAACATCTGTACAAAGTAAACGGGACATATTCTGGGTATATAATAAATTGAGAGACAAATCACTAGGCGAAAAAAGCGAGACGCGAAGAGCCGCCGTTTTATGGCGTTTTGCGACGTAATCGATCGTTTCCTTGACGTTAGACGAAGTAACGTCGTTTTCACGCATCTAGTGCATGCGTTACAGTCAAACATGTTGGCGACATTTGGTACATTGTTTAAGAATAGATCAGCTCTAACTGTGATTTGTTGAGTAATAAATCACAGTTTGGAGGTCAGTTGTAAAGTAGACAAATCACGAGCGCGTAGCGCGCGTGATTTGTCTACTTACAACTGACCGACAAACTGTCATTTATTACTCAACAAATCACAGACAAGAGCTGATCTATTTCGATTCTAACACGCTGAAAATCGGCAATAATATTTTTGTTTCCTTCAAAATATCACAACTTTTCGCCATTGTTAAAAAAAACCCCGCTAAAATTATCGACTGAAACACATGCATTTATATCCTTTTCTAACGTTTTCGATGCTAGAAAATGACGTTACACCGTCCAACGTCAAGGAAATCGACTAGTGACGTCATAAATTTGCAGTTTTAATGACGTCACACGTCACGCTCTTCCGAGCTGTGATTTGTTGCAGAATAAAACACAGTTATTTTGCATTGCCTATATAGGCGCGCTGTGTTAGAATACAGAGTTTTCCAAAATATTCTTTTGCAGCGGACGTCGTCAGAAGTAGGCTACATGCGTTTACATGTGACGTCGCCAAACGCGCCTTTCTGCACGCACTATGTTGATCACGGTGCTCAGTGGGAAAATGTTTACTTAAGAAATAATCTCCACGTACCGTGTGTTATCGTGATTAACACACGGTGTTGGAGGGCAAATTGCGAAATATTAATTCACGACGGCGAAGCCGGAGTGAATTAATATTCGCATCTGCCCGACAACACCGTGTGTTAATCACGATAACACACCGGGTGCGTGGAAATTATTTCGATTCTAACATGATGCCAAACTGAAATACAGTAGTAACAAAGTGTTATCTTGGGGACTATTTTGCAGCGGATGTCGACAGAAGGAAATGTTTACATGCAACGTCACGATGACGCCAAATTGCACGCACCACGTTGACGACGTGAATTATCGCATATTTGCAAACGCTGACGTTTCCACTAGGTTCAATGGGAAAAACGTTAACGTCATGTTAGAATTCATGTTAGCCCTTGTCTTGCTGAATATTCAGTTTAGCCACATCCATTTCTGACTTTGAACCAATCAGATTACTTGATGTTATTTATTCCTACAAATTCATAAACTGAATGTCAAAAAGTGTAGATCCTGATCAGAAGCCATCTGATGTGGATCTATACTGTTTGCAAAGAAAAGGGTTATCGTGAACAGCAGGATAACAGTTAGATTGAAAACAATTAAATAAAGTACCGAACGAATAAAAATCAATCAAAGAAATATTATTTGTTTGTTTATTATTGTTTTTTTTTTTTTTTTTTTTTTTTTGGTTTGGTTTTACGGCCCTATTAAGATTAATTCACTCATATTGAGCCGATCGTTAATCAGAGGTGAACGAAAACCGGTGTACCCGGAGGAAAACCACCTGACCTTCCGTTACAGAACATGGCGTCTCACGGCGAGAGACCTAATGGAAAAAGAGTCAGTAGACCACGGATGACCATGTTGGTTTATTGGCTGGAAATTAGTGTGACGCATGATATTTCTTATCAACTTCAGTAAACCCAAGTTCCGAGATGGCGGATGTCGCATTTTTGCCCACGGGGTATATAGAAAATAATTACCCTTGGGCTGTCCACTCAAAAGCCGGTAAATTTCTTTGCAGTATAACAAATTACTTTTCTTATTTCTGCTCAAAGGCATAGGTTGTGGGTACTCGTTAGAACCGCCTCAATGAGGCGGTTCTAACCAGCACCCACAGCCCATGTTTGCAGAATAAAGAAGACAAATATCAGAAAAGTAGCCATTTAGGGAATGTGAGAAAAATGCACTATGCCGGACGGATGTGATATAGTAATGATATAGGAAAACCGGGCTGAACATCATTTTCCTCATTCTTTACGATAATACACCAATGCGACATAGTGCATTTTTCACATTTCCAAAATGGCTACTTTTCTGATGAATATCCGTGATTCTCGTAGGTAGTGTGTAGTCTATAGAACCGCCTCACTGAGTCGCTTCTAACATGTTCATTAGAACCGCCTCACTTTCACAACCTTTGTCTTGGAGCAGAAATAAGACTTAACATTCCGATCGTTTCAACGAATAGATCGGAATATTTGTCTTGTCGGTACTGTCGTTAACAATGTCGTGTAGTATAGTCGAGTGAAGGTTTTTCACGTGATGTGTAAAATTGGTCGAACTAGTGGTCAGTTTCTAGACGGCTTTCGGACAGAATACAGCTTACAAAATTTTGTATAGATCGGGTCAGTAGGGGCTACTTTATCGGATATTTTATCTATCCGGTTAAAACAAGCACTGTAAAAATCGGGTGTATTTGTCCTGCAAAACGTCCAGATGCATTTGTAATGACATCCTTGGATCAAACATAAACTTTGTCTCTGTTCTTAGACTACGCCTGAAATATGAAAGTTTACTGGCATAACGCCCTTCGTCAATGATCACTACGTACTCTTTGTCCAATAAAGCGCGTCAATCTGCACCAAATTTGTTGGTTATTTGTTCTAGTTAGAAGTTAAGACGAGACAAACAATGTATACCCCCGTAAACCCGAGTTTTTCTCTGTATAAAGTGGGGTTGGGAGGGGGCATTTCACGTGATGTTTGTTCCAGAACAGAGATTGTGGATACTCGCTAGAACCATCCATATTCTTTTTACGGCACTTTCAATTCCATCTAACCTATTTCGAGGCGACGCGCGAAACACATGCACGATTAAATTAGGTCAGCGCTCTTCGTAGCACCCAGAATCTAAGTTTGGAGTAGAAATAGGGGGAAAATAATAATAATTAATCATCAGAAAATGTTAGTTCTACATAGTATGTGAAAGACGATATTATAGCACAGGGATGTGAGACACTTAGCATAGTTTTAACTTCCTGCTTGCTGGATATTTTGTTTTTCAGCACAGTGACATTTTTTTTCTTATTTTCCCAGAACGCAGGACTTTACATGTTATGCAAATTTTCTTCTCATTTCGAAATCACGCCTATTCAAATATATAAATATATTAAGAATTTTGCACCCCCACCCACCACCCACCCCCTAAAAATGATAATGAAAAATTTCCGGTAAACATTTCCGATTAAGGATAGTCATGAACTGTACTTGAAGCCCCTGTGTCTAAACAAAAATTGTGGATAGTCATGAACAGAACTTCAAGCTCCTGTGTCTAAACATAGATTGTGGATAGTCATGAACAGAACCAAATACCCACCATCTGTTACGACTACCCATAATCTATGTTTTTGAGCAGAAATAAGACACATAATGTATAGCCCTGACAATCTGTCGTCTGCTGAATTGGCCTAGAGGGTGGTAACTGTTAAAGAATACTAGGACCTTTAACCGTTTCCGGAGACGGAATTAATGTGCAAAAGTTCCATAATTCCATCGTTTTAGTATTTTCATAATATTCGGATTGCAATTATAATAGATTAGATTTTTACCTTATTTTCATGGACACAGCACGCCCCCCCCCCCCCTCCACCCCCACCCACCCAGAACTGTCATTTTTGGCTTTTCTGTAACATATCTCACGTAAAAAATTTAGATGAAATTTTGTAACTAAAAAGCGAATCGAGAAAAGGCCGAGACCAAAAGGTGTGGATGGCAAAAGGCGCTTTTCCTCTTTATTCATTGCTTCCTCATTAGGATAACATATATAAATGCAATTTTTCTGAAGAAAATGTGTGATATTTTTCTTATTTAGACTCCAAACATAGGTTTCGGGTGCTCGTTAGAACCGCCTCATTGAGGCGGTTCTAACGAGTACCCACAAACTATGTGTTGGAGCAGAAATAAGGAAAATGTTTGCCCTCGTAAACCCCAGTTTTATCTATATAAAGTGGGGTTTGGGGTGGGGGTCTTTATTTCACGGATTTGTTCACGTGATGTGTATCAGTCACGTTTGCTTTCATGTACGTGTATAATGTATATGAACATATGAGGAAATTCTGAAGATTAAATCAGATGTATGGCCAAGACCTACCCCAAATCGGACAAGATTTATTCGTTCAAAACATATTTTAACCCTTTTTGTACCATATGGAATCTTCCACCTTATTATAGTACAAATTCACTTCAAAATTTAGGGGTGTTTAGTTGTGTTTACTTCGAATTTTATTCGGAAAATGGCTGAACTTTTAGCAAACAGTGGAGGCCCTGATCAGACGCCGCGTTTTGCGGCGTGTGATCTGGGCCTGCACTGTTTGTCATTTACCGGTTTTGGGGCTTTCGGTACAAAATGGGTTAATAACTGATACTGATTGGGAACAGAATGATTGATATGAAGGAGCGTTATGATGGATCGGGGACAGGAAGATGAGGATGGATATATTTTAGTGGGCTTCCTCATAACAAAAAAGTACTTTTTGCGCACGGTCCTCAAAATTCTTACCATGACCTTGGCTAACATGTTTTAAACCTGTAGAGAAGCCCCCGTCCATCGGGGCTTTGAGAAATAGGTTGGGTTGCATGCTGCTTCCAACCGACCACACATGAGTACTGCAAAACCGCTTAGAGGGTCTAAGCCTTCCCGGGCAAAGTGGCGCGAGTCGGACCGCCCTTACATATAAACCCTTTTGGTTTGACTGGGCGGAGGGGCTTGAGATGTCATTTCTTATCAATGTCGGGTAAAATTTCCACGCAATTGGGAGCAACGATTCCAAAATTACACCAATTGTGTTGACGGGGACGTAAAACCTCAATTCAAAACTCAACCCCATAGAGTACAGACTGACAAATATACACATGCAAACAGTGTAGATCTAGATGAGATGGCTCATAAGAGATCGATACTGCTTGGTATTCCTATGAGTTGTTATTGACTTGCCCCCCCCCCCCACCCCCCATACACACACACACACACACCACTTGAAACAATAAACGCGTTAGAAATCAAAGCCAGAAGATTTCACTTTAGAAACTCAGGAAGGAAAGGGTAAAAGAAACAAAATGACATGTGCATGATATATGCATGTAAGACGTAGATCAGCCGTCGCATCGCTGAATTATGATCGGAATCTCACATAGCAAACGGCCGGCCTCGGTAGCTCAGTCGGATGCGCGTCTGACTGGTGACCAGGAGGACTCTGGTTCGATACCTGCCGGGGTCGGCAACGTTATTTCCTAGATATTGATCACGAAACCTTTTCTACGGTCATTCTTCCTTCCGCTGATTCAAGAAGGGCAGTTGTCAATTTCTGGCGAAAGAATATGCACTGTACTGGTTTTTAACGGCTTACAGGAAAAGTGTGGATAGGTAAACTGACCGGCTCAAAAAATGACCTAAATAGTGTCGACTGTGCCGTTAAACTCCAATACAAACCAACAAACAAACAAACATTGCAAATACATTACTGACTGCAAAGCGGCCCCCGCCCATCGGGGCTTGAAGAAATATATGGGCTGCATGATGCTTCCACGCAGAGCTGAATCCGGCCCGCACACTAGTACTGGTAAACCGCATAGAGGATCTAAGCCTGTCCAGGAACCGCGGTGCGAGGCGGACCGTCCATGCTAATAAATCCTATTGGTTTCATTGGGCGACAGGGCTTGAGATGTCATTTCATCTCAATGTCGGGTAAAAGTCCCACAAAATTGGAAGCAACGTCTCCAAAATGACCTTAACAGTGTTGACGGGGAAGTTAAACCTCAAATCAAACAAACAAAACTGACTGCAAAGAGACGTAAGCTTGCAGCCTCTTGTCGATGACCAAATGTGCCACTTGACAGACGGGTTGTTTTCGAGTGGCACGTATACTCAAATGCGCATGCTTAATGACACGTTATTTCCTGTCGTTTGGGTATATAACGCGTTAATTCAGCCATGCCTTTTCGAGCCTTCGTCAAGATGACGAGCCGAAAGGTAGGATACATTAAAAATAATTTGTTCGTCATTGAAAAAGCCCATTTGTATGTATGTGGTTAAATTATATTTATAATAAAAATTATTTTCTTTTTCTTCCAGTGTAAAAAAATCAGGATCATACTTCATTTAGTCTGATGATTATTTTGGTTTAACGTTCCCGTCAAAACAAATAAGGTCATTTTGGAAATTTCGAATTCTGTGGGACTTTTATCCGGCATTGAGATCATGGAATGACAACCCTGCCGCCCAATGAAACTATTGGTTTATATTCATTACGAAAACACACCTATACAAATACATTGTAAACTTTACCGCCGAAAAACGAAAATTTTCAGATGAAAAATTATGATATTTTTCTTATTTCTGCTCAATAAGGTTTACCCCCGTAAACCCAAGTTTTACTATATAGCAGTGGGGTTCAAAGGGGTCAAAATTATATAGGCAAGTTTTCGTGATGCATGGTCGGTCCGACTCGCATCACTTTGCCTGGGACCACGCCAATATTATTTTGTCCCCAAAGTCACACTTTTATAAAGTAAAACTGGAGTTTAGAGGGTATACATTTTTTTTCTTATTTCTGTTTAAAACATTGATGGTAGGTAAAACTATCAGAATAAAAATTTTGACATAAACCGCCTCAACAATGTGCTGCATACTGATGCTCTTGTTGTCATTTGCTCGTCGCTAAGGGATTTTGGGACCAACAGGCTGTTAGCTTGCGCATACCCAAGCGATCATGTGAAATTGTTGAAACGCTACCATGTGAAATGTGTCATGCATTCGCTATTTCTTCCACCTTAATTCTCCGATCAGAGTTCACCAGATCCCGTACTTTGTTATACATTTCTTCCTCGGTGGCATCTGATGGGCGTCCAGACCTAGTTTCGTCTTCTAAAGATGTTCTACCGCGTTTAAATCCCCTAACCCAGAATTTAACTTGTGCTTACGATGGTGCAGGAGACCCATAAACATTGATCAACTCGCAATGTATTTCCTGTTTTGCCTTTAAAATACAAGTAACCAATTACACGGTACTAGAAAATAAACTGGCCCATAGAATTTTCTAAAAACTGATATTTTGTGTCGTATTTATTGTTAATTAGAATGAGATGAAAAAAGCCTTGACTACCAGGTAAGTTTATGAGCTATAGCAGCGTAAAGAAGTATGGGGTATGTATAATTTGGGCGCATTTTGACTTGATATGTACATGTAAACGGCGTCTCAGAAGTGTGTCGCCAACTTTTCTTTAAGCTGAAGCCTAACATAAAGAGCAACCAGGGCCCAGTTGTTCAAAACTAACGACGTCGTTAGTTAACGTATTGTTAAAATTTTGATCATTAAATATGGCAAATATGCTGAAATTTTTGCTGAAAAAATGTGAGCAGCTTTTGCGGACGCAAAAGCTGCTCACATTTTTTCAGCAAAAATACCAAAATTTACGATATTGTACTTGCTAGAAGAGTTAACAGTATGACCACTAACGAGCTCGTTAAGCTAACGATGCTTTGAACAACTGGCCCCAGATCATTATTTCCAAAACAGCATGCATTAGCAAATATGTCAACAGCTATTTTAAACGCTAGTTGAGGCATTTTCCCATATATGTAAACTCGAAGAAAAAAAACTCTATTCTTACGTTTACTGTTCCACAAATATAGTTTCTGTGTGCCTGTGAGAGAGGCATGGTAAAATGTTTTCTACGTATGCCTGTAAAACGACCCGTGTTTTAGGAACATTTACTTGGTGCAGTGAAGACTATGAATAAACAACTGGAGTATGTAAACTGATCTCAGTTGTCGCTAAATGGTTGTACTATTTTACATTTTCTCATGACTGTTTACTTTTTTTAGACTAATTTATTTGAAAGATTGCAGTAAATGGCTTGCCGTTTTGAATTTACATTGTTATAAGGCAAATAAATAAATAAATAAATAAATAAATAAATAAATAAATAAATAAATAAATAAATAAATTACTGCATCATGCTTTTACAACAGAGACAGAAGATTTATACCATTTTTTTAAGGAGGCCGACCTTAATTTTTTTCTGAGATACCTGCCCTAGAGAATTTCCTTATATTATAACAAAGTATCCAGCAAGGACTTAACTTTAGATTAAAGTCATAAAAATATCATGTCACCGAGACTGGGAAAGAATGGGGGTCAATCCAAAAGTAACGCCATTTTACACATATTTTGCATTGATTGTAATGGGAAATCGCTAAAATTTGACACAAATGCGAAAATTAAAGTGACTTCTGCCCTAGAGATTTTGGACTTACTAAATTAAATTATATATATTCATACGGCATTCAAAAACATGAAATAAAAATGGGGGGTCACCGGTCATATAAGAGAATGAGGGCCGTTTCAAAAGTAAAAATTGCAGGCAAAATACCTTTTTTCGTGAAGATCGCTAACATTAAAATAAATGTTTTGCTAGAAATTATAACTCCACGCAAATAGATGATATTAATGCTTATTATCTGCCGCAATATGATGAAAGAATTCGGTTATAGTGTTATTTCAAGCAAAAAGGGTCGTTTCAAAAGTTATCATAACAGGCAAAACTTATTTTTTTGAAAACATTACAAAAATTATAGTTGCTTCTGAGCTAAGCCATGATAGGTGATGTATCTATATGTAATCCGCAAAACTATGAAATTAAAACAGGTTGACAGGTTTCAAATAAGATAATGTGGGTCGTTTCAAAAGTAAACATAAACTGAAAAATATGAACATATATACATATATTTTTCAAATTATTATAGGAATTTCTGCTATATAAGTGATATGATCACTAAGAAAGGTATTATATCTAAATATTATTTGCAAAACCTACCAAATAAAAACAGTAGGTCGTTCATACAAAATGGGGGTCGTTATAAGAGTAAGCTTTTCATGCAAAATATCTTTTTTTTTTTTTTTTTTTTTGGTCAAAATCTCTTTTTGTTAAGTTAATTGTATACTAAAACAAAGGTGTCAGTCAGATAGGGCATGCATCTACATATGATTTGCCAAACAGAAGTAAAACAATGAATAGGTATCGATAAAATTACCTCACACCTCCCATTCAAGACAACAAAGGGAAAGAAACACCAACATAATACAATTTCGCCTTTTAGTAAGCAAATGGGGCACCAACCTAGCGCAAATCTTTCTCAACCCAGTACTTTGTCAGAATGGTTTGTACACCGAGTTCTGATAAGACAGTGCATTAAGATATCTCTTTCACTGACAGTCGCGCATCTTCTTTGATCGCTGCCTTTACAGCAGCGATGGTTGCCATGGTGATCGAGGTCTTTGGCCTACCAACATGGGCATCATCTTTGGTTGATTATTTACCAGCTTTAAATAATCCTGTGGATCGGGATGTTAACTGGGGACGTGGAGGGAGAGTTATGCCCTGTGCAGGTTAAAGACCCCTACCGTAATTACACGATTACTGTGTAGGCTTTCATCCTGCATACCAGGGGCCAGTTGTTCAAAGCATCGTTAGCTCAACGAGCTCGTTAGTGGTCATAATGTTAAATGATCTAGCAAGTACAATATCTAAAAGTTTGGTATTTTCGCTGAAAACATGTGAGCAGCTTTGCATATGCAAATGATCAAAGTTTTAACGATACGTTAACTAATGACGTCATTAGTTTCGAACAACTGCCCCTGGTGTGTATGTAATGTACACCTGCGAGTATTGATCAGATGTGACCGATCGCAGTATATAAGTAGAAAGAAAGCCAAGAGACTAACTGGAGAGAGAGAGAGAGAGAGAGAGAGAGAGAGAGAGAGAGAGAGAGAGAGAGAGAGAGAGAGACTGCCAGCAGTTCTCGACCACAATAAAATTTAGTAGTAGGCCTATGCAGACAGAATGATTCATTCTACGGGCAAACTTGTCAGTACTCAGCCAGCAAAATCAACAAGAACAACAAAAAATCAGTAGCATGCGGACTTTGATTCAATCAATCGGCTGTTTATCATGACGTCATAAATATGATTACGTCACAGCAAACCAAAAGTTTACACATAGGCCGTGTGTAAACGTATATCCAAAGAACTATCATTTTAGTGTGTTGCAAGCGTAAACAAAGTTTTACAAACAGGATAGCAAATGGATTGTACTTTAAAGGAGATAAAGTATGGCATTCAACATGTTATCCTGTTGAGGGATTGACTAAGGACGTGTCACCAGTAAACAATTCTGATTCTGATCTTTTTTTTTTTTTTTTTTTCTCCTATTACTGCTAGGGTCGTTACCGGTACAATCGGACTTCGGGGTATCTTCGGACAATTTGGTATTTCTTTTCTTGCATAAATCCGCATCAATGACATTAATCGAGCACCGCTTATCAAAGAAGACCAATAAAATACCTGTTCGCAACCGCCTAAAAACATTGCATAGCTTGAATATAAAACCATTATCGATTGGTTGAAAACCCGCTACGTAAGCAGCAGCCATAGCGGCGGGAAAAACAAAAACAAATTGCGATCAAAGCGCGAGACGACTAGCGCGTGACAAATCTCAGAAAGTGTCAAACGAAGGCTGTGTACTGGTAATTTGTGTATCCTTTAAGCGCAAAAGATATTTCTGTGAATGAAAATATATAAGTTTCAGGGTAAATTTGAGCCAAAAGGCGATTTTGAGACACAATTTAGTTGTCCGAAGGTACCTGACAAATAAAAAATCACATACAGGTACGATCGGACACATGTTTTTTGTTTCCTCCGTGAACGTCTCACCCTTTATATAGATCTAATGATGACCAACACGTGATTGCATATGCTCTAGGCCATACATGTATATGTGTACTGACTATAATGGAACACACGAAGTTTTTAAAGGTTTCAGTTGACCACGTGGGGAAGATTATGTTTCTCTGTATATCGATTTCAATGCGTTCATCGCAGGGCTGCAGCTTCACACAACCGTATTAAGCAAACGTTGCAGTGTGCAGCCTAACATTAAACTCTTGCATCACAGTGCACCAGTCATTTGTAACCACTGCCCCCTCCCCACCTACGGGGATGGGAGGGGATAGCGGGGCCAATAAGCAGGATAATGACAAATTAATTCCGCAGTGCTCTGGTGACGGAGAGTGCCTAGCTAGTTTTGTTTGTTTGATTTGAGGTTTAACGTCCCCGTCAACACTGTAAAGGTTATTTTGCAGGCATTGCTTCCAATTTTGTGGGACTTTTACCCGACAATGAGATGAAATGACATCTCAAGCCCTGCCGTCCAATGAAACCAATAGGGTTTATAAGCATGGACGGGCCGACTCGCACCGCATTGCCTGGGCATGCTTAGATCCTCTAAGCAGTTTACCAGTACTCGTGCGGGTCAGTTTCAGCTCTGCGTGGAAGCATCACGCAGCCCATCTATTTCTTCAAGCCTCGATGGGCGGTGGCTAAGTGCCGAGCTATTGCTGTAATGAAAATATACCCCTAATGCAAAGTGGGCTTTCAAAACTTTGTTTTTACTATCTATCTATCTATCTTCTGATACTGCGTCGGTCACATTTGACCATTACCGCAGGTGTATATTACATACACTCCAGGTTTTGCAGGATGAAAGCCTACACGGTAATCATGTAATTGCGGTAGGGATATTTAACCTGCACAGGGGATGGTTCTCCCTGCACAGGGGGCCTCCAGTTAACGTCCCGATCCGAAGGACGGTGCACTTTTATGACATTCATCCCTGCAAATGATGCCAATGGAGCGTGTTCGGACACCGAAATTTTATCGCCGCTGCCGGGGATCGAACCCGGGACCTTTAGCATCAGAGGCAAGTGCACTAACCACTGAGCTATCGCGTTCCTGTAAGAAGGTTAAAAAAATCTTTAACAAAATCAAGTATCATGTCACTATCAATTTTGAAAGCCATACAAAAAAGAGAATTTGGAACAGACGGAACATCTGCTTGTATCGTGGTTACAAAGCTAGATCAACTGTATAGGGAGGAAACGTTGTTCGATCATGACCTCATTCCATTTTTGCTCCATATTATCAAGAAGCTGGCAGCCAGATACAAAGCAGTACGTGATTTGATCTTCGAGGTGTTGGAGGAGTGGGAGAATGAGCCGGACTGTAGCAGCATTGTGTTTTTGGCGAGGCGAGTTTCTCGCAATATTGACTATCTGAAACTGGAGTTCCTTGAGGATCTGGCTGAAGAAATAGTTATTAATAGTATTTAACCCATTCAGTACCAGAAACCCCTAAAGGGGTAACTTGGCAAACAGTGCAGGCCCAGATCAGACGCCACAGAACGCGGCGGTTCATTAGGGCCTCCACTGTTTGCTAAAAGTTCAGCAATTTTCCAAACAGATTATGAAGAAAACACATCCTGGCACCCCTAAATTTTGAAATGGACTCCTGCTATATATAAGGAGGGAAATTCCATTTGGTACTAAAAGGGTTAAAGAATGATACTCTAAACAAGTATTGCATAGTTTCTTTTCTTTCTTTCTTTTATTTTTTTCCCATTTAAGGCCTCTCGGATTTTTAACCAGATATTAACATTCTGGTACACAGATAGATCCAGAAAAATAACGCAGTTATAAAATATTTATGTTTGTGTTATTTATTACCAACCGTTCCAAGTCGGTACTTCTGTTATGGTTCCTTGCTATTCTTTGTTTTTCTCCGGTGTTAATTCTGTATAGTTTCTCACAATATTTTCTATTAAATAGTTATCCTTTGGAAGCAAGGAACACACCATAGAACTGGAAAATATGAAGTGTACATGTTTTCTGGACCAGCCTAGCTAGTTTAGGCCAATTAGGCCTAATCAGTGACCCTCGGGTATTTTCATAATTATCCCCACGCTTTTCGAAGAAAACGTGGGGATATTGTAATGGTCTTCGTCGTCCGTCCGTCCGTACGTACGTATGTCCGTCCGACCGTCTTACAGGATAACTCCTCCTAGACGGTTATAGATAGAAACTTGAAACTTTGGGAACATATAAATCTTTGGTCTGGGGAGTGCATGACACTTTCGGAATTTTGATCCCACCCATAGGGGTGGACCCAGGGGATGAGGCCCGTGGGGAAGCGTGGGGATATGCGATGGCGTGCCATCGACTGCGCGATTCAAGTTCCACAATGGAATCAATGATCATAACTGGTTATCCCGTGGTTAACAGAAGCATCTGTCTACCATAGCCAAGAAAAGAGTAATTATGCTACCATATTCAGTATGCCTGCTAAAGTTTAAAGTATGTCTGGGATGGAAATTTCTTGAAAGACACTGTATACTGGTTGAAAAATAATGTCAGTAAAGTCTAAACGTATAGTATTAATGATTAGCATTCATTTCTCAAGTATATAGATGCTTTGTATCAGAGAATAAATTGTTCTTATACCCAACAGTAATCATTTTTGGCGGAGAGGGCTATTGTCCGATCATACCATCATGGATGTCCGAAGGTACCAGACTCTGTCCGAAGGTACCATACACATTACAGAACATCAGTGTTTTGTTTTTATTGCAATAAATAGTTCTATTCTGGATCCCCGCTTAGTGGAAATAACTTAACGAGTCATTGCCCTACTCCGCCCAATAATTTTCTATAGCGACGGATAAACCTAGCAGCCGCCATTAGCTGGGAACCTGTAAGATGTCCGATCGTACCGGGAACGACCCTACTCGCTCACATCTGAGCATTACGAGCAGGATTTCCTGGGTGGTAACCAGTACTTTCTGTTTTCTTTTTTTTTTTTTTTTAAGCGATGTGGATGAAGTGCCTTGCTCAAGGGCACAACACTTTGGTCAGCGTGAGGCTCGAACCCGCAACCTCTTGATCACTAATCCGATGCGCTACCACTGCACCAAAGCGCTCCACCATACTGCACCAAAGCGCTCCACCACTGCACCAAAGCGCTCCACCACTGCACCAAAGCGATCTAATACTTAGATCGATACACTTTACAAATTTAACTGTAACTGCCATTATGGAAAGATGACATACTTTCGGACGGGCTTTTCAATGTAAGGTAAGGTGCCTTCAGGACCCAAAGATATCTCCGAGAAAAAGACGAATAGAAAAGGTAAACAGTTCTGCTTTTGTAAATGAGCTGCCTTATCGGCTCAATTGTGACCGACACATTTGCTCGTTTCGGAACACGATATTTTTCTACTTTCACTTTGTCTGCTTTGACAGTGACAAGAAATGATAACTGTTGGCCCCATTTTTATCCAGGTGTGATGGAAAATACAGTCAATCGTAGAAAATTTACTTCGTTTTAGAGGTCGAAAAGAAAATATAAATACCACTTAAAAAGTGAATGTCGTTACAGTGCCGATTGACGGCAATGCGCAGAACGTTGCGCAACCGAAATTAAGGTCGGCCACCTTAACTGACTAAGGACGTTTTCAATGGGGACCGTCTTCATTGGAAACCTTATTCTCCCATGCCATGTCGGTTAAATAAAAATCTTCAGTGTCTATTGTATTAATTAATTAATATAACAAGGCAAAGTTCACAACTGCAAGCCATGATAATACTGCAATCTTTAAAATAAATTAGCCTAAACAACAACACGAACAACAACAAATAATTAACAAACATGAGAAAATGTAAAAGAGCACGAACATTTAGCGACTACAGATCAGTTTCACAACTTGGTCAAATGAAACAGTCTTGAAACGCTACCAATTACAAGGCGAAGTGAAGTAGGGCCTACCCTGCAGACACAAAACGTTGCCTGAACGTTAACGTTCAACGTTGAAAAAGTCCCCCAAAATTGGAAGCAACGTCTCTAAAATGACATATACAGTGTTGACGGGGACGTTAAAACCTCAAATCAAACAGAACTTTAGAATATAGAATACTAGCTACTCAGAGGTAAACTAGAAGAATAAGCGTTTCTCACAAAAAGTCA
Organism: Lucinisca nassula; assembly: GCA_963580285.1. NCBI lineage: Eukaryota > Metazoa > Mollusca > Bivalvia > Lucinida > Lucinidae > Lucinisca > Lucinisca nassula. The sequence goes on along the minus strand of OY757010.1, from coordinate 131,669,643 downwards.
AATAAGGCTTTCCGCTGTTAGTGTTTCCATTGAGGTCTGACGTTTTCGTTTTTGTGTTTCTTTCCCTTTGGTGTCTCTGGTGGGGGCTGTGGGCCGATTGTGTCGCTTCCTGGCCGTTTGTCACCGCTTTTACTTTGCTACAAACCCAATTACAGCCAGCCGGCTTTGCAGAAGCACAGTCATGTTGGCAACAGCTCATTTTGATACTGACACACGTTTGCATCATATTAACAGGTCCATGTAAAGAAGACCCCTCTAATCCACACTTTATATTCAGAAAACTGAGGTTTACAGGGGTATACATAGAGGATCTTACATGAGTGCTCATATATTATTGAATTTATTAGACGGGTTAAGGAAAAGGGATAAAATGCGAGGCTTTGCCGAGCATTTTATCCCTTTTCCTCAACGAGTTTAATAAATTCAATAATACATGAGCACGAATGCAAGATTCTATTTATCATATGACATTTAAAACGCATTTTATGCACGATTGTTTACAAAAATATCAATATTCCGTCATAAGTAAACGCGACGCCGTTAAAGACGTCGTACATGTAACGTTACGGGACGTATCTAGCTAATTTGCATATTTAATCCACTAGTGGATTATCGAAAATATTACATGACGTTATTACACTCTCAGACGCGACGTCATATGATAAACTGTTTTTCTTATTTCTGCACTTAGACCTAGGTTGTGGGTGCTCGTTGGAAACGCCTCATTGAGGTTCAATTAGGTTGAACTTACTTGTATGTCCTATAGTCTAAATAGAAGTTAGCAGAAAGGGAAGCTGATATTGACTATTATAATATCAACCGAAAAAACTCATATGAGTTGCACATAATTTTAATACAAACTGTGTTGGAGCCCTCTCATGCCTTTAATGGCTCTTAAATGTTAATTAAAAGCTTAACGCCGACGTTAAACGTTTTCAATTTTGTCCTCTCTGCTGCCTTTCGTTATCTGATACACACCTCGTCTCACTATTTGTTAACAAATGAATCTCTCTATACGTTCATATAATGTAAGGGTCTGGGTAATAAAATCAAACGTGAACAAATATTCGCTTGGATAAAAACCAACAACATTTCAATATGCCTGCTACAAGAAACCCATTCAGGGGATGGTACACACGATGAATGGACGCGCGAATGGAACAACGATGCATTTTTCTCAGGACATAATAACAACGGCGAAGGGACAGGAATACTAATAAACCAAAATTTTTCCTACACTATACAGAATTATTCGAGTATAATTGACGGTAGAATGCAAGCCCTGGACTTAATAATTAATAATAAAGAAGTGACTATAATAAACATTTATGGACCTAATAACGATGATATCACCTTTTATAAAAAATTAAAAGATTATTTGCAAGAAAATGAAGAAAAATCTTTTATTATTGGAGGCGACTTTAACACAGTGTTAAATGAAATAATAGACAAAAGAAACGGTAGAACAGAAACGCATAAACTTTGCAGGAAACAGATTAAAGATATTATGTTATCATTCGATTTAATAGACATTTGGCGCGAAATGCATCCTAACACAAAACAATACACGTGGCATTCACACCACAAACCACCGATATTCAGCAGACTAGATTATTTTTTAATATCCGAACACCTGAAAAACATGATCACATCATGCAAACACAATACGAGTTATAAATCAGACCACAGCCCAGTTATATTAAACATCGATATGTTAAATGTAATACGAGGACCTGGTTACTTTAAATTAAATAACAGCTTGCTTTTAGATATTGAATATCAAGAAAATATTAAAAAAACTATAAATGAAACTGTTTTAATAAACCATGAATCAAATCCAAACACACTTTGGGAACTTATCAAAGGCACTGTTAGAAACGAAACAATAAAATATGCAACCAAGAAAAAGAAAACCACAAATGAGAGAGAAAATATTTTAACAAAAGAAATATACCAGCTAACAAAATCTTTAATTGAGTCTAGTGACGTAGAAAGGGCTGAACCACTTAACTTACATGAGAAAAAAGCTGAACTAGAAATATTAACAGATATTAAATTGAACGGTTTAATCCTTCGGTCAAAAGCAAATATAATTGAACACAATGAAAGAAACATCAAGTTCTTCGCAAGTTTAGAAAAGAAGAGATCGGAAGGAAAAATTATTTCAACGCTTTTAATTAATAATGACATAAGCACAGATCAAAGGGAAATACTAAACGAAACTGAAACTTACTACAGAAAATTGTACAGTAAAAAAGAAACACAAAATCCACATCAAAACTTTTTCGACGACTCAACTAATAAACTCGATGAGGTAGATAAACAACTTTGTGAAGGACTGCTTACAGAAAATAAATGTGCAAAAGCCCTTAAAGATATGCAAAACAATAAAAGCCCAGGGTCCGATGGTATAACAGCTGAATTTTATAAGGTTTTTTGGAATACTATAAAACAATACTATGTTAACTCTATCAACTATTCCTCTGAAATAGGATCTCTCACTGACTTACAAAAACAGAGTATAATTACCCTCTTACCGAAACAAAACAAAGATATAACGAACCTCGACCATTGGAGACCAATAAGCCTATTAAATGTTGATTATAAAATTGCCGCAAAAGCCATCGCAAATCGTGTTAAAACTGTTATTACTAAAATAATAGACCACTCACAAACTGGGTTCATCAAAGGAAGGTTCATAGGCGAAAATATAAGGCTACTTTTGGAAATTATTGATAGTGTTGAAGACAATAAACCTGGTTTAATATTTTTCTCCGATTTTGAAAAAGCTTTTGACATTGTTGATCATTCATTTATGATAAAATGCTTAAAACATTTCAACTTTGGTGAACAGTTTATAAAATGGATTGAATTGTTCTACAATGGTGTAAACAGCTGTATTTCAAACAACTGTTTTCTATCCAACTTTTTCCCCATTAAACGTGGCGTACGACAAGGCTGTCCTCTATCAGCATATCTCTTCATCATATGCATTGAACTTTTATCCCATAAAATAAATGTTTCTGAAGATATTAAAGGCATATATCATATAAGTCAGGAATTCAAAAGATCATTATTTGCAAATTTCATCCTAGATGGCTCGGGAAAATCATTCGAAACACTTATTGCTGTACTCGACGACTTCTTTTTAATATCTGGACTGAAACTAAATGCCAAAAAGTGTCAAGTTCTCCGAATTGGAGCTATGGTTAAAAATGAAACTTTATATCAGAAACATAGAAAATTCCAATGGAGTTCAACGGAAGCAAGCGCACTTGGTATGACCTTTTATACTAAAAAAACATTTAACTCTCAAAACTTACTTAGAATCAAAAATAAAACTATTTGAGGCCTGTCTTAAACACTGGCAGCATCGAAAATTAACCCTTATGGGAAAAATTACTGTAATAAAAAGCTACGCTCTCCCAAAACTGATATATGTCCTAACCCCATTACCGAACCCACCAAAACAAACGATAAAATCAATTGAAAAACTTATGTACGATTTCATCTGGAATGGCAAACCAGAAAAAATAAAAAGGGATACCTTGACTAATAGTTATGAAAAAGGGGGGTTAAAACTGATCGATCTGGAAACTTTTATAAAATCACTAAAAAATAACTTGGATTAAACGAATTATAGAGTCAGACACAAATGGGATTCTCACTATACTATATTTAAAAAGATTAAAAGTAGAAGTAAAACAAAGATCAGGAATTGATACACAGAACTTACTCCACCCAGATTAAACCCTTTAGGCGGACAACTTTTATTTGAGTGTTATTTTACCGAGCGAGACGTAGATAAAATTGCTCAGAATAGCACATTCCTAAGAGATATTCTTTTAGCATGGTGTTCATGCAATAAAACAGCGGCAATTCTGAGCTATAGAAACGAAATCTTATGGAATTACGCCATTAAAGTACCTTTGTATATTTTTAGAAAAAAAAAAAACAAAAAAAAAAAACAATATGTATAGAGCTACAATCAGTGCACACCATTTAAGTATCTAGATAAACTTTGAAAAATAAAGAAATAAGCTGTATTTAACTTCTGAATATCGGCCAAGCCGCTTTGTCTGGTCCTGACCTGATTTTACCGCTTCAACCCACGAGTTTCTCCAGTTCACTCTTCAGTCACTGAATTTGCACGCGTCCATTCTACACATGTAAATTGGGTGTCTAGTCAATAGTCGTCAATAGCATGTCAAACCATGTAGAACCGAATGCGGTGTATCATTATGAGCCATCTCACCAGGTTCTACACTGTTTGCATATGTAGGTATCTGAACTTGGCTATAAAGGGCTGAAAGGGTACAGACTCATAACACTTACATGACCTAATAAATGCGAAGTACGTGACGCTAGAAACTTCACCGTACGGTAGCAAGCCAGCAATAATAAACTCCTAACAGTTATCAATGTCCAATTCTGTTGTATAGGTCTAAATAACTGAATATGTAAGCACAATGTTGTGATAAATAATTAGTCACATGCCGCAAAACTTCAAACATCGCACAAAAAGTGTTTTCCTTTATTGTAGCGCACGACATAAGGCAGGTTCTTGACTAAGCCGCGAAACACATCTCAGTCAACAAGTGTAAGCTTTTACAAGAAAGTTGCGGCTATGTGTTGTCATAAAACTGGCAACTATCTCAGCAGGCACATGACGTAATTGTGACGTCACATCAACGTCGGTGCAACGTCATGACGTTGCATCGACGTTGATTTGACGTTGCCATAGCGACGTGTGCCTGCTGGGTAGTCATTTGCGTGTTGTTTTATTTATAATGTCCAAGTAAAATGAAGATGAAAGTGTTTAACAGCCGATTCACCTCAGTTTTGTGAACCAAACTAAACATCAGCACTCCAGCGCCATTGTCCTTATCACTTAAGAAAGTAAATCTGAATTGCACGACCCGCAGAAAAGCGACCGACTGAAGTCGGTTGATTTTCTAAGAGTGCCCTAAAATCACCGTGTCATTCTGTCATTCTGTCAGTCTGTCTGTCCGTCCGTAACCCGTTTGTGAAAATTGGTGATAGTGACTTAACCGCTTGTTATTTTTTAAACAATTTTTGTCATACTGAAAGATATCAATGAGATCTAACCAATGAACTAGAGAAATATTACATTCCATTTAGTATAGCCTCGCCGAGGCGAAAAATGTGAAAATTTTCGAACTGCTTCTCCTCGAAAACCGTTGGGCCGATTGAAGTCAAATTTCATATGGGGCCTCTATGGGATGGGGGAAACCAAAATTTGCTCATGGGGTCCAGGTCACATGACCAAAATGGCCGCCAAGCCATATATGGTAAAAACCCTTCAAAAATAGTCTTCTCCAGAACCACTGGGCAGATTTCCACGAAACTTGATAAATAGCATCTGGGACGTAGGCCCATCATAAATTGCTAAAATGGTGACCCTGGGTTGACCTTGACCTTCTTTGTGCCTAGGTCAAACTTTGACACATATGCTTTTGTATTGGAAAAGTGAGAATGCATTTTATCCTGCAAACCATTCAGAATACAGTACTAAAGTATAAGATATATTTTTGCTCCTTACGATAAGGCGCATTTATTGGGGGAGCCGTTTTAGGTCCAGGTCACATGACCAAAATGGCCGCCTTACCCATATATGGTTACACTCATAAAGCTAAAAGCATCCGGCGGGTCGTGCACTTCAGCTGAAGCACTGGTCTTTCACAGAATCTGTCATTTCAGTGCCTTTTGGCGCTTTGATTTTTTTTATGCGGTCATGGTGCCTAAACGAACTGGGTAACATACCGTTTATATTGTACGTTTTTGACGCAGAATGTTGAGACGTACTCGCATGCAAAATTAAAAAAAAAATGTTCTATGGGAAAGCCCATTCACGTATTCTTGATCTTTAAAACAAACAACAACAAAAGACTCGGAATAAGCACACCCAGCAGGCACACGTCACTAGGACAATGTCATGAAATTGAGCCGACGTTGATATGACGTCACAATTACGCCATGTGCCCGCACCATGGGCAGGCTCTGATGCAGTTTCAAAGAAATTGCCAGGTGTGAAACTGCATCAGAGTCTTTATATTTGGACACTTTCAATGTTTGATGGTCCAAACTTCGAGCCTCGCGATTCTACAAGCGTTCTCGAAGCCTTACCTGATAAACTTGATATCAAAAGACACGAACCTGGTATTCTCTATTACTTTTATTGCAGTATGAATGCCATTTTCAGTGGAAAAACTTGGGACACGTATTTCATTCATGATTTTTGGTGCTCGTTAGAACTGCCTTGAAGGCTGTTTTCAGTAATCGTACCTGAATAAATTAACTTTGTCACGCCCATTTCTGACTATCAATCAATCAAATTATTTGGGTCCCGTCAAGCGATTTTGGTACTTATCGCCTATGCGAGCAGCGAAGGTTAAGGCGAGCCTGCGCATCCGCGCAGTCTCGCCAGAACCTTCGCTGCTCGCTCATACAAGCAGTGAATCAAGAGGAACCTTCAGACAGAAAGCCATATCCTTGGCCCCTCTGAATGGCTGGGCATGCGCAGTTAAATTTTGACATGACGGAATGCTCGAAGACCCAAATTCACTTGGCGGGGCTCATTTGATTTATTCAAATTTGCAAACTGAATGACAAACACTGAAACCTACCGAACTTAGGTACTGGAAAACCACTTAGGTCTAAGCTTGCCCATGCAGGAAAAGTGCCGGGAGCCAGTGAGAAGTGAGATGTCATTTCATCTCGATGCATGGTAAAACTGCCACAAAATCGGATGCAAGGTCTCTAAAATTACCAAAATAGTATTCACGGGGACATAAATATGTTCTATAAAAGGGTTATCCTTTGGAAGCAAGGAATACACCACAGAAGTGAAAAATATGGAGTGTACATGTTTTCTGGGCCAGACTAGCTAGTTTCGGCCAATTAGGCCTCATCAGTGACCCTCAGATATTTTCAAAATTCCACAATGGAATCAATGATCCCAAAGGACAAGAAAATATAATCTACACTGTGATAATTGTAAAACCTCAAAACATTGTCGAATGTCGACCCACACATAACTTTTCGGTATTTTCCGGCGAACTTGTGAGGGAACAACGTATGACCGACTAGCTCCTTATTCGAAGATTATTGGAAGCCTTTGTCCTGTGATATCCTAACTAGGGGCAACATTCACACTAAAAACAACAACAACAACAACAACAACAAGACAAACAAACAAAACCAACAACAACAAAACATTAAGGACAAAAAAAAAACAAAACAAAAAAAAACAAAAACAACCAAACAACAACATTATTTAGACAACAATGACGTATAAATTGTACAAATCATTATTTTGTGGGTCAATCAACCCAAAGTTATGTTTTAACGCTTAGGCCCACGTGACTGTTACTCCGGGAAACGGTTATGAAAGAAAATAAAGTGTTATTTTTACCGCTTCTATAGAATCTGGACTGGAATCTTGTGTTGGGTTTGGCAAAGAGTGTAGATCCAGATCAGACACCGTTAAACGCGGCATCTAATCATGCTTTACACTGATTTCTTGCAGAACAGGAACTGAAGGATAAAGCGAAACAGTCCATTACGATAATACACCGGTACGACATAGTGCATTTTCGCATCTCAAAAACGGAGAGTTTTCTTTAATGAAAATCTGCGATATTTTTCTCCAAACGTGGGCTTTGGATGCCCACAACCTATGTATTGGAGCAGAAATAAAGAAATTAGTGTATAACCCCGTAAACCCCATTTTCCTCTATATAAAGTGGGGCTTAGAAGGGTTTTCATTTCACGGAGCTAAGTCCTCGTTCAGGATATTGTTTTCTTGCACACCAGACAAGGAAATCCGTGATTTTACCCTGGGATAGAAATTTATGTTCTGACCCTGGTGTTCTGACCCAAAATCGAATATAATCACGTGTTTGATAAATGCACTGGTTGTTTACGACCTCGTATGCGCCGTCGTTAAGGTTGATGTCACAGCACGTTACGTGACAGCACTAAACATTCCTTCAGTGTCAACACAATATGGCGGACGTTGGTAACCGAAGTGACTGCAGCATTAGAAATCCGCGCTAAGAAGTGTACGCAAGAAAAAGAATCAAATATGGGTGTGAGGGGTGGATAGAAAAATCCGTCCCTCGGGATCACTGTCCGGCATCACTCGGCAAGCCTCGTGATGCTGGACAGTGTCCCTCGGGAAAAATCCGTCCCTCGGGATCACTGTCCGGCATCACTCGGCAAGCCTCGTGATGCTGGACAGTGTCCCTCGGGACGGATTTTTCCATCCACCCCTCACACCCATATAAGATTCTTATTTTCTGAGACAATTGACCCACCAGTGTTGTCAGTGCTTTGATTAATTATTTCTTCACTAAAGTATACGTTAATGGCGCTCACTAGAACAGGTTCAATGTGCCCGTTCTAACTTGCATCAATACAGAGGACCCGCGTTATAGCGACATTATTGGTTCCCTATTATTGTGCCGTTACATTGAGGCGGTTCTAACGGGTACCCACAACCGATGCCTTTGAGCATAAATATGCAAAAATGATGTCTACCCCCGTAAACCCCAGATTTCTCTATATAAAGTGGGTTTATTGGATGTTCATTTCACGGACTTGTTCGTATGATGTGAAAAATAATAATAAAAATAAAATAAAAAAAATCGTGCTTGAGTCCGAGTTCCAGGAGACGGTTTCTAGACAAGACAAGCAGTTTTGTTCAATGCCAGATCCAGGTTCCTTTTATTAGTTCTTAATAATTATGCATGCAAATTATGCATTCTGATATACCGAATGTAAACATCTCCAACTATTTTAACCCTTGTCCTGCTGAGCCCGGATATGCTTTACCTTTCAAACAATGTAGATCCAGATCAGATGGCTTCTGAAAAAGCCACCTGATCAGGATCTACATTGTTTGTCATTCAGATTGTGAATTTGTTGCAATAATTTGCATCAAGTAATCTGATTGGTTGATAATTAGTAGTGGGTGTGGCATATTTGAATATTCAGCAGGACAAGGGTTAATACTGGTAGATAAGGTAAATCAAGGGAATTCACGGAGCTTCGTTAATAATAACTTAAGGTCAACAGAGTTGCGTAGCATGACAGTCTGTAAATTTATTATGGTTAGTCTGATAAGAGGGTCCTCATTATAAATTCACGCATATTCAAGCAATTTTACCACCTAAATAACACACACGCACACGCACGTACGCACGCACGCACGCACACTCTTACATTTTACACATTGCTGCTCCAAAACGTAAATTGTAGGTAGTCGTTAGAATCACCTCGCAGGGGTAGCTATCATACCTTTTTCAAGAGGTGGGGGCAGGGGGAGGGGGGGGGGGATAGGTTAAATCAATAAATGGCATGAAAAATTGAAGTGAAGGCATTGATCAGGAATCGATTAAAGTAACCATAAGACATCAACAATTAAGTCATAAGTCATTCGTTAGTTTCCGAGATTTATCGTACACTCCTGGATTACTGTTTCAACCAAGTTTGAGAATATGGTTGCTAAGTTCAAACTAAAAAGGACCAAAATGTTGTGCATTTGATTAAGTAAAATTTACATCAATATAAACATCTGATATTGAGAAAAACGACCCCGACTGAAAATGATCGATCAAATCTCAAAACCACGTACTAATCTTTATTTATATTTAATTTCATGGTCATTTTTTCTTCATTTTGCTATATTTTTAATCATTTCAGTGGTTGGAAAAAAGACCAAATTGTTGTGGCGATAATATCGGCCTACTCGGGATATAATGTAGCATTCAATGCCGACTGAAAAAAGTTTCTATCTGTAACAATAAGTTTGAAATAGATTATTAAAAAGCAATCTTCTATCTAAATCAATGCATTTTGTGTATGTGTCGTCCGGGTAATAGAGTGACTCAGATATCGAAAGTTGGCCATGCACCGAAAAAAAATGAAAGAAAGAAAGTAAATAAATAAAACAAAGCTGTGATAATTATGCATGACAAATTATCTTTCATTCATTTTTGACATACAGCCTCGTTTCTAATCAACCCGGTAATCATGAAGGTTGGAACCTATTCTGTATGAAACCTTCTCCCAGAAAATAGGCTTTACGAATCTTTTATTATGATAGGTTATCCTAATGCCATATTTTAGTTGTATCTTCTTGGGGCCGGTCTCGGTAACTCAGGCGGATGCGCGTCTGACTGGTGATCAGGAGGACGCAGGTTCGATATCTGCCGGGATCGGCAACATTCTTTCGTTGAGATTGATCATGAAATCTTTTCTACGGTCATTCTCAAGAAGTTTCTGAAAGAATGTGGACTGTACTGATTAACCGATTACGTATAAGCCTGCCCAGGAAAAGTGTGGATAGGTAAACTCACCGGCTCAAAAATGACCTAAATAGTTTTGACTGGACCGTTTAACTACAATCAAACAAAACAATCAGTTGTATATTTCCTCCATTTCAGTTTTATTCATTGCCGCTCTATACATAAAACTGTTCAAACTCCTATGAAGTACCTTTCAATGTATCTCTTTGTATCCAGTAATGCCATTCATCAAATAGAGGATCTTACATATTGTTCATGTATTATTGAATTTATTAAACGAGTTGAGGAAAAGGGATAAAATGCGAGGCTTGCCGAGCATTTTATTCCTTTTCTTCAACGAGTTTAATAAATTCAATTATACATGAGCACGAATGCAAGATTCTATTAATCATATGACATTTTATTCACGATTGTTTACAAAAATATCAATATTCCGCGATAAGTAAACGCGACGTAGTTAAGGACGTCGTACATGTAACGTTACGGGACGTATCTAGCTAATTTGAATATTTAATCCACTAGTGGATTATCGAAAATAATGCATGGCGTTATTACACTCTCGAACGCGACGTCATATGATAAAGCAGTCTAAAGCTAGATCAAGAAATATACATTGATTGGTCTCGTTGTGGCAACCACTTTTTCCATTTTTAGGTCCGATTTACATTTGAGATGTATTCTAATTTGACTAGGCAGGCGTCTACAACGAAATGTACAACACTTTGCGTTTTGAATGGATTCCTAGCTTGCAGCTGACTGACAGCATGTAAGGAAATATTGATTGAAACATCAAATCAAAATGAAATGTGCTGTTCATCAAAGTTTGAACGGAATTGTGTCCACAGGTGTATGGTAGCCACTGTATATTGACCGAATGTCATAACGTGTTTCATCTATTTTAGGTATATTTCCTGTCATTCCTGGCGGTTGTCGCTATATCTGTGACAGACGGGTCTAGGTACAAAGCAAACTACTCGAGTGTTAAACGTGACGATAAGAGTTATTATAAGTCGCACTCACAGTGTCAATCAAGTGTAAGTCTATTGTAGTCAAATGAATCTCGTCATTTGCAATACGAAAACACGCCATTACAAATGCATTGTAAACTTAACCGCCGCAAAAAAGAAAAACGAAAATTTTAACATAAATTGCGATATTTTTCTTATGTCTGCTCAAAATATAGATTGTTGGTACCCGTTAGAATCGAGGCGGTTCTAGCGAGTACCTGCAATCTATATTTTAGAGCAGAAATAAGAAAAATAAGGTTTACCCCTGATAACCCCAGTTTTACTATATAAAAGTGGGGTTCGTTGGGGTCAAAATTATATACGCGTGTTTTCGTGATGTTAACATTTTTATTATGCTCCGCCATTAAAAAAATGGCGGGGTATTATGTTATACCCTCCGAAGTTTTGAGTGTCCATCAGTCAGCACCTCATAGTTTCATTGTACCATTTTACGAAACTTCACAGGTATGTAGAGCACTATAAGACGACGTGCAGAACGTATGAACCGTAACTCTGATTTTCCTACTTTTGGAGTTGTTGCCCTTTGGACATTGAACCTAGTTACTTTTATCTTAGTTTTCGTGTTCGCTTCATAACTTCGATACCATTCGAGATGATTCCACGAAACTTCACAGAGATGTAGAGCACCATGAGACGGCGTGCTGAACATATGAAACGTAACTCTGATTTTCCTACTTTTGGAGCTATTGTCCTTTGAACATTGAACAAAAGCTGTTGCTATCCGTTTGGTGTCCGCTTCATAACTCTAATACCGTTCGAGATATTTTCACGAAATTTTACAGATATGTAGAGCACCCTGAGACGACATGTAGAACAAATAAATCATAACTCTGATTTTCCTGCTTTTCCTGCCCCTTGAACATTGAACATAGCCATTTCTGTCATGCAGTCTGTTTGAAGCACTATATCTCCGGAACCTATTGATGGATTTTGACCAAACTTGCATGGTTACCTCACTAGGATTGGACAAATCAGTCTTAAAGGGTTGATAGCCTTTACAATATTTTCAAGGAAATTTTGAGTGTCTGTCTATCCGTACGTCAGCGCCTCATAGTTTCGTGTCCGCCCCATAACTTTAATGCCGTTTGAAATATTTTCAAGAAACTTCAGTTATGTAGAACAGTATTGAACATTGTGCAGAACAAATGAATTGTACTTCTGATTTTCCTACTTCGGGAGTTACCGCCATTTGAACATTATATTTTTTAGCCAGCGCACGACAAAACCTACAATAAGACATGTGCGCCCAGCGAAGATTCAGATCAGCCTGCGCATCCATATAGTCTAACCAGAGATGTGAAGGAGCATTTTGCCCTTAGCTATCCTTAGAGCGCACAACAAAGACTCTGATCAGACTGCGCGGATGCGCAGGCTGATCTGAATCTTCGTTGGGCTTACATATCTTATTGTAGGTTTTATCGTGCGCTGGCACATATAGCCATTTCTATCCATGTTTGTGTCTGTTCCATTGCTCTTGTTCCATTTGCGATATATTCATGACACTTGACAGTTATTTAGAGCACCATAAGACGATATGCAGAACATATGAACTGTCACTCTGATTTTCTGCTTTTGGAGTTATTGCCCTTTAAGCATTGGACATAGCCATTTCTATCATAGTTTCGTGTCCGCTCCATAACTCAGATAACTTTTGAGATATTTTCCAGAAACTTCACAGATATGTAAAGCACCATAACACGGTGTGCAGAACATTTGAATTGTAACTCGGATTTACCTAATTTTGGAGTTATTGGCCTTAGAATATTGAACATATCCATTTCTATCATGTAGTCTGTTTGAAACACTTTTTCTCCTGAACCTAATCAATGATTGATTCTGACCAAACTCGCATGATTACATCACTACGATTGGGAAAACAGCCATTAGGGTTTGATGACATTGTCCTTATTTTCAAGGGCACAGCCCCAGCCCCCCCCCCACCCATTACATGACATGTGAGCTAAAACAATGTATACCCCTGCAAACTCCAGTTTTACTATATAAAAGTGGGGTTTAAAGGGGTCAAATTTATATAGGCGTGTTTTCGTGATGCCACATCACTATGACACATCCTGTAAATTTACTCCAAAATACCAGTACTTGGCACGCACCTATTGAAATGTCTTGAACTCTCAGTCACATGCAATAAAATGAACAGAAAAGTATACTTTAGCTCGCAAACTACACCTAGCCAGTTTTTGGCCAAGTTGAAGTAGGCAACAACCAGTAATCTTTTTCTGGAATCCTCTCTGAAAAAGAGAGAAAGAAACAACAACTATTTAGTGCCGAAGCGACCTTGATTTCAAATTCATAGACTGTTGGAATGTCAATTTCTTATTCCATTCCGTAAAAGTATAGATACTCAGCAAACAAGACCACATTGGCAAAAATATCCATATACAGTCAAACCTGTATTAAGCAAGCGCCTAAGGAATACCCAAAATGTGCTTGCTTAAGACGGGTGCTTGTTTAATCAAGGTGCAATTTAACACATTTGCCTTTTCATGCTTTTTGGGGGAACTGAATGCCTGCTTGCTCAAGACAGGCTGCTTGCTTACTAGAGGTGCCGAGAAAGACAGGTTTCATTACGCAAACAGGCCTATACAAATACATGCCACATTAATCGCCGAAAAAATGAAAATTTTAAGATGAAAAATTGTGATATTTTTCTTATTTCTGCTCAAAATATATAGATTGTGGGTACTCGTTAGAACCGCCTCATCGAGGCGGTTCTAAAGAGTACCCACAATCTATATTTCAGAGCAGAAATAAGAAAATAAGGTTTACCCCTGTAAACCCCAGTTTTACTATATAAAAGTGGGGTTCAAGTGGGTCATAATTATACAGGCGTGTTTTCGTGATGTAATGTATCACAATTTTTGAGCAACCATGCCATTATTGACAGTACTACTATAATATTTCTACAAAAAAGAAAGGTACAACCTCAAATGCGAAACTGTCCTCAGATGCCTTAACAGTATATAATAAGCCTGTCCATCAAAAGCATTATCAGATAAACTGATCGGCTCCTGTCGACCTTCATAGGTCGTTAAACTCCCAACAAACCGAAACAAACATATTTGGCGGCCCCGCCCATCGGGTCTTGAAGAAATAGATGGGCTGGATGATGCTTCCACGCAGAGCTGAAACCGACCGCACACGGCTATTGATAAAATGCTAAGAGGAGCTAACCGTGACCAGGCAAAGCGGTGCTTATAAACCCTATTGGTTTCATTGGGCGACAGGGCTTGAGATGTCATTTCATCTCAGTGTCGGGTAAAAGTCCTACACAATTGGAAGCAGCGTCTCCAAAATGACCTATACAGTGTTGACGGGGACTTTAAACCTCAAATCAAATCAAACAAAACAAACATATTTGGCAGCGAAAGTTTACTTTTCCAATTTGGGTTTTCTATTTTTTTCAGTGCTCTGATCCTGGACAAAGCTGCAAGAAGGAATCGTATGGTCAATACAAGTGGTGTTGCTCTCCGGGTAAGAAACTGTAATAATTCATCGAATTTGCTTGCACACCAGACAAGGAAATCCGTGATTTTTCCATGGGATAGAAATTTATGTTCTGACCCTGGTGTTCTTACCCCAACTTGAATATTCTAGCGTGTTTGATAAATACACTGGTTGAATACGACCCAGGATGAGCCGCCGTTAAGGTTGACATCATGCACGTTACGTGACGTCACTAAACATTCCTGTAGTGTCATCATTATATTGCGGACGTCGGTAACCGAAGTGACTGCAGCATAACAAATTCTCTCTAAGAAATGGAAAGAATCCTATATGGATGTGAGGGGTGGATGTAAAAATCCGTCCCTCGGGATCACTGCCCGGCATCACTCGGCAAGCCTCGTGATGCCGGACAGTGACCCTCGGGACGGATTTTTACATCCACCCCTCACACCCATATAAGATTCTTATAATCTGTGTCATGTGGTACTAGTAAAAGCGACGGCACATCGCAATAGTTTCAATAGGATCCTACACGAGTGTTCATGTATTTATGAATTTATTAAACTCGTTGAAGAAAAGCGGCTTTGCCGATCGATAAAATGCTCGACGAGTTTAATAAATTCAATAATACATGAGCACGAAAGCAAGATTTTATTTATCATATGGCATTTAAAATGCATTTTATTCACGATTGTTTAAGAAATAGATGGGCTGCATGATGCTTCCACGCAGAGCTGAAACCGACTGCACACGAGTACTGGTAAACCGCTTAGAGGGTCTAAGCCTGCGCAGGCAAAGTAGTGTGAGTCGGATCGTACATGCTTACAAACCCTATTGGTTTCATTTGGCGACAGGGCTTGAGATGTGATTTCATCTCAATGTCGGGTAAAGGTCCCACTAAAAACACTTGACTGTCCATTGCAGAACTTGGCGTTTCACATGGGGCCCGAGCGTTGAAATTGATTTTATTTCGCGGACTTGTTTACCTGACAAGCGTATTCATTTCAACTCGAATACCTTCGGGATCATGAACTTTTATTCGAAATATAGATAGTTTGAATAACTGAAGGTTACTTATGCCGTCAGGTCTTCAGGCATAATAGGGATAATCGCAGATATATTTTCGACTTTCTGAAGCGATTCTAATGAGTACACACAGCATACATTTTAAATCTAAAATCAAACTAGCATAAATTTATCTACCCAGCAGGCACACGTCGCTAGGGCAACGTCAAATCAACGTCGGTGCATGTGACGTTGCATAAACGTCATGACGTTCCGACGTTGATATGACGTCACAATTACGTCATGTGCCTGCTGGGTACCAACTCGAGAACGAGATCGGAATAGCCCTAACAAACGAGCAAACCGTGTACGAACTATCGAAATTTCACTGTATTTTTTATTTCAGTGGACTGTGGGGAGCCTGCCCGACCTGAGCACGGTGAAGTGTTTACCCCATCTGGCACATACTATGGTAAACAGGCTATCTACGCATGCGGTGAAGGATATAATCTTAAAGGGGGTCCGAGCCCCAGGACTTGCCTTGGATCTGGAATGTGGTCCGGAACTCTTCCATCGTGTCAAAGAGGTACAGGAAACTACACGGTGTATGCTTTAATTTTGATATCCGTTATGAAAATTTCCCTGCCTGTCTGTCTGCCTGCCTGCCTGCCTGCCTGCCTGCTGTATTGATTCAGCTCGGTCTGATCACCATGCAGTCTTTAGATCATGATGCAAACTGATCTCAGTGCTCGCTTGGCTCGCATGCTCGTAAAGACCTTTTCTCCTGCGCCGTTCATTTCTGTACGCTTGTAACACACCGTCCAGCTGCTTTATTCTTATTCCGGGTCTGTCCAGGCCCTGGGCTTTCAGCAAACAAGAAATGCCAATTTCATGCCTGAGTTCTGAAGTGGACTTTCCATTTTGAATTCGGGCATGTCCATTCTTATGAATAGGGGTTTAATTAATGTTAAGCAGGCATTCTTCAAATATGCATGTTCGTTATGTTTAGACAGCTGGCTGGCAACACGATGCTTCCACGCAGAGTTGAATCTGACCGCACACGGGTACTGGAAAATCGCTTAAAGGATCTTAGCCTGCCCAAGCAAAGCGGTGCGAGTAAGCCCGTCCATATGCTTATAAACCCAATGGGTTTCATTGTGCGACAGGGCTTGAGATGTCATTTCATCTCAATGTCGAGAAAATGTCGAGTAAAAGTCCCACAAAACTGGAAGGAACGTCTCCAAAATGACATATACATTGTTGACGGGGACGTTAAACAGCAAATCAAACAAAACAAAATGTTTAGACGACTAAAAACAGTGCTATGAACGAAACTGAATTATTGTAAGAACATTACGAAAACTTGCTTGCTTGTATAGGTGTTTAACGGCCCAGTCAACACTATTTTGGGTCATTTTGGAACCGGTCAGATTACTTATTCACAGTTTTTTCTGGACAGGCTTATACTTAAGCGGTTAACCAGTACAGTGCAGATTCTTTCGCCAGAAACTGACAACTGCCCTTCCTGAATCAGCGGAAGGTAGACAATGACCGAAGAAAAGATTGCATGATCAATCTCGACGAAAGAATGATGCCGACCCAGGCAGGTATCGAACCCACATCCTCCTGATCACCAGTCAGACGCGCACCCGATTGGACTACCGAGGTCGGCGTATTGCGAAAACACGCCTATACAAATACATTTCAAATTTTATCGGTTAAAAACAAAGATTTTAAGATGAAAAATTGTGATATTTTTCTTATTTCTGCTCTAAAATATAGATTTTAGGTACTCGTTAGAACCGCCTCGAAGTGTGTACATAAGATAAAATACTGTTTTTGTGACGTAAACTAAGCCCGAATTATGAAAACACACCTATTGAAATATATTGAAATGTTAACACACATAAAAAAAAATCGGATAAAAATCCTGATATTTTTCATATTTCTGCTCAAAACGTAGATTGTGGGAGTGGTTCTAACGAGTACCGCAATGTTTTTGAGCAGAAATAAGAAAACATTACACTAACATACCCTTGCGACATAGTGCATTTTTCACATCTCCAAAATGGATACTTTTCTGATGAAAATCGATGATATTTTTCTTATTTATACAGCAAACATAGGATGTGGGTGCTCGTTAGAACCACCTCATTGAGGCGGTTCTAACGAGTACCTACAACCTATGATTTGGAGTAAAAATAATAAAAATGATGTTTACCCCCGTATACTCCAGTTTTCTCTATACAAAGTGGGGTGTAAGGGGGTGTTCATTTCACGGACTTGTTCACCTGATAAATAGTGTATACCCATAAAACCCTCAGTTTTACTATATAAAAAGTGGTGTTTAAGGTGGTCAAGTTATAAACGCATCTTTTCGTGATAATTATCTAGTAAAAAACGAATTTTATTTTCACTGTTTGTGAATTTGATTTATCATCGGTATCATTTATCCTCTGTGTATTCGATGCCAATTAGCTAAATAGAGGATCTTACATGAGTGTTCATGAATTATTGAATTTATCAAACGATTCAATGCGAGGCTCTGTCGAGCATTTTATCCCTTTTCCTCAACGAGTTTAATAAATTCAATAATACATGAGCACTAATGCAAGATTCTTTTTATCATTTTGACATTTAAAACGCATTTTATTCACGATTGTTTGCAAAAATATCACTATCCCGCAATTGGTAAACGTGACGTCGTTAAGGACGTCGTACATGTAACGTTGCGGGACGTATCTAGCTAATTTGCATATTTAATCCACTAGTGGATTATCGAAAATATTACACGGCGTTATTACATTCTCAGGCGCGACGTCATATGATAAATATAGGATGTTACACGAGTGTTCATGTATTATTGAATTTATTAAACGAGTTGAGGAAAAGGGATAAAATGCGATGCTTTGACGAGCATTTTATCCCTTTTCCCCAACGAGTTTAATAAATTCAATAATACATGGGCACGATTGCACGATTCTGTTTATCATATGACATTTAAAGGTGCATTATTGAGCTACGGGTCTCAATTTTTTTTCTGGTTTTTATCTTCAATGCATACTCCTTTGTCATGTGTATACTTTTGGAGCCAAATACAGCTTCAGAACTTTGTGAAAGTGGTCGTTTTCATTCGTGTTTACCCTTCGCTCTGAACATGTGTTCGGAATTTCTGTTCTAAAAATAAATCTGTCACTTTACACTTACATGGCGACAGTATCGTCTCTGAGTGTCGTTACTTATGGCATGGTATTCAGCGTCACATTTCTTCCGATTCAGGCATGGCCTAAGCAAACAAGGCCAAAAATGAACGTCGCATAACGTCGTATATGGGGATTCTATTTTTGTCACGAACTAAAAATAGATCTAACTAGTGTTCGAAACCTAGTTAGGGAATCCCTCTCAAAATCGTTTACCTGTCATCATAATTTTCGCATTTTTGCATAAAATGCATTCATTTGTATTGTTTTAAAGAAAAATACCGGCTATATGTATTTTACTTTTGGAAGCATTTTTTCCAGATAGCTCAATAATGCACCTTTAAAACGCATTTTATTCACGATTGTTTTACAAAAATGTCAATACTCCGCCATTACTAAACGCGGCGTCGTTAAGGGCGTCGAACATGTAACGTTACGGGACGTATCTATGGAATTTGCATAAATTTTATCACTAGTGGATTACAGAATTTATTACATGGCGTTATTACATTCTCAGACGCGACGTCATGTGATAAACCCAGATATCGCATCTACCTCGTTTTCATATCTTACGGTTTTGGCAATGTACTGAACCGATAATGTGTGGATTTAATGAGGCCTAAAATAATCAGGGAGGGAAAATCAGTAGTGGCCAGTAAAAATCAAATATTCTGGAAATATTTGGTATAGTCATGGTAGATAAAAAAACCCAAACACAAGCACATAAATGATTTTTTGGGGGTGGGGGTGGGGTTGGGGGTGAGTGGTCTTACGGCCCTTTCAAGATTATTTCACTAATATGGAGTCGGTCGTTAATCAGAGGTGGGCGAAAACCGGAGTTCCCGGAGAAAAACCACCCGACCTTCAGTTGCAGAACTTGGCGTCTCACATGTGACCCGAGCGAGGCTCGAACCACAGTGGTGAGAGACCTAATGATTAAGAGACAGCGATCTTATCAACTAGGCCACGGAGGCTCGTTGTACAAAAGTGCTGCATTAGGAATAGTGAAAAGAGTCTGCAACACGTTTTTGTTGTTGGCTTGTATGAAATATCTTAAATCGTTTTCATTTTGCTTTCATCATCAAAACCTTTAAAATTTAAATTCACTAGAAATAGAGTTGGCGGAAGAATAAAAAAAATAGGTTTGCAGTTTAATCGGTAAACAACGTTTTTCCGGTTTTCATAGCGCACAAAAATCAAAGCTCCAAAGGCACTGAAATGACAGATTCCATTACGAAAACACGCCTATATAATATTAATCCCCATGAACCCCACTTTTATATAGTAAAACTGGGGTTTACAGGGGTTAACCTTATTTTTCTTCTATCTGCTCTAAAATATAGATTGTGAGTGCTCGTTAGAACCGCCTCAATGAGGCGGTTCTTACGAGTACCCACAATCTATATTTTGAGCACAAATAAGAAAAATATGACAAATTTTCATCTTAAATTTTTCATTTTTTAGGCGATAAAGGTTACAATGTATTTGTATAGGCGTGTTTTCGTAATGATCTGAAATGACAGGTAGATTTTAACGTGAAATGGTTTAATTTTTTCTAAAAGCAGTACTGCACAATTTCTGTCATGAAAATGTTTATATAGTACTATGAAGTGCCAATTATTGTTTCATTTTCAGCTGAAACATTTATCTGAAATTGTGTACGTTTTAAAAACCTGATCACTGAAAGTTGTAGTTTTTAAAAGAATTATATGTATGTTAAGACAAAACGCATAGTTTTGAAGAATGACGTCGGTGAAAAACGTAATTGCAGTTCTTGCCAGCCACCGCCGATCGGGGCTTGGAGAAATAGATTGGGTTGCGCGATGCTTCCAGGCAGAGCTGATAACGACCGCACATGAGTACTGGTAATCCGCTTAGAACGTCTAAGCCTGCCCAGGAAAATTGCTGCGAGTCGGCCCGTCCATGCTTATAAACACTATTGGTTTCATGGGGGGGGGGGGGGGGGGGAGGAGGGAAACGCAGGGATTGAGATGTCATTTCATCTCAATGTTGGGTAAAAGTCCCACAAAATTGGAAGCAACGTCTCCAAAATGACCTAAATAGTGTTGACGGGGACGTTAAACCTCAAATCAAACAAACAAAATTGCAGTTCTTGTAAGTTACCAGCTCAAGTAATTTAAAGTTTACGTGTATAGGCCCATGTCACATAGATATGTGCATAGGCCCATGTCACATAGATGTAAACAGACATCACAAATGTCTCATCGGAAATAACGTTGTATTCGGTAACATCCAGCACCCAAAATATACAGCCTTATCGACGACGCTAAACACAAAATTCAATCGAGTCTCCTACGTAGCTCAACCTACAGCTTACCTTATGCCATAAGCTGATATCATTGGAAACTTTTTGAAGCGTATACAGAGGACCCGCGTTATAACGATAATATTTGTCCGTTATAATGAATTTGCCGTTATAAAGAATCCACGTAAGAATTATGACAGGTTATAAAAGGTCTTTTCCACATAATTACTCCAATAAACAAATATTATAGACATTTGATAGAATCGCCTCGATGAGGCGATTCTAACACATGTCTATGACATGTGTTTCTTGGAGTATTAAATTACAAGTATCTTTCATGACTATGGAGTCGATTTGGGCATTTCCAACCCGAGGAAAGCCCAAGCCGCTCGGAAGCTAGGCTAAACCTTGACCTATGAATTAATTTTTTGAAATTGTCGTTATAACGAGTTTTGCCGTTATAACGAATGTCGTTATAACGCGGGCCCTCCATATCCGGCATTCAAATCTTCTTAGAATCTGCATTACATTTGGGCGGAGGTAACTTTTTAAACAAGGGGAGAAGAACATAATAAGCTTACAAGCTTCCATTCTAATCCTCTTTGTTCCATGCCATTTTGTATTTTTGTACATGCATCAAAATGGAAATAAAACAGGTTTAAAACAATAACATTACTGGTCAAAGAAGGCTACCGTCCACATTTTTCATGCCACGTATTTCGGCCATATATATATTAAAGTGCGTTGGTGTTCTTTGTATTTTTTCTTATATTTTTTCAAAGAAAATTAGACTATATATATACACATTTCAAGCGAATAAACACGGTGCAGATAGTTCGGATGAAAAACTTTTAAGCCTGACTTTCTGTCTGAAAATTCAGAAAGAAGACTGTCGTCTGCTTAAAAATTCGTATGGCTATTTAAGGATTGATAGTTTGATTTATATTCGACTTGTAATATTATGATTATCCAAGGCATGTTTAGTCTTTTACGAATTAACAATTAAAAATTGTTTAGGACAGCCTCACAATTTATTTGCTTTTATCCCTGTACCATTGCGTTAAATACAATATAAATAAACTTTTGACAAATGATGTAGCCCTTTTTGCAGGTTTTACCTGTAATTAAGGAAGAATTAAACTAAAAAAAAAAAAAAACAACCATGTATTCGAATATGTACGGAACCCTGGAAGGGACATGCAAATTTTTTTTTAATATGTTGTGCAACATAATATCTTGTGCGCACGAGTTATTATCTTGTGCATAATATCTTGTTCACACAACTTGTTATATTGTGCACACAAATATCTTGTTTGCACAACATAGATCTTGTGCGGACGACATATTATCTTGTGCGCACATCTTATTGTCTTGTTTGTTCAACATAATATCTTGTGCGCACAAGATATTATCTTGTGCGAACAGGTTATTATCTTGTTCAAAGAACATATTATCTTGTTTGCACAACATATTACCTTGTTTACACAACATAGATCTTGTGCAGTCAGCACAATATCTTGTACGCATAAGATATTATCTTGTTCACACAATTTAATATCTTGTGCGGACAATATGATATCTTGTGCACACAAGATATTATCTTGTTAGCACAATTTAATCAGACGCATAAGATATTATGTTGTCCGCACAAGATCTATGTTTTGCAAACAAGATAGTATCTTGTGCGTGCACCTGATATTAAATTGTGCTAACAAGATAATATCTTGTGCGCTCAAGATAATATGTTGTCCACACACTATATATTGTGTTGTGCGCACAACATATTATCTTGTGCGCACACGATAATATCTTGTCCGCACAACTTAATATCTTGTTCGCACAACATTATATATTTAAAGAAAAATGACATGTCTCTTTCCGGGTTCTGTAAATATGCGCGAGAAAATGTAAAAAAAAAATATATATATAATAAATAAGATTTTAGCAAAACTGTGCCAAAAACTGAAAACAAGACGGACTACGTTTTTGCGCGTAGTCGTACTTCATTGTGACTGAGTTAAAGCCGGAAGTAGGTTGAAAACTCGTGTTCATGCTTAGAATCTGTCATTAAAATAACTAAATACTCACTTTTCTTTCAATATCTTACCCAGAGTGTGATAAGCTTGAAGACCCAGAGCATGGAGATGTAACAAAGACTGGTTACGAGGAAGGGGATACAGCAACATACGATTGTGAGACAGGTTATGAAATAAGTTCGGGTTCCAGCTCAAGGGTGTGTGGCGCCAACGGCGCCTGGAGCGGAACTCCAGCCGAATGCTCTCGTGTCGGTAAGAACTGTGCAATAATGCGGGCGTAACAGACGCGGCGTGTTTTACAGCATATGTGCAAAGCGAAGACGCTTATCAGCCTGTGTACTCTCTCAGTAGGATGAGGAGTGTATTTCCCTTTGTCGGAATGGTCGTTTGCTCAACGACAATAAATATATCACCCAGTGAAAACCTTAATAAACTGCACGGATGAACAGGCTGATTTGAGTCTTCGTCATTTAAATATGTTCCTGAAAGGGTTATCTTTGGAAGCAAGGAATACACCACAGAACTGGAAAATATGGAGTGTACATGTTTTCTGGACCAGACTAGCTAGTTTCGGCCAATTAGGCCTCATCAGTGACCCTCAAATATTTTCAAAATTCAACAATGGAATCAATGATCCAAAAAAGACAAGAAAATATAAACTACACTATGAAGTAGGGAAGGGAGGCCTTTTACGGCCACCACGCATTCCCAGATACCAGCTTTAGTAACGTTGGAAGCAAGGAATACACCACAGAACTGGAAAATATGGAGTGTACATGTTTTCTGGACCAGACTAGCTAGTTTCGGCCAATTAGGTCTCATCAATGACCCTCAAATATTTTCAAAATTCAACAATGGAATCAATGATCACAAAGGACAAGAAAATATAAATTACACTGTGATGCTAAGCCCACTTTACCGAATACACGACTTCGATTGTTGCGGCTTATACAAATAAAAGGGAAATGGTCGGCATAACTCAATAATCTCCTGTCTGATAATTATTTACGTCTCAATATTTTACTGTAAAATCACCGTCAGCGGTCATCTGTGTTTAGCAGTCAAGTCATTTCAGCATCCACAGCACAAGTTTCTCCACTTTACTAAATTTAAATTCCCTCTGTTAAACAGCCAGCGTTGTAGATTGGAAGTAGAAATGGAAATTATTTGTTTTCTGATGTGTTTATCTCCTGCAAAATTACCATATTGTTGTCAGTATTAATACTATAGAGATTAATGTAAACATCACGGTAACACGACTTTATAAATTTGACCCCCTTAAACCCCACTTTTATACAATTAAACTGGGGTTTGCAGGGGGTATACATTATTTTTCTTGTTTCTGCTCAAAAACATAGATTGTGGGTACTCGTTAGAACAGCCTCGTTGAGACGGTTCTAACGAGTATCCACAATCTAAGTTTTGAAATAAGAAAAATATCGAAATTTTTCATCTGAAAATTTTCATTTTCCGGTGGTAAACTTTACAATGTATTTGTATAGGCGTGTTTCCGTAATGAGAAAAAATGAATGAACGCGAGGTGTCAGATGATTATACTATGAGCCGGAGCACAGCATTTCCTACAACTTACATGTGCGCACAGCAAAGAATCAGATCAGCCTGCGCATCCAAATAGTCTAACCAGAGACTTCTCTTGCTGCATGAAGGAGCATTGGCCCCTTAGCTATCCTTAGGGCGCACAACAAAGACTCTGATCAGACTGCGCGGATGCGCAGGCTGATCTGAGTCCTCGGTGGGCGCTCATATCTTATTTTAGGTTTTGTCGTGCGCTGGCTCATATTCTGACTCATTCCTATTATTTGGGGGATAACTTTGTTTAGCATTGTCATTCAGGGATGTAAATCGGCGGTTTAACGGTTGGAAATTGGTTATACGTTGACGGGTCAGCGGAGCCGTAAAACGGAATTTGCGACCGTAAAACCGGCGATTCACCTACCCAAATGACACTTTTCAACACGTTATCCCCATTCTAATCTGTGAGTTGCATAAAACCAAATGTCAGCCAATGAAAAGCGACGTTACGTCATGACGTCGGTTTTCCGACAATATATCGCATTATATACGGTTGCAAATTTTGACGTTATCCAATCAGGCGTCGCGTTACATACATAGTGCATTAGAATTATGCTTCTTTATTGTACACTTATGTTCAGCTACCTTCAGTTATCAACACATTTCCGTCCAAAATAAGGTCTTCTACACCGAAATAATCAAAGAATTCACATTGTCAACAGGATGACAAGGCCCTTTGCTATTTGGTATGAAGCTTAATCTAATGGACCTCTACCAAGATTGTTCAAATTATAGACCTGGGGCAAAAATTGTCCCTGCTCCGGGTCCCTTTGGTTTTACATAGACTAATATAGGGAAAATCTTTAAAAATCTTCTTCTGTGAAACCACATGGCCTAGGTTTTTGATATTTGGTATGAAGCTTCATCTGGTGGACCTCTATCAAGATTGTTCAAATTATAGCCCTGAAACCAAAAATGTCCCCGCTCCGGGGCTCTTTGGTTTTACATAGACTTATGTAGGGAAAATCTAAAAAAATCTTCTTCTCTGAAACCGCATGGCCCAGGACTTTGATATTTGGTATGATGCTTCATCTATGGGCCTCTACCAAGATTGTTCAAATTATAGCCCCGGGGCTAAAAATGCCCCCGCTCCGGGGCCCTTTGGTTTTATATAGACTAATATAGGGAAAATATTTAAAAATCTTCTTCTGTGAAACCACAAGGTTAGGTCTTTGATAGTTGGTTTGAAATTTCATCCAGTGGACCTCTATCAAGATTGTGCAAATTATAGCCCTGGGGTCAAAAAATGTCGCCGCCCCGAGACCCTTTGGTTTAAGGGAAATCTTTAAACATCTTCTTCTCTGAAACTGCAAGGCCCAGATCTTTGATATTTGGTATGAAGCTTCATCTAGTGGACCTCTACCAAGATTGTTCAAAAATTATAGCCATAGGGCCACAAATGCCCCCACCCCGGGGCCCTCTGGTTTTGCATAGACTTATATAGCCCCGGGGCCATTTGGTTTTGCATAGGCTTATGTAGAGATTATCTTTTAAAAAATCTTCTCGTCTGAAACCACAAGGCCCAGGTCTTTGATATTTGGCGTGTAGCTTCATCTAGTGGACCTTTGCCAAGATTGTTCAAATTATAGCTTTTGTTGATGTTTGTTATGAAGCTTCACCTTTAAGACCTCCCTCAACATTATGTACATTAAAGCCCTGGGGCCAATAATGGCCCTCCCTGGCGCCCATTTGTTATACTATGGGTCAAGTGAGCGATCCAGGGCCATCATGGCCCTCTTGTTTTTTGTTTTGGATAGCCAGTTTGCCATTTTGTGGGAAAGTGGCAGTCCGTATTGATGTTTCCATTGGGGTCTTGTTGTTTCATGTTTGTGTTTCTTTCCCTTTAGTGTCTCTGATTGGAGCTGTGGGTTAACTGTATCGATTCCTGATCATTGCCTCCACTTCTATTATGATAGATACTTGATCTGTCCATTTCAACGACAACTGTTCGTGAGCTTGAGGAAAAAAATGAAATACATGTATACCTATTTTGTCTGGTACCCTCAGATTCTGAGAACACGGTTCTGTTTAATGACAAAACCCAGCAGGCACACGTCGCTAGGGCAACGTCAAATCCAAATCGGAGCAACGTCATGTCAAATCCACGTCGGTTAAACGTCATGACGTTGCACCGACGTGGATTTGACGTTGCATGAACGCCATGATGTTGTACCGACGTTGATATGACGTCACAATTACGTCATATGCCTGCTGGGAATGGTCGTGAGCGTGATGAACAGCTAATCATACTCGTTTTTCCTTACCTATCTTTTTCAGTTTGTACTCCAGCCCCAGATCCAGAACACGGGCATGTGGAATTTCCTGATGGTCATCAATACGAGGATGAGGCTATTTATTACTGTGATGAAGGCTACGACCTAGTTGGATATGAAAGGAGATATTGTCGTAGCAATGGGCATTGGAGTGGCACGGCACCGACTTGCGGAGAAGGAGGTTTATGATAGATCTTATTACAATAAACTATAGACTACACAGTGGTCACTTTTGAATGTCTTTTACTTCACTACTACGATATGTATAGTCATAAGCTATATTAAAGGAATGAATTTAATTTTTTGTGGATTAGCGATGTGTTAACTCCGGCGAATCACTCGCGCGATCCATGCAGTTTGTGAATGATTCGTCGGAGTTACTGCCCTTTTGGCTTTTCACTATAGACACATCCAAACACTACGTCATCACTCAATAATACTATTTGCCGGGACTAACCGGTGGTGGGCAAAAAACGCCTTTGGCCATTTGTCGCCATTGTAAATGCAATGTTATTTTCTGTAAAATTGTATTTTGTTTGGAATCGAAACTACAAAATTGACCTTTAAACTTTTAAAATAGACATGTCTTAGCTAGTAATTATTGGTTTCTAGAATATTTGAAGATGTTTTGATGATACTTACCTTTTAAACTTAGGCAGGTAACGAGGCGGGATGGTCTTAATTATTTGTAATAACAATGCGCAAAACGAATGACTAAAATGCGAAAGATGCAGGAATAAAGTCAAGAATTATTTATCAACTCATCTAAAGTATAATTCGATCAATTTTCTGCAACAGACAACTAAAATATGCCCGTAATATTAAACTTATTTACAATGTGTTTATTTGGAACCATCGGCTTTTTGCAAACCACGAAAGATCGTTATCAAAAGGAAAAGTAGTTTTGCGCATGCGCAGAGACAAGTAAACAAGGTCACGTGTCAAACCATTGGATCCGTCTATTGATATCGCCCCCACAAGTTTATTACACCGTTTCAGTTGACCTATTTCCAAATTAACTCAAAAAGGATGAATCCTTGCGCCTAAAACATAGGTCAGAACATAATAGACATTATTACCAAAATATTTATCAAACTACCATATTTGAAAATTAGCTGTATATTAGAACTTCAGTGAAAGAAAATTCTCACATAAAAAGAGTAAGGTATTCACATATTTTGTAAAAAGAATTTTAGGATTTCCTACGCTTATTTCCACAGCTGACCTTAATGCCAAATTAACTCACGAAGGCTGTATATCTCCGAGCATTAAATAGGTATAAACTGCTATCAATAAGCGAAAAAAACTGTCGTAAAATTTTCATGTTTTTATTATTATTTTAAGTAACTGCATATTAAAATTTGTATCTGTGTTTATCCGCCACATTTAGCGAATATGATATATTTTTATCTTTAACTATTCCTACGCATTAGGCCGTGAGGCACGTGTTTATAAATAGAATCACAGAAAATATCAATGACCAAGCTGTGTACGAGAAACTGTATCGTACCGCTACACGTCAGATCAGCCATGATTACTATTCACATTTAACGTAGATCTGGAAGAATTTCTGTTTGGTTTAGATGAAGAACTTTTGTTTGATTAGAAACAAAACAACAACAATAACAAAAATAAAAATTTAATAATAATAATAATAACCCTCTGCAAAAGTGCCTGTCATAAGGTAGGTTGTAAGCTAACACAGCTTTATACGCTGGCATCTATTAATAGCGAGGAGGTCTGACACAGGCAGCGAAGGGGAGCTTAATCAACAAGGGGAGACCAATCTATTCCTTCGATGAAAGCCTTCGACGTTTACAAAATGTTTTTGCAAACAGTATATACCTTGCACAAATGGGTACTCTGCGGCAACGGATATGGGTCTACGCTGTTTGAAGCTTGAAACAGTTAAGGCGCTAACTGAGCCAAACCTCGAGAAGCAAACGGGTCGAACATGACCTCTCCAACTTCACATTCTAGCATTAGTCTTGAAATTTTAGATACAGAAACTAGAGGGTTTGAACTAATTCTAATTTAAGTCGCTTACACAAAATATGTTCGAACTGGTGAATGTACATGCTAGTGATCGCAAATGACAAGTTAATGTTTTCTCATGACGTGACTCATGGGGTTTGTTTGTTTGATTGATTTGAGGTTTAATGTCCCCGTCAACACTTAATAGGTCATTTTGGAGACGCCGCTTCCAATTTTTGTGTGACTTTTACTCGACATTGAAATAAAATGACAACTCAAGCCCTGTCGCCCAATAAAACTAATAGGGTTTATAGGCATGGATGGTCCAACTCGCACCGGTTAGATACTCTGAGCGGTTTACCAGTACTCATGTGCTGTCGGTTTCAGCTCTGCGCGGAAGCATCGTGCAGCCCATCTATTTCTTCAAGCCCCGAGGGGCAGGGGCCGTACTCATGGAATTGAATCGTTCTGGCATTTTATTTTTCATAATCGACTATAAAATCCCTAACAAACGAAGAAAGGCTAAAACTCTATAGGTTTACCAACATTAAAACGTAGACGTGAAAGGGCAGATAAGCCGTTACGGATCTTGAATAGACGTAGATAGAGACATACATGTACCAAAGATCAACTAGATGACACACTCTTTAACTTACCAAATGCACAGCTCGACTAAAGATTAGAAGTAACAGCTTCAGTAACAAATTCGTGGATACATGGAAAGCGCTGCCTGAATTAGTATTAACGGCACCCTCTCTTTCAAAAGCCGCATAAACATACACTGCATCCCCGCAGAAATAGATGCGCTGCACAATGCTTCCACGCAGAGCTGAGAGCAACCGCACATGCGTACTGGTAAACCGCTTAAAGGTTCTAAGCATGTCCTAGAAATTGGTGTAAGATGGACGGTCCATGCATATAAACCCTAGTAGTTAAATTGGGCGACAAAGCTTGAGATGTCAAATCACCTCAATGTCGGCTAAAAGTCCAATAAAATTGGAAGCAACATCTCATAAATGACCTTTACAGTGCTGAAGTGGGCGTTAACCCTCAAATCAAACATACACTAATGAGCTGCTTGTTTTATTACCGCTAACCTAATAAAACCGGATCGATTCAGCATTAATTTCGGAACTCGTCATAAAAACCAGCTGATCATGAAGGTTTCAGCAAGTTACAATAAGTCAAGTTAGAACGGTGACACTCAGCACAAACACAAAAATAGAATGCAACGAATGGCCACAAGAATTCATTTTTCTCTTTGTGATTTGGGTATTGGCAAGCTGAAGTTTCAATTTCGCCAACCCCCAGCAGTACTCGCAGTGCTTTGATTCCATTAGGGTTTAGTTATTTCATGTTTGTGTTTCTTTCCTCTCTGATGGGAGTTTTGGGTTAATTGTATAGATTCCTAAACACCGCCCTCACTTCTATTTGATGTTTGGTATGAAGCTTCATCTAGAGGACTTCTACTAAGATTGTTCAAGTTAAAGCCCTTGGGCAAAAATAGCCCACTGGTATTACACAGACTAATATAGCAAAAACCTTTAAAAATATTCTCGTCTGAAACCAGAAGGCACAGGTCTTTAATAGTTGGTAGGAAGCTTCATCTAGTTGACCTCTAACAAGATTGTTCAAATTATAGCCCTGGGACCAACACTTGCCACGCCCCGGGGCCCACCGGTATTACATAGACTTATAGAGGGAAACCCTTTAGAAATCTTCTCGTCTGAAACAGAAGGCCCAGGTTTTTCTTTTCTATGTTTAGTGCGAAGCTTCATGTAGCGGACCTCTACCAGGGTTGTTCAAATTATATCCGTAGGGTTAAAAAATCGCCACGGGCCAAGAAATGGTCCCGCCCCTGGACCCACTTGTATAACACCACTTTATATAGGGAAAACCTTTAAAAAGTTCCTGTTTGAAACCAGAAGGCCCAGTTCTTTTATACTTTTGTTTGAAACTTTATCTGGTGGACCTCTACCATGGTTGTTCACATTATAGTCCTAGGGTCTCAGGGGCCCTCTGGTATTACATAGCCCTATATATGGAGAACCTTTAAAAATCTTTTTCTCTGAAACCGCAAGGCCCAGATCTTTAATGTTTGGCATTGAGCTTTGTCACCACGAGGCATTGTTAGACTGAGCCAGTTTTTCTTTGTCTGTTGCACTAGGACCTGACCCTCCATGTCCACAGGGTGCCAAGACAGTGAGATAGAAGTCAGCTCTGTATTGTCAAAGTGAACCACCGACTAATAAGTCAAGTTTCTGATGCCGACTGTCCTACCCCTAAACCCCACCTTTGTCACCACGTGACATTGTAAGTAAGATTGAGCTGGTTCGTCTCATGGTACACAATGACCTGACATTCAATGTCCACAAGGTATCCAGATTGTGACACACAAGTCAGCTCTGTATTGTCAGAGGGAACTCTAGCACCTTATGCCAACACTTGCACACCCGCCCGAATCCCTTGTCACCACGAGGCATTGTAACTTAGACTAAGCAAGTTCATCACAATGCACTAGGACCCGACCCTAAATGTCCAGAGGATGTCGAGATAGTATCATACAAGTCTGCGCTGTATTGTCGAGAGAACCTTTTGGAAGACTTCATCCTCGGACGAAAACAATCCGGAAGGAATGTTCCATTGTTAACCCTTTGACACAATTGCTCAAAATTGTTTCGCTCCACTGAAAGTAATAGCCACCAAAAATAAAAAATAAACACCCTTTTAATTGACTTTCTCTCCTAAATAGATAGACTGATTATGAAATAATTTCACAGAAATGTTTCTTGGATCAGTGTCAACCACAATTGCTCAAACCATCCACTCCACCGTATATTACTTACCATTTTATCTGTACAATAAGGATCAGTTGAGCGATCCTGGGCCATTATGGCCCTCGTTTTAAATATTGTAATTAAACAAGAAACGTGTATCATCAATTCTTTTTCATATACATATATAAAGGTATTTTTTGCCTTTTTATATTTCTATGATTTACTTAATATTGACAATAGCTATTTCAATGGTTTGATCAGTCAAATCTACCCCGCCCCCAAGACCTTCAGTTAAATAAAGCAAATTCTTCTGATACCGAGACCCCGTTTTTGGATTTACATCTATCTATTGTAGATGACGCGATGATTTTGATTTTGAGATTGTAGATTTGCCTGTCTTGAATGGTAATGTTCCTTCTGTGCTAAACTTCTTAATCAGGGTTATCGGTATCATAAACCTTATAGACGCCATTCCGATTTAATTGCAAAGTTCAATGTTGGACCTCTACCAAGATTGTTCAAAATATAGCCCTTGCGCCAAAAATTCCCCCGCCCCGGGCCCTTTGGTTTTCCATTGACTTATATAGGGAAAACCTTTAAAAATCTTCTTGTCTGAAACCAGAAGGCTTAGGTGTTTGATATTTGATATGAAGTTCGTCTTGGGGACCTCTATCAGGACTGTTCAAATTTGAGACATGGGGCCAAAAATGCCCCCGCCCTAGGACCATTTGGTTTTACATTGACTTGTAAAGGAAAAACATTTACAAATCTTCTTGTCTGAAACCAGTTGGTATGAAGCTGTGTCTAGTCGACCTCTATCAAGATTGTTCAAATTATAACCTGTGACCAAAAATGCCTCAGCTCCGGGGCCCACTGGTTTTACATAGACTTATATTGGGAAATTTGCAAAAATGTTCGTCTGAAACCAGAAGGCTCAGATACTTGATATTTGGTATGAACCTTCGTCTTGTAGACCTCTATCAAGATTGTTCAAATTATAGCCCTGGGGCCAGAAATTCCCCCGCCTCGGGGCCCTTTGGCTTTACATTGACTTATAAAGGGAAAATCTTAAAAAATCTTCTCTGAAACCGCAAGGCCTAGGTCTTTGATATTTGTTGTGAAGATTCGTCTAACAAACCTCTACCAAGATTGTTCAAATTATAGCACTTGGGTCAAAAAATGGCCCTGCCCCGGGGCCAACTGGCTTTACTTCGACTTATATATGGAAACATTTAAAAAATCTTCTTGTCCGAAACCAGAAGGCCCAGGTCTTTGATATTTAATACGATGCTTCA
The DNA here is from genome assembly GCA_963580285.1 of Lucinisca nassula. Taxonomy (NCBI): domain Eukaryota; kingdom Metazoa; phylum Mollusca; class Bivalvia; order Lucinida; family Lucinidae; genus Lucinisca; species Lucinisca nassula. The sequence goes on along the minus strand of OY757010.1, from coordinate 131,636,400 downwards.
TCTGGTGGACTTCTATTATGTTGTTAAAATTAAAGCCCTGGGGCCAAAGCCCCTCCCTTTGTCACCATGTGACATTATTAGTAAGACTGAGTCGCTTCATCTCCTTCTGTTGCACTAAGACCTGACTCCACAGATAGTGACAAACAAGTCAGTTCTGTATTGTCGAAGAGAACGACTGACTCATATGTCTGGCATCTTATGCCCCCAACCAATTGTCAAAATGTAATTGTATGTTAGACTGAGCAAATTCATCTCCATGCACTAGGACCTGACTCTCAATGTCAAGAAGGTGCCCAGATAGTAACATACAAGTCAGCTCAGTAGAAGGGAACTTTTGAAAGACTTCAGCCTCAGAAAGAAAATTTGGAAGGAACCCTTTGACAAAATTGCTCAAAATAGCCACCAAAACGAAACAATACATAAGCTTTAAAATGACTTCTACTACTAAATAAGTAGACTGATTTTGAAATGTTCCTTGGGTCACTCTCAACCATATTGGCTCAAACCATCCACTTCACCTTATAAATGTATTACCTGCCACTATATCTGTACAATAAGGACCAGGTGTCTGAGCCCTTATGGCTCTTGTTTATTGATTAAAATTGAACTGAAAGCAGCTTTGAGCCACTAACCTATAGCAGGCGCCTAGTTTTCTCGTCAAATTTTACAACAAAAAAAAAAAAAGAAAAAAAAAAAAAAAAAAAAACAGTTAAACCTTTCATCAGAATAATGTTACGTTTCTACAAGCAGTACATTCAATTATTATATACCCAGGAAATGTCCCCTTTGCTTTCTACAGAAGTTACCGGTAATATTTTTCCATATTGTCCATAGTCAAGTTCATATTGCCCGTAGATAAGCAGTCTCGTTCTCAATAGAACTCCTTTCAAATCTATGTAATTCAAGATGAAACATCGGCAGCCTTCTTGTCGTACGCATCGACAGAAAGAACGCAAAACAAAACGAATATAGGTACTGACAAAGTGCATCTTATGCTGTCCAGTATGACCTACCTGCAATCCGTTTAAATTTTCAATACTTTCTTCTAAGAAATCAGGAGTATTTTGAAAGAAATATAACCGACGCTTCGGAAAAAATGGCGTCCTGCTTTGGGAAACGTCAATGATTTTAATGGCGTCACATCCACCAACGTTAACGTCGTCTACGCTTTGGCGCCTTTGGGCGTGGTTTTCAACGTGTAGGTAGACACTTAACGAACTTCATTGTTTTCCATTTCAAACCACTTAAAGATATATAATCTGATTTTAAATTCATATTTCTATACCAGGCAGTCCTGAATTCTGGCAGACAGTCCAAGTTATGGGTATATAATAAAAAGGTTATTGACTTTATATTGTGAAATATTCGGCACTCGTTCATATGGCGAAGACGCACTCGCAAGCTCGTGCGTCCTTCGCCATATGTACTCGTGCCGAATATTTCACAATATATAGTCAATAACCTATAACTATTGCTTTTAAAGTAAAATCATTCAATTCTGTTGTAATAAGGGGAAGACTGTATCTTGACGCTCATTCCGATCAATAGCATCAATTACAGTGTAGCGACTAGTCCGTGTATATTGAGAACGCCGCGTCTGATATGAGACTACACTGTTTGCTGAAAGTACGTACATGTTGTTAACTTACCGCAAATAAAATAAACATGACATCCATATTATTGGAAGTTGACAACACCAAACTTATTTCTGGGGAAGATTCCATTGTCATATATGGGTTAATTTTTAAATAAATATGCCAAGTCAAACTGAAAAACTATATCTAAGTAGAGTTAGCTGGTTTTACACTAATAGTTACTTGACTTAGAAAGGGTTTTGAACTGAGCAATACCAACAAGAATGTTCTTTTTAATGTTTCTTTATTGTTTATTTCGTGTCATGTGATTAATAACATAGCCCCTGCCCACGGGTCTTGAAGAAATAGATGGGTTGCATGAGGCTTCCACGCAGAGCTGAAACCGACCGCACACGAGTACTGGTAAACCGCTAAGAGGATCTAAGCCTGCCCAGGCAAAGTGGTGTGCCCATGCTTATAAACCCTATTGGTTTCATTTGGCGACAGCGCTTGAGATGTCATTTCATCTCAATGTCGGGTAAAAGTCACACAAAATTGGAAGCAACGTCTTCAAAATGATCTATACAGTGTTGACGGTGACGTTAAACCTCAAATCAAACACTCAAACAACGGTTAATGACCTGCATTTTTGAAAACAAATGCAATTAAAGACACAGTCAATGCACTTGCGTATGTAACGCGACGTCTGATTGGATAACGTCAAAAATATGCGACAGTATATTCTGCGATAAACTGTCGGAAACCCGACGTCATCATGTAACGTCGCTTTCCATTGGCTTGTATTTGGTTTTACGCAGCTGACAGAACTTGCCACTTTGAGCAAAATAGCACACTTTTTTTAAGAAAACAACCGAGTAAATGCATTAGAATGGGGATAACTGTATTGAAAATTGTCATTTGGGGAGGTAAATATTCGGTTTTACGGTCGCAAATTCCGTTTTACGGCTCCGCTGACGCTTCGCCGTAAAACGAAATTTCCGACCGTAAAACCTCCGATTTACCTCCCCAAATGACAATTTTCAGTACAGTTATCTCCTAATTTTTAGGCTGGCCTGTCATAATATCTTCTTCAGGTCATAGCTCGCATCACATAACGATAATACATCCGTGCGACATAGTGCATTTTTCACATCTCCAAAATGTTTTTTTTTTTTTTTCTGATGAAAATCGATGACAAATTTCTTATTTTTACTGCAAACATAGGCTGTGGGTGCTCGTTAGAACCGCCTCATTGAGGCGGTTCTAACGTTTACCCACAACCTATGCGTTGGAACAGAAATAAGTGGGTAAGTGACAAGGCTATCATATTTCACATATGCATTTTATGTCACAAGACCTATCGAACGGTCCCATAATTTTGACTTGTGACCTTGACCTATTTTTTAAGACTTGAACATTGGCCATACCTTTCGATTGCTTAGTGATACTGCTTACATATTTAACATGCGCTGTCCTGGGGCATCAGTGTTTCACAAACATATCTTTTTAGTGTTATGATTTGTCTTTGGGTGTTTGTGTCGCTTACATTATTTTATTTTCGATAGCCTATTGGCCATTTTGTGGGAAAGTAACTGTCATTTTGGCTTTCCGCTATTGATGTTTCCATTAGGGTCAGTTGTTTCATGTTTGTGTTTTTTTCCCTTTGGTGTCTCTGATGGGAGCTGTGGGTTAATTGTATCGATTCCTGATCATTGCCACCACTTCTTCTTTGTTCACGTGATGAAAGGCTTATCTTATCTAAGTAAATATGAGGTATTTTAATAACAAGGGATCAAATAAGGAGAACTCATGTGATAGTAGACTTTTATTGCGCTTGTTTTCAACATAATCTTGTTTTAACTACTTCTTATTTACTTTACAGCAAAGTAAATAAAACATTACGAAAACACGCCTATACAAATACATTGTAAACTTTACGTCCGAGAAATCGAAATTTTTTAGATAATAAATTGTGATTTTTTTCTTATTTCTGTTCAAAATGTAGATTGTGGGCACTTGTTAGAACCGCCTCATCGAGGCGGTTCTAACGAGAACACACATTCTATATTTTAGAGCAGAAATAAGAAAAATAAGGTTTACCACTGTAAACCCCAGTTTTACTATATGAAAGTGGGGTTCAAGGGGGCCAAAGTTATATAGGCGTGGTTTCATGATGACACGACTTCCATTGTTTTATTATCTTAAAAGTAAAAGAAGAAACAAACAAGATGAATTAATTGATTGGCCGTCTAAATAATCATCCATTTAAAATTTATTTATTTATTTATTTATTTATTTATTTATTTATTTATTTATTTATTTATCAAATTATGACACACATGATTGATGTCTAAAAAAAAACATTTCTAGTTTCAGACCAGATGAAGCTATAAAATGTTGTTTGTTTTGGTCAGAATTCTTACACTGTATTTATGCCCCCCCCCCCGAGAAACTTTGATTTGGGGAGGGGGAGGGGTATATAGTATTTGCCCCGTCTGTCTGTTTGTTTGTTTGTCTGTCTGTCTGTCCGTGTCTGTTTGTCTGTCTGTCCATCACAAAAACTTTAACCTTGATCATAACTTCAAAAGTATTTGACCTAGCCCCATGAAACTTCACACACTTATTCACCTTCACAAGGGCTACATTTTGACCAAGGGCCATACCCTGTTGTCATTTTTGGCTGAATTATCTCCCCTTGAAATTTTGCAAAAACTCAGGAATTGGCTCCCACGGGGGGCATTGGTCACCTATAGTGACAGCTCTTGTTCTTTTTTCAAGTTTAAAACCAAAGTATCATGCACATTTATAGCCAATAATCAAATTATTTTACATGCAGACTGTGGGGAGCTCTCCGATCCGTGCCATGGCACAGTTGATTACGCAGATACACACCTCGATGATGAAGCCACTTACGAATGCGATGAAGGATTTGAACTTGTTGGTGATGAGACAAGAACCTGTATGGCGGATGGATGGAGTGGAGAGGCGCCTTGTTGTGAAAAGAGTAAGGTTATATTCTTCTTGCACAACAGATATGGAAATCCATAGTATTAACTTGGGATAAAAATTCTGTTCTAACCCTGGTGTTCTTACCCAAAATCGAATATTCTCGCGTGTTAATTGATAAGTGCACTTGCTGAACACGACCTTATGTGCGCCGTCGTATAGATATCCATAAATCAGGCTAATAATGGATATCCATAAATCGAATTATAGACATCCATAAATCGAATTATGAATACCTATAAAGCTGGCTGAATTATGGATATCCATATTTTGAATTATGGATACCCTTAATTCACCACAAAAGCCTTTTATTTCAGTCATTATTTATTGTATGTATTTGTCATTAATTTGAATTATGGATATCCATAAATGGACCGAATTAATTCAAATTAATGATATCCATAATTCGAATTATGGATATCCATCAATCGATCTGAATTATGGATGGATATCCATTATTCGATTTATTGATATCCATAATTCTATTGATATCCATAATTCGAATCATGGATATCATAATGCGACTGATTTATGGATATCCATTATTCGAATTATAGATACACATAAATCGAATGTTGGATATCCATAATTCGATTTATGGATATCCATAATTCATATCGATTTAGTTATGGATATCATTAATTCGAATAATTGATATCCATAAATAATTATATATGGATATCCATAATTCGAATTATGGCTATCCATAAATAATTATGGACATCTATAAACAGGGAATAATTAGTAAAAGGGCGCCCCATACTAACTTGTATTTAGGATCAGAATTGGCCATATTTGCATTATTTGCTGGTTCCTAGTCTGAGGATTATCAGTGTTGGGAAAACAGGTAACCAGACCCCCCTGACCTTTTAAGGTCAGGGGGGTCTGGTTACCTGTTTTTCCAGTATTGACAATGTGCAAGCTGGGAGACAGCAAATAATGCAAATATGATGAATTGTTACTGATGTCAGGTCAAATGACATGCATTCACAAGGACCTGTGATGTGGAAAAGTGAGTCCATAGCTCTTACCAAAGAGGTAAACTTGGCTACACCATGTTGAGGAAATTATCGAATTCTGAACGATATTCCAATCTTTTATGGTTCGGGGAATAAGGATCCTTTGCAATTGTCAGGTTTTGCTATAGGGCTCTGGAATCCAGGATTCCCTCGTCTCGAGCGCAAGACTGGACTAGTAACAAGGGGCTAAAGTATAATATGCATATCCAGGAAAGAATTGAATCAAGGTGATTGCAAGTTCCTGTATTGATATAATGAACACATGTAAGTATTTTGTTGCTCGCAAGATATTAATCGGTTTCATTGATCAGATTGTTTAATGATGTTCTTCAGTCAGTTTTTTAATAATTTAGTACAAATTTGTTAGTAACAAATTATTATGCAGATTCCTGGGATAGTCTCAATGCCGGAAGTTGGTTTTGCTCGGTAGAGCTCATTGATGGCGGTAACAACATAACGAAAACCTGCCTATACAAATACATTGTAGCCTTTATCACTGCAAAAATGAAAATTTAACATGAAAATTGTGATAGTTTTCTTAATTCTGCTCAAAATATAGATTGTGGGTACTCATTAGAACCGCCACATCGATGTGGAACGAGTACTCACAATCCATTTTAGTGCAGAAATAAGAAAAATAAGGTTTACCACTGCAAACCCCAGTTTTACTATATAAAAGTGGGGTTCACGGGGTCAAAATTATATAGGCGTGTTTTCTTGATGACATGCGCATTTGAATGGTTGCTCTGTAGTTTTCTATTGCTGACATGTTTATGTACAGGTTATTCTGTGGCCCCGCCCACCGCGGCTCTGGGAAATAAATGGGCTGCATAGTGCTTCCATGCAGAGCTGAAACCGATCGTACAGGACTAATGGTTTACCGCTTAGAAGGTCTAAGTCTACCAGGAAAAGTGGTGCGAGTCCGACCGCTTTTTGAAAGTTGATTTTTAAAATCAAGTTTCTATGTCAACACGTTATGAAAACACGCCTATGCAAATACATTTCAAGTTATACCGCCACAAAAATGAACATTTTCAGATGAAAAAATACGATGTTTTTCTTATTTTTGCTGAAAATATAGATTGTGAGTACTCGTTAAAACCGCCTCGCCGAGGCGGTTCTAACGAGAACCCACAATCTATAATTTAGAGCAGAAATAAGAAACTAAGGTTTACCCCTATAAACCCCGGTTTTACTATATAAAAGTTGGGTTCAAGGGGGGTAAAAATTATATAGGCGTATTTTCGTGATGCATTTCTACTTCCGGTACTTGACCGCGTTACTCCACTTCAGCTGTTCGTTCGCTGCATAAAATATTCCAAAGAAACTCTTGAAAATTAATTTTGCAGGCATGGAACGTCTTCAAAATATTTCATTTTTCTAGACTTTATACGGACTGAATATAAATTGGCACAGAATGACTAATTCTGAAAAGAAAACAATACTCTTGGACTATTTTCCTTCGCGCTTATGCAACTTTCATGAGATTTTACTCTTTCATCCCTGGGTTTCTGAACAGGACTCTTCTCGCCTTAAATATATTCAACTAGAAAGGGATTTCTCAGTAGTTCACTGACATGATGGCAAACAGTGTACATGTAGATTCTGGCGAGACATGCTAGCTACGTGCCGTCTTATCAGGATCTGCAAGGTTTGCATAGATACCGTGTATTTCTACCTCGTCGTCTAAATCGGTCTACATGGTTAAAAGGGTTAGCTCGCTTCTCTGTGTTTATCCGTGGCCATCTAAACTACCCTTTACTGACCGACATCGAACACAGTTATTCACCTGCCTTCGAGATCTCCAATTACAAATATGTGTCGTTTAAGGCTTTAAGCTGTGAGTTTTAAATCAAGTTCCGTACTTTTAGCAAATAGTGAAGCCACCGATCAGACGCTACATTCTGTGGCCTTTAATCTGTGTTTCCGAATGTCCCAGTATTGAAACAATTGACATGTATGGGCTATTGTACAGGTTGGAATACGCCTTGGGTAGACAGTCTGAAGTTCGCTCAACGTGGCGTCTGATCAGGGTTATAATGTCTAAATCAAATGGTTTAAAAATGATCTTTTTTTTCGTCAAGTTATTCTCCTCTTTAAGTCCCCACGCCAAAAGGAACATAGCTTCGAGCGGCTGCACAACATATGTGCATCTTCGTTTCAACGCGACGTTGATACGACGCTGCTTAGACGTCATCTACCTGCTTGGAGAACTTCTCTGTAAGATTATTAGCAAATGATACAAGCACATAATGTACTGAGCTAATTTATAAATTTACCATGAAGAAATTAGCAGACACGTTTATCTTTTTTCCTTTCTTCCCTTTTTTCATGGGGATGGTTGGGTAAGGCAAAGGTGATGTGTATCTTGTGTCACTGGAGAGTCCACTGATATTGACTTACATTTGGGCAAGGGCTGTTGTCCTTGCAGCAGGTAACGGTGAGAGTGGGGGTGTTGTTATTTCTTTGTTTCTACACTTCCATTCATTTTCCTCTTTCTCCTCTGTCCCTCACTTTCATCTTCTCTACTATCTCTTCTATCTCTGTTCTCCCTTTCTCTTGGAGAAGAGGAAAATGGTTCACAAGGGTTGACCTGTCGTTACACTCTAAACAATCGATGAATCATTTTTTTCTTCGTCGAATTTTTGACCCTCTGGGACCGTCTCAACAAAATATCTAGACAACTGCTTGATCTACGACTGACATTGTTATCATAATAATTATTCCTCATAAATCAACTTCCCTCAGTACTTTCAGTACTTTGATTTCATATATATGTGAACCCCATTATTTTCCTTGGGCAGTAGCGTTTGATATGTCATTTAATCTCAGTGGCGGATAAAAGATCTGAAAATCGAAAATCGAAAACGTTCCCAAAATGACCTAAACAGTGTTGACGGGGACGTTAAACCTCAATTCAAATAAACAAACAGGACATTTTGTATGTCACATGAATTTTTATGTGTCAAAGCGACTGGTTATTGTGCACCTGTTGTAAAACGTTGTCTACATGTCATAAACACGCCTTACGCCTTACAACCCAAAACACTTTCTATTTTGGAATGGCCAAGCGCATACTGTACATGTTGCTATTTTTCAACTAAAATGGCAAATGTCTACCTCTTTGCTATTTCTTGAAACATGACGCTTGTAATGGGTAAAAACATCCAGATTAGGGGTTTCCACATCCGTGTTTGTTGTTTCATTTTTTACGTATTTAGTGTACCCAGACTCATGATCCTAGGTAAGGTGTACCTGTGTTTCAAGGTAGTGAGCCAAGAAAAATCGGTAAGGTTCTTATTCTAAATGTTTTTATGAGTCATTAAAATAGTATATTTACTTCGATACCTAGAGACATGAAAAACCCTGGAATACTCGTGAATATGTCAGTTATTTTTAATTGATTGACCCTTAAAACTTGAAGTTTTGTTTTTATACCTATCGTGGCCTAATTTGTAGCTTTGATTTCCCTTCTCTGACCGTATTATGACTTAAAATTTGGACAAAACAACACAAACACAATCTGTTGTCATCCCCAAACTAACAGAAAATCGCAGTTCGTGATATTGCCAACAAAATAAAGGAAGGATTGTACTCGTACTTTTCTCCTTTCATAAAAAATCAGTAGCGTTCGTTGTACCCAGTCGCGTTACGTTTTACTGCGAAATGCACAGCTTGTGATTGTCATAACTTATGGTTAAATATATGTATACATACATATAAGACTAATTGCGGAAAAAATACCACCATCATGAAAACACACCAATATAATTGTGACCCCCTTGAACCTCACTTTTATATTGTAAAACTGAGGTTTACAGGGGTAAACCTTATTTTTCTTACTATTTCTGCTCTAAAATATAGAGTGTGGGTACACAATCTTTGTTTTGAGCGGAAATAAGAAAAATATCATATTTTTTCATCTTAAAAATTTCGTATTTTCGGCGGTAAAGTTAACAATGTATTTGTATAGGCGTTTTTTCGTAATGATTTGTCATAACAGGGCCTCATGATGATCAGTGCAATTAAATATTTCATTCTAATAATAAAGACGAACCCTTACAAATTCCATTTAAACACACTGTCGGGAGCAGCTACATGTATTTGTGGAATTATTGGACTTTGTATGTTTTTTGTTTAGAATTTTGTGATTAGCTGTTTTGTTTGTTTGTTTGATTTGAGGTTTAACGTCACCGTCAACACTGTAAAGGTCATTTTGGAGACGTTGATTCCAATTTTGTGGGACTTTTACCCGACAATGAGATGAAATGACATCTCAAGCCCTGTCGCCCAATGAAACCAATAAGGTTTATTAGCATGGACGGTCCGCCTCGCACCGCGGTTCCTGGACAGGCTTAGATCCTCTACGCGGTTTACCAGTGCTAGTGTGCGGGCCAGATTCAGTTCTGCGTGGAAGCATCATGCAGCCCATATATTTCTTCAAGCCCCTATGGGCGGGGACCGCAATGAATAGCTGTATGATGACGCATCATCACGTTAACGGGCCTATGTAATGAACACCCTAAAATCTACATTAAAAAACACGCCTCTACAAATACATTGTAAACTTTACCGCCGAAAAAAGAAATTTTAAGATGCTCAAAATATAGATTGTGGGTACTCGTTAGAACCGCCTCATCGAGGCGGTTCTAACGAAAACCCACAATCTATATTTTAGAGCAGTAATAAGAAAAATAAGGTTTACCCCTGTAAACCCAAGTTTTACTGTATAAAAGTCGGGTACAAGGGGGTCAAAATTATCTAGGCTTGTTTTCATGATGAGCTATATAGTAATTATGTAGTTCGTTTCAGTAAAATGCGCTAAAGCCGGGGTAAAGCAGTCACATCCTCTGACAGTTCTAGTTCATTTATCTCTAAATATGCTTCCAATCCAACTCAGAATTTCGGGCCTCTGGCAGACCGATAGTCGACCCGACATTTGCCTGCCATTTAGTGCTGACTAGGATCATGTGACGCGCCAATTTTTGTAAAATAGATTGGGTTGCATGGTGCTTCCACGCGTAGCAAACATGCCGAACTTTAGTACAGGTAAACTGCTTATAGGGTCTAAAAATATAGAAATAGAGCCTGCCAAGGAAACGTGGTGCGAGTCGGTCCGCCCCTTAAACCCCAACGGATTCTTCGGGCGGTCGGGCTTGAGATGTCACTTTAAAGGTCATTCACTGTAAAGATTCCACATAAACGGCAGCAACCTCTCCAAACGACATAAAATGTGTTGACGGGGACGTAAAACGCCGACACAAACAAACTGGCTTGGATAATGATGTTACTCTTAATAAATATTAGTATTGTTGTTGTTCTGGTCGGGCCCATCGGAGTCTAACTGTTGGTTTTCAGTGGTTTCTTGCTGTCTAGTCCTCATCGTTGTTTCATCTCTGTGGTTGTTTGATTGTTGTGTTCACGGAGATGTTGCACTGATGAGTTAAGAGGTTTTCATGCGGACTGAACAAATTATTTGTCTTAATCGCGACGGAAGTAAGGGCGGGGATTGTGGCCACGTAAAATCGATTGAATTCGTTTCCGCTGACCGTTCCAACGCGGTTCTTCTGTCGCGGTTTGTTTTTGTTATGGTTTGTCTTTGGGTGTTTTTGTAGCTTATATTATTTCATTTTGGATAGCCTATCGGCCATTTTGTGGGAAAGTGAATGTCCTTTTGGCTTTCCGCTAGTGATGTTTCTATTTGGTCTGGTTGTTTCATGTTTGTGTTTCTTTCCCTTTGGTGTCTTTGATTGGAGCTGTGGGTTAAATGTATCGATTCCTGATCATTGCCTCCAATTCTATTTTGTACAGTCATCTGTCCGCCGCTCGATCATCCCGAACATGGTATTGTCTTCATGCCTGATGGAGCCACATATGATGCCGAAGCCATCTTTTTGTGTTACGACTGCTTTGTAATAAACGACGAAACTCCCAGAAGATGTCTGGCAAATGGGTCATGGAGTGGCGAGGATATAACATGCACAGGTAACTAAATTAACACATTGATGACTCTACATCAAGTACGGTTTATTGGCGTATAAAACTCATGGAATGTAAAGTGCAGTATCGAACCTCGGAAAAAGTGCAGTCTCTTGTCGAACCTTGGTAAAGCAAGGCCATCGTCGGCGGCCCGGCCAGTCCGGACATGGTAGGACCACCTTTTTTGCCGACTACGGTTTTGGCCGTATGGCTATTTTTAGTTCGGCTCTTCTTAACCTTTACCACACTCTTGGCTAATTCAGCAGACGACAATTTGATTATACTTTGGCTCCCATTGACCGTTTGTACTTAAAAAGTTATTGGCTATATTTGATTATATTTTCCGAGAAAACAGGACTTGACATCTCATGCAAATTGTCTCCATAGGAGACAATTTGCATGTGATGTCAAATCCTGTTTCTGGGCAAATTAGAAAAATATTTCAAAATGTCGTCTGCTGCGTAAAAATACCCAGCATGCAGCTTGTTCATGCGATTTGGCGTTCAAAAATTCGTCTACTGCAGGGTGTACGCTCATAACGGAACATACACGTGTTTTAGCAAAAACATTCATCATTTAATTAGTCTGGGCACGACAAAACTTACAATTAACGTGGCTGAATCCTGCCCGCACACTAGTACTGGTAAACAGCTTAGAGGATCTAAGCCTGTCCAGGAACCGCGGTGCGAGGCCGACCGTCCATGCTAATAAACCCTATTGGTTTCATTGGGCGACAGGGCTTGAGATGTCATTTCATCTCAATGTCGGGTAGAAGTCCCACAAGATTGGAAGCAACGTCTCCAAAATGACCTTTACAGTGTTGACGGGGACGTTAAACCTCAAATCAAAACAAACAAAATACAATTAAAGTGTATTCCCAGCGAAGGCACAGACCACTCTTCATATCCGCGCTGTTTGCAGTCTGAGAAGTCTTCGCTGTGTTCTCTGTTTATAGGTAAGGATACGTACTCAATGTAGTAACTTCATGCAGCCAGCTGACTATCACCAGACAGCGCGAATGCATAGGCTGGTCTGAGTCTTCACTTGGTGCACATATAACATGCAGTTTATATGCACCGGTTCAATTAAGAAATGAAATTTATTTTTCTGCAGTTCATGGAAGTATGAACGCAGTGGGTCGCGTGCAAAGTAACTGAACCCCGAACGGGTTCATGTAAACTTTGCTAGCGATCCACTGTCGTTCAAACTTTCATGAAAAGCAGAACATTTAAGTTTATTTTTTATATTTACATTATTTGCCCTTCATCACTTGGCGAAAATATGCTGATAGGGCAAACTTTTAAAGCTGAAAAACATTTACACGCTATTCTTCTACAAAGAGCGGAGCAGCGTTGACGTCATCAACGCGCGTAGAGAACAATGGTTTAGAATGACGTCACTTAACGTCACTGAAAATCATGTGATTCGATACGTTCATGGGGGTATGAACGCAATTGTTTTCTATAGGTTTACATTAGACTTTATACGGAAAATTTAAATGTATGTTTATATTCGATGTCTCCAAAAACATAGAAAACGCTAATGCGCAGTTATATTTAAAAGAATCAAAAACAAGTAGCGTCAACCTTTATCTTAACTATTCATACTCGTATAACGATGTTATTCCGAAAGGAAACTGAAACAAGAGAACAACATGGAAATTTAACCCAGAAGGATAGAAGGAAAATTAACAAGAAAACAGTCTGAAGGACAGCCAAATCCCCCGCCCCACTTTGCATCAAGGCTCAACCTTGTGACCTTCACCTGTGACAATGACCTTGAGTTGGCATGGTTTATTTATGGTTCTGCACATAAGCTCACTGAGGGGGATAATTGACCAAAGTTTAAAGAAAATCCTTTGAAGGGTAAAGGAGATATGGAACGGACAAAAAATTCCAATTTTCAAACTCGTGACCTTCAACCATGACATTGACCTTGAGTCAGCATGGTTTATTTATAGGTTCTGCACACCAGCTCACTGAGACGAATAATTGACCAAAGTTTAATGAAAATCTATCAAAGGGTTTAGGAAATATGGAGTAGAAAAGAAAGTGTTACGCATCAGCTCACTGAGAAGAATATTTGGCCAAAGTTTAATGAAAATCAATCCAAGGGTAAAGGAGATATGGAATGGACACAAAATTCGAAGTTTCAAACTCGTGACCTTCAAACCTGACCTTGTCCTCGAGTCGGCATGGTTCATTTATGAGTTCTGCACATCAGCTCACTGAGACGAATAACTGACCAAAGTTTAATGAAAATCTGTCAAAGGGTTCAGGAGATATGGAGCAGACAAGAAAGTGTTACGGACAGACAGACGGACGGACGGACATTGGTTCTGCATATCAGCTCACTGAGAAGAATATTTGACCAAAGTTTAATGACAATCCTTCCAAGGGTAGAGGAGATATGGAACAGACACAGAGTTTCAGACGGACAGACGATGGCCATTCCTATCGTTAAGAACTTTGAAACTATAAGACAAACAGAGAGAAATTCCACGACACTTTGGGACATAGCCATTTTAAATGATTCTTACTGAACCTTTATAGTAGTCGCAGATAAGATTGACTAGGCGGAACTATTCAGGTGTTGTCAATATATGTTAAATTCGCCGAGTCCACCAGAAGATTCGGTAGTGTGCCTTTCGCATGTTTTCTGCAAGCGGACCAAATGGCCATATACGCCACAGCTTTGTTTGTGTTAAAGTTGAATTCACACAATCGGGTGACTTGCTAAACCTTTTTGTTAATAGACCATTCCAAAGGCAGGTGCAAATAATAGCTCCGCCTAGTCAATTTTATCTGCGACTACTTTACCAGTTGCAATCCCGTTATTTTGTATTCAGAATGGAAATATAATGCAGAAACTCAGTTGTATTTGTATTATTAACTGAAAAGACAACTCCTCTTGTCTACCCTTGGGCCAATTTCATTCAAACTTCACAGGAATGTTGCTTAGATGACCATCTATCAAAACAGCTAAACGATCCCGCTCTGCTGAGCAAAATGGCCAGCCATAGCTAAAAATAGAAAAACATCGTAAATTTGCTTTAAATGTGAACTCCTCCTTAACACTTGGGCCAAGTTGATTCAAACTTCATAGGAATGTTTGCTAGGTGACTCCCTACCAAACTAGTTAAAATTGTTCCAATCTGATGAACAAGATGGCTGCCAGAGCTAAAAATATAGAGATTCTTCAAACGACAACTCCTCTTGTACCCTTGAACCAATTTCATTCAAACTTAGTAGGAATGTTGCTCAGATGACCCTCTACCAAAATAGCTAAAACGATCCCGCTCAGATGAACAGAGTGGTCACCAGAGCTAAAAAATAGAAAAACATCATAAATTTGCTTCAAACGCCAACTTCTCCTAAACCCTTGGGCCAATCTGATTCATACTTCATAGGAATGTTGCCAAGGTGACTCCCTGCAAAAAAGCTAAAATCATTCCGCTCTGATGAACAAGATGGCCACCAGAGCTAAAGATAGACAAAAACATCTTCATACAACAACTCCTCCTGTACCCTTGGGCCAATTTCATTCAAACTTCGTAGGAATGTTGCTTAGATGCTTAGATGACACTCTACCAAAATAGCTAAAACGATCCAGGTCCGATGAACAATATGGCCATCAGGGCTAAAAATAAAAAAAAAATTGTAAATTAGCTTCAAACGCGAACTCCTCCTAAACCCTTGGGTCAATTTGATTCAAACTTCACAGGGATGTTGCCTTGATGACACAATACCACAATAGCTAAGATCGATCCGCTCTGATGAACAAATAGAAGCCTCCGTGGTGCAGTGGTTACGCTACTCGCCTTGTAAACCAGGGATCGCAGGATCGATCCCGGGCTTCTCCAGACTTTCGGATGAGTCTTTAAACCGAGGCCCCGTCTCCGTATGACCTTAGCTGTTGGTGGGACGTAAAACTAAAACTCACTCACTCACACTCACTCTGATGAACAAGATGGCCACCAGAGCTAAAATAGAATGTACTAGAGACAGTGACATTCAGGTGAGCGAATCAGGGTCCTCTGGGCCTTCTTTTTATAGTCAACATAAGTGCCTCTTGAAAACTCTGATACATAGTTTTTGCACGTTCTGAGGCGGCAGTTATATCATTAGCTAGGCAAGGCAAGTAATTAATGTAGTACGGCTTACCCCTTGATAATAAGTTGCATGTAAACACGCATTATTTATCATTTGCTGACATACCAGACGCGGTTGATAGATTTGCATTTACTAATACATTTTCAGTGTAAAACCTAATGTAAACCTATGGATCATACTTCCATGAACGAATCAAGTCATATGATTTTCTGTGACGTCAAGTAACGTCAGTCTAAACCTATGGACGTTGGGGACGTCAACGCTTTTCCACTCTTTGTAGAAAAACAGCGTGCAAATGTTTTTCAGCTTTCAAAGTTTGCCCTATAAGCAATTTTTGTCCAGTGATGAGGGCTAAATAATGTAAATATAAAATATAAACTTAATTTTTCTGCTTCTCATGAAAGTATGAACGACAGAGGGTCACTAGCAAAGGTTACGGGTTCATCATTTCTTCATGTGAATTGGTTGAACCTCTCTCTCTCTCTCTCTCTCTCTCTCTCTCTCTCTCTCTCTCTCTCTCTCTCTCTCTCTCTCTCTCTGACACGGTTAGCTTTTGTGATCACATTTTCCGTCGTCCGTCCGTGCGTCCTTAAACAATTTGTTCAAACGACATCTCCTAAACCACTGATCCGGTTTCGACCAAACTTCACAGGAATGATCCTTAGGTAGTCATCTTTTAAAGTTGTTCAAATGATTCCGGTTCATTGCACATCTAGGTCACAGTAGCCAAAAATAGGTTTGTTTTTCACTGAAAATTTGATAAAAAAATCTTCTTCTCTGAAACTACAAGGCCAAGGCCTTTGGTATTTGGAATGAAACTTCATCTAGTAGATCTCTACCAAGGTTGTCAACATTATAGCCCTTGTGCCAAAAATGCACCCGCGCCGGGGCCCGCCAATTTTATATAGACTTATTTAGGGAAACCCTTTAAAAATCTTCTTGTCTGAAACCAGAAGGCCTAGGTGTTTGATATGTGGTATGAAGTTGTATCTTGTGGACCTTTTACTCAGATTGATCAAATTATAGCCCTGAGGCAAAAATGCCCACGTGTCTGGATCCACGGGTTTTACATATACCAATTTGGGGACTTCTTCTCTGAAACCAGAAGGCCCGGGTCACTTTATTTGGTATGAAGCTTCGTCTAGTGGACCTCTACCAGGATTGTTCAAATTATAGCCCTGGGACCAAAAATGGCATCGCCCAGAGGTCAACCAGGTTTACATGGAGGTATATAGGTGAAACCTTTAAAATATTCCCGTAAATAACCAGAAGGCCCAGGTCTTTGACATTTGATATGAAGCTTTATTCTGTGGACCTCTACCACGATTGTTCATAGACCTGGAGCCAAAAAAGGATCCGCCCAGGGATCCACTGGTTTAACATGGACTTATATAGGGAAGCCCTTTAAAATCTACTGGTTTGAAACCAGAAGGCCTCGGTCTTTGATGATTGCTATGAAGCTTCATCTAGAGGATCTCTACCAAGTTTGTTCAAATTATAGCCATTGGGCCAAAAATACCCCCGCCGGGGCACCTGGTTTTACATACAGTAGACTTACATAGGAAAAACCTTTAAAAATCGTCTTGTCTGAAAACAGAAGGGCCAGGTCTTTGATATTCGGTATAAAGCTTCATCTAGTGGACCTCTACCGATTGGTCAAAGTTTATTCCTGGGGCAAAAAATGACCCCGACCCGGAGCCCACCGATTTTACATAGACTTATATAGGGAAAACCTTTATAAATCTTCTTGTCTGAAACATGAAGTCCCAGGTCTTTGATATTCGGTATGAAGCTTCATCTGGTCGACCTCTACTATGGTTGTTCATATTATAGCCCTGGGGCCGAAACCGGCCCAGCCCCGAGGCCCACTGGTTTTAAATAGGCTTATATAGGGAAGACCTTTAAGAATCTCCTCGTTTGAAACCACAAGGCCTATTTCTTTGATATTTGATTTGGTATGAAGCTTCAGCAAACAGACCTAGGGAAACATTAGAAAAAATTCTTGTCTGAAACCAGAAGGCCCAGGTCTTCGTTATTTGGTATACGTAGCTTCATCTAGTGGACCTCTACCAAAATTGTTCAATAAAGCCCTGTGGTCAACAATGACCCCACCCTGGGTCTCACTGGATTTCCTTTGACTTATGTAGGGAATATCTTTAAAAACCGTCTTGTATGAAACCAGAAGGCCCAGGTCTTTGATATTAGGTATGAAGCTTCATCTGGTGGACCTCTATTACGAAGGTTCAAATTATAACCCTGGGGCAAAAGGTGGCCCCAACCCAGGGCCCACGGTTTTACATAGACTTATATATGGAAAACTTTTAAAATCTTCTTCTCTGAAATCACAAGGCCCAGGTCTTTTATTTTCAAACAAATCAGACTTCTAGGGTGTTGGTATGAAAGTCAAGGTTCTTGAGGCTATTTTTTTAGAAAAAGTTTTGTCTTCACTGTAGCCCCTGCATTTATTGATGGATTTTAATGTAATCTATCGCCAGTAAGTTTCAGGGTCCAGGGTGCAGTGGCTATTTTTAGAAAAAAAAATATCATCACTCTAGCACCTACATTTATCAAAGAATTTTATGTAACTTTACACAAATGTTGGGTATGATAATATCTCAAGCAAATTTGACTTTCAGGAATCGGGGCTCAATGTCAAGGTCACTGTGGCTATTTTATAAAAAAAACAACTTTGACATGTCGCTCTACCACCTCGTACCGGACTTATACGGACACGACCTTTCTCAGCTGTGCTGATAATCAAGGGAATTAACGCGTACAGCACAGAAAATAAATGGTTACCTCCTCAATGCCTCAACTACTTAGCCCTTGTTACCTGGGTGACATCTAATCCATAGAAAAAGAAAATAGAAAAAGGGGGGAAGGTATTTCATTTTTAAAAAGGACCAAATTATTTTCATTTTTATTTTACAAAATTTATATGGACGTGTTCACAATAAATTTTCAATTTTACGCCCGCTGGCACAGAAAAGAAATAACAATTTACAAAAAAGTTATGAAAATAAATTCATCAGTTTTTGTCGCTTCATTCAGTAGTTTTACTATATATTCTATACATTTAGAGGGTGCTTCCAAATGTATGTAAAAACGACCAAAAAGTTGTTCATAAAATTTCATTAAAAATACATGTGGATATTAAAAAAAGAATGAAAAATCATGAGCCACTGGCACAGAAAAAGATATTGTTATTAGTTTTTATTTTATGTGGAAATAATTATATAGTTCCTATATAAATCTATGTATTAACTTTAACCGACTGCAGTTACCTGGATGTCCGTAAAAGTTCGACATGTAAATGTATTGATGGATTTTAATGTAGCTTCACGCAAATGTTGGGTACGATAATATATGAAACAAGTTCGACTTTCAGGGTCCTGAGCTTTAGTCAAGGCCACTTTGGCTGTTTTTATGGCTCTGGCTAGCACCTAAATTTATCAATGGATTTTGATGTACCTTCACACAAATGTTAGGTTTGATAATATTCGCAAGCAAGATCAACATTTAGGGTTCTGGGCTGAAGGTCAAGGTCACTGTAGCTATTTTTAGAAAAATCTTGTTATGGCTTATGGATCGATTTTGCTCAATGAACATGATAGCCACCAGAGCTAAAAGTATCCAAACCCTAAAATGACCTAGTCATAAACAGCTAGATCGAATTTGATAGAATTTCCCAGAAATGTTCCTTGGGTCACTGTCAATCAAAATTGCTCAAACCCTCCACTCCACCTTACTATATTACCTACCATTTCATTTGTACAGTATGGATCAGGTCAGCGATCCAGGACCATCATGGCCCTCTTGTTTTTTTTTTATTTTAGAAACTATGGAAGTAAAAAATTCAGGATTGATATTTATTTGAAAAATTGCGGATATAATCACATCGTCATGAAATAGAGGTTAGTTTATACTAATTTATTTTAGTTCGATTGCGATGAAAGCTTCAAGCTCGAACATTCATTCCGGGTGTTTTCACGTGCGCGCGAGAGAGAGGCAGTGGCTTTTACACCACTGCTACCCATTTACACCTGGGTGGAGTGAGGCAGTGTCATTACGTGTCTAGCCCAAGGACACACCTCGATACCGGTGGCTGAATTTGAACGCACAACCTCCCGATCATAAGTTGAACACATTAACCACTGCGCTATCGAGGCTGGCCCAAAAAGAGAAATAGAGGTTGCCAGATGGGCAAGAGCAAACAGAAAACTGGGCTCCAGTATCGCGCTATAATTCAAGCAGGCGGGACAAAAATCTGACATGTATTAATTATCATTTGGACATATTTTCTTTCAGTACCAACACATGACTACGGGGGCGCCACCTACTATTTCTTCAATACATGTAAGAGAAACTGGCATGTTGCTCAGGTAAATGATAATAATGATATAAGATCCAAATAAACAGAGATGTAAATCTATTCAATGTTGGCCAGAAACAACAATAACAAAATAGAAAAGTGTTCAGAAGCCTATACAATAAATACAGTGAAATTCCACTATTTAGACCACCTTTTAAGAATAATTCTGCTTTGTAAAGCTTATTTAGTAGATTTGACTCATTCTTTCTATGTATTTTCTTCATGGAGTGTCCTCTAGTCAGAGACCACCTTTGGGACTGTTCAAAAGTGGTCTTAAGACCACTTTTGAACAGTCCCAAAGGTTGTCTTAATGTAAAAATTTTATGGTAAACAACGGCGCACTCACCTAAAAATAATCCATTACAGATATAACCTGTCAGAAAAATGGACCTAATTGGTGAGTGAGTGTTCGAGTTTACGTCCCACCAACAGCTAAGGTCATACGGAGACGGGACCTCGGTTTAAAGACTCATCCGAAAGTCTGGATAAGCCCGAAATCGATCCTACGATCCCTGGTTTACAAAGCGAAGGAGCTAATTGGTAGAACAATATTTGGCTAATAATGGAAAGCAAAGCACAGCACCGAATGTGAACTATTTCGTTTAACCTATCCGTTCCTGTTCTTTAAGCAAGCAGTGTAGACTCAGATCAGGCACCGTTTTCTATGACGTCTGATCTCGATCTACAGTGTTTTCCTTACCCTGTACATGTGTCAAGTCAAGGCGTTAAAGATAAATAGAGAATACCAGGTTCGTGTCATTTGATAGGCAAGGCTTTGAGAACGATTGTAGGATCGCGAGACTTGCCGAGCGATTCTACATGCGTTCTCGAAGCCGAGCTTGACAAACTTGATATCAAATAACACGAATATGGTATTCTTTTTATCAGAAAATCCCCTTGTACACTCTTACGTTTTGCCACTTATCGCAGTAGTCAGTTCATAGAAGTGCAATGTCACGTTGACCTGATAAATCTCACTTGTCCTGAGATAGCATATCTTTTTTTCAGGTTAAGATGTTACAATGCAATTTTAATAGGGGGTAATTGATAATCTTCTTTACACAGCACTTCGATGGCACAGAGACAAGAATGGAACAAAATATTTGTCCATACGTGCGTGTGGGTAGACAGGCTTAAGTGAACGGTGTTAATTATTAGCTCATCAAGCTCCATGTAAGCTTATGCCGTTGTCTGTTGTCCGTCGTCTTTCGTCCGTCCGTCGTCCGTCCGTCTGTCGTTAGCTTTTCACATTTTCGACATTTTCTCCCGAACCGGAAGTCAGATTAAGCTGTTACCTTGTGGGAGGCATCCTGGTGACATTAAACTTCAGATTTGCTAAAATGGTTCCGTTTGGATTTCCAAGATGACTGCCATGGCGGCCGTCTTGAAATTCTTCCAACCAAAGGTGGAATTCAGCTGAAACTTGATGGGAGGCATCGGGGGCATGGAGATTCAGATTTGCAAAAATGGTTCCGAACGGATTTCCAAGATGGCCGTCATGGCGACCATCTTGAATTTCTTCAAACGACATCTACTCCCGAAGCAAAAATCGAATTAAGCTGAAACTTGATGGGAGGCATCGGGGTGACGTGGAGATTCAGATATGCTAAAATTATTCCGTTCCGCTATCAAAGATGGCCGCCATGGCGGCAATCTTGAAATTCTTCAAACGAAATCTCCTCCCAAACCGAAGGTCAAATTGAGCTGACACTTGATGGGAGGCATTGCGGTGACATGGAGATTCAGATTTGCTAAAATTATTCCACTCCGATTTCCAAGATGGCCATGGTGGCCACCATTGCGGCCATCTTGAAATTCATTAAACAAGATATTCTCCTGAGACAAAGATTGAATTGAGCTGAAATATAATGGGGGGCACCGGGGTGACATGGAGATTCAGATTGGCTAAAATGGTTGCGTTCTGATATCCAAGATGGGCACCATGGTTGCCATCTTGAAATTCTTCAAACGACATCTCCTCTCGAACCAAAGGTCGAATTGGGCTGACCCATGATGGGATGCTTTGGGGTGACATCCAGATTCAGATTTGCTAAGATCGTTCCGTTCCGATATCCAAGATGGCCTCCATGTCAGGCATCTTGAAATTCTTCAAACGACATCACATCCCGAACCAAAGGACCAGTTGAACTGAAACTTGATGGGAGGCATCGGGATGACATGGATAGTAAGATTTGCTAAAATTGTTCAGTTCTGATTTGCAAGATGGCCACCTTGCCTGCCATTTTGAAATTCTTCAAACGACATCTCCTCCCAAAGTAGAAGTCTGATCAAGCTGAAGCTTGATCGGTGCGACATGGAGATTCAGATTGCTAAAATCTTTCCATTTCGATGTCCTAGATGGCCGCAATGGTGGTCGTCATGAAATTTTTCGAACAACATTTCCTGCCGAACCAAAGGTTGGATCAAGTTGAAACTTCATGGATGGCATCGGGGCGAAAAGAAAACGACACAGACTTGCTAAAATTTTTCTGTTCGGAAATATTCTTCAAATGACACCTCTTCCCCAACCAAGGGTTGGATTGAACTGAAAGTTGATGGGAGGTATCGGGGCGACATGGAGAAATCTCTGGTCGGGCTCATCGGAGTCTAACTGTTGGTTTTCTTTTGCTCCAGCATTTCAGTGGTTTCTTGCTGTCGAGTCCTCACCGTTGTCTCACCTCTGTGGTTCTTTGATTTCTGTGTTCACGGAGATGTTGCACTGATGAGTTAGGAGGCCTTCATGCGGACTGAACAAAATTTTTTGTCTAAATCGCGACGGAAGTAAGGGCGAGGATTGTGGCCACGTTAAATCGATTTAAGCCCCCCAGTGGAAATCTTCCACTGACCGTTCCAAGGCGGCTCTTCTGTGGCGATTTATTTATGTTGTTGTTTGTTACTTACTGTGTGTATCACTTGTGTCTTTTAATTTTGGATGGCCATATGGCCATTTTGTGGGAAAGTAACTGTCCATATGGCCTTTCTTTGTTTAGGTTTCCTTTATGGTCTGGTCGCTTAATGTTTGTATTTCTTTCCCTTTGGTGTCTTTTATGGATGGAGTAAGTTAATTGTATCAATTCCTGATCTTTGTTTTACTTCTACTTTGCTAAAATTGTTCTGTTCCGATATCCAAGATGGCTGCGCAAGGAGGCCATCTGGTGTTGCTTCAAAGGACATCTCATCCCGAATCAGAGGTCAGATCTAGCTGAAACTTGATGGGAGGCATTCGGGCGACATGGAAATTCGGATAATAGAATTGTTCCATTCCGATATACAAGATGGCCACCATGGCGGTCATCTTGAAATTCTTCAATCTACAACTCCACCTGAACCAAAGGTCGGATGGAGATGAAACTTGATTGGCGGCATTGGGGCAACATGCGGATTCAGACATGCTGAAATTATTCTGTCCTGTTATCTAAAGATGGCTTCCATGTTGGCTAGCTTGAAAATCTTCAACCTAAATCAAGTTGAACTGAGCCGAAACTTGAAAGAAGGCATTTGGTAGACATGGAGATTCTGTTGCCATTCTGTTCTGATATTCCGGATGGCTACCGATGTTGGCGATCTTGAAAAATCTTCAACCCACATCTGCTACCGAATGGTCTGTTGCATTGAGTTGGAACTGGTGGGAGGCATTTGGGTGACATGGAGATTCAGAATCGCTAAAATTGTTGCATTCTGATACCCCAGATGGTGGCCATCTCGAAATTCTTCAAAGCATGGTGTATAGTAATTGCATATAAGATTTACAGGACGGGGCAGCTCAGGAGTAGTCAGTATATGTCCACAAGAAGATTTTGTAGTGTGGTTTTTTTGCAAGCGGCCATATGCCCAGTTACATTTGTATTCGCAAGATTGGTTGATTTGGTTTAATTGTTTGATTACAGAACATGCCAAAAGCAGGTGCAAATGATAGCTCTGGCCTACCAAACTATAATGTTCCACTCTGCTTCATCTTGTCCTGAATCCTAATTCAGACTTGCTGTTCAGAAACTTACATCACGAAAACATGCCTATATAATTTCGACCCCCTTGAACCCCACTTGTATATAGTAAAACTGGGATTTCCATGGGTATGCATTATTTTTCTTATTTTTGCTCAAAAACATAGATTGTGGGTACTCGTTAGAACCGCCTCGTCGAGGCGGTTCTAACTCGTCGAGGCGGTTCTCACGAGTATCCACAATCTTTGTTTTGAGCAGAAATAAAATAAAAATATCTAACTTTTTTCATCTGAAGTTGTTCAAAGAATTCCATTCCATGCCGAACTCTGGTTGCCATGGCAACAAAAAGGGGAAAATAAAAGAAAACCTTTAAAAATCTTCTTCTCTGAAACCAGAAGTCCTAGGTCTTTGATATTTGGTATGAAACTTCATCTAGTTGACCTCAACCAAGATTGTTTAAATTATTGCCCTGGGGCCAAAAAGGCCCACGCACCGGGGCCCAAAGGTTTTACAAAGGCTTATATGGGGAAAAACTTTTAAAAATCTTCTTGTCTGAAGCCAGAAGGCCCAGGTCTTTGATATTTGGTATGAAGCTTCATCAAGTAGACCTCTACCAAGATTGTTCAAATTATAGGCATGGGGCCAAGAACGGCCCCGCCCCGGGGCCCACTGGTTTAATAAAGGCTTATATAGGGAAAACATATAAAAATCTTCTTGTCTGAAACCATACGACCAAGGTCTTTGATATTTGGAATGAAGCTTCATCTAGTGGAACTCTACCAAGATTGTTCTAATTATAGCCCTGGGGCCAAAAATGCCCCCACGCCGGGGCCCACTGGTTTTATTTAGGCATATATATGGAAAACATATAAAAATCTTCTTGTCTAAAACCAGAAGACCCACGTCTTTGATGTTTGGAATGAAGCTTCATCAAGTGGACCTCTAACAAGATAGTTCAAATTATAGCCCTGGGGCCAAAAATGCCCCCGCGCCGTGGCCCAATGGTTTTACATAGGCTAATATAGGGAAAAACCTTTAAAAATCTTCTTGTCTGAAACCAGAAAGCCCAGGTCTTTGATATTTGGTATGAAGCTTCATCTAGTGGACCTCTACCAAGATTGTTCAAATTATAGCCCTGGGGCCAAAAACGACCCCGCCCCGGGCCAATTGGTTTAATATGGGCTTATATAGGGAAAACATATAAAAATCTTATTGTCTGAAACCAGAAAGCCCAGGTCTTTGATATTTGATATGAAGCTTCATCTAGTGAACCTCTAAATAGATTGTTCAAATTATAGCCATGGGGCCAAACACGCACCCCCGCCGGGACCCACTGGTTTTACACAGGCTTTTATAGGGAAAACGTTAAAAAATCTTCTCGTCTGAAACCAGAAGGCCCAGGACTTTTATATTTGGTATGAAGTTTCATCTAGTGGACCTCTACCAAGATTGTTCAAATTATAGCCCTGGGGCCAAAAATGACCTCGCCCCGGGGCCAACTTGATTTACATAGTCTAATATATGGGAAACCTTTAAAATCTTCTTCTCTGAAACCAGAAAGCACAGGTCTTTGATATTTGGTATGAAGCTTCATCTAATGGACCTATTCCAAGATTGTTCAAATCATAGCCCTGGCGCCAATATTGCACCCACCGGTTTTACATAGGCTAATATAGGGAAAACCTTTAAAAGTTTCATCTAGTGGACCTCTACCAAGATTGTTCAAATTATAGCCCTTGGGCCAAAAACGCCCTCGTGCCGGGGCCCACTGGTTTTAAAGAGGCTTACATAGTGAAAACCTTTAAAACTCTTCTTGTCTGAAACCAGAAGGCCCACGTCTTTGATATTTGGTATGAAGCTTCATCTAATGGACCTATACCAAGAGTGTTCAAATTATAGCCCTTGGGCCAATAATGCTGCCGCGCTGGGGCCCACTGGTTGTACATTGACTATTAGGGAAACCTTTAAAAAACTTCTTGTCTGAAACCAGAAGGCCCATGTCTTTGATGTTTGGTATGAAGCTTGATCTAGTGGACCTCTACCATGAATGTTCAAATTATAGCCCTTAGGCAAAAATTTGTCAAGCCTGGGACCCACTGGCTTTACACAGACTTTTATAGAGAAAACATTTGAAAAATCCTCATGTCTGAATCCGAAAGACCCAGATCTTAGATATTTGGTTTGAAGCTTCATCTGGTGGACCTCTATCACGATTTTTTCAAACAATATCCGGGGGGGGGGGGGGGGGAGAAAAGGGGGCCCCCACTGGTCTTACATAGACTTATACAGTTAAACTTTTGGACATCTTCTTGTCTGAAACCAGATGGCCCAGGACTTTGATATTTGTAATTAAGCTTCATTTAGTTGACATCTACCAGATTGTTCAATTTATGGACAAAGAGGCCAAAGATCGCCCTGCCCGGGCACCCGCATATAAATCTCTTAGCTCAGGTGATTGATATAGGACCATCATGGTCCTCTTGCTCTTATTTCTGCTCTTAAATATAGATTGTGGGTACTCGATAGAACCATTTCGATGCCCACAGTCTATATTTAAGAGCAGAAATAAGAAAAATAAGGGTTACCCCTGTAAACCCGAGTTTTACTATATAAAAGTAGGGTTCAAGGGGTCAGAATTATATAGGCGTGTTTTGTGATGCATGTTTTTAACCCATTGTATTCTGATGGACTCTTCCATTGCTATATGTTTGACGAATCAATTTGTCATTTAAGGGGTTCTGGACTTTTTTTCCATTGTATTCCATTTTTGACAGAAAATCCTGTTAGCAAACAGTGCAGGCCCTGATCTGATGCCGCATTTTGTAGCAAAAGATCTGGGTCAGTTACCCTTTCAGCGGTTTTTCGACTGTAATGGGTTAATTTGTACGCTATTTATCCTGGTAAGGCGTTAAAAAATAGCTGTGTTTCCGCTAACATGCTGAAAAAATTTTGGTCGGTAGGTAGGAGAAACTTACGGAACCCGGGAAGGGACATGATTTTTTTATTTTATAAGTTGTGTGCACAAGATAATATCTGGTGCGGACAAGATATTATCTTGTGCCCACAACATATTATCTTGTGCGGACAACATATTATTTTGTGCGGACAAGATAATATCTTGTCCGCACAACATAATATCTTGTCCGCACAAGATATTATCTTGTTCGGACAACATATTTACTTGTGCAGACAAGATATTATCTTGTCCGCACAAAATATTAAGTTGTGCGAACAAGATATTATCTTGTCCGCACAAGATAATATCTTGTCTGCACAACATAGATCTTGTGTGCACAAGATATTATCTTGTCTGCACAAGATAATATCTTGTCCGCACAAGATAATATCTTGTCCGCACAACTTCCCAAGATCTATGTTGTGCAAACAAGATAATATGTTGTGCGAACAAGATAATATCTTGTGTGCACAAGATATTATGTTGTGCGAACAAGATCATATCTTGTCCGCACAAGATAATATGTTGTCGGAACAAGATAATATCTTGTCTGCTCAAGATATTATCTTGTTCGCACAACATAATAAAAATAAAAAATCATGTCCCTTCCCGGGTTCCGTAGAAACTTGTTTTTTTTTATTTTATTTTTTCTCCCGAAAAAAAACAACAAAAAAAAAAAAAAACATAAAAACAAAACAGGGTCAGGTCTATATTTTTTATGTGTTTTTGTGTTTGTACATGTTTTCGTTAATAAAATCGTCATGTTGAGACTTGCACTGTATATCATAATTCATTTAGATGCTCAAAAATGTCACCTCTGTATTTTGGAAGGGACTTAATGCCAAAAACTATAAAAATGTACTTAAAACGCGAAATTACTATAGGAAAATGCAAAGACGACACGGGGTAGGGTCGGAAATTGAAAATGCATCACGTGAACAAGTCCGTGAAATGATCACCCCCTAAATAGAAGTAGAGACAATGATCACGAATCGATTCAATTAACCCACAGCTCCCATCAGAGACACCAAAGTGAAAGAATCACAAACATGAAGCAACACACCGCAACGGAAACACCAACAGCCGAAAGCCAAATCCCACAAAATGGCCAAAAGGCTATCCAAAATAAAACAATATAAGCGACACATACCCCCAAAGACAAACCATAACAAAAATAAACCGCGACAGAAGAGCCGCCTTGGAACGGTCAGCGGAAACGAACCCCACTGAGGGCTTAAATCCACCCTTAAACCCCACTTTATATCGAGAAAACTGGGATTACGCGGGTAAACATTATTTTTCTTATTTCTGCTCAAAGACAAAGGTTGTGGGTACTCGGCTGTTTTTTTTTTTGTTTTTTTTTTTTTATTTTAGGCCTTAGTGGTAATCACATGAACATAGCTGCAATTATAACTTTACGCCCCCGCCCATCGGGACTTGGAGAAATAGATTGGGCTGCACGATGCTTCCTCGCAGAGCTGATACCGACCGCACATGAGAACTGGTAATCCGCTTAGAACGTCTAAGCCTGTCCAGGAAAATTGCTGCGAGTCGACCCGTCCATGCTTATAAACTCAAAATTGGAAGTAACGTCTCCAAAATGACCTAAATAGTGTTGACGGGAACGTTAAACCTCAAATCAAACAAAAATCCAACCCAAAATCTTATCAGAACCATTATTGTACACCCAAGAAAGGAAATCTTAGAGCATACGGGCGGGTTACCTTTCAGAATAGACGTTGCTTTAAACAGGTCATCACGATTTTGTAATAAAGGCCCATCGTAAACCCATTTTTGTAAGAGCAATAGGTATACATCATTTTCCGTTTTGGCTCTAAACCATCAATGGCTGGTACCCGTAACTCTAACGAGCTCCACCAATTCACCTTATTCGCATTATCTGCTGGTTCCTAGTCTGAAAGTTATCAGTGTTGGAAAAACAGGTAACCAGACCCCCCTGACCTTTCAAGGTCAGGGAGTCAGGTTACCTGTTTTTCCAGTATTGGCAATGTGCAAGCTGGGAGCCAGCAAATAATGCAAATATGGTGAATGTTTGCAGGAGAAACACGAAACACTCGTATCAGAAAGGCCTCTGTGTCACTAAATTTAGTATAGTTACGCCTTAACTCTTATCATGTTGTTCACGACAACCCCTATCTTTGGAAACAGTGAAGATCCAGATCAGATGGCTTCAGAAGTAATCTGATTGGATCAAAGCCAGAAATGGGTGCGGATAAACTGAATATACAGCAAGATAAGGGTTAAAAGAAATGTCATTTTTCGAGTCATAAATAATTCACGTTGTGTGCCACAATACTTTTTGCAGTACATATGTGAACTCAATGACCTCAATTTGGTGAAAATACCGGATCAAGGCACTGACGATTTCATAAAGCAACAACTCGGGATCTACGGAAGTATGTTATTTTTTCTATTTTATTACGAAAACACGCCTATACAAATACATTGTAAATTTTACCGCGAAAAAGAAAAGTTTCCAGATGAAAAATTGTGATTTTTTTCTTATTTCTGCTCAAAATATAGTTTGTGGGTACACGTTAGACCGCCTCGGCGAGGCGGTTCTAATGAATACCCACATTCTATATTTTAGAGCAGAAATAAGAAAAACTAGAAATGGTGTTTGTAAAACACAATGCCCCCAACCTTTGCTTGACCTTAGCTGGCAAAATATTCAACAAATATTGTTAAAGACTCAAAAACATACAACAAGAATTCCCCCGAAGGCTATGTCGCGCCTGTGGGGGCGCAAAGTCACCAAACCATGAAATCTAGGTCAAGGTCAAACATGGATGCCTGCATAAAAATTTCACTCCTAGTTGCAAGCATGTACCAAGTAACTCTTAAAAACAGACTCTTACATCAGGGTCAAAGTTAGGGTTGTCACACTATTTTACAAAGTCAGTGAACCATAAAATGTAGGTCAAGGTCAGAAATGGATACTTGCATTGAAGTTTCAATTCCTAAATGCAAGCTTGTACCAAATGCAATTAATGAAGCTCTAATAGATCTTGAGAAATGGACTCTTACATTAGATAGAAAGTCAGGGTGGTTGCAATAATTCACAAAGTTAGTGAACCATGAAATATGGGTAAAAGTCAAATATGGATGCTTGCGTTGCAGTTGGAATTCCTAGATGCAAGTTTGTACCAATTATAATTTAAAAAGCTTTAATAGTTTTCAAGAAATGGTGAAAGTCAGGGTGGTCGCAATAATTCACGAAGTCAGTGAACCATGAAATATAGGTCAATGTCAGATATGGATGCTTGCGTTGAAGTTGCAATGCCTGGATGCAAGTTTGAACCAAGAATGATTAATGAAGCTCTAATAGTTCTCAAGATATGGACTTGCTGACAAGATTTTATTAAAAAAAACAAGGCATCCCATGCGATACAAATCCCCTCGCACAAGACAACTTCGTGTGTGGAAAACACTGAAATGGCAAAAGTCCAACTTGCTTGAGATATTATCATATGCAACATTTGTATAAAGTTTGTTTAAAAATCCATCCATAAATGTAGGTTCTAGAGTGATGACAATATTTCTCTAAAAATAGTCATAGGGACCTTGACTTGAGGCCATGGCCGCGAAGTAGATCTTGCTCAAGATATTATCATAAGCATCTTTTGTGTGAAGTTAGATTAAAATCATAAATGTAGGCGGTAGAGCAATGACAAAGTTTTTCTAAAAATAGCCACAGTGACCTTGACCTTGAGGTCAAGACTTTGAAGTCGAACTCGCTCGATTTTTTTATAAGGAACATTTGTGTGAAGTTATATTGAAATTTGTGAAGAAATGTAGGCGCAAGAGCGATGACAAAGTTTTTCTAAAAATAGCCACAGTGACCTTGACCTTGAGGTCATGACCTTGAAAGTCGAACTCGCTCGATTTTTTTTTATAAGGAACATTTGTGTGAAGTTATATTGAAATTGGTGAAGAAATGTAGGCGCTAGAATGATGACAAAGTTTTTCACAAATTACCAAAATGACAAAGGGTCATAACTCACAAAGTATTTTTCAGAATTTCGTCAAAAGTTAATCAGTTCATCTACTAATCACCACCAATATATTCACCAACTTTCAAGGCTCTAGCTCCAATAGTTTTTGAGAAATCTTGCTGACAAAATTTTATTAAAAAAATTTCAAAGGGCAATAACTCTTAAAACGGGCATAATCAGGACAAGAAAAAAAATTCGCGTCAGCTAATTTTCCATGAGGAATCCATATATGAAATTTCAAAACCCTAGAATACACGGTTCTAAAGATATGCTATGCATCACTTTTAGCATACATTACAATGGGCACAAATTACCAAAATGACAAAGGGCCATAACTCACAAAGTATTTTTTGGAATTTTGTCAAAACTTAATCAGTTCATCTACTCATCACCACCAATCTATTCACCAACTTTCAAGGCTCTAGCTCCAATAGTTTTTGAGATATCTTGCTGACAAGATTTTATTAAAAAAATTTCAAAGGGCAATAACTCTTAAAAGGGGCATAATCCGGACGAGAAAAAAAATACGCATCAGCTAATTTTCCATCAGGAATCCATATATGAAATTTCAAAACCCTAGCATACACGGTTCTAAAGATATGCTTTGCATCACTTTTAGCATACATTACAATGGGCACAAATTACCAAAATGACAAAGGGCCATAACTCCCAAAGTATTTTTC
This sequence comes from Lucinisca nassula, assembly GCA_963580285.1. Taxonomy (NCBI): domain Eukaryota; kingdom Metazoa; phylum Mollusca; class Bivalvia; order Lucinida; family Lucinidae; genus Lucinisca; species Lucinisca nassula. Next base: position 131,604,739 of record OY757010.1, on the reverse strand, counting down.
GGAATTTCGTCAAAAGTTAATCAGTTCATCTACTCATCACCACCAATATATTCACCAACTTTCAAGGCTCTAGCTCTAACAATTTTTGAGATATCTTGCTGACAAAATTTTATTAAAAAAATTTCAAAGGGCAATAACTCTTAAAAGGGGCATAATCCGGACAAGAAAAAAAATACGCGTCAGCTAATTTTCCATGAGGAATCCATATATGAAATTTCAAAACCCCAGCATACACGGTTCTAAAGATATGCTATGCATCACTTTTAGCATACATTACAATGGGCACAAATTACCAAAATGACAAAGGGCCATAACTCACAAAGTATTTTTCAGAATTTTGTCAAAAGTTAATCAGTTCATCTACTCATCACCACCAATATAATCACCAACTTTCAAGGCTCTAGCTCCAATAGTTTTTGAGATATCTTGCTGACAAGATTTTATTAAAAAAATTTCAAAGGGCAATAACTCTTGAAGGGGGCATAATCCGGACTAGAAAAAAAATACGCGTCAGCTAATTTTCCATGAGGAATCCATATATGAAATTTCAAAACCCTAGCATAAACGGTTCTTTAGTTATGCTATGCATCAAAAGCGTAACGGACGGACGAACGGACGAACGGACGAACGGACGAACAGACGAACGGACGAACGGACGAACGAGGCAGAAGCAATATGCCCCTCCAACTTTTTCAAAGTTGGGGGCATAATAAGGGTTACCCCCGCAAACCCCGGTTTTACTTTATAAATTGTGGGGCTCAAGGGGGTGAGAATTATATAGGCGTGTTTTCGTGATGTATCACTTTCAATCACGTTTTGGCGTAAGCCAAATGTGAGCACCCTAATTATCCCTTCATTGCAAGGGAACATATGAGATAGGGCTGTGAAAGGTGTACTATAAGAATCTGATATGAGGTTCTGTTGTAGATAGACTTTTCCAACCTGAGGGATAACCGTGCTGAGCAGAACCGAGGCTACGCCGAGGTTCCGCTCAGCAAGGTGATCCCGAGGGTTGGAAATGCCCATCTACAACAGAACCCCATATTGGAATCTTTTTCTTGCACAACACCTAAACATTGCCTTTTTATTTTGTAGCAAATAGCAGAACTACAGACAGTATTTCTTTTCTTCTTTTTAAGATTTCAGACAAAAGTCCTGTATTCAGTGTCCTTTAACAATAAATGAGTCAAATTATTATCACTCTTATTGATTTTTAGTCGGTTAGTTTTGACAGCTCGCACATGTATATTGTTTACAAAATAAAAGTAGTGCGGAAGTAGTTCAGGCAGTTGAATAGAGTTGAAACGCACTTATGTTAGTTGCCTGGGTCGGAACACCAGGGTCAGAACATAAATTTCTATCCCAGGGTAAAATCACGGATTTTCTTGTCTGGTGTGCAAGAAATTCTTTTCGTATTTTGTCCAAAATATTGATTTCAGGTATTCTTTAAGCCTCACAATGCTGAACTCGGATATTCCAAATGAAATATGGAGGGACCAAAACACTTAACCAGGACACTATTAATGCATAGTGTTTTGACGTTGTATTTATGGGTCAACATTTTATATGTGAATGACTTTCCAAGGCACTAACTAAGACACATTCAATGTGCAGTGAAATTCCTATATTAAGACCACCTTTGGGACTGTTCAAAAGTGGTCTTTAAGACCACATTTGAACAGTCCCAAAGGTAGTCTCTGACCAGAGGACATTGTATGCAGAAAATACAAAGAAAGAATAACTGGTACTAACTAAATAAACTTTTTAAAGCAAAATTGGTCTTCATTTCAGTTGGTCTTAATGGCGGAATTGCACTGTATTTTGACATAACTCTGCCGAAGCAGTATCAGGGTACTTTGACCAAACCTCTATCAATGCACTTTGACGAAAACTTCTTTATTTCAGAGATTTACTTAAATATGAAACTATAAATAAATAAAGCTGAGAAATGCAACCAGAACGGCCAGAATATAGATTTATATGGACAAGTATAGTATAGTAGTCGCAGATCAGATTGACTAGGCGGAGCTATCGTTTGTGTCTGCCTTTTGAATGTTCCATTCACAAATAGGTAAACCAAGTAACCCGATTGTGACACCAACATTGTGAATTCAACTCTAACACAAACAAAGTTGGGGCGCAGAAAGCATGCGAAAAGCACTCTACCGAATCTTCTGGTGGACCTGAATAGTTCCGCCTAGTCAATCTTATCTGCGACTACAGATAAGATTGACTAGGCGGAGCAATTCAGGTGCTGTCAATATATGTCAGAATTGAGTCCACCAAACGACACGGTAGAGTGCCTTTCGCATGCTTTTTGCAAGCGGACCAAATGGTCATATAGGCTGCAGCTTTGTTTGTGTTACAGTTGAATTCACATACTCGGATGACTTGCTTTACCTTTTTGTTAATCAATTATTCCAAAGGCAGGTGCAAACGATAGCTCCACCTAGTCAGTTTTATCTGCGACTCATACACTAAAACAGATTTTCATGTCGCCGGCCTCGGTAGGTCAGTCGGATGCGCGTCTGACAGGTGATCATGAGCACGCTGGTTCGATACCTGCCGGAGTCGGCAACATTCTTTCGTGGAGATTGATCATGAAATCTTTTTTACGGTCATTCTCTCCCTTCCGCTGATTCAAGAAGGGAAGTTGTCAGTTTCTGGCAAAAGAATGTGCACTGTACTGGTTAACCGCTTACGTATAAACCTGCACATGAAAAGTGTGGATAGGTAAACTGACCAGCTAAAAATGACCTAAATAGTGTTAACTGGGCTGTTAAACTCCAATACAAACAAACAAACAAAAATCTCCATATCGATTGCACAAGCTCTGTATCGAGGAGACTAGCTTGGACAGAAATTTCGTCATAAGTCGCAAATTACATATTTTCGGCAAAATATGTATCCGTATTTCAAACTTTCCAGGTTTCATTTCACTAGGGATGTTGCGTCTGGGGCGTCAAGGGTGTTGATTTGGCGGAAAAGAAAAGTCTTCGGCCAAATTCTCAGTGTTGACAGAAACTGACAAATTTTCGGTTCCGTGGTAAAAAGTTTAGGTTCAATTAGACTCAATCCCTGCATATTTCTATGGCAAATTCTAGCGGGGAACAAAGTTAAATCATTTCTAAGTAGAATCGCATTGCCGGATTTGTTTTAAAATAAAAAGGTAACAAAGAATAATTGGTCATAAAATTTTTGAGACGTACCTTTGCTTTCCTGTCGATGGTGCTAGCTCGAGAGTTTCCGGATGTGTCCATGGGAACCAATTCAGACCCATTTACACATTTTCGAACTTGTTCCCCTTATCTTGACGAAAACACGACTATACAAATACATTGTAACCTTTATCGCCGAAAAAATAAAAATTTTGAGATGAAAAATGATGATACTTTTCTTTATTCTGCTCAATGTATAGATTGAAGGTACTCTTTAGAACCGCCTCGTCGAGGCGGTTCTAACGAGTACCCACAATCTATATTTTAGAGCAGAAATAAGAAAAATAAGCTTTACAGAGTCTAATTGTTGGTTTTCTTTTGCTCCAACTTGCTGTCGAGTCCTCACCATTGTTTTATCTCTGTGGTTGTTTGATTTTTTTGTGTTCACGGAGATGTTGCACTGATGGGTTAGGAGGCCATCATGCGGACTGAACAAATAATTTGTCTAAATCGCGTCAGAAGTAAGGGCGAGGAATGGTGCCAGGTAAAATCGATTTAAGCCCCCCCCCCCCCAGTGGAATTCGTTTCACTGACCGTTCCAAGGTGTTTCTTTTGTCGCGGTTTATTTTTGTCATGGTTTGTCTTTGAGTGTTTGTATCGCTTATATTATTTTGAATAGCCAATTGGCCATTTTGTTGGAAAGTAACTGTCCTTCTGGTTTTCCGCCGTTGATGTTTCCATTAGGGTCTGTTGTTTCATGTTTGTGTATCTTTTCCGTTGGTGTCTCTGATGGGAGCTGCGGGTCAATTGTATCGATTCCTGATCATTGCCTTCACTTCTATTTTACCCTTATAAACCCCATTTTTCCTATATAAAATGGGGTTCAAGGGGGTCAAAATTATATAGGCGTGTTTTCGTGATGTTACCACCCGTGTATCCACCTCTTGAAAGGAAGAGGGCGAAGGTTACCATGGTTTTTGTGGTTCGTTTTCTGTAATGTTTTCGTTATTCACCTTATTTGCATTATCTGCTGGTTCCTAGTCTGAAGGTTATCAGTATTGGAAAAACAGGTAACCAGACCCCCCTGACCTTGAAAGGTCAGGGGGGTCTGGTTACCTACTTTTCCAATATTGACAAAGTTAAAAGCTAAGAGCAAGCAAATAATGCAAATATGGTGAATTGTTAGTTACTCTTCTTTTTGGTGCAAACGGTAGACTGTAATCTTTGTTTGTGGGGTTTCCTTGGCAACTATGTCTTTATTTTTGCAGTCATACAAGGAATATGGGATACTATTCTGAAGGGATCTGTGCAATATTTAAATGTACTGAAAACGGTTTTTTTGTTCGATGGCTTTGTCTCTACTTAGGTCCACCCGAGTCCGGTTGTTGATTCTTGTATGCTCAGGCACTCCAGTAATTTTAAGCTATTGTTTCGTCTTTTCATCGTTTGATTTTAAGCTCTAAATTCCAAGAAGAACTTTTGCACTACCCCGGCGTCTGAGTTGGCGTCGGCTTTTGGTGTACGTGTCTCGGCTTCGAAGCTGGCATTGGAGGCACCGTCGGCGTCCACGTTTAAGTTTTTCTTTAAGAGCTCATATTTTCAGAATCTTATGATGGATTTGATTTAGTTTTGAAATGGTGATAGATATGAGTCCAAAACAGAAGTGAAAGGAATGATCAGGAATCGATACCGTTATCCCACACCTCCCATCCAAGAAACCAAGGAAAGAAGCACGGACACAAAATACAGAGGGCCCGCGTTATAACGGCAGTATTTGTTCCCTATTATTTTGTCATTATAATGAATTTGTCGTTATAAAGAATCCCAGTTAGGAGTATAATAGGTTATTAAAGGTCTTTTCCACATCATAACTCCAAGAAACAAATGTTATAGACATTTTTAGAATAGTCTCGGTGAGGCGATGCTAACAAATATCTATAACATTTGTTTCTTAATACACTGAGGCGGTTCTAACGAGTCCACACAATCTATATTTTAGAGCAGAAATAAGAAAAATAAGGTTTACTCCTGTGAACCTCAGTTTTACTATATAAAAATGGGGTTCATGGGGGTCAAAATTATATAGGCGTGTTTTCGTGTTGGGAATTTGTTGATGTGTAAACTCCGGCGAGTCACTCACGTACTGCATAAATATGTTCTATAAAAGGGTTATCCCTTGGAAGCAAAGAATACACCACAGAAGTGAAAAATAAGGAGTGTGCATGTTTTTTGGGCCAGACTAGCTAGTTTCGGCCAATTAGGCCTCATCAGTGACCCTCAGATATTTTTAAAATTCCACAATGAAAACAATGATCCCAAAGCCCGAAGGCTTCAAGTTGTGCTAAGTTTATGAATGATTCACGGGAGTTTATATATGGGATCTTACATGAGTGATCATGTATTATTGAATTTATTAAACGAGTTGAGGAAAAGGGATAAAATGCGAGGCTTTGCCGAGCATTTTATCCCTTTTCCTCAACGAGTTTTATAAATTCAGTAATACATGAGCACGAATGCAAGATTCTATTGATCATATGGCATTTACAGCGCATTTTATTCACGATTGTTTACAAAATTATCAATATTCCGCCGTTAGTAAAAGCGACGTCGTTAATGAAGCCGTACATGTTACGTTACGGGGCGTATCTAGCTAATGTGCATATTTAATCCACTAGTGGATTATCGAAAATATAACATGGCGTTATTACACTCATAGACGTGACGTCATATGATAAACATCGTTTAAAATCGTCACAAAAATTATAATACATTCCTTATAATTCTAACTTTGTCATCGAAATGTTTAAAAATGTCAACAAAATTGAACATATTAGGAATTGTCCCAAAAGCGTAAGAATGAACCAACCAACGAGCAGGGCGGAATGATTATTCAATTGGAAGCTGCCATCTTTGAAGGAAACCAAGCGAAAAAAAACGTCATGTCTTTAAATTCAGTATTCTAACATTTACGTTTTCAATTGTTTTCCATCTTTAAACCGAACGCTGGCATCGCTTCATAAACAATGACGTAATGTGCGGGTTCTAAACACGCTCTTTGATGTCACATTATATTCAGGGGGAACAACCTACGTCAGAGCAGTGGCGTCATAACCATTCGTAGGTTTGCAGGCGTTGGCTACACAAAAGGCATTTGCCACAACAAGTAGGCGCAGTCGGTGCATTAGGTCATAAAAGAATCAAACGTACTGAAATCTGTCGCAGAAATGTTGCTTTTTCTTTAAATAATTCGACTCAAGCTGATTTGGCAATGATGTCGGAACTACCATTGTTTACAGCGCCGATTCAAATCTTGTGGCGAAGCTATCGAAGCCTTTTCAATGTTTCAAGGTGGAATTATCTCACTGATGGGATGCAAATATTGTTGGTTACCAGCTGATGTATGTTTTCTGAAGACTCGTAATGTACATATCTAGTTTGAGGCATTTTATTTCCCTATTTACACCAATATGGCCGCTTCTGAAATGGGTACGACATCTCTGCTATGACGTAGGTTGTTCCCCCTGATATTTCTAACTGTCACTATGTGAAACAGGTCTGAGATTCTTGCTCATGGAATTTATCGAAGTATAAAACTTTAATTTCAACCAGTCTATTCGCTCGAAATGTACAAACTGATTGAAAATTGGAATTATATTAACATAAACGCCGTTGTCTGAGTTCATTGCAATGTAGTGTATGTAACACATATGAGCCAGCGCACGAAAAAACCTTTAATAAAACATGTGCGCACAGCGGAGACTCAGATCAGCCTGCGCATCCGCGCAGTCTGATCAGAGTATTCGCTATGCGCTCTAAGGATAGCTAAGGACCCAATGCTCTTTCATGCAACAAGAGAAGTCTCTGGTCAGACTATATTGATGCACAGGCTGATCTGATTCTTCGCTGGGCGCCGAGTAAATTGTAGGAAATGCTGTGGCCCGGCTCATACGGACGCGATGATGAGTAATGTCTTACAGGCACCTGCTGGTACAATGTCCCGATTCATATGCATAACATGATTATGAAAACACGCCTGTACAAATACATTGTAATTGTTAACGCTGATAAATCGAAATACAGTCGAACTTCAATGGCTCGAACACCTTTGGGACCACGAAAATCTGTTCGAGACAAGGGTAGTTCGAACCTCTGAGGGTAACTACCAGGAGGCAAAACGGGGTTAATTTTTGGACATCTTTTCGGTGTTCTATAAATAAAAATGTATGCTGTGTGTACTCACTAGAATCGCCTAATAGATTCGATTCTAATGAGTGCACACAGCATACATTTACAAGAGAATAGGAGAACATTTCCTTAATTACCCTCACTTTTTCTTATGTGGAGAAATTCTCTCGGGACACAAGAACGGGTTCGACTCAGCCATGGTTAACGAGCCATCGGTGTTCGAGCCATCGAAGTTTTACTGTATTAAGATGAATAATTGTGTTATTTTTCTTATTTCTGCTCAAAATATGGATTGTGGGTACACGTTAGACCCGCCTCATCGAGCGGTTCTAACGAGTACCAACAATCTATATTTTAGAGCATATGGATTGTGAGTACACGTTAGACCCGCCTCATTGAGCGGTTCTAACGAGTACCCACAATCTTTATTTTAGAGCAGAAATAAGAAAAATAAGGTTAACCAATGTAAACCCCAGTTTTAATATATTAAAGTTGGTTTGAATGGTGTCAGAATTGTTTTGACGCGTTTTCGTGATGGACTGGCTTTCGAAATTACACTCGAAATGTCAGAAAAGACATTATTCTTAGTTCCGTTTGTATGCATTTGTGGCGCATTGTGGCTCTGTTGCAAAGAGATGGTTGAGGTACCCCCATCTGTGTCACTCGATTTGGACTTCCCCATTACACGTACCAGTCCATGATATTCACCTCTGTTTGCACCATTTATTAAACACCTCTTGTCCACAATTTCATCAGTTTCAAGACAAATGACTAAACATGTCACACAACAGAAAAACCTGAAATAATTATATATTCTCAGTTCCGTTTGTATGCATTTGTGGCCCATTGTCGCTCTGTTGCAAAGAGATCGTTGGGGTACCCCTACCTGTGCCACTCGATTTGGACTTCCCCATTACACGTCCCAGTTCATGATATTCACCTCTGTTTGCACCATTTATTAAACTACCCTTGTCCACAATGACAAATAACTAAAAATGTCACACTGCAGAAAAACCTGAAATAATTATATATTCTCATGTCCGGTCGCAAGCGTTTCTGTGCCACTCGATTTGGACTTCCCCATTACACGTCCCAGTTCATGATATTCACCTCTGTTTGCACCAGTTATTAAACACCCCTTGTCCACAATGACAAATAACAAAAATGTCACAGAACAGAAAAACCTGAAATAATTATATATTCTCATGTCCGGTCGCAAGCGTTTCGTATTACCACCATAGCCGCATCACGTGACCTGCTAGTTCAGATATTGTGCCTAAGAAAGGTTAAGCTTTGCATAGTTCGAGAAAAAAACAGTTCTCATCTGGGCACATTTAAATCATTCATTAGGAAAACATGTCCATGTGAAATAATGGCGTCCAACATGGTGTCAGAAATGACAAATATCAGATATATATTGTACTATCTTTCTTATTTTTGCTTTCAACATAGATTGTTGGTGCTCAATAGAACTGCCTCAATGAGGCGGTTCTAACGAGTACCCACAATCTATGTTTTTGAGCAAAATAAGGGAAGATAATATATATCCCCGTAATCCCCATTTTTCTCTGTGTAAAGTGGGGTTTAGAGGGGTTTTCGTTTCACGGACTTTGGATCCCATTTTGATTTATATCAGTCTTTGTATCGACTGCCTATTCGAAATTCGCAAAATTGCAGTATGTTTCCTCTGGCTTTCTTTGCCGGATCATTACAGGGTCACTGATGAGGCTTTATTAGCCGAAACTACGTAGTATGACCCATCTTCTTTCTTATGAATATTTTCATTGCTCTTAAAGGAACTCATTTTTGATTTTTATTGTTATCGTGATGCAACAATATTCAGATCGAATTCAAGTAGGATGCTTTCTAATAAAATCAAAGCACTGCCAGCAATGACTGGTCGATTGTTGAGTTAGGCTTGGACAACAGTTCTGAAATTTAGCCTCATACTAGTTTGTTTTACCCTTAAATACCAGTATTTCATGCAAAGCCTGTTCACACGCCGCATTTTATGGCGTCTGATCTAGGTCTTCTCTGTTTATCAATGTCCTGGTACACGAACCCAGTCCAGATTTTAGGGGTAACCAATCCATTTAACACAGCGCTTTGACGGTACAGGAAAAAAGAAAGGCGCTGCTAAAAATAAACGTGGCCTGTCACCGACAGCCACGTGGACAAAATGAGGCGGGAAGCTTCTGTAAGTCAGTAACTTTTGGCCGATTGGTAAACAGTCAACCAAATAAATGCTTACGTTTATTTTAGCTGAGAATCAGGACTGGTGGACAGGCTTGACTGATGAAGAAGTTGGAGGCGATTTCTTTTGGATTTCTGATGGAACAGACCTGGGAGCTTTTGACGACTGGGGTCCCGGTAAGTGCATCGCGTGGAAAACTAGTGCCATCGCGGCCCCGCCCATCGGGGCTTGAAGAAATATATGGGCTGCATGATGCTTCCACGCAGAGCTGAAACTGACCCGCATACGAGTACTGGTAAACCGCTTAAAGGATCTAAGCCTGCCCAGGCAAAGCGGTGCGAGTCGGCCCGTCCATGCTTATAAACCCTATTGGTTTCATTGGGCGGCAGGGCTTGAGATGTCATTTAATCTCATTGTGGGGATAAAAGTCCCACAAAATTGGAAGCAATGTCTCCAAAATGACCTTTACAGTGTTGACGGGGACGTTAATCTTCAAATCAAACAAACAAGTGCCATCGCATCAGATAAATAGGAGGAACTATGATAGATAAGGGAGGTTTTTATATGATTGTTCATGACATTACGAAAACATGCCTATACAGATACATTGTAAATCTAACCGCCGAAAAAAAGAACTCTTTTATATGAAAAATTGTGATATTTTACATTAGAACCGCCTCATCAAGGCGGTTCTATAACGAGTACCCACACAGTCTCTATTTTAGAGCAGAAACAAGGAAACTAAGGTTTACCCTTTTAAACCCAAGTTTTACTGTATAAAAGTGGGGTTTAAAAGGAAAAAAATATATAGGTGTGTTTTCTTGATGTATTATTGAATTTATTAAACGAGTTGAGGAAAAGGAATAAAACGAGTTTAATGAATTCAATAATACATGAGCTCGTATGCAAGATTCTGTTTATCACTGATATGACATTTAAAACGCATATAATTCACGATTATTTTACAAAAATGTCAATATTTAAGAAATGAAGTTTATTTTTCTGCTGTTCATGGGGGTATGAACGCAGTGGGTCACGTGCAAAGTAAATTAACCCCGAAGGGGTTCATGTAAACTTTGTCAGCCGCGGACCCGCCGTCGTTCATACTTTCATGAAAAGCAGAAAAATTAAGTTTATTTTTTATATTTACATTCTTTGCCCCTCATCACTGGGCGAAAAAGTGCTTATAGGGCAAATTTTTAAATCTTAAAAACATGTACACGCTGTTTTTCTACAAAAAGCGAAACAGCGTTGACGTCACCTGCGCCCGTAGAGAACCATGGTTTAGTCTGACGTCAGTTGACGTCACTGACAATCATGTGACTCGATGCGTTCATGGCAGTATGAGCTGCACCCTTTTTTATAGGTTTACATTAGGCTTTACAATGGAAATGTAAATATTCCTCCATTAGATAACGCGACGTCGTAAAGGACGTCATACTAATTTGCATATTTAATCCACCAGTGGATTATCGAATTTATTAAATGGAGATTCTTTTTCCTGTTTGAAATATAGAATTTATAAACCTCGGGAGGTACAACAATCCGTTAAAGAAATCGTGCTTCGCACTCGTTTTTTTATCGGATTGTCTTACCTCCATTGGTTTATAAATCCCATTAAATTAATAATCTGTTTATTACATTCACTTCCATAGCCTTTTAGAACAGTTCGGGCCTTGAGTTCTGGATCTTTATTCCCGTTCAGCTGACTGTTTACTGCACGTGTTAACGGTTCACTCATCGAAGTGTTACAGAATCTGAGTGAAAGAAAAACTGGATGGGTGCCATTTTGAAAGCGGTTTCTACAGTTTTGAAAAAAAATAGAAGAAACAAAGTGTTTCAGTGATAAAACAACTAAAATATGAGTTTAATAAAACAAAACGTACATTCAGTTAAATGGTCATATCCATGTTTTCTTTTGTTTCAACGTTGCAGTCGACACAAACGTCACGCATTCTGTACGTCTGTTGATTTCTTCCCAGACGCCATTGTAATGACGTAATGAATACGTGACTGAAACCTTCCCGCGTTTGAATATAACGATTTTACTGCAAACGCGGTATCTCGTATCTTGTATATAAGTAGTTCCAGCTAAAGAGATTTAGAGAGTAAATATTTCTTCGTAGCAAAAAAGAAAAAACAAGTTTAGGCGGACATGAGTATTATTGTTTTCTAAGTATAATATGTAATAAAGGCAGTGCCTTTTGCACAAACACACTCATTTACACCCCTTAGGTAGTAAATAGTGGTTAAGAACATAAAAAAATACCGATAGTGATAGCGTGGTAGCTCAGAGGTTTGCTAGTTAGTGTACTTACCTCGCCACAAAGTGCACCGTCCTTGGAATCGGGACGTTAACCGGAGCCTCCCCCGCGACCCTGTGCGGAAAGAATCATGCCCTGAGCAGGTTAATGATCCTAACCGTTATAACATGATGACCTTGATTACCTTTGTGCGTACTTTACATTTCTTGTATCTACTACCAAGCAAAATAAGGGGAGTCATTGACACCATTTTCCTATGGTGTTTTCACTATTTTGGCATTATTTTCTATGTGTTCCCCAGCTGAGGCCATTTGCATCTTAACAACGGATTTCTAAAGAGGACAGCTTACTCTGACCAAAGTCCAAGACCTTGCAGCAGGAATAGATGAAGGCCAACAGATATACACCATCGCTCTTGACTTTAGCAAAGTGTTTGACAAAGCTCTACATGAATGACTTGAGCACTGTCAATCTCAGATACGACAAAATATTAAGTAACCGCTTACAGTGGACCCAGGGTTCCTGACCGACAGGGGCTAACCAGACCTGGTCAAAGGCCAGTTTTCCACGATTGTCCCAGCCGTATTCGGTCACCCTCAAGGTTCCATGCTCGAACCTTGGTTGTCCTGCCCATACATAAATGACCTGTCACAGAAAGTCAGCTCTGAAATCGCCTCTTTGTTAATGACAGCCCTTTATATCACAAGATCTGAAGAATGACTGATAGTGCAGAACTCAGAGAGATCTTGACTGACTACAGCTATGCCCATAATGAAATACAGAATGGCAAAAGTCTTTTCAATCCAACCAAATGTGTGGTAGTCAGGGTAACACAACGCAGAAACCTGGTTGGAGATTTGAAGCAACTTAAATGTTCAAGATATAAAGCCATGGACTGTCAAGCTTAAAGACTTGAAAGGAAAGAACCTTGGCACACTTTATTTCAGAAAAATGTCATGCAAAAACCATATGATACAAATGTTGAAAGGCAAACAGCAGCCTGGCTTTTCTTTGGAAGAAACATAACCAGCTGGTTTGAAGATGTTAAAGCATGATGGTAGAGATCATGATTAGACTTATCCTGGATTTTGCCACGTCAGTATGGGACCCACATATAGTGTCGAGCAGCTCGGTTTGTCAGAGGTGACTATCATACAGCCAGCATTACCTCCCGAGTGATACAATACCTTGAGCTGCAAACTCACAAGCATTGACACCAATGCTGGGTATGATCTATCTCTTGGCAAAAGGAAAATTCATGCTTGCAGGTTCTCCGACCCAAAAGCAGCGAATAGCAGAGGATACACCCTGGGATATATTGCCAGACATCTTCTGACAACTCTCCTTCATTGCCAGACTTAAGGGCCAACTTCCACAGAATATTGTCACATCAGGGATCCTTGAGGGCTTCAAGAGGGATCATGCAAGTCTTCCCTAAACTTCATAAAAACTGTTTTTGATCGTTCCTCTTTTTAATGTTCAGTTTTATGCCCCAGCAGGAGGGCATATAGTTTTTGCACTTTCCGTTTGTGGGTTTGTGCGTTTGTAAGTCCGCACTTTTTTGTGATGTGAACTTCTTCCACATTTCAACAATGATTGAGCTGAAACTTTGCACATGCTTGTGAGGTGAAGGGATGCCTAACACAATTTTTACGTTGGTCCTATCATTTTCGAAGGAGTTACGGCCCTGTATTTTCTAAAAATGTGCTAAAAACTTTGTGATGCGAACTTCTTCAACATTTCTTCACTGATTCAGCTGAAACTTTGCACATGGATTCCTTGTGAGGTGAAGGGGTGCCTCGCACAATTTTAACTTTGATCCTATCATCTGTGACGGAGTAACGGCCCTTTGATTTTCTGAAAAACGCGTTCGAAAACCTTGTGACGCGAACTACTTCCACATTTCTTCACTGTTTGAGCTGAAACTTTGCACATGCATTCCTTATGAGGTGAAGGGGTGCCTAACACAATTTACACGTTGATCCTATCATCTGCGAGAGAGTTACGGCCCTTTATTTTCTGAAAAAAAAACGCGTTCTTAAACCTTGTGACGCGAACTACTTCCACATTTCTTCGACATTTTTGTTAAATTTTTGCATATGCATTTGCAGTGATATGTAGATGTGCCTAAAACAAAATTCATTCTGCTCGGATGAAGCGTTTTGGAGTTATAGCCCTTGATTTTCTAAAAAAAAATGCGCTAAAAATCTTGTGACGCAAACTACCTCCACCTTTTTTCACCGATTGAGCTGAAACTTTGCACATGCCTTCCTTGTGAGATGAAGGGGTGCCTAACACAATTTTCAAGCTGATCCTATCACCTGCGACGAAGTAACGGCCCTTGATTTTCTGAAAAAAAAAAACGCGTTCGAAAACCTTGTGACGCGAACTACTTCCACCTTTCTTCACCGATTGAGCTGAAACTTTGCACATGCCTTCCTTGTGAGGTGAAGGGGTGCCTAACATAATTTTCAAGCTGATCCTATCACCTGCGACGAAGTAACGGCCCTTGATTTTCTGAATAAAAAACGCGTTCTTAAACCTTATGACGCGAACTACTTCCACATTTCTTCACCGTTTGAGCTGAAACTTTGCACATGCCTTCCTTGTAAGGTGAAGGGGTGCCTAACACAAATTTCAAGCTCCGTAGCAGGGCATATAGTTTTTGCACTGTCCGTTTGTTTGTGGCTTTGTGCGTGGGTTTGTGGGTTAGTCCGCACTTCTTTTCCTCATATTGGCTCCCACGGGGGCATTGCTCACTTATAGTGGCAGCTCTTGTTTAACTTATTATGTTGTTAGGCAAATGTGACGTTATCTTGCATCAACGGGGAGTCCAACATATATTGACTTACAGCTGGACAAGGTCTGTTGTCCTTGCAGCAGTTAGGAGTAGAGGGTGCGGAATGGGGGCGTTGTTGTATACTTTTAATCATTTTCATTTCCCCTTTCTCCCCTGTCCTCCTCCCTACGCTTTCTTGCCATCTACTACCTCAATTGACTCTTTTTATCCCTTTCTCTGGGAGACACAAAATGACACACAAGGGTGACGTGTCGTTCATTCCAAAACAATTGTTTTAGCTTCACCGCCGCTTTGCACATAGCCTTAGAATGATGATGCTGCATTGTTGGTCATGTGTGCACTTCATGGGAAGGAAATTAGATAGGGTGACTCAAAGTGAGTATGCAGCATGGATACTTTAAAGTAGCGTGAAGCACTAGCGTTATGCAATGGGATTTTGGGCTCATCATCACTTTGTAAATCTTGGGCAGGTTGAAATCCGCAGGTAGCCAGATAGCTCATTCTGTCTCTTTCTATTCCCAGGGCATACTATTACCCCTGAATAATAGTTTGTGAAAAGTTGAAACTGCTTGGCCAGAGGAGAAGCACTTTCCAATCTACCGAGAAGCTTCGGTAAATGCCTCGGTTATTGCTCCGGTAACTCTTTGATCCAAGCGCGGTGCTGGGTTTAACGGTCTAACCTTTTCGGCTCAGTGCGGTGCGTTTCAGTTCATTTATACGTGTGACGCTGTTTCGAAAGTTTCTCCGCGGTCAAACTTAAGTTTTTCACTGAAGAAAAAGGAATACTATTAGTTAGGACAACGAATAGCGTGGAGAGTGGAAGCTCAGTGGTTAGTGTACTTGCCATTGATGCTAGAGGCCCCCGGTCCGATTCCCGGAAGGGATGAATGTCACAAGTGCACCGCCCTTCGGATCGGGAAGTTAACTGGAGGCCCGTTGTGCAGGGAGAACCATCCCATGTGCATGTAAAAGATCCCTGCCGTAATTACATGATTACGATGAAGTCTTTCATCCTGCAAAACCTGGAGTGTATGTAATGTACACCTGCGAGTATTGGTCAAATGTGACCGATCGCTGTATCGGTAGAAAGAAAAAGAAAGAAATAAAGATAGAATAAAAATATCAGTATTAAAAAAGTCAAATGTCAATATGGTAATGGACTGGTGGCCGACCCGGCAAGAGGCAGACATTTTTTGTGGAGGAAAAAAAAGTTAACCAGTCCGAGACGGCTGTCTCGCGAAGTCTCGTCGAGACTTCACGTGATTGACCATGGAAACAATCTTTGTTAGGGTAGTGAAGTTGCGTTGTATGGCTACGCGTGTACGTCTTAGTGTATAGGCGGACATCTTGCAGATGCCTTCGGTATCTTCTCATGTCTATAATAGATGGCGTTATAACATTCTCAGACGCGACGTCATATGATAAATAGATTTTGGTACTCAGCCCATTCTAAATATTGGGGTTATAAACAAGGGAGTGAACATCCGATAAAGAAACGAGTGCGCTTGCACACTAGTTTCTTTATCGGATGTTCAACCTCCTGAGGAAGAGTCATCTCCAGTGCAGGTTTAAGACCCCTACCGTAATTACATGATTACTGTGTAGGCTTTCAACCCTGCAAATCTAGAATGTATGTAATGTACACCTGCGAGTAATGGTCAAATGTGACCGATCGCAGTATAAGTAGAAAGAAAGAAAGAAATATGGGCTGAGTCAATAAACTGTATATTACACGCATTCTGATAGAGCTGATGGATCATTTTGCATAGAGGTGATGGATCATTATGCCCCCAACTTCGAAGAAGTTGTGGGGGCATATTGGTTTTGCCCTGTTCGTCCGTCCGTCCTTCCGTCCTTCCGTCCTTCCGTCCTTACGTCCGTCCCACTTTTTACTGCATAGCATAACTTTAGAACCATGGGTGCTAGGTTTTTGAAATTTCATATATGGATTCCTCATGAAAAAATAATTGACCCGTGTTTTTTTTCTCGTCAGGATTATGCCCCTTTTTTGAGTTATGCCCCTTTGCAAAAAATACTATGAAATCTTGTAAGCAAGATATCTCAAAAACTGTTTGAGCTATTGCCCTGAAACTTTACATGCTGGTTGGGGATGATGAGTAGATGAACTGATTAACTTTTGAAAAAAATCCGAAATTTTTTTCTTGAGTTATGGCCCTTTGAAATTTTTCGCGTTTTAAGTTTGTAAGCAAGATATCTAAAAAAACTATTTGAGGTTTTTCCCCGAAACTTCACAGACTTGTCGGGGATGATGAGTAGATGAACTGATCAACTTTTGAAAAAAATCCGATTTTTTTTTCTTGAGTTATGGCCCTTAGATTTTTTTCGTGTTTTCAGCTTGTAAGCAAGATATCTCAATAATTGTTTGAGCGATTGCCCTGCAACTTTACAAGCTGGTTTGGGATGATGTGTAGATGAACTGATAAACTGTTGAAAAAAAATCCTATATTTTTTTCTTGAGTTATGGCCCTTTGAAATTTTTCGCGTTTTAAGTTTGTAAGCAAGATATCTCAAAAACTATATGAGGTTTTTCCCCAAAACTTCACAGACTGGTTGGGTATGATGAGTAGATGAACTGATTAACTTTTGAAAAAAATCCATTTTTTTTTTCTTGAGTTATGGCCCTTTGATTTTTTTCGTGTTTTCAGCTTGTAAGCAAGATATCTCAAAAATTGTTTGAGCTATTGCCCTGAAACTTTACAGGCTGGTTGGGGATGATGAGTAGATGAACTGATTAACTTTTGAAAAAAATCCGAAATTTTTTTCTTGAGTTATGGCCCTTTGAAATTTTTCGCGTTTTGGCATATTGGTTTTGCCCTGTTCGTCAGTCTGTCCTTCCGTCCTTCCGTCCTTACGTCGGTCCCACTTTTTACTGCATAGCATAACTTTAGAACCATGGGTGCTAGGTTTTTGAAATTTCATATATGGATTCCTCATGAAAAAATAATTGACCCGTGTTTTTTTTCTCGTCAGGATTATGCCCCTTTTTTGAGTTATGCCCCTTTGCAAAAAATACTATGAAATCTTGTAAGCAAGATATCTCAAAAACTGTTTGAGCTATTGCCCTGAAACTTTACATGCTGGTTGGGGATGATGAGTAGATGAACTGATTAACTTTTGAAAAAAATCTGAAATTTTTTTCTTGCGTTATGGCCCTTTGAAATTTTTCGCGTTTTAAGTTTGTAAGCAAGATATCTAAAAAACTATTTGAGGTTTTTCCCCGAAACTTCACAGACTTGTCGGGGATGATGAGTAGATGAACTGATCAACTTTTGAAAAAAATCCGATTTTTTTTCTTGAGTTATGGCCCTTAGATTTTTTTCGTGTTTTCAGCTTGTAAGCAAGATATCTCAATAATTGTTTGAGCGATTGCCCTGCAACTTTACAAGCTGGTTTGGGATGATGTGTAGATGAACTGATTAACTGTTGAAAAAAAATCCTATATTTTTTTCTTGAGTTATGGCCCTTTGAAATTTTTCGCGTTTTAAGTTTGTAAGCAAGATATCTCAAAAACTATATGAGGTTTTTCCCCAAAACTTCACAGACTGGTTGGGTATGATGAGTAGATGAACTGATTAACTTTTGAAAAAAATCCAATTTTTTTTTCTTGAGTTATGGCCCTTTGATTTTTTTCGTGTTTTCAGCTTGTAAGCAAGATATCTCAAAAATTGTTTGAGCTATTGCCCTGAAACTTTACAGGCTGGTTGGGGATGATGAGTAGATGAACTGATTAACTTTTGAAAAAAATCCGAAATTTTTTTCTTGAGTTATGGCCATTTGAAATTTTTCGCGTTTTAAGTTTGTAAGCAAGATATCTAAAAAACTATTTTAGGTTTTTCCCCGAAACTTCACAGACTGGTCAGGGATGATGAGTAGATGAACTGATTAACTTTTGAAAAAAATCCGATTTTTTTTTCTTGAGTTATGGCCCTTAGATTTTTTTCGTGTTTTCAGCTTGTAAGCAAGATATCTCAATAATTGTTTGAGCGATTGCCCTGCAACTTTACAAGCTGGTTTGGGATGATGTGTAGATGAACTGATTAACTGTTGAAAAAAATCCTATATTTTTTTCTTGAGTTATGGCCCTTTGAAATTTTTCGCGTTTTAAGTTTGTAAGCAAGATATCTCAAAAACTATATGAGGTTTTTCCCCAAAACTTCACAGACTGGTTGGGTATGATGAGTAGATGAACTGATTAACTTTTGAAAAAAATCCAATTTTTTTTTCTTGAGTTATGGCCCTTTGATTTTTTTCTTGTTTTCAGCTTGTAAGCAAGATATCTCAAAAATTGTTTGAGCTATTGCCCTGAAACTTTACAGGCTGGTTGGGGATGATGAGTAGATGAACTGATTAACTTTTGAAAAAAATCCGAATTTTTTTTCTTGAGTTATGGCCCTTTGAAATTTTTCGCGTTTTAAGTTTGTAAGCAAGATATCTAAAAAACTATTTTAGGTTTTTCCCCGAAATTTCACAGACTGGTCAGGGATGATGAGTAGATGAACTGATTAACTTTTGAAAAAAATCCGATTTTTTTTCTTGAGTTATGGCCCTTAGATTTTTTTCGTGTTTGCAGCTTGTAAGCAAGATATCTCAATAATTGTTTGAGCGATTGCCCTGCAACTTTACAAGCTGGTTTGGGATGATGTGTAGATGAACTGATTAACTGTTGAAAAAAATCCTATATTTTTTTCTTGAGTTATGGCCCTTTGAAATTTTTACGTTTTAAGTTTGTAAGCAAGATATCTCAAAAACTATATGAGGTTTTTCCCCAAAACTTCAAAGACTGGTTGGGTATGATGAGTAGAAGTACTGATTAACTTTTGAAAAAAATCCAAATTTTTTTTCTTGAGTTATGGCCCTTTGATTTTTTTCGTGTTTTCATCTTGTAAGCAAGATATCTCAAAAAATTGTTTGAGCTATTGCCCTGAAACTTTACAGGCTGGTTGGGGATGATGAGTAGATGAACTGATTAACTTTTGAAAAAAATCCGATTTTTTTTTTCTTGATTTATGGCCCTTTGAAATTTTTCGCGTTTTAAGTTTGTAAGCAAGATATCTTAAAAACTATTTGAGCGATTGCCCAGCAACTTTACAAGCTGGTTTGGGATGATGAGTAGATGAACTGATTAACTTTTGAAAAAAAATCCGGAATTTTTTTCTTGAGTTATGGTCCTTTGAAATTTTTCGCGTTTTAAGTTTGTAAGCAAGATATCTCAAAAACTATTTCAGGTTTTTCCCCGAAACTTCACAAAGTGGTCGGAGATGATGAGTAGATGAACTGATTAACTTTTGAAAAAAAAATCCGATTGTTTTTTTCTTCAGTTATGGCCCTTTGATTTTTTTTGTCTTTCAAGCTTGTAAGCAAGATAACTAAAAAACTGTTTGACCTATTGCCAAGAAATTTTACAGAATGGTTGAGGATGATGAGAAGATGAACTGATTAACTTTCCACAAAAATGCATTTTTTTTCTTGAGTTATGGACCTTTGAAATTTTGTGTGTTTATCAATATTTTTATTGATACAAGATATCTCAATTACTGTTAGGGACAAGCAGTGTTAGGGTCAAGCAGTTGGGGGCATTGTGTTTCATAAACACTGGCTCTAGTTTTGCATCATATTCTTGGTACAGTTCATTCTTAACATACAGCCCATGCAAAGGGTAGTGGGCGCATGTATACATAAGCTGACACAAACAAACAAGAGCCATGGGCCACAAGAGCTCAGGTGGACACTGCCAACTGACAGCCATGTATTTGAAAATTATAAAGTCTCCCAAACGACCCCAGACACCCAAAATGAGCACCTATGTGGACTCTGTATCTGAAATATTAGGCATTTTATTCGGTAAAAAGGGTGTGGGGCATGGTCCCAGTGGAGCCCTGGTTGGTATCCTTGAATCCGTCATATTATTAGGAACAAGAATATATATGGTTTAGGCGCAGCCCGGGGGAACCTTTAGTTTGGTATCACTGAGTGTGTCTTAAGGAACAAGAATATATATGGTTTAGGGGCGGGGATCTGAATGGTTTCTGAGATATTAGGCCTCTTACGAAGTGGATGGGGTTGGGCATGGCCCCAGCACACCCAGTGGACTCCGAGCTGGTGTCACTGAATGCGTCTTATCGCAAGGAACAAGAATATATTTGGTTTGAGGTGGGGCTCAGAATGGTTTCTAAGATGTATGGCCTTTTTAGAAATGAAGGGCGTTGGGCATGGCCCCGGCACACCCTGGGGTCTCCAGGTTGGCATAAAAGCATATGACGGAAAGAAGCTCACTCAAGGAACACTTCTATAAAAATTTTGTCAAAATATCTGCAAAGGCTTGTCAGTAAATACCATTTTAACTCACCTTGGTCGAAGGCTCCAGGGGAGCTTATAGTATGGCTGGTCATCCGCCGTCCGTCGTCCGACTTCCGTCGTTGTCATCACCGTAGTGCCTTCAGTTTTGATCGAATCTTTCTGAAACTTATATGTAATGTGGCTACGGATAAAATCACATTTGATTTCTAAAACAGTCCAACTCGGCCCATTAATCGCAGAGTTCCCCCTTGATGGCTGAAAATGCCTATTTTTGACCTTTTAACCACCGTAGCCCCTTCAGTTTTGATCGGATCTTCCTGAATCTTACATACAAGTAAGCCAGGGTTAAAAGCTCGTATGAGGTCGAAAGCTAGCGATGTCGGTCAATTACTCATGGAGTTATGTCACCTACTTTTCTGAAAATGCTTATTTTGACCTTGTCGTCACCGAATCACATTCAGTTTTAATCGGATCTTCTTGAAACTTGTAAACAAGTAAGCCAGGAATAAAAGCTCGGATGACTTCGAAAATTGACGAGGTTGACCTATCTATAGTAGAACTACGTCCCCTTTACTTCTGAAAATGCCTGGTTTTGACCTTGTTATCCCTATAGCCCTTTCAGTTTTCATCGGATATACAAGTAAGTAAGGAATAAAAGCTCGGATGAGTTCGAAAACTGACGAGGTTTGCCTTTCTATTTTAGAGTTACATCCCCTTTACTGCTGAAAATGCCAACCATGTAATCATCAAAGCCCCTTCAGTTTTCATCAGACCTTTTCGAAACTTGGATGTCAGTAAGTAAGGGGCAAAAGCTTAGGTGAGTTCAAACATTGGTGAGGTCTGCCCATATTTCAGACAGTTATGTTCCACTTGATTACAGAAAATGCCTATTTTTGACATTGTCATCACCGTTTACCCTTCAGTTTTGTTCGAATTTTCCTGAAATTTATAAGTAAATCAGGGTTAATCGGATGTGCCGTGTGGCGGCCGTAAAACGTCTCCCCGTACATCAACCATAGTGCAGTTTATATTTTACTTTTGGTCCTTTGAGATCAGCGTGAATATTCTGAGAAATCGGAAATAATTATTGGTTTGGACTCATATTCTAGACATGTTTTTAATTATTTGGACCCCATTTTGATTTATATCAGTCTTTGAATCGACTGCCTATACGAAATTCGCAAAATTGCAGTATGTTTCCTCTGGCTCTCTTTGCCGGATAATTACAGGGTCACTGATGAGGCTTTATTAGCCGAAACTACGTAGTATGACCCATCTTCTTTCTTATGAATGTTTCCATTGCTCTTAAAGGAACTCATTTTTGATTTTTATTTGCCTTCACTGCAGCTGGTGTTGTGCCGTGTGGCGGCCGTAAAACGTCTCCCCGTACATCAACCATAGTGCAGTTTATATTTTACTTTTGGTCCTTTGAGATCAGCGTGAATATTCTGAGAAATCGGAAATAATTATTGGTTTGGACTCATATTCTAGACATGTTTTTAATTATTTGGACCCCATTTTGATTTATATCAGTCTTTGAATCGACTGCCTATACGAAATTCGCAAAATTGCAGTATGTTTCCTCTGGCTCTCTTTGCCGGATAATTACAGGGTCACTGATGAGGCTTTATTAGCCGAAACTACGTAGTATGACCCATCTTCTTTCTTATGAATGTTTCCATTGCTCTTAAAGGAACTCATTTTTGATTTTTATTTGCCTTCACTGCAGCTGGTGTTGTGCCGTGTGGCGGCCGTAAAACGTCTCCCCGTACATCAACCATAGTGCAGTTTATATTTTACTTTTGGTCCTTTGAGATCAGCGTGAATATTCTGAGAAATCGGAAATAATTATTGGTTTGGACTCATATTCTAGACATGTTTTTAATTATTTGGACCCCATTTTGATTTATATCAGTCTTTGAATCGACTGCCTATACGAAATTCGCAAAATTGCAGTATGTTTCCTCTGGCTCTCTTTGCCGGATAATTACAGGGTCACTGATGAGGCTTTATTAGCCGAAACTACGTAGTATGACCCATCTTCTTTCTTATGAATGTTTCCATTGCTCTTAAAGGAACTCATTTTTGATTTTTATTAAACCATTTTGTGGGAAAGTAACTGTCCATATGGCCTTCCTTTGTTTAGGTTTCCATTATGGTCTGGTCGCTTAATGTTTGTATTTCTTTCCCTTTGGTGTCTTTTATGGATGGAGTAACTTAATTGTATCAATTCCTGATCTTTGTTTTACTTCTACGTTAAAAACTCGGATGAGTTCGGAAACTAGTGATGTCGGTCGATTATTCAGCGAGTTAAGTCCCCTACTTTGATGAAAATGCTTATTTTTGACCTTGTTATCACCGTAGCCCTTCAGTTTTGATCGAATGTTCTTGAAACTTACAAACAAGTTACTCAGGAATAAAAGCTCGGATGAGTTCGAAAACTGACGAGGTTGGCCTATCTATAGTAGAATTATGTCCTCTTTACTTCTGAAAATGCCTGTTTTTGACCTTGTCATCACCATAGCCCCTTCTGTTTTCATCGAATCTTTTTGAAACTTACATGTATGTAAGTAAGGGACAAAACCTTGGCTAAGTTAAAAAAAAGGTTAGGTCGCCTATTTTTCAGAAAGCTTTGTCCGCCTTGATTAAAGAAAATGCCTATTTTTGACATTGTAATCACTGTAGCCTCTTCAGTTTTGATCGGATTTTCCTAAACTTACATACAAGCAAGTCAAGGTTAAAAGCTTAGATGAATTCGAAAACTAGCGATGCTTATTTTTGACCTTGTCATCACTGTAGCCCCTTTAGTTATGATCAAATCTTCTTGAAACTTGCAAACAAGTAAGTCAGGGATAAAAGCTCGGATGAGTTCGAAAACTGACAATGTTGGCTTGTCTATCGTAGAAAAACGTCCCTTTACTTCTGAAAATGCCTGTTTTTAACCTTGTCATAATCATAGCCACTTCAGTTTTCATCAGATCTTTTTGAAACTTACATGTAAGTAAGATATATAACCTTGGCGGAGTTAAAAAACCTCACCTATATTTCAAAGCCAAAATCTGCATCTCGTAAAGAAATCCTTTCCAACGTCCCCTTTACTGCTGAAAATGGCTATTTTAACCTTGTCATCATCATAGCCACTTCAGTTTTCATCAGATCTTTTTGAAACTTACGGAACCAAAAATATGTCAAAATGCAGTTTGCCTTAATTCCAAAATAAAGAAATCATTGAAGAAGATGCCAGATTTACAGTTCGTGATATTGCACGAAAGATAGGCATATCACTATCAACGGTTCACCTTATTTTGAAGAAGCATTTGAAGTTCAGAAAGATTTCTGCTAGATGGGTGCCACATCTGTTACTGGTGAGCAAAACGGGCAACGTGTTAAAGTGGCCAAAAAGCTGCTTCAAATATTTCCAAAATATGTCAAAAAGCAGTTTGCCAATGTCGTCACAGGTGATGAAACCTAGGTCCATTATTGTGAGCCCGTCATAATGGTCAGCAATAAGATCTGGGCCACTTAACACAGCCAACGCCCAATAATTTGCCAAACGTTCTTTGAGTACAAAGAAGGCTTTGTAGGCAGTCTTCTTCATTGGTGAAGGAGTCGCAATAAAAGTGCCGGTGAAAAAGGGCAAAGGCATCATCGGAAAGAACCACAAAGACGTAGTACTGAAGAAACTGAAACAGTATTATCAGAAATGACGCCCTACAACTGGTTTTAAACATGTCCGTCTTCTACATGACAATGCAACCGCTTATACCTCAGCAATAGTTACGGCGTTTTTTGAAGAAAGAAAAAGTAACTGTTTTGCCTCATCCCCCGTATTCCCCAGACCTTGCCCCATATGAGTTCTTTTTGTTTCCGAAATTGAAATAATTTCTTGCTGGGCGGAAATACCAGTCCAGGCACTTGGATCTGCCATTCATTAGTACCGTAATACTGTGCCAAAATCAGGGTACCGTGACGCCTTCAAGAAGTGGATACATCGGCTGAAACTTTGTATTTCTAGCCACGGGCAGTATTTCGAGGGCATGAAATAAGCACTTTTGAGCTAACTTGAAATTTGAAGTCTCCAGATAGAAATTAGTAATTCTTTTCGAACATCCCTCGTAAGTCAGGGATAAGAGCTCAAACGAGTTCCAAAACTAGCACTGTCAGTCAATTAATCACTGAGTTATGTCCCCTTCTTGGCTGCTTATTTTCGACCTTGTCATTACGGCTGCCCCTTCAGTTTTAATCGGATCTTCTTGAAACTTACAAAGAAGTAAGTCAGGGTAAAAAGCTCGGATGTACCATTAGTCCTTCAGTTTTCATAGACTCTTCCTGAAACTATCATATAAGGGCGTTGGGAATGAAAGTTCGGATGTGTTTAAAAACTGGTGATGTCTGCCTATCTCTCATAGAGTTACATCTTCTTGAATGCTGAAAATGTCTGTTTTTGACCTTGTCCTAGAATAAATCCTTCAGTAAAGATTGGAACTTCCTGACACTTTGAATCTGTTATCTCAGGTGATATAGGACCATCTTGTTAAATTTTCCCATTATACGTCTATGGAAATCTTAAGTTGCCATAGCAACCAAAACTATTAAGCTGATTTTCACTTTCAATCCCGCAACCCAAGGATGCTATAGTTGACATTTGGCCCAACCGACCTAGCGGTTTCAGAGATGTCATTTGAAAGTGTTGACGCCAGACGACGACAGACGACATACGATATACGACGGACGAGAAACGACGACGACGGACAACTGCCTATCCTATAAGCTCTCCCGGAGCCTTCTGCTCTGGTGAGCTAAAAACTGTACAGACGCCAACTTGAAAGCGTTTTTCTATTGTACTGAATGAACATGGAAGAACGAACATTATTGTAACGACAAACAATAAAACATTTGAGAGTACAATAACCAAACGTACGTCTCATTCAGTGGTTAAATGTCCATTTAATTGTTATTTCAACGCTGCCTCTGAGTCAAACGTCATACATTCTGAACGTTGTTTACATCTTCTGAGACGCCTGAACGTTGTTTACATCTTATGAGACGCCGTTGACGTGACGTCAAGAACAACGCGTCAACGTGACTTAAACTTCCCCGCGTCTAAATATGACGATTGCACTGGAAAAGTACGGCCGGCTACAGTGATCCTTTCCTTGGAGGAAATAAATCTTCTTAGGCCAGAGGTGATTATCATTTTTAATTCATTGAACAATCGTGGTATTTCTTCAACATGCATGTGGGCCCCGTCAAGCGATTTTGGTACTTATCGCCTATGCGAGCAGCGAAGGTTCAGGCGAACCTGCGCAACCGTGCAGTCTCGCAAGAACCTTCGCTGCTCGCTCACACAAGCAATGAATCAAGAGGAACCTTCAGACAGAAAGCCAAATCCCTGGCCCCTCTGAATGGCTGGGCATGCGCGGTTAAAATTTGTCATGACGGAATGCTCGAAGACACAAAATCGCTTGGCGGGGCTCATGTTATATATTTCCTTATTTCTTATCAGAAAGGTGTTTATGGGTACTCGTGCGATTGCATCGATGAGGTCATTCTATCAAGTACACAAAACATGGATTCTCTGAAGAAATTAGAAATAGAGTTTATTTTTTCTCCTATTTTAAATATGGGATTAATAAACCGCGGGAGGTAAAACTATCGGGTAAAGAAACTCGAGCTCTTCGCACATGTTTCTTTACCCGATTGTTTTACCTCTCGAGGTTTATAAATCCCATAATTACAAAGGTTCCTTTGAAAGGGAAAGGCTTGCCTGGTTTTAAGGGTACTGTTCCTGGTGTAAATGTAGCCATATTGCCGCCACATCGATGTACGAGTTGATGTAGATGAAAGTACTGGTGAGGAAGCAAGTTGCACTGTTCTTGTTAATGGGACATATACTTTTGATGCAGTGTACTCAAAGGCAATATATGGTTTATCTACACATTGGAATGGACAAACCCATGAGGTGTCAATTTTCTATGTGGCACTACCCTGACATTTATTGGAAGAAATATTTCACTGTTAAGGTAACTGAGGCTTTGACATGTGACCCAATGATCACGTTCTCACTTTTGACCAACTATGATAGTAAGGGATCATTGTGATGACCCTGTTTTATTGAAATTTGCTCAGTAGTATCTGAATAGTAGTTGGAAGAAGACATTGTTAACAGACAGACAGGAGGAATAATGAACTTATGGAGCACGGACGATATGCGATTTGGCAAGTAGAAATGGACAAACAAAACAAAATAAATGTCCCTAACAGATTTATGACAGACAATAGTGTGGTAGAACACATCATACATACTGTTTGTTTTGCTAGGTTTTACGCCCGTTCAACACTCTTTCAGTCATATACTATGAGGGTAATATATTATTTAGATAACTAGCACAACATATGATTTATAGCTCATAATGCCTGCTGGAAGACAGAAATTTAATTTTTATGCCGTAACAAACGGGAGAGAGATCGGCATTTATACAAATTGGCCTCAGGCAGGTGATGCAGTGTTAGGTTTTGCCAATGCAAAACACAAGGGCTTTGTGACATTTAGTGATGCTGTAAATGCAATGGTTAGGGCAGGCTTCTCTGATTTCGCTGTCATTGATGGGCAAAATTCCTATACAAAATCTGAGTATGAACAGAAATGCAATATTGTACCGGGAGGCATAAATGAAAAAGATACGCCACAGGATGAAAGGACATTAGTTGAAGTTGTCTATAAGGAGGATGAATCTGAGCCTACAACCGTATTTATAGATGGTAGCTGCATAAAGAATGGAGCGAACTGTGCTAGAGGTGGATTTGGCATTTACTGGGGGGCTGATCACCCATGGAATGGCAGCTACACTATACCACAGGAGGATGGGCCGACAAATAACAAAGCGGAATTAAGGGCGGCTATTAAAGCCATTGAGGTTGCGCAAGAACACTGTATAGGCAAGTTAATCATCAAATCTGACAGCAAGTATGTTATTTCTGGGGTAACGCAGTGGTCTGATACCTGGTGCAAAAATGGTTGGAAGACGTCAAATGGTGAGCCAGTTAAAAATAAAGAAGAATGGGTGCAGTTACTTAAGTTGTTGAATGATTGTAAAATATCAATTACATGGAATCATGTTCCTGGTCATAATGGTGTCACAGGTAATGAGGAAGCTGATAAGTTGGCTGTTATCGGTGCTAATAATAAAGAGAGTGACCAGAAGAAAGAAGATGAAATACTTACTGTTAAAACAGCATCAGGACCACAGCCCAAAGTTATTGTCATATCCAACTCTAAGAAGCCAGACCAAAAGCAGAAAGATACAAATAAAACTGAAGAACAAATCTATTTCACACCTAAGGTAAAATTAGTAAAGGACCGCTCAGACACACCAGTTCCAGGCAGTATTAATGGGTCAAGTATTGACAAAAAGAATGTTCAAGACAGTAGAAAGAAGGATAATAACCAAGTCAAACCATCAATAACAGTGGACAGTGACCAGTTTATACGAATAATGAAGAATATGGAAGCAGTGCTTGAAACTGTATTATATCAAGTAAACCAATCAAGAGAAGACAATCTGAATTTCAAGCAAGATGTTTCAAAGAAGCTGGAAGATATTACCACACAGCAACAAAGCCTTGCAGAATCACTGTCAACAATACCAACAAAAATATCTTCAGAAGTTCATAACTGTATGAGTAAGCTGAAATGTATAAATAACATGCCAGGGAAAGAAACAATAGAAACCGCCAGTACTTTTAAGGACATACAGACTGGACTTCAAAACCTGCAAAAGAATGTCAGTAGTCGTCTAGACACCTTACAGTCAACATTACATAGGGCTGAATCCTCGTGCTCTTTTTTGAAGAAAAATGTTGACGAATCCTCTGTCAAAAATAAGACAGAAAGCGAGAATATCAAAACAATGGGGAGACAACTATATCAAGCTATTACAGAAGTCAGAGACGAAAGCAAGCGTACCAGAGAACATGTGGCGGAAATGGAGAAAAGCGTCAGCACTTTAACAGAAATTGACACATTTTCTACAGTAAACACCAAACCAAGGAAAAAAGAAGTTAGCATAGAGAAAGATTGTGTCTCTTCTCAACAACAAGATAATATTGAAAGTAAAACTACAGACATGGATGAAGATGCTGAAATAACATATGTAAAGACTGTAGTTGGTAAAACAGAAGACACACAGAAACTTAAAAAGCCATTAAATGAAGCAGAGGCATCTGTTCGCAGCCAAAGCAATACACCAAAAGAGCAGCAGATAAAAGAGGATGGAGGAGGAAGCAGAAAGAGAAAAGTATGTCTGATCGGCGACTCTATTGCGGGTCAAGTGAATGTTGCCATGCTAGGGAAATCTACAAATACATTTGTCAGAAGAATCAGAGCACCAAAAATTAAAGATATAGGAGAACATGCTGAAGAAGTTAAAGATGCCAAGCTCATACTTATCCATACTGGAATAAATAATCTTAGAGATAAAGAAAGTACAGACTCATGTATCAAATCACTAATCGAAGGGATAACTACACTGAGAGAGAAAGCACCAGACGCAAAAATAGCTGTATCCAAACTGACACCGGTAGGCGATAGAGAATTAGATATTGAAAGGACATTTTTAAACGCTGGCTGTGAAAAGAAGTTACGAGAAGTGCAGAATGATATACTCTTCATTGACAATAGCAACTTAGCCGAGCAAGGGAGGCCTATAACACAATTCTACATTCAAGATTTGTTGCACCTATCACATACTGGGGCGATCAGGTTCGGCAACAACTTAAAAAGGACAATAGATGAAGTAATGAGCTACGAAGAATCCAGAGCGAGACCAGTTGCGAGACGAGATGGCTACAGGAGAAGACGTGATGGATACCGGCCAAGAGGTGACTATGGGGCGAGGTCAAATGTTTACCCAGCAAGGTCAAATACTTACGGGTCTAGATCAGATGGAAACAGGGCGAGATCAGATGGGTACAGAGTGGGGGCGAGACCAGATGGCTACAGGGAGAGACCAGATGTCTATGAGACGAGACCAGATGGCTATGGGACGGGACCAGATGGCTATGGGAAGCGACCAGATGACTATGGGACAAGACCAGGTGGCTGTGGGACGGGACCAGATGACTATGGAGTGAGACCAGATGATTATGGGAAAAGACCAGATGTCTATGGGGCAAGACCAGATGACTGTGTGATGAAATCAGATGACTATGGGGAGAGACAAGATGGGTATTGGGCGATACAAGATGGCTGCAGGGAATTATCAGATGAGTATGCGATGAGACCAGATGGCTATGGCGTGAGAACTGATGGCTATAGCATGAGACCAGACAGTCGCGAGGCGGGGTCGGATGGAGACATAAGATCAGATGCCTACAGGGTGAGATCAAACAGATTTGGGATCAGATCAGATGGTTACGGAACGAGGCCAGATGGTTACAAGACCAGAGAACATACTTATGGGTCGAGACCATATGTTGACAGGGCAAGATCTGATAGCTACAGGGCAAGATCAGGTCACGGGTCAAGATCAGGTGGATACGGGACAATGTACGATGAACACAGACCAAGATCAGGTGGATACAGTATGCGCTCAGCTTTACGGAATCCTAACGAGCACAGACCGGACAAGTTCAGGGGGAGATCACGCTGGGACACGAGATACGCTAAAGACAGATATGAAGGAAATTTCAATTCTAGGGACAAATATCAAAGCAGTCGGTTAAATGGTCCTGATTACACATCACGAAGACATAAGGACAGTGACTACTATGAATTCAGGAGATACTAAATCTATGTGAAATATGTGACTGTCGGTGAATCGCAGGGGCTTGGGGTTTTCTTTAGTATGGCCGCAAACAGACTGGAGATATTGTGAGTCGAGCATTTTTCATCAAAAATGCTGGAATTGCACTATTTACTGGCCAGGATGGTGTTTTTTTTTTTTTTTTAGGGTGATGGTGGGGGGGGGGGGGGGAGTGGGGCGGGGGGGGGGGAGGGTGTCATACTGATTGAATTTCTGGCTCCTGTGATATCAACCACAATGTGAGTTTAGTGTCATACAGTTATATTCATTTGTGCCATACAGTTACATTTTATGAACAATACTTAATTACACAAGAGATGCATTGAAAATGTTTGACAAATTGTTGTGTCATATGAGGCTTCAAAGGATTATGGGTATCTTTTTTTTCTTTTTTTTTTTTTATGCATTCTCTTGGATTCAAATGAATGATCTTTCTAATCACTCTAATCTTCAAATAGAAACTTATGCACCTAAGTTCTGAATGAAAGGACGGCTTTCAAATATGTTATTTTCCATTACTTCCTGGAACATAAATGGTCTTGAGCATAAGAGTCATGGGTTAAAATGTAACAAACTGGATGATCCTGAAGTTATAGATTGTCTAAAATATTCGGATTTAATTGGCCTTTTAGAAACACATGCTGATAAGTCTGTAGATATAAGCCTTCCTGGATATTATGTCTTTCGTAAGGATAGGCCGAAACACCAAAATGCCCGTAAACCTTCTGGTGGAATAGCAGTTCTTTTAAAATCCTCTTTGCGACATATGTTTAAATTTGACCCTGTCTCTGACAGCGATATAATTTGGGTGCGGTTGCTAAAAGAATTCACTTCACTAAAGAATGATCTCTTTTTAGCTTTTGTATATCTACCCCCGTTAAATTCTACTTATGGAAAAGTCAACAGTAAAGACATAATGTCAAAATTACAAAAACAAATAGAATATTTTGCTTGTAAAGGCAAAATAATTATTTCTGGTGACCTAAATGCAAGAATTGGAGACTGTATAGATTTAATACAAAATGAAGTTGACCCATATATACCAGTCCCTCATGATGATACTTTTGATTTGATTTTACCGCGAGTTTCTCATGATATTTCAGTTGTTAACCAAAGTGGCAGATGGCTGATAGAACAGTGTATCGATAATCAGTTATATATTTTGAACGGGCGAACATTAGGCGATTTAACGGGCCAGTTTACTTGCCACACTCCACGTGGTAGTAGTACAGTTGATTACTTTATAGCCAGCAGATCTCTATCAAATTTTATTCAATGCATGAAAGTTCAAGATTTCAATTTCCTTTCTGACCACTGTATGTTGACTGCAAGGTTGATGTTAGGTTCACAATTATGCCAAGAAGAGCATATTTGCTCAGCTGATTATTTGGGGTGCTTAGCACCAGATAGCTTTGTATGGTCAAATCGTTCTAAAGTCCAATTTCAGGATGTATTTTCCTCTCCAACTATTAAACAAAAAATAGACAGTCTTAACATGATCACTGGACAAGCTGATTGTAATGTTGATAGTTTAATTGAGGCTGTAACAGAGGTAATTGTTTCTGCTGGGGACATGACACTTTCAAGAAAAACATATAAAATAAAGAAGAAAAAAACTCACAAATTAAACAAAAAATGGTATGACAAGGATTGCCATTGTTTGCTAAGGGAATTGAAGGCAGCAAAGAATGCATTTAATAGAAACACTGATAATGCTTACTTACGTAACGTGTTTTACAAAAAGTTTAAGGAATATAAAAGATTAACTAAATTTAAAAGAAGAAAGTTTAAACAAAACTTAACGAACATGCTAAATGATGCGATAGAAAAAGATCCACAAAATGCATGGAAAATAATTGACGAATTGAAAAAAGAGTCATCCCCCACAGACAAAGCAGAGAAAATAAATCACCAGGCATGGTTTGATCATTTTAATAAATTATTAAACACTCAGTTCAGTCCAGTTGACAAAAATAGACAGGATTTAGTGAAAAACGAAGTTAATATCTATGAGACGTTAAATCATAGTAGTAATCTTGATTATACCATGACTGAAAAAGAAGTTATTGCAGCTTCAAAAAGGCTAAAAAATAATAAAGCAAGTGCGTATGATTTGTTAAAAAATGAGATGATAAAATCAGCACTTCCATTTCTTTCCAAGCCAATAACTCAAGCATTTAATATGATTCTAAATACGGGTAAATTTCCCGAGTCTTGGAAAAATGGAATTATTATACCAGTGCACAAAAACGGAAATCAGTTTGACCCTAACAATTACAGGGGTATTACTCTCAGTAGTTGCCTGAGTAAGTTATTCTGTCATGTTCTTAACAACAGAATTAGTTCTGATTTAGAGAACAGAGCTCTCTTAAAACAAGAACAGGCTGGTTTTCGGAAAAACCATCGAACATCTGACCATATATTTGTGCTGAGAACTATAATTGATAAATATGTTTTAAATGTAAAAAATGGTAGTAAGTTATTTGCCTGTTTCATTGACCTGAGAAAGGCATTTGATACTGTATGGCATGATGGATTGTTGCTTAAATTACAGAAAGCTGGGATCTGTGGTAAAATCTACAATGTTATAAAGTCTATGTATAACAGTTCGCATTCAAGGGTTAAATCTAAGCATACAATGTCTGAACATATTGAAATTACTCAGGGCGTCCATCAAGGTAGTGTTCTAAGCCCCTTACTGTTTAACATATTTATAAATGACATAGGTGATGATTTGTTAGATACTGGTGTTCCAACTTTAAATGGTCATAAAATAAGCCACTTGCTTTATGCAGATGATTTATTACTACTTTCAACATCTGAAAATGAATTGCAGTGTAATATAACTAAGATAAATGAATTCTGTAATAAATGGGGTCTTTCTGTAAATGCAGACAAGTCTAAAGTAATGGTATTTTCAAAAAGTGGGCGTATGCCAAAAAATCAATATATATTTACCATTGGGCAGACAATTTTGGAAAATGTGAACCAATATAAATATCTTGGGATCACCATATCTGCTAATGGCAAGTTTTTGGCAGCAGAAAAGAATTTAAGTTTAAAGGCTAGCAAGGCATTGTTTTCGATAAAGCAAAGTATTTTTGACAGTTCTATCAAGCCTTCTGCAGTTCTGCGAATATTTGATTCACTTATTAAACCAATTGCCATTTATAATAGTGAGATTTGGGCAGGGTATAAAACATGTTACCATAAGAAGTCCATTGATGAAATGTTTGAAATGTCGTTTAAAGGTCATAATGATTTTGATAAGATTTCTACACGATTTTCCAAATATGTCTTAGGAGTACATTCAAAAGCTTCCAATTTTGCTGTTTTTAGTGAGCTAGGTCAGTTTCCTTTAGTAATCTCTATTATAACCAGTTGTATTAATTTTTGGCTACATACTTTACAATCAGATACAGAGTCACTTATATCTGCAGCATATTGGGAACAATGTAATAACCCTGAATTGAAAAGCTTGTGGCTGTGTTTTATTAAAACTGTATTAAGTGATTTGGGATTTTCACATGTATGGGATAATCATAGTACATTCAATGTACCTGCTTTACTTGAATGTATAAAAGCCAAGTTGAAGGACAGGTTTATTTCATTTTGGAAGAAAAGTATTAATTCTGAAGTTGGAATGGATAAGTTAAGGACATATAAATTGTTTAAGCAAAAATTTGAATTTGAAAAGTATTTGGATATTCTACCAGACAGAAAACAGCGAAAAGCTTTAACAGCCTTCAGAATAAGTGCACATCATCTAAAAATTGAAAGGGGAAGATATTCAGGGCAAAGACTGGAAGACAGACTATGTAATATTTGTAATATTTTAGATGACGAAATACATTTCTTTTGTGATTGCTCTAAGTATAATGATCTGCGAAATAAAATGTCTCAGCACATGGCAGTTTTAAATAATCATTCATTGCAATCTAAAAAAGAGCATTTCGTCAAACTTATGGCATCTACAGACGATACTATTTTGAAAACAATTGGATTATTTGTAAGTGAATGTAATATATCATAGCATGTCATGGCTCTTATGACTCAAGGCTATTAATATTGTTATTATTTTTTTTTTCCTTTTAACTATTATTTATTTATTATTATTATTTTTATTCATTTATAAAATTATTTTCATATCATTGAAGAATGTATTATGTCATGTTTGTATTTGCTTGCCTTTAACCCTTATAGGGTATAGTTGTGCAGTAAATAAAATTCTATTCTATTCTATTCTATACAGGCAGGTAGTTTCCCAACCATCGTTCCTGGAAAGTACCAGTACTAGACCCCGATCCTCCGACACAAACTACCAAATGTTCTCACATAAACGATCATGGCCGGTAGCGGGGCTCGAACCCATGACCCTTTAGTTATTACAAGTCAGCGACCTTAATCACTGGACCACGGAGGCGGTCTTCCATACATACTGAGTATACATTCATGTCATGTGGCCAGTAAACATGTAATTGTTAGGTGACGACACAAATATACATACAAGGGAGTATAAGACGAAGGAGGAAGAGACATTAAATGTTAACATCTTTTATTAGCAAAGTATAAAAATATTATAAACAAGAGACAACCAAAGTAAACAATGTTACCAATGTTAACAGTTTTTATCTGAAAGTCTAAAAAGAAAGCTATTTAAGGTGAATCTTAATCTTGATAAAAACTGGACCAATTGACTGTCAGTGCGCCGTAAACTTTGTTCATTTATTGGTGGCAGTACCTTCAATATAACTAGAGCTGTCAGTGAAACTGACTAGCGCCCCGGCAGCGCTATCAGAGGAGTAGGAAAATGTTGATGTTGAAAAACTATTAAGAACAAGGAAATGATAGAACATAGCTCAAAGAATCATTTTGAACATGATAACTCGGTTTTAGAAACCAACCTGGGGTTTGCGCACAACACATCCTCTCATGTTGATTAACATAACTGTCAAGTTATTCTAAAATCAATCCAGGAATAAGAAAGATATTGATCGGACCTGGGTCTTGCGCGTGACACACTGTCACATTATGGTTATTATTTCTGCTAAGTAATATTTAAATCCATCCAGGTATAAGAAAGTTATAGATTTGACACAATAAAAAAGACGCTTTTTTGACCTTTTATCTCTAAGTATGACCTTGACCTTTGAGGTACGGCTGTGGGTCTTGCGTTAGACATTCCGTCACATTATGGTTTAATAGTTTAGGTCGTAGTACCAAAGCGTTAATCCAAAATCATTAGTCCATAGACAAAATGGCAAATATCAATGTTCAGATCAACAGACATGGACCCCAGAAGAGTGTAATCAGGCGTCCGCGGATAGTAAGCATTACTTGGTAAGCAAGCTTCACCCACCATGCCCATCGACCCGAACGAAGAAAGATGTAAATGCCGAGAATGGTATGTCCGAGATTTTGGAAGTCTTCCTATGGCTTTCCATTGGCAAACATATCAGAAATAATTCTGGAAATGGCCACATTGTACGGATCAACAAGATCATGGTGCCTCCCATAGAACTTCTTTAGTGTTAATACCAGTTTGGTTTTTTGGTACCCCTGGCATAACAACCTGGTAGTGAGCACCTTCCCACGTTCCATAAAGTCCTGATACTTGGAACAGGCTCTAGCATAACGGATTAACTGTGAAACGTAAACTCCATATGCTGGTGCAGACGGGGTATTACTGCTCAGGAAGGGAAAGTTAACAACGGGAAAATTGAAGTCATCTCGTTTATCGTACAGCCTAGAAGTAAGCTTCCCGTTGTCAGTATATAGAGTTAACAATCCAAGTATGAGGACATTTCTGCCAAGTAATATTTAAATCCATCCAGGAATGACAAAGTTATTGATTGGAAACGACAAAGATCCTTATTTGACCTTTAACCTCTAAGTATGACCTTGACATTTGAGGTACGGACCTGAGTCTTGCGCGCAACTCTCCATCACATTATGTTTAACATTTCTGCCAAGTATATATTCAAATCCATCCAGGAATAAGAAAGCTATGGAGGATAAAAAAATGTGGACAGACAGACAGACGAACGGACAGAGTGATTACTATAGAGCACCCACATTTTCAACAAAACCCATCGAGTTTTTACCTTCGAGTGAATTGTAGACTGCTACACAGATGATTTATGAATGTGGCCAGGTAAACTGCATTAACGGTAGTGCTGAGTAGACCGTGGCCTAGTGGATAAATTCGCTTCGGTGATTAGTTAAACTTTCGCACAGAAACGATAGCTCTGTCACTAGACCATCTCTCACTAAACTGGTACCCTGTATTCTATTAAAATATGCGAAAGCTATTGAGCTATAGGGTGAGGGAACCAGAACACCGGAAAAAGCTGACTGTATCTCTGATTTTTTTGTTTACAAAAAAAAAACACCTGAGGATCCAAAATAACATAGAAAGAGAAGTCAAAAACCGGAACCACTTTTCCAATCTAACTGGCTTGCAGCCGTCGCTGCAAGCCAAAAATAGGAGAAATGAATAATCTGTATATTATATGCTCTTCCATTGACTTAAAGAATCATCTTGGATCTTGAATTTTGGATCTGAATCTCGGTATAGATGAGTTTAGGACGCCAGCGGTCGCTAAGGTAATGGTATCCAACGATTCCGTATGTTTACGCATGGGCAGTTTTGTGAGGCAAGAAAATAATCGGCCATTCATGAAAGTCAACGAGTCGTTAGACAGAATGATCCGATAACAGTCGTTAATTTGTTCAAATTAATTTGTTGTTTGAAAGTAACAATTTTCAAAGAAACATAATTGAATAATAAACAACAAAAGGTCGTGTCATGTTGCATCCCGGACTACACAAATGGCACGACAAATAAGAGAATACCAGGTTGGTGCCTTTGGATATCAAGTTTATCAGGCAAGGCTTCGAGCACGCTTGTAGAATCGCGAGGCTTGCCGAGCGATTCTACATGCGTTCTCGAAGCCGAGCCTGATAAACTTGATAACAAATGACACGAATCTGGTATTTTATTTATCAGTTTATCCCTTGTACACTCTTAAATTAGCAATTTACGGTCAGTTTTTGATGGTCCTCAGCGCGCCCGAGCATTCTGGTAATCGATATATTTAGTATCAACTGACGCATGTTTTTCCTATGATATATTTTTTTTCAAGCAATTTTGCCATTTTTTCCCAGTTTCAATAACATTTTTTTTCATTTTCCAGTAGTCCGGCTCATTCATAAAAGTGCAATGTCACGTTGACGTGATAAAGCTCACATGTCCTGAGATAGCATATCTTTATCAGGTCAATGCCTTACAATGCAATATATAAAGGGGGTAACTGATAAATGATGCGACTGTGACAATGAAGCGGTTCCCTTCGAAGGATAGCCATCCTGATGAAGGGGGTGATAAAGGGCGGATGGTTTGGATCATCTGAATTGAGGACTGACATCCCTGTCAACATAAATTTTGGAAACGTAGCCTCCTATTTTGTGGGACTTTTTACCCGTCATTGAAATGAAATAAACGTGATCTCAATCCCTGCCGCCAAATGATATGCATGGACGGTCCGACTCGCACTTCTTTTCCTCTGCAGGCTTAAACCTTATAATACAAGTACTAATGTGCTGTCAGTTTCAGCTCTGCGTGAAGCATCATGCAGCCCAATCTGTTTCTCCTAGCCCGGATGGGCCAACAATTGAACAGGGCGGATGGGCTATGGGAATTTATTTTTCATACACCCCGTGAGCAAAAAAAAGAAAAGAAAAAGAAATAGCCCCCCCCCCCCGCTTGCACAAGCATCAAGAAAAAAGGCCAATACATTTTCGAACCCTTAAACCCCATTTTCATAAAGTAAAATTGGGATAAGACAGGGGTATATATAATTTTTTCAGCTCAAAAACATAGATTGTGGGTACTCTTTAGAAAATCCACACCGAGGCGGTTCTTACAAGTACTAACAAAATATCAAAACTTTTTGGCTGAACATTTTCTCTTTTTTTTCTGTGATTAAATTTTCAATTTATACACAACCAACAAGATAATATATTGAAACTGTTTTAATGAAATACAAAAAAAACATGGCTGTTCCTTCATCTACAATAATTAACAAATACCTTACTTTACAACCTACATATACAATATATTGGCTCTCTTTTGGGGGCTGCTCACTCGGAAGGTACTTGAACCACTCTGAGAACAACCTGATCAGCAGTTGTGGTCATAAAACATGACCCGGACATAAACTGATACTGTGATGATATGGAAACTGACAGTGATACTGTGAGACTGATATAGATACGGTGATAAGCAATACAGTTGTGCATGATGTGCATCATTGAACATGCTGATCTCGGGTGGTTCAGTGTCAAGTCATAAAATGATAAACATGAACTTTCTGTGTCACCTGAAATAAAAAAAAAAACCATTATTTTGGGGTTTGAAAGTCCATACCAAGAGTGAACAACCCCATGTGTGACATATAGGTAAACTATAATCATATACAAAATTAATTTGGTGCAAAATTATTACATTTCTAAATATATATTTTTTTGTGTGAACATGAAAGGAGGTGATGGGGTGGATGGCTGGGTTGAGCTAGTCTGAAGACCACTGTTCATAATCCTATCCAGGCCACAAATGACAAATCTCTACTATGATCATCTTTGTTATAATTGATTGCGCCTTCATAATCTCTTATTACATAACTCTTTCTCCCAGTTATCTTTGATCTGGTCAGAAAGTAGCTTGGCTGCTGGAGTTACATAATTTAACATAACTTATGTCTGTAAATATTACTGATAAGCCCAGCAGACAGTTAACAGGTGTTCCAGTGTTGCAACAGAAATCTTCTGATCATGGTCTGCACAACTAATTTTTTTGGACTGCAAAAAAAAAAAAAAAAAAATAAATAATAATAATTCTACCATTCAGAAGTGTGACAATAATAATACTAATGTTATAATAGGAACAATATATTGTGTATAAACCACAATTAAATAAATTGCCATTTTATACACAACCAACAAGATAATATATTGAGTACTCGGAGCAAAACTACCTGCTTTCCAATGCAGAACTTGGTGTCCCATGCTTTATTTCAACCTGGTATGAGAGCATTCGAGTTGCATATCGACTGTATGGAATTCTACACATGAACTGGGATACAAGGCAATTGTAACTCAGAGACTGGTGAAAACTGGAGTACTCGGAGCAAAACTACCTGACCTCCATTGCAGAACTTGGTGCCCCACACTTTATTTCACCCTGATATGAGAGTATTAGAGTTGCATATCAATTGTATGGAATTCTACACATGAACTTGGATACAAGGCAATTGTAACTCAGAGACTGGTGAAAACTGGAGTACTCGGAGCAAAACTACCAGGCTTCCATTGCAAAAATTTGTCTGGTTTGTAAACTTTGACTGTTTTGTAAGACAAGTATTTACCAAAGCATTTAGAATATACTAAAATTAAAGAGTCACAATAAATCTGATCATGTGCATGCAACAAAGCTATTGTCTGAATAGTCTACCTGTGATCGAGGACGATTTGAAGCTTAGAGGCCCAGTCATCACTTAATTTAGGTCCTACTGAGCTAGTAACTCTTTCGTGGCAGACAATGGTGAGTATAGTGTATCTTTCCAAACATATATAATGACAAATGGTTTCCTTGTGATGTTGGTGAAGATGAGCTGTGTTGCACCCTAACTGATGCATCAGTTCATTGAGAATTAAGGCAAGATTTTCTTAGAATCAGCTGATTTGAATACTAATGGAAAGCAATGACACTACTTATCTTTGATGTTTGTAACAGATCAAGGCCGTCTTCCCTGACACACTGATGAGTTTGTCTACCAGAGGTAACTTATTTGATGTGGTTCAAGGCTACTTTTTTCCTGACACTGACACACAATTGAACTAAGTCTTGTCTAGGGGTGTACCTACATGAGTAAGTTGAGACAACACACTTCTCCCGCTGCATACAGCACCAGCACTGTTCATAAAGTATTGTCAGCTCTTACCATTTTTTCCACAAAGGTCAGTTAAAATCTCACTGAAAGGTGTCTGATTTAGATAGAGACCTGGATAACACATTTATGCTGTGATGCAAAATAAGAAATTGAGTCAGCAAACTGATACTGACAATGGAAATGTTAAAAAAACAATGTATGTGTAACAAGTCCACTGAAATACTGAAGCATGTAAGATAATTAATCCTCTCCAATCAATGAATAATGTTAAATCTCAAAACAGAAAAGAAGAAAATATTGAGCTAGTCTGAAGACCACTGTTCATAATCCTACCCAGGTCACAAATGACAAATCTCTACTATGATCATCTTTGTTATAATTGATTGCACCTTCATAATCTCTTATTACATAACTCTTTCTCCCAGTTGTCTTTGATCTGGTCAGAAAGTAGCGTTGCTGCTGGAGTTACATAATTTAACATAACTTATGTCTGTAAATATTACTCATAAGCCCAGCAGACAGTTAACAGGTGTTCCAGTGTTGCAACAGAAATCTTCTGATCATGGTCTGCACAACTAATTTGTTGGACTGCAAAACAAAAAGAAAATTCTACCACTCAGAAGTGTGACAATAATAATACTAATGTTATAATGGAAACAATATATTGTGTACAAACCACAATTAAATAAATTGCCATTATATACTGAACGCCAAAAGAAATGCCCAGAACAAATTAATCACAGTAAATTTACTCCCAAACATCACTAATCAAAATTTCACCATTTGCTTTGGTAGAAAACCTCCTTAATTTCACGTCTATCAAAGAAAAATGCGTTTATTATTCCGAACTTTTTGTCATTAAACACTTATTTAAATAGTTTATACTGTTTTATGTTTTCGAATATTTAACTATACTGTGTAAATAAGTGTTTGATGACAAAAATTTTTGAATAAACAAATAAACCAAAATGAGTTGATTCACTTCTGTTATTCTGTAAAGTTCCCCCGTGTGGTACAACCATAAAATCACATATACACAGTGGATATGCTTAGTATCGAGTGTGGCCTTCAGACAGCGTCTTTGCATGAATCCGATTAACGTATTGATACTCTATTGTGATGGTTGGCGAAGATGTGCCAGTCGGATATGTCTATCTTGCCCTCGGATGCTTATCTTAGTTGACGGTTATCACCCTCGGCTTGCCGCTTCATGGAGGTCGTTAATGCTGTTTGTCTGGCGGTAACGTGAAACCATTCGGCTGATGGTTCTAGGATCCACTCCAAAATTGGAATCGACAGCACGAAGCGTCAACTCCAGCGGTAAGTTGTCCAAGTGCTCGATGGCGCTGGGCTACATTCACCCATGGCATCTGACATTAGTGCAAAATTAGGCGTTTTAATTCGGATTCCTGCTACATGCCCAAATTGCTATTGTTGTTGTCGGGTCGTCGAATTTCTCGAGACTCAATTTTTTTCGGGGGATGACTTGAAGTGATTGTCGATGTTCATTAAGGCTCCGTAATCAGCCCCCTGCTTTGAAGCTTTGTCACGCGAGTTCCGGTCTGGAGTCCCCTGGGAAGACCTCTATGCCGATTACCTTGTTATCATAGCTGAATCACTTGAGGGATGTGTAAGGAAAGAAGCTATGGAGGACAAAGGGCTTAGAGTATAGGCAGGAAAGGCACAACTCATGATCTGTGCTACAGGCCTGGACCTCCTGCAGAGTTCGGGCGAGTTCCTATGCGCCGTATGTCGCACTGGAGTTGGCATCAACGGTATCTTTTACAATGGTTGCAAGCTCTGGGTGCACAAGAAATGCAGTGGGCTCGAGCGCTAAACAGAGGACACTGATAACACGGTGCCAGGGAACTGCACGTCCTTTAGACGGCAGACAACAAAGGGAAGTCCATGTCGGACCTGCCAAGCTATAGGTGGTAACCTCCTTTTGCTACATGGGTGACATGCTCTCTACAGCCGATGGTTGTGATCTTTCGACCACACCAGGTGTGAAAACAGCCTGGAAGAAGTTCAAGGAGCTGTTGGGAGTTCTGTCTTCCCACCATCTCTCGTCCAGGATGCGTGGCCTTGTGTACAGCTCTTGTGCGCAGAACGCAATGCACCATGCCAGCGAGACTTGGCCATTGACAAAACCAAACCTCCAACATCTGCAGCAGAATGACAGGGCAATGATCAGATAGATCTGCAATATCAAGACACTGTCATCATCAGGTCCAGTGAGCTGCTTGCTCGGCTTGGCATTGAGGATCTGGACCTCATCCTTAAAGAGAGAAGGCTCCGCTGGTATGTCTTGCAGTCAAGACAGCCTTTGACATACAAGTGGGTGGAAAGCGTAGGCCTGGAAAGCCCAAGATGACCTGGAGGCAGCTGACAGAGATCGCAGAGAGTGGGAGCTCTCGGTAATCGATTCTTATGATAGACACACCTGGAGATTTGGTGTGAGATCTGGCATACGTACACGTTAATAAAACTCCGATGATGATGATTATGATGATAATGATGATGATGATGATTTGTCATTTATTTGTTTGTTTGATTTGAGGTTTAACGTCCCCGTCAACACTGTAAAGGTCACTTTGGAGAAATTGTTTCCAATTTTGTGGGACTTTTACCCGACATTGAAATGAAATTACATCTCAAGTCCTGTCGCCCAATGAAACCAATAGGGTTTATTAGCATGGACGGTTCGCCTCGCACCGCGGTTCCTGGACAGGCTTAGATCCTCTAAGCGGTTTACCAGTACTAGTGTGCGGGCCGGATTCAGCTCTACGTGGAAGCATCGTGCAGCCCATATATTTCTTCAAGCCCCTATGGGCGGGGGCGGAATGATGATAATTTGTCGTTAAAACTGTCGTTTGAGGCGGTAAATGGGTGTTTCATGGTCGGAAATTTCGTCTTACGGCGACGCGTCCACAGATGCTTGGGGTCAGGTCCGATGAGCTATCTGGCCCGAATGAACAGACCTAGTATTTGGTTGTTTGTTTGATTGATTTGCGGGTTAACGTTCTCGTCAACACTAATTAGGTCATTTTGGAGACGTTGCTTCCATTTTTGTGGGGACTTTTACCCGATATTATGAAATTACATCTAAAGCGCTGTCGCCCAATGAAACTAACAGCATGGACGGAGCCTGTCAGTCATTGGGACCCTTTTTTAAAACATTATTTTAAAGTCTAAAACAAGTACATGTATTATCAATACTAGGCTTGTTCTATTGAGCCGGAAAGCTCATCAGATCGTGCCCCAAGCATCTGTGGACGCGTCAACCCCTACCTGCTCGCTCTGTTGTTTAGGGTGGCGCCC
Organism: Lucinisca nassula; assembly: GCA_963580285.1. Lineage (NCBI taxonomy): Eukaryota > Metazoa > Mollusca > Bivalvia > Lucinida > Lucinidae > Lucinisca > Lucinisca nassula. The sequence goes on along the minus strand of OY757010.1, from coordinate 131,560,746 downwards.
TCTAGCGATTGCGGGGTTAACTCTGCTATTCCTCATTTATAAACAGCTATGTCTGGTTAATAAATTCATGCATCAAATTAGTAATATCACATTCTATTTGGTGATATCACTAAATGGAGATGAATTTGCGATATCACGAATTCGTGATATTTGCGATATCACGAATTCGTGATATCGTATAATCGATGTGGGTAGTGATATCACAAAATATAATTATTGAGATCACTAAATCAAATTGTGATATTACAAAATTGAATAAGTACTATCACTCATTTGTTTTTGTGATGTCACAAAACAGACATGATAAAGTGATTAAAAAATGGAATAAGTGATATCACAAAATCGAATTGAATTTGCGATATCTCTAAAGTGAACAAATAAGTGATATCACTAACTCGAATTAGTGATATCACTAAATGTATTCATGACAAAACCTACAATATGACATGTGCGCAAAACGAAGACTCAGATCAGCCTGCGCATCCGCACAGTATGATCAGAGTCTTCGTTGTGCGCTCTAAGGATAGCTAAGGACCCAGTGCTCCTTCATGCAACAAGAGAAGACTATGGTTAGACTATATGGATGCGCAGGCTGATCTGAGTTTTCGATGGGTGCACATGTTTTATTGTAGGTTTTGTCGTGCGCTGGCTCATATTTGAAACAATGCAATCATTACTCCCAAATAAATTTGCCGCCCCTGAGAGATGGTGCTACAAACCAACATCAAGTTGATATTTTAGCACGTTACAAAAACCCGCGTAAACAATTACATTGTAAATTTTACCGCCCAAAAATGCAAATTTTAAAACGAAAAATTGTGATTTTTTCTTATTTCTGCTCAAAGGTACATGTTAGAACCGAGGCGGTTCTAACTAGTACCAACAGTCTATATTTTTGCGTAGAAATAAGAAAAAAACAATGTTTACCCCTGTAAACCCCAGTTTTACTATATGATAATGTGGTTAAATGGGGTAAAAATTTTATAGGCGTGTTTTTTCTTGATGTTTTCAACGGCACATGGTCTCGTGGAACTTGATTATTTTGAATGTCAGACATTGCTGCATTCACTATGGCGCAAAGTTTCTTCCCTTAGTGCATGTACAGTGGTACTACATGCGCAGTGATCATTTCGTCCCATCCATTACGCAAACACGCCTATACAAAAACATTGCCATCTTTATCGCCGAAAAAATGAAAATTTTATGATGAAAAATTGTGATATTTTTCTATTGTCAGCTCTAAAATATAGATTGTGGGTACTCGTAAGAACCACCTCATCGATGCGGTTCTAACGAGTACCCACAATGTATATAATAAGAAAAATAAGGTAAACCCCCGGAAACTCTAGTTTTACGTGGGGTTCAAAGGGGTCAAAATTATATAGGCGTGTTTTCGTGATGATTACTAAAACATTCAAAGGGAAAATATGAATTTATGTTATCACAAAATCGATTTAGTTATATCAAAGATTCGCTCCTTTAGTGATATCACAAAATCGAATTAGTGATATAACAATGTAGAATTATGATGTCACTATATACAGATTAATTTGCGATATCACTATATCTAATCCGTGATATCACAAGTTCATGCCAATTTTGTGATGCCACGAAATCGGATTTTGTGGTATCACTAAATCGATTTTGTGATATCACAATTCACCATTACTTTGTGATATAACGAAAACCGATTTTGCGACATCACAAAATCGATTTAGTTATACCATAAAATAATATAAGTGATATTACATAATATTGAATGATATCACACAATCGATTTTGCGTATCACAAAATCAAATTTGAGATATTTAATAGGTGAATTATGATAAAACGGCACTTCACAAGATTGTTGTTAAAATAAGAAAAACTGTCGGGAAAACTGCATCAGTACATGTAAACGTCAGTTTTGGAGACATGAAGGAAACTACTGTATCATATGACGTCGCGTCTGAGAATGCAATAAACCCCATTTATTACATTTCTAAAAATGAATTACCTATTTTTCTCGGTGAAAGAAAACCCGATAATCGTTCAACAGTGAATTATTTCATTTCTTCGTTTCGAACGTTTTGACGTCATAATTACTATACGACGTTGCTGACGTCGTTGGTAACAACATTAACAACAGTTGAGGTTTGGCGGAAAATCTGATATAATCATAGAATCAGACTTCAATTTTCGCGTCCATTTGAAATGTTTGAGGAGAGACCTGCAGCGCGAAGATAAAGTATTATTTTCTTGAAAATACACTTCTAATTTCATGCCATTTGTGCATCTGTATTTCAAGGACAGCATGATTTTTGCATTGAAATGAAAACAAGATGGCGACTGATTTTCAAACTAAACCACGCCTCCTGAAATCCATACCCTGAAGGGAACTATTCTGGTTGGAAATCAGAATGGTTGAATTTGAAAATTCATAGGTAAAACATGAATGGAAATGTAATAAACAGTTTATTTTGTTGTTTTGATTGATTACGGAGAAATATTTCACTCGTGTTCTACGGCGTTCGTGTAAAAAAACTCGTTCGCTATCACTCACTGGTTTTTACTCGGAAGCCTTAGAACACTCGTGAATTATTTCACCGTAATCGACAAAAAATTAAAAAAAACAAACAAAAAAAGAAACAAATAAACTCTATCATATGACGTCGCGTATGAGAGTGTAATAACGCCATTTATTACATACCTACTATAGGAAAATTACATTAGAATCTTTCAATACAGGCTCATTTTTTTCGCTATTTTGATGGCACAGTCTCGTGACGGGGCCAAAAATCCATATAATATGGATTTTTGGCACTGCCTTTCCATATTGGCACTGCTCCACTCTGTTACTATAGCAATAGAACGTTAATACCATACTCCATAAGCTTCAAAATGGTCGCAGAAAAATCACTTGAAGCAATGTCAACCCGACTTCTGGACCTAGACAGAGCGATAGAAGACAGTGATAACAATAGATTTTGAGATAAGTCTGATATTTCGTGGCAAGCATGAAGAATGAAAAACAAAATACTTTTTAAAAGAAGTTCACTCACGATTGGGAAGCATTGTGAATGACGTTGCATTCAAGCACAGCAGGGGTGTCCCAACATTTGAAACAATAAGGTCTTGCCAACAACCTTAAACGAACAGATCCCTTCACTTATGAGGAGCTGGAAATTGTGCGGAAGAAATCTGTGGGAGGGAAAAATGTCCCCAAAAAAGGGCTTGTATTTCAACGTAAACAACCACCGCGACCGACTGCTACTCACGGAATCGATTATGCAGTAGATTGATGAATGACACTAAGAGCCTTTAAAATTAAAATGGTCTTCAAATAAGCACAAAACATTCTGTAAAATACCTTAAAAAGCATTCTTTGAACTGCAGAAATTCTGTATTTAAAATGGCGATTGGTTTTTGTTTTGAAACTTACATAGTTGCGACGTCACTTGTGACGAAATTTGCTGCGCACTGCTATGTTACTGTATTACCGTGAGCATGGTTAGTGTAGGCTACTAATAAGTTATATAATTTAAAAGGATTTTTTTTTCGGCGGATACCGAAAATATATTCTCAACACACTCGATGAAACATTCCCGGCATCAACCTTTAAAAAGTAAATATTCTCTTTGCCTTCATTTATTCACGTTGCAATATAACTATGCTATATAAATGATGTAATAAAGATGTTATGATATGGTGAAGGTGTGCCTCTAAGTCATATTGGCACCGGAAGTCATATTGGCCCTCGGGTTAAAGCCCTCGGGCCAATATGACATACCGGTGCCAATATGACTTAGAGGCACACCTTAACCATATAATAACCTCTATGTAATGAATTCGATAATCCACTAGTGGATTAAATATGCAAATTAGTTAGATACACCCCCCCCACACACACACACACCCGTAACGTTACATGTATGATGTCCTTAACAACGTCGCGTTTACTAACAGCGGAATATTGACAATTTTGTTAAACAATCGTTAATAAAATGCGTTTTAAATGACATATGATAAATAGAATCTTGCATTCGTGCTCATGTATTATTGAATTTATTAAACTCGTTGAAGAAAAGGGATAAAATGCTCGACAAAGCCTCGCATTTTATCCCTTTTCCTTAACTCGTTTAATAAATTCATTAATACATGAGCACTCATGTAAGATCCTGTATGTAATGAAATCGATAATCAACTAGTGGAATAAATATGCAAATTAGTTAGATGTGTCTCGTAACGTTTCATGCTAGCCGTCATTAACGACGTCGCGTTTACTAATGGCGGAATATGACATTTTTGAAAAACAATCGTGAATAAAATGCTTTCTAAATGTCATATGATAAATAGAATCTTGCATTCGTGTTCATGTATTAATATTTACATTTCCAGTGTAAAGTCTAATGTAAACCTATAGAAAACAATTGCGTTCATACGCCCATGAACGCATCGAATCACATGATTTTCAGTGACGTTAAGTGACGTCATTCTAAACCATTGTTCTCTACGGGCGTTGATGACGTCAACGCTGCTCCGCTCTTTGTAGAAAAAACAGCATGTAAATGTTTTTTAGCTTTAAAAGTTTGCCCTACAAGCATTTTTTCGCCCATTGATGAGGGGCAAATTAGGTAAATATAAAAAATAAACTTAATTTTTCTGCTTTTCATGAAAGTATGAACGACAGTGGGTCGCGAGCAAAGTTTACATGAACCCCTTCGGGGTTCATTTACTTTGCACGCGACTCACTGCGTTCATACTTCCATGAACTGCAGAAAAATAAATTTCATTTCTTAATTGAACTCGTTGATGAAAAGGGATAAAATGGTCGGCGAAGCCTCGCTTTTTATCCCTTTTCCTCAACTCGTTAAATAAATTCAATAATGCATGAACACTTATGTAAGCTTATAGGGATCAACCATGGTTTTTCATACATTAACATTCGCCGGGTCCCGAGGAAGCTCATGAGGCCGCCAGGCCGAATGTTCAAATATCTTCCGAGGGATCCGACAAACGTTAATGCAATGAAATAACCATGGATGATCGTTGTTCTTGCATAACTTACAATTCCGACAGCAAATTTTGACGAAAACGCTCAAAAGTTCCATATGATCTCCGTTTAAACTCTTCAAATGCGACCGGTGAACCAACATGCCGGCCAGTTCTGAATGTTGTTTACAATGACGTTGTTACGCAGTAACCATCTGCCGTCATCATAGAACCCCAAAACGCTACGTTCAGGGCGGTAACGTTACGTCGCTCAAACTAACGTAAACAAAGCAACGCCAGTCTTGTGATGTCTAAAGCTCAAAATCTATGTTCAAACAGCACGCGAATTTCATGATTTGAACATGGTTTTTGCTGTTTGAGCACGGCTTGCGATTCATTTGACAATAGCTTCAAACAGCCGTGCGCATTGATATTTATGCAAGAACCTCTATTTGTCATATATTTTTGATAACACACCCGTGTTACTAAATGGCGTCCATCTTATCTGTAGAACTAGCATGTTTCAAATGAAAATGTTTGACATTTCTCTTATTTATGAAATAGATCAGCTCTAACTGTGATTTGTTGAGTAATAAATCACAGTTTGGAGGTCAGTTGTAAAGTAGACAAATCACGAGCGCGTAGCGCGCGTGATTTGTCTACTTACAACTGACCGACAAACTGTGATTTATTATCTAACAAATCACTAGCTAGAGCTGATCTATTTCGATTCTAACACGCTGAAAATCGGCAATAATGTTGTTGTTTCCTTTAAAATCTCACAACTTTTCGCCATTGTTAGAAGAAATCCCACTAAAATTAACGACTGAAACACATGCATTTACATCCTTTTCTAACGTTTTCGATGTGAGAAAATGACGTTACACCGTCTAACGTCAAGGAAATCGACTAGTGACGTCATCTATTGGCAGTTTTTAATGACGTCACTTGTCACGTTCTTCCTAGCCGTGATTTGCTGTAGAATAAAACACAGTTGTTTTCCATTGCCTATATAGGCGCGCTGTGTTAGAATTCTAGATATAAGATTTTGAGTGCTCGTTACAACCGACTCACTGAAGCGAATCTAACCAGTACCCACAATCTATGTTATGGAGCAAAAAATAATGAAAATCTTGAATACCCCCGTAAACCCACTTTTCTCTATATAAAGTTGGGTTAAGGGGCTTTTTATTTTACGGACTAGTAAACCTGAGGGCAACAGTCTTGAGTTTGGTTCGAGAGCATTATGAAAACACGCCTATAGAAATGCATTGTAAATTTTACCGCGGAAAAGAAAAACCCACGAAAGTTTTAAGATAAAAAATGTGATATTTTTCTTATTTCTGCTTAAAATATAGATTTTGGGTACTCGCATCACGCGAAAAAGTCCGTGAAACACATCACGTGGACAAGTCCGTGAAATGAAGACCACCCTATACCCCGCTTCATATAGAGAAAACTTGGGTTTAAGGGGGTATACATTATTTTTCTTATTCCTGCTCCAAGACATAGGTTGTGGGTACTCGTTAGAACCGCCTCACTGAGGCGGTTCTAGCGAGCACCCACAACCCATGTTTGCAATAATTATAAGAAAAATATCACAGATTTTCATCAGAAAAATGGCCATGTTGGAGATGTGTAAAAATGCACCAATTCACACGGGTGTGTTATCGTAATGAAACACCCCACTAAACCTCACTTTATATGGAGAAAACTGGGGTTTACAGGGTATACATTACTTTTCTTATTTCTTCTCCAAGACAGAGAATGTGGGTTCTCGTTGATAACCATATTTTTCTTATTTCTGTTTTAAAATGTATATTGTGGGTAGTCGTTAGAACCACCTCGATGAGGCGGTTCTAACGAGCACCCACAACCTATGTTTGCGGTATAAATAAGAAAAATATCACGGATTTTCAGCAGAAAAGTAGCCATTTTGGAATATGAAAAATGTACTATATCGCACTTGGTATTATCCTAATGGTTAGAACTGCCTCATCGAGGCGGTTCTAACGACTATCCACAATCTACATTTTAGAACAGAAATGAGAAAAAATATGGTTTGCCCCCATAAACCTCAGTTTTCCTGAATAAAATAGGGGTTGAAGGGTGTCAGAATTATATAGGCGTATTTTGTGCCTTTATCTGCAACAAGCACAGTAAGAAAGACACTGGTCATATCATAATTTTTTGTGTATTTTTACAGGTCAGCCGAACAATTTTGGTGGCGATGAGGACTGTGTGCGATTAAGGGAGAATGATAGTTACGCCTGGTGGGATAGAAACTGTAAAAGAGAATTCTTTTTCGTTTGCCAGGACTATTAGTTCGAAATATAATCAAAGGTAAGTTGTTTGGTAGCACAACAAATTAAGATTAATTTCATTAGCTCATTCTTTCTTTCAAACAATTAAAAGGGAACCTATTCAATTATTCAAACTGAACAAAAATCGACTACCCAGAATCTACATGTATATTTCTAAGCAGTTATAAGAGAATAACTTGTTTCCTGCGTCTCTTTGGGACATTTCTACTTCTGATTAGTGCCTTTACCGAAACTACTAAAATATCCCTAATCATTTAACATACATATTTTTAGCTCACCTGTCACGTAGTGACGAGGTGAGCTTTTGGGATCACTGTTCGTCCGTCGTCCGTCGCGCGTCCGTGCGTGCGTCCGTGCGTAAACAATTTCTTCGCACGACATCTTCTCCTAAACCACTGATCTGGTTTTGACCAAACTTCACAGGAATGATCCTTAGGTGGTCCCCTTTCAAAGTTGTTCAAATGGTTCCGGTCCGTTGCACATGTAGGTCACAGGAGCCAAAATAGATTTTTTCAACGAAAACTAAAAAAATCTTCTTCTCTGAAACCGCAAGGCCCAGGACTTTGATATTTGGTATAAAGCTTCATCTAGTGGACCCCTACAAAGATTGTTCAAATTATAGTGCTGGGGCCAAAAATACCCCCCACTGGGGCCCTTTGGTTTTACATGGGCTTATATTGGAAAAATCTTTAAAAATCTTCTTCTCTGAAACCGCAAGGCCCAGGTCTTTGATATTTGGTATGAAGCTTCATCTAGTGGACCCCTACCAAGATTGTTCAAATAATAGTGCTGGATCCAAAAATGCCCCCGCCCCGGGGCCCTTTTGTTTCACATGGGCTTATATAGGGAAAATCTTTAAAAATCTTCTTCTCTGAAACTGCAAGGCCCAGGTCTTTGCTATTTGGTATGAAGCTTCATCTAGTGGAGCCCTTCCAAGATTGTTCAAATTATAGTGCTGGGGCCAAAAATGCCCCTGCCCCGGGGCCCTTTGGTTTTACATAGGCTTATATATAGTGAAAATCTTTAAAAATTTTCTTGTCTGAAACTACAAGGCCCAGGTCTTTGATATTTGGTATGAAGCTTCATCTTGTGGACCTCTACCAAGATTATTCAAATTATAGCCTTTGGTTTTACATACACTTATATAGGGAAAATCTTGACAAATCTTCTTCTCTGAAACCACAAGGCTTAGGTCTTTGATATTTGTTATGAAGCTTCAGCTAGTGGACCTCTACCAAGATTGTTCAAATTATAGCCCTGAGACCAAAAATACCCCCGCTATGTGGCCCTTTTATTTAACATAGACTTATATAGGGAAAATCTTGACAAACCTTCTTCTCAGAAACCAAAAGGCTTAGGTCTTTGATATTTATTATGAAGCTTCGGCTAGTTGACCTCTACCAAGATTGTTCAAATTATAGTCCGAGGGCCAAAAAAGTCCCCGCCCTGGGGCCCTTTGGTTTTAAATAGGCATATATAGGGAAAATCTTTAAAATCTTCTTCTCTTAAACCAAAAGGCCCAGGTCTTTGATATTTGGTGTGAAATTTCATCTAGTGGACCTCTATCAAGATTGTTCAAATTATAGTGCTGGGGCCAAAAATGCCCCCGCCCTAGACCCTTTGGTTTCACATAGACTTATAAAGGGGAATCTTTAAAAATCTTCTTCTCTGAAACTGCAAGGCCATGGTCTTTGATATTTGGTATGGAGCTTCATCTAGTGGACCTCTACCAAGATTGTTCAAATTATAGCCCTCGGGCCACAAATGCCCCCGCCCCGGGGCCCTTTGGTTTTACATAGACTTATATAGAGATAATCTTTGAAAATCTTATTCTCTGAAACAGCAAGGCTCAGGTCTTTGATATTTGGTGTGTAGCTTCATCTAGTAGACCTTTGCCAAGATTGTTCAAATTATAGCCTTTGTTGATATTTGGTTTGAAGCTTCACCTTTTTAGACCTCCCTCAACATTATGCACATTAAAACCCTGGGGTCAATAATGGCCCTCACCGGGGCCCACTTTTTACTCTATGGATCAGGTGAGCGATCCAGGCCATCATGGCCCTCTTGTTTTATTTAGAACATTTTTACGCACTGATTCAGTTTTTTGTCTACGCCCATGGGCGTAGACATTATAGACATTGGGTTTAACACGGAGTGAGTGTTTGAGTTTTACGTCCCACCAACAGCTAAGGTCATACGAAGACGGGACCTCGCTTTAAAGACTCCTCCGAATGTCTGGAGAAGCCCGGGATCAATCCTGCGTCGCCTGATTTACAAGGCAAGTAGCGTAACCACCACACTACTGAGGCTTCTAGGTTTAACACGGAAGTACAGCCATTAGTTACCTACAATGCAGGTTGACCTTTATATTTTTATAATGCAAACACAAGTATAAGCTATCACAAGAAGAAAACAGCGGCCCATAACAAGTATAAGCTTTCACACAAAAAGAGGCTCAACGGACAGAGCTCTGGCACAGGATTGCTATCACATTTGTACAAGCCCATGTTTACTGTCATATTTGTACAGGCTAATACAAAAGTATAGACCTACGCGCGCGTGATTTGTCTACTTACAACTGACCGACAGACTGTGATTTATTAGTCAACAAATCACCAACTAGAGCTGATCTGTTTCGATTCTAACAGGCTGAAAATCGGCAATAATTATGTTGTTTCCTTCAAAATCTCAACTTTTTGCCATTGTTAGAAGAATTCCCGCTAAAATTATGGACTGAAACACATGCATTTATATCCTTTTTGAACGTTTTCGATGCAAGAATATGACGTTACAACGTCTAACGTCAAGGAAATCGACTAGTGACGTCATAAATTGGCAGTTTTAATGACGTCACTCGTCACGCTCTTCAGTGCCGTGATCTATTTTCCATTGCATCACGAAAACACGCCTATATACTTCTAAACCCCCACGAACCCCACTTTTATACTGGGGTTTAAACGGGTGTACATTAATTTTCTTATTTCTGCTTAAAAACAGATTGTGGGTACTCTTTAAAACCTTGGGCCCCGCCCATAGGGGCTTGAAGAAATATATGGGCTGCATGATGCTTCCACGCAGAGCTAAATCCGGTCCGCACACTAGTACTGGTAAACCGCTAAGAGGATCTAAGCCTGTCCAGGAACCGCGGTGCGAGGCGGACCGTCCGTGCTTATAAACCCTATTTGTTTCATTGGGCGACAGGGCTTGAGATGTCATTTCATCTCACTGTCGGGTAAAAGTCCCACAAAATTGGAATCAACGTCTCCAAAATGAACTTTACAGTGTTGACGGGGACGTTAAACCTCAAATCAAACAAAAAAAATCTTTAAAACCGCCTCTAACGGCTACCCACAATCTATATCTTGAGCAGAAATTAGGAAAATATAATAATTTTTCATCTTAAATTGTTCGTTTTTTCGGAAGTAAAGTATACAATATATTTGTATAGGCGTGTTTTCGTAATAGGCGCGCTGTGTTAGAATTTCGGATAAAAACTTGCATGGTACTCTTAACCCTAAAATTGCTGAACACAAAAACATCTACTTTGCATACAGTGTAGAACTAGATCAGAGAGCTTCTAAAGACGAGCCATCAGATCTGGAACTCCAATGCCGCCGTAATAAACATAATTCTAACACAGCACGCCTATATACGCAATGGGAAATAACTGTGCTTTATTCGACAACAAATCACGGCAAGGGAGAGCGTAACGAGTGACGTCATTAAAAACTGACAATTTATGACGTCACTTGTCGATTTCCTTGACGTTAGACGGTGTAACGTCATTTTCTCGCATCGAAAACGTATGAAAAGGATTTAAATGCATGTGCTACAGTCGATACTTTTAGCGGAATTTCTTCTATGATTAGATTATGAGGTTTTGAGGGAAACAACAACATAATTGCCGATTTTCAGCGTGTTTGAATCGATATAGATCAGCTCAAGTCCGTGATTTGTTGAGTAATAAATCACAGTTTGTCGGTCAGTTGTAAGTAGACAAATCACGCGCGCTACGCGCTCGTGATTTAATCTACTTTACAAATGACCTCCATAATAATACATGTCGGTCAGTTGTAAGTATATCGGGACAATCATAAAACATTTTCATGTCTGAATCCAGAAAGCCGAGGCCTTTGATATTTTGTATGAAGCATCATCTAGTGAACCTTTACCAAGATTGTTCCAGTTATAGCCCTGTGGCCGAAAACGCCCCACGCTGGGGCCCATTGGTTTTACATTGGCTTATACAGAGAAACCCCTTAAAAATCTTCTTTTCTGAAACCAGAAGGCCCGGGTCTTTGATATTTGGTATGAAGCTTCATCTAGGTGATCCCAACCAAGATTGTTCAAATTATAGCCCTTGGGCCAAAAAAAAAACCCGCTACATGACCCACTGATTTTGTATAGGCTTATACATGTATAGGGAACACCTTCAAAAATCTTCTTGTCTGAAACCCGAAGGCCCAGGTCTTTGATATTTGGTATGAAGCTTCATATAGTGGACCTCAACCAAGATTGTTCTAATTATAGCCCTGGAACCAAAAATGCCTCCATGCTGGGGCCCACTGGCTTTACATAGGCTTATATGGGGAAAGCCTTTAAAATCTTCTTGTCTGAAACCAGAAGGCCCAGGTCTTTGATATTTGGTTTGAAGCTTCATCTAGTGGACCTATACCAAGATTGTTCAAATTATAGCTTTAGGGGCCAATAATGGCCCCGTGCCGGGGCCCATTGGTTTTACATAGGCTTATATAGGGGAAATCTTTAAAATTCTTCTTGTCTGAAACCAGAAGGACATGATCTTTGATATTTGGTATGAATCGTTATGTAGTAGATCTCTACCAAGATTGTTCAATTTATAGCCCTGTGGCCAAAAATGGTGCTGCCCCGGGTCTTACATAGGCTAATATAGGGAATACTCTTGTCCGAAACCAAAAGGCATAGATCTTTAATATTTGGTATGAAGCTTTATATAATGTACCGCTACCAAGATTGTTCAAAGTGAAGCCCTTGGGCCAAAAACAGCCCCTCCCCAGGCCCACATTTTTACATAGGCTTATGTAGGGAAAACCTTAAAGAATCTTTTTATCTGAAGGCCCAGACCTTTGTTATTAAAAAAAATAACATACCTTATTTTGAGAGGGTAACACATTTAGCTACAAAACTAATCTTCCATGAGGCCCTCAAATATTTTATATTAAGCTTCATTTAGTAGACCCCCACCAAGATTGCTATCACATTTGTACAAGCCCATGTTTACTGTCATATTTGTACAGGCTAATACAAAAGTATAGACCTACGCGCGCGTGATTTGTCTACTTACAACTGACCGACAGACTGTGATTTATTAGTCAACAAATCACCAACTAGAGCTGATCTGTTTCGATTCTAACAGGCTGAAAATCGGCAATAATTATGTTGTTTCCTTCAAAATCTCAACTTTTTGCCATTGTTAGTAGAATTCCCGCTAAAATTATGGACTGAAACACATGCATTTATATCCTTTTTGACTGTTTTCGATGCAAGAATATGACGTTACAACGTCTAACGTCAAGGAAATCGACTAGTGACGTCATAAATTGGCAGTTTTAATGACGTCACTCGTCACGCTCTTCAGTGCCGTGATCTATTTTCCATTGCATCACGAAAACACGCCTATATACTTCTAAACCCCCACGAACCCCACTTTTATACTGGGGTTTAAACGGGTGTACATTAATTTTCTTATTTCTGCTTAAAAACAGATTGTGGGTACTCTTTAAAACCTTGGGCCCCGCCCATAGGGGCTTGAAGAAATATATGGGCTGCATGATGCTTCCACGCAGAGCTAAATCCGGTCCGCACACTAGTACTGGTAAACCGCTAAGAGGATCTAAGCCTGTCCAGGAACCGCGGTGCGAGGCGGACCGTCCGTGCTTATAAACCCTATTTGTTTCATTGGGCGACAGGGCTTGAGATGTCATTTCATCTCACTGTCGGGTAAAAGTCCCACAAAATTGGAATCAACGTCTCCAAAATGAACTTTACAGTGTTGACGGGGACGTTAAACCTCAAATCAAACAAAAAAAATCTTTAAAACCGCCTCTAACGGCTACCCACAATCTATATCTTGAGCAGAAATTAGGAAAATATAATAATTTTTCATCTTAAATTGTTCGTTTTTTCGGAAGTAAAGTATACAATATATTTGTATAGGCGTGTTTTCGTAATAGGCGCGCTGTGTTAGAATTTCGGATAAAACTTGCATGGTACTCTTAACCCTAAAATTGCTGAACACAAAAACATCTACTTTGCATACAGTGTAGAACTAGATCAGAGAGCTTCTAAAGACGAGCCATCAGATCTGGAACTCCAATGCCGCCGTAATAAACATAATTCTAACACAGCACGCCTATATACGCAATGGGAAATAACTGTGCTTTATTCGACAACAAATCACGGCAAGGGAGAGCGTAACGAGTGACGTCATTAAAAACTGACAATTTATGACGTCACTTGTCGATTTCCTTGACGTTAGACGGTGTAACGTCATTTTCTCGCATCGAAAACGTATGAAAAGGATTTAAATGCATGTGCTACAGTCGATACTTTTAGCGGAATTTCTTCTAACAATGACGAAAGATTATGAGGTTTTGAGGGAAACAACAACATAATTGCCGATTTTCAGCGTGTTTGAATCGATATAGATCAGCTCAAGTCCGTGATTTGTTGAGTAATAAATCACAGTTTGTCGGTCAGTTGTAAGTAGACAAATCACGCGCGCTACGCGCTCGTGATTTAATCTACTTTACAAATGACCTCCATAATAATACATGTCGGTCAGTTGTAAGTAGACAAACCTCGCGAGCTACGCGCACGTGATTAGGTCTACTTTACAAATGACCTCCAAACTGTGATTTATTACACAACAAATCACAGTTGGAGCTGATCTATTTCTCAAACACAAAAACATCTACTTTGGAGACAGCAGAACTAGATCAGATAGCTTCTGAAGAAGAGCCATTAGATTTGATCTCCAATGTCGCCGTAATAAGCATAAATAAAGGATCCATTACGAAAATACGCCTATACAAAAGCAGGGTAAACTTTAACTTCGAAAAAGACGAAAATTTTAAGATGAAAAATTGTGATATTGTTCTTGTTTCTGCTCAAAATATAGATTGTGGGTACTCGTTAGAACCGCCTCATTTATTTATTCCTAATATCAGTAATCATACATATGTACATAATATAGACATACATATATATGGCTCGGATTGGGCGTAGGCTTGGCCTATGTTTGCCCTCTCCGTGGGCACCACAGCTGACAGAGAGTAATGCAGAGTACATCAACACAACAGTAGGGCATTAGAGTGGCCAGCGTAGGTAGATTTAAAACAAAATTCTAGTGCGTCGATTCGATGGGACTACTTCCAGTTTTGATGCTCCCATTCAACTTAACTATTTTAACATCAAATTACGTGATTGTCGTTTAATTTTTAGCTTTGACAAAGATGAAAGCGATATATGTAAATAATTACTGTATTCAATATAACGACTAAAACCTGAATTACCATTTTTGTGTGGCACACCAATGGTTTGAAAATGGCGAATTCTCAACCGTGTCGGCACCCTCGGGAAAACCAAAAATACACAATTATAATATTCCTCGCGATTATTCTCACCTATTTCATCAATTCGGGCATATATCATTCTGTTCACCATGAAATTTGTGCCAAAATCGGCGAGGGAGCATTTTTTGTGCCATTTTTTTTCGACCCACTTCCGGTCGAAAAATGTGTATAAAACCATTATTTATTTCCAAAATGACAGGGTTCGCTAAAATTTGTAAATGAAACTCACAGAATTCCCCTCTTGTCGATATTCCAAACGCGTATCTGTAAATTTCAAAGACAATTCCAATTTTTATTTTCTCTCTCTCTCTCTCTCTCTCTCTCTCTCTCTCTCTCTCTCTCTCATCTCTCTCTCTCTCTCTCTCACACAAAATAGTGGGCCAACATCGGGCCCGGACAGACACGTCGTATCGCTGTCGGCCCGACGTTGGTCCGACATGCTCTGCTGTCTGGTTTGTGGCTGGCTCTCTCTCTCTCTCTCTCTCTCTCTCTCTCTCTCTCTCTCTCTCTCTCTCTCTCTCTCTCTCTCTCTCTCTCTCTCTCTCTCTATCTCTCAAGAATGGTTAGATTACTAAAATAATTCAACTCATCAGACTGCACAGCAAATTAAACAATGTCCTCCCGTAATCCTGAATCATGCCAGAAAAGAATTACTTGATAAGATATCGAAATGCGTAATCTTCATAACCCAAGCAGAATTGGCTGTCAGTTAAAAAAGGATTTTCTTAATGTAACACGCTCGCGACAACTCCCACTCAGTCCTTAAGACGGACTGATATGTCCTTGACAAATGTGCGAAAAATAATCTAATCTGGAGGGGAGCATTTTTTGTGCCATTTTTCCCAACATGTGTATCAAATACTGCGACGTCAATAAATTGAGGGGCCATGGTTTTGCGGCGTCTGCTAGGTCGTTTTAAATCTTTACGTTCTCTACCCTTTTCTATAGACCTCCGAAAAGATGAGTCTCATTAACTGTCTTTCATTTTTCTTCAATCTACATCTCGTAACAAAATATAATGGCCTATAAATTACCGGAAGTTCTTTATTTGCTACCTTATTTTTTCTGACAAAATATAGTCCCAACCCGCGGAAGCAGATTGCGAATGGAATCATAGCAACGGCCTTAGATGCCGCCCTACTGCAATACAATGTTATATACAGACATTATGCTTCCATAATACATATTTCAGATAGTTGTACAGCAGTTAGGCAACCGCCTCATCGCTAATGAGTTGCCAAAAATCTATATTTTAGAGCAGAAATAAGAAAAATAAGTTTCACCCCTATAAACCCCAGTTTTACTATATAAAAGTGGGGTTCAAGGGGGTCAAAATTATATAGACATGTTTTCTTCATGCTCATATGAGTGTTCATGTATTATTGAATTATTAAGCGAGTTGAGGAAAAGGGATAAATGCGAGGTATTGCCGAGCATTTCATTCCTTTTCGTCAATGAGTTTAATAAATTTAATAATACATGAGCACGAATGCAAGATTCTGTTTATCATATGACATTTAAAACGCTTTTTATTTACGATTTGTTCATAAAAAATGTCAATATGCCGCCATTCGTACACGCAACGTCGTCAAAGACGTCGTATGTGTAAAGTTACAGGCGTATCTCACTGATTTGCATATTTAATCCACTAGTGGATTACGGACTCTTATTACATACTTTCTATAGAATACGAAAATCACATTAGAATCTTCCAATGCTGACTCATTTTCGGTGTTTTGGTGACACAGTCACGCGACTTACCAAAAATCCATATAATACGTTTTTTTTCGCACTACCTTTATATTCACTCTGTAACTATAGAAATAGAATGTTTAGCTCGTGTTCCTCAAGCTTCAAAATGGCCGTACATTACGCAGACACGCCTATACAAATACATTGCCACCTTAATCGCCGAAAAAATGCAAATTTTATGATGAAAAATTGTGATACTTTTTCTTATTTCTGCTCCAAATATAGATTGTGGCACTCGTTAGAACCGCCTCATCGATACTATATAAAAGAGGGGTACATGTACAAGGGGGTCAAAATTATATAGGCGTGTTTTCGTAATGGAAAAGACATTCGAATCAACACTGTCAAATTGACTTTTGACCGATAGAGCGACAGAAGAGAGTAATAGCAGTAGATTTAGAGAAATATCTGATTATGAATTCGTGGAAAGCATGAAAAATGAAAAGGAACTCCGACATGAAAAAAAAAATCCACTCATAGTTGGAAAGCGTTAGGGAGGAGACCTGAGTAGAAAGTTACCTTGCCCGATTCTTCCTGAGTGCCAAGAAAAAGAATGGCAACGAATACGAATCTGACTCACTCTACCAGGCATACCTCTCATAGGTATCTGGCTCACCAACAGTAATCAGTATAAGGGAAACATCTTAAACTACGATGCCTTCAAGCGCAGCAGGGAGGTAGCGGTCTCTAGGAAAAGAATTAATGTCCTCATGTCAAAAGGAAAATCTCTGAAGCAACAAGGTCTCGCCAACAAGGTTATGCGTGCAGATCCTTTCACTGATGAAGAGCTGGAAATCCTGAGGAAGAAGTCTGTCTCGGGAAAGGATTGAAAATGTCCCACTTTTCGGGAGCTGTAATTTTGTTTTCAATGACATTTTCTAGACGTTTTGCATGATTTGTAAGAAAAAGAAGCCCGAAAAAGCTTTTAAATGGCTTCAATTATGCAAGCCTGTAAACGAAAACATTTCGGGCGTTGTGAGTATAGAGCTTGGCTAATGTAAACAAATCTAACAAGAGGCCCATGTGCCACTATGCTCACCATAGCTCAGGGGGGAACTGCCCACTGGCAGCCATGTAATATAAAAAAAAAACACGGACGTTACAGATAAAATTTGGACCCAATCAGAAGTCTGATGTCGCTTGAATTTGTTGTTGCTAGACAACAGACGACAATTGAAAACTGTTGCAACCATTAGGCATAAAATATTATGACTGACAGAAAACTCTTTAAGCAACATTTCTATGAAAGTTTGATAAAATATACTGACAGGTGTAAATGCCATTATTCAATTTTTCCCCCATCATTACACGCCTATACAAATGCATTGCCACTTTTGTCGCCGAAAAAATGAAAATTTTAAGATGAAAAAATTGTGATATTTTTCTGATTTCTGCTCAAAATATAGATTATGGGCGCTCGTTAGAACCGCCTCATCGAGGCGGTTCTAATGAGTACCCACAATCTATATTTTAGAGCAGAAATAAGAAAAATAAGGAATACCCCCGGAAACACCAGTTTTACTATATAAAAGTGGGGTTCAAGGGGGTCAAAATTATATAGGCGTTTTCGAGATGTTATATATTCAATTTTCCCCATTATAATTCTATGGTAACTCCAAAGTGTGGCAACCAAACCAAAGAGCCAAACTTCATTAACCCCCTCCCCCAACACACAAAACCTGTAAAGGCAAATATAGTGAGTGAGCGTTTTACTTCCCACCAACAGCTAAGGTCGTAAGGAGACGGGACCTAGGTTTAAAGACTTATCCTAAAGTCTGGAGAAGCCCGGGATTAATCCTGCGACCCTGGTTTACAAGGCGAGTAGCATAACCATGGAGGCTTCTAAATACAAACGTTATGAAAATTCCCATGACGTCTCAGTCTCATAGAGCATATAGTTTAGGAGGAGATTATTATAGCATTTTGTTTTCTCTTTTCTGCTCACCTGAGCCGAAGGCTCCGGAGGAGCTATTGTGATCGGTGACCGTCCGTTGTCGTCCGTCCGTTCACATTTCTTTAAACAACATCTCCTCAACCGCTGAGCACAGTCTGACCAAACTTGGCAGAAATGATCTTTGGGTGGTCCTCTCTAACAGTTGTTCAAAGAATTCCATTCCATGCAGAACTCTGGCTGCCATGACAACGAAAATGGGGCAATAAGAAAAAAACATTTAAAAAACTTTCTTCTCTGAAACCAGAAGGCCCAGGTCTTTGATATTTGGTATTAAGCTTCATCTAGTGGACCTCAACAAAGATCGTTCAAATTATAGCCCTGGAGCCAAAAGTACCCACCCCCCTCATCCGCGCCGGGACCCACTGGTTTTACATAGGCTTATATAAGGAAAATCTTTAAAAATCTTCTCTGAAACCGGAAGGCCTAGGTCTTTGTTATTTGGTATGAAGCTTCATCTAGCGGACCTTGACCAAGATTGTTCATATTATAACACTGGGGCCAAACAATGCCCCCGGTGCGGGGCCCACTGGTTTTACACGGGCTTATTGCTGTCGAGTCCTCACCGTTGTTTAATCTCTGTGGTTGTTTGATTTTTGTGTTCACGGATATGTTGCACTGATTAGTTAGGAGGCCTTCATGCGCACAGAACAAACTACTTGTCTTAATCGCGACGGAAGTAAGGGCGAGGATTGTGGCCACGTAAAATCGATTTAAGCCCCCCCAGTGGAATTCGTTTCCACTGACCGTTCCTAGGCGGTTCTTTTGTCGCGGTTTATTTTTGTTATGGTTTGCCTTTGGGTGTTTGTGTCGCTTATGTTATTTTATTTCGGATAGCCTTTTGGCCATTTTGTTGGAAAGAAACTGTCCTTTTGGCTATCCACTGTTAGTGTTTCCGTTGGGGTCTGTTGCTTCGTGTTTGTGTTTCTTTCCCTTTGGTGTCTCTGATGGGAGCTGTGCGTTAATTGTATCGATTCCTGATCATTGCCTCTACTTCTATTTTTTTTTTTATATCGGGACAATCATAAAACATTTTCATGTCTGAATCCAGAAAGCCGAGGCCTTTGATATTTTGTATGAAGCATCATCTAGTGAACCTTTACCAAGATTGTTCCAGTTATAGCCCTGTGGCCGAAAACGCCCCACGCTGGGGCCCATTGGTTTTACATTGGCTTATACAGAGAAACCCCTTAAAAATCTTCTTTTCTGAAACCAGAAGGCCCGGGTCTTTGATATTTGGTATGAAGCTTCATCTAGGTGATCCCAACCAAGATTGTTCAAATTATAGCCCTTGGGCCAAAAAAAAACCCCGCGCCATGACCCACTGATTTTGTATAGGCTTATACATGTATAGGGAACACCTTCAAAAATCTTCTTGTCTGAAACCCGAAGGCCCAGGTCTTTGATATTTGGTATGAAGCTTCATATAGTGGACCTCAACCAAGATTGTTCTAATTATAGCCCTGGAACAAAAAATGCCTCCATGCTGGGGCCCACTGGCTTTACATAGGCTTATATGGGGAAAGCCTTTAAAATCTTCTTGTCTGAAACCAGAAGGCCCAGGTCTTTGATATTTGGTTTGAAGCTTCATCTAGTGGACCTATACCAAGATTGTTCAAATTATAGCTTTAGGAGCCAATAATGGCCCCGTGCCGGGGCCCATTGGTTTTACATAGGCTTATATAGGGGAAATCTTTAAAATTCTTCTTGTCTGAAACCAGAAGGACATGATCTTTGATATTTGGTATGAATCGTTATGTAGTAGATCTCTACCAAGATTGTTCAATTTATAGCCCTGTGGCCAAAAATGGTGCTGCCCCGGGTCTTACATAGGCATATATAGGGAATACTCTTGTCCGAAACCAAAAGGCATAGATCTTTAATATTTGGTATGAAGCTTTATATAATGTACCGCTACCAAGATTGTTCAAAGTGAAGCTCTTGGGCCAAAAACAGCCCCTCCCCAGGGCCCACATTTTTACATAGGCTTATGTAGAAAAAACCTTAAAGAATCTTTTTATCTGAAGGCCCAGACCTTTGTTATTAAGAAAATAACATACCTTATTTTGAGAGGGTAACACATTTAGCTACAAAACTAATCTTCCATGAGGCCCTCAAATATTTTATATTAAGCTTCATTTAGTAGACCCCCACCAAGATTGACCTGGAGCCAAAATTGCCCTGCCCTTGTACCCACATTTAAATCTCTGAGCTCAGGTAAGCAATATAGGACCATCATGGCCCTCTTGTTTTATTTTGGTTTCCATTAGCAACCAATAAAAATGAACATTTGGCCTAAAATCACATGGCAGACAGAGCACTGGTTAAAATATTTCCAAAATACTTGCTATGGCTTGGCAGTAAATGCAAATTTTCTATTTCCCCATTATAAATCTACTGAAACTCTAGGTTGCCATAGCAACCAAACTAAAGAGCCGAATTTCATAAAAAATAAAACTGTAAAGTCAAATATGGTGAATATTTCCATAAAGTCTCAGCTTCATAGAGCACATGGTTTCTGAGGAGATGATTTCTAAGTATTTTTTCTATTTTTTATTCATTTTGGTTTCCATGCCAACCAGTTATGATCAGTAAGTCTAAAATCATATGGCAGATAGTAGATTGATTAAGAAACATTTCTGTGAAAGTTTTGTCAAAATATCTGCAAAGGCTTGGCAGTTCATTACGAAAACATGCCTATATAATTTTCACCCCCTTGAACCCCACTTTTATATAGTAAAACTCGGGTTTCCGGGGATATACCTTATTTTTCTTATTTCTGCTCTAAAATATAGATTGTGGGTACTTGTTAGGACCGCCTCGATGAGGCGGTTCTAACTTAGCACACAATCTATATTTTGAGCAGGAATAAGAAAAATATTACAATTTTTCCATCATAAAATTTTCATTTTTCGGCGATAAAGGTGGCAATGTATTTGTATAGGCGTGTTTGCGTAATGTGATGCCATTCTTTAATTTTCCCCATTATAAGTCAATGGAAACTCTATGTTGCAATAGCAACCAAACTAATTAGCCGAATTTCATAAAAAAAAAAAAAAAAAACACAAAAAAAACGAAGGTAACTAAGAAGTGACGGCAATGATCTGGAATCGATAGAATCAATCCACAGCTCCAATCAGAGACATTGGCAAAGGGAAAGAAACACAAACAGGAAACAACAGACCTAATGGAAACATCAATAGTGGAAAGCCAAAAGGACAGTTACTTTTCCACAAAAAATGGCCAATAGGCAATCCAAAATAGAATACTATAAGCGACACAAACACCCAGAGACAAACCATAACAAAAAATATACCGCGACAGAAGAACCGCCTAAGAACGGTCAGTGGAAACGAATTCGTCCACTGGTGGGCTCAAATCGATTTTACATGGCCACAATCCTCGCCTTTACTTCCGTCGCGATTAAGGCAAATAATTTGTTCTGTCCGCATAAAGGCCTCCTAACTCATCAGTAAATCATCTCCGTGAACACAAATAATCAAACAACCACAGAGATGAAACAACGGTGGGAACTCGACAGCAAGAAACCACTGAAATGCTGGAGCAAAAGAAAACCAACAGTTAGACTCCGATGGGCCCGACCGGAGATAGAGCATCAGGCACCAACCAACATTACCTTGAATTAGATCTCTCTAATTCTCAATAAGCCTCAGAAACCGTCATAGAATCTGAGGCCTGACCCACCGGCGTGCAATTAAAGAGGGAAGCAAAGTTGTCAACCGTGATTGGGTTAACTACCATGCATGCAGTCTGTCGTATAACATTTATGTTGTACCCAATCATTTTATATCGAAGAATGATTTTACAAAATTGGGTCCTGAAGCCATTGAGGTTATATATTTTTCTGATTTTATATACTAAGTCACCATAAAATTCAGGTCCCGATAGACCTTGTTGCAGAAGAGATTTAAGCTCAATATTGAATTTTGAAATTAAATCAGAATGACGTCTATAAAATTTTGAAAAGGCTTTGCGTAGCTTATGGTACCGATAACCCTGATTAAGAAGTTTAGCCGTTAACAAGTTATTAGGAGTGTTGAAGTCAGTTACATCACTACATACTCTGGCAAATCGAAGCAATTGCGAAATGTAAATGCCATAGGATGGCGCACGAGGAACATCACCATCCAAAAACGAAAATTTACAATCTTAGAATCAAAATCATTGCGTTTATCATAAATTTTGCATTGCGCGAAACAAATCCATCCACAATAGATAGATGTAAATCCAAAACGGGGCCTCAGTATCAGAAGAAATTGCTTTATTTAACTGAAGGTCTGGGGGGGGGGGGGGGGTAAATTTGACTGATCAAACCATCGAAATAGGTATAATCAATATTGAATAAATCATCCAAATACGGTGAATATTTCCATAAAGTCTCAGCCTAATAGAGCATATGGTTTCTGAGAAGATGATTTAAGTGAATTTTTATTCATTTTTAGCTTACCTGTCACGTAGTGACAAGGAGAGCTTTTGTGATCCCTTTTCGTCCGTCGTCCGTGCCTGCGTCCGTTTGTGCGTCAGTAAAAAAATTTCAAACGACGTCTCCTCCAAAACCACTGATCGGATTTTGACCAAACTTCACAGGAATGATCTTTAGGTGGTCCCTGTTCAAAGTTGTTCAAAAGGTTCCGGTCCATTGCACATCTAGGTCACAGGAGCTAAAATAGATTTTTTAATGGAATCTTCTTTAAAACCGCAAAGCCCAGGTCTTCGATATTTGGTATAAAACTTCATTTAATGGACCTCTACCAAGATTGTTCAAATTATAGCTCTGGGGCCAAAAATGTCCCCGCGCGAGGGTCCACCAGATTTACATAGACTTATGTAGGGAAAACCTTTAAGAATCTTCTTGTCTGAAACCAGAAGGTCCAGGTGTTTCATACTTGGTATGAAGCTTCATCTAGTGGACCTCTATCAAGATTGTTCAAATTATAGCACAGGGGCCAAAAATGCCACCGTCCCGGGGCCCTTTGGTTTGACATAGGCTAATAGTGTAGTTTATATTTTCTTGTCCTTTGGGATCATTGATTCTATTGTTGAATTTTGTAAATATTTGATGGTCACTGAGGAGGCCTAATTGGCCGAAACTAGCTAGTCTGGCACAGAAAGCATGTACACTCCATATTTTCCAGTTTAGGGTGTATTCCTTGCTTCCAAAGGATAACCCTTTCTAGAACATACTTAAAGTCAATACAGCTGGTGTCTGGGAAAGTGTGGCGGCCGTAAAACGTCTCCCTGCCCTACATCATAGTGTAGTTTATATTTGCTTGTTCTTTGGGATCATTGATTCCATTGTTGGATTTTGTAAATATTTGAGGGTCACTGATGAGGCCTAATTGGCCGAAACTAGCTAGTCTGGCCCAGAAAACATGTACACTCCATATTTTACAGTTCTGGGTGTCTTCCTTGCTTCCAAAGGATAACCCTTTTTAGAACATACTTAAAGGTGCATTATTGAGCTACCGGGTCTCAAATTTTTTTCTGGTTTTTATCTTCAATGCATACTCCTTTGTCATGTGTACACTTTTGGGGCCAAATACAGCTTCAGAACTTTGTGAAAAATGGTCATTTTCTTTCGTGTTTACCCTTCGCCCTGAACATGTGTTCGGAATTTCTGTTCTAAAAATAAATCTGTCACTTTACACATACATGGCGACAGTATCGTCTCTGAGTGTCGTTACTAATAGCATGGTATTCAGCGTCATATTTTTTTTCGATTCAGGCATGGCCTAAGCAAACAAGGCCAAAACTGAACGTCGCATAACGTCATATACGGGGATTCTATTTTTGTCACGTACTAAAAATAGATCTAACTAGTGTTCGAAACCTAGTTAGGGAATCCCTCTCAAACTCGTTTACCTGTCATCATAATTGTTCGCATTTTGCATAAAATGCATTCATTCGTATTGTTTTAAAGAAAAATACCGGCTATATGTATTTTATTTTTGGAAGCATTTTTTCCAGATAGCTCAATAATGCACCTTTCAATAACCCTTTTATAGAACATGTTTATACAGCGAATACCTTTAAAAATCTTCTTCTCTAAAGCCCTAAGGTTCAGATCTTTGATGTTTGGTATGAAGCTTCATCTAGTAGACCTCTCCCAAGATTGTTAAAATTACAGCCATTGGGCCACAGATGCCCCCGCCCCTGGGCACTTTGGTTGAAATTGACTTATATAGGAAACATCTTTAAAGATCGTCTTCTCTGAAACCGTATAGTTTAGGTCTTTGATATTTGAAGTGTAGCTTCATGTAGTGGACCTCTATCACGAGTGTTCAAATTATAGCCCTAGGGCCAAAAATTCCCCCGTCCTAGGTCCCGTTTGTTTTACAAAGGCTTATATAGGGTTAATCTTTAAAACATCTTCTTCTCTGAAACCACAAGGATATTTGGTGTGTAGCTTCATCTAGTGGACCTATACAAAGATTGTTCAAATTATATCCCTTGGGCGAAAAATGCCCCTGCCCCGGGGCCCTTTGTTTTGAAATTGACTTTTATAGGTACAAATTAAAACAAAAATCTTGTTCTCTGAAACCACAAGGACCAGGTCTTTGATATTTGGTGGGATGCTTCATCTAGTGGACACCTATCAAGATTGTTCAACTTATAGCCCTCGGGCAAAAAATGCCCAAACCCCAGGCACTTTGATTTTACATAATCTTAAAAAGGGAAAATCTTAAAAATTTTCTTCTCTGAAACCGCAAGGCTCAGGTCTTTGTTATTGATGTGAAGCTTCAACTAGTGGCCTCTTTCAAGATTGTTCAAATTATAGCTCTAAGGTAAAAAATGCCAACACCATGGGGCCCTTTGGTTTTACATTGTCTTATATAGGGAAAATCTTTAAAGTCTACTTGTCTGAAACCAGAAGGTTCAGGTCTTTGATATTTGGTATATTTGGTATAAGGCTTCGTCTAGTGGACCTCTATCAAGATTATTCAAATTATAGTCCTGGGGCCGTAAGTGCCCCCTTCCCCTTGGGCCCACTGCTTTTACATTGGCTTATATAGGGGATATTTTTATAAATCTTCTTGTCTGAAACCAGAAGGCTCAGTGCTTTGATATTTGGTATGAAGCTTTATCTAGTGGACCTCGACCAAGATTGATCAAATTATAGCCCTGGGGCAAAAAATGGCTCCGCCCCGGGGCCCACTGGTTTTACACAGACTTATATAGGGAAAACCTTTAAAAATCGTCTTGACTGAAACCAGAAGGATCAGGTCTTTGATACTTGATATGAAGCTTTGTCTAGTAGCCTCTACCAAGATTGTTCAAATTATTGCCTTTAGGCCAAAAATGGACCTACCCCGGTGCCCACTGGTTTTATATAAACTTACGTAGAGAAAACCTTTGAAAATCTTTTTGTCTGAAACCAGAAGGCCAAGGTCTTTGATATCTGGTATGAAGCTCCATTTAGTGAACCTCTACCAAAATTGTTCAAATAAGTGCCCTGGGGCCAAAAATGGGCCAAACCCGGAGCCCACTTAATTTTAGCTCATCAGAGCCGAAGGCTCCGAGGAAGCTATTGTTATCTATTTCCGTTCGTCGTCGTCGTGCGCCCGTCCTTCCGTCAGGACGTCCGTCCGTCCACAATTCTTTTAAACGACATCTCCTCTTAAACCAATAACATTTGACCAAGCTTGGCAGAAATGGTCTTTGGGTGGTCCTCTCACAAAGTTTGTAAAAGAATTCCATCACATGCAGAACTCTGGTTGCCATGGCAACGAAAATGGGCAAATAAGAAAAATCCTTTAAAATCTTCTTTTCTGAAACTAGAAGGCCCAGGTTTTTGATATTTGGCATGAAGCTTCTTCTAGTGGACCTGTACTACCAAGATTTTCCATATTATTGCCTTGGGGCCAAAAATGGCCCAAGTACAGGGCCCCGTGATTTGACATAGGTTTATATAAGGAAAACCTTCAAAAATCTTCTTGTCTGAAACCAGAAGGCCCAGGTCTTTGATATTTTGTATGTAGCTTCTTCAGTAAACCTCTACCAAGATTTTCCATATTATTGCCCTAGGCCCAAAAATGGCCCCGCCCCGAGGCCCACTGGTTGTACTTAGGCTTATACAGGGAGAAACCTTTAAAAATCGTCTTTTCTGAAGCCAGAAGGCCCAGGGTTTTTTATATTTGGTAGGAAGCTTCATCTAGTAGACTACTACCAAGATTGTTCAAATTATTGCCCTGAAGCCGAAAATGGCCCCGCCTCGGGCCCACTGGTAGTACATAGGCTTATATAGGGAAAAAAACTTTAAAAAATATTTTTGTCTCAAACCAGAAGGCCTAGGTCATTGATATTTGGTATGAAGCTTCATCTAGTAGACCACTACAAAGATTGTTCAAATCATAGCCCTGGGGCTATAAAGGACCCCGCCCACTAGTTTTACATAGGCTTACATGTATATTTGGTATATTGGGAAAATCTTTAAGAATCTTCTTGTCTGAAACAAGAAGGCCCAGGTCTTTGATATTTTGAATGAAAATTTATCTAGTGGACCTCTACCAAGATTGTTCAAATTAAAGCCCTTGGGTCAATAATAGCCCCGCCCCGGGGCCCAAATATTTTACATAGGCTAATATGGGGAAACCCTTGTCTGAAACCAGAAGGCCCAGGTCTTTGATATTAGGTATGAATCTTCATCTCATGGTTCCTACCAAGGTTGTTAAAATTTTAGCCCCTGGCGACAAAAATGGCCCCTTGGGCCGAAAATGGCCCCGCAACATGTTTTTCATAGAGTTATATAGGGAACACCTATAGGCTTATATAAGGAAAACCTTTAAACATCCTCTTATATGATATCAAAGGCCCAGGCCTTTGATATTTGGTATACAGCTTTGTCTAGTGAACCTCTACCAGGACTGTTGAATTTATAGCCCTTGGACAAAAAAATGCCCCTCCTAGGGGCCTACATGTTTTGCATAGAGTTATGTAGAGAAAACCTTTAAAAATCTTCTTGTCTGAAGCCAAAAGGCCCAGGTCTTTGATATTTGGTACACAGCTTCGTCTGGTAGACCTTTAACAGGATTGTTCACTTTATAACCCTGGGACCAAGAATGACCCTGCCTAGGGGCCAGCATGTGTTACATAGAGTTATATAGGGGAAATCTTTGAAAATCTTCTTGTCTGAAACAAGAGGGCTTTTGATATTTGATACACAGCTTCCTCTAGTGAAACTCTGCCAGGATTGTTCAATTTGTGACCCCACCGAGTGGCATTTTGTTCTACATAGACGTGTATGTCACCAGATTGTGGGTATCCGATAGAACCGCCTCATCGAGGCGTTTCTAACGAGTACCCACAATCTATACTTAAGAGAAGAATTAAGAAAAATAAGTTTTACCCCTGTAAACCCCAGCTTTACTGAATCAAAAGTGGGGTTCAAGGGGGTGAAAGCCGGGCACCTTCAATCCATATTTGAAGTTAACAAGAACTAATTTGACTAATTCCATTAAAATGATTATATAGTATATGTCTTTGTTAGATTCACGAATCAGCATTCTTGCATAAATATCTGCGCATGGATGTTTGAAGCCATTGTCAAATGGACCAATAGTCGTGCTCAAACAGCACAAACCGTGTTCAAATCATGAAATTCGCGTGCTGTTTGAACATGGATTTTGAGTTTTTGATATCACAAGACTGGCCTTGCTTTGTTTGAGCGACATAACGTTATCGCCCCGAACGTAGCGTTTTAGGGTTCTATGATGACCTCAGATGGATACTGGGTAACAACGTCATTGTAAACAACATTCTGACCTGGCCGCCATGTTGGTTCGTCGGTCGCATTTGAAGCATTTATATTGAGTTTATATGGAGCTTTTGGGCGTTTTCGACAAATTATGTTGTCGGAATCGTGAGTTATGCAAGAACAACGATCATCCATGGTTATTTCATAGCATTAACATTTGCCAGATCCCTCGGAAGATATTTGAACATTCGGTGTGTTGGCCTCATGTTCAAACAGCTTGCTAGGGACCCGGCGTATGTAAATACATGAAAACGGTCAAAATGCCTTCATGATCAAAATCTTATACAGTGTAACCTCCATTAAACAGCCATCCTGGTAAAACTCCAAAACTGGCTGTTTAAGGGAAGTGGCTGTTTAACAGAGGGAAATATCTGAGATGATGTACGGCTTTTTATCGACTGACAAAAAATAGTGATTATTGAAGACAGCTCAACATGGATGTACTAAAAGAAAAATAAATGAGAGATCTGACACCTCTCCATCATTTATGTTTCTTTTCACATGCTTATATTGTATTTATGCATGTGTCACAAGGGTAGTTTTGAGAAAAATAACTTTTTGAAATAAATAAATACATCAGAAGAGAAATGCAGCAGAAGAAAAATTCCTATTTTTACATCCGAATGTTTGCTATTGAGTTAACCCTGGCTGTTAAATAGAGGGAATTTAGATTTGGTAAAGTGGCTGCTGGCTGGAGGAGAGAGGTGGCTGCTGAGCAGAGGTTAAATATATATTAAAATGTTATGGGAGGAATTAATGTGGCTGCTGAAGACAGGTGGCTGTTAAACAGAGGTGACCATTAGTGGAGGTTTTACTGTATTTTCTTTCTTTTCTTTCAGGCGGCATTGAGATTTACAAACGAAAATCAATGATGGAAATGGACAGTAGAAAAACATATCAAGAAAAATAATATTTTGACATTACACCAATGAACACCCCTGTAGATCCCACTTTTTATAGAGAAAACTGGGTTTACAGGTGTATACATTATTTGCTTATTTCTGCTAGAAGACACTTGGGGTAGGTTGTGGGTAACTGTTAGAGTCACCTCATAGAGGATGTTCTAACGAGCATCCTCAACCTACACTGGCCGCCCCCGCCTATCGGGGCTTGGAGAAATAGATTGGGCTGCACGATTCTTCCACGCGGAGCTGATTCCGACCGCACATGGGTACTGGTAATCCGCTTTGAACGTCTAAGCAAAATTGCTGCGAGTCGAACCGTCCATGCTTATAAACCTTATTGGTTTCAATGGGCTGCAGGGATTGAGATGTTATTTCATCTCAGTGTCGGGTAAAAGTCCCACAAAATTGGAATCAATATCTCCAAAATGACCCAAATAGTGCTGACGGGGACGTTAAACATGAAATCAAACAAATCAGCCTATACTGGTATTCTCTTCACAAAATATTACGGGCCTCCGTGGCCTAATGGGTAAGAGCGCTGACTCTTAATCATTACGTCTCTCATCGCCTTGGTTCGAGCCTGGCTCGAGTCACATGTGAGGCGCCAAGACTTGGTTTTTCTCCGGGTACTCCGGTTTTCGCTCACATCTGATTAACGATCGGCTCGATATGAGTGATCTTGAAAGGGCCGTAAAACCAAAACAAAAAGAAAAAAAAAATAAAAAAAAATCATCACAAAACATGCCTATATAATTTTGACCCCTTTGAACCCCACTTTTACATAGTATATCTGGGGTTTACAGGGGTAAACCTTATGTTTCTCATTTCTGCTCTAAAATAAAGATTGTGGGCACTCGTTAGAACCGCCTCGATGAGGCAGTTCTATCGTGTACCCACAATATTTATTTTGAGCATAAGTTAAGACATATCACCTTTAGTTTCGATGTTTTGGCGGTAAAATTTACATTGTATTTGTATAGGCATGTTTTGGTAATGTGAGTTTAAAAAATGAGAAACACCTTAATCAGGTGGTTCTAACAAGCATCCACAACCTACAGTAGAACTTCGATCGCTCGAACAGCGATGGCTCGTTTTCCATGGCTGAGTCGAACCCGTTCTTGAGCCCCTAGGGAAATCCTCTACATAGGAAATAGTGGGAGATAATTTACGAGATTTTCGTCCTTTATCTTTCAAATGTATGCTGTGTGTACTCATTAGAATCGCCTCGATGAGGCGATTCTAATGAGTACACACAGCATACATATTCATTATAGAACACCGGAAAGATGCCAAAAAGTATCTCGTTATGCCTCATGACAGTAACCTCAGAGGCTCGAACTACCCCTGTCTCGAACAGATTTTCAAGGTCCCAAAGGTGTTCGAGCCATTGAAGTTTTACTGTATATTGTGAGTAAAAGTAAGAAAAATATTTATTTTGTTCATAGAAGTGAAATCAATACATATTTGAAACAAATAAATGATATTTTCACAGTGTGAAAAATAACATGACCGTGTTATTTCACAGTTGCAGCCCGGACTACTTTTCTAGCCAAAATTCATATAAAATTCATAAAGGATCTTACATGAGTGTTCACGTATTATTGAATTTATTAAACGATTTGAGGAAAATGGATAAAATGCGAGGCTTTGCCGAGCATTTTATCCCTTTTTCCTCAATGAGTTTAATAAATTCAATAATACATGGACACGAATGCAAGATTCTATTTATCATATGACAGTTAAAACGCATTTTATTAGCTCACCTGTCACGTAGTGACATGGTGAGCTTTTGGGATCACTTTTTGTCCGTCGTCCGTCGTGCGTCCGTGTGTGCGTCCGTGCGTGCGTGCGTGCGTCCGTCCGTAAACTTTTCTTCAAACGACATCTCCTCCTAAACCACTGATCGGATTTTGACCAAACTTCACAGGAATGGTCCTTAGGTGGTCCCCTTTCAAAGTTGTTCAGATGGTTCCGGTCCGTTGCACATATAGGTCACAGTAGCCAAAAATAGATTTTTTTCACCGAAAACTTTAAAAATCTTCTTCTCTGAAACCGCAAGGCCCAGGTCTTTGATATTTGGTAAGAAGCTTCATCTAGTGGACCCCTACCAAGATTGTTCAAATTATAGTGCTGGGGCCAAAAATGCCCCCGCACGGGGGCCCTTTGGTTTTACATGGGCTTATATAGGGAAAATCTTTAAAAATCTTCTTCTCTGAAACTGCAAGGCCCAGATCTTTGATATTTGGTATGAAGCTTCATCTAGTGGACCCCTACCAAGATTGTTCAAATTATAGTGCTGGAGCTAAAAATGCCCCCGCACGGGGGCCCTTTGGTTTTACATGGGCTTATATAGGGAAAATCTTGAAAAATCTTCTTCTCTAAAACCGCACGGCCCAGGTCTTTGATATTTGGTATGAAGCTTCATCTAGTGGACCCCTACCAAGATTGTTCAAATTATAGTGCTGGGGCCAAAAATGCCCCCGCTCCGGGGCCCTTTGGTTTTACATGGGCTTATATAGGGAAAATCTTTAAAAATCTTCTTCTCTGAAACTGCAAGGCCCAGATCTTTGATATTTGGTATGAAGCTTCATCTAGTGGACCCCTACCAAGATTGTTCAAATTATAGTGCTGGAGCTAAACATGCCCCCGCACGGGGGCCCTTCGGTTTTACATGGGCTTATATAGGGAAAATCTTGAAAAATCTTCTTCTCTGAAACCGCAAGGCCCAACTCTTTGATATTTGGTATGAAGCTTCATCTAGTGGACCCCTACCAAGATTGTTCAAATTATAGTGTTGGGCCCAAAAATGCCCCCGCACGGGGGCCCTTTGGTTTTACATGGGCTTATATAGGGAAAATCTTAAAAAATCATCTTCTCTGAAACCGCAAGGCCCAGGTCTTTGATATTAGGTTTGAAGCTTTATCTAGTGGACCCCTACCAAGATTGTTCAAATTATAGTGCTGAAGCTAAAAATGCCCCCGCACGGGGGCCCTTTGGTTTTACATGGGCTTATATAGGGAAAATCTTGAAAAATCTTCTTCTCTGAAACCCCAAGGTCCAGGTCTTTGATATTTGGTATGAAGCTTCATCAAGTGGACCCCCACCAAGATTGTTCAAATTATAGTGCTGGGGCCAAAAATGCCCCCGCACAAGGGCCCTTTTGTTTTACATAGGCTTATATAGGGAAAATCTTTAAAAATCTTCTTCTCTGAAACTGCAAGGCCCAGGTCTTTGATATTTGGTATGAAGCTTCATCTAGTGGACCCCTACCAAGATTGTTCTAATTATAGTGCTGGAGCTAAAAATGCTCCCGCACGGGGGCCCTTTGGTTTTACATGGGCTTATATAGGGAATCTTTAAAAATCTTCTTCTCTGAAACCTCAAGGCCCAGGTCTTTGATATTTGGTATGAAGCTTCATCTAAGACCCCTACCAAGATTGTTCAAATTATAGTGCTGGGGCCAAAAATGCCCCCGCACGGGGGCCCTTTTGTTTTACATAGGCTTATATAGGGAAAATCTTGAAAAATCTTCTTCTCTGAAACTGCAAGGCCCAGGTCTTTGATATTTGGTATGAAGCTTCATCTTGTGGTCCTCTACCAAGATTGTTCAAATTATAGCCCTGGTGCCAAAAATGCCCCCGCTCCGGGGCCCTTTGGTTTTACATAGACTTATATAGGGAAACTCTTGAAAAATCTTCTTCTCTGAAACCACAAGGCTTAGGTCTTCGATATTTGTTATGACGCTTCAGCTAGTAGACCTCTATAAAGATTGTTCAAATTAAAGCCCTGAGACCAAAAATGCCCCCGCCATGTGGCCCTTTGGTTTTACATAGACTTATATAGGGAAAATCTTTAAAAATCATCTTCTCTGAAACACAAGGCTTAGGTCTTTGATATTTGTTATGAAGCATCAGCTAGTGGACCTCTACCAAGATTGTTCAAAGTATAGCACTGGAACAAAAATGCCCCCGCTCTGGGGCCCTTTGGTTTAACATAGACTTATATAGGGAAAATCTTGTTTTACATAGACTTCTATATGCAGGGTAAACCTTTAAAATCTTTTTCTCTGAAACCAGAAAGCCCTGGGGTCTTTCATATTCGATATGAAGCTTCATCTTGTGGACCTCTACCAAGATTGTTCAAATTTTAGCCCTGGGGCCAAAATTGACCCTGCCCGGGGCCCACTTGTTATGCTTTGGATCAGGTGAGCGAACCAGGGCCCTCTGGGCCCTCTTGTTCATGATGTTTACAAAAATGTCAACCGCCATAGTAAACGCGACGTCGTTAAGGACGCCGTACATGTAACGTATCGGGACGTATCTAGCTTATATGCATATTTAATCCACTAGTGGAATTTCGAAAATATTACATGGCGTTATTACACTCTCAGACGCGACGTCATATGATAAATATATGTTATCTATAAGATAATTCAGTAAAATACCTTGAAAAGCACTCTTTGTACCGTAAACATGATGTATTCAAAATGGCGATCTGTTTATGTTTTGAAACTGACAGTTTTGCCGTCATAGCCAAGTCAAAAGTTGTGACGTAGGATCCGATTGATTAATTACACTAACTGTCCTAAAATATTATAAAATAAAAAGAAAATTTCCTTTTTTTTCGATAAATATCAAAAATATTTCATCTCGTGTGTTGAAAACTTTTGATATTTACAGCATACTCGATGAAATATTTTTGGTATTCATCTCAAAAAAGTAAATATCCTCTCTTTATATAGAAAAAGGAATCAGAAAAGTAGCCATTTTGTGGATACGAAAGAATGCCCTATGTCACAAGGCTGTGTGTTATTGTAGTAGTGATGGGTATAAGCATGAAGGCATGTTGCATGGGGTTAGCGCACAGTGAAGGCTCGGATGGGACTGCTTACACATCTCACTTGAATCACTACAGATAAACAGTGGCTCTTTGACACCAGTGGTCATTTCATATGAAACTAGCCTTGGGCGAGTTCATATATTTCATATAAAATAACCACGAGTGTAAGATTTGTTTTTTATCGCACGACATGAGTACCAGTTAGCCGCTTTGAAAGTCTAAGCATACCCAAGCAAAGTAGTGCGAAGTGGACCGTCCATACACATAAACCATTTTGGTTACATTGGATTGCAGGGTTTGAGATGTCATTTCATCTCAATGTCTGGTAAAAGTCCCACAAATTAGGAAGCAATATGCCCAAAATGACCTAAATAGTTTTAACGGGAATGCTAAACCTCCATCACGAAAACACGCCTATATAAAGTTGACCCCCTCGAACCCCACTTCTATTTAGTGGAACTCGGGTTTACAGGGGTAAACCTTATTTTTCTTATTTCTGCTCTATTTTGAGCAGAAATAAGAAAAATATCACAATTTTTCATCTTAACCCTTATCTTGCTGTTCACGACAACCCCTATCTTTGAAAACAGTGTGGATCCAGATCAGATGGCTTCTGAAGAAGCCATCTGATCAGGATCTACACTGTTTGGTATTCAGTTTATGAATTTGTAGCAATAAGTTACATCAAGTTATTTGATTGGTTGATAGACAGAAATGGGTGTGGCTTAAATGAATATTCAGCAAGATAAGGGTTAAAATCTTCATCTTTTCGGCGATAAAAGTTACAATGTATTGGTATAGGTATGTTTTCGTAGTGTCAGTTCAAATAAACAATATATCAAGTATTTCAAGTCTCTTGTAGTTGTGCAAGCCAGTCCATGCTCCATCTGGTCCCAAGGTAATAGATTCTGATTCGACCAGTTTCTGGAGTATCTTTACACTTGAGCCCCGCCAAGCGAATTTATGTCTTCGAGCATTCCGTCATGACAAATTTTAACTGCGCATGCCCAGCCATTCAGAGGGGCCAGGGATATGGCTTTCTGTCTGAAGGTTCCTCTTGATTCACTGCTTGTATGAGCGAGCAGCGAGGGTTTTGGCGAGACTGCGCGGATGCGCAGGCTCGCCTGAACCTTCGCTGCTCGCATAGGCGATAAGTGCCAAAAGCGCTTGACGGGGCCCATATCAAGTATTTCAAGTCTCTTGTAGTTGTACAAGCCAGTCCATGCTCGACCTGGTCCCAAGGTAATAGAACATTTTTCATGCTCAATTCAGCTGAGCATGAAATTTGTCATACTCATACAAGTCACTATTGAAATACACACGAATTAGGCAATTTTCCTGCTCAGATCAGCACAGAATTTCATTTATCTTGCTCATAAATCTAAAAATATCAACATTTGTAGGCATTTTAAAATTTATGAGCAGGATAAATTTCATGCTCCAATAAGTTGAGCATGAAAAAAAGTTTTATAACCCTGGTGCCAGTCACAAGCCCAGAAGACAGATTTTCTACTCATTACGAAACCACGCCTTTACAAATGCATTGTAAACATTACCACCGAAAAAATGAAAATTTTAAGATAAAAAAAAAAAAAATGATATTTTCTAATTTTTGCTCAGAATCTAGATTGTGGGTACTTGTTAGAACCGCCTCATCGAGGTAGTTCTAACGATTAATCACAATCTATATTTAAGAGTAGAAATAAGAAAAATAAGGTTTACCCCTGTGAAACCTAGTTTTACAAAATAAAATTGGGGTTGAAGGGGATCAAAATCATCACGAAAACACGCCTATATAATTTTGACCCCCTTGAACCCCACTTTTATATAGTAAAACTGGGATTTCCGGGGGTATACATTATTTTTCTTATTTCTGCTCTAAAATATAGATTGTGGGTACTCGTTAGAACCGCCTCGATGAGGCGGTTCTAACGAGTGTCCACAATCTATATTTTGAGCAGAAATAAGAAAAATATCACAATTTTTCATAATAAAATTTTCATTTTTTCGGCGATAAAGGTGGCAATGTATTTGTATAGGCGTGTTTGCATAATGCTATATAGGAGTATTTTCGTGATGGGATAGGCCTATGAGTTTATAGCAGAGTGTTCATAATTCTAACACAGCGCGCCTATAGAGGCAATGGAAAATAACTGTTTTTTTTATTCAACAAATCACGGCAAGGAAGAGCGTGACGAGTGACGTCATTAAAAACTGCCAATTTATGACGTCACTAGTCGATTTCCTTGGCGTTGGACGGTGGAACATCATTTTCTTGCACACCAGACAAGGAAATCCGTGATTTTACCCTGGGATAGAAATTTATGTTCTGACCCTGGTGTTCCGACCCTAAATCGAATATAATCGCGTGTTTGATAAATGTACTGGTTGATTACGACCTCATGTGCGGCGTCGTCATGCGTGACGTCACTAAACATTCCTGTTGTGTCATCACAAAATGGCGGACGTCGGTAACCGAAGTGACAGCAGCATTAAAAATTCGCAATAGAAATGGAAGGTATGCAAGAAAAATAATCCAATATGGGTGTGAGGGGTGGATAGAAAAATCCGCCCCTCGGGATCACTGTCCGGCATCACTCGGCAAGCCTCGTGATGCCGGACAGTGTCCCTCGGGACGGATTTTTCAATCCACCCCTCACACCCATATAAGATTCTTATATTCTCGCATCGAAAACGTTAGAGATGTGTTTAGCGGGATTTCTTCTGACACTGGCGAAAAGTTGTGGGATTTTGAAGGAAACAACAGCATTATAGCCGATTTTCAGCCTGTTAGAATTGAAATAGATCAGATCTAGTTTGTGATTTGTTGAATAATAAATCACAGTTTGTCGGTCATTTGTAAGTAGACAAATTACGCGCGTGTGATTTGATCTACTTTACAACTGACATCCAAACTGTGATTTATTCCTCAAGAAATCACAGTTAGAGCTGATCTATTTCTTAAATAGAGTCGAGGATCGTGTATGAGTGTTCATGTATTAGAGAATTTATTGAATGAGATTAGGAAAAGGGATAAAATACGAGGCTTTGTCGAGCATTTTATGCCTTTTCCTCAACGAGTTTGCTAAATTCAATAATACATGAACACGAATGCAAGATTCTATTTATCACATGATATTTTAAACACATTTTATTGGTGATTATTTTACAAAAATATCAGTACACACGATGTCA
Organism: Lucinisca nassula; assembly: GCA_963580285.1. Lineage (NCBI taxonomy): Eukaryota > Metazoa > Mollusca > Bivalvia > Lucinida > Lucinidae > Lucinisca > Lucinisca nassula. The sequence goes on along the minus strand of OY757010.1, from coordinate 131,523,420 downwards.
TTAAGGCCGCCGCACATGTACTGTTACAGGGCGTATCTAACTGATTTGCATATTTAATCCACTGATTGGTTATTGAAGTTATTACATGGCGTTATTAAACTCTCAGACGTGACGTCATATGATAAACCCTTAATTTTGACACTGGTCGCCTATATAGCCAATTGATAAATCTGGTGATATATTGAGTAATAAACCACTGGGCGGAAGGGTGCGTCGCGAAGAGCCGCCTCTTTAGCTCAACTGTCACGTAGTTTTGGGATCACTTTTTGTCCGTTGTCCGGCGTGCGTGCGTGCGTCCGTGCGTAAACCTTTTCTCCTCCTAAACCACTGATCGACTTTTGACCTAACTTCACAGGAATGACCCTTAGGTGGTCCCCTTTCAAAGTTGTTCAAATGGTTCCGGTCCGTTGGACACCTAGTTTACAGGAGCTAAAAATAGATTTTTTACTGAAAACTTAAAAAATCTTCTTTTCTGAAACGCACTGCCCAAGTCTTTGATATTTGGTATGAAGCTTCATCTAGTGGACCACTACCGAAATTTTTCAAATTATAGCCCTGGGGCTAAAAATGCCCCTGCCCCGGGGCTTTTGGTTTTACATAGGCTTATATAGGGAAAATCTTGAAAAAAATCTTCTTCTCTGAAACCGCAAGGCCCAGGTCTTTAATATTTGGTATGAAGCTTCATCTACATGTAGTGGACCTCTATCAAGATTGTTCAAATTATAGCCCTAATGTCAAATATGCCCCCGCCCGGGGTCCTTTGGTTTTTCAAAGGCGTATATAGGGAAAATCTTTAAAAAAATCTTCTTCTCTGAAACCACAAGGCCCAGGTCTTTGATACTTTTACTGAAGTCTTTAAAAATCTTCTTCTCGGAAACCACAAGGCCCTATGTCTTTGATATTTGAGCCCCGCCAAGCGAATTTGGGTCTTCGAGCATTCCGTAATGACAAATTTTAACTGCGCATGCCCAGCCATTCAGAGGGGCCAGGGATATGGCTTTCTGTCTGAAGGTTCCTTTTGATTCACTGCTTGTATGAGCGAGCAGCGAAGGTTCTGGCGAGACTGCGCGGATGCGCAGGCTCGCCTGAACCTTCGCTGCTCGCATAGACGATAAGTACCAAAATCGCTTGACGGGGCCCATTTGGTATGAAGCTTCATCTTGTGGACCTCTATCAAGATTTTTCAAATTATAGGCCTAGGGCGAAAAATGTCCCCAGCTGCGGGCCCTTTGGTTTTACATTGGCTTATATTGCAGGGAAAATCTTTAACAATCTTCTTCTCCGAAACCGCATGGCCCAGGTCTTTGATATTTGGTGTGTAGCTTCAAATAGATCAGCTTAAGTGTGGTGATTTAATGTGTGATATATCACTGCTTGTCGGTCAGCTGTAAGTAGACAAATCACTTGCGCTACGTGCTCGTGATTTGATCTACATTACAACTGACCTCCAAGCAGTGATATATCACTCAATCAATCACTGCAGGGACTGATCTATTTCTTAAATAGAATCACAGCACTGATTGGTCGTTTGCCTGAAAAAAAAAGGTTCTGAACGTGGAAATATACTCCTACCCTTTTTTTATTGTACTGTAATCAGACAGTGTAGATCCTGATCTGACGCCGCGTTCTGCGGCGTCTAATCTGTTTGTCGAATCCCGTTGAGTTAAAATTCTAAAGATAGCCCTCTTTCCAAACATTCGGACCTCACACGTATAAGTATATCTGTCTATCTTCATTTACCCTTATCTTGCTGTTCACGACAACCCCTATCTTTGCAAACAGTATAGATTCAGATCAGATGGCTTCTGAAGAAGCCATCTGAAGCCATCTGATCAGGTCTACAGTGTTTGGCATTCAATTTATGATTTTGTAGCAATAAATTACATCAAGTAATTTGATTTGTTGATAGACAGAAATGGGCGTGGCTTAAATGAATATTCAGCAAGAGAAGGGTTAAATAAAACGAAAATCTATTGTGCTTAGTAATTTAGGTCAGTTGATAAACAATCGACCCGACATTCTTTTTTTATTTTTATTATCTTTTTTCTAGGTTTGGGTTTGACGCCTCTTTCAAGATTATTTCACTCATATCGAGCCGATCAGTAATCAGAGGTGGGCGAAACCCGAGTACCTGGAGAATAACCACCTGACTTTCCGTTGCCGAATGTGACCGAAGCCATGGAGGTCCATGACTTTTCTCATCATGAAAACACGCCTATAGAATTTTAACCCCGCTAAACCCCCTGTTGTATACAGTTAAACTGGAGCTTACAGGGGTAAACATTTTTTTTTCGTATTTCTGCTTATAAACATAGATTTTAGATTGTGGGTACTCGTTGGAAACGCCTAGCCGAGGCGGTTATAAAGCGTTCCCAAAAACTACGAAAAATACAATAATTTTAATAGAATTTATTTTTTATTCATCACGAAAACGCGCCTATATAAATTTGACCTCCTCGAACCCCACTTTTATATAGTAAAACTGGGGTTTACGGGGGTAAATCTTATGTTCCTTATCTCTGCTCCAAATTATAGATGAGGCGGTTCTAACGAGTACCCACAACCTATATTTTGAGCAGAATTAAGGAAAATATTACAATTTCTCATCTTTAAATTTCGATTTTTCGGCGGTTAAGTTTACAATGCATTTGTATAGGCGTGTTTTCGTTATGTTTTAGATTGTGGGTACTCGTTGGAACCGCCGAGCCGAGACGGTTAAAAAGCATTCCCAAAATCAATTTTTGAGTAAAACTATTAAAAATACAATAATTTTAATAGAATTTATTTTTTTTATTTTTTTGGCATATACCAGGTTCAGTGAATTAAAAATAAGAGACTAGCTTCGTCCAGCTCAATCAGAAATATAGCCCATCATCACGAAAACACGCCTATATAATTTTGACCCCCCCTTTAACCCCACTTTTATAATTGAGCCCCGCCAAGCGAATTTGTGTCTTTGAGCATTCCGTCATGACAAATTTTAACTGCGCATGCCCAGCCATTCAGAGGGGCCAGGGATATGGCTGTCTGTCTGAAGGTTCCTCTTGATTCACTGCTTGTATGCGCAGGCTCGCCTGAACCTTCGCTGCTCGCATAGGCGATATGTACAAAAATCGCTTGACGGGGCCCATATGGTTAAACTTGAGTTTACAGGGGTAAGCCTTATTTTTTAGCTCACCTGACACGTAGTGATCACATTTTGTCCGTCGTCAGTCGTGCGTCTGTGCGTGTCGTGCGTCTGTGCGTGCGTCCGTAAACAATTTCAAATACCCCACGGTCAATCTTGATCAAATTTCATGAGAAGCATCATCAGGTAGGGGGAAAGGCTGTATAAGGTTTTTGGGTTGATCAGATTGGAATTCTGGTTGCCATGGCAACATATAGCTCCCATAGACTTATAATGGGCTAAAAATTAAGAAATCTTCTTCTGTGAAACCACAGGACCCAGAGCTAAGATAATTAGCTTGTAACAATGTCAAGTGGTCACCTACATAAGTCCTGCAAATCATGCCCCTGGGGTCCAAATGGGCCACGCCCCGGGGCCCCTTAGCTCCCATAGACTCATAATGGAAAAAAGCTTAAACAATCTTCTTCTCTGAACTACAGGGCCAATAGCTTACATATTTAGCATGTAGCAATGGCAAATGGTCACCCACATAATTCCTGCCAATCATGCTCCTGGGGTCCAAATGGGCCACGCCCCGGGGGCCCTTACCTTACATAGACTCATAATGGAAAAAAAGCTTCAAAAATCTTCTGCTCTGAAACCACAGGGCCCAGAGCTTAGATATTTAGCATGTAGCTACGGCAAGTGGTCACCTACATAAATCCTGCCAATCATGCCACTTGGGTGCAAATGGGCCACGCCCCGGGGCCCCTTAGCTCCCATAGACTCATAATGGAAAAAAAGCTTAAAAAATCTTCTTCTCTGAATCCACAGGGCCCATCATTAGATATTTAGCATGTAGCAACAGCAAGTGGTCACCTACATAAATCCTGCCAATCATACGCCTGATGTTCTAATGGGCCACGCCCCGGGACCCCTTAGCTCCCATAGACCTATAATAGAAAAAAGCTTTAAAAATCTTCTCCTCTGAAACCACAGGGCCCATAGCTTAGATAATTAGCATGTAGCAACGGCAAGTGGTCACCTACAGAAATCCTGCCAATCATGCCCCTGGGGGTCCAAATGGGCCACGCCCCGTGGCCCCTTAGTCCCCATAGACTCATAATGGTAAAAAGCTTAAAAATCTTCTCTGAAACCATAGGGCCCAGAGCTTAGATATTAAGCTTGTAGCAAAGGCAAGTGGTCAGCTACATAAATGCTGCCAATCATGCACCTGGTGTCCAAATGAGCCACGCCTCGGGGCCCTTAGCTCCCATAGACTCATAATGGAAAAAAGCTCCAAAAATCTCCTCAGAAACCACAGCGCGCAGATCTTAGATATTTAGCATGTAGCAATGGAAAGTAGTCACCTACATAAATCCTGCCAATCATGCCCATGGTGTCCAAATGGGCCAAGCCCTCGGACCCCCTTAGCTCCCATAGACTCATGATGGTAGAAAGCTTCAAAAATCCTCTTCTGTGAAACCACAGGACCCAGAGCTTAGATATTTAGCATGTAGCATCAGCAAGTGGTCACCTACATAAATCCTGCCAATCATGCCCCTGGGGTCCGAATGGGCCACGCCCCGGGGCCCCTTAGCTCCCATAGACTCATAATGGAAAAAAGCTTAAACAATCTTCTTCTCTGAAACCACAGGACCAAGAGCTTACATATTCAGCATGTAGCAATGGCAAACGGTCACCTACATAATTCCTGCCATCCATGCTCCTGGGGTCCAAATGTGCCACGCCCCGGGGCATCTTAGCTCCCATAGACTCATAATGGAAAAAAGCTCCAAAAATCTCCTCAGAAACCACAGGGCGCAGTGCTTAAATATTTAGCATATAGCAATGGAATGTAGTCACCTACATAAATCCTGCCAATCATGCCCCTGGGGTCCAAATGGGCCAAGCCCTCGGACCCCTTAGCTCTAATAGACTCATAATGGTAAAAAGCTTCAAAAATCGTCTACTGTGAAACCACAGGGCCCAGAGCTTAGATATTTAGCATGTAGCATCAGCAAGTGGTCACCTACATAAATCCTGCCAATCATGCCCCTGGGGGTCCAAATGGGCCACGTTCCGGGGCCCCTAAGCTCCCATAGACGCATAATGGGAAAAAGCTTCAAAAATCTTCTTCTCTAAAACCAAAGGGCCCAGAGCTTAGATATTTAGCATGCTGCACTGGCAAGTGGTCACCTACATAAATCCTGCCAATCAAGCCCCTGGGGTCCAAATGGGCCACGCCCCGGGGCCCCTTAGTTCATTCACGTGAACAAGTCCGTGAAATAAAGACCCAACCCCCTAAACCCCACTATATAAAGGGGAAAACTGGGGTTTACGGGGGTATTTATTATTTTTCTCATTTCAGCTCCAAGACATAGGTTGTCGGTACTCGTTAGAACCGCCTCAAAGAGGCGGTTCTATCGAGCACCCACAACCTATGTTTGCAGTATGAATAAGAAAAATAACACAGATATTATTCGGAAAAGTAGACATTTTGGAGATGTGAAAAAATGACTATTTCGCAAGGGTTTGTTATCGTAAATGCTATTTACATTATTATAACACACCCATGGGACATTGTGCATTTTTTCACATCACCAAAATGACTACTTTTCTGTCAGATGAAAACCTGTGATATTTTTCTTATTTCAACAGCAAACATAGTTTGAGGGTGCTCGTCAGTATAGTCTCAATGAGGCGGTTCTAACAAGTACCCACAACCTATGTCTTGGAGCAGAAATAAGAAAAATAATGCATACCCCTGCAAATCCCAGCGGAATGATCCTTAACATGTGTAATGAAGAAATTGAAAAAGTTGAGAATAGAGCTGCTAGATTTGTAACAAGCAATTACTGCTTTGAAACTGGGAGCATGACTGGAATACTAGAAAAATTAAGATGGGAGTCTCTCAAGAAAATGAGAAAAGACAGTAGACCCTTACTTTTTATACAAAGGTCTAAAGGGTGCTGCCAGCATTAATTGGCGTTTCAGACCCTTACTGCTAGAACTGACATTTTTAACCGAACCATTAGAGATATGAATGCCCTCCCGATTCGATTATTTCAACAGCTTAAGTTGCTGAGGATTGTGTAGCTAAGTTTACCTATTTGGTGAGAGCGAAGGACTAATTTCCTACAACAGGTCCTGGTGAATGAATGTCCAAATGGGCCACACCCCGGGGCCCCTTAGCTCCCATAGACTCATAATGGTAAAAAGCTTAAAAATCTTCTTCTCTGAAACTACTGGGTCCAGAGCTTAGATATTTAGCATGTAGCAATGGAAAATGGTCACCTTAATAATTCCTGCCAATCATGCCACTGGGGTCCAAATGGGCCACGCCCCGGGGACCCTTAGCTTACATAGACTTATTATGGAAAAAAGCTTCAAAAATCTTTTGCTCTGAAACAAAAGCGCCAAGAGCTTAGATATTTAGCATGTAGCAACAGCAAGTGGTCACCTACATAAATCCTGCCAATCATGATCCTTGGGTGCAAATGGGCCACGCCCCGGGCCCCTTAACTCAAATAGACTCATAATGAAAAAAAAAAAGCTTTAAAAATCTTCTTCTCTGAAACCACAGGGCCCAGAGCTTAGATATTTAGCATATACCAACAGCAAGTGGTCACCTACATAAATCCTGCCAATCATGCCCCTGGGGTCCAAATGGGCCACGCCCCGGGGCCTCTTAGCTCCCATAGACTCATAATGGAAAAAAGCTTAAAAAATCTTCTTCTCTGAAACCACAGGACCCAGAGCTTAGATATTAAGCATGTAGCAATGGCAACTGGTCAGCTACATAAATGCTGCCAATCATGCCCCTGGTGTCCAAATTGGCCACGCCTCGGGGTCCTTAGCTCCCATAGACTCATAATGGAAAAACAAGCTTCAAAAATCATCTTCTCTGAAACCAGAGGGCCCAGAGCTTAGATATTTAGCATGTTGCAACGGCAAGGGGTCACCTACATAAATCCTGCCAATCATGCCCCGGGGTCCAAATGGGTCACGTCCTGGGACCCCTTAGCTACCATTGACTAATAATGGAAAAATAAAACCTATAAAAATCTTCTTCTCTGAAACCACAGGGCCCAGATCTGAGATATTGAGCATGTAGCAACAGCAAATGGTCACCTACATAAATCCTGCCAATCATGCCCCTGAGGTCCAAATTGGCCACACCCCGGGCCCCTTTGCTCCCATAGACTTCTACTGAAAAAAAAAAGGCTTCCAAAATCTACTTCTCTGAAACCATAGGGCCCAGAGCTTAGATATTTAGCATGTAGCAAGGGCAAGTGGTCACCTACATTAATCCTGCCAATCATACCCCTGGGTTCAGAATAGGCCACGTCCCGGGGCCCCTAAGCTCCCATAGACTCATAATGGAAAAAAAAAACTTCAAAAATCTTCTCCTCTGAAATCACAGGGCCCAGAGCTTAGATATTTATTTAGCATTTATCAATGGCAAGTAGCCAGCTTCATAAATCCTGCCACTCATGCCCCTGGGGTCCAAATGGGCCACACCCCAGAGCCCCTTAGCTCCCATAGACTCATAATGGAAAAAAACTTCAAAAATCTTCTCCTCTGAAATCACAGGGCCCAGAGCTTAGATATTTATTTAGCATTTAGCAATGGCAAGTAGCCAGCTGCATAAATCCTGCCACTCATGCCCCTGGGGTCCAAATGGGCCACACCCCAGAGCCCCTTAGCTCCCATAGACTCATAATGGAAAAAAACTTCATAAATCTCCTTCTCTGAATCGTTAGGGCCCATAGCTTAGATATTTAGCATGTAGCAATGGAAAGTAGTCACCTTCATAAATCCTGGCAATCATGCCCCTGAGATCCAAATGGGTTTCGCCCCGCGGCCCCTTATCTCCCATAAACTCATAATGGAAAAAAAGCTTCAAAAATCTTCTTCTCTTAAACTGTGGAGCACAGAACTTAGATATTTAGTATCTAGCAACATAAAATAGTCACCTACATAATTCCTGCTAATCCTGCCCCTGGGGTTAAAATTGGCAACGCCCGTGCTCATCAGCTCCTATAGACTTATAATGGGAGAAACTTCTATGAAACCATAAGGCCCAGAGCTTAGATATTTAGTTTGTAGCAACGCCAGGTGGTCACCGACATAAATCCTGCCAATTTTGCCCCTCCAAATTTGCCACAGCCCAGGGCTCTTTAGCTCCAATAGACTTACAATTGGAAAAAAACGTAACAAATCTTCTTCTCTAAAACCAAACGGCCCAGAGCTTAAATATGTAGCATGTAGCAACATCAAGTGGTCACTTACATAAATCCTGCCAACCATGCTCTTGGGTTCAAAATTGGTCACGTCCATGTGCCCATTAGCTCCCATAGACTATTAATAAAAAAAAAACACACAAAAAACTTCAAAAATTTTCTCCTCTTAAATCATAAGTCCCAGATAATAGATATTTAGTATGTGGTGATATGAAATGATCACCTTAATAAATCCTGCCAAAAATGTCCCTTGGATCAAAATTGGCCACGCCCATGGACCCATTACCTACCATAGACTTGAAATGTACAACTTAAAATGAAAAACACACTTCAAAAATCTTCTTCTGATAACATAATGCCGAGAGCTTAGGTATTTAGCATGTAGCAACATTGAGTGGTCGCCTACATGAATCCTGCCAATCATGCCCCTAGGGTCTAAATTGGCCAAATCCTGTGACTTAACTCCAATAAACTAATAATCAATCTATTTCTTCAAGCCCCGATGGGTATTCTAAACATCACTCGTGATTTTCTGGTACACAGGTGAGCGCTACAGGGCCAGTTGGCCCTCTTGTCATATTTCTGCTCTAAAATATAGATTGTGGGTACTCGTTAGAACCGCCTCGATGAGGTAGTTCTAACGAGTACCCACAAGCTACATTTTGATCAAATTTTCGTTTTTTCGGCGGTAACGTTTATGTTGTCTTTGTGCAAACGTGTATTCGCAATGTATAAGTAAATATGATCGCTCTAATGAAGATGTATATTGTTGCTGCCGAGACTGTGTTGCATCGCTTGTTTAGCTGGTACCTTGTTCGCACCATGGCCACGGTTTACATCACGTGAACAATGTGTGTGTGAATTCGGGTTTAACGTCGCTTTCAACAATTTTCAGTCCTATCACGACGATGTCTGGTTGCGCCAGGGAGCTCAATGCTCACTTTTATAATGCTGCCTCACTGAAGTATCCTGTTCCAGACACATTACATGGTACCAGACCCAGTCACATTATCCTGACACTGGGTCGACCAGTCCTAGCTCTACACCGTAAATCTGAGTGCCAAGCGAGGAGCAGCTAGTACCATTTCTAACGACTTTGGTATGTCGCGGCCCGGGATCGAACCCGTGACCTCCCGTTCCCCGGATCGGACACTCTACAAACTGAGCTATCGGGGCCGGTATCATAAATGGGGAGAAACAATAATATAAATCACTTGATATTTGAGTCTAACTCCATTTTCATTACCCTGCATAAGCAAAGCACTGGTGGAGTGCATCACGAGAACAAGTCCGTGAAATGAACACCCCCTAAACCCCACATTATATAGAGAAAACTGGGGTTTAAGGGGGTAAACATTATTTTTCTTATTTTTACTCCAAGACATAGGTTGTGGGTACTCGTTAGAACCGCCTCAATGAGGCGGTTCAAATGAGCACCCACAACCTATGTTTGTAGTATTTATAAGAAAAATATCACAGATTTTCATCAGAAAAGTAGCCATTTTGGAGATGTGAAAAAAGCACTATGCCATAAGGGCGTGTTATCTTAATGGTAGGCTGGAAAAAATAGTTCTGGATGGGGCTTTAGGCTGTTTCGTCTACCAATTAAATTCCTATATTATAAGAAAACAGTGTAGACCTGATTAGACGCCGCAGAACGCGGCGTCTGATCTTGGTCTAAACTGTTTTCCAAACCCAGAAGATTATTCCATTCCGGATACTATGGATAACTCTCTTAGCAACCTGATAAGAATAGCGTGACTTTTCTCCTAAACGTTATTTAATTAGAGGTATTTGTGGTACATTTCGCAAACTATAACCCATTGTATACTAGCGGACTCTTTCGTTGCTATATATTAGACAAGTCCATTTGTCATATAAGGGGCGGTAGGCTTATTTGTTTTCGTTTTTGGGTCGACTGGTTTACCAGTTGACCCAAAATTATAAAGCAAAGAACTGAAATCGTGCTGTCGTCCACGTGGCCACTTTTAGGAAACCAGTATTACGGTTATAAACAATCTTGTGCCTATTCCAAGCGGTTAAGTCACTATCACCAATTTTCACAAACGGGTTACGGACGGACCCAAAGAAGGTCAAGGTCAACCCAGGGTCACCATTTTAGCAATTTATGATGGGCCTACGTCCCAGATGGTATTTATCAAGTTTCGTGGAAATCTGCCCAGTGGTTCTGGAGAAGACTATTTATGAAGGATTTTTACAATATATGGCTTGGCGGCCATTTTGGTCATGTGACCTGGACCCTTGAGCAAATTTTGGTTTCCCTATCCCATAGAGGCTCCAAATGAAATTTGACTTAAATCGGCCCAACGGTTTCCGAGGAGAAGCAGTTTTCACATTTTTTGCCTCGGCGAGGCTATACTAAACGGAATGTTATATTTCGCAAGCTCATTGGTTAGATCTCATTGATATCTATCAGTATGCCAAAAATTGTTTAAATATTCCAAGCGGTTAAGTCACTATCACCAATTTTCACAAACGGGTTACGGACGGACAGACAGACAGACCATATATGGCTTGGCGGCCATTTTGGTCATGTGACCTGGACCCCATGAGCAAATTTTGGTTTCCCCCATCCTATAGAGGCTCCATATGAAATTTGACTTCAATCGGCCCAACGGTTTCCGAGGAGAAGCAGTTCAAAAAATTTCACATTTTTTGCCTCGGCGAGGCTATACTAAATGGAATGTAATATTACGCAAGCTCATTGGTTAGATCTCATTGATATCTATCAGTATGCCAACAATTGTTTAAATATTCCAAGCGGTTAAGTCACTATCACCAATTTTCACAAACGGGTTACGGACGGACGGACAGACTGACAGACTGACAGAATGACAGACTGACAGACTGACAGAATGAGAGAATGACAGAATGACACGGTGATTTTAGGGCACTCTTAGAAATCAACCGACTTCAGTCGGTTTCTTTTTCTGCGGGTCATGCAATAATGCGCTTTTTATACACGGAACTAATATAAGCTTCCTTTAGCATCGATTATCTGACAGGCGAAACCAGATTTCACGAATTCAGTCATGGTCACTACGAAACAAGTTTTGCAAATAGTGTAGACTGTTCAGACGCCTCGTTCTGCGATGTCCGATCTGAACCCACAGTGTTTGCTAGTATACCTTTCCGTGGGTCTCCGGTTCAAAATGTTTTTAGCTCACCAGAGCCGAAGGCTCCGGGGGAGCTTATAGGATAGGCAGGTCCGTCTGCGTCTGCGTCAACACTTTCAGAAGACATCTCCTCTGAAGCCACTGGGCCGATTTGGCCCAAATTTTATCTGTAGCATTCTTGGGCTAGGGGATTGAAAGTTTGTGTTTTTATGAAAATCGGCTCATTAGTTTGGTTGCTATGGCAACTTAGAGTTTCCATAGACATATACTGGGGAAAATTGAAAAATGGCATTTACTGCTAAGCCTCTGCAGATATTTTGACAAAATTTTCATAGAAATGTTCCTTAGGCAATCTACTATCTGCCATATGATTTTAGGCCTACTGCTCATTTTTATTGGTTGCCATGGAAACCAAAATGAAAAAAAAAAAAAAAACAAGAGGGCCATGATGGCCCTGGATCGCTCACCTGATCCATAGAGTAACAAGTGGGCCCTGGGGAGGGTCATTATTAACCCAAGGGCTATAATGTGCATAATGTTGAGAGAGGTCTAAAAAGGTGAAGCTTCATACCAAATATCAACAAAGGCTATAATTTGAACAATCTTTGCAAAGATCCACTGGATGAAGCTACACACCAAATATCAAAGACCTTGGCCTTGCGGTTTCAGAGAAGAAGATTTGTTTAAAGATATTCCCTATATGTACATAAGCCTATGAAAAACCAAATGGCCCCGGGTTAGGGGCATTTTTGGCCTCAGGGCTATAATTTAAACAATCTTGATAGAGGTCCACTAGATGAAGCTTCACACCAAATATCAAAGACCTGGGCCTTGCTGTTTCAGAGAAGAAGATTTTCAAAGATTATCTCTGTATAAGTCTATGTAAAACCAAAGGGCCCAGGGCGGGGGCATTTGTGGCCCGAGGGCTATAATTTGACCAATCTTGGTAGAGGCCCACTAAATGAAGCTCCATACCAAATATCAAAGACATGGGCCTTGCAGATTCAGAGAAGAAGATTTTTAAAGATTTCCCTATATTAGTCTATGTAAAACCAAAGGGTCTTGGGGCAGAGGTATTTTTGGCCCCAGGGCTATAATTTGAACAATCTTGATAAAGGTCCACTAGATGAAATTTCACACCAAATATCAAAGACATAGGGCTTGTGGTTTCACAGAAGACGATTTTTAAAGATTTTCCCTATATAAGTCTATGTAAAACCAAAGGGTCCCGAGGCGGGGGCATTTTTGGTCTCAGGACTTTAATTTGAACAATCTTGGTAGAGGTCGACTAGATGACACTTCATACCAAATATCAAAGACCTAGGCCTTGTGATTTCAGAGAAGAAGATTTTTCAAGATTTTCCCTATATAAGTCTATGTAAAACCAAAGGGCCCCGGTGCGGGGGTGTTTTTGGCCCCAGGGCTATAATTTGAGCAATCTTGGTAGAGGTCCACAAGATGAAGCTTCATACCAAATAGCAAAGACCTGGGCCTTGCGGTTTCAGAGAAGAAGATTTTTAAACATTTTCCCTATATAAGTCTATGTAAAACCAAAGGGCCCCGGGGCGGGGGCATTTTTGGCCCCAGCACTATAATTTGAACAATCTTGGTAGGGGTCCATTAGATGAAGCTTCATTCCAAATAGCAAAGACCTAGGCCTTGTGGTTTCAGAGAAGAAGATTTTTAAAGATTTTCCCTATAAGCCTATGTAAAACCAAAGGGCCCCGGTGCGGGGCTTTTTTAGCCCCAGCACTATAATTTGAACAAAGGCCTTGTGGTTTCAGAGAAGAAGATTTTTAAAGATTTTCCCTATAAGCCTATGTAAAACCAAAGGGCCCCGTTGCGGGGCTTTTTTAGCCCCAGCACTATAATTTGAACACTGTTGGTAGGGGTCCACTAGATGAAGCTTCATACCAAATAGCAAAGACCTGGGCTCTGCGGTTTCAGAGAAGAAGATCTTTAAAGATTTTCCCTATATAATCCTATGTAAAACCAAAGGGCCCCAGGGCGGGGGCATTTTTGGCTCCAGCACTATAATTTGAACAATCTTGGTAGGGGTCCACTAGATGAAGCTTCATACCAAATAGCAAAGACCTGGGCCTTGTGGTTTCAGAGAAGAAGATTTTTAAAGATTTTCCCTATATAAGCCTATGTAAAACCAAAGGGCCCTGGGGCGGGAGCATTTTTGGCCCCAGCACTATAATTTGAACAATCTTGGTAGGGGTCCACTGGATGAGGCTTCATACCAAATATCAAAGACCTGGGCCTTGTGGTTTCAGAGAAGAAGTTTTTTTAAAATTTCGGTGAAAAAAAATCTATTTTTGGCTCCTGTGACCTAGATGTGCAACGCACCGGAACATTTTGAACAACTTTGAAAGGGGACCACCTAAGGATCATTCCTGTGAAGTTTGGTCAAAATCTGATCAGTGGTTTAGGAGGAGATGTCGTTTGAAGAAATTGTTTACGCACGCACGCACGCACGCACGGACGCATGGACACACGCACGGACGCACGACGGACGACGGACAAAAAGTGATCCCAAAAGCTCACGTCGAAACTACGTGACGGTGAGCTAAAAAAATAGAAAAAAAAATTCTTAAAAAATCATCTCCTCAGAAACCATATACTCTAGGAGGCTGAAACTTTATGAAAATATTCACCATGTTTGCCTTTACAATTTTTGTGTTTTTTTTTTTTATGAAATTTGGCCTTTTAGTTTTGTTGCTATGGCAACTTAGCGTTTCCATTGAATTATAATGGGGAAAACTGAAAAATGGCATTTACTGCCAAGTCCTTGTACATATTTTGACAAAACTTACATAGAAATGTCCCTTGAGTGAACTTCTCTTAGCCCTATGCTTTTTTGCCGCAAAACAGATGACTGAATTATGCATATAGACTATCTGGTCTGTGCGTGTGTGTTTAGGGCTTTACGTCCCACCATCAACAAAGGCCATACGGAGACGGACGCTCGGTTTACAGACGCATCCGAAAGTCTGGTGAAGCCCAGAATCGAACAAGCTGGTCTGAGTATTTACTTCAGGTGCATGTCCTTCTGTTGGGGAATTTGCCTTGCGCCGGCTCATAGGGGACAATAAATAGAGAGGATTATACTGCTGTTGTGACATCATAACCTACATGGTATTTTTGCCATAGACTGGCGGAAGGAATACGTCAGACGAAGAATGCTAACATACTCTTTCTTAAATGGTCAGCACTAAAGGACCGGCTGTTTCGCAAAACTTACAATATTTAATACTATACTGACACTGCTCAAATTTAAAAAAGACCTGTCCAAAGTTTACAGGGGTATATATTATTATTTTTTTTAAAATTTCTGGTCCTAGAATAGATTGTAGATACTCGTTAGGACCGCCTCAATGAGGGAGTTCTAACGAGCACCCTCACCCTATGTTTTGAGTAGATATGATAAAAAATATCACAAATTTGCATCCGTTTTGGCGATATGAAAGATTGCACTATGTCGCACGGGGGTGTATTATCGTAATGGTTTACGTTCGTAAACGTTGCGATAACACATCAGTGCGGCATGTTGCATTTTTAGCATCTCCAAAATGGCTACTTTTCTGATGAAAAGCCGTGATATTTTTCTTGTTTATACTGCAAACATAGGAAGTCGACACTCGTTAGAACCGCTTCATTGAGGCCGTCCTAACGAGTACCCACAACCTATGACTTGGAGCCGAAATAAGAGAAATAATTCATTCCCCCGTAAACTCCCAGTTTTCTTTCTATTTAAATCAAATGAGTTTTACAAAAGCAAATATCTACTAATACTTCTTCTGTTAAACAATAATACTTTTCAGAAAAATAATGGCTTTTAGCCACAAACCAATCAGAAGCAGCAGAATATTCATTTCGGTACTGAAAGCTCTCCCCAAAGCAAGTACAGCTTTCACAAAGACCCCAAAGCAAGTACAGCTAGCAAGTACAGCTAGCTCTTTCATAAAGATTAATATTTTACTCTAGTGCAACCTTACCATTATATCACGGATTTTTTTTTCCGCCATCTTAACAAGAGAGACAACTTTTACGTTTCCGTTGTGCTAATTCCAAAAGAAAATAAGGTCTACTTTTAGAGAAAAGAATTTGCTCCTCAGGACCCTTTTGCCACCAGAGACGATATAGGAACGTTTTTACGTGTTTCAGCTCATTAAGAACTGGGGGTTGGGGACAGTTTGACATTTAAAGGAAATTCTTTCGAGGAATATAATGGTCCATGTTTTGGACCGAGGAACTTTGTTGATGACGGGTGCCTATAATTCGTCATCAGAAATGACATCGAGTTCTTCTTCAGAACCAGCGATTTTCGCAAGTTCATTGCGAATCTCCAAGATTTCGCTTCTTTTCATGTCGGCGTAGTGGTAGTATCTTTTCACCAGTCCCTCTACAACAACCATGCGCATGCGTAAAGGAAACCGGAAAGTCTTGTAGTCGCTCGATCTTGCCGTCTTATAGCGTTTTCGTAGACTCTGAAGTCTGGTGTTGAGGAGCAGAATCTGGTCACAGGCTCTGTTGAAACGGCGCTGGGAGTCGTGGAGCTTGGCGTACATCTCAAACTTCTTCATAACCATTTTCCTTTGTATAAAGCTAGATCTTGTTTATTGTGATAATGAGTCAAAAAGACAGAATGAAGTACCAAGAACAGTTTTGTCTTTTTATAATACAGGAGCTTTGAGTGTCACGCTCCCGAGATCCTGATGTCACGCGTTAAAGCTGTAATTCAAGCTTAGCCAAACAATACTGCCAAACATCTCTTGCTTAACGTGCTCATCTCTGATTAGCATATGCACGCGTCATTCATTATCGAACGTTTGATAATTACACACCATTGATCATCTTATGTGCTTTTTGATTTCATTTATTTATTAAATTATTAAAAAAATAAACGTTGAAATATTATCTTATAATCGGTGCTGTCATGCCTACTAGTACTTCTGTGTCAAAATAAATAAATAAATAAATAAATAAATAAATAAATAAATAAATAAATGTTCTCATCGGGCCAAATAAATATGACCATATGTAGCAGCTTCGAGTGCGTAATTAGCATTAACATGATAATGTTATGATGATGATGATGATGATGATGATGATGATGATGATGATGATGATGATAATGATGGTGAAAATAAGGCGGCTATGTAAGAACATGTGCACGAGAAAGTTGGCCTGTATGACCAGCTAAGACCGGGATCAGTCTGCGAATACGTACTGTTAGTTCACATTCTCGCGTGTCACTTGAGCCATCTGTTGATACTGACACTACAATGTGTTTGTTTGTTTGTTTGGTTTGAGGTTTAACGTTCCCGTCAACACTGTATAGGTCATTTTGGAGACGTTGCTTCCAATTTTGAGGGACTTTTACTGGACATTGAGATGAAATTACATCTCAAGCCCTGCGCCGAATGAAACCAATAGGATGTATAAACATGGACGGTCCGACTCGCACCGCTTTGACTGGGCAGGCCTAGATCCTCTAAGCGGTTTACCAGAACTCGTGTGACGGGTCGGAATCAGCTCTGCGTAGAAGCATCATGCAGCGTATCTATTTCTTTAGGTCCCGATAGGCGGGACCGGACTGACACAACAATACAGCAAAATGTGAAGAGATGATGTGATCTCGGTTGTTTATGTTCGTTTGTTTGTGTTGAGGTTTTACGGTCTCGTCAACACTAGTAAGGTCGTTTTGGAGACGTTGCTTCCGATTTTGTTGGATTTTACCCGACACAGAGATGAAATGACTTCTCAAGCCCTACCACCCAAAGAAACCACTAGGGTTTCAGTAGCGGTCCGACCGCATCACTTTTCCTGTACAGGCTTGTACATTCCTAGCGGTTTGCCAGTACTCAAGTTCGGTCGGTTCAGCCAACATGCAGCCCAATCTATTTCTTCAAGCCCCGATGGGCGGGGGCGCTGGATGTTTATGTAAAATTATATCTTATTTTAAGTCTCTTTCCGCTTGGCACGGCCAACATGATTCCTGGTCGTGTAAACACAGCCTAACATATGAGCACATGTGTAGCAGCAATGACCAGAACTGGCACAAGAGCCGGGGCACGACAAACGCACATGCGCGGCAGCAACAACCAAACGAAGACCAACCTGTGCCTCGGAACAGTGACATCCTGCAACTTTAATCACTGGCCGTAAAACAGATGACTGAATTATGCATATAGACAATCTGGTCTGTGCGTGTTTATTTTAAGGTCACTGATGAGGCCTAATTGGCCGAAACTAGCTAGTCTGGCCCGAAAAGCATGTACAGTCTATATTTTACAGTTCTGTGGTGTATTCCTTGCTTCCAAAGGATATCCCTTTCTAGAACATATTTAACGTCACTACAGCTGGTGTCTGGGAATGTGCGGCGGCCGTAAAAGTCTCACTGCCCTACATCATAGTGTAGTTTATATTTTCTTGTGCTTTGGGGTCATTGATTCCATTGTGGAATTTTAAAACTATTTTAGCTTAGGGTCACTGATGAGGCCTTATTTGCCGAAACTAGCTAGTCTGGCCCAGAAAGCATGTAAACTCTATATTTTACAGTTCTGTGGTGTATTCCTTGCTTCCAAAGGATAACCCTTTCTAGAACATGTTTTACGTCCCACCATCAACAAAGGCCATACGGAGACGGACGCTCGGTTTACAGACGCATCCGAACGTCTGGAGGAGCCCGGAATCGAACAAGCTGGTCTGAGTATTTACTTCAGGTGCATGTCCTTCTGTTGGGTAATTTGCCTTGCGCCGGCTCATAGGGGAAAATAAAATAGCAGTATACCGCTGTTATGACATCATAACCTACATAGTATTTTTGCCATAGACTGGCGTTAGAAATACGTCAGACGAGGAATGCTAACATCATCTTTCTTAAATGGTCAGCACAAAAGGAAAGGCTGTTTCGTGAAACTTACAATATTTAATACTATACTGACACTGCTCAAATTTAGAAAGGATCTGTCCGGCAAAGTTTACAGGGGTATATATATTATTTTTTTGTAATTTCTGGTCCTAGACATAGATTGTAGATACTCGTTAGAACCGCCTCAATGAGGCGGTTCTAACGAGCACCCTCACCCTATGTTTTGAGTAGATATGATAAAAAATATCACAAATTTGCATCCGTTTTGGCGATATGAAAGATTGCACTATGTCGCACGGGGGTGTATTATCGTAATGGTTTACGTTCGTAAACGTTGCGATAACACATCAGAGCGGCATGTTGCATTTTTAGCATCTCCAAAATGGCTACTTTTCTGATGAAAAGCCGTGATATTTTTCTTGTTTATACTGCAAACATAGGTAGTCGACACTCGTTAGAACCGCTTCATTGAGGCCGTCCTAACGAGTACCCACAACCTATGACTTGGAGCCGAAATAAGAGAAAAAATTCATTCCCCCGTAAACTCCCAGTTTTCTTTCTATTTAAATCAAATGAGTTTTACAAAAGCAAATATCTACTAATACTTCTTCTGTTAAACAATAATACTTTTCAGAAAAATAATGGCTTTTAGCCACAAACCAATCAGAAGCAGCAGAATATTCATTTTGGTACTGAAAGCTCTCCCCAAAGCAAGTACAGCTTTCACAAAGACCCCAAAGCAAGTACAGCTAGCAAGTACAGCTGTCTCTTTCATAAAGATCAATATTTTACTCTAGTGCAACCTTACCATTATATCACGGATTTTTTTTTTCCGCCATCTTAACAAGAGAGACAACTTTTACGTTTCCGTTGTGCTAATTCCAAAAGAAAATAAGGTCTACTTTTAGAGAAAAGAATTTGCTCCTCAGGACCCTTTTGCCACCAGAGACGATATAGGAACGTTTTTACGTGTTTCAGCTCATTAAGAACTGGGGGTTGGGGACAGTTTGACATTTAAAGGAAATTCTTTCGAGGAATATAATGGTCCATGTTTTGGACCGAGGAACTTTGTTGATGACGGGTGCCTATAATTCGTCATCAGAAATGACATCGAGTTCTTCTTCAGAACCAGCGATTTTCGCAAGTTCATTGCGAATCTCCAAGATTTCGCTTCTTTTCATGTCGGCGTAGTGGTAGTATCTTTTCACCAGTCCCTCTACAACAACCATGCGCATGCGTAAAGGAAACCGGAAAGTCTTGTAGTCGCTCGATCTTGCCGTCTTATAGCGTTTTCGTAGACTCTGAAGTCTGGTGTTGAGGAGCAGAATCTGGTCACAGGCTCTGTTGAAACGGCGCTGGGAGTCGTGGAGCTTGGCGTACATCTCAAACTTCTTCATAACCATTTTCCTTTGTATAAAGCTAGATCTTGTTTATTGTGATAATGAGTCAAAAAGACAGAATGAAGTACCAAGAACAGTTTTGTCTTTTTATAATACAGGAGCTTTGAGTGTCACGCTCCCGAGATCGTGATGTCACGCGTTAAAGCTGTAATTCAAGCTTAGCCAAACAATACTGCCAAACATCTCTTGCTTAACGTGCCCATCTCTGATTAGCTTATGCACGCGTCATTCATTATCGAACGTTTGATAATTACACACCATTGATCATCTTATGTGCTTTTTGATTTCATTTATTTATTAAATTATTAAAAAAATAAACGTTGAAATATTATCTTATAATCGGTGCTGTCATGCCTACTAGTACTTCTGTGTCAAAATAAATAAATAAATAAATAAATAAATAAATAAATAAATAAATAAATAAATAAATAAATAAATAAATAAATAAATAAATAAATATAAATGTTCTCATCGGGCCAAATAAATATGACCATATGAAGCAGCTTCGAGTGCGTAATTAGCATTAACATGATAATGTTATGATGATGATGATGATGATGATGATGATGATGATGATGATGATGATGATGATGATAATGATGGTGAAAATAAGGCGGCTATGTAAGAACATGTGCACGAGAAAGTTGGCCTGTATGACCAGCTAAGACCGGGATCAGTCTGCGAATACGTACTGTTAGTTCACATTCTCGCGTGTCACTTGAGCCATCTGTTGATACTGACACTACAATGTGTTTGTTTGTTTGTTTGGTTTGAGGTTTAACGTTCCCGTCAACACTGTATAGGTCATTTTGGAGACGTTGCTTCCAATTTTGAGGGACTTTTACTGGACATTGAGATGAAATTACATCTCAAGCCCTGTCGCCGAATGAAACCAATAGGATGTATAAACATGGACGGTCCGACTCGCACCGCTTTGACTGGGCAGGCCTAGATCCTCTAAGCGGTTTACCAGAACTCGTGTGACGGGTCGGAATCAGCTCTGCGTAGAAGCATCATGCAGCGTATCTATTTCTTTAGGTCCCGATAGGCGGGACCGGACTGACACAACAATACAGCAAAATGTGAAGAGATGATGTGATCTCGGTTGTTTATGTTCGTTTGTTTGTGTTGAGGTTTTACGGTCTCGTCAACACTAGTAAGGTCGTTTTGGAGACGTTGCTTCCGATTTTGTTGGATTTTACCCGACACAGAGATGAAATGACTTCTCAAGCCCTACCACCCAAAGAAACCACTAGGGTTTCAGTAGCGGTCCGACCGCATCACTTTTCCTGTACAGGCTTGTACATTCCTAGCGGTTTGCCAGTACTCAAGTTCGGTCGGTTCAGCCAACATGCAGCCCAATCTATTTCTTCAAGCCCCGATGGGCGGGGGCGCTGGATGTTTATGTAAAATTATATCTTATTTTAAGTCTCTTTCCGCTTGGCACGGCCAACATGATTCCTGGTCGTGTAAACACAGCCTAACATATGAGCACATGTGTAGCAGCAATGACCAGAACTGGCACAAGAGCCGGGGCACGACAAACGCACATGCGCGGCAGCAACAACCAAACGAAGACCAACCTGTGCCTCGGAACAGTGACATCCTGCAACTTTAATCACTGGCCGTAAAACAGATGACTGAATTATGCATATAGACAATCTGGTCTGTGCGTGTTTATTTTAAGGTCACTGATGAGGCCTAATTGGCCGAAACTAGCTAGTCTGGCCCGAAAAGCATGTACAGTCTATATTTTACAGTTCTGTGGTGTATTCCTTGCTTCCAAAGGATATCCCTTTCTAGAACATATTTAACGTCACTACAGCTGGTGTCTGGGAATGTGCGGCGGCCGTAAAAGTCTCACTGCCCTACATCATAGTGTAGTTTATATTTTCTTGTGCTTTGGGGTCATTGATTCCATTGTGGAATTTTAAAACTATTTTAGCTTAGGGTCACTGATGAGGCCTTATTTGCCGAAACTAGCTAGTCTGGCCCAGAAAGCATGTAAACTCTATATTTTACAGTTCTGTGGTGTATTCCTTGCTTCCAAAGGATAACCCTTTCTAGAACATGTTTTACGTCCCACCATCAACAAAGGCCATACGGAGACGGACGCTCGGTTTACAGACGCATCCGAACGTCTGGAGGAGCCCGGAATCGAACAAGCTGGTCTGAGTATTTACTTCAGGTGCATGTCCTTCTGTTGGGTAATTTGCCTTGCGCCGGCTCATAGGGGAAAATAAAATAGCAGTATACCGCTGTTATGACATCATAACCTACATAGTATTTTTGCCATAGACTGGCGTTAGAAATACGTCAGACGAGGAATGCTAACATCATCTTTCTTAAATGGTCAGCACAAAAGGAAAGGCTGTTTCGTGAAACTTACAATATTTAATACTATACTGACACTGCTCAAATTTAGAAAGGATCTGTCCGGCAAAGTTTACAGGGGTATATATATTATTTTTTTGTAATTTCTGGTCCTAGACATAGATTGTAGATACTCGTTAGAACCGCCTCAATGAGGCGGTTCTAACGAGCACCCTCACCCTATGTTTTGAGTAGATATGATAAAAAATATCACAAATTTGCATCCGTTTTGGCGATATGAAAGATTGCACTATGTCGCACGGGGGTGTATTATCGTAATGGTTTACGTTCGTAAACGTTGCGATAACACATCAGTGCGGCATGTTGCATTTTTAGCATCTCCAAAATGGCTACTTTTCTGATGAAAAGCCGTGATATTTTTCTTGTTTATACTGCAAACATAGGTAGTCGACACTCGTTAGAACCGCTTCATTGAGGCCGTCCTAACGAGTACCCACAACCTATGACTTGGAGCCGAAATAAGAGAAAAAATTCATTCCCCCGTAAACTCCCAGTTTTCTTTCTATTTAAATCAAATGAGTTTTACAAAAGCAAATATCTACTAATACTTCTTCTGTTAAACAATAATACTTTTCAGAAAAATAATGGCTTTTAGCCACAAACCAATCAGAAGCAGCAGAATATTCATTTTGGTACTGAAAGCTCTCCCCAAAGCAAGTACAGCTTTCACAAAGACCCCAAAGCAAGTACAGCTAGCAAGTACAGCTGTCTCTTTCATAAAGATCAATATTTTACTCTAGTGCAACCTTACCATTATATCACGGATTTTTTTTTTCCGCCATCTTAACAAGAGAGACAACTTTTACGTTTCCGTTGTGCTAATTCCAAAAGAAAATAAGGTCTACTTTTAGAGAAAAGAATTTGCTCCTCAGGACCCTTTTGCCACCAGAGACGATATAGGAACGTTTTTACGTGTTTCAGCTCATTAAGAACTGGGGGTTGGGGACAGTTTGACATTTAAAGGAAATTCTTTCGAGGAATATAATGGTCCATGTTTTGGACCGAGGAACTTTGTTGATGACGGGTGCCTATAATTCGTCATCAGAAATGACATCGAGTTCTTCTTCAGAACCAGCGATTTTCGCAAGTTCATTGCGAATCTCCAAGATTTCGCTTCTTTTCATGTCGGCGTAGTGGTAGTATCTTTTCACCAGTCCCTCTACAACAACCATGCGCATGCGTAAAGGAAACCGGAAAGTCTTGTAGTCGCTCGATCTTGCCGTCTTATAGCGTTTTCGTAGACTCTGAAGTCTGGTGTTGAGGAGCAGAATCTGGTCACAGGCTCTGTTGAAACGGCGCTGGGAGTCGTGGAGCTTGGCGTACATCTCAAACTTCTTCATAACCATTTTCCTTTGTATAAAGCTAGATCTTGTTTATTTGATAATGAGTCAAAAAGACAGAATGAAGTACCAAGAACAGTTTTGTCTTTTTATAATACAGGAGCTTTGAGTGTCACGCTCCCGAGATCCTGATGTCACGCGTTAAAGCTGTAATTCAAGCTTAGCCAAACAATACTGCCAAACATCTCTTGCTTAACGTGCCCATCTCTGATTAGCTTATGCACGCGTCATTCATTATCGAACGTTTGATAATTACACACCATTGATCATCTTATGTGCTTTTTGATTTCATTTATTTATTAAATTATTAAAAAAATAAACGTTGAAATATTATCTTATAATCGGTGCTGTCATGCCTACTAGTACTTCTGTGTCAAAATAAATAAATAAATAAATAAATAAATAAATAAATAAATAAATAAATAAATAAATATAAATGTTCTCATCGGGCCAAATAAATATGACCATATGAAGCAGCTTCGAGTGCGTAATTAGCATTAACATGATAATGTTATGATGATGATGATGATGATGATGATGATGATGATGATGATGATGATAATGATGGTGAAAATAAGGCGGCTATGTAAGAACATGTGCACGAGAAAGTTGGCCTGTATGACCAGCTAAGACCGGGATCAGTCTGCGAATACGTACTGTTAGTTCACATTCTCGCGTGTCACTTGAGCCATCTGTTGATACTGACACTACAATGTGTTTGTTTGTTTGTTTGGTTTGAGGTTTAACGTTCCCGTCAACACTGTATAGGTCATTTTGGAGACGTTGCTTCCAATTTTGAGGGACTTTTACTGGACATTGAGATGAAATTACATCTCAAGCCCTGTCGCCGAATGAAACCAATAGGATGTATAAACATGGACGGTCCGACTCGCACCGCTTTGACTGGGCAGGCCTAGATCCTCTAAGCGGTTTACCAGAACTCGTGTGACGGGTCGGAATCAGCTCTGCGTAGAAGCATCATGCAGCGTATCTATTTCTTTAGGTCCCGATAGGCGGGACCGGACTGACACAACAATACAGCAAAATGTGAAGAGATGATGTGATCTCGGTTGTTTATGTTCGTTTGTTTGTGTTGAGGTTTTACGGTCTCGTCAACACTAGTAAGGTCGTTTTGGAGACGTTGCTTCCGATTTTGTTGGATTTTACCCGACACAGAGATGAAATGACTTCTCAAGCCCTACCACCCAAAGAAACCACTAGGGTTTCAGTAGCGGTCCGACCGCATCACTTTTCCTGTACAGGCTTGTACATTCCTAGCGGTTTGCCAGTACTCAAGTTCGGTCGGTTCAGCCAACATGCAGCCCAATCTATTTCTTCAAGCCCCGATGGGCGGGGGCGCTGGATGTTTATGTAAAATTATATCTTATTTTAAGTCTCTTTCCGCTTGGCACGGCCAACATGATTCCTGGTCGTGTAAACACAGCCTAACATATGAGCACATGTGTAGCAGCAATGACCAGAACTGGCACAAGAGCCGGGGCACGACAAACGCACATGCGCGGCAGCAACAACCAAACGAAGACCAACCTGTGCCTCGGAACAGTGACATCCTGCAACTTTAATCACTGGCCGTAAAACAGATGACTGAATTATGCATATAGACAATCTGGTCTGTGCGTGTTTATTTTAAGGTCACTGATGAGGCCTAATTGGCCGAAACTAGCTAGTCTGGCCCGAAAAGCATGTACAGTCTATATTTTACAGTTCTGTGGTGTATTCCTTGCTTCCAAAGGATATCCCTTTCTAGAACATATTTAACGTCACTACAGCTGGTGTCTGGGAATGTGCGGCGGCCGTAAAAGTCTCACTGCCCTACATCATAGTGTAGTTTATATTTTCTTGTGCTTTGGGGTCATTGATTCCATTGTGGAATTTTAAAACTATTTTAGCTTAGGGTCACTGATGAGGCCTTATTTGCCGAAACTAGCTAGTCTGGCCCAGAAAGCATGTAAACTCTATATTTTACAGTTCTGTGGTGTATTCCTTGCTTCCAAAGGATAACCCTTTCTAGAACATGTTTTACGTCCCACCATCAACAAAGGCCATACGGAGACGGACGCTCGGTTTACAGACGCATCCGAACGTCTGGAGGAGCCCGGAATCGAACAAGCTGGTCTGAGTATTTACTTCAGGTGCATGTCCTTCTGTTGGGTAATTTGCCTTGCGCCGGCTCATAGGGGAAAATAAAATAGCAGTATACCGCTGTTATGACATCATAACCTACATAGTATTTTTGCCATAGACTGGCGTTAGAAATACGTCAGACGAGGAATGCTAACATCATCTTTCTTAAATGGTCAGCACAAAAGGAAAGGCTGTTTCGTGAAACTTACAATATTTAATACTATACTGACACTGCTCAAATTTAGAAAGGATCTGTCCGGCAAAGTTTACAGGGGTATATATATTATTTTTTTGTAATTTCTGGTCCTAGACATAGATTGTAGATACTCGTTAGAACCGCCTCAATGAGGCGGTTCTAACGAGCACCCTCACCCTATGTTTTGAGTAGATATGATAAAAAATATCACAAATTTGCATCCGTTTTGGCGATATGAAAGATTGCACTATGTCGCACGGGGGTGTATTATCGTAATGGTTTACGTTCGTAAACGTTGCGATAACACATCAGTGCGGCATGTTGCATTTTTAGCATCTCCAAAATGGCTACTTTTCTGATGAAA
Organism: Lucinisca nassula; assembly: GCA_963580285.1. NCBI lineage: Eukaryota > Metazoa > Mollusca > Bivalvia > Lucinida > Lucinidae > Lucinisca > Lucinisca nassula. The sequence continues at coordinate 131,497,212 of OY757010.1, read as the reverse complement.
AGCCGTGATATTTTTCTTGTTTATACTGCAAACATAGGTAGTCGACACTCGTTAGAACCGCTTCATTGAGGCCGTCCTAACGAGTACCCACAACCTATGACTTGGAGCCGAAATAAGAGAAAAAATTCATTCCCCCGTAAACTCCCAGTTTTCTTTCTATTTAAATCAAATGAGTTTTACAAAAGCAAATATCTACTAATACTTCTTCTGTTAAACAATAATACTTTTCAGAAAAATAATGGCTTTTAGCCACAAACCAATCAGAAGCAGCAGAATATTCATTTTGGTACTGAAAGCTCTCCCCAAAGCAAGTACAGCTTTCACAAAGACCCCAAAGCAAGTACAGCTAGCAAGTACAGCTGTCTCTTTCATAAAGATCAATATTTTACTCTAGTGCAACCTTACCATTATATCACGGATTTTTTTTTTCCGCCATCTTAACAAGAGAGACAACTTTTACGTTTCCGTTGTGCTAATTCCAAAAGAAAATAAGGTCTACTTTTAGAGAAAAGAATTTGCTCCTCAGGACCCTTTTGCCACCAGAGACGATATAGGAACGTTTTTACGTGTTTCAGCTCATTAAGAACTGGGGGTTGGGGACAGTTTGACATTTAAAGGAAATTCTTTCGAGGAATATAATGGTCCATGTTTTGGACCGAGGAACTTTGTTGATGACGGGTGCCTATAATTCGTCATCAGAAATGACATCGAGTTCTTCTTCAGAACCAGCGATTTTCGCAAGTTCATTGCGAATCTCCAAGATTTCGCTTCTTTTCATGTCGGCGTAGTGGTAGTATCTTTTCACCAGTCCCTCTACAACAACCATGCGCATGCGTAAAGGAAACCGGAAAGTCTTGTAGTCGCTCGATCTTGCCGTCTTATAGCGTTTTCGTAGACTCTGAAGTCTGGTGTTGAGGAGCAGAATCTGGTCACAGGCTCTGTTGAAACGGCGCTGGGAGTCGTGGAGCTTGGCGTACATCTCAAACTTCTTCATAACCATTTTCCTTTGTATAAAGCTAGATCTTGTTTATTTGATAATGAGTCAAAAAGACAGAATGAAGTACCAAGAACAGTTTTGTCTTTTTATAATACAGGAGCTTTGAGTGTCACGCTCCCGAGATCCTGATGTCACGCGTTAAAGCTGTAATTCAAGCTTAGCCAAACAATACTGCCAAACATCTCTTGCTTAACGTGCCCATCTCTGATTAGCTTATGCACGCGTCATTCATTATCGAACGTTTGATAATTACACACCATTGATCATCTTATGTGCTTTTTGATTTCATTTATTTATTAAATTATTAAAAAAATAAACGTTGAAATATTATCTTATAATCGGTGCTGTCATGCCTACTAGTACTTCTGTGTCAAAATAAATAAATAAATAAATAAATAAATAAATAAATAAATAAATAAATAAATAAATAAATAAATAAATAAATATAAATGTTCTCATCGGGCCAAATAAATATGACCATATGAAGCAGCTTCGAGTGCGTAATTAGCATTAACATGATAATGTTATGATGATGATGATGATGATGATGATGATGATGATGATGATGATGATAATGATGGTGAAAATAAGGCGGCTATGTAAGAACATGTGCACGAGAAAGTTGGCCTGTATGACCAGCTAAGACCGGGATCAGTCTGCGAATACGTACTGTTAGTTCACATTCTCGCGTGTCACTTGAGCCATCTGTTGATACTGACACTACAATGTGTTTGTTTGTTTGTTTGGTTTGAGGTTTAACGTTCCCGTCAACACTGTATAGGTCATTTTGGAGACGTTGCTTCCAATTTTGAGGGACTTTTACTGGACATTGAGATGAAATTACATCTCAAGCCCTGTCGCCGAATGAAACCAATAGGATGTATAAACATGGACGGTCCGACTCGCACCGCTTTGACTGGGCAGGCCTAGATCCTCTAAGCGGTTTACCAGAACTCGTGTGACGGGTCGGAATCAGCTCTGCGTAGAAGCATCATGCAGCGTATCTATTTCTTTAGGTCCCGATAGGCGGGACCGGACTGACACAACAATACAGCAAAATGTGAAGAGATGATGTGATCTCGGTTGTTTATGTTCGTTTGTTTGTGTTGAGGTTTTACGGTCTCGTCAACACTAGTAAGGTCGTTTTGGAGACGTTGCTTCCGATTTTGTTGGATTTTACCCGACACAGAGATGAAATGACTTCTCAAGCCCTACCACCCAAAGAAACCACTAGGGTTTCAGTAGCGGTCCGACCGCATCACTTTTCCTGTACAGGCTTGTACATTCCTAGCGGTTTGCCAGTACTCAAGTTCGGTCGGTTCAGCCAACATGCAGCCCAATCTATTTCTTCAAGCCCCGATGGGCGGGGGCGCTGGATGTTTATGTAAAATTATATCTTATTTTAAGTCTCTTTCCGCTTGGCACGGCCAACATGATTCCTGGTCGTGTAAACACAGCCTAACATATGAGCACATGTGTAGCAGCAATGACCAGAACTGGCACAAGAGCCGGGGCACGACAAACGCACATGCGCGGCAGCAACAACCAAACGAAGACCAACCTGTGCCTCGGAACAGTGACATCCTGCAACTTTAATCACTGGCCGTAAAACAGATGACTGAATTATGCATATAGACAATCTGGTCTGTGCGTGTTTATTTTAAGGTCACTGATGAGGCCTAATTGGCCGAAACTAGCTAGTCTGGCCCGAAAAGCATGTACAGTCTATATTTTACAGTTCTGTGGTGTATTCCTTGCTTCCAAAGGATATCCCTTTCTAGAACATATTTAACGTCACTACAGCTGGTGTCTGGGAATGTGCGGCGGCCGTAAAAGTCTCACTGCCCTACATCATAGTGTAGTTTATATTTTCTTGTGCTTTGGGGTCATTGATTCCATTGTGGAATTTTAAAACTATTTTAGCTTAGGGTCACTGATGAGGCCTTATTTGCCGAAACTAGCTAGTCTGGCCCAGAAAGCATGTAAACTCTATATTTTACAGTTCTGTGGTGTATTCCTTGCTTCCAAAGGATAACCCTTTCTAGAACATGTTTTACGTCCCACCATCAACAAAGGCCATACGGAGACGGACGCTCGGTTTACAGACGCATCCGAACGTCTGGAGGAGCCCGGAATCGAACAAGCTGGTCTGAGTATTTACTTCAGGTGCATGTCCTTCTGTTGGGTAATTTGCCTTGCGCCGGCTCATAGGGGAAAATAAAATAGCAGTATACCGCTGTTATGACATCATAACCTACATAGTATTTTTGCCATAGACTGGCGTTAGAAATACGTCAGACGAGGAATGCTAACATCATCTTTCTTAAATGGTCAGCACAAAAGGAAAGGCTGTTTCGTGAAACTTACAATATTTAATACTATACTGACACTGCTCAAATTTAGAAAGGATCTGTCCGGCAAAGTTTACAGGGGTATATATATTATTTTTTTGTAATTTCTGGTCCTAGACATAGATTGTAGATACTCGTTAGAACCGCCTCAATGAGGCGGTTCTAACGAGCACCCTCACCCTATGTTTTGAGTAGATATGATAAAAAATATCACAAATTTGCATCCGTTTTGGCGATATGAAAGATTGCACTATGTCGCACGGGGGTGTATTATCGTAATGGTTTACGTTCGTAAACGTTGCGATAACACATCAGTGCGGCATGTTGCATTTTTAGCATCTCCAAAATGGCTACTTTTCTGATGAAAAGCCGTGATATTTTTCTTGTTTATACTGCAAACATAGGTAGTCGACACTCGTTAGAACCGCTTCATTGAGGCCGTCCTAACGAGTACCCACAACCTATGACTTGGAGCCGAAATAAGAGAAAAAATTCATTCCCCCGTAAACTCCCAGTTTTCTTTCTATTTAAATCAAATGAGTTTTACAAAAGCAAATATCTACTAATACTTCTTCTGTTAAACAATAATACTTTTCAGAAAAATAATGGCTTTTAGCCACAAACCAATCAGAAGCAGCAGAATATTCATTTTGGTACTGAAAGCTCTCCCCAAAGCAAGTACAGCTTTCACAAAGACCCCAAAGCAAGTACAGCTAGCAAGTACAGCTGTCTCTTTCATAAAGATCAATATTTTACTCTAGTGCAACCTTACCATTATATCACGGATTTTTTTTTTCCGCCATCTTAACAAGAGAGACAACTTTTACGTTTCCGTTGTGCTAATTCCAAAAGAAAATAAGGTCTACTTTTAGAGAAAAGAATTTGCTCCTCAGGACCCTTTTGCCACCAGAGACGATATAGGAACGTTTTTACGTGTTTCAGCTCATTAAGAACTGGGGGTTGGGGACAGTTTGACATTTAAAGGAAATTCTTTCGAGGAATATAATGGTCCATGTTTTGGACCGAGGAACTTTGTTGATGACGGGTGCCTATAATTCGTCATCAGAAATGACATCGAGTTCTTCTTCAGAACCAGCGATTTTCGCAAGTTCATTGCGAATCTCCAAGATTTCGCTTCTTTTCATGTCGGCGTAGTGGTAGTATCTTTTCACCAGTCCCTCTACAACAACCATGCGCATGCGTAAAGGAAACCGGAAAGTCTTGTAGTCGCTCGATCTTGCCGTCTTATAGCGTTTTCGTAGACTCTGAAGTCTGGTGTTGAGGAGCAGAATCTGGTCACAGGCTCTGTTGAAACGGCGCTGGGAGTCGTGGAGCTTGGCGTACATCTCAAACTTCTTCATAACCATTTTCCTTTGTATAAAGCTAGATCTTGTTTATTGTGATAATGAGTCAAAAAGACAGAATGAAGTACCAAGAACAGTTTTGTCTTTTTATAATACAGGAGCTTTGAGTGTCACGCTCCCGAGATCCTGATGTCACGCGTTAAAGCTGTAATTCAAGCTTAGCCAAACAATACTGCCAAACATCTCTTGCTTAACGTGCCCATCTCTGATTAGCTTATGCACGCGTCATTCATTATCGAACGTTTGATAATTACACACCATTGATCATCTTATGTGCTTTTTGATTTCATTTATTTATTAAATTATTAAAAAAATAAACGTTGAAATATTATCTTATAATCGGTGCTGTCATGCCTACTAGTACTTCTGTGTCAAAATAAATAAATAAATAAATAAATAAATAAATAAATAAATAAATAAATAAATAAATAAATAAATAAATAAATAAATAAATAAATAAATAAATAAATAAATAAATAAATGTTCTCATCGGGCCAAATAAATATGACCATATGAAGCAGCTTCGAGTGCGTAATTAGCATTAACATGATAATGTTATGATGATGATGATGATGATGATGATGATGATGATGATGATGATGATAATGATGGTGAAAATAAGGCGGCTATGTAAGAACATGTGCACGAGAAAGTTGGCCTGTATGACCAGCTAAGACCGGGATCAGTCTGCGAATACGTACTGTTAGTTCACATTCTCGCGTGTCACTTGAGCCATCTGTTGATACTGACACTACAATGTGTTTGTTTGTTTGTTTGGTTTGAGGTTTAACGTTCCCGTCAACACTGTATAGGTCATTTTGGAGACGTTGCTTCCAATTTTGAGGGACTTTTACTGGACATTGAGATGAAATTACATCTCAAGCCCTGTCGCCGAATGAAACCAATAGGATGTATAAACATGGACGGTCCGACTCGCACCGCTTTGACTGGGCAGGCCTAGATCCTCTAAGCGGTTTACCAGAACTCGTGTGACGGGTCGGAATCAGCTCTGCGTAGAAGCATCATGCAGCGTATCTATTTCTTTAGGTCCCGATAGGCGGGACCGGACTGACACAACAATACAGCAAAATGTGAAGAGATGATGTGATCTCGGTTGTTTATGTTCGTTTGTTTGTGTTGAGGTTTTACGGTCTCGTCAACACTAGTAAGGTCGTTTTGGAGACGTTGCTTCCGATTTTGTTGGATTTTACCCGACACAGAGATGAAATGACTTCTCAAGCCCTACCACCCAAAGAAACCACTAGGGTTTCAGTAGCGGTCCGACCGCATCACTTTTCCTGTACAGGCTTGTACATTCCTAGCGGTTTGCCAGTACTCAAGTTCGGTCGGTTCAGCCAACATGCAGCCCAATCTATTTCTTCAAGCCCCGATGGGCGGGGGCGCTGGATGTTTATGTAAAATTATATCTTATTTTAAGTCTCTTTCCGCTTGGCACGGCCAACATGATTCCTGGTCGTGTAAACACAGCCTAACATATGAGCACATGTGTAGCAGCAATGACCAGAACTGGCACAAGAGCCGGGGCACGACAAACGCACATGCGCGGCAGCAACAACCAAACGAAGACCAACCTGTGCCTCGGAACAGTGACATCCTGCAACTTTAATCACTGGCCGTAAAACAGATGACTGAATTATGCATATAGACAATCTGGTCTGTGCGTGTTTATTTTAAGGTCACTGATGAGGCCTAATTGGCCGAAACTAGCTAGTCTGGCCCGAAAAGCATGTACAGTCTATATTTTACAGTTCTGTGGTGTATTCCTTGCTTCCAAAGGATATCCCTTTCTAGAACATATTTAACGTCACTACAGCTGGTGTCTGGGAATGTGCGGCGGCCGTAAAAGTCTCACTGCCCTACATCATAGTGTAGTTTATATTTTCTTGTGCTTTGGGGTCATTGATTCCATTGTGGAATTTTAAAACTATTTTAGCTTAGGGTCACTGATGAGGCCTTATTTGCCGAAACTAGCTAGTCTGGCCCAGAAAGCATGTAAACTCTATATTTTACAGTTCTGTGGTGTATTCCTTGCTTCCAAAGGATAACCCTTTCTAGAACATGTTTTACGTCCCACCATCAACAAAGGCCATACGGAGACGGACGCTCGGTTTACAGACGCATCCGAACGTCTGGAGGAGCCCGGAATCGAACAAGCTGGTCTGAGTATTTACTTCAGGTGCATGTCCTTCTGTTGGGTAATTTGCCTTGCGCCGGCTCATAGGGGAAAATAAAATAGCAGTATACCGCTGTTATGACATCATAACCTACATAGTATTTTTGCCATAGACTGGCGTTAGAAATACGTCAGACGAGGAATGCTAACATCATCTTTCTTAAATGGTCAGCACAAAAGGAAAGGCTGTTTCGTGAAACTTACAATATTTAATACTATACTGACACTGCTCAAATTTAGAAAGGATCTGTCCGGCAAAGTTTACAGGGGTATATATATTATTTTTTTGTAATTTCTGGTCCTAGACATAGATTGTAGATACTCGTTAGAACCGCCTCAATGAGGCGGTTCTAACGAGCACCCTCACCCTATGTTTTGAGTAGATATGATAAAAAATATCACAAATTTGCATCCGTTTTGGCGATATGAAAGATTGCACTATGTCGCACGGGGGTGTATTATCGTAATGGTTTACGTTCGTAAACGTTGCGATAACACATCAGTGCGGCATGTTGCATTTTTAGCATCTCCAAAATGGCTACTTTTCTGATGAAAAGCCGTGATATTTTTCTTGTTTATACTGCAAACATAGGTAGTCGACACTCGTTAGAACCGCTTCATTGAGGCCGTCCTAACGAGTACCCACAACCTATGACTTGGAGCCGAAATAAGAGAAAAAATTCATTCCCCCGTAAACTCCCAGTTTTCTTTCTATTTAAATCAAATGAGTTTTACAAAAGCAAATATCTACTAATACTTCTTCTGTTAAACAATAATACTTTTCAGAAAAATAATGGCTTTTAGCCACAAACCAATCAGAAGCAGCAGAATATTCATTTTGGTACTGAAAGCTCTCCCCAAAGCAAGTACAGCTTTCACAAAGACCCCAAAGCAAGTACAGCTAGCAAGTACAGCTGTCTCTTTCATAAAGATCAATATTTTACTCTAGTGCAACCTTACCATTATATCACGGATTTTTTTTTTTCCGCCATCTTAACAAGAGAGACAACTTTTACGTTTCCGTTGTGCTAATTCCAAAAGAAAATAAGGTCTACTTTTAGAGAAAAGAATTTGCTCCTCAGGACCCTTTTGCCACCAGAGACGATATAGGAACGTTTTTACGTGTTTCAGCTCATTAAGAACTGGGGGTTGGGGACAGTTTGACATTTAAAGGAAATTCTTTCGAGGAATATAATGGTCCATGTTTTGGACCGAGGAACTTTGTTGATGACGGGTGCCTATAATTCGTCATCAGAAATGACATCGAGTTCTTCTTCAGAACCAGCGATTTTCGCAAGTTCATTGCGAATCTCCAAGATTTCGCTTCTTTTCATGTCGGCGTAGTGGTAGTATCTTTTCACCAGTCCCTCTACAACAACCATGCGCATGCGTAAAGGAAACCGGAAAGTCTTGTAGTCGCTCGATCTTGCCGTCTTATAGCGTTTTCGTAGACTCTGAAGTCTGGTGTTGAGGAGCAGAATCTGGTCACAGGCTCTGTTGAAACGGCGCTGGGAGTCGTGGAGCTTGGCGTACATCTCAAACTTCTTCATAACCATTTTCCTTTGTATAAAGCTAGATCTTGTTTATTGTGATAATGAGTCAAAAAGACAGAATGAAGTACCAAGAACAGTTTTGTCTTTTTATAATACAGGAGCTTTGAGTGTCACGCTCCCGAGATCCTGATGTCACGCGTTAAAGCTGTAATTCAAGCTTAGCCAAACAATACTGCCAAACATCTCTTGCTTAACGTGCCCATCTCTGATTAGCTTATGCACGCGTCATTCATTATCGAACGTTTGATAATTACACACCATTGATCATCTTATGTGCTTTTTGATTTCATTTATTTATTAAATTATTAAAAAAATAAACGTTGAAATATTATCTTATAATCGGTGCTGTCATGCCTACTAGTACTTCTGTGTCAAAATAAATAAATAAATAAATAAATAAATAAATAAATAAATAAATAAATAAATAAATAAATAAATAAATAAATAAATAAATAAATAAATATAAATGTTCTCATCGGGCCAAATAAATATGACCATATGAAGCAGCTTCGAGTGCGTAATTAGCATTAACATGATAATGTTATGATGATGATGATGATGATGATGATGATGATGATGATAATGATGGTGAAAATAAGGCGGCTATGTAAGAACATGTGCACGAGAAAGTTGGCCTGTATGACCAGCTAAGACCGGGATCAGTCTGCGAATACGTACTGTTAGTTCACATTCTCGCGTGTCACTTGAGCCATCTGTTGATACTGACACTACAATGTGTTTGTTTGTTTGTTTGGTTTGAGGTTTAACGTTCCCGTCAACACTGTATAGGTCATTTTGGAGACGTTGCTTCCAATTTTGAGGGACTTTTACTGGACATTGAGATGAAATTACATCTCAAGCCCTGTCGCCGAATGAAACCAATAGGATGTATAAACATGGACGGTCCGACTCGCACCGCTTTGACTGGGCAGGCCTAGATCCTCTAAGCGGTTTACCAGAACTCGTGTGACGGGTCGGAATCAGCTCTGCGTAGAAGCATCATGCAGCGTATCTATTTCTTTAGGTCCCGATAGGCGGGACCGGACTGACACAACAATACAGCAAAATGTGAAGAGATGATGTGATCTCGGTTGTTTATGTTCGTTTGTTTGTGTTGAGGTTTTACGGTCTCGTCAACACTAGTAAGGTCGTTTTGGAGACGTTGCTTCCGATTTTGTTGGATTTTACCCGACACAGAGATGAAATGACTTCTCAAGCCCTACCACCCAAAGAAACCACTAGGGTTTCAGTAGCGGTCCGACCGCATCACTTTTCCTGTACAGGCTTGTACATTCCTAGCGGTTTGCCAGTACTCAAGTTCGGTCGGTTCAGCCAACATGCAGCCCAATCTATTTCTTCAAGCCCCGATGGGCGGGGGCGCTGGATGTTTATGTAAAATTATATCTTATTTTAAGTCTCTTTCCGCTTGGCACGGCCAACATGATTCCTGGTCGTGTAAACACAGCCTAACATATGAGCACATGTGTAGCAGCAATGACCAGAACTGGCACAAGAGCCGGGGCACGACAAACGCACATGCGCGGCAGCAACAACCAAACGAAGACCAACCTGTGCCTCGGAACAGTGACATCCTGCAACTTTAATCACTGGCCGTAAAACAGATGACTGAATTATGCATATAGACAATCTGGTCTGTGCGTGTTTATTTTAAGGTCACTGATGAGGCCTAATTGGCCGAAACTAGCTAGTCTGGCCCGAAAAGCATGTACAGTCTATATTTTACAGTTCTGTGGTGTATTCCTTGCTTCCAAAGGATATCCCTTTCTAGAACATATTTAACGTCACTACAGCTGGTGTCTGGGAATGTGCGGCGGCCGTAAAAGTCTCACTGCCCTACATCATAGTGTAGTTTATATTTTCTTGTGCTTTGGGGTCATTGATTCCATTGTGGAATTTTAAAACTATTTTAGCTTAGGGTCACTGATGAGGCCTTATTTGCCGAAACTAGCTAGTCTGGCCCAGAAAGCATGTAAACTCTATATTTTACAGTTCTGTGGTGTATTCCTTGCTTCCAAAGGATAACCCTTTCTAGAACATGTTTTACGTCCCACCATCAACAAAGGCCATACGGAGACGGACGCTCGGTTTACAGACGCATCCGAACGTCTGGAGGAGCCCGGAATCGAACAAGCTGGTCTGAGTATTTACTTCAGGTGCATGTCCTTCTGTTGGGTAATTTGCCTTGCGCCGGCTCATAGGGGAAAATAAAATAGCAGTATACCGCTGTTATGACATCATAACCTACATAGTATTTTTGCCATAGACTGGCGTTAGAAATACGTCAGACGAGGAATGCTAACATCATCTTTCTTAAATGGTCAGCACAAAAGGAAAGGCTGTTTCGTGAAACTTACAATATTTAATACTATACTGACACTGCTCAAATTTAGAAAGGATCTGTCCGGCAAAGTTTACAGGGGTATATATATTATTTTTTTGTAATTTCTGGTCCTAGACATAGATTGTAGATACTCGTTAGAACCGCCTCAATGAGGCGGTTCTAACGAGCACCCTCACCCTATGTTTTGAGTAGATATGATAAAAAATATCACAAATTTGCATCCGTTTTGGCGATATGAAAGATTGCACTATGTCGCACGGGGGTGTATTATCGTAATGGTTTACGTTCGTAAACGTTGCGATAACACATCAGTGCGGCATGTTGCATTTTTAGCATCTCCAAAATGGCTACTTTTCTGATGAAAAGCCGTGATATTTTTCTTGTTTATACTGCAAACATAGGTAGTCGACACTCGTTAGAACCGCTTCATTGAGGCCGTCCTAACGAGTACCCACAACCTATGACTTGGAGCCGAAATAAGAGAAAAAATTCATTCCCCCGTAAACTCCCAGTTTTCTTTCTATTTAAATCAAATGAGTTTTACAAAAGCAAATATCTACTAATACTTCTTCTGTTAAACAATAATACTTTTCAGAAAAATAATGGCTTTTAGCCACAAACCAATCAGAAGCAGCAGAATATTCATTTTGGTACTGAAAGCTCTCCCCAAAGCAAGTACAGCTTTCACAAAGACCCCAAAGCAAGTACAGCTAGCAAGTACAGCTGTCTCTTTCATAAAGATCAATATTTTACTCTAGTGCAACCTTACCATTATATCACGGATTTTTTTTTTCCGCCATCTTAACAAGAGAGACAACTTTTACGTTTCCGTTGTGCTAATTCCAAAAGAAAATAAGGTCTACTTTTAGAGAAAAGAATTTGCTCCTCAGGACCCTTTTGCCACCAGAGACGATATAGGAACGTTTTTACGTGTTTCAGCTCATTAAGAACTGGGGGTTGGGGACAGTTTGACATTTAAAGGAAATTCTTTCGAGGAATATAATGGTCCATGTTTTGGACCGAGGAACTTTGTTGATGACGGGTGCCTATAATTCGTCATCAGAAATGACATCGAGTTCTTCTTCAGAACCAGCGATTTTCGCAAGTTCATTGCGAATCTCCAAGATTTCGCTTCTTTTCATGTCGGCGTAGTGGTAGTATCTTTTCACCAGTCCCTCTACAACAACCATGCGCATGCGTAAAGGAAACCGGAAAGTCTTGTAGTCGCTCGATCTTGCCGTCTTATAGCGTTTTCGTAGACTCTGAAGTCTGGTGTTGAGGAGCAGAATCTGGTCACAGGCTCTGTTGAAACGGCGCTGGGAGTCGTGGAGCTTGGCGTACATCTCAAACTTCTTCATAACCATTTTCCTTTGTATAAAGCTAGATCTTGTTTATTGTGATAATGAGTCAAAAAGACAGAATGAAGTACCAAGAACAGTTTTGTCTTTTTATAATACAGGAGCTTTGAGTGTCACGCTCCCGAGATCCTGATGTCACGCGTTAAAGCTGTAATTCAAGCTTAGCCAAACAATACTGCCAAACATCTCTTGCTTAACGTGCCCATCTCTGATTAGCTTATGCACGCGTCATTCATTATCGAACGTTTGATAATTACACACCATTGATCATCTTATGTGCTTTTTGATTTCATTTATTTATTAAATTATTAAAAAAATAAACGTTGAAATATTATCTTATAATCGGTGCTGTCATGCCTACTAGTACTTCTGTGTCAAAATAAATAAATAAATAAATAAATAAATAAATAAATAAATAAATAAATAAATAAATAAATAAATATAAATGTTCTCATCGGGCCAAATAAATATGACCATATGAAGCAGCTTCGAGTGCGTAATTAGCATTAACATGATAATGTTATGATGATGATGATGATGATGATGATGATGATGATGATGATGATGATGATGATGATAATGATGGTGAAAATAAGGCGGCTATGTAAGAACATGTGCACGAGAAAGTTGGCCTGTATGACCAGCTAAGACCGGGATCAGTCTGCGAATACGTACTGTTAGTTCACATTCTCGCGTGTCACTTGAGCCATCTGTTGATACTGACACTACAATGTGTTTGTTTGTTTGTTTGGTTTGAGGTTTAACGTTCCCGTCAACACTGTATAGGTCATTTTGGAGACGTTGCTTCCAATTTTGAGGGACTTTTACTGGACATTGAGATGAAATTACATCTCAAGCCCTGTCGCCGAATGAAACCAATAGGATGTATAAACATGGACGGTCCGACTCGCACCGCTTTGACTGGGCAGGCCTAGATCCTCTAAGCGGTTTACCAGAACTCGTGTGACGGGTCGGAATCAGCTCTGCGTAGAAGCATCATGCAGCGTATCTATTTCTTTAGGTCCCGATAGGCGGGACCGGACTGACACAACAATACAGCAAAATGTGAAGAGATGATGTGATCTCGGTTGTTTATGTTCGTTTGTTTGTGTTGAGGTTTTACGGTCTCGTCAACACTAGTAAGGTCGTTTTGGAGACGTTGCTTCCGATTTTGTTGGATTTTACCCGACACAGAGATGAAATGACTTCTCAAGCCCTACCACCCAAAGAAACCACTAGGGTTTCAGTAGCGGTCCGACCGCATCACTTTTCCTGTACAGGCTTGTACATTCCTAGCGGTTTGCCAGTACTCAAGTTCGGTCGGTTCAGCCAACATGCAGCCCAATCTATTTCTTCAAGCCCCGATGGGCGGGGGCGCTGGATGTTTATGTAAAATTATATCTTATTTTAAGTCTCTTTCCGCTTGGCACGGCCAACATGATTCCTGGTCGTGTAAACACAGCCTAACATATGAGCACATGTGTAGCAGCAATGACCAGAACTGGCACAAGAGCCGGGGCACGACAAACGCACATGCGCGGCAGCAACAACCAAACGAAGACCAACCTGTGCCTCGGAACAGTGACATCCTGCAACTTTAATCACTGGCCGTAAAACAGATGACTGAATTATGCATATAGACAATCTGGTCTGTGCGTGTTTATTTTAAGGTCACTGATGAGGCCTAATTGGCCGAAACTAGCTAGTCTGGCCCGAAAAGCATGTACAGTCTATATTTTACAGTTCTGTGGTGTATTCCTTGCTTCCAAAGGATATCCCTTTCTAGAACATATTTAACGTCACTACAGCTGGTGTCTGGGAATGTGCGGCGGCCGTAAAAGTCTCACTGCCCTACATCATAGTGTAGTTTATATTTTCTTGTGCTTTGGGGTCATTGATTCCATTGTGGAATTTTAAAACTATTTTAGCTTAGGGTCACTGATGAGGCCTTATTTGCCGAAACTAGCTAGTCTGGCCCAGAAAGCATGTAAACTCTATATTTTACAGTTCTGTGGTGTATTCCTTGCTTCCAAAGGATAACCCTTTCTAGAACATGTTTTACGTCCCACCATCAACAAAGGCCATACGGAGACGGACGCTCGGTTTACAGACGCATCCGAACGTCTGGAGGAGCCCGGAATCGAACAAGCTGGTCTGAGTATTTACTTCAGGTGCATGTCCTTCTGTTGGGTAATTTGCCTTGCGCCGGCTCATAGGGGAAAATAAAATAGCAGTATACCGCTGTTATGACATCATAACCTACATAGTATTTTTGCCATAGACTGGCGTAAGGAATACGTCAGACGAGGAATGCTAACATCCTCTTTCTTAAATGGTCAGCACAAAAGGAAAGGCTGTTTCGTGAAACTTACAATATTTAATACTATACTGACACTGCTCAAATTTAGAAAGGCTCTGTCCGGCAAAGTTTACAGGGGTATATATTATTTTTTTGTAATTTCTGGTCCTAGACATAGATTGTAGATACTAGTTAGAACCGCCTCAATGAGGCGGTTCTAACGAGCACCCTCACCCTATGTTTTGAGTAGATATGATAAAAAAATATCACAAATTTGCATCTGTTTTGGCGATATGAAAGATTGCACTATGTCGCACGGGGGTGTATTATCGTAATGGTTTACGTTCGTAAACGTTGCGATAACACATCAGTGCGGCATGTTGCATTTTTAGCATCTCCAAAATGGCTACTTTTCTGATGAAAAGCCGTGATATTTTTCTTGTTTATACTGCAAACATAGGTAGTGGACACTCGTTAGAACCGCTTCATTGCGGCCGTCCTAACGAGTACCCACAACCTATGACTTGGAGCCGAAATAAGAGAAAAAATTCATTCCCCCGTAAACTCCCAGTTTTCTTTCTATTTAAATCAAATGAGTTTTACAAAAGCAAATATCTACTAATACTTCTTCTGTTAAACAATAATACTTTTCAGAAAAATAATGGCTTTTAGCCACAAACCAATCGGAAGCAGCAGAATATTCATTTCGGTACTGAAAGCTCTCCCCAAAGCAAGTGCAGCTTTCACAAAGACCCCAAAGCAAGTACAGCTAGCAAGTACAGCTCTTTCATAAAGATCAATATTTTACTCTTGTACAACCTTACCATTATATCACGGGTTTTTTTTTTCCGCCATCTTAACAAGAGAGGCAACCTTTACGTTTCCGTTGTGCTAATTCCAAAAGAAAATAAGGTCTACTTTCAGAGAAAAGAATTTGCTCCTCAGGACCCTTTTGCCACCAGAGACGATATAGGAACGTTTTTACGTGTTTCAGCTCATTAAGAACTGGGGGTTGGGGACAGTTTGACATTTAAAGGAAATTCTTTCGAGGAATATAATGGTCCATGTTTTGGACCACACATATCTGCATGAGGAACTTTGTTGATGACGGATGCCTATAACTCGTCATCAGAAATGACATCGAGTTCTTCTTCAGAACCAGCGATTTTCGCAAGTTCATTGCGAATCTCTAAGATTTCGCTTCTTTTCATGTCAGCGTAGTGGTAGTATCTTTTCACCAGTCCCTCTACAACAACCATGCGCATGCGTAAAGGAAACCGGAAAGTTTTGTAGTCGCTCGATCTTGCCGTCTTATAGCGTTTTCGTAGACTCTGAAGTCTGGTGTTGAGGAGCAGAATCTGGTCACAGGCTCTGTTGAAACGGCGCTGGGAGTCGTGGAGCTTGGCGTACATCTCAAACTTCTTCATAACCATTTTCCTTTGTATAAAGCTAGATCTTGTTTATTGTGATAATGAGTCAAAAAGACAGAATGAAGTACCAAGAACAGTTTTGTCTTTTTATAATACAGGAGCTCTGAGTGTCACGCTCCCGAGATCCTGATGTCACGCGTTAAAGCTGTAATTCAAGCTTAGCCAAACAATACTGCCAAACATCTCTTGCTTAACGTGCCCATCTCTGATTAGCTTATGCACGCGTCATTCATTATCGAACGTTTGATAATTACACACCATTGATCATCTTATGTGCTTTTTTATTTCATTTATTTTTTAAATTATTAAAAAAATAAACGTTGAAATATTATCTTATAATCGGTGCTGTCATGCCTACTAGTACTTCTGTGTCAAAATAAATAAATAAATAAATAAATAAATAAATAAATAAATAAATAAATAAATAAATAAATAAATAAATAAATAAATAAATGTTCTCATCGGGCCAAATAAATATGACCATATGTAGCAGCTTCGAGTGCGTAATTAGCATTAACATGATAATGTTATGATTATGATGATGATGGTGATGATGATGATGATGATGATAATGATTGTGATGACTCAGCGAAGAGTCCAATAAGGATACGAACCCACTCAGTCTGAATATAGTCTTGTCTGTCTGCATAAAAAAAAAATATTTCGATAACTATTGAAATCTTTCTCATCTCCAAAACGGTTATTTTCTGGTGTAAATTTGTGATATTTTCCGTATTTATACTCCAAACGTATGTTGTGGGTGCTCGTTACAACCGCCGTTTCTAACGGGTACCCACAACCTATGTCTTTGAACAGAAATAAGAAAAAATATACCCATGTAAACCCCAGCCTTCTCTATATAAAGTGGGTGTAGAGTGGTATTCATTACATGGACTTGTTATGAGTATTCATAAAGCGCACAACGAAAACTTAGATCAACTCCACGGATACTTGCGCACATGTCAGAAGATTTTTTTTTTGTCGCGGCTCATATGAGAGCGTACATTGAAACTTCAATGATTCGAACACCGATGGTTAAGTCGAACATGTTATTTGAGTTTCTACAGTATGGAATTCTACACATAGCTCCAGATAGTAAATGGCGCTATCAGTAATCCTCTATTGCTCGAACTACATGTGTCTCGAATAAATTTTCATGATCCCAATGGTGTTTGAGCCATCGAAGTTCGCCAATTTTTCGTCCTTGATATCGCAGTTACTAGTCGTCTAGATGTTTAGAAGCTAGAAGAGAAGTAATGTAAATCCTTCTTTCCCCGAGTGCCAACTCGTTACAATTGCATCTAGGCCCTTGTTTTCATCCAGGAGACCAGTGTATATACCTCAGGGGCCAGTTGTTCAAAACTATTAACATCGTTATTTAACGAATCATTGAAACTTTGATCATTTAATATGGCAAATATACTAATAGTTTTGCTGAAGCAAATGTGAGCAGCCTATGCAAATGCAAAAGCTGCTCACATTTTTTTCAGCAAAAATACCATTATATTAGATATTTTACTTGCTAAAACAGTTAACAATTGGACCACTAACGAGCCCGAAAAAGCTAACGATGCTTTAAACAACTGGGTCCAGAAAACAGTAAAGCTTAAGATGAGACGGTGCCTAAGGAGCCGTTTCATCTGGTACTACAATGTTTTCCATCCGGTTAATGATTTTGTTCACGACTGAATACTATATTTATACAAGACCGAATGTGTCCAAATACAAAGCTGTAAAATAAGGCGGCTATGTAAGAACATGTGCACGAGAAAGTTGGCCTGTATGACCAGCTAAGACCGGGATCAGTCTGCGAATACGTACTGTTAGTTCACATTCTCGCGTGTCACTTGAGCCATCTGTTGATACTGACACTACAATGTGTTTGTTTGTTTGTTTGGTTTGAGGTTTAACGTTCCCGTCAACACTGTATAGGTCATTTTGGAGTCGTTGCTTCCAATTTTGAGGGACTTTTACTGGACATTGAGATGAAATTACATCTCAAGCCCTGTCGCCGAATGAAACCAATAGGATGTATAAACATGGACGGTCCGACTCGCACCGCTTTGACTGGGCAGGCCTAGATCCTCTAAGCGGTTTACCAGAACTCGTGTGACGGGTCGGAATAAGCTCTGCGTAGAAGCATCATGCAGCGTATCTATTTCTTTAGGTCCCGATAGGCGGGACCGGACTGACACAACAATACAGCAAAATGTGAAGAGATGATGTGATCTCGGTTGTTTATGTTCGTTTGTTTGTGTTGAGGTTTTACGGTCTCGTCAACACTAGTAAGGTCGTTTTGGAGACGTTGCTTCCGATTTTGTTGGATTTTACCCGACACAGAGATGAAATGACATCTCAAGCCCTACCACCCAAAGAAACCACTAGGGTTTCAGTAGCGGTCCGACCGCATCACTTTTTCTGTACAGGCTTGTACATTCTTAGCGGTTTGCCAGTACTCAAGTTCGGTCGGTTCAGTCAACATGCAGCCCAATCTATTTCGTCAAGCCCCGATGGGCGGGGGCGCTGGTTGTTTATGTAAAATTATATCTTATTTTAAGCCTCTTTCCGCTTGGCACGGCCAACATGATTCCTGGTCGTGTAAACACAGCCTAACACATGAGCACATGTGTAGCAGCAATGACCAGAACTGGCACAAGAGCCGGGGCACGACAAACGCACATGCGCGACAGCAACAACCAAACGAAGACCAACCTGTGCCTCGGAACAGTGACATCCTGAAACTTTAATCACTGGACGTAAAACAGATGACTGAATTATGCATATAGACAATCTGGTCTGTGCGTGTTTATTTTAGGGTCACTGATGAGGCCTAATTGGCCGAAACTAGCTAGTCTGGCCCAGAAAGCATGTACAGTCTATATTTTACAGTTCTGTGGTGTATTCCTTGCTTCCAAAGGATATCCCTTTCTAGAACATATTTAACGTCACTACAGCTGGTGTCTGGGAATGTGCGGCGGCCGTAAAAGTCTCACTGCCCTACATCATAGTGTAGTTTATATTTTCTTGTGCTTTGGGGTCATTGATTCCATTGTGGAATTTTAAAACTATTTTAGGGTCACTGATGAGGCCTTATTTGCCGAAACTAGCTAGTCTGGCCCAGAAAGCGTGTACACTCTATATTTTACAGTTCTGTGGTGTATTCCTTGCTTCCAAAGGATAACCCTTTCTAGAACATGTTTTACGTCCCACCATCAACAAAGGCCATACGGAGACGGACGCTCGGTTTACAGACGCATCCGAACGTCTGGAGGAGCCCGGAATCGAACAAGCTGGTCTGAGTATTTACTTCAGGTGCATGTCCTTCTGTTGGGTAATTTGCCTTGCGCCGGCTCATAGGGGAAAATAAAATAGCAGTATACCGCTGTTATGACATCATAACCTACATAGTATTTTTGCCATAGACTGGCGTAAGAAATCCTTCAGATGAGGAATGCTAACATCCTCTTTCTTAAATGGTCAGCACAAAAGGAAAGGCTGTTTCGTGAAACTTACAATATTTAATACTATACTGACACTGCTCAAATTTAGAAAGGATCTGTCCGGCAAAGTTTACAGGGGTATATATTATTTTTTTGTAATTTCTGGTCCTAGACATAGATTGTAGATACTCGTTAGAACCGCCTCAATGAGGCGGTTCTAACGAGCACCCTCACCCTATGTTTTGAGTAGATATGATAAAAAATATCACAAATTTGCATCCGTTTTGGCGATATGAAAGATTACACTATGTCGCACGGGGGTGTATTATCGTAATGGTTTACGTTCGTAAACGTTGCGATAACACATCAGTGCGGCATGTTGCATTTTTAGCATCTCCAAAATGGCTACTTTTCTGATGAAAAGCCGTGATATATTTTTCTTGTTTATACTGCAAACATAGGTAGTGGACACTCGTTAGAACCGCTTCATTGCGGCCGTCGTAACGAGTACCCACAACCTATGACTTGGAGCCGAAATAAGAGAAATAATTCATTCCCCCGTAAACTCCCAGTTTTCTTTCTATTTAAATCAAATGAGTTTTACAAAAGCAAATATCTACTAATACTTCTTCTGTTAAACAATAATACTTTTCAGAAAAATAATGGCTTTTAGCCACAAACCAATCAGAAGCAGCAGAATATTCATTTCGGTACTGAAAGCTCTCCCCAAAGCAAGTACAGCTTTCACAAAGACCCCAAAGCAAGTACAGCTAGCAAGTACAGCTCTTTCATAAAGATCAATATTTTACTCTAGTACAACCTTACCATTATATCATGTTTTTTTTTTTCCGCCATCTTAACAAGAGAGGCAACCTTTACGTTTCCGTTGTGCTAATTCCAAAGGAAAATAAGGTCTACTTTCAGAGAAAAGAATTTGCTCCTCAGGACACTTTTGCCACCAGAGACGATATAGGAACGTTTTTACGTGTTTCAGCTCATTAAGAACTGGGGGTTGGGGACAGTTTGACATTTAAAGGAAATTCTTTCGAGGAATATAATGGTCCATGTTTTGGACCACACATATCTGCATGAGGAACTTTGTTGATGACGGGTGCCTATAACTCGTCATCAGAAATGACATCGAGTTCTTCTTCAGAACCAGCGATTTTCGCAAGTTCATTGCGAATCTCTAAGATTTCGCTTCTTTTCATGTCAGCGTAGTGGTAGTATCTTTTCACCAGTCCCTCTACAACAACCATGCGCATGCGTAAAGGAAACCGGAAAGTTTTGTAGTCGCTCGATCTTGCCGTCTTATAGCGTTTTCGTAGACTCTGAAGTCTGGTGTTGAGGAGCAGAATCTGGTCACAGGCTCTGTTGAAACGGCGCTGGGAGTCGTGGAGCTTGGCGTACATCTCAAACTTCTTCATAACCATTTTCCTTTGTATAAAGCTAGATCTTGTTTATTGTGATAATGAGTCAAAAAGACAGAATGAAGTACCAAGAACAGTTTTGTCTTTTTATAATACAGGAGCTTTGAGTGTCACGCTCCCGAGATCCTGATGTCACGCGTTAAAGCTGTAATTCAAGCTTAGCCAAACAATACTGCCAAACATCTCTTGCTTAACGTGCCCATCTCTGATTAGCTTATGCACGCGTCATTCATTATCGAACGTTTGATAATTACACACCATTGATCATCTTATGTGCTTTTTTATTTCATTTATTTATTAAATTATTAAAAAAATAAACGTTGAAATATTATCTTATAATCGGTGCTGTCATGCCTACTAGTACTTCTGTGTCAAAATAAATAAATAAATAAATAAATAAATAAATAAATAAATAAATAAATAAATAAATAAATAAATAAATAAATAAATAAATGTTCTCATCGGGCCAAATAAATATGACCATATGTAGCAGCTTCGAGTGCGTAATTAGCATTAACATGATAATGTTATGATGATGATGATGATGATGATGATGATGATGATGATGATGATGATGATGATAATGATTGTGATGACTCAGCGAAGAGTCCAATAAGGATACAAACCCACTCAGTCTGAATATAGTCTTGTCTGTCTGCATAAAAAAAAAAATATTTCGATAACTTTTGAAATCTTTCTCATCTCCAAAACGGTTATTTTCTGGTGTAAATTTGTGATATTTTCCGTATTTATACTCCAAACGTATGTTGTGGGTGCTCGTTACAACCGCCGTTTCTAACGGGTACCCACAACCTATGTCTTTGAACAGAAATAAGAAAAAATATACCCATGTAAACCCCAGCCTTCTCTATATAAAGTGGGTGTAGAGTGGTATTCATTACATGGACTTGTTATGAGTATTCATAAAGCGCACAACGAAAACTTAGATCAACTCCACGGATACTTGCGCACATGTCAGAAGATTTTTTTTTGTCGCGGCTCATATGAGAGCGTACATTGAAACTTCAATGATTCGAACACCGATAGTTAAGTCGAACATGTTATTTGAGTTTCTACAGTACTGGAATTCTACACATAGCTCCAGATAGTAAATGGCGCTATCAGTAATCCTCTATTGCTCGAACTACATGTGTCTCGAATAAATTTTCATGATCCCAATGGTGTTTGAGCCATCGAAGTTCGCCAATTTTTCGTCCTTGATATCGCAGTTACTAGTCGTCTAGATGTTTAGAAGCTAGAAGAGAAGTAATGTAAATCCTTCTTTCCCCGAGTGCCAACTCGTTACAATTGCATCTTGGCCCTTGTTTTCATCCAGGAGACCAGTGTATATACCTCAGGGGCCAGTTGTTCAAAACTATTAACATCGTTATTTAACGAATCATTGAAACTTTGATCATTTAATATGGCAAATATACTAATAGTTTTGCTGAAGCAAATGTGAGCAGCCTATGCAAATGCAAAAGCTGCTCACATTTTTTTTCAGCAAAAATACCATTATATTAGATATTTTCTTGCTAAAACAGTTAACAATTGGACCACTAACGAGCCCGAAAAAGCTAACGATGCTTTAAACAACTGGGTCCAGAAAACAGTAAAGCTTAAGATGAGACGGTGCCTAAGGAGCCGTTTCATCTGGTACTACAATGTTTTCCATCCGGTTAATGATTTTGTTCACGACTGAATACTATATTTATACAAGACCGAATGTGTCCAAATACAAAGCTGTAAAATAAGGCGGCTATGTAAGAACATGTGCACGAGAAAGTTGGCCTGTATGACCAGCTAAGACCGGGATCAGTCTGCGAATACGTACTGTTAGTTCACATTCTCGCGTGTCACTTGAGCCATCTGTTGATACTGACACTACAATGTGTTTGTTTGTTTGTTTGGTTTGAGGTTTAACGTTCCCGTCAACACTGTATAGGTCATTTTGGAGTCGTTGCTTCCAATTTTGAGGGACTTTTACTGGACATTGAGATGAAATTACATCTCAAGCCCTGTCGCCGAATGAAACCAATAGGATGTATAAACATGGACGGTCCGACTCGCACCGCTTTGACTGGGCAGGCCTAGATCCTCTAAGCGGTTTACCAGAACTCGTGTGACGGGTCGGAATAAGCTCTGCGTAGAAGCATCATGCAGCGTATCTATTTCTTTAGGTCCCGATAGGCGGGACCGGACTGACACAACAATACAGCAAAATGTGAAGAGATGATGTGATCTCGGTTGTTTATGTTCGTTTGTTTGTGTTGAGGTTTTACGGTCTCGTCAACACTAGTAAGGTCGTTTTGGAGACGTTGCTTCCGATTTTGTTGGATTTTACCCGACACAGAGATGAAATGACATCTCAAGCCCTACCACCCAAAGAAACCACTAGGGTTTCAGTAGCGGTCCGACCGCATCACTTTTTCTGTACAGGCTTGTACATTCTTAGCGGTTTGCCAGTACTCAAGTTCGGTCGGTTCAGTCAACATGCAGCCCAATCTATTTCGTCAAGCCCCGATGGGCGGGGGCGCTGGTTGTTTATGTAAAATTATATCTTATTTTAAGCCTCTTTCCGCTTGGCACGGCCAACATGATTCCTGGTCGTGTAAACACAGCCTAACACATGAGCACATGTGTAGCAGCAATGACCAGAACTGGCACAAGAGCCGGGGCACGACAAACGCACATGCGCGACAGCAACAACCAAACGAAGACCAACCTGTGCCTCGGAACAGTGACATCCTGAAACTTTAATCACTGGACGTAAAACAGATGACTGAATTATGCATATAGACAATCTGGTCTGTGCGTGTTTATTTTAGGGTCACTGATGAGGCCTAATTGGCCGAAACTAGCTAGTCTGGCCCAGAAAGCATGTACAGTCTATATTTTACAGTTCTGTGGTGTATTCCTTGCTTCCAAAGGATATCCCTTTCTAGAACATATTTAACGTCACTACAGCTGGTGTCTGGGAATGTGCGGCGGCCGTAAAAGTCTCACTGCCCTACATCATAGTGTAGTTTATATTTTCTTGTGCTTTGGGGTCATTGATTCCATTGTGGAATTTTAAAACTATTTTAGGGTCACTGATGAGGCCTTATTTGCCGAAACTAGCTAGTCTGGCCCAGAAAGCGTGTACACTCTATATTTTACAGTTCTGTGGTGTATTCCTTGCTTCCAAAGGATAACCCTTTCTAGAACATGTTTTACGTCCCACCATCAACAAAGGCCATACGGAGACGGACGCTCGGTTTACAGACGCATCCGAACGTCTGGAGGAGCCCGGAATCGAACAAGCTGGTCTGAGTATTTACTTCAGGTGCATGTCCTTCTGTTGGGTAATTTGCCTTGCGCCGGCTCATAGGGGAAAATAAAATAGCAGTATACCGCTGTTATGACATCATAACCTACATAGTATTTTTGCCATAGACTGGCGTAAGAAATCCTTCAGATGAGGAATGCTAACATCCTCTTTCTTAAATGGTCAGCACAAAAGGAAAGGCTGTTTCGTGAAACTTACAATATTTAATACTATACTGACACTGCTCAAATTTAGAAAGGATCTGTCCGGCAAAGTTTACAGGGGTATATATTATTTTTTTGTAATTTCTGGTCCTAGACATAGATTGTAGATACTCGTTAGAAGCGCCTCAATGAGGCGGTTCTAACGAGCACCCTCACCCTATGTTTTGAGTAGATATGATAAAAAATATCACAAATTTGCATCCGTTTTGGCGATATGAAAGATTACACTATGTCGCACGGGGGTGTATTATCGTAATGGTTTACGTTCGTAAACGTTGCGATAACACATCAGTGCGGCATGTTGCATTTTTAGCATCTCCAAAATGGCTACTTTTCTGATGAAAAGCCGTGATATATTTTTCTTGTTTATATTGCAAACATAGGTAGTGGACACTCGTTAGAACCGCTTCATTGCGGCCGTCGTAACGAGTACCCACAACCTATGACTTGGAGCCGAAATAAGAGAAATAATTCATTCCCCCGTAAACTCCCAGTTTTCTTTCTATTTAAATCAAATGAGTTTTACAAAAGCAAATATCTACTAATACTTCTTCTGTTAAACAATAATACTTTTCAGAAAAATAATGGCTTTTAGCCACAAACCAATCAGAAGCAGCAGAATATTCATTTCGGTACTGAAAGCTCTCCCCAAAGCAAGTACAGCTTTCACAAAGACCCCAAAGCAAGTACAGCTAGCAAGTACAGCTGTCTCTTTCATAAAGATCAATATTTTACTCTAGTGCAACCTTACCATTATATCACGGATTTTTTTTCCGCCATCTTAACAAGAGAGACAACTTTTACGTTTCCGTTGTGCTAATTCCAAAAGAAAATAAGGTCTACTTTTAGAGAAAAGAATTTGCTCCTCAGGACCCTTTTGCCACCAGAGACGATATAGGAACGTTTTTACGTGTTTCAGCTCATTAAGAACTGGGGGTTGGGGACAGTTTGACATTTAAAGGAAATTCTTTCGAGGAATATAATGGTCCATGTTTTGGACCGAGGAACTTTGTTGATGACGGGTGCCTATAATTCGTCATCAGAAATGACATCGAGTTCTTCTTCAGAACCAGCGATTTTCGCAAGTTCATTGCGAATCTCCAAGATTTCGCTTCTTTTCATGTCGGCGTAGTGGTAGTATCTTTTCACCAGTCCCTCTACAACAACCATGCGCATGCGTAAAGGAAACCGGAAAGTCTTGTAGTCGCTCGATCTTGCCGTCTTATAGCGTTTTCGTAGACTCTGAAGTCTGGTGTTGAGGAGCAGAATCTGGTCACAGGCTCTGTTGAAACGGCGCTGGGAGTCGTGGAGCTTGGCGTACATCTCAAACTTCTTCATAACCATTTTCCTTTGTATAAAGCTAGATCTTGTTTATTGTGATAATGAGTCAAAAAGACAGAATGAAGTACCAAGAACAGTTTTGTCTTTTTATAATACAGGAGCTTTGAGTGTCACGCTCCCGAGATCCTGATGTCACGCGTTAAAGCTGTAATTCAAGCTTAGCCAAACAATACTGCCAAACATCTCTTGCTTAACGTGCCCATCTCTGATTAGCTTATGCACGCGTCATTCATTATCGAACGTTTGATAATTACACACCATTGATCATCTTATGTGCTTTTTGATTTCATTTATTTATTAAATTATTAAAAAAATAAACGTTGAAATATTATCTTATAATCGGTGCTGTCATGCCTACTAGTACTTCTGTGTCAAAATAAATAATCGGGCCAAATAAATATGACCATATGAAGCAGCTTCGAGTGCGTAATTAGCATTAACATGATAATGTTATGATGATGATGATGATGATGATGATGATGATGATGATGATGATGATAATGATGGTGAAAATAAGGCGGCTATGTAAGAACATGTGCACGAGAAAGTTGGCCTGTATGACCAGCTAAGACCGGGATCAGTCTGCGAATACGTACTGTTAGTTCACATTCTCGCGTGTCACTTGAGCCATCTGTTGATACTGACACTACAATGTGTTTGTTTGTTTGTTTGGTTTGAGGTTTAACGTTCCCGTCAACACTGTATAGGTAATTTTGGAGACGTTGCTTCCAATTTTGAGGGACTTTTACTGGACATTGAGATGAAATTACATCTCAAGCCCTGTCGCCGAATGAAACCAATAGGATGTATAAACATGGACGGTCCGACTCGCACCGCTTTGACTGGGCAGGCCAAGATCCTCTAAGCGGTTTACCAGAACTCGTGTGACGGGTCGGAATCAGCTCTGCGTAGAAGCATCATGCAGCCTATCTATTTCTTTAGGTCCCGATAGGCGGGACCGGACTGACACAACAATACAGCAAAATGTGAAGAGATGATGTGATCTCGGTTGTTTATGTTCGTTTGTTTGTGTTGAGGTTTTACGGTCTCGTCAACACTAGTAAGGTCGTTTTGGAGACGTTGCTTCCGATTTTGTTGGATTTTACCCGACACAGAGATGAAATGACTTCTCAAGCCCTACCACCCAAAGAAACCACTAGGGTTTCAGTAGCGGTCCGACCGCATCACTTTTCCTGTACAGGCTTGTACATTCCTAGCGGTTTGCCAGTACTCAAGTTCGGTCGGTTCAGCCAACATGCAGCCCAATCTATTTCTTCAAGCCCCGATGGGCGGGGGCGCTGGATGTTTATGTACAATTATATCTTATTTTAAGTCTCTTTCCGCTTGGCACGGCCAACATGATTCCTGGTCGTGTAAACACAGCCTAACATATGAGCACATGTGTAGCAACAATGACCAGAACTGGCACAAGAGCCGGGGCACGACAAACGCACATGCGCGGCAGCAACAACCAAACGAAGACCAACCTGTGCCTCGGAACAGTGACATCCTGCAACTTTAATCACTGGCCGTAAAACAGATGACTGAATTATGCATATAGACAATCTGGTCTGTGCGTGTTTATTTTAAGGTCACTGATGAGGCCTAATTGGCCGAAACTAGCTAGTCTGGCCCGAAAAGCATGTACAGTCTATATTTTACAGTTCTGTGGTGTATTCCTTGCTTCCAAAGGATATCCCTTTCTAGAACATATTTAACGTCACTACAGCTGGTGTCTGGGAATGTGCGGCGGCCGTAAAAGTCTCACTGCCCTACATCATAGTGTAGTTTATATTTTCTTGTGCTTTGGGGTCATTGATTCCATTGTGGAATTTTAAAACTATTTTAGCTTAGGGTCACTGATGAGGCCTTATTTGCCGAAACTAGCTAGTCTGGCCCAGAAAGCATGTAAACTCTATATTTTACAGTTCTGTGGTGTATTCCTTGCTTCCAAAGGATAACCCTTTCTAGAACATGTTTTACGTCCCACCATCAACAAAGGCCATACGGAGACGGACGCTCGGTTTACAGACGCATCCGAACGTCTGGAGGAGCCCGGAATCGAACAAGCTGGTCTGAGTATTTACTTCAGGTGCATGTCCTTCTGTTGGGTAATTTGCCTTGCGCCGGCTCATAGGGGAAAATAAAATAGCAGTATACCGCTGTTATGACATCATAACCTACATAGTATTTTTGCCATAGACTGGCGTAAGAAATCCTTCAGATGAGGAATGCTAACATCCTCTTTCTTAAATGGTCAGCACAAAAGGAAAGGCTGTTTCGTGAAACTTACAATATTTAATACTATACTGACACTGCTCAAATTTAGAAAGGATCTGTCCGGCAAAGTTTACAGGGGTATATATATTATTTTTTTGTAATTTCTGGTCCTAGACATAGATTGTAGATACTCGTTAGAAGCGCCTCAATGAGGCGGTTCTAACGAGCACCCTCACCCTATGTTTTGAGTAGATATGATAAAAAATATCACAAATTTGCATCCGTTTTGGCGATATGAAAGATTACACTATGTCGCACGGGGGTGTATTATCGTAATGGTTTACGTTCGTAAACGTTGCGATAACACATCAGTGCGGCATGTTGCATTTTTAGCATCTCCAAAATGGCTACTTTTCTGATGAAAAGCCGTGATATATTTTTCTTGTTTATATTGCAAACATAGGTAGTGGACACTCGTTAGAACCGCTTCATTGCGGCCGTCGTAACGAGTACCCACAACCTATGACTTGGAGCCGAAATAAGAGAAATAATTCATTCCCCCGTAAACTCCCAGTTTTCTTTCTATTTAAATCAAATGAGTTTTACAAAAGCAAATATCTACTAATACTTCTTCTGTTAAACAATAATACTTTTCAGAAAAATAATGGCTTTTAGCCACAAACCAATCAGAAGCAGCAGAATATTCATTTCGGTACTGAAAGCTCTCCCCAAAGCAAGTACAGCTTTCACAAAGACCCCAAAGCAAGTACAGCTAGCAAGTACAGCTGTCTCTTTCATAAAGATCAATATTTTACTCTAGTGCAACCTTACCATTATATCACGGATTTTTTTTCCGCCATCTTAACAAGAGAGACAACTTTTACGTTTCCGTTGTGCTAATTCCAAAAGAAAATAAGGTCTACTTTTAGAGAAAAGAATTTGCTCCTCAGGACCCTTTTGCCACCAGAGACGATATAGGAACGTTTTTACGTGTTTCAGCTCATTAAGAACTGGGGGTTGGGGACAGTTTGACATTTAAAGGAAATTCTTTCGAGGAATATAATGGTCCATGTTTTGGACCGAGGAACTTTGTTGATGACGGGTGCCTATAATTCGTCATCAGAAATGACATCGAGTTCTTCTTCAGAACCAGCGATTTTCGCAAGTTCATTGCGAATCTCCAAGATTTCGCTTCTTTTCATGTCGGCGTAGTGGTAGTATCTTTTCACCAGTCCCTCTACAACAACCATGCGCATGCGTAAAGGAAACCGGAAAGTCTTGTAGTCGCTCGATCTTGCCGTCTTATAGCGTTTTCGTAGACTCTGAAGTCTGGTGTTGAGGAGCAGAATCTGGTCACAGGCTCTGTTGAAACGGCGCTGGGAGTCGTGGAGCTTGGCGTACATCTCAAACTTCTTCATAACCATTTTCCTTTGTATAAAGCTAGATCTTGTTTATTGTGATAATGAGTCAAAAAGACAGAATGAAGTACCAAGAACAGTTTTGTCTTTTTATAATACAGGAGCTTTGAGTGTCACGCTCCCGAGATCCTGATGTCACGCGTTAAAGCTGTAATTCAAGCTTAGCCAAACAATACTGCCAAACATCTCTTGCTTAACGTGCCCATCTCTGATTAGCTTATGCACGCGTCATTCATTATCGAACGTTTGATAATTACACACCATTGATCATCATATGTGCTTTTTGATTTCATTTATTTATTAAATTATTAAAAAAATAAACGTTGAAATATTATCTTATAATCGGTGCTGTCATGCCTACTAGTACTTCTGTGTCAAAATAAATAATCGGGCCAAATAAATATGACCATATGAAGCAGCTTCGAGTGCGTAATTAGCATTAACATGATAATGTTATGATGATGATGATGATGATGATGATGATGATGATGATGATAATGATGGTGAAAATAAGGCGGCTATGTAAGAACATGTGCACGAGAAAGTTGGCCTGTATGACCAGCTAAGACCGGGATCAGTCTGCGAATACGTACTGTTAGTTCACATTCTCGCGTGTCACTTGAGCCATCTGTTGATACTGACACTACAATGTGTTTGTTTGTTTGTTTGGTTTGAGGTTTAACGTTCCCGTCAACACTGTATAGGTAATTTTGGAGACGTTGCTTCCAATTTTGAGGGACTTTTACTGGACATTGAGATGAAATTACATCTCAAGCCCTGTCGCCGAATGAAACCAATAGGATGTATAAACATGGACGGTCCGACTCGCACCGCTTTGACTGGGCAGGCCAAGATCCTCTAAGCGGTTTACCAGAACTCGTGTGACGGGTCGGAATCAGCTCTGCGTAGAAGCATCATGCAGCCTATCTATTTCTTTAGGTCCCGATAGGCGGGACCGGACTGACACAACAATACAGCAAAATGTGAAGAGATGATGTGATCTCGGTTGTTTATGTTCGTTTGTTTGTGTTGAGGTTTTACGGTCTCGTCAACACTAGTAAGGTCGTTTTGGAGACGTTGCTTCCGATTTTGTTGGATTTTACCCGACACAGAGATGAAATGACTTCTCAAGCCCTACCACCCAAAGAAACCACTAGGGTTTCAGTAGCGGTCCGACCGCATCACTTTTCCTGTACAGGCTTGTACATTCCTAGCGGTTTGCCAGTACTCAAGTTCGGTCGGTTCAGCCAACATGCAGCCCAATCTATTTCTTCAAGCCCCGATGGGCGGGGGCGCTGGATGTTTATGTACAATTATATCTTATTTTAAGTCTCTTTCCGCTTGGCACGGCCAACATGATTCCTGGTCGTGTAAACACAGCCTAACATATGAGCACATGTGTAGCAACAATGACCAGAACTGGCACAAGAGCCGGGGCACGACAAACGCACATGCGCGGCAGCAACAACCAAACGAAGACCAACCTGTGCCTCGGAACAGTGACATCCTGCAACTTTAATCACTGGCCGTAAAACAGATGACTGAATTATGCATATAGACAATCTGGTCTGTGCGTGTTTATTTTAAGGTCACTGATGAGGCCTAATTGGCCGAAACTAGCTAGTCTGGCCCGAAAAGCATGTACAGTCTATATTTTACAGTTCTGTGGTGTATTCCTTGCTTCCAAAGGATATCCCTTTCTAGAACATATTTAACGTCACTACAGCTGGTGTCTGGGAATGTGCGGCGGCCGTAAAAGTCTCACTGCCCTACATCATAGTGTAGTTTATATTTTCTTGTGCTTTGGGGTCATTGATTCCATTGTGGAATTTTAAAACTATTTTAGCTTAGGGTCACTGATGAGGCCTTATTTGCCGAAACTAGCTAGTCTGGCCCAGAAAGCATGTAAACTCTATATTTTACAGTTCTGTGGTGTATTCCTTGCTTCCAAAGGATAACCCTTTCTAGAACATGTTTTACGTCCCACCATCAACAAAGGCCATACGGAGACGGACGCTCGGTTTACAGACGCATCCGAACGTCTGGAGGAGCCCGGAATCGAACAAGCTGGTCTGAGTATTTACTTCAGGTGCATGTCCTTCTGTTGGGTAATTTGCCTTGCGCCGGCTCATAGGGGAAAATAAAATAGCAGTATACCGCTGTTATGACATCATAACCTACATAGTATTTTTGCCATAGACTGGCGTTAGAAATACGTCAGACGAGGAATGCTAACATCCTCTTTCTTAAATGGTCAGCACAAAAGGAAAGGCTGTTTCGTGAAACTTACAATATTTAATACTATACTGACACTGCTCAAATTTAGAAAGGATCTGTCCGGCAAAGTTTACAGGGGTATATATATTATTTTTTTTGTAATTTCTGGTCCTAGACATAGATTGTAGATACTCGTTAGAACCGCCTCAATGAGGCGGTTCTAACGAGCACCCTCACCCTATGTTTTGAGTAGATATGATAAAAAATATCACAAATTTGCATCCGTTTTGGCGATATGAAAGATTGCACTATGTCGCACGGGGGTGTATTATCGTAATGGTTTACGTTCGTAAACGTTGCGATAACACATCAGTGCGGCATGTTGCATTTTTAGCATCTCCAAAATGGCTACTTTTCTGATGAAAAGCCGTGATATTTTTCTTGTTTATACTGCAAACATAGGTAGTCGACACTCGTTAGAACCGCTTCATTGAGGCCGTCCTAACGAGTACCCACAACCTATGACTTGGAGCCGAAATAAGAGAAAAAATTCATTCCCCCGTAAACTCCCAGTTTTCTTTCTATTTAAATCAAATGAGTTTTACAAAAGCAAATATCTACTAATACTTCTTCTGTTAAACAATAATACTTTTCAGAAAAATAATGGCTTTTAGCCACAAACCAATCAGAAGCAGCAGAATATTCATTTCGGTACTGAAAGCTCTCCCCAAAGCAAGTACAGCTTTCACAAAGACCCCAAAGCAAGTACAGCTAGCAAGTACAGCTGTCTCTTTCATAAAGATCAATATTTTACTCTAGTGCAACCTTACCATTATATCACGGATTTTTTTTTCCGCCATCTTAACAAGAGAGACAACTTTTACGTTTCCGTTGTGCTAATTCCAAAAGAAAATAAGGTCTACTTTTAGAGAAAAGAATTTGCTCCTCAGGACCCTTTTGCCACCAGAGACGATATAGGAACGTTTTTACGTGTTTCAGCTCATTAAGAACTGGGGGTTGGGGACAGTTTGACATTTAAAGGAAATTCTTTCGAGGAATATAATGGTCCATGTTTTGGACCACACATATCTGCATGAGGAACTTTGTTGATGACGGGTGCCTATAACTCGTCATCAGAAATGACATCGAGTTCTTCTTCAGAACCAGCGATTTTCGCAAGTTCATTGCGAATCTCTAAGATTTCGCTTCTTTTCATGTCAGCGTAGTGGTAGTATCTTTTCACCAGTCCCTCTACAACAACCATGCGCATGCGTAAAGGAAACCGGAAAGTTTTGTAGTCGCTCGATCTTGCCGTCTTATAGCGTTTTCGTAGACTCTGAAGTCTGGTGTTGAGGAGCAGAATCTGGTCACAGGCTCTGTTGAAACGGCACTGGGAGTCGTGGAGCTTGGCGTACATCTCAAACTTCTTCATAACCATTTTCCTTTGTATAAAGCTAGATCTTGTTTATTGTGATAATGAGTCAAAAAGACAGAATGAAGTACCAAGAACAGTTTTGTCTTTTTATAATACAGGAGCTTTGAGTG
Organism: Lucinisca nassula; assembly: GCA_963580285.1. Classification (NCBI taxonomy): domain Eukaryota; kingdom Metazoa; phylum Mollusca; class Bivalvia; order Lucinida; family Lucinidae; genus Lucinisca; species Lucinisca nassula. Next base: position 131,464,162 of record OY757010.1, on the reverse strand, counting down.
TCACGCTCCCGAGATCCTGATGTCACGCGTTAAAGCTGTAATTCAAGCTTAGCCAAACAATACTGCCAAACATCTCTTGCTTAACGTGCCCATCTCTGATTAGCTTATGCACGCGTCATTCATTATCGAACGTTTGATAATTACACACCATTGATCATCTTATGTGCTTTTTTATTTCATTTATTTATTAAATTATTAAAAAAATAAACGTTGAAATATTATCTTATAATCGGTGCTGTCATGCCTACTAGTACTTCTGTGTCAAAATAAATAAATAAATAAATAAATAAATAAATAAATAAATAAATAAATAAATAAATAAATGTTCTCATCGGGCCAAATAAATATGACCATATGTAGCAGCTTCGAGTGCGTAATTAGCATTAACATGATAATGTTATGATGATGATGATGATGATGATGATGATGATGATGATGATGATGATGATGATGATGATGATGATAATGATTGTGATGACTCAGCGAAGAGTCCAATAAGGATACGAACCCACTCAGTCTGAATATAGTCTTGTCTGTCTGCATAAAAAAAAAATATTTCGATAACTATTGAAATCTTTCTCATCTCCAAAACGGTTATTTTCTGGTGTAAATTTGTGATATTTTCCGTATTTATACTCCAAACGTATGTTGTGGGTGCTCGTTACAACCGCCGTTTCTAACGGGTACCCACAACCTATGTCTTTGAACAGAAATAAGAAAAAATATACCCATGTAAACCCCAGCCTTCTCTATATAAAGTGGGTGTAGAGTGGTATTCATTACATGGACTTGTTATGAGTATTCATAAAGCGCACAACGAAAACTTAGATCAACTCCACGGATACTTGCGCACATGTCAGAAGATTTTTTTTTTGTCGCGGCTCATATGAGAGCGTACATTGAAACTTCAATGATTCGAACACCGATGGTTAAGTCGAACATGTTATTTGAGTTTCTACAGTATGGAATTCTACACATAGCTCCAGATAGTAAATGGCGCTATCAGTAATCCTCTATTGCTCGAACTACATGTGTCTCGAATAAATTTTCATGATCCCAATGGTGTTTGAGCCATCGAAGTTCGCCAATTTTTCGTCCTTGATATCGCAGTTACTAGTCGTCTAGATGTTTAGAAGCTAGAAGAGAAGTAATGTAAATCCTTCTTTCCCCGAGTGCCAACTCGTTACAATTGCATCTAGGCCCTTGTTTTCATCCAGGAGACCAGTGTATATACCTCAGGGGCCAGTTGTTCAAAACTATTAACATCGTTATTTAACGAATCATTGAAACTTTGATCATTTAATATGGCAAATATACTAATAGTTTTGCTGAAGCAAATGTGAGCAGCCTATGCAAATGCAAAAGCTGCTCACTTTTTTTTTTCAGCAAAAATACCATTATATTAGATATTTTACTTGCTAAAACAGTTAACAATTGGACCACTAACGAGCCCGAAAAAGCTAACGATGCTTTAAACAACTGGGTCCAGAAAACAGTAAAGCTTAAGATGAGACGGTGCCTAAGGAGCCGTTTCATCTGGTACTACAATGTTTTCCATCCGGTTAATGATTTTGTTCACGACTGAATACTATATTTATACAAGACCGAATGTGTCCAAATACAAAGCTGTAAAATAAGGCGGCTATGTAAGAACATGTGCACGAGAAAGTTGGCCTGTATGACCAGCTAAGACCGGGATTAGTCTGCGAATACGTACTGTTAGTTCACATTCTCGCGTGTCACTTGAGCCATCTGTTGATACTGACACTACAATGTGTTTGTTTGTTTGTTTGGTTTGAGGTTTAACGTTCCCGTCAACACTGTATAGGTCATTTTGGAGTCGTTGCTTCCAATTTTGAGGGACTTTTACTGGACATTGAGATGAAATTACATCTCAAGCCCTGTCGCCGAATGAAACCAATAGGATGTATAAACATGGACGGTCCGACTCGCACCGCTTTGACTGGGCAGGCCTAGATCCTCTAAGCGGTTTACCAGAACTCGTGTGACGGGTCGGAATCAGCTCTACGTAGAAGCATCATGCAGCGTATCTATTTCTTTAGGTCCCGATAGGCGGGACCGGACTGACACAACAATACAGCAAAATGTGAAGAGATGATGTGATCTCGGTTGTTTATGTTCGTTTGTTTGTGTTGAGGTTTTACGGTCTCGTCAACACTAGTAAGGTCGTTTTGGAGACGTTGCTTCCGATTTTGTTGGATTTTACCCGACACAGAGATGAAATGACATCTCAAGCCCTACCACCCAAAGAAACCACTAGGGTTTCAGTAGCGGTCCGACCGCATCACTTTTTCTGTACAGGCTTGTACATTCTTAGCGGTTTGCCAGTACTCAAGTTCGGTCGGTTCAGTCAACATGCAGCCCAATCTATTTCGTCAAGCCCCGATGGGCGGGGGCGCTGGTTGTTTATGTAAAATTATATCTTATTTTAAGCCTCTTTCCGCTTGGCACGGCCAACATGATTCCTGGTCGTGTAAACACAGCCTAACACATGAGCACATGTGTAGCAGCAATGACCAGAACTGGCACAAGAGCCGGGGCACGACAAACGCACATGCGCGACAGCAACAACCAAACGAAGACCAACCTGTGCCTCGGAACAGTGACATCCTGAAACTTTAATCACTGGACGTAAAACAGATGACTGAATTATGCATATAGACAATCTGGTCTGTGCGTGTTTATTTTAGGGTCACTGATGAGGCCTAATTGGCCGAAACTAGCTAGTCTGGCCCAGAAAGCATGTACAGTCTATATTTTACAGTTCTGTGGTGTATTCCTTGCTTCCAAGGGATATCCCTTTCTAGAACATATTTAACGTCACTACAGCTGGTGTCTGGGAATGTGCGGCGGCCGTAAAAGTCTCACTGCCCTACATCATAGTGTAGTTTATATTTTCTTGTGCTTTGGGGTCATTGATTCCATTGTGGAATTTTAAAACTATTTTAGGGTCACTGATGAGGCCTTATTTGCCGAAACTAGCTAGTCTGGCCCAGAAAGCGTGTACACTCTATATTTTACAGTTCTGTGGTGTATTCCTTGCTTCCAAAGGATAACCCTTTCTAGAACATGTTTTACGTCCCACCATCAACAAAGGCCATACGGAGACGGACGCTCGGTTTACAGACGCATCCGAACGTCTGGAGGAGCCCGGAATCGAACAAGCTGGTCTGAGTATTTACTTCAGGTGCATGTCCTTCTGTTGGGTAATTTGCCTTGCGCCGGCTCATAGGGGAAAATAAAATAGCAGTATACCGCTGTTATGACATCATAACCTACATAGTATTTTTGCCATAGACTGGCGTAAGAAATCCTTCAGATGAGGAATGCTAACATCCTCTTTCTTAAATGGTCAGCACAAAAGGAAAGGCTGTTTCGTGAAACTTACAATATTTAATACTATATTGACACTGCTCAAATTTAGAAAGGATCTGTCCGGCAAAGTTTACAGGGGTATATATTATTTTTTTGTAATTTCTGGTCCTAGACATAGATTGTAGATACTCGTTAGAACCGCCTCAATGAGGCGGTTCTAACGAGCACCCTCACCCTATGTTTTGAGTAGATATGATAAAAAATATCACAAATTTGCATCCGTTTTGGCGATATGAAAGATTACACTATGTCGCACGGGGGTGTATTATCGTAATGGTTTACGTTCGTAAACGTTGCGATAACACATCAGTGCGGCATGTTGCATTTTTAGCATCTCCAAAATGGCTACTTTTCTGATGAAAAGCCGTGATATATTTTTCTTGTTTATACTGCAAACATAGGTAGTGAACACTCGTTAGAACCGCTTCATTGCGGCCGTCCTAACGAGTACCCACAACCTATGACTTGGAGCCGAAATAAGAGAAAAAATTCATTCCCCCGTAAACTCCCAGTTTTCTTTCTATTTAAATCAAATGAGTTTTACAAAAGCAAATATCTACTAATACTTCTTCTGTTAAACAATAATACTTTTCAGAAAAATAATGGCTTTTAGCCACAAACCAATCGGAAGCAGCAGAATATTCATTTCGGTACTGAAAGCTCTCCCCAAAGCAAGTGCAGCTTTCACAAAGACCCCAAAGCAAGTACAGCTAGCAAGTACAGCTCTTTCATAAAGATCAATATTTTACTCTAGTACAACCTTACCATTATATCACGGGTTTTTTTTTTTTCCGCCATCTTAACAAGAGAGGCAACCTTTACGTTTCCATTGTGCTAATTCCAAAAGAAAATAAGGTCTACTTTCAGAGAAAAGAATTTGCTCCTCAGGACCCTTTTGCCACCAGAGACGATATAGGAACGTTTTTACGTGTTTCAGCTCATTAAGAACTGGGGGTTGGGGACAGTTTGACATTTAAAGGAAATTCTTTCGAGGAATATAATGGTCCATGTTTTGGACCACACATATCTGCATGAGGAACTTTGTTGATGACGGGTGCCTATAACTCGTCATCAGAAATGACATCGAGTTCTTCTTCAGAACCAGCGATTTTCGCAAGTTCATTGCGAATCTCTAAGATTTCGCTTCTTTTCATGTCAGCGTAGTGGTAGTATCTTTTCACCAGTCCCTCTACAACAACCATGCGCATGCGTAAAGGAAACCGGAAAGTTTTGTAGTCGCTCGATCTTGCCGTCTTATAGCGTTTTCGTAGACTCTGAAGTCTGGTGTTGAGGAGCAGAATCTGGTCACAGGCTCTGTTGAAACGGCGCTGGGAGTCGTGGAGCTTGGCGTACATCTCAAACTTCTTCATAACCATTTTCCTTTGTATAAAGCTAGATCTTGTTTATTGTGATAATGAGTCAAAAAGACAGAATGAAGTACCAAGAACAGTTTTGTCTTTTTATAATACAGGAGCTTTGAGTGTCACGCTCCCGAGATCCTGATGTCACGCGTTAAAGCTGTAATTCAAGCTTAGCCAAACAATACTGCCAAACATCTCTTGCTTAACGTGCCCATCTCTGATTAGCTTATGCACGCGTCATTCATTATCGAACGTTTGATAATTACACACCATTGATCATCTTATGTGCTTTTTTATTTCATTTATTTATTAAATTATTAAAAAAATAAACGTTGAAATATTATCTTATAATCGGTGCTGTCATGCCTACTAGTATAGTTTATCAACGACCTTTGAGAGTTCAAAGTTTAAGCGAGACGAGTCGATTTCATTTTTTAGGGGAAGCAGGTTTCGGATACTTTTTTTCTCGTGGTTTTAAAGATATAAATCAATGTTTTGATATTATCTACATAGAAGTCATGGCCGAGTGGTTAATGCTATGTACTACTAGTCACACTAAAAATCTTTTAGACGAGGGTTCGAGTCCCACTGGCACATTTTTTTATATTTGATTTTTCATTTTTATTTTTTGTCTTCTTTATGTTTAAAGTTATTTTCTTTATTTTTTATATTTACATTATTTATATTTTGTTTCATTTGTTTTATTTTCAACAATTATATTTTTATGTTGGATGCCGGCCTCGATAGTTCAGTCGGATGCGCGTCTGACCGGTGGTCAATAGGACGCGGGCTCGATACCTGCCGGGGTCAGCAACATTATTTCCCATGGAGATTGATCATGAAATCTTTTCCATGGCCATTCCCTTCTTTCTGTTGATTCAAGAAGGGCGGTTGTTAGTTTCTGGGGAAAGATTGTGCATTGTACTGGTTAACCGCTTACGTATAAGCTTGCCAGGGATATGTGTGGATTAGTAAACTGACCGGCTCAAAAATGACCTAAATAGTGTTGCCTGGGCCGTAAAAGCCTCATTCAATTTTCAGATTCATTTCAACAGCGCATTTGCCTTCACTGACGGCTATGAATGTACGTTCAATCATAGTAACATTTTTGATAATACTTCTTGAATCCGAGCTGCAACGATTCGCTTGTGCTCTTTCCATCTTTTCAATAAAATGAATATACATCTAATGTGATGGCCCCGTCCATCGGGGCTTGGAGAAATAGATCGAGCTGCACGATGCTTCCAAGCGGATCTGAAACTGTCGACACATGAGCAATGGTAAACCGCTTAGTAAGTCCGAACCTGCCAAGGCAAAGTGGTGCGGGTTGGACCGTCCATACTTATTAAACCCGTTTAATTTTATTGGGTAGCAGAGCTTGAGATGTCGTTTCATCTCAGTGTCGGGTAAAAAACCCACAAAACTGGAAGCAACTTCTCCAAACTTGACGGGGACAATAAACCTCAAATCAATCAATCAAACAAACAAACATCTCATGTGCTCCAATTTTATAGGTTCGAAAAAATGTTAAAGAAAAGTAAAAAAAAAAAAAAATCATCTGCCCAAGATTCGAACCCTAGATCTCCAAGATGGAAGACTTGCTACTAAAGTGTCTCGACTGGTCGTCAATCTGGTTACACGACGCCCCAGATTAAGGATATGACGGTAACTATCGCCCAGTGTAAAAATATCCACTACAGGCGACTTACCTAAAACACGGACGAGTCCAAAATTAAAAGTGCAGTCACGTCTCACTGCGTTTTGAAAGACTATACTTCTGTGTCAAAATAAATAAATAAATAAATAAATAAATAAATAAATAAATAAATAAATAAATAAATAAATGTTCTCATCGGGCCAAATAAATATGACCATATGTAGCAGCTTCGAGTGCGTAATTAGCATTAACATGATAATGTTATGATGATGATGATGATGATGATGATGATGATGATGATGATGATGATGATGATGATAATGATTGTGATGACTCAGCGAAGAGTCCAATAAGGATACGAACCCACTCAGTCTGAATATAGTCTTGTCTGTCTGCATAAAAAAAAAAATATTTCGATAACTATTGAAATCTTTCTCATCTCCAAAACGGTTATTTTCTGGTGTAAATTTGTGATATTTTCCGTATTTATACTCCAAACGTATGTTGTGGGTGCTCGTTACAACCGCCGTTTCTAACGGGTACCCACAACCTATGTCTTTGAACAGAAATAAGAAAAAATATACCCATGTAAACCCCAGCCTTCTCTATATAAAGTGGGTGTAGAGTGGTATTCATTACATGGACTTGTTATGAGTATTCATAAAGCGCACAACGAAAACTTAGATCAACTCCACGGATACTTGCGCACATGTCAGAAGATTTTTTTTTGTCGCGGCTCATATGAGAGCGTACATTGAAACTTCAATGATTCGAACACCGATGGTTAAGTCGAACATGTTATTTGAGTTTCTACAGTATGGAATTCTACACATAGCTCCAGATAGTAAATGGCGCTATCAGTAATCCTCTATTGCTCGAACTACATGTGTCTCGAATAAATTTTCATGATCCCAATGGTGTTTGAGCCATCGAAGTTCGCCAATTTTTCGTCCTTGATATCGCAGTTACTAGTCGTCTAGATGTTTAGAAGCTAGAAGAGAAGTAATGTAAATCCTTCTTTCCCCGAGTGCCAACTCGTTACAATTGCATCTAGGCCCTTGTTTTCATCCAGGAGACCAGTGTATATACCTCAGGGGCCAGTTGTTCAAAACTATTAACATCGTTATTTAACGAATCATTGAAACTTTGATCATTTAATATGGCAAATATACTAATAGTTTTGCTGAAGCAAATGTGAGCAGCCTATGCAAATGCAAAAGCTGCTCACATTTTTTTTCAGCAAAAATACCATTATATTAGATATTTTACTTGCTAAAACAGTTAACAATTGGACCACTAACGAGCCCGAAAAAGCTAACGATGCTTTAAACAACTGGGTCCAGAAAACAGTAAAGCTTAAGATGAGACGGTGCCTAAGGAGCCGTTTCATCTGGTACTACAATGTTTTCCATCCGGTTAATGATTTTGTTCACGACTGAATACTATATTTATACAAGACCGAATGTGTCCAAATACAAAGCTGTAAAATAAGGCGGCTATGTAAGAACATGTGCACGAGAAAGTTGGCCTGTATGACCAGCTAAGACCGGGATCAGTCTGCGAATACGTACTGTTAGTTCACATTCTCGCGTGTCACTTGAGCCATCTGTTGATACTGACACTACAATGTGTTTGTTTGTTTGTTTGGTTTGAGGTTTAACGTTCCCGTCAACACTGTATAGGTCATTTTGGAGTCGTTGCTTCCAATTTTGAGGGACTTTTACTGGACATTGAGATGAAATTACATCTCAAGCCCTGTCGCCGAATGAAACCAATAGGATGTATAAACATGGACGGTCCGACTCGCACCGCTTTGACTGGGCAGGCCTAGATCCTCTAAGCGGTTTACCAGAACTCGTGTGACGGGTCGGAATCAGCTCTGCGTAGAAGCATCATGCAGCGTATCTATTTCTTTAGGTCCCGATAGGCGGGACCGGACTGACACAACAATACAGCAAAATGTGAAGAGATGATGTGATCTCGGTTGTTTATGTTCGTTTGTTTGTGTTGAGGTTTTACGGTCTCGTCAACACTAGTAAGGTCGTTTTGGAGACGTTGCTTCCGATTTTGTTGGATTTTACCCGACACAGAGATGAAATGACATCTCAAGCCCTACCACCCAAAGAAACCACTAGGGTTTCAGTAGCGGTCCGACCGCATCACTTTTTCTGTACAGGCTTGTACATTCTTAGCGGTTTGCCAGTACTCAAGTTCGGTCGGTTCAGTCAACATGCAGCCCAATCTATTTCGTCAAGCCCCGATGGGCGGGGGCGCTGGTTGTTTATGTAAAATTATATCTTATTTTAAGCCTCTTTCCGCTTGGCACGGCCAACATGATTCCTGGTCGTGTAAACACAGCCTAACACATGAGCACATGTGTAGCAGCAATGACCAGAACTGGCACAAGAGCCGGGGCACGACAAACGCACATGCGCGACAGCAACAACCAAACGAAGACCAACCTGTGCCTCGGAACAGTGACATCCTGAAACTTTAATCACTGGACGTAAAACAGATGACTGAATTATGCATATAGACAATCTGGTCTGTGCGTGTTTATTTTAGGGTCACTGATGAGGCCTAATTGGCCGAAACTAGCTAGTCTGGCCCAGAAAGCATGTACAGTCTATATTTTACAGTTCTGTGGTGTATTCCTTGCTTCCAAAGGATATCCCTTTCTAGAACATATTTAACGTCACTACAGCTGGTGTCTGGGAATGTGCGGCGGCCGTAAAAGTCTCACTGCCCTACATCATAGTGTAGTTTATATTTTCTTGTGCTTTGGGGTCATTGATTCCATTGTGGAATTTTAAAACTATTTTAGGGTCACTGATGAGGCCTTATTTGCCGAAACTAGCTAGTCTGGCCCAGAAAGCGTGTACACTCTATATTTTACAGTTCTGTGGTGTATTCCTTGCTTCCAAAGGATAACCCTTTCTAGAACATGTTTTACGTCCCACCATCAACAAAGGCCATACGGAGACGGACGCTCGGTTTACAGACGCATCCGAACGTCTGGAGGAGCCCGGAATCGAACAAGCTGGTCTGAGTATTTACTTCAGGTGCATGTCCTTCTGTTGGGTAATTTGCCTTGCGCCGGCTCATAGGGGAAAATAAAATAGCAGTATACCGCTGTTATGACATCATAACCTACATAGTATTTTTGCCATAGACTGGCGTAAGAAATCCTTCAGATGAGGAATGCTAACATCCTCTTTCTTAAATGGTCAGCACAAAAGGAAAGGCTGTTTCGTGAAACTTACAATATTTAATACTATACTGACACTGCTCAAATTTAGAAAGGATCTGTCCGGCAAAGTTTACAGGGGTATATATTATTTTTTTGTAATTTCTGGTCCTAGACATAGATTGTAGATACTCGTTAGAACCGCCTCAATGAGGCGGTTCTAACGAGCACCCTCACCCTATGTTTTGAGTAGATATGATAAAAAATATCACAAATTTGCATCCGTTTTGGCGATATGAAAGATTACACTATGTCGCACGGGGGTGTATTATCGTAATGGTTTACGTTCGTAAACGTTGCGATAACACATCAGTGCGGCATGTTGCATTTTTAGCATCTCCAAAATGGCTACTTTTCTGATGAAAAGCCGTGATATATTTTTCTTGTTTATACTGCAAACATAGGTAGTGGACACTCGTTAGAACCGCTTCATTGCGGCCGTCGTAACGAGTACCCACAACCTATGACTTGGAGCCGAAATAAGAGAAATAATTCATTCCCCCGTAAACTCCCAGTTTTCTTTCTATTTAAATCAAATGAGTTTTACAAAAGCAAATATCTACTAATACTTCTTCTGTTAAACAATAATACTTTTCAGAAAAATAATGGCTTTTAGCCACAAACCAATCAGAAGCAGCAGAATATTCATTTCGGTACTGAAAGCTCTCCCCAAAGCAAGTACAGCTTTCACAAAGACCCCAAAGCAAGTACAGCTAGCAAGTACAGCTCTTTCATAAAGATCAATATTTTACTCTAGTACAACCTTACCATTATACCATGGTTTTTTTTTTCCGCCATCTTAACAAGAGAGGCAACCTTTACGTTTCCGTTGTGCTAATTCCAAAGGAAAATAAGGTCTACTTTCAGAGAAAAGAATTTGCTCCTCAGGACCCTTTTGCCACCAGAGACGATATAGGAACGTTTTTACGTGTTTCAGCTCATTAAGAACTGGGGGTTGGGGACAGTTTGACATTTAAAGGAAATTCTTTCGAGGAATATAATGGTCCATGTTTTGGACCGAGGAACTTTGTTGATGACGGGTGCCTATAATTCGTCATCAGAAATGACATCGAGTTCTTCTTCAGAACCAGCGATTTTCGCAAGTTCATTGCGAATCTCCAAGATTTCGCTTCTTTTCATGTCGGCGTAGTGGTAGTATCTTTTCACCAGTCCCTCTACAACAACCATGCGCATGCGTAAAGGAAACCGGAAAGTCTTGTAGTCGCTCGATCTTGCCGTCTTATAGCGTTTTCGTAGACTCTGAAGTCTGGTGTTGAGGAGCAGAATCTGGTCACAGGCTCTGTTGAAACGGCGCTGGGAGTCGTGGAGCTTGGCGTACATCTCAAACTTCTTCATAACCATTTTCCTTTGTATAAAGCTAGATCTTGTTTATTGTGATAATGAGTCAAAAAGACAGAATGAAGTACCAAGAACAGTTTTGTCTTTTTATAATACAGGAGCTTTGAGTGTCACGCTCCCGAGATCCTGATGTCACGCGTTAAAGCTGTAATTCAAGCTTAGCCAAACAATACTGCCAAACATCTCTTGCTTAACGTGCCCATCTCTGATTAGCTTATGCACGCGTCATTCATTATCGAACGTTTGATAATTACACACCATTGATCATCTTATGTGCTTTTTGATTTCATTTATTTATTAAATTATTAAAAAAATAAACGTTGAAATATTATCTTATAATCGGTGCTGTCATGCCTACTAGTACTTCTGTGTCAAAATAAATAAATAAATAAATAAATAAATAAATAAATAAATAAATAAATAAATAAATATAAATGTTCTCATCGGGCCAAATAAATATGACCATATGAAGCAGCTTCGAGTGCGTAATTAGCATTAACATGATAATGTTATGATGATGATGATGATGATGATGATGATAATGATGGTGAAAATAAGGCGACTATGTAAGAACATGTGCACGAGAAAGTTGGCCTGTATGACCAGCTAAGACCGGGATCAGTCTGCGAATACGTACTGTTAGTTCACATTCTCGCGTGTCACTTGAGCCATCTGTTGATACTGACACTACAATGTGTTTGTTTGTTTGTTTGGTTTGAGGTTTAACGTTCCCGTCAACACTGTATAGGTCATTTTGGAGACGTTGCTTCCAATTTTGAGGGACTTTTACTGGACATTGAGATGAAATTACATCTCAAGCCCTGTCGCCGAATGAAACCAATAGGATGTATAAACATGGACGGTCCGACTCGCACCGCTTTGACTGGGCAGGCCTAGATCCTCTAAGCGGTTTACCAGAACTCGTGTGACGGGTCGGAATCAGCTCTGCGTAGAAGCATCATGTAGCCTATCTATTTCTTTAGGTCCCGATAGGCGGGACCGGACTGACACAACAATACAGCAAAATGTGAAGAGATGATGTGATCTCGGTTGTTTATGTTCGTTTGTTTGTGTTGAGGTTTTACGGTCTCGTCAACACTAGTAAGGTCGTTTTGGAGACGTTGCTTCCGATTTTGTTGGATTTTACCCGACACAGAGATGAAATGACTTCTCAAGCCCTACCACCCAAAGAAACCACTAGGGTTTCAGTAGCGGTCCGACCGCATCACTTTTTCTGTACAGGCTTGTAAATTCTTAGAGGTTTGCCAGCACTCAAGTTCGGTCGGTTCAGTCAACATGCAGCCCAATCTATTTCGTCAAGCCCCGATGGGCGGGGGCGCTGGTTGTTTATGTAAAATTATATCTTATTTTAAGCCTCTTTCCGCTTTGCACGGCCAACATGATTCCTGGTCGTGTAAACACAGCCTAACACATGAGCACATGTGTAGCAGCAATGACCAGAACTGGCACAAGAGCCGGGGCACGACAAACGCACATGCGCGACAGCAACAACCAAACGAAGACCAACCTGTGCCTCGGAAGAGTGACATCCTGAAACTTTAATCACTGGACGTAAAACAGATGACTGAATTATGCATATAGACAATCTGGTCTGTGCGTGTTTATTTTAGGGTCACTGATGAGGCCTAATTGGCCGAAACTAGCTAGTCTGGCCCAGAAAGCATGTACAGTCTATATTTTACAGTTCTGTGGTGTATTCCTTGCTTCCAATGGATATTCCTTTCTAGAACATATTTAACGTCACTACAGCTGGTGTCTGGGAATGTGCGGCGGCCGTAAAAAGTCTCACTGCCCTACATCATAGTGTAGTTTATATTTTCTTGTGCTTTGGGGTCATTGATTCCATTGTGGAATTTTAAAACTATTTTTAGGGTCACTGATGAGGCCTTATTTGCCGAAACTAGCTAGTCTGGCCCAGAAAGCATGTACACTCTATATTTTACAGTTCTGTGATGTATTCCTTGCTTCCAAAGGATAACCCTTTCTAGAACATGTTTTACGTCCCACCATCAACAAAGGCCATACGGAGACGGACGCTCGGTTTACAGATGCATCCGAACGTCTGGAGGAGCCCGGAATCGAACAAGCTGGTCTGAGTATTTACTTCAGGTGCATGTCCTTCTGTTGGGTAATTTGCCTTGCGCCGGCTCATAGGGGAAAATAAAATAGCAGTATACCGCTGATATGACATCATAACCTACATAGTATTTTTGCCATAGACTGGCGTTAGAAATACGTCAGACGAGGAATGCTAACATCATCTTTCTTAAATGGTCAGCACAAAAGGAAAGGCTGTTTCGTGAAACTTACAATATTTAATACTATACTGACACTGCTCAAATTTAGAAAGGATCTGTCCGGCAAAGTTTACAGGGGTATATATATTATTTTTTTGTAATTTCTGGTCCTAGACATAGATTGTAGATACTCGTTAGAACCGCCTCAATGAGGCGGTTCTAACGAGCACCCTCACCCTATGTTTTGAGTAGATATGATAAAAAATATCACAAATTTGCATCCGTTTTGGCGATATGAAAGATTGCACTATGTCGCACGGGGGTGTATTATCGTAATGGTTTACGTTCGTAAACGTTGCGATAACACATCAGTGCGGCATGTTGCATTTTTAGCATTTGATATCCAAAATGGCTACTTTTCTGATGAAAAGCCGTGATATTTTTCTTGTTTATACTGCAAACATAGGTAGTCGACACTCGTTAGAACCGCTTCATTGAGGCCGTCCTAACGAGTACCCACAACCTATGACTTGGAGCCGAAATAAGAGAAAAAATTCATTCCCCCGTAAACTCCAAGTTTTCTTTCTATTTAAATCAAATGAGTTTTACAAAAGCAAATATCTACTAATACTTCTTCTGTTAAACAATAATACTTTTCAGAAAAATAATGGCTTTTAGCCACAAACCAATCAGAAGCAGCAGAATATTCATTTTGGTACTGAAAGCTCTCCCCAAAGCAAGTACAGCTTTCACAAAGACCCCAAAGCAAGTACAGCTAGCAAGTACAGCTGTCTCTTTCATAAAGATCAATATTTTACTCTAGTGCAACCTTACCATTATATCACGGATTTTTTTTTCCGCCATCTTAACAAGAGAGACAACTTTTACGTTTCCGTTGTGCTAATTCCAAAAGAAAATAAGGTCTACTTTTAGAGAAAAGAATTTGCTCCTCAGGACCCTTTTGCCACCAGAGACGATATAGGAACGTTTTTACGTGTTTCAGCTCATTAAGAACTGGGGGTTGGGGACAGTTTGACATTTAAAGGAAATTCTTTCGAGGAATATAATGGTCCATGTTTTGGACCGAGGAACTTTGTTGATGACGGGTGCCTATAATTCGTCATCAGAAATGACATCGAGTTCTTCTTCAGAACCAGCGATTTTCGCAAGTTCATTGCGAATCTCCAAGATTTCGCTTCTTTTCATGTCGGCGTAGTGGTAGTATCTTTTCACCAGTCCCTCTACAACAACCATGCGCATGCGTAAAGGAAACCGGAAAGTCTTGTAGTCGCTCGATCTTGCCGTCTTATAGCGTTTTCGTAGACTCTGAAGTCTGGTGTTGAGGAGCAGAATCTGGTCACAGGCTCTGTTGAAACGGCGCTGGGAGTCGTGGAGCTTGGCGTACATCTCAAACTTCTTCATAACCATTTTCCTTTGTATAAAGCTAGATCTTGTTTATTGTGATAATGAGTCAAAAAGACAGAATGAAGTACCAAGAACAGTTTTGTCTTTTTATAATACAGGAGCTTTGAGTGTCACGCTCCCGAGATCCTGATGTCACGCGTTAAAGCTGTAATTCAAGCTTAGCCAAACAATACTGCCAAACATCTCTTGCTTAACGTGCCCATCTCTGATTAGCTTATGCACGCGTCATTCATTATCGAACGTTTGATAATTACACACCATTGATCATCTTATGTGCTTTTTGATTTCATTTATTTATTAAATTATTAAAAAAATAAACGTTGAAATATTATCTTATAATCGGTGCTGTCATGCCTACTAGTACTTCTGTGTCAAAATAAATAAATAAATAAATAAATAAATAAATAAATAAATAAATAAATAAATAAATAAATAAATAAATATAAATGTTCTCATCGGGCCAAATAAATATGACCATATGAAGCAGCTTCGAGTGCGTAATTAGCATTAACATGATAATGTTATGATGATGATGATGATGATGATGATGATGATTATGATGATGATGATGATAATGATGGTGAAAATAAGGCGGCTATGTAAGAACATGTGCACGAGAAAGTTGGCCTGTATGACCAGCTAAGACCGGGATCAGTCTGCGAATACGTACTGTTAGTTCACATTCTCGCGTGTCACTTGAGCCATCTGTTGATACTGACACTACAATGTGTTTGTTTGTTTGTTTGGTTTGAGGTTTAACGTTCCCGTCAACACTGTATAGGTCATTTTGGAGACGTTGCTTCCAATTTTGAGGGACTTTTACTGGACATTGAGATGAAATTACATCTCAAGCCCTGTCGCCGAATGAAACCAATAGGATGTATAAACATGGACGGTCCGACTCGCACCGCTTTGACTGGGCAGGCCTAGATCCTCTAAGCGGTTTACCAGAACTCGTGTGACGGGTCGGAATCAGCTCTGCGTAGAAGCATCATGCAGCCTATCTATTTCTTTAGGTCCCGATAGGCGGGACCGGACTGACACAACAATACAGCAAAATGTGAAGAGATGATGTGATCTCGGTTGTTTATGTTCGTTTGTTTGTGTTGAGGTTTTACGGTCTCGTCAACACTAGTAAGGTCGTTTTGGAGACGTTGCTTCCGATTTTGTTGGATTTTACCCGACACAGAGATGAAATGACTTCTCAAGCCCTACCACCCAAAGAAACCACTAGGGTTTCCGTAGCGGTCCGACCGCATCACTTTTCCTGTACAGGCTTGTACATTCCTAGCGGTTTGCCAGTACTCAAGTTCGGTCGGTTCAGCCAACATGCAGCCCAATCTATTTCTTCAAGCCCCGATGGGCGGGGGCGCTGGATGTTTATGTAAAATTATATCTTATTTTAAGTCTCTTTCCGCTTGGCACGGCCAACATGATTCCTGGTCGTGTAAACACAGCCTAACATATGAGCACATGTGTAGCAGCAATGACCAGAACTGGCACAAGAGCCGGGGCACGACAAACGCACATGCGCGGCAGCAACAACCAAACGAAGACCAACCTGTGCCTCGGAACAGTGACATCCTGCAACTTTAATCACTGGCCGTAAAACAGATGACTGAATTATGCATATAGACAATCTGGTCTGTGCGTGTTTATTTTAAGGTCACTGATGAGGCCTAATTGGCCGAAACTAGCTAGTCTGGCCCGAAAAGCATGTACAGTCTATATTTTACAGTTCTGTGGTGTATTCCTTGCTTCCAAAGGATATCCCTTTCTAGAACATATTTAACGTCACTACAGCTGGTGTCTGGGAATGTGCGGCGGCCGTAAAAGTCTCACTGCCCTACATCATAGTGTAGTTTATATTTTCTTGTGCTTTGGGGTCATTGATTCCATTGTGGAATTTTAAAACTATTTTAGCTTAGGGTCACTGATGAGGCCTTATTTGCCGAAACTAGCTAGTCTGGCCCAGAAAGCATGTAAACTCTATATTTTACAGTTTTGTGGTGTATTCCTTGCTTCCAAAGGATAACCCTTTCTAGAACATGTTTTACGTCCCACCATCAACAAAGGCCATACGGAGACGGACGCTCGGTTTACAGACGCATCCGAACGTCTGGAGGAGCCCGGAATCGAACAAGCTGGTCTGAGTATTTACTTCAGGTGCATGTCCTTCTGTTGGGTAATTTGCCTTGCGCCGGCTCATAGGGGAAAATAAAATAGCAGTATACCGCTATTATGACATCATAACCTACATAGTATTTTTGCCATAGACTGGCGTAAGGGATACGTCAGACGAGGAATGCTAACATCCTCTTTCTTAAATGGTCAGCACAAAAGGAAAGGCTGTTTCGTGAAACTTACAATATTTATTACTATACTGACACTGCTCAAATTTAGAAAGGCTCTGTCCGGCAAAGTTTACAGGGGTATATATTATTTTTTTGTAATTTCTGGTCCTAGACATAGATTGTAGATACTCGTTAGAACCGCCTCAATGAGGCGGTTCTAACAAGCACCCTCACCCTATGTTTTGAGTAGATATGATAAAAAATATCACAAATTTGCATCCGTTTTGGCGATATGAAAGATTGCACTATGTCGCACGGGGGTGTATTATCGTAATGGTTTACGTTCGTAAACGTTGCGATAACACATCAGTGCGGCATGTTGCATTTTTAGCATCTCGGCTACATTTCTGATGAAAAGCCGTGATATTTTTCTTGTTTATACTGCAAACATAGGTAGTGGACACTCGTTAGAACCGCTTCATTGCGGCCGTCCTAACGAGTACCCACAACCTATGACTTGGAGCCGAAATAAGAGAAAAAATTCATTCCCCCGTAAACTCCCAGTTTTCTTTCTATTTAAATCAAATGAGTTTTACAAAAGCAAATATCTACTAATACTTCTTCTGTTAAACAATAATACTTTTCAGAAAAATAATGGCTTTTAGCCACAAACCAATCGGAAGCAGCAGAATATTCATTTTGGTACTGAAAGCTCTCCCCAAAGCAAGTGCAGCTTTCACAAAGACCCCAAAGCAAGTACAGCTAGCAAGTACAGCTCTTTCATAAAGATCAATATTTTACTCTAGTACAACCTTATCATTATATCACGGGTTTTTTTTTCCGCCATCTTAACAAGAGAGGCAACCTTTACGTTTCCGTTGTGCTAATTCCAAAAGAAAATAAGGTCTACTTTCAGAGAAAAGAATTTGCTCCTCAGGACCCTTTTGCCACCAGAGACGATATAGGAACGTTTTTACGTGTTTCAGCCCATTAAGAACTGGGGGTTGGGGACAGTTTGACATTTAAAGGAAATTCTTTCGAGGAATATAATGGTCCATGTTTTGGACAACACATATCTGCAAGAGGAGCTTTGTTGATGACGGGTGCCTATAACTCGTCATCAGAAATGACATCGAGTTCTTCTTCAGAACCAGCGATTTTCGCAAGTTCATTGCGAATCTCTAAGATTTCGCTTCTTTTCATGTCAGCGTAGTGGTAGTATCTTTTCACCAGTCCCTCTACAACAACCATGCGCATGCGTAAAGGAAACCGGAAAGTTTTGTAGTCGCTCGATCTTGCCGTCTTATAGCGTTTTCGTAGACTCTGAAGTCTGGTGTTGAGGAGCAGAATCTGGTCACAGGCTCTGTTGAAACGGCGCTGGGAGTCGTGGAGCTTGGCGTACATCTCAAACTTCTTCATAACCATTTTCCTTTGTATAAAGCTAGATGTTGTTTATTGTGATAATGAGTCAAAAAGACAGAATGAAGTACCAAGAACAGTTTTGTCTTTTTATAATACAGGAGCTTTGAGTGTCACGCTCCCGAGATCCTGATGTCACGCGTTAAAGCTGTAATTCAAGCTTAGCCAAACAATACTGCCAAACATCTCTTGCTTAACGTGCCCATCTCTGATTAGCTTATGCACGCGTCATTCATTATCGAACGTTTGATAATTACACACCATTGATCATCTTATGTGCTTTTTGATTTCATTTATTTATTAAATTATTAAAAAAATAAACGTTGAAATATTATCTTATAATCGGTGCTGTCATGCCTACTAGTACTTCTGTGTCAAAATAAATAAATAAATAAATAAATAAATAAATAAATAAATAAATAAATAAATAAATAAATAAATAAATAAATAAATGTTCTCATCGGGCCAAATAAATATGACCATATGTAGCAGCTTCGAGTGCGTAATTAGCATTAACATGATAATGTTATGATGATGATGATGATGATGATGATGATGATGATGATGATGATGATGATGATAATGATTGTGATGACTCAGCGAAGAGTCCAATAAGGATACGAACCCACTCAGTCTGAATATAGTCTTGTCTGTCTGCATAAAAAAAAAAATATTTCGATAACTATTGAAATCTTTCTCATCTCCAAAACGGTTATTTTCTGGTGTAAATTTGTGATATTTTCCGTATTTATACTCCAAACGTATGTTGTGGGTGCTCGTTACAACCGCCGTTTCTAACGGGTACCCACAACCTATGTCTTTGAACAGAAATAAGAAAAAATATACCCATGTAAACCCCAGCCTTCTCTATATAAAGTGGGTGTAGAGTGGTATTCATTACATGGACTTGTTATGAGTATTCATAAAGCGCACAACGAAAACTTAGATCAACTCCACGGATACTTGCGCACATGTCAGAAGATTTTTTTTTGTCGCGGCTCATATGAGAGCGTACATTGAAACTTCAATGATTCGAACACCGATGGTTAAGTCGAACATGTTATTTGAGTTTCTACAGTATGGAATTCTACACATAGCTCCAGATAGTAAATGGCGCTATCAGTAATCCTCTATTGCTCGAACTACATGTGTCTCGAATAAATTTTCATGATCCCAATGGTGTTTGAGCCATCGAAGTTCGCCAATTTTTCGTCCTTGATATCGCAGTTACTAGTCGTCTAGATGTTTAGAAGCTAGAAGAGAAGTAATGTAAATCCTTCTTTCCCCGAGTGCCAACTCGTTACAATTGCATCTAGGCCCTTGTTTTCATCCAGGAGACCAGTGTATATACCTCAGGGGCCAGTTGTTCAAAACTATTAACATCGTTATTTAACGAATCATTGAAACTTTGATCATTTAATATGGCAAATATACTAATAGTTTTGCTGAAGCAAATGTGAGCAGCCTATGCAAATGCAAAAGCTGCTCACATTTTTTTTTTAGCAAAAATACCATTATATTAGATATTTTACTTGCTAAAACAGTTAACAATTGGACCACTAACGAGCCCGAAAAAGCTAACGATGCTTTAAACAACTGGGTCCAGAAAACAGTAAAGCTTAAGATGAGACGGTGCCTAAGGAGCCGTTTCATCTGGTACTACAATGTTTTCCATCCGGTTAATGATTTTGTTCACGACTGAATACTATATTTATACAAGACCGAATGTGTCCAAATACAAAGCTGTAAAATAAGGCGGCTATGTAAGAACATGTGCACGAGAAAGTTGGCCTGTATGACCAGCTAAGACCGGGATCAGTCTGCGAATACGTACTGTTAGTTCACATTCTCGCGTGTCACTTGAGCCATCTGTTGATACTGACACTACAATGTGTTTGTTTGTTTGTTTGGTTTGAGGTTTAACGTTCCCGTCAACACTGTATAGGTCATTTTGGAGTCGTTGCTTCCAATTTTGAGGGACTTTTACTGGACATTGAGATGAAATTACATCTCAAGCCCTGTCGCCGAATGAAACCAATAGGATGTATAAACATGGACGGTCCGACTCGCACCGCTTTGACTGGGCAGGCCTAGATCCTCTAAGCGGTTTACCAGAACTCGTGTGACGGGTCGGAATAAGCTCTGCGTAGAAGCATCATGCAGCGTATCTATTTCTTTAGGTCCCGATAGGCGGGACCGGACTGACACAACAATACAGCAAAATGTGAAGAGATGATGTGATCTCGGTTGTTTATGTTCGTTTGTTTGTGTTGAGGTTTTACGGTCTCGTCAACACTAGTAAGGTCGTTTTGGAGACGTTGCTTCCGATTTTGTTGGATTTTACCCGACACAGAGATGAAATGACATCTCAAGCCCTACCACCCAAAGAAACCACTAGGGTTTCAGTAGCGGTCCGACCGCATCACTTTTTCTGTACAGGCTTGTAAATTCTTAGAGGTTTGCCAGTACTCAAGTTCGGTCGGTTCAGTCAACATGCAGCCCAATCTATTTCGTCAAGCCCCGATGGGCGGGGGCGCTGGTTGTTTATGTAAAATTATATCTTATTTTAAGCCTCTTTCCGCTTGGCACGGCCAACATGATTCCTGGTCGTGTAAACACAGCCTAACACATGAGCACATGTGTAGCAGCAATGACCAGAACTGGCACAAGAGCCGGGGCACGACAAACGCACATGCGCGACAGCAACAACCAAACGAAGACCAACCTGTGCCTCGGAACAGTGACATCCTGAAACTTTAATCACTGGACGTAAAACAGATGACTGAATTATGCATATAGACAATCTGGTCTGTGCGTGTTTATTTTAGGGTCACTGATGAGGCCTAATTGGCCGAAACTAGCTAGTCTGGCCCAGAAAGCATGTACAGTCTATATTTTACAGTTCTGTGGTGTATTCCTTGCTTCCAATGGATATTCCTTTCTAGAACATATTTAACGTTACTACAGCTGGTGTCTGGGAATGTGCGGCGGCCGTAAAAAGTCTCACTGCCCTACATCATAGTGTAGTTTATATTTTCTTGTGCTTTGGGGTCATTGATTCCATTGTGGAATTTTAAAACTATTTTTAGGGTCACTGATGAGGCCTTATTTGCCGAAACTAGCTAGTCTGGCCCAGAAAGCATGTACACTCTATATTTTACAGTTCTGTGATGTATTCCTTGCTTCCAAAGGATAACCCTTTCTAGAACATGTTTTACGTCCCACCATCAACAAAGGCCATACGGAGACGGACGCTCGGTTTACAGATGCATCCGAACGTCTGGAGGAGCCCGGAATCGAACAAGCTGGTCTGAGTATTTACTTCAGGTGCATGTCCTTCTGTTGGGTAATTTGCCTTGCGCCGGCTCATAGGGGAAAATAAAATAGCAGTATACCGCTGTTATGACATCATAACCTACATAGTATTTTTGCCATAGACTGGCGTAAGGAATACGTCAGACGAGGAATGCTAACATCCTCTTTCTTAAATGGTCAGCACAAAAGGAAAGGCTGTTTCGTGAAACTTACAATATTTAATACTATACTGACACTGCTCAAATTTAGAAAGGCTCTGTCCGGCAAAGTTTACAGGGGTATATATTATTTTTTTGTAATTTCTGGTCCTAGACATAGATTGTAGATACTCGTTAGAACCGCCTCAATGAGGCGGTTCTAACGAGCACCCTCACCCTATGTTTTGAGTAGATATGATAAAAAATATCACAAATTTGCATCCGTTTTGGCGATATGAAAGATTGCACTATGTCGCACGGGGGTGTATTATCGTAATGGTTTACGTTCGTAAACGTTGCGATAACACATCAGTGCGGCATGTTGCATTTTTAGCATCTCCAAAATGGCTACTTTTCTGATGAAAAGCCGTGATATTTTTCTTGTTTATACTGCAAACATAGGTAGTGGACACTCGTTAGAACCGCTTCATTGCGGCCGTCGTAACGAGTACCCACAACCTATGACTTGGAGCCGAAATAAGAGAAAAAATTCATTCCCCCGTAAACTCCCAGTTTTCTTTCTATTTAAATCAAATGAGTTTTACAAAAGCAAATATCTACTAATACTTCTTCTGTTAAACAATAATACTTTTCAGAAAAATAATGGCTTTTAGCCACAAACCAATCAGAAGCAGCAGAATATTCATTTCGGTACTGAAAGCTCTCCCCAAAGCAAGTGCAGCTTTCACAAAGACCCCAAAGCAAGTACAGCTAGCAAGTACAGCTCTTTCATAAAGATCAATATTTTACTCTAGTACAACCTTACCATTATATCACGGTTTTTTTTTCCGCCATCTTAACAAGAGAGACAACCTTTACGTTTCCGTTGTGCTAATTCCAAAAGAAAATAAGGTCTACTTTCAGAGAAAAGAATTTGCTCCTCAGGACCCTTTTGCCACCAGAGACGATATAGGAACGTTTTTACGTGTTTCAGCCCATTAAGAACTGGGGGTTGGGGACAGTTTGACATTTAAAGGAAATTCTTTCGAGGAATATAATGGTCCATGTTTTGGACCACACATATCTGCAAGAGGAACTTTGTTGATGACGGGTGCCTATAACTCGTCATCAGAAATGACATCGAGTTCTTCTTCAGAACCAGCGATTTTCGCAAGTTCATTGCGAATCTCTAAGATTTCGCTTCTTTTCATGTCAGCGTAGTGGTAGTATCTTTTCACCAGTCCCTCTACAACAACCATGCGCATGCGTAAAGGAAACCGGAAAGTTTTGTAGTCGCTCGATCTTGCCGTCTTAAAGCGTTTTCGTAGACTCTGAAGTCTGGTGTTGAGGAGCAGAATCTGGTCACAGGCTCTGTTGAAACGGCGCTGGGAGTCGTGGAGCTTGACGTACATCTCAAACTTCTTCATAACCATTTTCCTTTGTATAAAGCTAGATCTTGTTTATTGTGATAATGAGTCAAAAAGACAGAATGAAGTACCAAGAACAGTTTTGTCTTTTTATAATACAGGAGCTTTGAGTGTCACGCTCCCGAGATCCTGATGTCACGCGTTAAAGCTGTAATTCAAGCTTAGCCAAACAATACTGCCAAACATCTCTTGCTTAACGTGCCCATCTCTGATTAGCTTATGCGCGCGTCATTCATTATCGAACGTTTGATAATTACACACCATTGATCATCTTATGTGCTTTTTTATTTCATTTATTTATTAAATTATTAAAAAAATAAACGTTGAAATATTATCTTATAATCGGTGCTGTCATGCCTACTAGTACTTCTGTGTCAAAATAAATAAATAAATAAATAAATAAATAAATAAATAAATAAATAAATAAATAAATAAATAAATAAATGTTCTCATCGGGCCAAATAAATATGACCATATGTAGCAGCTTCGAGTGCGTAATTAGCATTAACATGATAATGTTATGATGATGATGATGATGATGATGATGATGATGATGATGATGATGATGATGATGATGATGATGATAATGATTGTGATGACTCAGCGAAGAGTCCAATAAGGATACGAACCCACTCAGTCTGAATATAGTCTTGTCTGTCTGCACAAAAAAAAAAATATTTCGATAACTATTGAAAACTTTCTCATCTCCAAAACGGTTATTTTCTGGTGTAAATTTGTGATATTTTCCGTATTTATACTCCAAACGTATGTTGTGGGTGCTCGTTACAACCGCCGTTTCTAACGGGTACCCACAACCTATGTCTTTGAACAGAAATAAGAAAAAATATACCCATGTAAACCCCAGCCTTCTCTATATAAAGTGGGTGTAGAGTGGTATTCATTGCATGGACTTGTTATGAGTATTCATAAAGCGCACAACGAAAACTTAGATCAAACTGCACGGATACTTGCGCACATGTCAGAAGATTTTTTTTTGTCGCGGCTCATATGAGAGCGTACATTGAAACTTCAATGATTCGAACACCGATGGTTAAGTCGAACATGTTATTTGAGTTTCTACAGTATGGAATTCTACACATAGCTCCAGATAGTAAATGGCGCTATCAGTAATCCTCTATTGCTCGAACTACATGTGTCTCGAATAAATTTTCATGATCCCAATGGTGTTTGAGCCATCGAAGTTCGCCATTTTTTCGTCCTTGATATCGCAGTTACTAGTCGTCTAGATGTTTAGAAGCTAGAAGAGAAGTAATGTAAATCCTTCTTTCCCCGAGTGCCAACTCGTTACAATTGCATCTAGGCCCTTGTTTTCATCCAGGAGACCAGTGTATATACCCCAGGGGCCAGTTGTTCAAAACTATTAACATCGTTATTTAACGAATCATTGAAACTTTGATCATTTAATATGGCAAATATACTAATAGTTTTGCTGAAGCAAATGTGAGCAGCCTATGCAAATGCAAAAGCTGCTCACATTTTTTTTTCAGCAAAAATACCATTATATTAGATATTTTACTTGCTAAAACAGTTAACAATTGGACCACTAACGAGCCCGAAAAACACTTCTTGAAAATAAATAAATTTCTGTAAACTACTGTCTGCACGTGCTTCGTTTCTTCCAGAGAAACTGCTTTTCATTACTACTCAGTTGCAAATCTACGCCATCATACTTTAGACTTAAAATGTTATCAGTTAAGGTGACCCTTTTTTGTCTGCTGGTTATAAACATTACTTTTGTTTTAGCTGTATTGAGTACCATTCCATTTTCCTAAAGGGAAGATTGGCTATGCCAACTGAGTAACCCTCTATAAATAAAGTCTACTTACTTACTTACTTACTTAAACAACTGGGTCCAGAAAACAGTAAAGCTTAAGATGAGACGGTGCCTAAGGAGCCGTTTCATCTGGTACTACAATGTTTTCCATCCGGTTAATGATTTTGTTCACGACTGAATACTATATTTATACAAGACCGAATGTGTCCAAATACAAAGCTGTAAAATAAGGCGGCTATGTAAGAACATGTGCACGAGAAAGTTGGCCTGTATGACCAGCTAAGACCGGGATCAGTCTGCGAATACGTACTGTTAGTTCACATTCTCGCGTGTCACTTGAGCCATCTGTTGATACTGACACTACAATGTGTTTGTTTGTTTGTTTGGTTTGAGGTTTAACGTTCCCGTCAACACTGTATAGGTCATTTTGGAGTCGTTGCTTCCAATTTTGAGGGACTTTTACTGGACATTGAGATGAAATTACATCTCAAGCCCTGTCGCCGAATGAAACCAATAGGATGTATAAACATGGACGGTCCGACTCGCACCGCTTTGACTGGGCAGGCCTAGATCCTCTAAGCGGTTTACCAGAACTCGTGTGACGGGTCGGAATCAGCTCTGCGTAGAAGCATCATGCAGCGTATCTATTTCTTTAGGTCCCGATAGGCGGGACCGGACTGACACAACAATACAGCAAAATGTGAAGAGATGATGTGATCTCGGTTGTTTATGTTCGTTTGTTTGTGTTGAGGTTTTACGGTCTCGTCAACACTAGTAAGGTCGTTTTGGAGACGTTGCTTCCGATTTTGTTGGATTTTACCCGACACAGAGATGAAATGACATCTCAAGCCCTACCACCCAAAGAAACCACTAGGGTTTCAGTAGCGGTCCGACCGCATCACTTTTTCTGTACAGGCTTGTACATTCTTAGCGGTTTGCCAGTACTCAAGTTCGGTCGGTTCAGTCAACATGCAGCCCAATCTATTTCGTCAAGCCCCGATGGGCGGGGGCGCTGGTTGTTTATGTAAAATTATATCTTATTTTAAGCCTCTTTCCGCTTGGCACGGCCAACATGATTCCTGGTCGTGTAAACACAGCCTAACACATGAGCACATGTGTAGCAGCAATGACCAGAACTGGCACAAGAGCCGGGGCACGACAAACGCACATGCGCGACAGCAACAACCAAACGAAGACCAACCTGTGCCTCGGAACAGTGACATCCTGAAACTTTAATCACTGGACGTAAAACAGATGACTGAATTATGCATATAGACAATCTGGTCTGTGCGTGTTTATTTTAGGGTCACTGATGAGGCCTAATTGGCCGAAACTAGCTAGTCTGGCCCAGAAAGCATGTACAGTCTATATTTTACAGTTCTGTGGTGTATTCCTTGCTTCCAAAGGATATCCCTTTCTAGAACATATTTAACGTCACTACAGCTGGTGTCTGGGAATGTGCGGCGGCCGTAAAAAGTCTCACTGCCCTACATCATAGTGTAGTTTATATTTTCTTGTGCTTTGGGGTCATTGATTCCATTGTGGAATTTTAAAACTACTTTTAGGGTCACTGATGAGGCCTTATTTGCCGAAACTAGCTAGTCTGGCACAGAAAGCATGTACACTCTATATTTTACAGTTCTGTGATGTATTCCTTGCTTCCAAAGGATAACCCTTTCTAGAACATGTTTTACGTCCCACCATCAACAAAGGCCATACGGAGACGGACGCTCGGTTTACAGATGCATCCGAACGTCTGGAGGAGCCCGGAATCGAACAAGCTGGTCTGAGTATTTACTTCAGGTGCATGTCCTTCTGTTGGGTAATTTGCCTTGCGCCGGCTCATAGGGGAAAATAAAATAGCAGTATACCGCTGTTATGACATCATAACCTACATAGTATTTTTGCCATAGACTGGCGTAAGGAATACGTCAGACGAGGAATGCTAACATCCTCTTTCTTAAATGGTCAGCACAAAAGGAAAGGCTGTTTCGTGAAACTTACAATATTTAATACTATACTGACACTGCTCAAATTTAGAAAGGCTCTGTCCGGCAAAGTTTACAGGGGTATATATTATTTTTTTGTAATTTCTGGTCCTAGACATAGATTGTAGATACTCGTTAGAACCGCCTCAATGAGGCGGTTCTAACGAGCACCCTCACCCTATGTTTTGAGTAGATATGATAAAAAATATCACAAATTTGCATCCGTTTTGGCGATATGAAAGATTGCACTATGTCGCACGGGGGTGTATTATCGTAATGGTTTACGTTCGTAAACGTTGCGATAACACATCAGTGCGGCATGTTGCATTTTTAGCATCTCCAAAATGGCTACTTTTCTGATGAAAAGCCGTGATATTTTTCTTGTTTATACTGCAAACATAGGTAGTGGACACTCGTTAGAACCGCTTCATTGCGGCCGTCGTAACGAGTACCCAGAACCTATGACTTGGAGCCGAAATAAGAGAAAAAATTCATTCCCCCGTAAACTCCCAGTTTTCTTTCTATTTAAATCAAATGAGTTTTACAAAAGCAAATATCTACTAATACTTCTTCTGTTAAACAATAATACTTTTCAGAAAAATAATGGCTTTTAGCCACAAACCAATCAGAAGCAGCAGAATATTCATTTCGGTACTGAAAGCTCTCCCCAAAGCAAGTGCAGCTTTCACAAAGACCCCAAAGCAAGTACAGCTAGCAAGTACAGCTCTTTCATAAAGATCAATATTTTACTGTAGTACAACCTTACCATTATATCACGGTTTTTTTTCCGCCATCTTAACAAGAGAGACAACCTTTACGTTTCCGTTGTGCTAATTCCAAAAGAAAATAAGGTCTACTTTCAGAGAAAAGAATTTGCTCCTCAGGACCCTTTTGCCACCAGAGACGATATAGGAACGTTTTTACGTGTTTCAGCCCATTAAGAACTGGGGGTTGGGGACAGTTTGACATTTAAAGGAAATTCTTTCGAGGAATATAATGGTCCATGTTTTGGACCACACATATCTGCAAGAGGAACTTTGTTGATGACGGGTGCCTATAACTCGTCATCAGAAATGGGCAGAAGCTGCTACATATGGTCATATTTATTTGGCCCGATGAGAACATTTATTTATTTATTTATTTATTTATTTAGAACCAGCGATTTTCGCAAGTTCATTGCGAATCTCTAAGATTTCGCTTCTTTTCATGTCAGCGTAGTGGTAGTATCTTTTCACCAGTCCCTCTACAACAACCATGCGCATGCGTAAAGGAAACCGGAAAGTTTTGTAGTCACTCGATCTTGCCGTCTTATAGCGTTTTCGTAGACTCTGAAGTCTGGTGTTGAGGAGCAGAATCTGGTCACAGGCTCTGTTGAAACGGCGCTGGGAGTCGTGGAGCTTGGCGTACATCTCAAACTTCTTCATAACCATTTTCCTTTGTATAAAGCTAGATCTTGTTTATTGTGATAATGAGTCAAAAAGACAGAATGAAGTACCAAGAACAGTTTTGTCTTTTTATAATACAGGAGCTTTGAGTGTCACGCTCCCGAGATCCTGATGTCACGCGTTAAAGCTGTAATTCAAGCTTAGCCAAACAATACTGCCAAACATCTCTTGCTTAACGTGCCCATCTCTGATTAGCTTATGCGCGCGTCATTCATTATCGAACGTTTGATAATTACACACCATTGATCATCTTATGTGCTTTTTTATTTCATTTATTTATTAAATTATTAAAAAAATAAACGTTGAAATATTATCTTATAATCGGTGCTGTCATGCCTACTAGTACTTCTGTGTCAAAATAAATAAATAAATAAATAAATAAATAAATAAATAAATAAATAAATAAATAAATAAATAAATAAATAAATAAATAAATGTTCTCATCGGGCCAAATAAATATGACCATATGTAGCAGCTTCGAGTGCGTAATTAGCATTAACATGATAATGTTATGATGATGATGATGATGATGATGATGATGATGATGATGATGATGATGATGATGATGATGATGATGATGATGATGATGATGATGATGATGATAATGATTGTGATGACTCAGCGAAGAGTCCAATAAGGATACGAACCCACTCAGTCTGAATATAGTCTTGTCTGTCTGCATAAAAAAAAAAAATATTTCGATAACTATTGAAATCTTTCTCATCTCCAAAACGGTTATTTTCTGGTGTAAATTTGTGATATTTTCCGTATTTATACTCCAAACGTATGTTGTGGGTGCTCGTTACAACCGCCGTTTCTAACGGGTACCCACAACCTATGTCTTTGAACAGAAATAAGAAAAAATATACCCATGTAAACCCCAGCCTTCTCTATATAAAGTGGGTGTAGAGTGGTATTCATTACATGGACTTGTTATGAGTATTCATAAAGCGCACAACGAAAACTTAGATCAACTCCACGGATACTTGCGCACATGTCAGAAGATTTTTTTTTGTCGCGGCTCATATGAGAGCGTACATTGAAACTTCAATGATTCGAACACCGATGGTTAAGTCGAACATGTTATTTGAGTTTCTACAGTATGGAATTCTACACATAGCTCCAGATAGTAAATGGCGCTATCAGTAATCCTCTATTGCTCGAACTACATGTGTCTCGAATAAATTTTCATGATCCCAATGGTGTTTGAGCCATCGAAGTTCGCCAATTTTTCGTCCTTGATATCGCAGTTACTAGTCGTCTAGATGTTTAGAAGCTAGAAGAGAAGTAATGTAAATCCTTCTTTCCCCGAGTGCCAACTCGTTACAATTGCATCTAGGCCCTTGTTTTCATCCAGGAGACCAGTGTATATACCTCAGGGGCCAGTTGTTCAAAACTATTAACATCGTTATTTAACGAATCATTGAAACTTTGATCATTTAATATGGCAAATATACTAATAGTTTTGCTGAAGCAAATGTGAGCAGCCTATGCAAATGCAAAAGCTGCTCACATTTTTTTTCAGCAAAAATACCATTATATTAGATATTTTACTTGCTAAAACAGTTAACAATTGGACCACTAACGAGCCCGAAAAACACTTCTTGAAAATAAATAAATTTCTGTAAACTACTGTCTGCACGTGCTTCGTTTCTTCCAGAGAAACTGCTTTTCATTACTACTCAGTTGCAAATCTACGCCATCATACTTTAGACTTAAAATGTTATCAGTTAAGGTGACCCTTTTTTGTCTGCTGGTTATAAACATTACTTTTGTTTTAGCTGTATTGAGTACCATTCCATTTTCCTAAAGGGAAGATTGGCTATGCCAACTGAGTAACCCTCTATAAATAAAGTCTACTTACTTACTTACTTACTTAAACAACTGGGTCCAGAAAACAGTAAAGCTTAAGATGAGACGGTGCCTAAGGAGCCGTTTCATCTGGTACTACAATGTTTTCCATCCGGTTAATGATTTTGTTCACGACTGAATACTATATTTATACAAGACCGAATGTGTCCAAATACAAAGCTGTAAAATAAGGCGGCTATGTAAGAACATGTGCACGAGAAAGTTGGCCTGTATGACCAGCTAAGACCGGGATCAGTCTGCGAATACGTACTGTTAGTTCACATCCTCGCGTGTCACTTGAGCCATCTGTTGATACTGACACTACAATGTGTTTGTTTGTTTGTTTGGTTTGAGGTTTAACGTTCCCGTCAACACTGTATAGGTCATTTTGGAGTCGTTGCTTCCAATTTTGAGGGACTTTTACTGGACATTGAGATGAAATTACATCTCAAGCCCTGTCGCCGAATGAAACCAATAGGATGTATAAACATGGACGGTCCGACTCGCACCGCTTTGACTGGGCAGGCCTAGATCCTCTAAGCGGTTTACCAGAACTCGTGTGACGGGTCGGAATCAGCTCTGCGTAGAAGCATCATGCAGCGTATCTATTTCTTTAGGTCCCGATAGGCGGGACCGGACTGACACAACAATACAGCAAAATGTGAAGAGATGATGTGATCTCGGTTGTTTATGTTCGTTTGTTTGTGTTGAGGTTTTACGGTCTCGTCAACACTAGTAAGGTCGTTTTGGAGACGTTGCTTCCGATTTTGTTGGATTTTACCCGACACAGAGATGAAATGACATCTCAAGCCCTACCACCCAAAGAAACCACTAGGGTTTCAGTAGCGGTCCGACCGCATCACTTTTTCTGTACAGGCTTGTACATTCTTAGCGGTTTGCCAGTACTCAAGTTCGGTCGGTTCAGTCAACATGCAGCCCAATCTATTTCGTCAAGCCCCGATGGGCGGGGGCGCTGGTTGTTTATGTAAAATTATATCTTATTTTAAGCCTCTTTCCGCTTGGCACGGCCAACATGATTCCTGGTCGTGTAAACACAGCCTAACACATGAGCACATGTGTAGCAGCAATGACCAGAACTGGCACAAGAGCCGGGGCACGACAAACGCACATGCGCGACAGCAACAACCAAACGAAGACCAACCTGTGCCTCGGAACAGTGACATCCTGAAACTTTAATCACTGGACGTAAAACAGATGACTGAATTATGCATATAGACAATCTGGTCTGTGCGTGTTTATTTTAGGGTCACTGATGAGGCCTAATTGGCCGAAACTAGCTAGTCTGGCCCAGAAAGCATTACAGTCTATATTTTACAGTTCTGTGGTGTATTCCTTGCTTCCAAAGGATATCCCTTTCTAGAACATATTTAACGTCACTACAGCTGGTGTCTGGGAATGTGCGGCGGCCGTAAAAAGTCTCACTGCCCTACATCATAGTGTAGTTTATATTTTCTTGTGCTTTGGGGTCATTGATTCCATTGTGGAATTTTAAAACTACTTTTAGGGTCACTGATGAGGCCTTATTTGCCGAAACTAGCTAGTCTGGCCCAGAAAGCATGTACACTCTATATTTTACAGTTCTGTGATGTATTCCTTGCTTCCAAAGGATAACCCTTTCTAGAACATGTTTTACGTCCCACCATCAACAAAGGCCATACGGAGACGGACGCTCGGTTTACAGATGCATCCGAACGTCTGGAGGAGCCCGGAATCGAACAAGCTGGTCTGAGTATTTACTTCAGGTGCATGTCCTTCTGTTGGGTAATTTGCCTTGCGCCGGCTCATAGGGGAAAATAAAATAGCAGTATACCGCTGTTATGACATCATAACCTACATAGTATTTTTGCCATAGACTGGCGTAAGGAATACGTCAGACGAGGAATGCTAACATCCTCTTTCTTAAATGGTCAGCACAAAAGGAAAGGCTGTTTCGTGAAACTTACAATATTTAATACTATACTGACACTGCTCAAATTTAGAAAGGCTCTGTCCGGCAAAGTTTACAGGGGTATATATTATTTTTTTGTAATTTCTGGTCCTAGACATAGATTGTAGATACTCGTTAGAACCGCCTCAATGAGGCGGTTCTAACGAGCACCCTCACCCTATGTTTTGAGTAGATATGATAAAAATATCACAAATTTGCATCCGTTTTGGCGATATGAAAGATTGCACTATGTCGCACGGGGGTGTATTATCGTAATGGTTTACGTTCGTAAACGTTGCGATAACACATCAGTGCGGCATGTTGCATTTTTAGCATCTCCAAAATGGCTACTTTTCTGATGAAAAGCCGTGATATTTTTCTTGTTTATACTGCAAACATAGGTAGTGGACACTCGTTAGAACCGCTTCATTGCGGCCGTCCTAACGAGTACCCACAACCTATGACTTGGAGCCGAAATAAGAGAAAAAATTCATTCCCCCGTAAACTCCCAGTTTTCTTTCTATTAAAATCAAATGAGTTTTACAAAAGCAAATATCTACTAATACTTCTTCTGTTAAACAATAATACTTTTCAGAAAAATAATGGCTTTTAGCCACAAACCAATCAGAAGCAGCAGAATATTCATTTCGGTACTGAAAGCTCTCCCCAAAGCAAGTGCAGCTTTCACAAAGACCCCAAAGCAAGTACAGCTAGCAAGTACAGCTCTTTCATAAAGATCAATATTTTACTCTAGTACAACCTTACCATTATATCACGGTTTTTTTTTCCGCCATCTTAACAAGAGAGACAACCTTTACGTTTCCGTTGTGCTAATTCCAAAAGAAAATAAGGTCTACTTTCAGAGAAAAGAATTTGCTCCTCAGGACCCTTTTGCCACCAGAGACGATATAGGAACGTTTTTACGTGTTTCAGCCCATTAAGAACTGGGGGTTGGGGACAGTTTGACATTTAAAGGAAATTCTTTCGAGGAATATAATGGTCCATGTTTTGGACCACACATATCTGCAAGAGGAACTTTGTTGATGACGGGTGCCTATAACTCGTCATCAGAAATGACATCGAGTTCTTCTTCAGAACCAGCGATTTTCGCAAGTTCATTGCGAATCTCTAAGATTTCGCTTCTTTTCATGTCAGCGTAGTGGTAGTATCTTTTCACCAGTCCCTCTACAACAACCATGCGCATGCGTAAAGGAAACCGGAAAGTTTTGTAGTCGCTCGATCTTGCCGTCTTATAGCGTTTTCGTAGACTCTGAAGTCTGGTGTTGAGGAGCAGAATCTGGTCACAGGCTCTGTTGAAACGGCGCTGGGAGTCGTGGAGCTTGGCGTACATCTCAAACTTCTTCATAACCATTTTCCTTTGTATAAAGCTAGATGTTCTCATCGGGCCAAATAAATATGACCATATGTAGCAGCTTCGAGTGCGTAATTAGCATTAACATGATAATGTTATGATGATGATGATGATGATGATGATGATGATGATGATGATGATGATGATGATGATGATAATGATTGTGATGACTCAGCGAAGAGTCCAATAAGGATACGAACCCACTCAGTCTGAATATAGTCTTGTCTGTCTGCATAAAAAAAAAAATATTTCGATAACTATTGAAATCTTTCTCATCTCCAAAACGGTTATTTTCTGGTGTAAATTTGTGATATTTTCCGTATTTATACTCCAAACGTATGTTGTGGGTGCTCGTTACAACCGCCGTTTCAAACGGGTACCCACAACCTATGTCTTTGAACAGAAATAAGAAAAAATATACCCATGTAAACCCCAGCCTTCTCTATATAAAGTGGGTGTAGAGTGGTATTCATTACATGGACTTGTTATGAATATTCATAAAGCGCACAACGAAAACTTAGATCAAACTGCACGGATACTTGCGCACATGTCAGAAGATTTTTTTTTGTCGCGGCTCATATGAGAGCGTACATTGAAACTTCAATGATTCGAACACCGATGGTTAAGTCGAACATGTTATTTGAGTTTCTACAGTATGGAATTCTACACATAGCTCCAGATAGTAAATGGCGCTATCAGTAATCCTCTATTGCTCGAACTACATGTGTCTCGAATAAATTTTCATGATCCCAATGGTGTTTGAGCCATCGAAGTTCGCCATTTTTTCGTCCTTGATATCGCAGTTACTAGTCGTCTAGATGTTTAGAAGCTAGAAGAGAAGTAATGTAAATCCTTCTTTCCCCGAGTGCCAACTCGTTACAATTGCATCTAGGCCCTTGTTTTCATCCAGGAGACCAGTGTATATACCTCAGGGGCCAGTTGTTCAAAACTATTAACATCGTTATTTAACGAATCATTGAAACTTTGATCATTTAATATGGCAAATATACTAATAGTTTTGCTGAAGCAAATGTGAGCAGCCTATGCAAATGCAAAAGCTGCTCACATTTTTTTCAGCAAAAATACCATTATATTAGATATTTTACTTGCTAAAACAGTTAACAATTGGACCACTAACGAGCCCGAAAAACACTTCTTGAAAATAAATAAATTTCTGTAAACTACTGTCTGCACCTGCTTCGTTTCTTCCAGAGAAACTGCTTTTCATTACTACTCAGTTGCAAATCTACGCCATCATACTTTAGACTTAAAATGTTATCAGTTAAGGTGACCCTTTTTTGTCTGCTGGTTATAAACATTACTTTTGTTTTAGCTGTATTGAGTACCATTCCATTTTCCTAAAGGGAAGATTGGCTATGCCAACTGAGTAACCCTCTATAAATAAAGTCTACTTACTTACTTACTTAAACAACTGGGTCCAGAAAACAGTAAAGCTTAAGATGAGACGGTGCCTAAGGAGCCGTTTCATCTGGTACTACAATGTTTTCCATCCGGTTAATGATTTTGTTCACGACTGGATACTATATTTATACAAGACCGAATGTGTCCAAATACAAAGCTGTAAAATAAGGCGGCCATGTAAGAACATGTGCACGAGAAAGTTGGCCTGTATGACCAGCTAAGACCGGGATCAGTCTGCGAATACGTACTGTTAGTTCACATTCTCGCGTGTCACTTGAGCCATCTGTTGATACTGACACTACAATGTGTTTGTTTGTTTGTTTGGTTTGAGGTTTAACGTTCCCGTCAACACTGTATAGGTCATTTTGGAGTCGTTGCTTCCAATTTTGAGGGACTTTTACTGGACATTGAGATGAAATTACATCTCAAGCCCTGTCGCCGAATGAAACCAATAGGATGTATAAACATGGACGGTCCGACTCGCACCGCTTTGACTGGGCAGGCCTAGATCCTCTAAGCGGTTTACCAGAACTCGTGTGACGGGTCGGAATCAGCTCTGCGTAGAAGCATCATGCAGCGTATCTATTTCTTTAGGTCCCGATAGGCGGGACCGGACTGACACAACAATACAGCAAAATGTGAAGAGATGATGTGATCTCGGTTGTTTATGTTCGTTTGTTTGTGTTGAGGTTTTACGGTCTCGTCAACACTAGTAAGGTCGTTTTGGAGACGTTGCTTCCGATTTTGTTGGATTTTACCCGACACAGAGATGAAATGACATCTCAAGCCCTACCACCCAAAGAAACCACTAGGGTTTCAGTAGCGGTCTGACCGCATCACTTTTTCTGTACAGGCTTGTACATTCTTAGCGGTTTGCCAGTACTCAAGTTCGGTCGGTTCAGTCAACATGCAGCCCAATCTATTTCGTCAAGCCCCGATGGGCGGGGGCGCTGGTTGTTTATGTAAAATTATATCTTATTTTAAGCCTCTTTCCGCTTGGCACGGCCAACATGATTCCTGGTCGTGTAAACACAGCCTAACACATGAGCACATGTGTAGCAGCAATGACCAGAACTGGCACAAGAGCCGGGGCACGACAAACGCACATGCGCGACAGCAACAACCAAACGAAGACCAACCTGTGCCTCGGAACAGTGACATCCTGAAACTTTAATCACTGGACGTAAAACAGATGACTGAATTATGCATATAGACAATCTGGTCTGTGCGTGTTTATTTTAGGGTCACTGATGAGGCCTAATTGGCCGAAACTAGCTAGTCTGGCCCAGAAAGCATGTACAGTCTATATTTTACAGTTCTGTGGTGTATTCCTTGCTTCCAAAGGATATCCCTTTCTAGAACATATTTAACGTCACTACAGCTGGTGTCTGGGAATGTGCGGCGGCCGTAAAAAGTCTCACTGCCCTACATCATAGTGTAGTTTATATTTTCTTGTGCTTTGGGGTCATTGATTCCATTGTGGAATTTTAAAACTGTTTTTAGGGTCACTGATGAGGCCTTATTTGCCGAAACTAGCTAGTCTGGCCCAGAAAGCATGTACACTCTATATTTTACAGTTCTGTGATGTATTCCTTGCTTCCAAAGGATAACCCTTTCTAGAACATGTTTTACGTCCCAACATCAACAAAGGCCATACGGAGACGGACGCTCGGTTTACAGACGCATCCGAACGTCTGGAGGAGCCCGGAATCGAACAAGCTGGTCTGAGTATTTACTTCAGGTGCATGTCCTTCTGTTGGGTAATTTGCCTTGCGCCGGCTCATAGGGGAAAATAAAATAGCAGTATACCGCTGTTATGACATCATAACCTACATAGTATTTTTGCCATAGACTGGCGTAAGGAATACGTCAGACGAGGAATGCTAACATCCTCTTTCTTAAATGGTCAGCACAAAAGGAAAGGCTGTTTCGTGAAACTTACAATATTTAATACTATACTGACACTGCTCAAATTTAGAAAGGCTCTGTCCGGCAAAGTTTACAGGGGTATATATTATTTTTTTGTAATTTCTGGTCCTAGACATAGATTGTAGATACTCGTTAGAACCGCCTCAATGAGGCGGTTCTAACGAGCACCCTCACCCTATGTTTTGAGTAGATATGATAAAAAATATCACAAATTTGCATCCGTTTTGGCGATATGAAAGATTGCACTATGTCGCACGGGGGTGTATTATCGTAATGGTTTACGTTCGTAAACGTTGCGATAACACATCAGTGCGGCATGTTGCATTTTTAGCATCTCCAAAATGGCTACTTTTCTGATGAAAAGCCGTGATATTTTTCTTGTTTATACTGCAAACATAGGTAGTGGACACTCGTTAGAACCGCTTCATTGCGGCCGTCCTAACGAGTACCCACAACCTATGACTTGGAGCCGAAATAAGAGAAAAAATTCATTCCCCCGTAAACTCCCAGTTTTCTTTCTATTTAAATCAAATGAGTTTTACAAAAGCAAATATCTACTAATACTTCTTCTGTTAAACAATAATACTTTTCAGAAAAATAATGGCTTTTAGCCACAAACCAATCAGAAGCAGCAGAATATTCATTTCGGTACTGAAAGCTCTCCCCAAAGCAAGTGCAGCTTTCACAAAGACCCCAAAGCAAGTACAGCTAGCAAGTACAGCTCTTTCATAAAGATCAATATTTTACTCTAGTACAACCTTACCATTATATCACGGTTTTTTTTTTCCGCCATCTTAACAAGAGAGACAACCTTTACGTTTCCGTTGTGCTAATTCCAAAAGAAAATAAGGTCTACTTTCAGAGAAAAGAATTTGCTCCTCAGGACCCTTTTGCCACCAGAGACGATATAGGAACGTTTTTACGTGTTTCAGCCCATTAAGAACTGGGGGTTGGGGACAGTTTGACATTTAAAGGAAATTCTTTCGAGGAATATAATGGTCCATGTTTTGGACCACACATATCTGCAAGAGGAGCTTTGTTGATGACGGGTGCCTATAACTCGTCATCAGAAATGACATCGAGTTCTTCTTCAGAACCAGCGAT
Organism: Lucinisca nassula; assembly: GCA_963580285.1. Taxonomy (NCBI): domain Eukaryota; kingdom Metazoa; phylum Mollusca; class Bivalvia; order Lucinida; family Lucinidae; genus Lucinisca; species Lucinisca nassula. The sequence goes on along the minus strand of OY757010.1, from coordinate 131,426,013 downwards.
TTTCGCAAGTTCATTGCGAATCTCTAAGATTTCGCTTCTTTTCATGTCAGCGTAGTGGTAGTATCTTTTCACCAGTCCCTCTACAACAACCATGCGCATGCGTAAAGGAAACCGGAAAGTTTTGTAGTCGCTCGATCTTGCCGTCTTATAGCGTTTTCGTAGACTCTGAAGTCTGGTGTTGAGGAGCAGAATCTGGTCACAGGCTCTGTTGAAACGGCGCTGGGAGTCGTGGAGCTTGGCGTACATCTCAAACTTCTTCATAACCATTTTCCTTTGTATAAAGCTAGATGTTGTTTATTGTGATAATGAGTCAAAAAGACAGAATGAAGTACCAAGAACAGTTTTGTCTTTTTATAATACAGGAGCTTTGAGTGTCACGCTCCCGAGATCCTGATGTCACGCGTTAAAGCTGTAATTCAAGCTTAGCCAAACAATACTGCCAAACATCTCTTGCTTAACGTGCCCATCTCTGATTAGCTTATGCACGCGTCATTCATTATCGAACGTTTGATAATTACACACCATTGATCATCTTATGTGCTTTTTTATTTCATTTATTTATTAAATTATTAAAAAAATAAACGTTGAAATATTATCTTATAATCGGTGCTGTCATGCCTACTAGTACTTCTGTGTCAAAATAAATAAATAAATAAATAAATAAATAAATAAATAAATAAATAAATAAATAAATAAATAAATAAATAAATAAATGTTCTCATCGGGCCAAATAAATATGACCATATGTAGCAGCTTCGAGTGCGTAATTAGCATTAACATGATAATGTTATGATGATGATGATGATGATGATGATGATGATGATGATGATGATGATGATGATGATGATGATGATGATGATAATGATTGTGATGACTCAGCGAAGAGTCCAATAAGGATACGAACCCACTCAGTCTGAATATAGTCTTGTCTGTCTGCATAAAAAAAAAATATTTCGATAACTATTGAAATCTTTCTCATCTCCAAAACGGTTATTTTCTGGTGTAAATTTGTGATATTTTCCGTATTTATACTCCAAACGTATGTTGTGGGTGCTCGTTACAACCGCCGTTTCTAACGGGTACCCACAACCTATGTCTTTGAACAGAAATAAGAAAAAATATACCCATGTAAACCCCAGCCTTCTCTATATAAAGTGGGTGTAGAGTGGTATTCATTACATGGACTTGTTATGAGTATTCATAAAGCGCACAACGAAAACTTAGATCAAACTGCACGGATACTTGCGCACATGTCAGAAGATTTTTTTTTGTCGCGGCTCATATGAGAGCGTACATTGAAACTTCAATGATTCGAACACCGATGGTTAAGTCGAACATGTTATTTGAGTTTCTACAGTATGGAATTCTACACATAGCTCCAGATAGTAAATGGCGCTATCAGTAATCCTCTATTGCTCGAACTACATGTGTCTCGAATAAATTTTCATGATCCCAATGGTGTTTGAGCCATCGAAGTTCGCCAATTTTTCGTCCTTGATATCGCAGTTACTAGTCGTCTAGATGTTTAGAAGCTAGAAGAGAAGTAATGTAAATCCTTCTTTCCCCGAGTGCCAACTCGTTACAATTGCATCTAGGCCCTTGTTTTCATCCAGGAGACCAGTGTATATACCTCAGGGGCCAGTTGTTCAAAACTATTAACATCGTTATTTAACGAATCATTGAAACTTTGATCATTTAATATGGCAAATATACTAATAGTTTTGCTGAAGCAAATGTGAGCAGCCTATACAAATGCAAAAGCTGCTCACATTTTTTTTCAGCAAAAATACCATTATATTAGATATTTTACTTGCTAAAACAGTTAACAATTGGACCACTAACGAGCCCGAAAAAGCTAACGATGCTTTAAACAACTGGGTCCAGAAAACAGTAAAGCTTAAGATGAGACGGTGCCTAAGGAGCCGTTTCATCTGGTACTACAATGTTTTCCATCCGGTTAATGATTTTGTTCACGACTGAATACTATATTTATACAAGACCGAATGTGTCCAAATACAAAGCTGTAAAATAAGGCGGCTATGTAAGAACATGTGCACGAGAAAGTTGGCCTGTATGACCAGCTAAGACCGGGATCAGTCTGCGAATACGTACTGTTAGTTCACATTCTCGCGTGTCACTTGAGCCATCTGTTGATACTGACACTACAATGTGTTTGTTTGTTTGTTTGGTTTGAGGTTTAACGTTCCCGTCAACACTGTATAGGTCATTTTGGAGTCGTTGCTTCCAATTTTTAGGGACTTTTACTGGACATTGAGATGAAATTACATCTCAAGCCCTGTCGCCGAATGAAACCAATAGGATGTATAAACATGGACGGTCCGACTCGCACCGCTTTGACTGGGCAGGCCTAGATCCTCTAAGCGGTTTACCAGAACTCGTGTGACGGGTCGGAATCAGCTCTGCGTAGAAGCATCATGCAGCGTATCTATTTCTTTAGGTCCCGATAGGCGGGACCGGACTGACACAACAATACAGCAAAATGTGAAGAGATGATGTGATCTCGGTTGTTTATGTTCGTTTGTTTGTGTTGAGGTTTTACGGTCTCGTCAACACTAGTAAGGTCGTTTTGGAGACGTTGCTTCCGATTTTGTTGGATTTTACCCGACACAGAGATGAAATGACATCTCAAGCCCTACCACCCAAAGAAACCACTAGGGTTTCAGTAGCGGTCCGACCGCATCACTTTTTCTGTACAGGCTTGTACATTCTTAGTGGTTTGCCAGTACTCAAGTTCGGTCGGTTCAGTCAACATGCAGCCCAATCTATTTCGTCAAGCCCCGATGGGCGGGGGCGCTGCATGCAGTCAAAACTATTAACATCGTTATTTAACGAATCATTGAAACTTTGATCATTTAATATGGCAAATATACTAATAGTTTTGCTGAAACAAATGTGAGCAGCCTATGCAAATGCAAAAGCTGCTCACATTTTTTTTTCAGCAAAAATACCATTATATTAGATATTGTACTTGCTAAAACAGTTAACAATTGGACCACTAACGAGCCCGAAAAAGCTAACGATGCTTTAAACAACTGGGTCCAGAAAACAGTAAAGCTTAATATGAGACGGTGCCTAAGGAGCCGTTTCATCTGGTGCTACAATGGTTTCCATCCGGTTAATGATTTTGTTCACGACTGAATACTATATTTATACAAGACCGAATGTGTCCAAATACAAAGCTGTAAAATAAGGCGGCTATGTAAGAACATGTGCACGAGAAAGTTGGCCTGTATGACCAGCTAAGACCGGGATCAGTCTGCGAATACGGACTGTTAGTTCACATTCTCGCGTGTCACTTGAGCCATCTGTTGATACTGACACTACAATGTGTTAGTTTGTTTGTTTGGTTTGAGGTTTAACGTTCCCGTCAACACTGTATAGGTCATTTTGGAGTCGTTGCTTCCAATTTTGAGGGACTTTTACTGGACATTGAGATGAAATTACATCTCAAGCCCTGTCGCCGAATGAAACCAATAGGATGTATAAACATGGACGGTCCGACTCGCACCGCTTTGACTGGGCAGGCCTAGATCCTCTAAGCGGTTTACCAGAACTCGTGTGACGGGTCGGAATCAGCTCTGCGTAGAAGCAACATGCAGCCTATCTATTTCTTTAGGTCCCGATAGGCGGGACCGGACTGACACAACAATACAGCAAAATGTGAAGAGATGATGGGATCTCGGTTGTTTATGTTCGTTTGTTTGTGTTGAGGTTTTACGGTCTCGTCAACACTAGTAAGGTCGTTTTGGAGACGTTGCTTCCGATTTTGTTGGATTTTACCCGACACAGAGATGAAATGACATCTCAAGCCCTACCACCCAAAGAAACCACTAGGGTTTCAGTAGCGGTCCGACCGCATCACTTTTTCTGTACAGGCTTGTACATTCTTAGCGGTTTGCCAGTACTCAAGTTCGGTCGGTTCAGTCAACATGCAGCCCAATCTATTTCGTCAAGCCCCGATGGGCGGGGGCGCTGGTTGTTTATGTAAAATTATATCTTATTTTAAGTCTCTTTCCGCTTGGCACGGCCAACATGATTCCTGGTCGTGTAAACACAGCCTAACATATGAGCACATGTGTAGCAGCAATGACCAGAACTGGCACAAGAGCCGGGGCACGACAAACGCACATGCGCGACAGCAACAACCAAACGAAGACCAACCTGTGCCTCGGAACAGAGACATCCTGAAACTTTAATCACTGGTCGTAAAACAGATGACTGAATTATGCATATAGACAATCTGGTCTGTGCGTGTTTATTTTAGGGTCACTGATGAGGCCTAATTGGCCGAAACTAGCTAGTCTGGCCCAGAAAGCATGTACAGTCTATATTTTACAGTTCTGTGGTGTATTCCTTGCTTCCAAAGGATATCCCTTTCTAGAACATATTTAACGTCACTACAGCTGGTGTCTGGGAATGTGCGGCGGCCGTAAAAAGTCTCACTGCCCTACACCATAGTGTAGTTTATATTTTCTTGTTCTTTGGGGTCATTGATTCCATTGTGGAATTTTAAAACTATTTTTAGGGTCACTGATGAGGCCTTATTTGCCGAAACTAGCTAGTCTGGCCCAGAAAGCATGTACACTGTATATTTTACAGTTCTGTGATGTATTCCTTGCTTCCAAAGGATAACCCTTTCTAGAACATGTTTTACGTCCCACCATCAACAAAGGCCATACGGAGACGGACGCTCGGTTTACAGACGCATCCGAACGTCTGGAGGAGCCCGGAATCGAACAAGCTGGTCTGAGTATTTACTTCAGGTGCATGTCCTTCTGTTGGGTAATTTGCCTTGCGCCGGCTCATAGGGGAAAATAAAATAGCAGTATACCGCTGTTATGACATCATAACCTACATAGTATTTTTGCCATAGACTGGCGTAAGGAATACGTCAGACGAGGAATGCTAACATCCTCTTTCTTAAATGGTCAGCACAAAAGGAAAGGCTGTTTCGTGAAACTTACAATATTTAATACTATACTGACACTGCTCAAATTTAGAAAGGCTCTGTCCGGCAAAGTTTACAGGGGTATATATTATTTTTTTTGTAATTTCTGGTCCTAGACATAGATTGTAGATACTCGTTAGAACCGCCTCAATGAGGCGGTTCTAACGAGCACCCTCACCCTATGTTTTGAGTAGATATGATAAAAAATATCACAAATTTGCATCCGTTTTGGCGATATGAAAGATTGCACTATGTCGCACGGGGGTGTATTATCGTAATGGTTTACGTTCGTAAACGTTGCGATAACACATCAGTGCGGCATGTTGCATTTTTAGCATCTCCAAAATGGCTACTTTTCTGATGAAAAGCCGTGATATTTTTCTTGTTTATACTGCAAACATAGGTAGTGGACACTCGTTAGAACCGCTTCATTGCGGCCGTCCTAACGAGTACCCACAACCTATGACTTGGAGCCGAAATAAGAGAAAAAATTCATTCCCCCGTAAACTCCCAGTTTTCTTTCTATTTAAATCAAATGAGTTTTACAAAAGCAAATATCTACTAATACTTCTTCTGTTAAACAATAATACTTTTCAGAAAAATAATGGCTTTTAGCCACAAACCAATCAGAAGCAGCAGAATATTCATTTCGGTACTGAAAGCTCTCCCCAAAGCAAGTGCAGCTTTCACAAAGACCCCAAAGCAAGTACAGCTAGCAAGTACAGCTCTTTCATAAAGATCAATATTTTACTCTAGTACAACCTTACCATTATATCACGGTTTTTTTTTCCGCCATCTTAACAAGCGAGACAACCTTTACGTTTCCGTTGTGCTAATTCCAAAAGAAAATAAGGTCTACTTTCAGAGAAAAGAATTTGCTCCTCAGGACCCTTTTGCCACCAGAGACGATATAGGAACGTTTTTACGTGTTTCAGCCCATTAAGAACTGGGGGTTGGGGACAGTTTGACATTTAAAGGAAATTCTTTCGAGGAATATAATGGTCCATGTTTTGGACCACACATATCTGCAAGAGGAGCTTTGTTGATGACGGGTGCCTATAACTCGTCATCAGAAATGACATCGAGTTCTTCTTCAGAACCAGCGATTTTCGCAAGTTCATTGCGAATCTCTAAGATTTCGCTTCTTTTCATGTCAGCGTAGTGGTAGTATCTTTTCACCAGTCCCTCTACAACAACCATGCGCATGCGTAAAGGAAACCGGAAAGTTTTGTAGTCGCTCGATCTTGCCGTCTTATAGCGTTTTCGTAGACTCTGAAGTCTGGTGTTGAGGAGCAGAATCTGGTCACAGGCTCTGTTGAAACGGCGCTGGGAGTCGTGGAGCTTGGCGTACATCTCAAACTTCTTCATAACCATTTTCCTTTGTATAAAGCTAGATCTTGTTTATTGTGATAATGAGTCAAAAAGACAGAATGAAGTACCAAGAACAGTTTTGTCTTTTTATAATACAGGAGCTTTGAGTGTCACGCTCCCGAGATCCTGATGTCACGCGTTAAAGCTGTAATTCAAGCTTAGCCAAACAATACTGCCAAACATCTCTTGCTTAACGTGCCCATCTCTGATTAGCTTATGCACGCGTCATTCATTATCGAACGTTTGATAATTACACACCATTGATCATCTTATGTGCTTTTTTATTTCATTTATTTATTAAATTATTAAAAAAATAAACGTTGAAATATTATCTTATAATCGGTGCTGTCATGCCTACTAGTACTTCTGTGTCAAAATAAATAAATAAATAAATAAATAAATAAATAAATAAATAAATAAATAAATAAATAAATAAATAAATAAATAAATGTTCTCATCGGGCCAAATAAATATGACCATATGTAGCAGCTTCGAGTGCGTAATTAGCATTAACATGATAATGTTATGATGATGATGATGATGATGATGATGATGATGATGATGATGATGATGATGATGATGATGATGATAATGATTGTGATGACTCAGCGAAGAGTCCAATAAGGATACGAACCCACTCAGTCTGAATATAGTCTTGTCTGTCTGCATAAAAAAAAAAATATTTCGATAACTATTGAAATCTTTCTCATTTCCAAAACGGTTATTTTCTGGTGTAAATTTGTGATATTTTCCGTATTTATACTCCAAACGTATGTTGTGGGTGCTCGTTACAACCGCCGTTTCTAACGGGTACCCACAACCTATGTCTTTGAACAGAAATAAGAAAAAATATACCCATGTAAACCCCAGCCTTCTCTATATAAAGTGGGTGTAGAGTGGTATTCATTCCATGGACTTGTTATGAGTATTCATAAAGCGCACAACGAAAACTTAGATCAAACTGCACGGATACTTGCGCACATGTCAGAAGATTTTTTTTGTCGCGGCTCATATGAGAGCGTACATTGAAACTTCAATGATTCGAACACCGATGGTTAAGTCGAACATGTTATTTGAGTTTCTACAGTATGGAATTCTACACATAGCTCCAGATAGTAAATGGCGCTATCAGTAATCCTCTATTGCTCGAACTACATGTGTCTCGAATAAATTTTCATGATCCCAATGGTGTTTGAGCCATCGAAGTTCGCCAATTTTTCGTCCTTGATATCGCAGTTACTAGTCGTCTAGATGTTTAGAAGCTAGAAGAGAAGTAATGTAAATCCTTCTTTCCCCGAGTGCCAACTCGTTACAATTGCATCTAGGCCCTTGTTTTCATCCAGGAGACCAGTGTATATACCTCAGGGGCCAGTTGTTCAAAACTATTAACATCGTTATTTAACGAATCATTGAAACTTTGATCATTTAATATGGCAAATATACTAATAGTTTTGCTGAAGCAAATGTGAGCAGCCTATGCAAATGCAAAAGCTGCTCACATTTTTTTTCAGCAAAAATACCATTATATTAGATATTTTACTTGCTAAAACAGTTAACAATTGGACCACTAACGAGCCCGAAAAAGCTAACGATGCTTTAAACAACTGGGTCCAGAAAACAGTAAAGCTTAAGATGAGACGGTGCCTAAGGAGCCGTTTCATCTGGTACTACAATGTTTTCCATCCGGTTAATGATTTTGTTCACGACTGAATACTATATTTATACAAGACCGAATGTGTCCAAATACAAAGCTGTAAAATAAGGCGGCTATGTAAGAACATGTGCACGAGAAAGTTGGCCTGTATGACCAGCTAAGACCGGGATCAGTCTGCGAATACGTACTGTTAGTTCACATTCTCGCGTGTCACTTGAGCCATCTGTTGATACTGACACTACAATGTGTTTGTTTGTTTGTTTGGTTTGAGGTTTAACGTTCCAGTCAACACTGTATAGGTCATTTTGGAGTCGTTGCTTCCAATTTTTAGGGACTTTTACTGGACATTGAGATGAAATTACATCTCAAGCCCTGTCGCCGAATGAAACCAATAGGATGTATAAACATGGACGGTCCGACTCGCACCGCTTTGACTGGGCAGGCCTAGATCCTCTAAGCGGTTTACCAGAACTCGTGTGACGGGTCGGAATCAGCTCTGCGTAGAAGCATCATGCAGCGTATCTATTTCTTTAGGTCCCGATAGGCGGGACCGGACTGACACAACAATACAGCAAAATGTGAAGAGATGATGTGTTCTCGGTTGTTTATGTTCTTTTGTTTGTGTTGAGGTTTTACGGTCTCGTCAACACTAGTAAGGTCGTTTTGGAGACGTTGCTTCCGATTTTGTTGGATTTTACCCGACACAGAGATGAAATGACATCTCAAGCCCTACCACCCAAAGAAACCACTAGGGTTTCAGTAGCGGTCCGACCGCATCACTTTATCTGTACAGGCTTGTACATTCTTAGTGGTTCGCCAGTACTCAAGTTCGGTCGGTTCAGTCAACATGCAGCCCAATCTATTTCGTCAAGCCCCGATGGGCGGGGGCGCTGCATGCAGTCAAAACTATTAACATCGTTATTTAACGAATCATTGAAACTTTGATCATTTAATATGGCAAATATACCAATAGTTTTGCTGAAACAAATGTGAGCAGCCTATGCAAATGCAAAAGCTGCTCACATTTTTTTTCAGCAAAAATACCATTATATTAGATATTGTACTTGCTAAAACAGTTAACAATTGGACCACTAACGAGCCCGAAAAAGCTAACGATGCTTTAAACAACTGGGTCCAGAAAACAGTAAAGCTTAAGATGAGACGGTGCCTAAGGAGCCGTTTCATCTGGTGCTACAATGGTTTCCATCCGGTTAATGATTTTGTTCACGACTGAATACTATATTTATACAAGACCGAATGTGTCCAAATACAAAGCTGTAAAATAAGGCGGCTATGTAAGAACATGTGCACGAGAAAGTTGGCCTGTATGACCAGCTAAGACCGGGATCAGTCTGCGAATACGGACTGTTAGTTCACATTCTCGCGTGTCACTTGAGCCATCTGTTGATACTGACACTACAATGTGTTAGTTTGTTTGTTTGGTTTGAGGTTTAACGTTCCCGTCAACACTGTATAGGTCATTTTGGAGTCGTTGCTTCCAATTTTGAGGGACTTTTACTGGACATTGAGATGAAATTACATCTCAAGCCCTGTCGCCGAATGAAACCAATAGGATGTATAAACATGGACGGTCCGACTCGCACCGCTTTGACTGGGCAGGCCTAGATCCTCTAAGCGGTTTACCAGAACTCGTGTGACGGGTCGGAATCAGCTCTGCGTAGAAGCAACATGCAGCCTATCTATTTCTTTAGGTCCCGATAGGCGGGACCGGACTGACACAACAATACAGCAAAATGTGAAGAGATGATGGGATCTCGGTTGTTTATGTTCGTTTGTTTGTGTTGAGGTTTTACGGTCTCGTCAACACTAGTAAGGTCGTTTTGGAGACGTTGCTTCCGATTTTGTTGGATTTTACCCGACACAGAGATGAAATGACATCTCAAGCCCTACCACCCAAAGAAACCACTAGGGTTTCAGTAGCGGTCCGACCGCATCACTTTTTCTGTACAGGCTTGTACATTCTTAGCGGTTTGCCAGTACTCAAGTTCGGTCGGTTCAGTCAACATGCAGCCCAATCTACTTCGTCAAGCCCCGATGGGCGGGGGCGCTGGTTGTTTATGTAAAATTATATCTTATTTTAAGTCTCTTTCCGCTTGGCACGGCCAACATGATTCCTGGTCGTGTAAACACAGCCTAACATATGAGCACATGTGTAGCAGCAATGACCAGAACTGGCACAAGAGCCGGGGCACGACAAACGCACATGCGCGACAGCAACAACCAAACGAAGACCAACCTGTGCCTCGGAACAGAGACATCCTGAAACTTTAATCACTGGTCGTAAAACAGATGACTGAATTATGCATATAGACAATCTGGTCTGTGCGTGTTTATTTTAGGGTCACTGATGAGGCCTAATTGGCCGAAACTAGCTAGTCTGGCCCAGAAAGCATGTACAGTCTATATTTTACAGTTCTGTGGTGTATTCCTTGCTTCCAAAGGATATCCCTTTCTAGAACATATTTAACGTCACTACAGCTGGTGTCTGGGAATGTGCGGCGGCCGTAAAAAGTCTCACTGCCCTACATCATAGTGTAGTTTATATTTTCTTGTGCTTTGGGGTCATTGATTCCATTGTGGAATTTTAAAACTATTTTTAGGGTCACTGATGAGGCCTTATTTGCCGAAACTAGCTAGTCTGGCCCAGAAAGCATGTACACTCTATATTTTACAGTTCTGTGATGTATTCCTTGCTTCCAAAGGATAACCCTTTCTAGAACATGTTTTACGTCCCACCATCAACAAAGGCCATACGGAGACGGACGCTCGGTTTACAGACGCATCCGAACGTCTGGAGGAGCCCGGAATCGAACAAGCTGGTCTGAGTATTTACTTCAGGTGCATGTCCTTCTGTTGGGTAATTTGCCTTGCGCCGGCTCATAGGGGAAAATAAAATAGCAGTATACCGCTGTTATGACATCATAACCTACATAGTATTTTTGCCATAGACTGGCGTAAGGAATACATCAGACGAGGAATGCTAACATCCTCTTTCTTAAATGGTCAGCACAAAAGGAAAGGCTGTTTCGTGAAACTTACAATATTTAATACTATACTGACACTGCTCAAATTTAGAAAGGCTCTGTCCGGCAAAGTTTACAGGGGTATATATTATTTTTTTGTAATTTCTGGTCCTAGACATAGATTGTAGATACTCGTTAGAACCGCCTCAATGAGGCGGTTCTAACGAGCACCCTCACCCTATGTTTTGAGTAGATATGATAACAAATATCACAAATTTGCATCCGTTTTGGCGATATGAAAGATTGCACTATGTCGCACGGGGGTGTATTATCGTAATGGTTTACGTTCGTAAACGTTGTGATAACACATCAGTGCGGCATGTTGCATTTTTAGCATCTCCAAAATGGCTACTTTTCTGATGAAAAGCCGTGATATTTTTCTTGTTTATACTGCAAACATAGGTAGTGGACACTCGTTAGAACCGCTTCATTGCGGCCGTCCTAACGAGTACCCACAACCTATGACTTGGAGCCGAAATAAGAGAAAAAATTCATTCCCCCGTAAACTCCCAGTTTTCTTTCTATTTAAATCAAATGAGTTTTACAAAAGCAAATATCTACTAATACTTCTTCTGTTAAACAATAATACTTTTCAGAAAAATAATGGCTTTTAGCCACAAACCAATCAGAAGCAGCAGAATATTCATTTCGGTACTGAAAGCTCTCCCCAAAGCAAGTGCAGCTTTCACAAAGACCCCAAAGCAAGTACAGCTAGCAAGTACAGCTCTTTCATAAAGAGCAATATTTTACTCTAGTACAACCTTACCATTATATCACGGTTTTTTTTTTTCCGCCATCTTAACAAGAGAGACAACCTTTACGTTTCCGTTGTGCTAATTCCAAAAGAAAATAAGGTCTACTTTCAGAGAAAAGAATTTGCTCCTCAGGACCCTTTTGCCACCAGAGACGATATAGGAACGTTTTTACGTGTTTCAGCCCATTAAGAACTGGGGGTTGGGGACAGTTTGACATTTAAAGGAAATTCTTTCGAGGAATATAATGGTCCATGTTTTGGACCACACATATCTGCAAGAGGAGCTTTGTTGATGACGGGTGCCTATAACTCGTCATCAGAAATGACATCGAGTTCTTCTTCAGAACCAGCGATTTTCGCAAGTTCATTGCGAATCTCTAAGATTTCGCTTCTTTTCATGTCAGCGTAGTGGTAGTATCTTTTCACCAGTCCCTCTACAACAACCATGCGCATGCGTAAAGGAAACCGGAAAGTTTTGTAGTCGCTCGATCTTGCCGTCTTATAGCGTTTTCGTAGACTCTGAAGTCTGGTGTTGAGGAGCAGAATCTGGTCACAGGCTCTGTTGAAACGGCGCTGGGAGTCGTGGAGCTTGGCGTACATCTCAAACTTCTTCATAACCATTTTCCTTTGTATAAAGCTAGATCTTGTTTATTGTGATAATGAGTCAAAAAGACAGAATGAAGTACCAAGAACAGTTTTGTCTTTTTATAATACAGGAGCTTTGAGTGTCACGCTCCCGAGATCCTGATGTCACGCGTTAAAGCTGTAATTCAAGCTTAGCCAAACAATACTGCCAAACATCTCTTGCTTAACGTGCCCATCTCTGATTAGCTTATGCACGCGTCATTCATTATCGAACGTTTGATAATTACACACCATTGATCATCTTATGTGCTTTTTTATTTCATTTATTTATTAAATTATTAAAAAAATAAACGTTGAAATATTATCTTATAATCGGTGCTGTCATGCCTACTAGTACTTCTGTGTCAAAATAAATAAATAAATAAATAAATAAATAAATAAATAAATAAATAAATAAATAAATAAATAAATAAATAAATAAATGTTCTCATCGGGCCAAATAAATATGACCATATGTAGCAGCTTCGAGTGCGTAATTAGCATTAACATGATAATGTTATGATGATGATGATGATGATGATGATGATGATGATGATGATGATGATGATGATGATAATGATTGTGATGACTCAGCGAAGAGTCCAATAAGGATACGAACCCACTCAGTCTGAATATAGTCTTGTCTGTCTGCATAAAAAAAAAAAAATATTTCGATAACTATTGAAATCTTTCTCATCTCCAAAACGGTTATTTTCTGGTGTAAATTTGTGATATTTTCCGTATTTATACTCCAAACGTATGTTGTGGGTGCTCGTTACAACCGCCGTTTCTAACGGGTACCCACAACCTATGTCTTTGAACAGAAATAAGAAAAAATATACCCATGTAAACCCCAGCCTTCTCTATATAAAGTGGGTGTAGAGTGGTATTCATTACATGGACTTGTTATGAGTATTCATAAAGCGCACAACGAAAACTTAGATCAAACTGCACGGATACTTGCGCACATGTCAGAAGATTTTTTTTTGTCGCGGCTCATATGAGAGCGTACATTGAAACTTCAATGATTCGAACACCGATGGTTAAGTCGAACATGTTATTTGAGTTTCTACAGTATGGAATTCTACACATAGCTCCAGATAGTAAATGGCGCTATCAGTAATCCTCTATTGCTCGAACTACATGTGTCTCGAATAAATTTTCATGATCCCAATGGTGTTTGAGCCATCGAAGTTCGCCAATTTTTCGTCCTTGATATCGCAGTTACTAGTCGTCTAGATGTTTAGAAGCTAGAAGAGAAGTAATGTAAATCCTTCTTTCCCCGAGTGCCAACTCGTTACAATTGCATCTAGGCCCTTGTTTTCATCCAGGAGACCAGTGTATATACCTCAGGGGCCAGTTGTTCAAAACTATTAACATCGTTATTTAACGAATCATTGAAACTTTGATCATTTAATATGGCAAATATACTAATAGTTTTGCTGAAACAAATGTGAGCAGCCTATGCAAATGCAAAAGCTGCTCACATTTTTTTTCAGCAAAAATACCATTATATTAGATATTTTACTTGCTAAAACAGTTAACAATTGGACCACTAACGAGCCCGAAAAAGCTAACGATGCTTTAAACAACTGGGTCCAGAAAACAGTAAAGCTTAAGATGAGACGGTGCCTAAGGAGCCGTTTCATCTGGTACTACAATGTTTTCCATCCGGTTAATGATTTTGTTCACGACTGAATACTATATTTATACAAGACCGAATGTGTCCAAATACAAAGCTGTAAAATAAGGCGGCTATGTAAGAACATGTGCACGAGAAAGTTGGCCTGTATGACCAGCTAAGACCGGGATCAGTCTGCGAATACGTACTGTTAGTTCACATTCTCGCGTGTCACTTGAGCCATCTGTTGATACTGACACTACAATGTGTTTGTTTGTTTGTTTGGTTTGAGGTTTAACGTTCCCGTCAACACTGTATAGGTCATTTTGGAGTCGTTGCTTCCAATTTTTAGGGACTTTTACTGGACATTGAGATGAAATTACATCTCAAGCCCTGTCGCCGAATGAAACCAATAGGATGTATAAACATGGACGGTCCGACTCGCACCGCTTTGACTGGGCAGGCCTAGATCCTCTAAGCGGTTTACCAGAACTCGTGTGACGGGTCGGAATCAGCTCTGCGTAGAAGCATCATGCAGCGTATCTATTTCTTTAGGTCCCGATAGGCGGGACCGGACTGACACAACAATACAGCAAAATGTGAAGAGATGATGTGATCTCGGTTGTTTATGTTCGTTTGTTTGTGTTGAGGTTTTACGGTCTCGTCAACACTAGTAAGGTCGTTTTGGAGACGTTGCTTCCGATTTTGTTGGATTTTACCCGACACAGAGATGAAATGACATCTCAAGCCCTACCACCCAAAGAAACCACTAGGGTTTCAGTAGCGGTCCGACCGCATCACTTTTTCTGTACAGGCTTGTACATTCTTAGTGGTTTGCCAGTACTCAAGTTCGGTCGGTTCAGTCAACATGCAGCCCAATCTATTTCGTCAAGCCCCGATGGGCGGGGGCGCTGCATGCAGTCAAAACTATTAACATCGTTATTTAACGAATCATTGAAACTTTGATCATTTAATATGGCAAATATACTAATAGTTTTGCTGAAACAAATGTGAGCAGCCTATGCAAATGCAAAAGCTGCTCACATTTTTTTTCAGCAAAAATACCATTATATTAGATATTGTACTTGCTAAAATAGTTAACAATTGGACCACTAACGAGCCCGAAAAAGCTAACGATGCTTTAAACAACTGGGTCCAGAAAACAGTAAAGCTTAAGATGAGACGGTGCCTAAGGAGCCGTTTCATCTGGTGCTACAATGGTTTCCATCCGGTTAATGATTTTGTTCACGACTGAATACTATATTTATACAAGACCGAATGTGTCCAAATACAAAGCTGTAAAATAAGGCGGCTATGTAAGAACATGTGCACGAGAAAGTTGGCCTGTATGACCAGCTAAGACCGGGATCAGTCTGCGAATACGTACTGTTAGTTCACATTCTCGCGTGTCACTTGAGCCATCTGTTGATACTGACACTACAATGTGTTTGTTTGTTTGTTTGGTTTGAGGTTTAACGTTCCCGTCAACACTGTATAGGTCATTTTGGAGTCGTTGCTTCCAATTTTGAGGGACTTTTACTGGACATTGAGATGAAATTACATCTCAAGCCCTGTCGCCGAATGAAACCAATAGGATGTATAAACATGGACGGTCCGACTCGCACCGCTTTGACTGGGCAGGCCTAGATCCTCTAAGCGGTTTACCAGAACTCGTGTGACGGGTCGGAATCAGCTCTGCGTAGAAGCATCATGCAGCCTATCTATTTCTTTAGGTCCCGATAGGCGGGACCGGACTGACACAACAATACAGCAAAATGTGAAGAGATGATGTGATCTCGGTTGTTTATGTTCGTTTGTTTGTGTTGAGGTTTTACGGTCTCGTCAACACTAGTAAGGTCGTTTTGGAGACGTTGCTTCCGATTTTGTTGGATTTTACCCGACACAGAGATGAAATGACATCTCAAGCCCTACCACCCAAAGAAACCACTAGGGTTTCAGTAGCGGTCCGACCGCATCACTTTTTCTGTACAGGCTTGTACATTCTTAGTGGTTTGCCAGTACTCAAGTTCGGTCGGTTCAGTCAACATGCAGCCCAATCTATTTCGTCAAGCCCCGATGGGCGGGGGCGCTGCATGCAGTCAAAACTATTAACATCGTTATTTAACGAATCATTGAAACTTTGATCATTTAATATGGCAAATATACTAATAGTTTTGCTGAAACAAATGTGAGCAGCCTATGCAAATGCAAAAGCTGCTCACATTTTTTTTTCAGCAAAAATACCATTATATTAGATATTGTACTTGCTAAAATAGTTAACAATTGGACCACTAACGAGCCCGAAAAAGCTAACGATGCTTTAAACAACTGGGTCCAGAAAACAGTAAAGCTTAAGATGAGACGGTGCCTAAGGAGCCGTTTCATCTGGTGCTACAATGGTTTCCATCCGGTTAATGATTTTGTTCACGACTGAATACTATATTTATACAAGACCGAATGTGTCCAAATACAAAGCTGTAAAATAAGGCGGCTATGTAAGAACATGTGCACGAGAAAGTTGGCCTGTATGACCAGCTAAGACTGGGATCAGTCTGCGAATACGGACTGTTAGTTCACATTCTCGCGTGTCACTTGAGCCATCTGTTGATACTGACACTACAATGTGTTAGTTTGTTTGTTTGGTTTGAGGTTTAACGTTCCCGTCAACACTGTATAGGTCATTTTGGAGTCGTTGCTTCCAATTTTGAGGGACTTTTACTGGACATTGAGATGAAATTACATCTCAAGCCCTGTCGCCGAATGAAACCAATAGGATGTATAAACATGGACGGTCCGACTCGCACCGCTTTGACTGGGCAGGCCTAGATCCTCTAAGCGGTTTACCAGAACTCGTGTGACGGGTCGGAATCAGCTCTGCGTAGAAGCATCATGCAGCCTATCTATTTCTTTAGGTCCCGATAGGCGGGACCGGACTGACACAACAATACAGCAAAATGTGAAGAGATGATGGGATCTCGGTTGTTTATGTTCGTTTGTTTGTGTTGAGGTTTTACGGTCTCGTCAACACTAGTAAGGTCGTTTTGGAGACGTTGCTTCCGATTTTGTTGGATTTTACCCGACACAGAGATGAAATGACATCTCAAGCCCTACCACCCAAAGAAACCACTAGGGTTTCAGTAGCGGTCCGACCGCATCACTTTTTCTGTACAGGCTTGTACATTCTTAGCGGTTTGCCAGTACTCAAGTTCGGTCGGTTCAGTCAACATGCAGCCCAATCTATTTCGTCAAGCCCCGATGGGCGGGGGCGCTGGTTGTTTATGTAAAATTATATCTTATTTTAAGTCTCTTTCCGCTTGGCACGGCCAACATGATTCCTGGTCGTGTAAACACAGCCTAACATATGAGCACATGTGTAGCAGCAATGACCAGAACTGGCACAAGAGCCGGGGCACGACAAACGCACATGCGCGACAGCAACAACCAAACGAAGACCAACCTGTGCCTCGGAACAGAGACATCCTGAAACTTTAATCACTGGTCGTAAAACAGATGACTGAATTATGCATATAGACAATCTGGTCTGTGCGTGTTTATTTTAGGGTCACTGATGAGGCCTAATTGGCCGAAACTAGCTAGTCTGGCCCAGAAAGCATGTACAGTCTATATTTTACAGTTCTGTGGTGTATTCCTTGCTTCCAAAGGATATCCCTTTCTAGAACATATTTAACGTCACTACAGCTGGTGTCTGGGAATGTGCGGCGGTCGTAAAAAGTCTCACTGCCCTACATCATAGTGTGGTTTATATTTTCTTGTGCTTTGGGGTCATTGATTCCATTGTGGAATTTTAAAACTATTTTTAGGGTCACTGATGAGGCCTTATTTGCCGAAACTAGCTAGTCTGGCCCAGAAAGCATGTACACTCTATATTTTACAGTTCTGTGATGTATTCCTTGCTTCCAAAGGATAACCCTTTCTAGAATATGTTTTACGTCCCACCATCAACAAAGGCCATACGGAGACGGACGCTCGGTTTACAGACGCATCCGAACGTCTGGAGGAGCCCGGAATCGAACAAGCTGGTCTGAGTATTTACTTCAGGTGCATGTCCTTCTGTTGGGTAATTTGCCTTGCGCCGGCTCATAGGGGAAAATAAAATAGCAGTATACCGCTGTTATGACATCATAACCTACATAGTATTTTTGCCATAGACTGGCGTAAGGAATACGTCAGACGAGGAATGCTAACATCCTCTTTCTTAAATGGTCAGCACAAAAGGAAAGGCTGTTTCGTGAAACTTACAATATTTAATACTATACTGACACTGCTCAAATTTAGAAAGGCTCTGTCCGGCAAAGTTTACAGGGGTATATATTATTTTTTTTGTAATTTCTGGTCCTAGACATAGATTGTAGATACTCGTTAGAACCGCCTCAATGAGGCGGTTCTAACGAGCACCCTCACCCTATGTTTTGAGTAGATATGATAAAAAATATCACAAATTTGCATCCGTTTTGGCGATATGAAAGATTGCACTATGTCGCACGGGGGTGTATTATCGTAATGGTTTACGTTCGTAAACGTTGCGATAACACATCAGTGCGGCATGTTGCATTTTTAGCATCTCCAAAATGGCTACTTTTCTGATGAAAAGCCGTGATATTTTTCTTGTTTATACTGCAAACATAGGTAGTGGACACTCGTTAGAACCGCTTCATTGCGGCCGTCCTAACGAGTACCCACAACCTATGACTTGGAGCCGAAATAAGAGAAAAAATTCATTCCCCCGTAAACTCCCAGTTTTCTTTCTATTTAAATCAAATGAGTTTTACAAAAGCAAATATCTACTAATACTTCTTCTGTTAAACAATAATACTTTTCAGAAAAATAATGGCTTTTAGCCACAAACCAATCAGAAGCAGCAGAATATTCATTTCGGTACTGAAAGCTCTCCCCAAAGCAAGTGCAGCTTTCACAAAGACCCCAAAGCAAGTACAGCTAGCAAGTACAGCTCTTTCATAAAGATCAATATTTTACTCTAGTACAACCTTACCATTATATCACGGTTTTTTTTTTCCGCCATCTTAACAAGAGAGACAACCTTTACGTTTCCGTTGTGCTAATTCCAAAAGAAAATAAGGTCTACTTTCAGAGAAAAGAATTTGCTCCTCAGGACCCTTTTGCCACCAGAGACGATATAGGAACGTTTTTACGTGTTTCAGCCCATTAAGAACTGGGGGTTGGGGACAGTTTGACATTTAAAGGAAATTCTTTCGAGGAATATAATGGTCCATGTTTTGGACCACACATATCTGCAAGAGGAGCTTTGTTGATGACGGGTGCCTATAACTCGTCATCAGAAATGACATCGAGTTCTTCTTCAGAACCAGCGATTTTCGCAAGTTCATTGCGAATCTCTAAGATTTCGCTTCTTTTCATGTCAGCGTAGTGGTAGTATCTTTTCACCAGTCCCTCTACAACAACCATGCGCATGCGTAAAGGAAACCGGAAAGTTTTGTAGTCGCTCGATCTTGCCGTCTTATAGCGTTTTCGTAGACTCTGAAGTCTGGTGTTGAGGAGCAGAATCTGGTCACAGGCTCTGTTGAAACGGCGCTGGGAGTCGTGGAGCTTGGCGTACATCTCAAACTTCTTCATAACCATTTTCCTTTGTATAAAGCTAGATCTTGTTTATTGTGATAATGAGTCAAAAAGACAGAATGAAGTACCAAGAACAGTTTTGTCTTTTTATAATACAGGAGCTTTGAGTGTCACGCTCCCGAGATCCTGATGTCACGCGTTAAAGCTGTAATTCAAGCTTAGCCAAACAATACTGCCAAACATCTCTTGCTTAACGTGCCCATCTCTGATTAGCTTATGCACGCGTCATTCATTATCGAACGTTTGATAATTACACACCATTGATCATCTTATGTGCTTTTTTATTTCATTTATTTATTAAATTATTAAAAAAATAAACGTTGAAATATTATCTTATAATCGGTGCTGTCATGCCTACTAGTACTTCTGTGTCAAAATAAATAAATAAATAAATAAATAAATAAATAAATAAATAAATAAATAAATAAATAAATAAATAAATAAATAAATAAATAAATAAATAAATAAATAAATAAATAAATAAATAAATAAATAAATGTTCTCATCGGGCCAAATAAATATGACCATATGTAGCAGCTTCGAGTGCGTAATTAGCATTAACATGATAATGTTATGATGATGATGATGATGATGATGATGATAATGATTGTGATGACTCAGCGAAGAGTCCAATAAGGATACGAACCCACTCAGTCTGAATATAGTCTTGTCTGTCTGCATAAAAAAAAAAATATTTCGATAACTATTGAAATCTTTCTCATCTCCAAAACGGTTATTTTCTGGTGTAAATTTGTGATATTTTCCGTATTTATACTCCAAACGTATGTTGTGGGTGCTCGTTACAACCGCCGTTTCTAACGGGTACCCACAACCTATGTCTTTGAACAGAAATAAGAAAAAATATACCCATGTAAACCCCAGCCTTCTCTATATAAAGTGGGTGTAGAGTGGTATTCATTACATGGACTTGTTATGAGTATTCATAAAGCGCACAACGAAAACTTAGATCAAACTGCACGGATACTTGCGCACATGTCAGAAGATTTTTTTTTGTCGCGGCTCATATGAGAGCGTACATTGAAACTTCAATGATTCGAACACCGATGGTTAAGTCGAACATGTTATTTGAGTTTCTACAGTATGGAATTCTACACATAGCTCCAGATAGTAAATGGCGCTATCAGTAATCCTCTATTGCTCGAACTACATGTGTCTCGAATAAATTTTCATGATCCCAATGGTGTTTGAGCCATCGAAGTTCGCCAATTTTTCGTCCTTGATATCGCAGTTACTAGTCGTCTAGATGTTTAGAAGCTAGAAGAGAAGTAATGTAAATCCTTCTTTCCCCGAGTGCCAACTCGTTACAATTGCATCTAGGCCCTTGTTTTCATCCAGGAGACCAGTGTATATACCTCAGGGGCCAGTTGTTCAAAACTATTAACATCGTTATTTAACGAATCATTGAAACTTTGATCATTTAATATGGCATAAACATGGACGGTCTGACTCGCACCGCTTTGACTGGGCAGGCCTAGATCCTCTAAGCGGTTTACCAGAACTCGTGTGACGGGTCGGAATCAGCTCTGCGTAGAAGCATCATGCAGCCTATCTATTTCTTTAGGTCCCGATAGGCGGGACCGGACTGACACAACAATACAGCAAAATGTGAAGAGATGATGTGATCTCGGTTGTTTATGTTCGTTTGTTTGTGTTGAGGTTTTACGGTCTCGTCAACACTAGTAAGGTCGTTTTGGAGACGTTGCTTCAGATGAAATGACATCTCAAGCCCTACCACCCAAAGAAACCACTAGGGTTTCAGTAGCGGTCCGACCGCATCACTTTTTCTGTACAGGCTTGTACATTCTTAGTGGTTTGCCAGTACTCAAGTTCGGTCGGTTCAGTCAACATGCAGCCCAATCTATTTCGTCAAGCCCCGATGGGCGGGGGCGCTGCATGCAGTCAAAACTATTAACATCGTTATTTAACGAATCATTGAAACTTTGATCATTTAATATGGCAAATATACTAATAGTTTTGCTGAAACAAATGTGAGCAGCCTATGCAAATGCAAAAGCTGCTCACATTTTTTTTCAGCAAAAATACCATTATATTAGATATTGTACTTGCTAAAATAGTTAACAATTGGACCACTAACGAGCCCGAAAAAGCTAACGATGCTTTAAACAACTGGGTCCAGAAAACAGTAAAGCTTAAGATGAGACGGTGCCTAAGGAGCCGTTTCATCTGGTGCTACAATGGTTTCCATCCGGTTAATGATTTTGTTCACGACTGAATACTATATTTATACAAGACCGAATGTGTCCAAATACAAAGCTGTAAAATAAGGCGGCTATGTAAGAACATGTGCACGAGAAAGTTGGCCTGTATGACCAGCTAAGACCGGGATCAGTCTGCGAATACGTACTGTTAGTTCACATTCTCGCGTGTCACTTGAGCCATCTGTTGATACTGACACTACAATGTGTTAGTTTGTTTGTTTGGTTTGAGGTTTAACGTTCCCGTCAACACTGTATAGGTCATTTTGGAGTCGTTGCTTCCAATTTTGAGGGACTTTTACTGGACATTGAGATGAAATTACATCTCAAGCCCTGTCGCCGAATGAAACCAATAGGATGTATAAACATGGACGGTCCGACTCGCACCGCTTTGACTGGGCAGGCCTAGATCCTCTAAGCGGTTTACCAGAACTCGTGTGACGGGTCGGAATCAGCTCTGCGTAGAAGCATCATGCAGCCTATCTATTTCTTTAGGTCCCGATAGGCGGGACCGGACTGACACAACAATACAGCAAAATGTGAAGAGATGATGGGATCTCGGTTGTTTATGTTCGTTTGTTTGTGTTGAGGTTTTACGGTCTCGTCAACACTAGTAAGGTCGTTTTGGAGACGTTGCTTCCGATTTTGTTGGATTTTACCCGACACAGAGATGAAATGACATCTCAAGCCCTACCACCCAAAGAAACCACTAGGGTTTCAGTAGCGGTCCGACCGCATCACTTTTTCTGTACAGGCTTGTACATTCTTAGCGGTTTGCCAGTACTCAAGTTCGGTCGGTTCAGTCAACATGCAGCCCAATCTATTTCGTCAAGCCCCGATGGGCGGGGGCGCTGGTTGTTTATGTAAAATTATATCTTATTTTAAGTCTCTTTCCGCTTGGCACGGCCAACATGATTCCTGGTCGTGTAAACACAGCCTAACATATGAGCACATGTGTAGCAGCAATGACCAGAACTTGCACAAGAGCCGGGGCACGACAAACGCACATGCGCGACAGCAACAACCAAACGAAGACCAACCTGTGCCTCGGAACAGAGACATCCTGAAACTTTAATCACTGGTCGTAAAACAGATGACTGAATTATGCATATAGACAATCTGGTCTGTGCGTGTTTATTTTAGGGTCACTGATGAGGCCTAATTGGCCGAAACTAGCTAGTCTGGCCCAGAAAGCATGTACAGTCTATATTTTACAGTTCTGTGGTGTATTCCTTGCTTCCAAAGGATATCCCTTTCTAGAACATATTTAACGTCACTACAGCTGGTGTCTGGGAATGTGCGGCGGCCGTAAAAAGTCTCACTGCCCTACATCATAGTGTAGTTTATATTTTCTTGTGCTTTGGGGTCATTGATTCCATTGTGGAATTTTAAAACTATTTTTAGGGTCACTGATGAGGCCTTATTTGCCGAAACTAGCTAGTCTGGCCCAGAAAGCATGTACACTCTATATTTTACAGTTCTGTGATGTATTCCTTGCTTCCAAAGGTTAACCCTTTCTAGAACATGTTTTACGTCCCACCATCAACAAAGGCCATACGGAGACGGACGCTCGGTTTACAGACGCATCCGAACGTCTGGAGGAGCCCGGAATCGAACAAGCTGGTCTGAGTATTTACTTCAGGTGCATGTCCTTCTGTTGGGTAATTTGCCTTGCGCCGGCTCATAGGGGAAAATAAAATAGCAGTATACCGCTGTTATGACATCATAACCTACATAGTAATTTTGCCATAGACTGGCGTAAGGAATAAGTCAGACGAGGAATGCTAACATCCTCTTTCTTAAATGGTCAGCACAAAAGGAAAGGCTGTTTCGTGAAACTTACAATATTTAATACTATACTGACACTGCTCAAATTTAGAAAGGCTCTGTCCGGCAAAGTTTACAGGGGTATATATTATTTTTTTGTAATTTCTGGTCCTAGACATAGATTGTAGATACTCGTTAGAACCGCCTCAATGAGGCGGTTCTAACGAGCACCCTCACCCTATGTTTTGAGTAGATATGATAAAAAATATCACAAATTTGCATCCGTTTTGGCGATATGAAAGATTGCACTATGTCGCACGGGGGTGTATTATCGTAATGGTTTACGTTCGTAAACGTTGCGATAACACATCAGTGCGGCATGTTGCATTTTTAGCATCTCCAAAATGGCTACTTTTCTGATGAAAAGCCGTGATATTTTTCTTGTTTATACTGCAAACATAGGCAGTGGACAGTCGTTAGAACCGCTTCATTGCGGCCGTCCTAACGAGTACCCACAACCTATGACTTGGAGCCGAAATAAGAGAAAAAATTCATTCCCCCGTAAACTCCCAGTTTTCTTTCTATTTAAATCAAATGAGTTTTACAAAAGCAAATATCTACTAATACTTCTTCTGTTAAACAATAATACTTTTCAGAAAAATAATGGCTTTTAGCCACAAACCAATCAGAAGCAGCAGAATATTCATTTCGGTACTGAAAGCTCTCCCCAAAGCAAGTGCAGCTTTCACAAAGACCCCAAAGCAAGTACAGCTAGCAAGTACAGCTCTTTCATAAAGATCAATATTTTACTCTAGTACAACCTTACCATTATATCACGGTTTTTTTTTCCGCCATCTTAACAAGAGAGACAACCTTTACGTTTCCGTTGTGCTAATTCCAAAAGAAAATAAGGTCTACTTTCAGAGAAAAGAATTTGCTCCTCAGGACCCTTTTGCCACCAGAGACGATATAGGAACGTTTTTACGTGTTTCAGCCCATTAAGAACTGGGGGTTGGGGACAGTTTGACATTTAAAGGAAATTCTTTCGAGGAATATAATGGTCCATGTTTTGGACCACACATATCTGCAAGAGGAGCTTTGTTGATGACGGGTGCCTATAACTCGTCATCAGAAATGACATCGAGTTCTTCTTCAGAACCAGCGATTTTCGCAAGTTCATTGCGAATCTCTAAGATTTCGCTTCTTTTCATGTCAGCGTAGTGGTAGTATCTTTTCACCAGTCCCTCTACAACAACCATGCGCATGCGTAAAGGAAACCGGAAAGTTTTGTAGTCGCTCGATCTTGCCGTCTTATAGCGTTTTCGTAGACTCTGAAGTCTGGTGTTGAGGAGCAGAATCTGGTCACAGGCTCTGTTGAAACGGCGCTGGGAGTCGTGGAGCTTGGCGTACATCTCAAACTTCTTCATAACCATTTTCCTTTGTATAAAGCTAGATCTTGTTTATTGTGATAATGAGTCAAAAAGACAGAATGAAGTACCAAGAACAGTTTTGTCTTTTTATAATACAGGAGCTTTGAGTGTCACGCTCCCGAGATCCTGATGTCACGCGTTAAAGCTGTAATTCAAGCTTAGCCAAACAATACTGCCAAACATCTCTTGCTTAACGTGCCCATCTCTGATTAGCTTATGCACGCGTCATTCATTATCGAACGTTTGATAATTACACACCATTGATCATCTTATGTGCTTTTTTATTTCATTTATTTATTAAATTATTAAAAAAATAAACGTTGAAATATTATCTTATAATCGGTGCTGTCATGCCTACTAGTACTTCTGTGTCAAAATAAATAAATAAATAAATAAATAAATAAATAAATAAATAAATAAATAAATAAATAAATAAATAAATAAATAAATAAATAAATAAATAAATAAATGTTCTCATCGGGCCAAATAAATATGACCATATGTAGCAGCTTCGAGTGCGTAATTAGCATTAACATGATAATGTTATGATGATGATGATGATGATGATGATGATAATGATTGTGATGACTCAGCGAAGAGTCCAATAAGGATACGAACCCACTCAGTCTGAATATAGTCTTGTCTGTCTGCATAAAAAAAAAAATATTTCGATAACTATTGAAATCTTTCTCATCTCCAAAACGGTTATTTTCTGGTGTAAATTTGTGATATTTTCCGTATTTATACTCCAAACGTATGTTGTGGGTGCTCGTTACAACCGCCGTTTCTAACGGGTACCCACAACCTATGTCTTTGAACAGAAATAAGAAAAAATATACCCATGTAAACCCCAGCCTTCTCTATATAAAGTGGGTGTAGAGTGGTATTCATTACATGGACTTGTTATGAGTATTCATAAAGCGCACAACGAAAACTTAGATCAAACTGCACGGATACTTGCGCACATGTCAGAAGATTTTTTTTTGTCGCGGCTCATATGAGAGCGTACATTGAAACTTCAATGATTCGAACACCGATGGTTAAGTCGAACATGTTATTTGAGTTTCTACAGTATGGAATTCTACACATAGCTCCAGATAGTAAATGGCGCTATCAGTAATCCTCTATTGCTCGAACTACATGTGTCTCGAATAAATTTTCATGATCCCAATGGTGTTTGAGCCATCGAAGTTCGCCAATTTTTCGTCCTTGATATCGCAGTTACTAGTCGTCTAGATGTTTAGAAGCTAGAAGAGAAGTAATGTAAATCCTTCTTTCCCCGAGTGCCAACTCGTTACAATTGCATCTAGGCCCTTGTTTTCATCCAGGAGACCAGTGTATATACCTCAGGGGCCAGTTGTTCAAAACTATTAACATCGTTATTTAACGAATCATTGAAACTTTGATCATTTAATATGGCATAAACATGGACGGTCTGACTCGCACCGCTTTGACTGGGCAGGCCTAGATCCTCTAAGCGGTTTACCAGAACTCGTGTGACGGGTCGGAATCAGCTCTGCGTAGAAGCATCATGCAGCCTATCTATTTCTTTAGGTCCCGATAGGCGGGACCGGACTGACACAACAATACAGCAAAATGTGAAGAGATGATGTGATCTCGGTTGTTTATGTTCGTTTGTTTGTGTTGAGGTTTTACGGTCTCGTCAACACTAGTAAGGTCGTTTTGGAGACGTTGCTTCAGATGAAATGACATCTCAAGCCCTACCACCCAAAGAAACCACTAGGGTTTCAGTAGCGGTCCGACCGCATCACTTTTTCTGTACAGGCTTGTACATTCTTAGTGGTTTGCCAGTACTCAAGTTCGGTCGGTTCAGTCAACATGCAGCCCAATCTATTTCGTCAAGCCCCGATGGGCGGGGGCGCTGCATGCAGTCAAAACTAGTAACATCGTTATTTAACGAATCATTGAAACTTTGATCATTTAATATGGCAAATATACTAATAGTTTTGCTGAAACAAATGTGAGCAGCCTATGCAAATGCAAAAGCTGCTCACATTTTTTTTCAGCAAAAATACCATTATATTAGATATTGTACTTGCTAAAATAGTTAACAATTGGACCACTAACGAGCCCGAAAAAGCTAACGATGCTTTAAACAACTGGGTCCAGAAAACAGTAAAGCTTAAGATGAGACGGTGCCTAAGGAGCCGTTTCATCTGGTGCTACAATGGTTTCCATCCGGTTAATGATTTTGTTCACGACTGAATACTATATTTATACAAGACCGAATGTGTCCAAATACAAAGCTGTAAAATAAGGCGGCTATGTAAGAACATGTGCACGAGAAAGTTGGCCTGTATGACCAGCTAAGACCGGGATCAGTCTGCGAATACGTACTGTTAGTTCACATTCTCGCGTGTCACTTGAGCCATCTGTTGATACTGACACTACAATGTGTTAGTTTGTTTGTTTGGTTTGAGGTTTAACGTTCCCGTCAACACTGTATAGGTCATTTTGGAGTCGTTGCTTCCAATTTTGAGGGACTTTTACTGGACATTGAGATGAAATTACATCTCAAGCCCTGTCGCCGAATGAAACCAATAGGATGTATAAACATGGACGGTCCGACTCGCACCGCTTTGACTGGGCAGGCCTAGATCCTCTAAGCGGTTTACCAGAACTCGTGTGACGGGTCGGAATCAGCTCTGCGTAGAAGCATCATGCAGCCTATCTATTTCTTTAGGTCCCGATAGGCGGGACCGGACTGACACAACAATACAGCAAAATGTGAAGAGATGATGGGATCTCGGTTGTTTATGTTCGTTTGTTTGTGTTGAGGTTTTACGGTCTCGTCAACACTAGTAAGGTCGTTTTGGAGACGTTGCTTCCGATTTTGTTGGATTTTACCCGACACAGAGATGAAATGACATCTCAAGCCCTACCACCCAAAGAAACCACTAGGGTTTCAGTAGCGGTCCGACCGCATCACTTTTTCTGTACAGGCTTGTACATTCTTAGCGGTTTGCCAGTACTCAAGTTCGGTCGGTTCAGTCAACATGCAGCCCAATCTATTTCGTCAAGCCCCGATGGGCGGGGGCGCTGGTTGTTTATGTAAAATTATATCTTATTTTAAGTCTCTTTCCGCTTGGCACGGCCAACATGATTCCTGGTCGTGTAAACACAGCCTAACATATGAGCACATGTGTAGCAGCAATGACCAGAACTTGCACAAGAGCCGGGGCACGACAAACGCACATGCGCGACAGCAACAACCAAACGAAGACCAACCTGTGCCTCGGAACAGAGACATCCTGAAACTTTAATCACTGGTCGTAAAACAGATGACTGAATTATGCATATAGACAATCTGGTCTGTGCGTGTTTATTTTAGGGTCACTGATGAGGCCTAATTGGCCGAAACTAGCTAGTCTGGCCCAGAAAGCATGTACAGTCTATATTTTACAGTTCTGTGGTGTATTCCTTGCTTCCAAAGGATATCCCTTTCTAGAACATATTTAACGTCACTACAGCTGGTGTCTGGGAATGTGCGGCGGCCGTAAAAAGTCTCACTGCCCTACATCATAGTGTAGTTTATATTTTCTTGTGCTTTGGGGTCATTGATTCCATTGTGGAATTTTAAAACTATTTTTAGGGTCACTGATGAGGCCTTATTTGCCGAAACTAGCTAGTCTGGCCCAGAAAGCATGTACACTCTATATTTTACAGTTCTGTGATGTATTCCTTGCTTCCAAAGGTTAACCCTTTCTAGAACATGTTTTACGTCCCACCATCAACAAAGGCCATACGGAGACGGACGCTCGGTTTACAGACGCATCCGAACGTCTGGAGGAGCCCGGAATCGAACAAGCTGGTCTGAGTATTTACTTCAGGTGCATGTCCTTCTGTTGGGTAATTTGCCTTGCGCCGGCTCATAGGGGAAAATAAAATAGCAGTATACCGCTGTTATGACATCATAACCTACATAGTAATTTTGCCATAGACTGGCGTAAGGAATAAGTCAGACGAGGAATGCTAACATCCTCTTTCTTAAATGGTCAGCACAAAAGGAAAGGCTGTTTCGTGAAACTTACAATATTTAATACTATACTGACACTGCTCAAATTTAGAAAGGCTCTGTCCGGCAAAGTTTACAGGGGTATATATTATTTTTTTGTAATTTCTGGTCCTAGACATAGATTGTAGATACTCGTTAGAACCGCCTCAATGAGGCGGTTCTAACGAGCACCCTCACCCTATGTTTTGAGTAGATATGATAAAAAATATCACAAATTTGCATCCGTTTTGGCGATATGAAAGATTGCACTATGTCGCACGGGGGTGTATTATCGTAATGGTTTACGTTCGTAAACGTTGCGATAACACATCAGTGCGGCATGTTGCATTTTTAGCATCTCCAAAATGGCTACTTTTCTGATGAAAAGCCGTGATATTTTTCTTGTTTATACTGCAAACATAGGCAGTGGACAGTCGTTAGAACCGCTTCATTGCGGCCGTCCTAACGAGTACCCACAACCTATGACTTGGAGCCGAAATAAGAGAAAAAATTCATTCCCCCGTAAACTCCCAGTTTTCTTTCTATTTAAATCAAATGAGTTTTACAAAAGCAAATATCTACTAATACTTCTTCTGTTAAACAATAATACTTTTCAGAAAAATAATGGCTTTTAGCCACAAACCAATCAGAAGCAGCAGAATATTCATTTCGGTACTGAAAGCTCTCCCCAAAGCAAGTGCAGCTTTCACAAAGACCCCAAAGCAAGTACAGCTAGCAAGTACAGCTCTTTCATAAAGATCAATATTTTACTCTAGTACAACCTTACCATTATATCACGGTTTTTTTTCCGCCATCTTAACAAGCGAGACAACCTTTACGTTTCCGTTGTGCTAATTCCAAAAGAAAATAAGGTCTACTTTCAGAGAAAAGAATTTGCTCCTCAGGACCCTTTTGCCACCAGAGACGATATAGGAACGTTTTTACGCGTTTCAGCCCATTAAGAACTGGGGGTTGGGGACAGTTTGACATTTAAAGGAAATTCTTTCGAGGAATATAATGGTCCATGTTTTGGACCACACATATCTGCAAGAGGAGCTTTGTTGATGACGGGTGCCTATAACTCGTCATCAGAAATGACATCGAGTTCTTCTTCAGAACCAGCGATTTTCGCAAGTTCATTGCGAATCTCTAAGATTTCGCTTCTTTTCATGTCAGCGTAGTGGTAGTATCTTTTCACCAGTCCCTCTACAACAACCATGCGCATGCGTAAAGGAAACCGGAAAGTTTTGTAGTCGCTCGATCTTGCCGTCTTATAGCGTTTTCGTAGACTCTGAAGTCTGGTGTTGAGGAGCAGAATCTGGTCACAGGCTCTGTTGAAACGGCGCTGGGAGTCGTGGAGCTTGGCGTACATCTCAAACTTCTTCATAACCATTTTCCTTTGTATAAAGCTAGATCTTGTTTATTGTGATAATGAGTCAAAAAGACAGAATGAAGTACCAAGAACAGTTTTGTCTTTTTATAATACAGGAGCTTTGAGTGTCACGCTCCCGAGATCCTGATGTCACGCGTTAAAGCTGTAATTCAAGCTTAGCCAAACAATACTGCCAAACATCTCTTGCTTAACGTGCCCATCTCTGATTAGCTTATGCACGCGTCATTCATTATCGAACGTTTGATAATTACACACCATTGATCATCTTATGTGCTTTTTTATTTCATTTATTTATTAAATTATTAAAAAAATAAACGTTGAAATATTATCTTATAATCGGTGCTGTCATGCCTACTAGTACTTCTGTGTCAAAATAAATAAATAAATAAATAAATAAATAAATAAATAAATAAATAAATAAATAAATAAATAAATAAATAAATAAATAAATAAATAAATGTTCTCATCGGGCCAAATAAATATGACCATATGTAGCAGCTTCGAGTGCGTAATTAGCATTAACATGATAATGTTATGATGATGATGATGATGATGATGATGATGATGATGATGATGATGATGATGATGATAATGATTGTGATGACTCAGCGAAGAGTCCAATAAGGATACGAACCCACTCAGTCTGAATATAGTCTTGTCTGTCTGCATAAAAAAAAAATATTTCGATAACTATTGAAATCTTTCTCATCTCCAAAACGGTTATTTTCTGGTGTAAATTTGTGATATTTTCCGTATTTATACTCCAAACGTATGTTGTGGGTGCTCGTTACAACCGCCGTTTCTAACGGGTACCCACAACCTATGTCTTTGAACAGAAATAAGAAAAAATATACCCATGTAAACCCCAGCCTTCTCTATATAAAGTGGGTGTAGAGTGGTATTCATTACATGGACTTGTTATGAGTATTCATAAAGCGCACAACGAAAACTTAGATCAAACTGCACGGATACTTGCGCACATGTCAGAAGATTTTTTTTTGTCGCGGCTCATATGAGAGCGTACATTGAAACTTCAATGATTCGAACACCGATGGTTAAGTCGAACATGTTATTTGAGTTTCTACAGTATGGAATTCTACACATAGCTCCAGATAGTAAATGGCGCTATCAGTAATCCTCTATTGCTCGAACTACATGTGTCTCGAATAAATTTTCATGATCCCAATGGTGTTTGAGCCATCGAAGTTCGCCAATTTTTCGTCCTTGATATCGCAGTTACTAGTCGTCTAGATGTTTAGAAGCTAGAAGAGAAGTAATGTAAATCCTTCTTTCCCCGAGTGCCAACTCGTTACAATTGCATCTAGGCCCTTGTTTTCATCCAGGAGACCAGTGTATATACCTCAGGGGCCAGTTGTTCAAAACTATTAACATCGTTATTTAACGAATCATTGAAACTTTGATCATTTAATATGGCATAAACATGGACGGTCTGACTCGCACCGCTTTGACTGGGCAGGCCTAGATCCTCTAAGCGGTTTACCAGAACTCGTGTGACGGGTCGGAATCAGCTCTGCGTAGAAGCATCATGCAGCCTATCTATTTCTTTAGGTCCCGATAGGCGGGACCGGACTGACACAACAATACAGCAAAATGTGAAGAGATGATGTGATCTCGGTTGTTTATGTTCGTTTGTTTGTGTTGAGGTTTTACGGTCTCGTCAACACTAGTAAGGTCGTTTTGGAGACGTTGCTTCAGATGAAATGACATCTCAAGCCCTACCACCCAAAGAAACCACTAGGGTTTCAGTAGCGGTCCGACCGCATCACTTTTTCTGTACAGGCTTGTACATTCTTAGTGGTTTGCCAGTACTCAAGTTCGGTCGGTTCAGTCAACATGCAGCCCAATCTATTTCGTCAAGCCCCGATGGGCGGGGGCGCTGCATGCAGTCAAAACTATTAACATCGTTATTTAACGAATCATTGAAACTTTGATCATTTAATATGGCAAATATACTAATAGTTTTGCTGAAACAAATGTGAGCAGCCTATGCAAATGCAAAAGCTGCTCACATTTTTTTTCAGCAAAAATACCATTATATTAGATATTGTACTTGCTAAAATAGTTAACAATTGGACCACTAACGAGCCCGAAAAAGCTAACGATGCTTTAAACAACTGGGTCCAGAAAACAGTAAAGCTTAAGATGAGACGGTGCCTAAGGAGCCGTTTCATCTGGTGCTACAATGGTTTCCATCCGGTTAATGATTTTGTTCACGACTGAATACTATATTTATACAAGACCGAATGTGTCCAAATACAAAGCTGTAAAATAAGGCGGCTATGTAAGAACATGTGCACGAGAAAGTTGGCCTGTATGACCAGCTAAGACCGGGATCAGTCTGCGAATACGGACTGTTAGTTCACATTCTCGCGTGTCACTTGAGCCATCTGTTGATACTGACACTACAATGTGTTAGTTTGTTTGTTTGGTTTGAGGTTTAACGTTCCCGTCAACACTGTATAGGTCATTTTGGAGTCGTTGCTTCCAATTTTGAGGGACTTTTACTGGACATTGAGATGAAATTACATCTCAAGCCCTGTCGCCGAATGAAACCAATAGGATGTATAAACATGGACGGTCCGACTCGCACCGCTTTGACTGGGCAGGCCTAGATCCTCTAAGCGGTTTACCAGAACTCGTGTGACGGGTCGGAATCAGCTCTGCGTAGAAGCATCATGCAGCCTATCTATTTCTTTAGGTCCCGATAGGCGGGACCGGACTGACACAACAATACAGCAAAATGTGAAGAGATGATGGGATCTCGGTTGTTTATGTTCGTTTGTTTGTGTTGAGGTTTTACGGTCTCGTCAACACTAGTAAGGTCGTTTTGGAGACGTTGCTTCCGATTTTGTTGGATTTTACCCGACACAGAGATGAAATGACATCTCAAGCCCTACCACCCAAAGAAACCACTAGGGTTTCAGTAGCGGTCCGACCGCATCACTTTTTCTGTACAGGCTTGTACATTCTTAGCGGTTTGCCAGTACTCAAGTTCGGTCGGTTCAGTCAACATGCAGCCCAATCTATTTCGTCAAGCCCCGATGGGCGGGGGCGCTGGTTGTTTATGTAAAATTATATCTTATTTTAAGTCTCTTTCCGCTTGGCACGGCCAACATGATTCCTGGTCGTGTAAACACAGCCTAACATATGAGCACATGTGTAGCAGCAATGACCAGAACTGGCACAAGAGCCGGGGCACGACAAACGCACATGCGCGACAGCAACAACCAAACGAAGACCAACCTGTGCCTCGGAACAGAGACATCCTGAAACTTTAATCACTGGTCGTAAAACAGATGACTGAATTATGCATATAGACAATCTGGTCTGTGCGTGTTTATTTTAGGGTCACTGATGAGGCCTAATTGGCCGAAACTAGCTAGTCTGGCCCAGAAAGCATGTACAGTCTATATTTTACAGTTCTGTGGTGTATTCCTTGCTTCCAAAGGATATCCCTTTCTAGAACATATTTAACGTCACTACAGCTGGTGTCTGGGAATGTGCGGCGGCCGTAAAAAGTCTCACTGCCCTACATCATTATTTTTTTTTTTTTTAGTTTATTTTCAACTTCACAACTTACTATACATGTACAACATTTTCATAACAAATACACGTACTATATAAAGTCTAGCTTCTGAAAAGACATCAAGCATAACTACGGTTTTTGTAATCTAATGACAGCTTATAAGACATACATTAGTTTGCAAAAATAATAAATATGTAGCACATATGTTGTAGATGTATCTTTTTTTATACCAATCCTAATGTTACTTTGTTTTGGCCTAGTGTGAGAAGTAAAATCAAAATAAGAAAAAAACACACATTATGCACTGCCCTACATCATAGTGTAGTTTATATTTTCTTGTGCTTTGGGGTCATTGATTCCATTGTGGAATTTTAAAACTATTTTAGGGTCGCTGATGAGGCCTTATTTGCCGAAACTAGCTAGTCTGGCCCAGAAAGCATGTACACTCTATATTTTACAGTTCTGTGGTGTATTCCTTGCTTCCAAAGGATAACCCTTTCTAGAACATGTTTTACGTCCCACCATCAACAAAGGCCATACGGAGACGGACGCTCGGTTTACAGACGCATCCGAACGTCTGGAGGAGCCCGGAATCGAACAAGCTGGTCTGAGTATTTACTTCAGGTGCATGTCCTTCTGTTGGGTAATTTGCCTTGCGCCGGCTCATAGGGGAAAATAAAATAGCAGTATACCGCTGTTATGACATCATAACCTACATAGTATTTTTGCCATAGACTGGCGTAAGGAATACATCAGACGAGGAATGCTAACACCCTCTTTCTTAAATGGTCAGCACAAAAGGAAAGGCTGTTTCGTGAAACTTACAATATTTAATACTATACTGACACTGCTCAAATTTAGAAAGGCTCTGTCCGGCAAAGTTTACAGGGATATATATTATTTTTTTGTAATTTCTGGTCCTAGACATAGATTGTAGATACTCGTTAGAACCGCCTCAATGAGGCGGTTCTAACGAGCACCCTCACCCTATGTTTTGAGTAGATATGATAAAAAATATCACAAATTTGCATCCGTTTTGGCGATATGAAAGATTGCACTATGTCGCACGGGGGTGTATTATCGTAATGGTTTACGTTCGTAAACGTTGCGATAACACATCAGTGCGGCATGTTGCATTTTTAGCATCTCCAAAATGGCTACTTTTCTGATGAAAAGCCGTGATATTTTTCTTGTTTATACTGCAAACATAGGTAGTGGACACTCGTTAGAACCGCTTCATTGCGGCCGTCCTAACGAGTACCCACAACCTATGACTTGGAGCCGAAATAAGAGAAAAAATTCATTCCCCCGTAAACTCCCAGTTTTCTTTCTATTTAAATCAAATGAGTTTTACAAAAGCAAATATCTACTAATACTTCTTCTGTTAAACAATAATACTTTTCAGAAAAATAATGGCTTTTAGCCACAAACCAATCAGAAGCAGCAGAATATTCATTTCGGTACTGAAAGCTCTCCCCAAAGCAAGTGCAGCTTTCACAAAGACCCCAAAGCAAGTACAGCTAGCAAGTACAGCTCTTTCATAAAGATCAATATTTTACTCTAGTACAACCTTACCATTATATCACGGTTTTTTTTTCCGCCATCTTAACAAGAGAGACAACCTTTACGTTTCCGTTGTGCTAATTCCAAAAGAAAATAAGGTCTACTTTCAGAGAAAAGAATTTGCTCCTCAGGACCCTTTTGCCACCAGAGACGATATAGGAACGTTTTTACGTGTTTCAGCTCATTAAGAACTGGGGGTTGGGGACAGTTTGACATTTAAAGGATTTTCTTTCGAGGAATATAATGGTCCATGTTTTGGACCACACATATCTGCAAGAGGAACTTTGTTGATGACGGGTGCCTATAACTCGTCATCAGAAATGACATCGAGTTCTTCTTCAGAACCAGCGATTTTCGCAAGTTCATTGCGAATCTCTAAGATTTCGCTTCTTTTCATGTCAGCGTAGTGGTAGTATCTTTTCACCAGTCCCTCTACAACAACCATGCGAATGCGTAAAGGAAACCGGAAAGTTTTGTAGTCGCTCGATCTTGCCGTCTTATAGCGTTTTCGTAGACTCTGAAGTCTGGTGTTGAGGAGCAGAATCTGGTCACAGGCTCTGTTGAAACGGCGCTGGGAGTCGTGGAGCTTGGCGTACATCTCAAACTTCTTCATAACCATTTTCCTTTGTATAAAGCTAGATCTTGTTTATTGTGATAATGAGTCAAAAAGACAGAATGAAGTACCAAGAACAGTTTTGTCTTTTTATAATACAGGAGCTTTGAGTGTCACGCTCCCGAGATCCTGATGTCACGCGTTAAAGCTGTAATTCAAGCTTAGCCAAACAATACTGCCAAACATCTCTTGCTTAACGTGCCCATCTCTGATTAGCTTATGCACGCGTCATTCATTATCGAACGTTTGATAATTACACACCATTGATCATCTTATGTGCTTTTTTATTTCATTTATTTATTAAATTATTAAAAAAATAAACGTTGAAATATTATCTTATAATCGGTGCTGTCATGCCTACTAGTACTTCTGTGTCAAAATAAATAAATAAATAAATAAATAAATAAATAAATAAATAAATAAATAAATAAATAAATAAATAAATAAATAAATGTTCTCATCGGGCCAAATAAATATGACCATATGTAGCAGCTTCGAGTGCGTAATTAGCATTAACATGATAATGTTATGATGATGATGATGATGATGATGATGATGATGATGATAATGATTGTGATGACTCAGCGAAGAGTCCAATAAGGATACGAACCCACTCAGTCTGAATATAGTCTTGTCTGTCTGCATAAAAAAAAAAAATATTTCGATAACTATTGAAATCTTTCTCATCTCCAAAACGGTTATTTTCTGGTGTAAATTTGTGATATTTTCCGTATTTATACTCCAAACGTATGTTGTGGGTGCTCGTTACAACCGCCGTTTCTAACGGGTACCCACAACCTATGTCTTTGAACAGAAATAAGAAAAAATATACCCATGTAAACCCCAGCCTTCTCTATATAAAGTGGGTGTAGAGTGGTATTCATTACATGGACTTGTTATGAGTATTCATAAAGCGCACAACGAAAATTTAGATCAAACTGCACGGATACTTGCGCACATGTCAGAAGATTTTTTTTTGTCGCGGCTCATATGAGAGCGTACATTGAAACTTCAATGATTCGAACACCGATGGTTAAGTCGAACATGTTATTTGAGTTTCTACAGTATGGAATTCTACACATAGCTCCAGATAGTAAATGGCGCTATCAGTAATCCTCTATTGCTCGAACTACATGTGTCTCGAATAAATTTTCATGATCCCAATGGTGTTTGAGCCATCGAAGTTCGCCAATTTTTCGTCCTTGATATCGCAGTTACTAGTCGTCTAGATGTTTAGAAGCTAGAAGAGAAGTAATGTAAATCCTTCTTTCCCCGAGTGCCAACTCGTTACAATTGCATCTAGGCCCTTGTTTTCATCCAGGAGACCAGTGTATATACCTCAGGGGCCAGTTGTTCAAAACTATTAACATCGTTATTTAACGAATCATTGAAACTTTGATCATTTAATATGGCAAATATACTAATAGTTTTGCTGAAGCAAATGTGAGCAGCCTATGCAAATGCAAAAGCTGCTCACATTTTTTTTCAGCAAAAATACCATTATATTAGATATTTTACTTGCTAAAACAGTTAACAATTGGACCACTAACGAGCCCGAAAAAGCTAACGATGCTTTAAACAACTGGGTCCAGAAAACAGTAAAGCTTAAGATGAGACGGTGCCTAAGGAGCCGTTTCATCTGGTACTACAATGTTTTCCATCCGGTTAATGATTTTGTTCACGACTGAATACTATATTTATACAAGACCGAATGTGTCCAAATACAAAGCTGTAAAATAAGGCGGCTATGTAAGAACATGTGCACGAGAAAGTTGGCCTGTATGACCAGCTAAGACCGGGATCAGTCTGCGAATACGTACTGTTAGTTCACATTCTCGCGTGTCACTTGAGCCATCTGTTGATACTGACACTACAATGTGTTTGTTTGTTTGTTTGGTTTGAGGTTTAACGTTCCCGTCAACACTGTATAGGTCATTTTGGAGTCGTTGCTTCCAATTTTTAGGGACTTTTACTGGACATTGAGATGAAATTACATCTCAAGCCCTGTCGCCGAATGAAACCAATAGGATGTATAAACATGGACGGTCCGACTCGCACCGCTTTGACTGGGCAGGCCTAGATCCTCTAAGCGGTTTACCAGAACTCGTGTGACGGGTCGGAATCAGCTCTGCGTAGAAGCATCATGCAGCCTATCTATTTCTTTAGGTCCCGATAGGCGGGACCGGACTGACACAACAATACAGCAAAATGTGAAGAGATGATGTGATCTCGGTTGTTTATGTTCGTTTGTTTGTGTTGAGGTTTTACGGTCTCGTCAACACTAGTAAGGTCGTTTTGGAGACGTTGCTTCCGATTTTGTTGGATTTTACCCGACACAGAGATGAAATGACATCTCAAGCCCTACCACCCAAAGAAACCACTAGGGTTTCAGTAGCGGTCCGACCGCATCACTTTTTCTGTACAGGCTTGTACATTCTTAGTGGTTTGCCAGTACTCAAGTTCGGTCGGTTCAGTCAACATGCAGCCCAATCTATTTCGTCAAGCCCCGATGGGCGGGGGCGCTGCATGCAGTCAAAACTATTAACATCGTTATTTAACGAATCATTGAAACTTTGATCATTTAATATGGCAAATATACTAATAGTTTTGCTGAAACAAATGTGAGCAGCCTATGCAAATGCAAAAGCTGCTCACATTTTTTTTTTTCAGCAAAAATACCATTATATTAGATATTGTACTTGCTAAAATAGTTAACAATTGGACCACTAACGAGCCCGAAAAAGCTAACGATGCTTTAAACAACTGGGTCCAGAAAACAGTAAAGCTTAAGATGAGACGGTGCCTAAGGAGCCGTTTCATCTGGTGCTACAATGGTTTCCATCCGGTTAATGATTTTGTTCACGACTGAATACTATATTTATACAAGACCGAATGTGTCCAAATACAAAGCTGTAAAATAAGGCGGCTATGTAAGAACATGTGCACGAGAAAGTTGGCCTGTATGACCAGCTAAGACCGGGATCAGTCTGCGAATACGGACTGTTAGTTCACATTCTCGCGTGTCACTTGAGCCATCTGTTGATACTGACACTACAATGTGTTAGTTTGTTTGTTTGGTTTGAGGTTTAACGTTCCCGTCAACACTGTATAGGTCATTTTGGAGTCGTTGCTTCCAATTTTGAGGGACTTTTACTGGACATTGAGATGAAATTACATCTCAAGCCCTGTCGCCGAATGAAACCAATAGGATGTATAAACATGGACGGTCCGACTCGCACCGCTTTGACTGGGCAGGCCTAGATCCTCTAAGCGGTTTACCAGAACTCGTGTGACGGGTCGGAATCAGCTCTGCGTAGAAGCATCATGCAGCCTATCTATTTCTTTAGGTCCCGATAGGCGGGACCGGACTGACACAACAATACAGCAAAATGTGAAGAGATGATGGGATCTCGGTTGTTTATGTTCGTTTGTTTGTGTTGAGGTTTTACGGTCTCGTCAACACTAGTAAGGTCGTTTTGGATACGTTGCTTCCGATTTTGTTGGATTTTACCCGACACAGAGATGAAATGACATCTCAAGCCCTACCACCCAAAGAAACCACTAGGGTTTCAGTAGCGGTCCGACCGCATCACTTTTTCTGTACAGGCTTGTACATTCTTAGCGGTTTGCCAGTACTCAAGTTCGGTCGGTTCAGTCAACATGCAGCCCAATCTATTTCGTCAAGCCCCGATGGGCGGGGGCGCTGGTTGTTTATGTAAAATTATATCTAATTTTAAGTCTCTTTCCGCTTGGCACGGCCAACATGATTCCTGGTCGTGTAAACACAGCCTAACATATGAGCACATGTGTAGCAGCAATGACCAGAACTGGCACAAGAGCCGGGGCACGACAAACGCACATGCGCGACAGCAACAACCAAACGAAGACCAACCTGTGCCTCGGAACAGAGACATCCTGAAACTTTAATCACTGGTCGTAAAACAGATGACTGAATTATGCATATAGACAATCTGGTCTGTGCGTGTTTATTTTAGGGTCACTGATGAGGCCTAATTGGCCGAAACTAGCTAGTCTGGCCCAGAAAGCATGTACAGTCTATATTTTACAGTTCTGTGGTGTATTCCTTGCTTCCAAAGGATATCCCTTTCTAGAACATATTTAACGTCACTACAGCTGGTGTCTGGGAATGTGCGGCGGCCGTAAAAAGTCTCACTGCCCTACATCATTATTATTTTTTTTTTAATTTATTTTCAACTTCACAACTTACTATACATGTACAACATTTTCATAACAAATACACGTACTATATAAAGTCTAGCTTCTGAAAAGACATCAAGCATAACTACGGTTTTTGTAATCTAATGACAGCTTATAAGACATACATTAGTTTGCAAAAATAATAAATATGTAGCACATATGTTGTAGATGTATCTTTTTTTATACCAATCCTAATGTTACTTTGTTTTGGCCTAGTGTGAGAAGTAAAATCAAAATAAGAAAAAAACACACATTATGCACTGCCCTACATCATAGTGTAGTTTATATTTTCTTGTGCTTTGGGGTCATTGATTCCATTGTGGAATTTTAAAACTATTTTAGGGTCACTGATGAGGCCTTATTTGCCGAAACTAGCTAGTCTGGCCCAGAAAGCATGTACACTCTATATTTTACAGTTCTGTGGTGTATTCCTTGCTTCCAAAGGATAACCCTTTCTAGAACATGTTTTACGTCCCACCATCAACAAAGGCCATACGGAGACGGACGCTCGGTTTACAGACGCATCCGAACGTCTGGAGGAGCCCGGAATCGAACAAGCTGGTCTGAGTATTTACTTCAGGTGCATGTCCTTCTGTTGGGTAATTTGCCTTGCGCCGGCTCATAGGGGAAAATAAAATAGCAGTATACCGCTGTTATGACATCATAACCTACATAGTATTTTTGCCATAGACTGGCGTAAGGAATACATCAGACGAGGAATGCTAACACCCTTTTTCTTAAATGGTCAGCACAAAAGGAAAGGCTGTTTCGTGAAACTTACAATATTTAATACTATACTGACACTGCTCAAATTTAGAAAGGCTCTGTCCGGCAAAGTTTACAGGGATATATATTATTTTTTTGTAATTTCTGGTCCTAGACATAGATTGTAGATACTCGTTAGAACCGCCTCAATGAGGCGGTTCTAACGAGCACCCTCACCCTATGGTTTGAGTAGATATGATAAAAAATATCACAAATTTGCATCCGTTTTGGCGATATGAAAGATTGCACTATGTCGCACGGGGGTGTATTATCGTAATGGTTTACGTTCGTAAACGTTGCGATAACACATCAGTGCGGCATGTTGCATTTTTAGCATCTCCAAAATGGCTACTTTTCTGATGAAAAGCCGTGATATTTTTCTTGTTTATACTGCAAACATAGGTAGTGGACACTCGTTAGAACCGCTTCATTGCGGCCGTCCTAACGAGTACCCACAACCTATGACTTGGAGCCGAAATAAGAGAAAAAATTCATTCCCCCGTAAACTCCCAGTTTTCTTTCTATTTAAATCAAATGAGTTTTACAAAAGCAAATATCTACTAATACTTCTTCTGTTAAACAATAATACTTTTCAGAAAAATAATGGCTTTTAGCCACAAACCAATCAGAAGCAGCAGAATATTCATTTCGGTACTGAAAGCTCTCCCCAAAGCAAGTGCAGCTTTCACAAAGACCCCAAAGCAAGTACAGCTAACAAGTACAGCTCTTTCATAAAGATCAATATTTTACTCTAGTACAACCTTACCATTATATCACGGTTTTTTTTTCCGCCATCTTAACAAGAGAGACAACCTTTACGTTTCCGTTGTGCTAATTCCAAAAGAAAATAAGGTCTACTTTCAGAGAAAAGAATTTGCTCCTCAGGACCCTTTGCCACCAGAGACGATATAGGAACGTTTTTACGTGTTTCAGCTCATTAAGAACTGGGGGTTGGGGACAGTTTGACATTTAAAGGAAATTCTTTCGAGGAATATAATGGTCCATGTTTTGGACCACACATATCTGCAAGAGGAACTTTGTTGATGACGGGTGCCTATAACTCGTCATCAGAAATGACATCGAGTTCTTCTTCAGAACCAGCGATTTTCGCAAGTTCATTGCGAATCTCTAAGATTTCGCTTCTTTTCATGTCAGCGTAGTGGTAGTATCTTTTCACCAGTCCCTCTACAACAACCATGCGAATGCGTAAAGGA
The DNA here is from genome assembly GCA_963580285.1 of Lucinisca nassula. Lineage (NCBI taxonomy): Eukaryota > Metazoa > Mollusca > Bivalvia > Lucinida > Lucinidae > Lucinisca > Lucinisca nassula. The sequence continues at coordinate 131,383,598 of OY757010.1, read as the reverse complement.
AACCGGAAAGTTTTGTAGTCGCTCGATCTTGCCGTCTTATAGCGTTTTCGTAGACTCTGAAGTCTGGTGTTGAGGAGCAGAATCTGGTCACAGGCTCTGTTGAAACGGCGCTGGGAGTCGTGGAGCTTGGCGTACATCTCAAACTTCTTCATAACCATTTTCCTTTGTATAAAGCTAGATCTTGTTTATTGTGATAATGAGTCAAAAAGACAGAATGAAGTACCAAGAACAGTTTTGTCTTTTTATAATACAGGAGCTTTGAGTGTCACGCTCCCGAGATCCTGATGTCACGCGTTAAAGCTGTAATTCAAGCTTAGCCAAACAATACTGCCAAACATCTCTTGCTTAACGTGCCCATCTCTGATTAGCTTATGCACGCGTCATTCATTATCGAACGTTTGATAATTACACACCATTGATCATCTTATGTGCTTTTTTATTTCATTTATTTATTAAATTATTAAAAAAATAAACGTTGAAATATTATCTTATAATCGGTGCTGTCATGCCTACTAGTACTTCTGTGTCAAAATAAATAAATAAATAAATAAATAAATAAATAAATAAATAAATAAATAAATAAATAAATAAATAAATAAATAAATAAATAAATAAATAAATGTTCTCATCGGGCCAAATAAATATGACCATATGTAGCAGCTTCGAGTGCGTAATTAGCATTAACATGATAATGTTATGATGATGATGATGATGATGATGATGATGATGATGATGATGATAATGATTGTGATGACTCAGCGAAGAGTCCAATAAGGATACGAACCCACTCAGTCTGAATATAGTCTTGTCTGTCTGCATAAAAAAAAAAATATTTCGATAACTATTGAAATCTTTCTCATCTCCAAAACGGTTATTTTCTGGTGTAAATTTGTGATATTTTCCGTATTTATACTCCAAACGTATGTTGTGGGTGCTCGTTACAGCCGCCGTTTCTAACGGGTACCCACAACCTATGTCTTTGAACAGAAATAAGAAAAAATATACCCATGTAAACCCCAGCCTTCTCTATATAAAGTGGGTGTAGAGTGGTATTCATTACATGGACTTGTTATGAGTATTCATAAAGCGCACAACGAAAACTTAGATCAAACTGCACGGATACTTGCGCACATGTCAGAAGATTTTTTTTTGTCGCGGCTCATATGAGAGCGTACATTGAAACTTCAATGATTCGAACACCGATGGTTAAGTCGAACATGTTATTTGAGTTTCTACAGTATGGAATTCTACACATAGCTCCAGATAGTAAATGGCGCTATCAGTAATCCTCTATTGCTCGAACTACATGTGTCTCGAATAAATTTTCATGATCCCAATGGTGTTTGAGCCATCGAAGTTCGCCAATTTTTCGTCCTTGATATCGCAGTTACTAGTCGTCTAGATGTTTAGAAGCTAGAAGAGAAGTAATGTAAATCCTTCTTTCCCCGAGTGCCAACTCGTTACAATTGCATCTAGGCCCTTGTTTTCATCCAGGAGACCAGTGTATATACCTCAGGGGCCAGTTGTTCAAAACTATTAACATCGTTATTTAACGAATCATTGAAACTTTGATCATTTAATATGGCAAATATACTAATAGTTTTGCTGAAGCAAATGTGAGCAGCCTATGCAAATGCAAAAGCTGCTCACATTTTTTTTCAGCAAAAATACCATTATATTAGATATTTTACTTGCTAAAACAGTTAACAATTGGACCACTAACGAGCCCGAAAAAGCTAACGATGCTTTAAACAACTGGGTCCAGAAAACAGTAAAGCTTAAGATGAGACGGTGCCTAAGGAGCCGTTTCATCTGGTACTACAATGTTTTCCATCCGGTTAATGATTTTGTTCACGACTGAATACTATATTTATACAAGACCGAATGTGTCCAAATACAAAGCTGTAAAATAAGGCGGCTATGTAAGAACATGTGCACGAGAAAGTTGGCCTGTATGACCAGCTAAGACCGGGATCAGTCTGCGAATACGTACTGTTAGTTCACATTCTCGCGTGTCACTTGAGCCATCTGTTGATACTGACACTACAATGTGTTTGTTTGTTTGTTTGGTTTGAGGTTTAACGTTCCCGTCAACACTGTATAGGTCATTTTGGAGTCGTTGCTTCCAATTTTGAGGGACTTTTACTGGACATTGAGATGAAATTACATCTCAAGCCCTGTCGCCGAATGAAACCAATAGGATGTATAAACATGGACGGTCCGACTCGCACCGCTTTGACTGGGCAGGCCTAGATCCTCTAAGCGGTTTACCAGAACTCGTGTGACGGGTCGGAATCAGCTCTGCGTAGAAGCATCATGCAGCCTATCTATTTCTTTAGGTCCCGATAGGCGGGACCGGACTGACACAACAATACAGCAAAATGTGAAGATATGATGTGATCTCGGTTGTTTATGTTCGTTTGTTTGTGTTGAGGTTTTACGGTCTCGTCAACACTAGTAAGGTCGTTTTGGAGACGTTGCTTCCGATTTTGTTGGATTTTACCCGACACAGAGATGAAATGACATCTCAAGCCCTACCACCCAAAGAAACCACTAGGGTTTCAGTAGCGGTCCGACCGCATCACTTTTTCTGTACAGGCTTGTACATTCTTAGTGGTTTGCCAGTACTCAAGTTCGGTCGGTTCAGTCAACATGCAGCCCAATCTATTTCGTCAAGCCCCGATGGGCGGGGGCGCTGCATGCAGTCAAAACTATTAACATCGTTATTTAACGAATCATTGAAACTTTGATCATTTAATATGGCAAATATACTAATAGTTTTGCTGAAACAAATGTGAGCAGCCTATGCAAATGCAAAAGCTGCTCACATTTTTTTTTCAGCAAAAATACCATTATATTAGATATTGTACTTGCTAAAATAGTTAACAATTGGACCACTAACGAGCCCGAAAAAGCTAACGATGCTTTAAACAACTGGGTCCAGAAAACAGTAAAGCTTAAGATGAGACGGTGCCTAAGGAGCCGTTTCATCTGGTGCTACAATGGTTTCCATCCGGTTAATGATTTTGTTCACGACTGAATACTATATTTATACAAGACCGAATGTGTCCAAATACAAAGCTGTAAAATAAGGCGGCTATGTAAGAACATGTGCACGAGAAAGTTGGCCTGTATGACCAGCTAAGACTGGGATCAGTCTGCGAATACGGACTGTTAGTTCACATTCTCGCGTGTCACTTGAGCCATCTGTTGATACTGACACTACAATGTGTTAGTTTGTTTGTTTGGTTTGAGGTTTAACGTTCCCGTCAACACTGTATAGGTCATTTTGGAGTCGTTGCTTCCAATTTTGAGGGACTTTTACTGGACATTGAGATGAAATTACATCTCAAGCCCTGTCGCCGAATGAAACCAATAGGATGTATAAACATGGACGGTCCGACTCGCACCGCTTTGACTGGGCAGGCCTAGATCCTCTAAGCGGTTTACCAGAACTCGTGTGACGGGTCGGAATCAGCTCTGCGTAGAAGCATCATGCAGCCTATCTATTTCTTTAGGTCCCGATAGGCGGGACCGGACTGACACAACAATACAGCAAAATGTGAAGAGATGATGGGATCTCGGTTGTTTATGTTCGTTTGTTTGTGTTGAGGTTTTACGGTCTCGTCAACACTAGTAAGGTCGTTTTGGAGACGTTGCTTCCGATTTTGTTGGATTTTACCCGACACAGAGATGAAATGACATCTCAAGCCCTACCACCCAAAGAAACCACTAGGGTTTCAGTAGCGGTCCGACCGCATCACTTTTTCTGTACAGGCTTGTACATTCTTAGCGGTTTGCCAGTACTCAAGTTCGGTCGGTTCAGTCAACATGCAGCCCAATCTATTTCGTCAAGCCCCGATGGGCGGGGGCGCTGGTTGTTTATGTAAAATTATATCTTATTTTAAGTCTCTTTCCGCTTGGCACGGCCAACATGATTCCTGGTCGTGTAAACACAGCCTAACATATGAGCACATGTGTAGCAGCAATGACCAGAACTGGCACAAGAGCCGGGGCACGACAAACGCACATGCGCGACAGCAACAACCAAACGAAGACCAACCTGTGCCTCGGAACAGAGACATCCTGAAACTTTAATCACTGGTCGTAAAACAGATGACTGAATTATGCATATAGACAATCTGGTCTGTGCGTGTTTATTTTAGGGTCACTGATGAGGCCTAATTGGCCGAAACTAGCTAGTCTGGCCCAGAAAGCATGTACAGTCTATATTTTACAGTTCTGTGGTGTATTCCTTGCTTCCAAAGGATATCCCTTTCTAGAACATATTTAACGTCACTACAGCTGGTGTCTGGGAATGTGCGGCGGCCGTAAAAAGTCTCACTGCCCTACATCATTATTTTTTTTTTTTTTAATTTATTTTCAACTTCACAACTTACTATACATGTACAACATTTTCATAACAAATACACGTACTATATAAAGTCTAGCTTCTGAAAAGACATCAAGCATAACTACGGTTTTTGTAATCTAATGACAGCTTATAAGACATACATTAGTTTGCAAAAATAATAAATATGTAGCACATATGTTGTAGATGTATCTTTTTTTATACCAATCCTAATGTTACTTTGTTTTGGCCTAGTGTGAGAAGTAAAATCAAAATAAGAAAAAAACACACATTATGCACTGCCCTACATCATAGTGTAGTTTATATTTTCTTGTGCTTTGGGGTCATTGATTCCATTGTGGAATTTTAAAACTATTTTAGGGTCACTGATGAGGCCTTATTTGCCGAAACTAGCTAGTCTGGCCCAGAAAGCATGTACACTCTATATTTTACAGTTCTGTGGTGTATTCCTTGCTTCCAAAGGATAACCCTTTCTAGAACATGTTTTACGTCCCACCATCAACAAAGGCCATACGGAGACGGACGCTCGGTTTACAGACGCATCCGAACGTCTGGAGGAGCCCGGAATCGAACAAGCTGGTCTGAGTATTTACTTCAGGTGCATGTCCTTCTGTTGGGTAATTTGCCTTGCGCCGGCTCATAGGGGAAAATAAAATAGCAGTATACCGCTGTTATGACATCATAACCTACATAGTATTTTTGCCATAGACTGGCGTAAGGAATACATCAGACGAGGAATGCTAACACCCTCTTTCTTAAATGGTCAGCACAAAAGGAAAGGCTGTTTCGTGAAACTTACAATATTTAATACTATACTGACACTGCTCAAATTTAGAAAGGCTCTGTCCGGCAAAGTTTACAGGGATATATATTATTTTTTTGTAATTTCTGGTCCTAGACATAGATTGTAGATACTCGTTAGAACCGCCTCAATGAGGCGGTTCTAACGAGCACCCTCACCCTATGGTTTGAGTAGATATGATAAAAAATATCACAAATTTGCATCCGTTTTGGCGATATGAAAGATTGCACTATGTCGCACGGGGGTGTATTATCGTAATGGTTTACGTTCGTAAACGTTGCGATAACACATCAGTGCGGCATGTTGCATTTTTAGCATCTCCAAAATGGCTACTTTTCTGATGAAAAGCCGTGATATTTTTCTTGTTTATACTGCAAACATAGGTAGTGGACACTCGTTAGAACCGCTTCATTGCGGCCGTCCTAACGAGTACCCACAACCTATGACTTGGAGCCGAAATAAGAGAAAAAATTCATTCCCCCGTAAACTCCCAGTTTTCTTTCTATTTAAATCAAATGAGTTTTACAAAAGCAAATATCTACTAATACTTCTTCTGTTAAACAATAATACTTTTCAGAAAAATAATGGCTTTTAGCCACAAACCAATCAGAAGCAGCAGAATATTCATTTCGGTACTGAAAGCTCTCCCCAAAGCAAGTGCAGCTTTCACAAAGACCCCAAAGCAAGTACAGCTAGCAAGTACAGCTCTTTCATAAAGATCAATATTTTACTCTAGTACAACCTTACCATTATATCACGGTTTTTTTTTCCGCCATCTTAACAAGAGAGACAACCTTTACGTTTCCGTTGTGCTAATTCCAAAAGAAAATAAGGTCTACTTTCAGAGAAAAGAATTTGCTCCTCAGGACCCTTTTGCCACCAGAGACGATATAGGAACGTTTTTACGTGTTTCAGCTCATTAAGAACTGGGGGTTGGGGACAGTTTGACATTTAAAGGAAATTCTTTCGAGGAATATAATGGTCCATGTTTTGGACCACACATATCTGCAAGAGGAACTTTGTTGATGACGGGTGCCTATAACTCGTCATCAGAAATGACATCGAGTTCTTCTTCAGAACCAGCGATTTTCGCAAGTTCATTGCGAATCTCTAAGATTTCGCTTCTTTTCATGTCAGCGTAATGGTAGTATCTTTTCACCAGTCCCTCTACAACAACCATGCGCATGCGTAAAGGAAACCGGAAAGTTTTGTAGTCGCTCGATCTTGCCGTCTTATAGCGTTTTCGTAGACTCTGAAGTCTGGTGTTGAGGAGCAGAATCTGGTCAAAGGCTCTGTTGAAACGGCGCTGGGAGTCGTGGAGCTTGGCGTACATCTCAAACTTCTTCATAACCATTTTCCTTTGTATAAAGCTAGATCTTGTTTATTGTGATAATGAGTCAAAAAGACAGAATGAAGTACCAAGAACAGTTTTGTCTTTTTATAATACAGGAGCTTTGAGTGTCACGCTCCCGAGATCCTGATGTCACGCGTTAAAGCTGTAATTCAAGCTTAGCCAAACAATACTGCCAAACATCTCTTGCTTAACGTGCCCATCTCTGATTAGCTTATGCACGCGTCATTCATTATCGAACGTTTGATAATTACACACCATTGATCATCTTATGTGCTTTTTTATTTCATTTATTTATTAAATTATTAAAAAAATAAACGTTGAAATATTATCTTATAATCGGTGCTGTCATGCCTACTAGTACTTCTGTGTCAAAATAAATAAATAAATAAATAAATAAATAAATAAATAAATAAATAAATAAATAAATAAATAAATGTTCTCATCGGGCCAAATAAATATGACCATATGTAGCAGCTTCGAGTGCGTAATTAGCATTAACATGATAATGTTATGATGATGATGATGATGATGATGATGATGATGATGATGATGATGATGATGATGATGATAATGATTGTGATGACTCAGCGAAGAGTCCAATAAGGATACGAACCCACTCAGTCTGAATATAGTCTTGTCTGTCTGCATAAAAAAAAAAATATTTCGATAACTATTGAAATCTTTCTCATCTCCAAAACGGTTATTTTCTGGTGTAAATTTGTGATATTTTCCGTATTTATACTCCAAACGTATGTTGTGGGTGCTCGTTACAACCGCCGTTTCTAACGGGTACCCACAACCTATGTCTTTGAACAGAAATAAGAAAAAATATACCCATGTAAACCCCAGCCTTCTCTATATAAAGTGGGTGTAGAGTGGTATTCATTACATGGACTTGTTATGAGTATTCATAAAGCGCACAACGAAAACTTAGATCAAACTGCACGGATACTTGCGCACATGTCAGAAGATTTTTTTTTGTCGCGGCTCATATGAGAGCGTACATTGAAACTTCAATGATTCGAACACCGATGGTTAAGTCGAACATGTTATTTGAGTTTCTACAGTATGGAATTCTACACATAGCTCCAGATAGTAAATGGCGCTATCAGTAATCCTCTATTGCTCGAACTACATGTGTCTCGAATAAATTTTCATGATCCCAATGGTGTTTGAGCCATCGAAGTTCGCCAATTTTTCGTCCTTGATATCGCAGTTACTAGTCGTCTAGATGTTTAGAAGCTAGAAGAGAAGTAATGTAAATCCTTCTTTCCCCGAGTGCCAACTCGTTACAATTGCATCTAGGCCCTTGTTTTCATCCAGGAGACCAGTGTATATACCTCAGGGGCCAGTTGTTCAAAACTATTAACATCGTTATTTAACGAATCATTGAAACTTTGATCATTTAATATGGCAAATATACTAATAGTTTTGCTGAAGCAAATGTGAGCAGCCTATGCAAATGCAAAAGCTGCTCACATTTTTTTTCAGCAAAAATACCATTATATTAGATATTTTACTTGCTAAAACAGTTAACAATTGGACCACTAACGAGCCCGAAAAAGCTAACGATGCTTTAAACAACTGGGTCCAGAAAACAGTAAAGCTTAAGATGAGACGGTGCCTAAGGAGCCGTTTCATCTGGTACTACAATGTTTTCCATCCGGTTAATGATTTTGTTCACGACTGAATACTATATTTATACAAGACCGAATGTGTCCAAATACAAAGCTGTAAAATAAGGCGGCTATGTAAGAACATGTGCACGAGAAAGTTGGCCTGTATGACCAGCTAAGACCGGGATCAGTCTGCGAATACGTACTGTTAGTTCACATTCTCGCGTGTCACTTGAGCCATCTGTTGATACTGACACTACAATGTGTTTGTTTGTTTGTTTGGTTTGAGGTTTAACGTTCCCGTCAACACTGTATAGGTCATTTTGGAGTCGTTGCTTCCAATTTTGAGGGACTTTTACTGGACATTGAGATGAAATTACATCTCAAGCCCTGTCGCCGAATGAAACCAATAGGATGTATAAACATGGACGGTCCGACTCGCACCGCTTTGACTGGGCAGGCCTAGATCCTCTAAGCGGTTTACCAGAACTCGTGTGACGGGTCGGAATCAGCTCTGCGTAGAAGCATCATGCAGCGTATCTATTTCTTTAGGTCCCGATAGGCGGGACCGGACTGACACAACAATACAGCAAAATGTGAAGAGATGATGTGATCTCGGTTGTTTATGTTCGTTTGTTTGTGTTGAGGTTTTACGGTCTCGTCAACACTAGTAAGGTCGTTTTGGAGACGTTGCTTCCGATTTTGTTGGATTTTACCCGACACAGAGATGAAATGACATCTCAAGCCCTACCACCCAAAGAAACCACTAGGGTTTCAGTAGCGGTCCGACCGCATCACTTTTTCTGTACAGGCTTGTACATTCTTAGTGGTTTGCCAGTACTCAAGTTCGGTCGGTTCAGTCAACATGCAGCCCAATCTATTTCGTCAAGCCCCGATGGGCGGGGGCGCTGCATGCAGTCAAAACTATTAACATCGTTATTTAACGAATCATTGAAACTTTGATCATTTAATATGGCAGATATACTAATAGTTTTGCTGAAACAAATGTGAGCAGCCTATGCAAATGCAAAAGCTGCTCACATTTTTTTTTCAGCAAAAATACCATTATATTAGATATTGTACTTGCTAAAATAGTTAACAATTGGACCACTAACGAGCCCGAAAAAGCTAACGATGCTTTAAACAACTGGGTCCAGAAAACAGTAAAGCTTAAGATGAGACGGTGCCTAAGGAGCCGTTTCATCTGGTGCTACAATGGTTTCCATCCGGTTAATGATTTTGTTCACGACTGAATACTATATTTATACAAGACCGAATGTGTCCAAATACAAAGCTGTAAAATAAGGCGGCTATGTAAGAACATGTGCACGAGAAAGTTGGCCTGTATGACCAGCTAAGACCGGGATCAGTCTGCGAATACGGACTGTTAGTTCACATTCTCGCGTGTCACTTGAGCCATCTGTTGATACTGACACTACAATGTGTTAGTTTGTTTGTTTGGTTTGAGGTTTAACGTTCCCGTCAACACTGTATAGGTCATTTTGGAGTCGTTGCTTCCAATTTTGAGGGACTTTTACTGGACATTGAGATGAAATTACATCTCAAGCCCTGTCGCCGAATGAAACCAATAGGATGTATAAACATGGACGGTCCGACTCGCACCGCTTTGACTGGGCAGGCCAAGATCCTCTAAGCGGTTTACCAGAACTCGTGTGACGGGTCGGAATCAGCTCTGCGTAGAAGCATCATGCAGCCTATCTATTTCTTTAGGTCCCGATAGGCGGGACCGGACTGACACAACAATACAGCAAAATGTGAAGAGATGATGGGATCTCGGTTGTTTATGTTCGTTTGTTTGTGTTGAGGTTTTACGGTCTCGTCAACACTAGTAAGGTCGTTTTGGAGACGTTGCTTCCGATTTTGTTGGATTTTACCCGACACAGAGATGAAATGACATCTCAAGCCCTACCACCCAAAGAAACCACTAGGGTTTCAGTAGCGGTCCGACCGCATCACTTTTTCTGTACAGGCTTGTACATTCTTAGCGGTTTGCCAGTACTCAAGTTCGGTCGGTTCAGTCAACATGCAGCCCAATCTATTTCGTCAAGCCCCGATGGGCGGGGGCGCTGCATGCAGTCAAAACTATTAACATCGTTATTTAACGAATCATTGAAACTTTGATCATTTAATATGGCAAATATACTAATAGTTTTGCTGAAACAAATGTGAGCAGCCTATGCAAATGCAAAAGCTGCTCACATTTTTTTTTCAGCAAAAATACCATTATATTAGATATTGTACTTGCTAAAATAGTTAACAATTGGACCACTAACGAGCCCGAAAAAGCTAACGATGCTTTAAACAACTGGGTCCAGAAAACAGTAAAGCTTAAGATGAGACGGTGCCTAAGGAGCCGTTTCATCTGGTGCTACAATGGTTTCCATCCGGTTAATGATTTTGTTCACGACTGAATACTATATTTATACAAGACCGAATGTGTCCAAATACAAAGCTGTAAAATAAGGCGGCTATGTAAGAACATGTGCACGAGAAAGTTGGCCTGTATGACCAGCTAAGACCGGGATCAGTCTGCGAATACGGACTGTTAGTTCACATTCTCGCGTGTCACTTGAGCCATCTGTTGATACTGACACTACAATGTGTTAGTTTGTTTGTTTGGTTTGAGGTTTAACGTTCCCGTCAACACTGTATAGGTCATTTTGGAGTCGTTGCTTCCAATTTTGAGGGACTTTTACTGGACATTGAGATGAAATTACATCTCAAGCCCTGTCGCCGAATGAAACCAATAGGATGTATAAACATGGACGGTCCGACTCGCACCGCTTTGACTGGGCAGGCCTAGATCCTCTAAGCGGTTTACCAGAACTCGTGTGACGGGTCGGAATCAGCTCTGCGTAGAAGCATCATGCAGCCTATCTATTTCTTTAGGTCCCGATAGGCGGGACCGGACTGACACAACAATACAGCAAAATGTGAAGAGATGATGGGATCTCGGTTGTTTATGTTCGTTTGTTTGTGTTGAGGTTTTACGGTCTCGTCAACACTAGTAAGGTCGTTTTGGAGACGTTGCTTCCGATTTTGTTGGATTTTACCCGACACAGAGATGAAATGACATCTCAAGCCCTACCACCCAAAGAAACCACTAGGGTTTCAGTAGCGGTCCGACCGCATCACTTTTTCTGTACAGGCTTGTACATTCTTAGCGGTTTGCCAGTACTCAAGTTCGGTCGGTTCAGTCAACATGCAGCCCAATCTATTTCGTCAAGCCCCGATGGGCGGGGGCGCTGGTTGTTTATGTAAAATTATATCTTATTTTAAGTCTCTTTCCGCTTGGCACGGCCAACATGATTCCTGGTCGTGTAAACACAGCCTAACATATGAGCACATGTGTAGCAGCAATGACCAGAACTGGCACAAGAGCCGGGGCACGACAAACGCACATGCGCGACAGCAACAACCAAACGAAGACCAACCTGTGCCTCGGAACAGAGACATCCTGAAACTTTAATCACTGGTCGTAAAACAGATGACTGAATTATGCATATAGACAATCTGGTCTGTGCGTGTTTATTTTAGGGTCACTGATGAGGCCTAATTGGCCGAAACTAGCTAGTCTGGCCCAGAAAGCATGTACAGTCTATATTTTACAGTTCTGTGGTGTATTCCTTGCTTCCAAAGGATATCCCTTTCTAGAACATATTTAACGTCACTACAGCTGGTGTCTGGGAATGTGCGGCGGCCGTAAAAAGTCTCACTGCCCTACATCATTATTTTTTTTTTTTTTTAATTTATTTTCAACTTCACAACTTACTATACATGTACAACATTTTCATAACAAATACACGTACTATATAAAGTCTAGCTTCTGAAAAGACATCAAGCATAACTACGGTTTTTGTAATCTAATGACAGCTTATAAGACATACATTATTTTGCAAAAATAATAAATATGTAGCACATATGTTGTAGATGTATCTTTTTTTATACCAATCCTAATGTTACTTTGTTTTGGCCTAGTGTGAGAAGTAAAATCAAAATAAGAAAAAAACACACATTATGCACTGCCCTACATCATAGTGTAGTTTATATTTTCTTGTGCTTTGGGGTCATTGATTCCATTGTGGAATTTTAAAGCTATTTTAGGGTCACTGATGAGGCCTTATTTGCCGAAACTAGCTAGTCTGGCCCAGAAAGCATGTACACTCTATATTTTACAGTTCTGTGGTGTATTCCTTGCTTCCAAAGGATAACCCTTTCTAGAACATGTTTTACGTCCCACCATCAACAAAGGCCATACGGAGACGGACGCTCGGTTTACAGACGCATCCGAACGTCTGGAGGAGCCCGGAATCGAACAAGCTGGTCTGAGTATTTACTTCAGGTGCATGTCCTTCTGTTGGGTAATTTGCCTTGCGCCGGCTCATAGGGGAAAATAAAATAGCAGTATACCGCTGTTATGACATCATAACCTACATAGTATTTTTGCCATAGACTGGCGTAAGGAATACATCAGACGAGGAATGCTAACACCCTCTTTCTTAAATGGTCAGCACAAAAGGAAAGGCTGTTTCGTGAAACTTACAATATTTAATACTATACTGACACTGCTCAAATTTAGAAAGGCTCTGTCCGGCAAAGTTTACAGGGGTATATATTATTTTTTTGTAATTTCTGGTCCTAGACATAGATTGTAGATACTCGTTAGAACCGCCTCAATGAGGCGGTTCTAACGAGCACCCTCACCCTATGGTTTGAGTAGATATGATAAAAAATATCACAAATTTGCATCCGTTTTGGCGATATGAAAGATTGCACTATGTCGCACGGGGGTGTATTATCGTAATGGTTTACGTTCGTAAACGTTGCGATAACACATCAGTGCGGCATGTTGCATTTTTAGCATCTCCAAAATGGCTACTTTTCTGATGAAAAGCCGTGATATTTTTCTTGTTTATACTGCAAACATAGGTAGTGGACACTCGTTAGAACCGCTTCATTGCGGCCGTCCTAACGAGTACCCACAACCTATGACTTGGAGCCGAAATAAGAGAAAAAATTCATTCCCCCGTAAACTCCCAGTTTTCTTTCTATTTAAATCAAATGAGTTTTACAAAAGCAAATATCTACTAATACTTCTTCTGTTAAACAATAATACTTTTCAGAAAAATAATGGCTTTTAGCCACAAACCAATCAGAAGCAGCAGAATATTCATTTCGGTACTGAAAGCTCTCCCCAAAGCAAGTGCAGCTTTCACAAAGACCCCAAAGCAAGTACAGCTAGCAAGTACAGCTCTTTCATAAAGATCAATATTTTACTCTAGTACAACCTTACCATTATATCACGGTTTTTTTTTCCGCCATCTTAACAAGAGAGACAACCTTTACGTTTCCGTTGTGCTAATTCCAAAAGAAAATAAGGTCTACTTTCAGAGAAAAGAATTTGCTCCTCAGGACCCTTTTGCCACCAGAGACGATATAGGAACGTTTTTACGTGTTTCAGCTCATTAAGAACTGGGGGTTGGGGACAGTTTGACATTTAAAGGAAATTCTTTCGAGGAATATAATGGTCCATGTTTTGGACCACACATATCTGCAAGAGGAACTTTGTTGATGACGGGTGCCTATAACTCGTCATCAGAAATGACATCGAGTTCTTCTTCAGAACCAGCGATTTTCGCAAGTTCATTGCGAATCTCTAAGATTTCGCTTCTTTTCATGTCAGCGTAGTGGTAGTATCTTTTCACCAGTCCCTCTACAACAACCATGCGCATGCGTAAAGGAAACCGGAAAGTTTTGTAGTCGCTCGATCTTGCCGTCTTATAGCGTTTTCGTAGACTCTGAAGTCTGGTGTTGAGGAGCAGAATCTGGTCACAGGCTCTGTTGAAACGGCGCTGGGAGTCGTGGAGCTTGGCGTACATCTCAAACTTCTTCATAACCATTTTCCTTTGTATAAAGCTAGATCTTGTTTATTGTAATGAGTCAAAAAGACAGAATGAAGTACCAAGAACAGTTTTGTCTTTTTATAATACAGGAGCATTGAGTGTCACGCTCCCGAGATCCTGATGTCACGCGTTAAAGCTGTAATTCAAGCTTAGCCAAACAATACTGCCAAACATCTCTTGCTTAACGTGCCCATCTCTGATTAGCTTATGCACGCGTCATTCATTATCGAACGTTTGATAATTACACACCATTGATCATCTTATGTGCTTTTTTATTTCATTTATTTATTAAATTATTAAAAAAATAAACGTTGAAATATTATCTTATAATCGGTGCTGTCATGCCTACTAGTACTTCTGTGTCAAAATAAATAAATAAATAAATAAATAAATAAATAAATGTTCTCATCGGGCCAAATAAATATGACCATATGTAGCAGCTTCGAGTGCGTAATTAGCATTAACATGATAATGTTATGATGATGATGATGATGATGATGATGATGATGATGATGATGATGATGATGATGATGATAATGATTGTGATGACTCAGCGAAGAGTCCAATAAGGATACGAACCCACTCAGTCTGAATATAGTCTTGTCTGTCTGCATAAAAAAAAAATATTTCGATAACTATTGAAATCTTTCTCATCTCCAAAACGGTTATTTTCTGGTGTAAATTTGTGATATTTTCCGTATTTATACTCCAAACGTATGTTGTGGGTGCTCGTTACAACCGCCGTTTCTAACGGGTACCCACAACCTATGTCTTTGAACAGAAATAAGAAAAAATATACCCATGTAAACCCCAGCCTTCTCTATATAAAGTGGGTGTAGAGTGGTATTCATTACATGGACTTGTTATGAGTATTCATAAAGCGCACAACGAAAACTTAGATCAAACTGCACGGATACTTGCGCACATGTCAGAAGATTTTTTTTTGTCGCGGCTCATATGAGAGCGTACATTGAAACTTCAATGATTCGAACACCGATGGTTAAGTCGAACATGTTATTTGAGTTTCTACAGTATGGAATTCTACACATAGCTCCAGATAGTAAATGGCGCTATCAGTAATCCTCTATTGCTCGAACTACATGTGTCTCGAATAAATTTTCATGATCCCAATGGTGTTTGAGCCATCGAAGTTCGCCAATTTTTCGTCCTTGATATCGCAGTTACTAGTCGTCTAGATGTTTAGAAGCTAGAAGAGAAGTAATGTAAATCCTTCTTTCCCCGAGTGCCAACTCGTTACAATTGCATCTAGGCCCTTGTTTTCATCCAGGAGACCAGTGTATATACCTCAGGGGCCAGTTGTTCAAAACTATTAACATCGTTATTTAACGAATCATTGAAACTTTGATCATTTAATATGGCAAATATACTAATAGTTTTGCTGAAGCAAATGTGAGCAGCCTATGCAAATGCAAAAGCTGCTCACATTTTTTTTTCAGCAAAAATACCATTATATTAGATATTTTACTTGCTAAAACAGTTAACAATTGGACCACTAACGAGCCCGAAAAAGCTAACGATGCTTTAAACAACTGGGTCCAGAAAACAGTAAAGCTTAAGATGAGACGGTGCCTAAGGAGCCGTTTCATCTGGTACTACAATGTTTTCCATCCGGTTAATGATTTTGTTCACGACTGAATACTATATTTATACAAGACCGAATGTGTCCAAATACAAAGCTGTAAAATAAGGCGGCTATGTAAGAACATGTGCACGAGAAAGTTGGCCTGTATGACCAGCTAAGACCGAGATCAGTCTGCGAATACGTACTGTTAGTTCACATTCTCGCGTGTCACTTGAGCCATCTGTTGATACTGACACTACAATGTGTTTGTTTGTTTGTTTGGTTTGAGGTTTAACGTTCCCGTCAACACTGTATAGGTCATTTTGGAGTCGTTGCTTCCAATTTTTAGGGACTTTTACTGGACATTGAGATGAAATTACATCTCAAGCCCTGTCGCCGAATGAAACCAATAGGATGTATAAACATGGACGGTCCGACTCGCACCGCTTTGACTGGGCAGGCCTAGATCCTCTAAGCGGTTTACCAGAACTCGTGTGACGGGTCGGAATCAGCTCTGCGTAGAAGCATCATGCAGCGTATCTATTTCTTTAGGTCCCGATAGGCGGGACCGGACTGACACAACAATACAGCAAAATGTGAAGAGATGATGTGATCTCGGTTGTTTATGTTCGTTTGTTTGTGTTGAGGTTTTACGGTCTCGTCAACACTAGTAAGGTCGTTTTGGAGACGTTGCTTCCGATTTTGTTGGATTTTACCCGACACAGAGATGAAATGACATCTCAAGCCCTACCACCCAAAGAAACCACTAGGGTTTCAGTAGCGGTCCGACCGCATCACTTTTTCTGTACAGGCTTGTACATTCTTAGTGGTTTGCCAGTACTCAAGTTCGGTCGGTTCAGTCAACATGCAGCCCAATCTATTTCGTCAAGCCCCGATGGGCGGGGGCGCTGCATGCAGTCAAAACTATTAACATCGTTATTTAACGAATCATTGAAACTTTGATCATTTAATATGGCAAATATACTAATAGTTTTGCTGAAACAAATGTGAGCAGCCTATGCAAATGCAAAAGCTGCTCACATTTTTTTTTTCAGCAAAAATACCATTATATTAGATATTGTACTTGCTAAAATAGTTAACAATTGGACCACTAACGAGCCCGAAAAAGCTAACGATGCTTTAAACAACTGGGTCCAGAAAACAGTAAAGCTTAAGATGAGACGGTGCCTAAGGAGCCGTTTCATCTGGTGCTACAATGGTTTCCATCCGGTTAATGATTTTGTTCACGACTGAATACTATATTTATACAAGACCGAATGTGTCCAAATACAAAGCTGTAAAATAAGGCGGCTATGTAAGAACATGTGCACGAGAAAGTTGGCCTGTATGACCAGCTAAGACCGGGATCAGTCTGCGAATACGGACTGTTAGTTCACATTCTCGCGTGTCACTTGAGCCATCTGTTGATACTGACACTACAATGTGTTAGTTTGTTTGTTTGGTTTGAGGTTTAACGTTCCCGTCAACACTGTATAGGTCATTTTGGAGTCGTTGCTTCCAATTTTGAGGGACTTTTACTGGACATTGAGATGAAATTACATCTCAAGCCCTGTCGCCGAATGAAACCAATAGGATGTATAAACATGGACGGTCCGACTCGCACCGCTTTGACTGGGCAGGCCTAGATCCTCTAAGCGGTTTACCAGAACTCGTGTGACGGGTCGGAATCAGCTCTGCGTAGAAGCATCATGCAGCCTATCTATTTCTTTAGGTCCCGATAGGCGGGACCGGACTGACACAACAATACAGCAAAATGTGAAGAGATGATGGGATCTCGGTTGTTTATGTTCGTTTGTTTGTGTTGAGGTTTTACGGTCTCGTCAACACTAGTAAGGTCGTTTTGGAGACGTTGCTTCCGATTTTGTTGGATTTTACCCGACACAGAGATGAAATGACATCTCAAGCCCTACCACCCATAGAAACCACTAGGGTTTCAGTAGCGGTCCGACCGCATCACTTTTTCTGTACAGGCTTGTACATTCTTAGCGGTTTGCCAGTACTCAAGTTCGGTCGGTTCAGTCAACATGCAGCCCAATCTATTTCGTCAAGCCCCGATGGGCGGGGGCGCTGGTTGTTTATGTAAAATTATATCTTATTTTAAGTCTCTTTCCGCTTGGCACGGCCAACATGATTCCTGGTCGTGTAAACACAGCCTAACATATGAGCACATGTGTAGCAGCAATGACCAGAACTGGCACAAGAGCCGGGGCACGACAAACGCACATGCGCGACAGCAACAACCAAACGAAGACCAACCTGTGCCTCGGAACAGAGACATCCTGAAACTTTAATCACTGGTCGTAAAACAGATGACTGAATTATGCATATAGACAATCTGGTCTGTGCGTGTTTATTTTAGGGTCACTGATGAGGCCTAATTGGCCGAAACTAGCTAGTCTGGCCCAGAAAGCATGTACAGTCTATATTTTACAGTTCTGTGGTGTATTCCTTGCTTCCAAAGGATATCCCTTTCTAGAACATATTTAACGTCACTACAGCTGGTGTCTGGGAATGTGCGGGGGCCGTAAAAAGTCTCACTGCCCTACATCATTATTTTTTTTTTTTTTTAATTTATTTTCAACTTCACAACTTACTATACATGTACAACATTTTCATAACAAATACACGTACTATATAAAGTCTAGCTTCTGAAAAGACATCAAGCATAACTACGGTTTTTGTAATCTAATGACAGCTTATAAGACATACATTATTTTGCAAAAATAACAAATATGCTAGCACATATGTTGTAGATGTATCTTTTTTTATACCAATCCTAATGTTACTTTGTTTTGGCCTAGTGTGAGAAGTAAAATCAAAATAAGAAAAAAACACACATTATGCACTGCCCTACATCATAGTGTAGTTTATATTTTCTTGTGCTTTGGGGTCATTGATTCCATTGTGGAATTTTAAAACTATTTTAGGGTCACTGATGAGGCCTTATTTGCCGAAACTAGCTAGTCTGGCCCAGAAAGCATGTACACTCTATATTTTACAGTTCTGTGGTGTATTCCTTGCTTCCAAAGGATAACCCTTTCTAGAACATGTTTTACGTCCCACCATCAACAAAGGCCATACGGAGACGGACGCTCGGTTTACAGACGCATCCGAACGTCTGGAGGAGCCCGGAATCGAACAAGCTGGTCTGAGTATTTACTCCAGGTGCATGTCCTTCTGTTGGGTAATTTGCCTTGCGCCGGCTCATAGGGGAAAATAAAATAGCAGTATACCGCTGTTATGACATCATAACCTACATAGTATTTTTGCCATAGACTGGCGTAAGGAATACATCAGACGAGGAATGCTAACACCCTCTTTCTTAAATGGTCAGCACAAAAGGAAAGGCTGTTTCGTGAAACTTACAATATTTAATACTATACTGACACTGCTCAAATTTAGAAAGGCTCTGTCCGGCAAAGTTTACAGGGGTATATATTATTTTTTTGTAATTTCTGGTCCTAGACATAGATTGTAGATACTCGTTAGAACCGCCTCAATGAGGCGGTTCTAACGAGCACCCTCACCCTATGGTTTGAGTAGATATGATAAAAAATATCACAAATTTGCATCCGTTTTGGCGATATGAAAGATTGCACTATGTCGCACGGGGGTGTATTATCGTAATGGTTTACGTTCGTAAACGTTGCGATAACACATCAGTGCGGCATGTTGCATTTTTAGCATCTCCAAAATGGCTACTTTTCTGATGAAAAGCCGTGATATTTTTCTTGTTTATACTGCAAACATAGGTAGTGGACACTCGTTAGAACCGCTTCATTGCGGCCGTCCTAACGAGTACCCACAACCTATGACTTGGAGCCGAAATAAGAGAAAAAATTCATTCCCCCGTAAACCCCCAGTTTTCTTTCTATTTAAATCAAATGAGTTTTACAAAAGCAAATATCTACTAATACTTCTTCTGTTAAACAATAATACTTTTCAGAAAAATAATGGCTTTTAGCCACAAACCAATCAGAAGCAGCAGAATATTCATTTCGGTACTGAAAGCTCTCCCCAAAGCAAGTGCAGCTTTCACAAAGACCCCAAAGCAAGTACAGCTAGCAAGTACAGCTCTTTCATAAAGATCAATATTTTACTCTAGTACAACCTTACCATTATATCACGGTTTTTTTTCCGCCATCTTAACAAGAGAGACAACCTTTACGTTTCCGTTGTGCTAATTCCAAAAGAAAATAAGGTCTACTTTCAGAGAAAAGAATTTGCTCCTCAGGACCCTTTTGCCACCAGAGACGATATAGGAACGTTTTTACGTGTTTCAGCTCATTAAGAACTGGGGGTTGGGGACAGTTTGACATTTAAAGGAAATTCTTTCGAGGAATATAATGGTCCATGTTTTGGACCACACATATCTGCAAGAGGAACTTTGTTGATGACGGGTGCCTATAACTCGTCATCAGAAATGACATCGAGTTCTTCTTCAGAACCAGCGATTTTCGCAAGTTCATTGCGAATCTCTAAGATTTCGCTTCTTTTCATGTCAGCGTAGTGGTAGTATCTTTTCACCAGTCCCTCTACAACAACCATGCGCATGCGTAAAGGAAACCGGAAAGTTTTGTAGTCGCTCGATCTTGCCGTCTTATAGCGTTTTCGTAGACTCTGAAGTCTGGTGTTGAGGAGCAGAATCTGGTCACAGGCTCTGTTGAAACGGCGCTGGGAGTCGTGGAGCTTGGCGTACATCTCAAACTTCTTCATAACCATTTTCCTTTGTATAAAGCTAGATCTTGTTTATTGTGATAATGAGTCAAAAAGACAGAATGAAGTACCAAGAACAGTTTTGTCTTTTTATAATACAGGAGCTTTGAGTGTCACGCTCCCGAGATCCTGATGTCACGCGTTAAAGCTGTAATTCAAGCTTAGCCAAACAATACTGCCAAACATCTCTTGCTTAACGTGCCCATCTCTGATTAGCTTATGCACGCGTCATTCATTATCGAACGTTTGATAATTACACACCATTGATCATCTTATGTGCTTTTTTATTTCATTTATTTATTAAATTATTAAAAAAATAAACGTTGAAATATTATCTTATAATCGGTGCTGTCATGCCTACTAGTACTTCTGTGTCAAAATAAATAAATAAATAAATAAATAAATAAATAAATAAATAAATAAATAAATAAATGTTCTCATCGGGCCAAATAAATATGACCATATGTAGCAGCTTCGAGTGCGTAATTAGCATTAACATGATAATGTTATGATGATGATGATGATGATGATGATGATGATGATGATGATAATGATTGTGATGACTCAGCGAAGAGTCCAATAAGGATACGAACCCACTCAGTCTGAATATAGTCTTGTCTGTCTGCATAAAAAAAAAATATTTCGATAACTATTGAAATCTTTCTCATCTCCAAAACGGTTATTTTCTGGTGTAAATTTGTGATATTTTCCGTATTTATACTCCAAACGTATGTTGTGGGTGCTCGTTACAACCGCCGTTTCTAACGGGTACCCACAACCTATGTCTTTGAACAGAAATAAGAAAAAATATACCCATGTAAACCCCAGCCTTCTCTATATAAAGTGGGTGTAGAGTGGTATTCATTACATGGACTTGTTATGAGTATTCATAAAGCGCACAACGAAAACTTAGATCAAACTGCACGGATACTTGCGCACATGTCAGAAGATTTTTTTTTGTCGCGGCTCATATGAGAGCGTACATTGAAACTTCAATGATTCGAACACCGATGGTTAAGTCGAACATGTTATTTGAGTTTCTACAGTATGGAATTCTACACATAGCTCCAGATAGTAAATGGCGCTATCAGTAATCCTCTATTCTCGAACTACATGTGTCTCGAATAAATTTTCATGATCCCAATGGTGTTTGAGCCATCGAAGTTCGCCAATTTTTCGTCCTTGATATCGCAGTTACTAGTCGTCTAGATGTTTAGAAGCTAGAAGAGAAGTAATGTAAATCCTTCTTTCCCCGAGTGCCAACTCGTTACAATTGCATCTAGGCCCTTGTTTTCATCCAGGAGACCAGTGTATATACCTCAGGGGCCAGTTGTTCAAAACTATTAACATCGTTATTTAACGAATCATTGAAACTTTGATCATTTAATATGGCAAATATACTAATAGTTTTGCTGAAGCAAATGTGAGCAGCCTATGCAAATGCAAAAGCTGCTCACATTTTTTTTCAGCAAAAATACCATTATATTAGATATTTTACTTGCTAAAACAGTTAACAATTGGACCACTAACGAGCCCGAAAAAGCTAACGATGCTTTAAACAACTGGGTCCAGAAAACAGTAAAGCTTAAGATGAGACGGTGCCTAAGGAGCCGTTTCATCTGGTACTACAATGTTTTCCATCCGGTTAATGATTTTGTTCACGACTGAATACTATATTTATACAAGACCGAATGTGTCCAAATACAAAGCTGTAAAATAAGGCGGCTATGTAAGAACATGTGCACGAGAAAGTTGGCCTGTATGACCAGCTAAGACCGGGATCAGTCTGCGAATACGTACTGTTAGTTCACATTCTCGCGTGTCACTTGAGCCATCTGTTGATACTGACACTACAATGTGTTTGTTTGTTTGTTTGGTTTGAGGTTTAACGTTCCCGTCAACACTGTATAGGTCATTTTGGAGTCGTTGCTTCCAATTTTTAGGGACTTTTACTGGACATTGAGATGAAATTACATCTCAAGCCCTGTCGCCGAATGAAACCAATAGGATGTATAAACATGGACGGTCCGACTCGCACCGCTTTGACTGGGCAGGCCTAGATCCTCTAAGCGGTTTACCAGAACTCGTGTGACGGGTCGGAATCAGCTCTGCGTAGAAGCATCATGCAGCGTATCTATTTCTTTAGGTCCCGATAGGCGGGACCGGACTGACACAACAATACAGCAAAATGTGAAGAGATGATGTGATCTCGGTTGTTTATGTTCGTTTGTTTGTGTTGAGGTTTTACGGTCTCGTCAACACTAGTAAGGTCGTTTTGGAGACGTTGCTTCCGATTTTGTTGGATTTTACCCGACACAGAGATGAAATGACATCTCAAGCCCTACCACCCAAAGAAACCACTAGGGTTTCAGTAGCGGTCCGACCGCATCACTTTTTCTGTACAGGCTTGTACATTCTTAGTGGTTTGCCAGTACTCAAGTTCGGTCGGTTCAGTCAACATGCAGCCCAATCTATTTCGTCAAGCCCCGATGGGCGGGGGCGCTGCATGCAGTCAAAACTATTAACATCGTTATTTAACGAATCATTGAAACTTTGATCATTTAATATGGCAAATATACTAATAGTTTTGCTGAAACAAATGTGAGCAGCCTATGCAAATGCAAAAGCTGCTCACATTTTTTTTTCAGCAAAAATACCATTATATTAGATATTGTACTTGCTAAAATAGTTAACAATTGGACCACTAACGAGCCCGAAAAAGCTAACGATGCTTTAAACAACTGGGTCCAGAAAACAGTAAAGCTTAAGATGAGACGGTGCCTAAGGAGCCGTTTCATCTGGTGCTACAATGGTTTCCATCCGGTTAATGATTTTGTTCACGACTGAATACTATATTTATACAAGACCGAATGTGTCCAAATACAAAGCTGTAAAATAAGGCGGCTATGTAAGAACATGTGCACGAGAAAGTTGGCCTGTATGACCAGCTAAGACCGGGATCAGTCTGCGAATACGGACTGTTAGTTCACATTCTCGCGTGTCACTTGAGCCATCTGTTGATACTGACACTACAATGTGTTAGTTTGTTTGTTTGGTTTGAGGTTTAACGTTCCCGTCAACACTGTATAGGTCATTTTGGAGTCGTTGCTTCCAATTTTGAGGGACTTTTACTGGACATTGAGATGAAATTACATCTCAAGCCCTGTCGCCGAATGAAACCAATAGGATGTATAAACATGGACGGTCCGACTCGCACCGCTTTGACTGGGCAGGCCTAGATCCTCTAAGCGGTTTACCAGAACTCGTGTGACGGGTCGGAATCAGCTCTGCGTAGAAGCATCATGCAGCCTATCTATTTCTTTAGGTCCCGATAGGCGGGACCGGACTGACACAACAATACAGCAAAATGTGAAGAGATGATGGGATCTCGGTTGTTTATGTTCGTTTGTTTGTGTTGAGGTTTTACGGTCTCGTCAACACTAGTAAGGTCGTTTTGGAGACGTTGCTTCCGATTTTGTTGGATTTTACCCGACACAGAGATGAAATGACATCTCAAGCCCTACCACCCAAAGAAACCACTAGGGTTTCAGTAGCGGTCCGACCGCATCACTTTTTCTGTACAGGCTTGTACATTCTTAGCGGTTTGCCAGTACTCAAGTTCGGTCGGTTCAGTCAACATGCAGCCCAATCTATTTCGTCAAGCCCCGATGGGCGGGGGCGCTGGTTGTTTATGTAAAATTATATCTTATTTTAAGTCTCTTTCCGCTTGGCACGGCCAACATGATTCCTGGTCGTGTAAACACAGCCTAACATATGAGCACATGTGTAGCAGCAATGACCAGAACTGGCACAAGAGCCGGGGCACGACAAACGCACATGCGCGACAGCAACAACCAAACGAAGACCAACCTGTGCCTCGGAACAGAGACATCCTGAAACTTTAATCACTGGTCGTAAAACAGATGACTGAATTATGCATATAGACAATCTGGTCTGTGCGTGTTTATTTTAGGGTCACTGATGAGGCCTAATTGGCCGAAACTAGCTAGTCTGGCCCAGAAAGCATGTACAGTCTATATTTTACAGTTCTGTGGTGTATTCCTTGCTTCCAAAGGATATCCCTTTCTAGAACATATTTAACGTCACTACAGCTGGTGTCTGGGAATGTGCGGGGGCCGTAAAAAGTCTCACTGCCCTACATCATTATTTTTTTTTTTTTTTTTAATTTATTTTCAACTTCACAACTTACTATACATGTACAACATTTTCATAACAAATACACGTACTATATAAAGTCTAGCTTCTGAAAAGACATCAAGCATAACTACGGTTTTTGTAATCTAATGACAGCTTATAAGACATACATTATTTTGCAAAAATAACAAATATGCTAGCACATATGTTGTAGATGTATCTTTTTTTATACCAATCCTAATGTTACTTTGTTTTGGCCTAGTGTGAGAAGTAAAATCAAAATAAGAAAAAAACACACATTATGCACTGCCCTACATCATAGTGTAGTTTATATTTTCTTGTGCTTTGGGGTCATTGATTCCATTGTGGAATTTTAAAACTATTTTAGGGTCACTGATGAGGCCTTATTTGCCGAAACTAGCTAGTCTGGCCCAGAAAGCATGTACACTCTATATTTTACAGTTCTGTGGTGTATTCCTTGCTTCGAAAGGATAACCCTTTCTAGAACATGTTTTACGTCCCACCATCAACAAAGGCCATACGGAGACGGACGCTCGGTTTACAGACGCATCCGAACGTCTGGAGGAGCCCGGAATCGAACAAGCTGGTCTGAGTATTTACTTCAGGTGCATGTCCTTCTGTTGGGTAATTTGCCTTGCGCCGGCTCATAGGGGAAAATAAAATAGCAGTATACCGCTGTTATGACATCATAACCTACATAGTATTTTTGCCATAGACTGGCGTAAGGAATACATCAGACGAGGAATGCTAACACCCTCTTTCTTAAATGGTCAGCACAAAAGGAAAGGCTGTTTCGTGAAACTTACAATATTTAATACTATACTGACACTGCTCAAATTTAGAAAGGCTCTGTCCGGCAAAGTTTACAGGGGTATATATTATTTTTTTGTAATTTCTGGTCCTAGACATAGATTGTAGATACTCGTTAGAACCGCCTCAATGAGGCGGTTCTAACGAGCACCCTCACCCTATGGTTTGAGTAGATATGATAAAAAATATCACAAATTTGCATCCGTTTTGGCGATATGAAAGATTGCACTATGTCGCACGGGGGTGTATTATCGTAATGGTTTACGTTCGTAAACGTTGCGATAACACATCAGTGCGGCATGTTGCATTTTTAGCATCTCCAAAATGGCTACTTTTCTGATGAAAAGCCGTGATATTTTTCTTGTTTATACTGCAAACATAGGTAGTGGACACTCGTTAGAACCGCTTCATTGCGGCCGTCCTAACGAGTACCCACAACCTATGACTTGGAGCCGAAATAAGAGAAAAAATTCATTCCCCCGTAAACCCCCAGTTTTCTTTCTATTTAAATCAAATGAGTTTTACAAAAGCAAATATCTACTAATACTTCTTCTGTTAAACAATAATACTTTTCAGAAAAATAATGGCTTTTAGCCACAAACCAATCAGAAGCAGCAGAATATTCATTTCGGTACTGAAAGCTCTCCCCAAAGCAAGTGCAGCTTTCACAAAGACCCCAAAGCAAGTACAGCTAGCAAGTACAGCTCTTTCATAAAGATCAATATTTTACTCTAGTACAACCTTACCATTATATCACGGTTTTTTTTTCCGCCATCTTAACAAGAGAGACAACCTTTACGTTTCCGTTGTGCTAATTCCAAAAGAAAATAAGGTCTACTTTCAGAGAAAAGAATTTGCTCCTCAGGACCCTTTTGCCACCAGAGACGATATAGGAACGTTTTTACGTGTTTCAGCTCATTAAGAACTGGGGGTTGGGGACAGTTTGACATTTAAAGGAAATTCTTTCGAGGAATATAATGGTCCATGTTTTGGACCACACATATCTGCAAGAGGAACTTTGTTGATGACGGGTGCCTATAACTCGTCATCAGAAATGACATCGAGTTCTTCTTCAGAACCAGCGATTTTCGCAAGTTCATTGCGAATCTCTAAGATTTCGCTTCTTTTCATGTCAGCGTAATGGTAGTATCTTTTCACCAGTCCCTCTACAACAACCATGCGCATGCGTAAAGGAAACCGGAAAGTTTTGTAGTCGCTCGATCTTGCCGTCTTATAGCGTTTTCGTAGACTCTGAAGTCTGGTGTTGAGGAGCAGAATCTGGTCAAAGGCTCTGTTGAAACGGCGCTGGGAGTCGTGGAGCTTGGCGTACATCTCAAACTTCTTCATAACCATTTTCCTTTGTATAAAGCTAGATCTTGTTTATTGTGATAATGAGTCAAAAAGACAGAATGAAGTACCAAGAACAGTTTTGTCTTTTTATAATACAGGAGCTTTGAGTGTCACGCTCCCGAGATCCTGATGTCACGCGTTAAAGCTGTAATTCAAGCTTAGCCAAACAATACTGCCAAACATCTCTTGCTTAACGTGCCCATCTCTGATTAGCTTATGCACGCGTCATTCATTATCGAACGTTTGATAATTACACACCATTGATCATCTTATGTGCTTTTTTATTTCATTTATTTATTAAATTATTAAAAAAATAAACGTTGAAATATTATCTTATAATCGGTGCTGTCATGCCTACTAGTACTTCTGTGTCAAAATAAATAAATAAATAAATAAATAAATAAATAAATAAATAAATAAATAAATAAATAAATAAATGTTCTCATCGGGCCAAATAAATATGACCATATGTAGCAGCTTCGAGTGCGTAATTAGCATTAACATGATAATGTTATGATGATGATGATGATGATGATGATGATGATGATGATGATGATGATGATGATGATGATAATGATTGTGATGACTCAGCGAAGAGTCCAATAAGGATACGAACCCACTCAGTCTGAATATAGTCTTGTCTGTCTGCATAAAAAAAAAAATATTTCGATAACTATTGAAATCTTTCTCATCTCCAAAACGGTTATTTTCTGGTGTAAATTTGTGATATTTTCCGTATTTATACTCCAAACGTATGTTGTGGGTGCTCGTTACAACCGCCGTTTCTAACGGGTACCCACAACCTATGTCTTTGAACAGAAATAAGAAAAAATATACCCATGTAAACCCCAGCCTTCTCTATATAAAGTGGGTGTAGAGTGGTATTCATTACATGGACTTGTTATGAGTATTCATAAAGCGCACAACGAAAACTTAGATCAAACTGCACGGATACTTGCGCACATGTCAGAAGATTTTTTTTTGTCGCGGCTCATATGAGAGCGTACATTGAAACTTCAATGATTCGAACACCGATGGTTAAGTCGAACATGTTATTTGAGTTTCTACAGTATGGAATTCTACACATAGCTCCAGATAGTAAATGGCGCTATCAGTAATCCTCTATTGCTCGAACTACATGTGTCTCGAATAAATTTTCATGATCCCAATGGTGTTTGAGCCATCGAAGTTCGCCAATTTTTCGTCCTTGATATCGCAGTTACTAGTCGTCTAGATGTTTAGAAGCTAGAAGAGAAGTAATGTAAATCCTTCTTTCCCCGAGTGCCAACTCGTTACAATTGCATCTAGGCCCTTGTTTTCATCCAGGAGACCAGTGTATATACCTCAGGGGCCAGTTGTTCAAAACTATTAACATCGTTATTTAACGAATCATTGAAACTTTGATCATTTAATATGGCAAATATACTAATAGTTTTGCTGAAGCAAATGTGAGCAGCCTATGCAAATGCAAAAGCTGCTCACATTTTTTTTCAGCAAAAATACCATTATATTAGATATTTTACTTGCTAAAACAGTTAACAATTGGACCACTAACGAGCCCGAAAAAGCTAACGATGCTTTAAACAACTGGGTCCAGAAAACAGTAAAGCTTAAGATGAGACGGTGCCTAAGGAGCCGTTTCATCTGGTACTACAATGTTTTCCATCCGGTTAATGATTTTGTTCACGACTGAATACTATATTTATACAAGACCGAATGTGTCCAAATACAAAGCTGTAAAATAAGGCGGCTATGTAAGAACATGTGCACGAGAAAGTTGGCCTGTATGACCAGCTAAGACCGGGATCAGTCTGCGAATACGTACTGTTAGTTCACATTCTCGCGTGTCACTTGAGCCATCTGTTGATACTGACACTACAATGTGTTTGTTTGTTTGTTTGGTTTGAGGTTTAACGTTCCCGTCAACACTGTATAGGTCATTTTGGAGTCGTTGCTTCCAATTTTGAGGGACTTTTACTGGACATTGAGATGAAATTACATCTCAAGCCCTGTCGCCGAATGAAACCAATAGGATGTATAAACATGGACGGTCCGACTCGCACCGCTTTGACTGGGCAGGCCTAGATCCTCTAAGCGGTTTACCAGAACTCGTGTGACGGGTCGGAATCAGCTCTGCGTAGAAGCATCATGCAGCGTATCTATTTCTTTAGGTCCCGATAGGCGGGACCGGACTGACACAACAATACAGCAAAATGTGAAGAGATGATGTGATCTCGGTTGTTTATGTTCGTTTGTTTGTGTTGAGGTTTTACGGTCTCGTCAACACTAGTAAGGTCGTTTTGGAGACGTTGCTTCCGATTTTGTTGGATTTTACCCGACACAGAGATGAAATGACATCTCAAGCCCTACCACCCAAAGAAACCACTAGGGTTTCAGTAGCGGTCCGACCGCATCACTTTTTCTGTACAGGCTTGTACATTCTTAGTGGTTTGCCAGTACTCAAGTTCGGTCGGTTCAGTCAACATGCAGCCCAATCTATTTCGTCAAGCCCCGATGGGCGGGGGCGCTGCATGCAGTCAAAACTATTAACATCGTTATTTAACGAATCATTGAAACTTTGATCATTTAATATGGCAGATATACTAATAGTTTTGCTGAAACAAATGTGAGCAGCCTATGCAAATGCAAAAGCTGCTCACATTTTTTTTTCAGCAAAAATACCATTATATTAGATATTGTACTTGCTAAAATAGTTAACAATTGGACCACTAACGAGCCCGAAAAAGCTAACGATGCTTTAAACAACTGGGTCCAGAAAACAGTAAAGCTTAAGATGAGACGGTGCCTAAGGAGCCGTTTCATCTGGTGCTACAATGGTTTCCATCCGGTTAATGATTTTGTTCACGACTGAATACTATATTTATACAAGACCGAATGTGTCCAAATACAAAGCTGTAAAATAAGGCGGCTATGTAAGAACATGTGCACGAGAAAGTTGGCCTGTATGACCAGCTAAGACCGGGATCAGTCTGCGAATACGGACTGTTAGTTCACATTCTCGCGTGTCACTTGAGCCATCTGTTGATACTGACACTACAATGTGTTAGTTTGTTTGTTTGGTTTGAGGTTTAACGTTCCCGTCAACACTGTATAGGTCATTTTGGAGTCGTTGCTTCCAATTTTGAGGGACTTTTACTGGACATTGAGATGAAATTACATCTCAAGCCCTGTCGCCGAATGAAACCAATAGGATGTATAAACATGGACGGTCCGACTCGCACCGCTTTGACTGGGCAGGCCAAGATCCTCTAAGCGGTTTACCAGAACTCGTGTGACGGGTCGGAATCAGCTCTGCGTAGAAGCATCATGCAGCCTATCTATTTCTTTAGGTCCCGATAGGCGGGACCGGACTGACACAACAATACAGCAAAATGTGAAGAGATGATGGGATCTCGGTTGTTTATGTTCGTTTGTTTGTGTTGAGGTTTTACGGTCTCGTCAACACTAGTAAGGTCGTTTTGGAGACGTTGCTTCCGATTTTGTTGGATTTTACCCGACACAGAGATGAAATGACATCTCAAGCCCTACCACCCAAAGAAACCACTAGGGTTTCAGTAGCGGTCCGACCGCATCACTTTTTCTGTACAGGCTTGTACATTCTTAGCGGTTTGCCAGTACTCAAGTTCGGTCGGTTCAGTCAACATGCAGCCCAATCTATTTCGTCAAGCCCCGATGGGCGGGGGCGCTGCATGCAGTCAAAACTATTAACATCGTTATTTAACGAATCATTGAAACTTTGATCATTTAATATGGCAAATATACTAATAGTTTTGCTGAAACAAATGTGAGCAGCCTATGCAAATGCAAAAGCTGCTCACATTTTTTTTTCAGCAAAAATACCATTATATTAGATATTGTACTTGCTAAAATAGTTAACAATTGGACCACTAACGAGCCCGAAAAAGCTAACGATGCTTTAAACAACTGGGTCCAGAAAACAGTAAAGCTTAAGATGAGACGGTGCCTAAGGAGCCGTTTCATCTGGTGCTACAATGGTTTCCATCCGGTTAATGATTTTGTTCACGACTGAATACTATATTTATACAAGACCGAATGTGTCCAAATACAAAGCTGTAAAATAAGGCGGCTATGTAAGAACATGTGCACGAGAAAGTTGGCCTGTATGACCAGCTAAGACCGGGATCAGTCTGCGAATACGGACTGTTAGTTCACATTCTCGCGTGTCACTTGAGCCATCTGTTGATACTGACACTACAATGTGTTAGTTTGTTTGTTTGGTTTGAGGTTTAACGTTCCCGTCAACACTGTATAGGTCATTTTGGAGTCGTTGCTTCCAATTTTGAGGGACTTTTACTGGACATTGAGATGAAATTACATCTCAAGCCCTGTCGCCGAATGAAACCAATAGGATGTATAAACATGGACGGTCCGACTCGCACCGCTTTGACTGGGCAGGCCTAGATCCTCTAAGCGGTTTACCAGAACTCGTGTGACGGGTCGGAATCAGCTCTGCGTAGAAGCATCATGCAGCCTATCTATTTCTTTAGGTCCCGATAGGCGGGACCGGACTGACACAACAATACAGCAAAATGTGAAGAGATGATGGGATCTCGGTTGTTTATGTTCGTTTGTTTGTGTTGAGGTTTTACGGTCTCGTCAACACTAGTAAGGTCGTTTTGGAGACGTTGCTTCCGATTTTGTTGGATTTTACCCGACACAGAGATGAAATGACATCTCAAGCCCTACCACCCAAAGAAACCACTAGGGTTTCAGTAGCGGTCCGACCGCATCACTTTTTCTGTACAGGCTTGTACATTCTTAGCGGTTTGCCAGTACTCAAGTTCGGTCGGTTCAGTCAACATGCAGCCCAATCTATTTCGTCAAGCCCCGATGGGCGGGGGCGCTGGTTGTTTATGTAAAATTATATCTTATTTTAAGTCTCTTTCCGCTTGGCACGGCCAACATGATTCCTGGTCGTGTAAACACAGCCTAACATATGAGCACATGTGTAGCAGCAATGACCAGAACTGGCACAAGAGCCGGGGCACGACAAACGCACATGCGCGACAGCAACAACCAAACGAAGACCAACCTGTGCCTCGGAACAGAGACATCCTGAAACTTTAATCACTGGTCGTAAAACAGATGACTGAATTATGCATATAGACAATCTGGTCTGTGCGTGTTTATTTTAGGGTCACTGATGAGGCCTAATTGGCCGAAACTAGCTAGTCTGGCCCAGAAAGCATGTACAGTCTATATTTTACAGTTCTGTGGTGTATTCCTTGCTTCCAAAGGATATCCCTTTCTAGAACATATTTAACGTCACTACAGCTGGTGTCTGGGAATGTGCGGCGGCCGTAAAAAGTCTCACTGCCCTACATCATTATTTTTTTTTTTTTTTAATTTATTTTCAACTTCACAACTTACTATACATGTACAACATTTTCATAACAAATACACGTACTATATAAAGTCTAGCTTCTGAAAAGACATCAAGCATAACTACGGTTTTTGTAATCTAATGACAGCTTATAAGACATACATTATTTTGCAAAAATAATAAATATGTAGCACATATGTTGTAGATGTATCTTTTTTT